>OZ001355.1:14885928-16249028 GCA_963924055.1 Drosophila limbata | reverse complement strand
AAAACGAAAGTATCTGGAAGATGCATATGCCAAAATTGACTCACAAATCGTTTTAATTAAATTTAATTAACTATATGTAAATTGCATTAAAGAAGCCAAAAACTAAGTTACACATGCAAGCAGAGGGAGAATGAGGTAGAGGAAATAGAGGAGTGAAAGGGACGGAAAACAACGACAAATTATAGTGAAAAGTCACTAAGATTTTCACACAATCTGTGAAGGGAAAGAGGAGAAGAGGGAGAAAAGGGGGCGTGCCTCTCCCCTGAGATACAATTGAAATTTTTGCTGTTTTCACTTTATCTATTTTTTATTTATTGTTGTGTTTGGTCCCAAGGTGTTTAAATTTTTTATCTCTTGCTAAAAGACAGATTTCTATTTTCCTTCTACGTCAATGCCCAAAATATTTGCTATATTTTACTCGAAACGTTGACAATTGGCAATGTTTTTTGGAAAAAGAACAAAACTAATCAGCTACGTAATTGAAGCACCTCCGAAAATTTGTTTTAAAAAATTCTTCCTCTAATTTTTTAACGGCCTGACGGAAATTGAGCAACACGGATTATGTATGCATGAAAGTATTACATAAATCTTAGGCACGTGTCTGTTTCAGAATATGTGCCAAAAATATTTGAAATGAAAAAACTATTTATAAGATCAATATAAATTAAGAACTGTACGCAATACGTCACATTGTATTGATTATTATCTAACATATAGAGATTTATGAGTATAACAAATTTTTATTTATAACATTATTTTTTTAATAAAATAAATTAAATCGACTTCATAATCGAAGCAATCAAATCAAACTCAAGCGAGTTAAAATGAAATACACTCGAGAACTATTTTTAAATTAATTTGCAAATAGCTTACAAAAATTACTTAATTATAGTAATAAAATAAAACCAGAGAAATCATTTGTTCATTCATCATTTATCTACAAAAAGCCACATTAATATACATTTCTAGCCTGTTTTGGTCTATTCTATTCTAGGCACATTGCCAATTGCTACGTTAAAAGCATCAATATATATTTATATACATAAATATGTAAGAATTTGTTTGATCAAAAATAAGAATGAAAGAAATAACAATTTTATTTAGTTAATGACTCGTTAAAGATCTTTAACAATGTAAATATTTGTGAAAAACTGAAAAAAGCATTTCCAAAATGAAAATACCTTATAAATGTATCCTTAAATCCATCACATCAGTTTATAAATTGCCAGAGCTTATTGCATAAATCTGTTTTTGGCAGAACATTAAGCATAACAAAATTGTACACCTAATCCACAAATGTCTCGTAAAATATGCATTTACTAAGAGCAAGAAAATCTTTATTTAAATCGTCGTTTTCTTTATTTTAAAGATGATCATCCCTATTGCCCACTTGGCAACTTAAACAACCACTAAACCTCACACTTGTCAGTAAAGACGCACATTTTCTTCTCTCCTCACAGCCATAAAGACGAAAAAAAACACTCAAAAAAACTTTTGACGGTAAATATGCTCAAAATGAAAATGTGTATATTATTTTGGAGGTTACACACACAGAAATTGCTTCATGTTGTGCTAGAAAATTTATAACAAAAGCAATTGCAGTGCCCATAAAAATTACATTCCAGCATAGAACCATTATAATCAACGCCACCTGCGATGAGCTGGGAAAATGCAAAGAGAAAATTCGAAATGGACGATGGACGACTATGCAAACATTTTCAGATTCTCAGCTACTCTTCAGCTTTATCTCCAGCTCCATTTCTATCTCCGAACGCCTCCCCGTCGCCACTTTAATGGCCAAAAGTGTGGCAAGGGCAGAGTGTGGCATGCCCCCGGAAGAGAGTCGAGATGCAAATGTTTACTTTTTGGTTGTTGGCCACTAAATTAGCTGTTTTTGGCCACAACGTTTTTGGGCGCAACTTTGAAATGTGTTAATCATCATATAAGCTGATGAAGAAGGCGAGGAGAGCAAAAAAGCAAAGAGCAAAGTGCACATATTGCAGTTGTTGTTGTTTATGTAAACACTTTCACACTCCCACCTGGCTGGCGACCTGAAGCCAAAAAAACTCAACTGAACTCAGCAACGACTTGCATTAAATATTTGTTTGTCAGCAGTTAGCCAAAGTTTGTCTCCATCTGCCTCTGACTTCCCCCTTTTATATTCCCTTTCCACAATCAGCAGACAAAACATTTTGCAAATTAACACATGTATCTGTTTGTACATTTCGAATACCCTGTAAAACTCGAAAAGGTGTATATTAACGACGTATTAAATTATTTAAACAAATTTAGTCGACAATATGTGTTACTCTTTACAGCAAATCGATGAGAGCTATTATTATCATATTGATTAGGAATATTCTATATATATTATTCGAATAATGTTTTCTTATGGTTCTGAATATCTCAATATATTTTATTAATAAACACAGAATTTATTCACTGTACAATTAAAATATTTTATTACTTTGCATCTCTTTATAGGATATTTTCAAGTCCTTTAGAATAAATTGACCATTTAGTACATGTTTCGATACATTATACCAGCTGTTGACGTTGCTGCTGCGGCTTTGTATTGTTGCTCTCATTTAATGGAAAAAAACACGTTTACATCTTGAGTAAAATTGTAACCAACAGATGTTTAAAAGATAACTATAAAAAGGAATTGTATCTTTTAAAATAATTGAAAGGAAATATTTATTTTATATATTTTTAATATACTTCAAGAATACTTTCAGATTGGTCTCAATTATAGTAAAATTATTGATATCCACTGAACTGTTTTTTTTTATTAAAACTGTAACTTCTATTATCGAAATACATATTTTTTCTTTTCATTAAAATAGTTTAAAGATAGATACAGACTTATCTTATCGAAACTAGCCTAAATATAAATGAGCAGATATTAAAAGAAATTCAGCGAGCTTTAAATTTAGTAAATGTATATTTTACTAATTTCCCAACAGTATTAAAGTCTGTATAAAATTTTCATGGCATTTTCTTTTAATACCTCAACTATTTGTTTATGTTTGTGGGTTGATGAATTGCATTATTTGATTAAAAAGCATTCCACAACAAGGAAATAGTTATCCCTACTCCAAATAAACAGATGGAAAATATTTCAGTAGCTCAACAATTTAAGAGAGCATTTTATAGCCGACATTTATCCGGTTCACATATTTGTGAATGTATGTCATATACGTGTATACATTCATATATTTATATTGTTGTTTTCGTAGGTGTTTGTCTTTGTTGTTGTTGTTATTGTTGTTAGCTGTTGTTATTGTAGCTGGTCTTGTGAAATGTGCTACTGATAGCACAATGTCGAGGCACAATTTAAATATTTTACTACGATAAAAAAAGTGAAATTTTTATTTGTTTCTTATTTCATTTTTTTTCGTGTTTGGTGTGAACGAACTGTCAATGGTTGTTCGAGTTGTTGTTGTTGTTGTTTTCTTTGCCAAATTGCGCTAGACAAATACATAATGTATCTTTTATCTACTTATACAGTGCATTTGCCACGCTTTGCTGCAATGCATCCAAAATTTGTATAGACCCGTATATCGAATTGTGTATCGTAAACAAATGTCTGTTATCGATAAGTGGAGCTCTTCTTATCAGTGAAAAACGTGAGGCACATGGGGCAAACACTTCCGCTAGCTGCAACATGTTTTAGCACAACAACCACCTGTCTACCTGTTGATAAGGTTTAAAAGTATCTTTACTACCAACACGGCGTTTATTTTTACCTTTACCTTTTATCAATATTAAAAAATGTGACCGGCAACTTACATTAAAACAAGTGGGAAAGGCTTTAGTCGAGCTCCCGACTATAGGATACCCGTTACTTACCTAAATAAATTAAACTTTTGTTTTTATTGCACGCTTTTAGGCACTTTTATTGCTTAAAAGCTTTAATCAGCCAGAACCACCTTTATCTTTGTCCTATCTTGTTGGGATTTAGTAGGATGATAGGTAATAACAGTAGCTAACGTTCACCGTTTAAAAAAACCTAATATTTTGAAAACTGTGCGTGTGGTGGATTTTCGCGACTTACGGAGGCGGAAAGGGGCGTGGCAAAATTTTGAAACAAACTTGACCTGCGTGGGGTTTATAGAAATCTGTGTGCAAAATTTGGTTGCTCTAGCTCTTATAGTCTCTGAGATCTAGGCGCTCACACAGACGGACAGACGGACGGACGGACAGACGGACATGGCTATATCGACTCGGCTGTTGATGCTGATCAAGAATATATACACTTTATAGGGTCGGAGATGCTTCCTTCTCCCTGTTACATACATTGCAACGAATACAATATCCCCTTTTACTTATTTATAATAAGTAACGGTTATAAATATTGTCACTTAATATCAATTTTTTAATACCATACCAATTTTATAGTAAACATCAAGCCACATCAAACGGAAACTTACCTAAAAAGAGAGAGCAGAAAATAAAAGAGAAATATTAACAAAATTCCATTAATTAACATTAATATTTGCATGTGTTTAAATACTACTAAATATCAATTATTAAAGCATAACACATTAAAATCGCATTTAAGTTGTTAGCCATTCAATTAGTAAGTTAATACAATTAATACAATAAAAAACAGCAACCAGAAAATATGAATAAATTTTGCTGACCTCAACAGTTAATCAATGAGGCACTTTAGTGCCATATTTTGATTAAAACTGAATTTAAGAGTTGCTTTTTTTCTTTATTGCATTAATTTTTTTTGTGGCCATCAAAAAGCATATTTAAAAATGCAATTCATACTTGATATTCAAGCGGATGGCATTAATAATTTGATTAAGCGACTGCCCAATTTCTGCCTGCTCCCGATTCCAATATCTATATATATTGTAATTAATCGTTTTCATAATCAATTCAAATTGCCGCAGACTCAAAATAAACTGCTAAAAAAAAAGTAAACAGTCACAACATACATATAAATCAAAGTGTTTTTTCTGCAAATGCAGCAATAAAATTTTAAACTTTAACAAAAAAAAATATATAGATTAAATATGGAAATAAAAAAATTAAATGAAAATTAAACATGGCGTTCGACACGTGTTTGCAACGGAATTAAGTGCGTACCTCAATTTTAATACCCTGTACTTATGAAATGTTTAAAGTATATAAATAAGGTATATATAGTAACCCACCCCTAAATGTATGCACTTGCAGAAACAGGGTATTTAAGTGTCGCTCACTGTCATCTAAACATTTCTTAGCATAAAAAAGTTTATTGACTTTTAATTCAATGCTAATTCAGCAGAAAATTAAATGAAATTTTCAATTCAATTGCCCTGGCAAATGACAAATGTAAATTGAGCTTTGATTTGCAATTGATATTGCACGAAAATTGCAATTGTAATTATTTATTATTTATGTTTCTGATTAAATGTAACAAAAATGTGTGGCATGCTGCATTCTCTATACACTTGCCACTCATTTCTTATACAAATGCAAATAGAGATTTACAAAAACATTTCATTTATTTCAAATATTGTTGCCTTGCAGCACTTGAAAGGTTGCATGCCACATGCATTTTGTAGTAAGTTCGTTGAGATTTCTTTCGGTTCAGTACTCGAATTGGGTCAATAAAGGAAACGATACGAATATTTGTGCGAAACAAACAAGAAAATTAAAGAAGAACAAGCAGCACAAATACAACAAAAATAACATTGCCATTAAAAGATGCAGCAATACCAAACAACCATTTGAGGCAAAAAAAAAAATATAAAAAATGAAGAGGTTGTCATGTAAAAGGCTACCACAAACGTGCTGCAGCTCATGGCAATGCCACATGCATCACACACATAATTTAACCCTTTGAGTGCCAGAATTGCTGACATTTTTAATATAAGAATTTTCTCACAAATTTCTAAGTGTCAATTAAATGTATGTAAAGTGTTAATGAACTCTTCATTATATTTAAATGTAACTAAATTTTTAAGTTAAAAGTCTAGTTTTCTTTTCTGAATTTGAATTTTAAAAATTTATTAAGTTTTAATAAAAACATCTGTTCAACCTCTTAACTATGCATTTCTCTTATTCCTAAAGCTTCGCTTCCACCATTCCTATGACTCAATTCACATTCTGTACTTGCGATTTCACAGCAGCTACTAACGGGTTAAAAAGCTGCGTCAGACCTTATTGCATTTCATTGGTATTTCGCAAAGCGCAGCTCCGAAAACATGTTTATATGCACACTCACACACTCACGCAAATATATACACATTCAGTCGTATATAAATAAAGCCCCAGCACCGTTAGCAACACCAAAAAAAATAAAGAAAAGCCATAACAAGGCAACAGTCCCGAAAATAAAACCGTAAGCGACGCGTCGCTTTTGGTAAATGCAGTCGACGTCGACGTTTACGCTGACGTCGCCGCTTACGCTGACAGTATGAATGCATGTGGCTTTGCAAGCTTAAACTCTCCCACATGCTCTCTCTCTTCGTTCAATCAAATGCATTCTTAAGCGCAGCTTTGTAAGAGAGCGAGAGAAAAGTGTGCGTTGAATTGACGTCGCGTCGCTGCTGCTGTTGCTGCTTGTTGTTGTTGTTTGTTGACTGCTTTTTATCTTTGTGAACTTCGCGCGATCGTCGCACACATTGAAAAGCACTCACATTTAATTATATTTCGCGCGTTTTTACTGTTTACTTATTTTTTTTAGTAGGTCAGCGAAATTGTTTTTTGTTCGCAACGCTGCTGCTGCTGCTGCGTCGAAGTCAACGTCGCGGCGCTGCTCTCACAGGCGCTGCAGCTGCGCAAAACTGGATTTCAAAAGCGACAACAACAACAATGCGAATATTGCATCGAAGGTAAACCGGCGCATAAAATAAAGAAGATGACGAAGAAGAAGAGCTGCAAGAAAACTGCATTGAATTTGTTATTGTATTTTTGTGTGATTTGACGTTGCATTCGCAAAAGGCCTTAAACGTGTTTTTGGGACGAGCTGGCAAAAAAGAAACAACAAAGGCAAAGCAATAACAAGAAATTTCCATAAAAAGAGCGCAACAAAAAAAGGCAAAAGTTCTCCGAAGAAGTCGACCACAAAGTTCAAGCACCTGTCCAAAAAATACCAAAAAAAAAAAATTATTTATGTAAAAACGTAATAAAATAAAGAAATAAATGCGGCTTCCATAACAATTCCATTTATTTTATCTACGTACTCAACTGAAAAAATGCCGCTACAACTGCGACGTCGCAGTCAACGTCGCTGTCGACAGTGGCGTTGGTGGCGTATGAGCAATTGAGTAATTACAATCGACAGCGGAGCAAAAAACAACAACAAAGCCTACTCCACAAACACACACACACCCAAAACGCCCCACAAAATGGGCAAACAACAACAAAATGCAGACCCTATTAATAGCAGTGCAAAGGCAACAAAAGAACGCAGCTACAATTTTTGTATTTTAAAGAGATTCGAGCAATTAAAACTTATGATAAACATTTTTTTTCCACTCGCCAAACGCACGCCAAAGAACCAGAGAGCGAAGCGAAAAGAGAACGCGAGAGCGCAAATCAAAAGAAAGCACACACGCACACAAAGTGTGAGCACGCGCACGCATGGGAGCGTGAAAGAGAGCAACAGATTGGGAGAGTAAGAGATCTTCAGCGGGAGCGTAAGCGCAGTAAGCCTAATGACCGTGGCAAAAGAAAGCAACAGAAGCAAAAGCAAACACAATTTATTTTGCCAGTGACGAATTATGCAAAGGGGGGCATGACTTAAAGCTGCGACGCCAGCAGCGACGTGACGCTAGCAGCGATGAGTCAAAATGGCCAAAAATTGCGCGCCAAAAAAAAAAACGAAAAAAAAAATAAATGGCATTTACAAATTGCCAAGCACTTTGTAAATAGCAATTGTAATAGTCATAAAAGCGAGGGGATGGAAAGAGAACAACTGAAATAAGTCATTTAAATACGACAAATGTTAATAATAAAGAAAAACATGGCAAAAGATATTAAAAGTATTTAGCGTTAGTTTGACTGAGTTGGCTTTATAATAGCTAAATCTAGCTGATCTAATGGCGGATTTTAATAAACTTAAATTTAAACTTAATTTTCATAATTTCCTATGCCTCAGAAGTATTTTTAAGTCTTGTATATTTTCTTAAATTCTTTCGAAATCAATTCATTTTTTTTTTTGTTCTCAGAAGCATTGCACAATGGCCAGCTGCAGCCAGACCCAATGTATCTACAGCAGTTGTTAAGTATCTGTATGTGAGTTCTGTAATGTATCTACAAGATACAACTACTACCTGTGGACTGACGACTGTATGTAGCGTGCGCAATTGCCAACTAGAACAACACGTTCACCTGCGACAAAGCACGGACAGGTAAATAAAGAAGGGGGAGGGGGAAGGCGGGTAGAACGATAAAGTAAAAACGTGTTTTGTATTGCAGCAATCATCATTGTACGCTATTTATCGGCTGCTTTCCCCACACTCTCCCCTCTCTGTCATCTGTTGGGTTGCAACTGTTTCGAACTGAGCAGAAAACGTGCTTTTAGAATGGCATACCACACTAACTGGAAATTGTATCTAATTAGTCTACCGGTCTAGGTCTCCGTCGACAACAACAACAACAACTCAAATGCCACGCCCCCCACTCCCTCCAATTTGCCACTACTGCCCCCGTTTATGTGGAGAGAAGAGGAGAACAAAGGAGGGAGGTGGAGGGTAAATAGACGCCCCCATTTAATGTGTTGCCAGCTCTTTAATTTCTATGCTGGCTAATAAATAAATTCAAGAATGGGAATGAGACAAGTTTTATAGTGCATAAATAATTTCACACCCACAACAACAACAACAAAACTTGTCAGCTTGCATCAAAAATTATGTTGATAATTATTGTGCATATTTTTGTGTGACGCTGCAATTAATTATGTGCTTATTTATTTATTTGTTTATCATTTAATTTTTGTATTCTACCATTGCCACTTGATTTATATATTTAGTTGTTAATTTTAACTACATTTTTGAAATTGTTTGCATACAACTTTTGGCCATTATTTTGCAGTTAACAGAATTCCATTGAAATTGGAATGATTTTTTGGTACACTATAATTATTTGTGAGTATTTGTGATTTGTAATTATATGTCATTGTATACTCTGTAACCTGGAATGGGGTAGTTAGACAGATTTTGTATAATATTTATCTACTTAACTTTATTGTTGTCTTTTTCATCTCTTTATTAGATATTTATGTATTTTTCTTTTAAAATACACATCACATAAAGTAATAACATTTAAATAATTTAAGGACAGTCTCTAGACAATTATTTAAAAAAAACTTAAGTTGATAAACAAATGTAAAACTTTAAACTGCAAATATATTCATCTCTTTCTATCTCTCTCTCTCTCTCTCTCTCATTTTCTTCCTCTTTCTCTATCTCTCTTTGAATCAGTTAATCATTATAAAGACTTTGTTAAACATATGATCGTTTGCAGCCTGCGATAAGAAACAATTCTCTCTCACTCTTACTAACTCTCTCTCTAACTCTCTTTCTCTCCTGTCTCTACCTGTCCCGCTAACTTGTCGTTTGCCTGTAAACTTCCTGTTTAACCGCTTAAAGGCAAAGATCTTACCGAGCTTGAGGAATTATTTCTGGTTGTGCATTTGAAACGTTGTTGGCTTTAAGCCACGATCGTTATCACGACTTCTCTCTTACACATTTATGGCCAAATGCAATGCTTGCTCTGCAGATACAATAAAATAACATATACAGAGATACAGATACACCACAATTGACTAACGTCAAACGGCAGCAAAACGAGCATTAAAATCAGTCGCAAAGACAGAAAAATAAACCCCAAAAGAGATAGAGACAGAGAACAGAGACCACACGTCACTTGACGACGTCGTTCAAGTTCAATAACCTGGCCAACAGTTACACTCGCGCACACACACACACACACACCGAGGCAATTACCAAATAATGCGGCACATGCACATGAAGCAAAACGCCGGCAACGACCAAGGAAAAAGCAAATGAAAAAAATATAATACAAAAAAATATAAAACTGAAAGAAAAAGAAGAGAAAATCAAGTAAATTGAAACAAAATATGCGACGTCGTCGTCTGTTGCTTACATAACAGCAAATAATGTTAAAGCAGCGGTAAAGCAAAGCTACAGTTAGAGAGAGACAGCAAGCCACAAATAATGACAAACAATAACACCAAAAAAAAAAAAAATAAAGAGCAAACGAAATTACATTCGAAAAGGGGCAAAGCCAAAATACAAAACAAAATCTGGAAATACATAAAGAAACAATTGAACAAGGAAAAAAATTCAGATTCGATTGCTACAGATACGAATTTGTATCTGAGAGTTACTTTGAAAATTGTGAAATATGTATTTCGGGCGAGCCCAAATAGATGTTGAACAACTCTAAACGACTTAATCATAAAACAATAAGCCATTAAGCAGCTGATTAACACATTAGGCGAAAGTATCTGACAGATAAATGCGCGCAGCTCTGAGGGAATTAAGCGCTAAAGATACAGCTACAATGTGGCGCCAAAAAGATCAACAGATAGTTTATACGCCAGATACAACATGCGAATAGCTAATATATGTTATTTTATAAAACTACATAAAGTTTCTAACAGATACTATAGTTTTCTAGTTGTCAAAAGTATCTCAGAGATACTTTTTTAATCTGCAGACTAACATAATTTTCCTGTAATGCAGCCGACAGATACAGAAGAAAGTTAAGCTAGCTCATGTGTTGGCAACTGCAAATACTATCTGACAAATATAATTGCTCTCAAAAGTATCTGTGGAATAGAGCGTAAAAGATGCAATTATAATTTGACGCTTTGCTTAATATCCGTGCAATAGTCAATATAACTATCTGACAGCAGCAACTGCGAAAAGTATCTGACAGATACAATAGTTCTATCGTTGCCAAAGTTGAGCCAAAGTATCTCAAGCGTTAAAGTTTCTGCCCAAAAAGCCACTTGCAATATATTCCATCTCAAAGTTAACACCACATTCACACACACACTCGCAGTATCTAGATACATTTTGCTCGCTGCCTCGCCAAAATTTTCATTAGTCAGCGGTTTTAGCGCCAGTGAAAATAATTAACAAAAAAAATTGCCTAAGCAGAAAATTTCAATGAAATTCGAACGAAAAGGCGCCGCTTGGGCATTAAAACTATCTACAAGATACTTTTCATCAAACGAACGAAACTAAAAGCTCCTAATGCGTGTACAAAAAGTAAAAAACAAAAAATAAGGCAAAATAAGGCATTGGGCAAAAAAACTTGATGCTCTATTTTTAGTTGTTGTAGGGGAAGAAGGAGGGGAAAGAAGGGGGAGGGGATAAAAGGGGGAGGGGCAGGCCTTTTGTTAGCTGAATATTTCATGGTATTTCACTCACGAATTTCATTTGGAAAATATTAGAATTCTTTGAACGTATGAAAAGAAAAAGAAACGAAAACGTGGCACAAGCAATAATCATAATAACAATAATACACCACACAGAGAGAGAGAAAAAAGATAGATAGAGTAAGTGTAAAAGAGAGAGAAGAAACTCTTGTAATGAGTCAAAGTGAAAATAAGCGAAAGGTAAGAGGAGAGGAGAGTGACGAAGGGAAGCAAAGTGAAAAAAAGCATGTCAAATGAAAAACTAATTGTAGCGTTGCGAATTAGGCAACCATCGAAGTTGGTAACAGAAGAAGTAGAAGCAAAGTGAGAGAACAAAAAGGTCTATTTCTATGCAAGTCACATTCCACCCCTCTCCCCTAATTTCACCAACGTCTGTAATTGACGCAAGTTTTGGGGCTGCAATGGCAACGTACCCAAAAGTGCAGGCAACGTGTGCGTGGCATATTTTGAATAAAAAAAACGAAACTGAAAAAAGACAGTCAAGACAGTCAGTCAGTCAGTGAGACTCAGGCAAGACGAGTCAGCTAATAGAAAACCGTTAGCAGCCGCTGGTAATTGGCATTTAAAAGTATGTCACATGTCCCCCAAACCCAAAAGGCAAAAACCCGATGAGCTGTGCATGCGAATGAACGAATGAATGAATGAATGGATAAAATGGACATGAAGATGTCATGGCACATCTTATGAGAATAGTTAGTTGAGTTGTTGTATCTCAAAGTTAGCTGACAAATGAGGGTGAACCTCCAACTGAATGAGATACGAGTGCTTCTTAAGGGTGAATAAAAATGTGTAAGCGGGTCAATAAATATTCAATACATTCGTGACATTTGCAGCATTGTAAACAACAAATAAGTGAGAGTGTACAGTGAGTGTAGTTATTGTATTTGAGAGTTAATTAGCTGACAGTAGTCACTGCAGTTTTTTTTTTTAATTTATATTATTTTATTTATGCTTTGATCGTATGTAGTATACAAATTTTTATTCAAGAAATTTAAATTGTTTGTCTAATATTTTAAACAATTTAGAAATCTATTAAATGAATAACAGAATTAACTAGCTGACTATACTGTGATTACAGTAGTTTTGTATAAGATAATATTCATTTTAATAAAAATAAATTTAAAGTGTTGATAATAAATATTTCATAAATCTGTAATTGCCTGACGGTACAGGGTTTTTTTTAAAGATAATATTGTTTAAAATAATACATTTTAAATTAATTATAAACAATAATTAATTATTCTTTAATATAAAGAAAAGTATTAAGAGTAGACCGATGTGTAATCACAGCATTTTCCTGTAATTGATTTAATTACAAAAATTAAATTTTGTAATATTCATTTTAATTAAAAAGCGATTAAATGATTTAAAAAATACACTTTTATAAATATTCAGCTCTACTCAACTCATTATCAGTCTTCTTAACAGCAATTATATGTTTATATGCTTTGACTCATATGTTTAGCATTCATAACTCAATTGCAACTCACAAATGCGACAATTTCGAATGGAATGTAATTGAATGCATTCTGAACTTGACCTCAGTCACAAAATGAATACAAAGCACACTTGAATCTGTGACATTTTTAGACTCGAATCGACTCGAGTCGAGCTTTAACTTAAGCACTTTATGTATCTCAAGCTAACCTTTCAGACATAATTCAACGAGCTCTACATTTCTTGAAATTGCACTTACCACATCACAACATTATCTATCTCTCTCTCTCTCTCTCCCTTCTCTCTCTCTCTGTCTCTCTCTCTCTCTTCTCTCTGTCTCTCTATATTCTGCTCTCAAATATATAGCTTCATTAATGCAAGTAGATGACCTCGTTCAACTGTTCCATTTCACAAGCGATACGCTGCATTTTATCTCAGCTTTTTCCTTGCGACAGATGCAGATGCAGATACAGATGCAAGAGCAGATTCAGATTCAGATACAGATACAGTTACAGATACATTTGTATCCCTCATACAGTGAGAAACAATATATATGGCCACATGAGAAGATGGCAAACGACAATGCGACATATATCAAATTATATAAACGTGTACTTAAAAAACTACACTTCCGACCTTCGGGAGAGAGACCCAGCATGACATCCGGCAAAAATACACGATACTCGACTATAGATATACTACATACAAATGTATCTAGATACATATATGTACGGCAATGCCTTGTAAGTAAATGACAAGGAAAAAAACGAAAGCAAAGAACAAAGCATAAAGAAAGCAGCGAGAGCCCAGTTCGAATAGGCTGCCAAAGGGGGGGAAGAGAAGAGAGGGGGGAGAGAAAGGGGGGCAATAAGAGGAGAGGAGAAAGGGTGAGAAACTGCATAACACAGCGCGACATAAATTGAACTTTTTTTCTTTTTTGCGCTGAAACATGTCGCGAACACACACAGAAAACGACAGACAGAGAAAGAGAGAGAGAATATGTAAGAGAAAGAGCGAGAGAGTTATTCTTTTCCCCCTCTCTCTCCTTCTCTGTCTCACACTCTCTCTGTGGACTTGTGCGTCGCTTAGCACTTGAGGCACGATTCATAATTTGTTGTAATTGGAGTTTAAATCGTCGTCCCCCGCGTGGAAAACTTGGCAGCTGTTAACTTACTTATTTTTGGAAAAAATTCTTCTATTTGTTTAGATTACAAGATTTCCAGATAAGAGAGTGAGGTAGAGAGAGAGAGAGAAGGTGTTACGAGTGCGCAATTCGAGTTACAGTTTGTTAAATATTTAAAAAGCACTTTAAGATACCTTTTTATAAGGAAATTCATGAAATTATTTAAGGAAAAAATATATATATTAAAAACTTTTTAAGCGACTTTCTACACTCATTTATAAATAATTTAATTGCTCTTAATAATTACATTATTTATTTAAAATTAAATAATAATTTTATTACATTTCTTCTTTTTGTTTAATTGTAGAATTGTTTACTACATTAAATTTCAGATATCCGTGTCAATAACGTAATTTTAATTATTTAATGGCATTCTTTTAAGCCATTACTTTTTTTGGAACACATTCTTGAACTGCACCTCTGGAATTTCTGACATTGTATTGACCGAAATATGAATGAAAAATTAATTTATAATTTGTGGCATTCAGCGGTAAAAAATCTGTTTATATATATATAAATTGTTAAGCTAATGTAAGCCAACATGGAAAGCAACAGCTGCTAATTTTGTATGCCAGTCAGGCATGAAATTCATTTACAACTTGTACTTTAAGTGTGACCAATAAACAACAGAAAGCAAAACAAAACGCGAAGCGAAATGGAAATAGAAATAGAAAGAAAAGAAAATGCAATCAAACAATCAATACAACGATACACAAAAAGCAGAGCAACAATCAGTTAGTTATTTTCACAATTGGCAGTTCGCAATATCAGAAAAATATACGATATGAGAAAGAGAAAAAACCGCAAATATAACGAGTACATTTTTCGGGATTTTTTCCGAGTTCGTTCAATATCCATCCATTATTACAATCAAAGACAAATTGCTTGATATTTGATGCTGAAGCTAAAACTAAAGCTGGCCCAAATCGATAGTCGTCTATTTGGCTCAATTCACCGGGGAGCCACAAGTGATGAGCCAGCTGAGACTCAGCTACGGCTCAGTTGGCATTAACTTGGCTCAAACATATGCGGGAATTTCTGGCCAAAAGAGAAGTAAACTTTCTACTCAATCGTTTACGTATTCATTCATAACTAAGTTTGGCATCGGAAACGAACTTCGGCAATTTCAATTAGTTCAATTACATATGCAAAAGGGTGCAATTCAAGTGTGTACACACTGGCAACTGCTGATGGTAACTGACAAACAACCCTCGCTGAACAGACACTTACAACCCTCTTAGCGAACTTTTGGCAATTAAAACTTTGAAATGAAAAGACAATAAAAATCAATTATTGTTAATAACAAACGCAGCGGCAGAAGGCAAAAAAAAAAAAAGTTAACGTTAAAGCACGAGGTGTATTTGAAGAGTTGGCCGAAAAATTATTGCATATAATTAAAATTGTTATATATTTGCTTTAAATACATTTTTCATGGTGCATATTTTTTAATATTGTTATATAAATCTGATTTTAATTTTTTCAATGTAAGTTAGTGTATTATCAAAAATATATTTTGTAACTAAAATTGTTGTAGGCCATTCAAATTCCTACTACGTTTTTAGTGTATTATTTATGTTCATAATTTTCAAATCTATTAATCTTTTTCATAAATATCTAAGTAATTGAAAATTCAAATTCTACAACTTTGCTATAGATTTTTTCAGTACTTTTTAGGATTTTTGTTTATTAACAGTTTATAATAAGCTGCAAAAAATCAGATAAATAATAACTTTTCATTATATTGTTTTTCTATCTTACAATTAATTCCACATTTTAATTGAAATCTATTGCACTTTATTCATTAACAAAAATCATTAAACAAACGTTGAAAATCAAAGTTGAACTTGTCAGTTTGCATAAATTATTGTTGACATGCAAGTAACGGCACGAACAACCCTCGTGAAATGTTGGCATAATAAATACCACCCCTGTCGGCTGATGGTCAAAAACTGCAGCTTTCCGTGCGTTGCCCGGACGACGCATTTAATTAACAGAGGCGAGGAGAGAAAAAGCCAAAAGCATAGAGAGGAGATGTCCAACAACAAATGCATTTAGACCTTGGATGCATCCGTATTGAAAGGACCTTGCGGCAGTAAGTGCTTTGGGTGGCTTGGGTGGTTCAAGGGGTTTGGGTGGTGTTGCATGGCGAGTCAGGTAACAAAAATGCATACAGCCAAATGGGGAAAATTGTGAAAATTGTTAAAAAGGGGTTGGCATTTGGGAAGCGCCGGCAACGACCTCGAGACGCACCACCAAAAAAACGCATTCGCGGCGCGATTACTTCACAGTGAGTGAGAGAGGATAAAGAAGAAGAGGATGAAGAAGTCAAAGGATGAGAAAGAGAATGATGATGCTGACTAAACCCAGTGCTAATGCTGCCTCGGTCAGACGAATGTGCAATCTATTTTTAACTGTCTGGCTGGGGCATATGCTTAGGCAATAGGGAGGGGGCGGGTGACTTGTCACAGGGGGGGGGAGCATGCAAAATTTATTTGCCATGGCTGTTGATGCCACACAGCCAACGCCACTGCCTGCGTCACGCGGCCAGACGCAACGGCGTCGTCGTCACTGATGCCGCCAATGATGTTGCTGCTGCTGCTGCCACTGATGATGTTGCCACCACTTCTGCTACTACTGCTGCTGCTTCTGTTATGCATTTTCGCGCAGACGCCTCTGGGTGGAGAAGGAGGCCATTGGAGTCTCTGTATACATTTGAGTGGCCAGCAGGAACAGGATGGGCGGGAAATGCATAACACGGCTTGCGGGTCTCTAACATGGCTGCAAATTGCAGGCTGTGGTAAAAAGTTCGTTGCTTTTGGGTAGCTGCTGAAATGCTTTTAATGCTATTGAAATGTTGTCTAACTAGACGGAACAGACCCCAAGAGATAGAGAGAATGGACGAAATATATGACTTGAAAAAGACTGAAAATTTTATAAAAAAAATTTTAAAAGCCCCTTCAGACGAGCACCTTTTTACCGACACTTTTTGTCAAAAAGCTGTCCGATCACCATCGCTCACCGATGGAATAGAACGTGTTCCATTTCCATCGGTGAGCTTCGGGTTTTCACCGGCGCTTTGAAATTTTGTGTGGTTACGCGACACGGACAGCTTTTTGACAAAAAGTGACAAAAAGTGTCGGTGAAAAAGCGCTCGTCTGAAGGGGCTTTAAATATTTCATCAGATTTGTGAAAAGCACACATTTGTAGAATATATAAGTTATCGATAAAGTTCGAAAGGTTATATATAATGACTTAACAAGAAGCTTCACTGCAGTGACTTAATTTAATAAAATGGAGTAGAAATTTTTAAGTAAAAATATTATTAAAAAATGAAATCTTTCGATAGTTATCGATAGCCTTAAATATAATAAATTTATAAAAGTAGCTTCGCTTAAGTGAAGTAATTTAAAAAAACTGATCATATTTAACGTAAAAATAATAACTTTCCATGTGCGCGACTTATCGATATGTATCGCCCAGTAAAATTTAATGTGTCAATAATAAGATGTTCAATAAACTAACTTCGAAAAGTATATATAACTTTTCGATATTTTTTGAAAAAATAACTATAACATTTACCGGAAAAACTTAACATTTTTTTAATAGGCAATAATTATAGATTTCTCATTAATGTCAAACACATCAACACAAGAAAATTAAAAGCCAAGTATTTATCGATTGCTAAACGAGCACTGTTATCGATAAAAGAGCACTGTTATCGATAAAAGAGCACTTTTATCTCAATTTAACAAGACACAGATTAGACACCAACTTGTTTATCATTAAGTAAACGTAACAAAGTTCATCGGAAGTCATTTTGCACTTGGGCATCTTCTAAGGGGCATCTTCAAATGCCTAATCCTTCTAGCTGCCACAATGCGGATGCCACTCACGGAAGGTTGAGTGTAAACCGTGTAAAACGTTTAGCCTGCTGCAAGTGCAGTTAAGCGTGTTGAACTTTTCCATAAGTTTTCTTCTCCTTCTATTTTATTTCTTAGCCCCAAGTGCACTTAATCACATGGAAGTGCCGGCCAGGAAAGAAGGAGGAGGAGGGCAACGGGCATGTGGCATGTGGCAGGTGTCCATGTTACCACTTTTGGTGACAGTCAGTCGTTTTTGTCGCGTTGACGTTCACGGCACGTACGCAACGGCAGCAACAGCAGTCGCCTGTAGGCTTAAACGTTGCCAAGTGGCAAGCGGCCTGTTAGCCTGGCCTGAACCTAAGGCTCGACAGAAAAGCCTGGGCTAAAGGGCCAAAGCGCAACATGGCCAAAACCCTTCAAATGACGAGAAGATGCTGCTTCATGTGCTAATTGCGCTGTCAAGACAAGTGTGCGTGTGTCAGAGACAGAGAGAGAGAGAGTTAGACAAAGAGAAAGAGAGAGAGCAGACGGAAGCAACAGCTCAAATGCCAAATGAGACACACACACTTACACACACACACCACATTAGTGTCGTGAAGAGAATATTTGTTGCATACTTTGCGCGGCCGCAGCAGCAACATTTTCCATTTTCCGCTCTCAGCAACAACAACAACAACAACCACCCACAAGAATTTCCCTTAACAACAAAAGTGGCAGTGTCATGTATTTTCGCATTTTCCCATATTCATTTTCATTTTCGCATTCAGTCAAATCAATTTCAACTCAATGTTCCGCGGCCCATTGAACACAGAGTTCCGTTTCAATGCTCTTCCAATTCTATTGTTTCTATTCCCAATTCTATTATTTTTGTGTTTCATTTTCTCGCTTTCCTTTTTTTTCATAAAATAAAAATAGGAAATGCAAAAAATTGCCATAGAAAAACAAACATTTTATCGGCATGCAGAGATAAAGCGCCGGCAACAACAACATTTCAGTCGAAACAGAAACAGTCTGAGAGCCACAACCAATGGCCAAAATCGATTTTTCCAACCCTCAACATGTGGCTGCAGCACTGCGACTCTGCCAACTGAGCGACTCTCTGTCTAGGCCCTGAGTTCTGGCCCTCTGTTCTGGTTCTGTCTGTCTGCTTTTTGGGTCTGAGGCTGTCTGAAGGCCCCAAAGGCGACGTACAAAAAAAAGACAACAATATTGTGATGGCAGATGCCAAAAATAATTAAAGTGCTACTAAAAATAACGTAGGGAAATATACTTTAAGTATTGGCTTAAAGTTCTATCACAAGTTAATATTTATCGTTTTATCAAAATATCGATAGGCATAAGTTGGTATGCAATAAATTGTAATACAAAAATAATTATTGCAGAAATGTTTACAATTTAATATTCTTAGAAGTTTGAAAATTGTATTAAATAATATTTTTAAATTAAAAAATATTGTTTTATCGATATATCGAATTCATTTTACTTTGAAACCTTTAGAAATCGTTTTTTTTTTTATATATGTTTTGTTTTATAAGGTTCCCACTTTTATGAATCCACATCTAATCCTGCCTGCCTTCGACCTGCATGAAATGTAATTCATATGACAACATTTTGAAAGTATTCTCGCCACTTGATAGCCTTAAAGAGCCTCTTGCAAACTGCACTTCAACCCCCGAATACCGAATAACGGTCGAGAAACTTTATCACAAAATTTCTGGTGCGCCATCCCCTTTTTTATTTGTTATCAACAACAGGGGTGAACCTTAAGTTCAATTTAGCCCCCACTGATTGAATAGACCAACTAAAGCAATTGATGATAGAAAATGTGTGCTTTTCAATATAACGCAGATGGGGGTTGACTCCCACCTCGCCTGTTGGCCAGACTATAAAAGTTTTTCAGGTAATTAGTTATTAGGGTTGTTGATGTTCCCAAAAAAATGAAAATAAAAAAAATATCAACATTTGTGCAGAGCTTTATATCGTTATACCGCAATATTTTTACAACCAGCAAACATTTGTGGTATTCCAGGAATAGATTTTTATTTGATTTCGATTCAATAAATTTAAATTTGATTTCAATAGAAAAGACACAATTCGTTGAAATATAATTTAATATTTGATAAGGCCAAAAAATATTCTTTTAAATTGAGAAGTTTTTGTTTTAATAATATACATTGATACTATAAAATATATCGATAAGAAGATTGAACAGTTAAAGCTATCGGACTTGTTAAAATTAAATAGCGTACAAAAGTTATATATGTAAGATACCAATACTTGACACACTGAATTTTATATTTCATATAAAAAATATTGAGAAGTGTATGATATTCGATAGTAGTTTAGTAGTAGTTTAATTATACTATCAAAGGAAACCAGCTAACTCTATCGGAATACATGATATTGCATATTATGCAAGAGTTCAAATCGTTTTTACGACACAAAGCTTTGTCATTCATATAAATATTTTTTTTTAACAAGAGAAATAAGCATTTATCGATTCTTATCGATATTTCTATAATACTTTCGAATGGAACTTGTTAATACTATTGGATAACTAGATAATGCCTATCAAACAAGAGCTTAGAAATGCTGTTAGATTAAAAAAATGTACATTGATACAAATAAATCCTTTTATTTTGAGAAACAGTTAATTATAGAAATGTACGAGTATCGATAGTTATGTTTTACTTGCAATTACTCCCTTAATACTATCAGATTAGATGAAACGTATTTTAAAAGAGTTAGTGAGCTCTTGAAGATATAAAACTTCGACAGCCATACAAATAAATATTTTTATTTAGAGAAATAGTGAATTATCGAAATTTAAGCCTGCCGATAGTTATGTATTGCTCTCAAATGGAATTCCCTAACACTATTAGATTACTTAAAACTTAATTTATAAGAGTTTGCCAGGTTTCCCCCATTATAAAGTTAATGAATACTCAAGACTTAACATCGACAAGAACTATAATTTGTAGAGATTTATCGATAGTTATATAATATTTACTTGAATATGTTTCTTACCCTAGCATGCATGTTGACGTCGTTCTCGCCGGGCTGTTGAACGCCGGTGCGTATCTTTTTGTTCTGGGGTCCCTCGCTGACGACGATGGTGGCCCCGCCACCGCTTACACTGCTGCCTGCTACGGCACCACCGACTCCGCTGCCGTTGCTTGCACCGTTAAAGGGCATTGTGGTCGCCGTGTTGTAGTTGAACGAAGCCTCCGTGTTGAGCAGAGTTCTTTTCGTGAAAATCTTGACGTTTCGGGCCGGAGCCTTGCTTTATTTTAATATATATATTTTCTAATAGATTTAAATTGCACGTGGATATTCTGGACAAGATAATGATGACAAATCACTTTCTTGCAATAGTATGTGTGTGTGCTGTGTCTATGTGTGAGTGTATGAATTCAGGTGTTGTCAGTGTGCGTGTGAGTGTGTGAACGGAGGAACGTACACAGATTTGCACCGGGCACACGATTTTTTTTTGAGGGGGGAAACAAACGATTGTTATAAAATCTTGGTAAAAACGCGCGCGATTTTTTTAATTCGAAACTCTTCTTTAATTAGAAGAGTTGTTAATAGATTTGGATAAGTATTTGTTGAATGTTGATGTTGTTGCTTTCCTTATTGAACACTTTCTTTCAACTTGTGTGAAACGTTTCATTTGTCGTTTCAACTTCTTATTGCACTTTCAATTGGCGCTTTGCAAATTTTATAGCTTGGGTTTCTTTTCTTTGCCTTTGTGTTATATGTTTGTTTGTAGAATCAGCTGGAAAAAGAGAAAGAGTTTATTAAAATCGTGCATAAAAAGCCTAAAAAAAATATTAACAACCATTGAAAGAGAAAATTCTGTATGCAAATTCAGGTAAGAAAAGAAACTTTCTAATGCAATCAACAAATTTATATCAATAAATATTTCTGGGTCCATTTTAGTGAGTTTTTCATGTGGCTAAAAGTGACGGTGAGTGTGCAGATTGTTTTACAATTATGAGGGAAAAGGTGTCACAGTTTTGGGATACATTTTCCACCAATTTAAGTAATCTTCGTAAAGTTTGTTCTCAAAGAGCCACTAACTTTTTTACTCTGGGAAAATTCAAACTATTTTAGTAGAAATTAAATGAATATCCAAGCATCTATATTGCTGAAAACTAGAACTAAACACAATTGAAGTAAATTATAATAAACAAAGTACTTGGCTATTGTTTTTATCGCTCAATTAGACACTAAATTATCAACAATCATATCAATCAATCAATCAATATCGATTGGACGTTTGTGTAGGCAAATTCCTACTTATCAGTGACCCCAAAATAAAATAAAATGGCGTCAATTGTGAAATATCTGAGAACTTTTCTATAGTTTCGTAACATATGTGAGATGGAAGGATACAAATGGAAAGCATATGGGAAAAAGCATTTTAAATGCAGACAAGAATTTAAGAATTAATTGTATAGTATATTTTACAAAATATAAAACTTTGTTTAGCAAGAAAGTATAATAGAAAAGAAATTTGAAAGATTTTGTGGGAGCTTCAAAAGTGCTTAAACAACCCTCGCAGAGTTGCAGACAGCCCAAAAAAGAAAAAGCGCCGGCAAAACAGCAACGTGCAAATAACCTGGAAGTGGAAGTTGGCCGAAAGAAATGTCAAAATAAAAACTGAAAGGACAACGGCAACAAAACGGACGGACAATTGACAAAAGACAGCGAATGGAAACGAAATGAAAATGAAACACGGCCAAGTTGAAAAGCGTTGCAAACGTTTCGCATAGAGAAGTAAACTTGAAAAAGTTGCGTTCATATTTTCTTCGGGGTTTTCAACTTTTCTTGCAACCCTTATGGAAAAGTGGGAAAAATAGGAAGAATGATGGAGACGCCGCTGTTGCTGTTGATGATTTCTGCTTTGTTTGTGGGGGCGCTTGTCAAAAATGCCGGGGGTTGATTTTTCATTAATGAAACCAACAACGCTGGGAAAAAAGAAAAAGGCAACAAAACGGAAAGCGAACGAACTTTTAACACAGTCCGTGCGCTTTTCTCGATTTTGTTTTTGTATGCGACGCGCGCGACTTCAGATTGTTGTATTTGTATTTTTTCTCAGTTTTTTGTATTCACATTTTCTATTTTTTTTTTTTGCGTACCGCGCTTTAAAATGGCGGCGGCTTGTCAACAACAACAACAATTTTGGGAATGCACAATTATGATTAAAGATATTTAAATTAGTTAAGCTTTTAATTTAGATCAAACTATTAAATTTATGTTCAATTTGTTGGACACTTGATTTCTATATAGTTTTTTTTTATCGTTTTGTTATTACTTTTAGAACATAATTTAAAATTTTGTTAATTTTATTATATACACATTGTTTTATTTGTATTTTGTTCAAAGATTTTTATTTTTTTTGGCTAAGATTTAATTAAGTCGATGCGAAAGGAAAACTGCACTCTGTGAATTTTTAACTGTCAATGGGCCTACGGGATTGACAGTTCCGTCAGACGGACGGCGCCTACTTACATTCAACGTTTTGACAATTAACAATTGACAATTGTACTCGCTGCTAGCAATTCACTAACTCTCACAGACACATGTACGATGTATACACACACATAAACAAATGAACTTTATTTATTTTTCTTTGTATTTGAAGTTGTATGTAATTTTCATCCGTTATATTGAAGACTTCTGCTGTTGTACACTTCGGCGCCGCGCTGGCGAATGACGGTCAAATAAGAAATGAAAACCTGTGAGAGCGTTGAACGTCAAAACATCGGACTCGGGCTCTTTGCACGAACTGAGCGCACACACACGAAGCGTCAACGGCGGCAGCGACAGCGACAGAAGCAGAGGCAGCAAAGAGAGCGAAAAGTACGCACGTCGCACAGGTAGCCGCCAACAACAGCTGCACAGCACGCGTTTTGATAGGGGTTGCAATGGTTAGAGAGCCATAAATGCAGAGAAAAAGACAGAGAGAGCGAGAGCCATACCAAGAGCGAGAGAATATGGTCACGAAACAGAGTAAAAGTACCTTGTGCTTTTTTGTGCTGCCCTTTTTGTTTGGCTATTTCGTGGGTGGCAAAGTAGCCACCTACCGGTTACGTTTTGTTGTTGTTGCTACTGGCGCTGCTGCGGCGGCTGCGAAGCAAAACAGCAAAGCAAACGACGCGTTAAGAAAAGTTTTTGTGCAATTTTACAATGATTTTAACAATGCACAAACACAAACACTCACATACTCAATTACAAACACAATTACATATGATTGCACATATGTATACATACACTTTGCATTCAAGTTGTGTAAAATAACACTTTCACCCGTAAGGCGTCGGCTTTTCTTCTTACCTTGTGTTTGTTGTTTGGTTGTTGCTAGTCTTGATTGCTTGTTTCTC
Organism: Drosophila limbata; assembly: GCA_963924055.1. NCBI lineage: Eukaryota > Metazoa > Arthropoda > Insecta > Diptera > Drosophilidae > Drosophila > Drosophila limbata. Next base: position 16,224,746 of record OZ001355.1, on the reverse strand, counting down.
AATTTGCACGCTGATGCACTTGATTTATAATTAATTATTTTATTTGTTATTATGTACTTTTTGTATGTCTAAATTCGCATGCAAACGATATTTATTGTATTATTTTTGTTTTGTTACTTGCTGCTATCGCGTGTCTGCTTCTTACTTCTCGGCGGCCCTTTTTAATACAACACAAACAAAACGAATGCGGTGACCAGAAAGAGACGCAGTCACAAATGACAGAGATAGTGTGATCAAACAGCGAGAGTAGTTTTGTTGCGAGAACGAGAGCAGGAACAATCGAGTTGAGAGCGATTGTATGTATGTATTTGTGTCTCTTGTATGCTGTGAGTGTGTATGTGTGCTTGCTTGTGTTTTTGTTGTAGGTATGTATGTATGTCTGCTGCTGTGTGTGACGTCGAAGTCAATGCGGCGGGACGAGTGAGCACACGCAATGGAAAAACTGGCGCGGCGACAACAACAACAAGCGACGACGACGACGACGCGCGGAAGTATTTAATTAAGCCAAAAAAGTATTTAATTTAAATTGATTCGGAATATGTATGCAAAATGCACACATACGCACTTACAATGTATGTATGTGAGTATACTTTTTCTGCGTTATTGCACAATACACGATACACAACAATAACAATAATACACAATTGCCGTCTCTCGTTGCTTTTTTAGTTGGACTGATTCAGTGTGCGCTTTTCTGTTGCTACTGAAGGTTTTCAACCGTGCGCCACAGAGTCTCAATTCGTACTGAGAAAATGAGCGGCGGGTTCAGCGGTAAAAACTCATTGCCACATTGTGTGCGAGCAGTCCGGCATGTGTATGTGCGCGTGTAATCGCTCTCTTTTACAAGCGTGCGCGCACCTCTCACTCAGCTATAAACTGAAAACACACAGATACGAAAACCAAACGCATACGCTCAAGCATTCACGCACCACTCAACGCAAGTGCTACTGCTGGGAGAGTAACCAGAGCGAGCAAGTGAAATGTGCTTGCTCTCGCTCCCACTCTCCCACTCAGCGTTGTAATGAGCGCGCCAGAGCATCGTTTTCAATATATACATATACAAATGAACATACATCTGCATGTATGTGTGTTTGCGCTTGTGCGACGCGTTGTTTTTGTTGTTTGTGACTGGCAAAAAAAGTTGGCACAGTGTGTAAAGTTCTATGAAAATGGTGCATGTAATATTTGAAATTTAATCTTGCTGATTTTCTTCAATATAAATAAAGTTGTTTTAATTTAACTTAAAAAGAAAATTTTTTTTAATTGCCAAACGTTATTTAAATTCACATTATTATCTGCAAGCGATAAACATTTTATCGATAAGCAATCTAATTGGGAGTCTGCACTTTGCGCAATTTAAGTTAAGAGCACAAGTCTTGTATTTTCTCTTTAGCACACATTTCTCTTTTGCTCAATCTCTCGCTCACCCACGCAGCACAATACAACTGTGTTGTTTGTTGTTGGCCTGCTCTTGTCTCGTTGCATTGCTTGCATTTCATTTACAGTCTGCTTTGTTACCGTGCACTGTTAAAGCAAATGCAATGTGACTGTTAAGTTATCATTATCAGAAAATGTTAACTACATTTTATCGTTATTTCAAATGTTGAAGCTACTAAAAATTTAAATTATTATAAATTGTGAAATTTAACTGTTTAATAAAAGATATGATTATTTTTATTTTGAACTAAATTTTAATATAATTAAATATGACATAAATTTTGTAATTATTTTCGTAAAAATGTAAAAAATGAATAACCAAAATAATGTTAAGCTTTCTCATGTCTCAGAGGTCTGTATTAACGGTCTCCTGTTGCTCCCGTTAACGGGTCTAGGAACATGCTGAAGATACTAAATGCAGCATACTTCTATTAGATGGCGAGTTGAATCAAAGAGGGCGGGCGGGAATTGAGGCGTGGGTTGGGTAATGCTGGACAACAATGGTAACCAGGGCAGTCAAATAGCATGACATGTTCACGTTTTCCCCTCCACTCCCTCCCCCTTCTCCACCCAACCTCCAGTTGACCAAACGCCCCCTCACTTAAGTCGCATATACACATGAATTCCGCTCGATGGCGTTGGTTACGTGCTTTCCCCTTCACTTCACTTTATCCCTCCTCCTCATCCCTTTCCACTCTCTCTTCAGCGCTTTGCTTAGTTTTGCTTGGCATTGGCATCCTTCGTCCAAGGCTGTGGTGCTTTGCTTAATGCCAAAGTGCAGGACAACAGCAACAACAACAACGACAGCAACAACAACTGCTGCAAGCTGCCTGGTAAACAACATAAACTATTTAGTCTATGTGTGCGTGTGTTATGTGTGTATGTGTGTGGGCGAAGGGCGCAAGCGTGGGCGTGGCATCATCGGCATTGGCATCGAGCGTGGGCTTCAAACCAGCTCCTGGTCTGCAAATATACCCTCCAGCATAACTGTATTACAATGGGTCTTTCAACATCTTTCCCTGTATTTGTGCAACATGCTGAAGAAATTCAATTAAAACCATTCAAAAGCTTTATTTAATTTAGCTTAAGACTTGGAGCAGCTTTCGCTCAAGTCTATTAAAAAGCTTTGCTTTGTAGAGATTTATTATTTTAAACGTTAAACATTAAACTTTCTTCAATTTCAGTCGCGATTATTCGTAAAACTTTTGATTAAGTTTATTCAGAAGGTTTATTTTACAGAGCTTCTTTGCACAAAACTTAATTTATTACTAAAAATCTTTAATTAGAGAATAAAATGAAAGTTTTTAAAATTATCTAACTGTAAATTTAATCTAATCTAATTTTATTTTTCAGAACCTTTTTAATTCCATTTCTCTATCAAAAACCAAGCAAACATATTCACATGTTATCTATCTGCATGATTATTTCGATATTATTGAGCTACACCAATTTGAAGGGTATCTGAAAGTCTACTTTACTCATTCCCACATGCTTTTGCCGGCTGTACATGGCTTAGAGTCTCCGGCAATTGGACAAAACTCGCTTTGCCAATGTTTGCATCGTAAAATATGGCTTTAGTCGTGTGTGTAACGGTCTCCACACTCGAATGCACTTATCGATAAGCATTTGGTTGTCGTTGTCGTTCCCACTCGACTATTGTTATGGTTGCCATGGTTGCCACACTTGTTGCAGATTGCATTCCTTAAAGATTGAATTGGATTTCTTAGCTATGGCAAACATACTTTTCGGCGCTCTTCAAATACTGTTTACTGAGCAGTTGTATAGCAAGCAGCTTTGTGTCGTGAGTCAGCTTGAAAACCATATGCAACAGGTATATATTGAACTTTGTTCATACTTTTGAATTAAATGGTGTTAAGTATGTCATATTTAGAAAACTATTTCTTTTTTTTTAGTATTTTGCTGGGAAATAAGTTTAGTTTATCTTGACAGGAGTTGAATAATGTGATTTAAAATTTAAAATTTTCGAAAAATTTTAAAATTTATAACATTGAATCAGTTTTGGCAAAGTTATGAACATTTGAAGTCGGTCAGATTTACAAATCAAAACTTTCGCGTGTATTCTGAATTTAAACCCACATTTTCTTTAGATTTTTTTAATTATTAAATTATTATTATTAATTATTAAACTAATTCACTGTTGGGACTTACATCACTAAATTTAAGTTAGGCTATACATTATAATCTACGCTAACCTAAGCAAATTTGATTACTTTGCTTTTTAACCAAATCAAATAAAATTATCCGGTTAAAAACTCTCTGCTATGATACATAGTTTATTTTGCAGCTCCGTTTATATTCAGTTGTAATTCAATATGCTAGTATTTCTGCTAGTTTTTGTAATGTGTGGCATTGCTGAAACGCTGGGACAAATGTGTCCACCGAATTATATACAGATTGTCCTCAATTGTTATCGAAGGCATCCCAGTAGAAGAACAGCTACGAAACGACCAGTGTCTCATCGTCAATTTGAAGCGCCTCCTCCTCTTACCGACTAACTATAATGGTAGATAATAATTAAAGAAAACTTTAATCATTAAAATATATTTGCATATTGAAAACTGTGGATGTGTTGCAATTTGCGGGAATGGAAATTGAAAAAAAAAATTTTAAACATATTTGATTTGCTGCAGACTCTTAAAATTTTGGGTGCCAAATTTGGTTGCTCTAGCTTTCATGGTTCCTGAGATCTAGGCGTTCATGCTGAAGGACAGAGGTCTATAATAAGCACATAAATAAAATTCAATTAAGAAGAAAACTTTAAGACATTAAATAATATTAAATTTATATACAATAATAATTAAATTTTGAAGCATTTATCACAAAGAGTTTAAAAGTTCCACTTGAATAAACTTCTAAAAAAATAACAACAACGAGGTGGTCTAAATCTTACTATTATTTTAAATATTTTCTAAATTTTCAATACTTTAAACAAGTTTTAGTATTGATTGTGTCATTGCGATGTTATTATCTTAAATAAGTTCAAGTATCAATCGTGGCATTTTTAGTATATTTTCTGAAATATTTTGATCAAATTAAGGCGGTTATATAAAAAGTATTTTTAAAATTATTGTTTTATAACTAACTTTAGTAATTAAATATTTTTTACATTGAATATTTTCTGAAGTTTATTAAATAGTTAAAATAGTTTCAGTATTTAAAGATGCATTTTTAGGGTATATTTCTGTATACTTTCTATATAATTAATCGAAAGAGCAACAATCAGTTACAGCACTAAAAAATAAAAAACTAAGTAAAGTCAAGAGCTAAGGAGATTTAACTTATTTTTCTAACCTTAATCGCATACTTTCACTTGACTTTCGGTCTCCCTGTTCCCTGCTCGGCACTCTCTTTGTCTCTCCCACTTTTTCCTCATCTATTCCACCCACATGCAAAATGCAAAGCTAATGCGCCTTTAAGTGGATGAATATGTGGACTGGGTATGGAATTTTCTAGCACTCAAGGAGGGTGGGGATTGGAGGGGTGGGGGCTGCCGCCTGTAGCTGATAAGCTGCTGCTATCAACGCCTTACGGCGTCCAACTCCCCACCCCCCCTTTCGCCCTCTCCCCGCATGTGGCAAGCATCCGCTTCCGTTGCGCTGCAGCGTCAGCTTAGTATCCTGTTTTTGCCAGATTTACAGCTGAACTCCTTGAAATTCCAACTGCATGTGTGTGTGTGTGTGTTTATGTGTGTTTATCTGTGGCGTTGCCGGAAAGTGAAACGTTTATGAAAACGTCCGGCAAGGCGTGCCACACCCACCAATCACCGCTCCCTCACCACTCGCCTGACCTTCTTCGGTTTCTGCCACGCTAAATTTAATATTAACTTTGCTTTCAGCCTTCTCTTTGCTCCTTTTTCTCGGCTAATTTGCAAACTGAACAATGCTTCAAGAATTTAATATGCATTCGCCTCAGATGACCAGGACCACGTGTGAATCCTCCAAATCTCAAGTCCCGTCCCTGGCTCATGTTCATCTTGCTCTTGCTCTGTTTCTCTTTCTATGTCCCAAGATAAACAATGGAGTCTTGACCTACTTCCAAGCTACGCATTTGCCTTGCCCTTTGTCATCATCATCGTCAGCAGCAGCAGTAGCTTTGACATGCACAAGATACACAAAAAAGTAAAGAAATATGAACAACTAATAGATACGCTGTAAACCTAAAAAAACTAAACATAATCAAAGATGTCTGTTTAATAAAATACATTTTTAAGATACAAATTTAAATTACACTATGGAACAAAATTTATTTTTTTTCTAAATACTTACAGTAGCCAAAACCACATTTTTTTTAGCACAGAAGTTGAAGAACTTTAACAAAGTTTTGAAATTAATTTTAAAAATTTAGCTGTTTTAAGAGGTGGCCTTACATTTGTCATCATGAAAATTGTCAAAGATAAGAATAACATTGAATATTTATAAATAATACAAAAGAAAAACGCTCGAAAAGATGATACCCTGTAGTTTTCTGCTCGAAATTCTCTAAAAAGAAATGAATGTATATTTTTGTTTTTCGTTGTATTATTATATAAGATTCAATATATCGATCGATTATACAAATATGCATATTTTTAAGTTTGTCAAACTTATTGCCTTACTAATTTCGGAAAACAAATTTGAAAAAAGTTACCTACTTATATAACTTTAAATTAAAATTAAAAATCAGCAGCATTAATATGCCCATCTATTCGATATCGTACAGGGTATTACAACGAAAAATTCTAAGAAATAGAACCAAAAATCCGCCAACTTTACATACTGAAATGTTCGCTTTCCCCCAAAAATTTGGACAGCTTTTGCCCCTTTCACATTTGCTTTTTTTTCTTTCTAAAGGGTTGGAGAAGGGCAGGGCAGCAAAGGGTAGGGGTGGAAAGGGTAAGCGATTTTGTGTGGGTGCCATGGCTAAAGTGCAGTCCGACAGTCATTGGATCATTTGTCTTGGCATTGTTGCCTTTTTTAGATTTTCTCTTCTTTGTTTTTTTTTTTTTGTAAATTTTTTGCACAGCTTTTTTATTGCTGCTGATGCTGTTGGTGTTGCATGAAAGTTTGGCAACGAAATGCTGCAATGTGGCTTATGGGTTTAGGCAGCTTATATGTCACTAAAAATAGAGAAACAAAGGAATGTCCAAGTTAAGATACTAAAGAAGTTCAAAAGTAAATAAATGTAAGGTAAAAGCAGGTAAAATAAGTTGGTAAAAAAAATAAAGAAATGATTGAAATCGTTTTTTAGATAAAAATAAAGTAAAAGTTTGTCTGATAGTAAAATAAATATGTGAAACAATATTTTTTTTAAAAAATGTTCGCTTATTGAAATACAATTTTTTTCAAAAGAAAATTGAATAATTTAAATAAAAAAAAGTGCAAAATTTGTTCAAAATAACAAATAACACTATAAAAATATCGAAAGTAATTTAAAAATATATATAAAATATCAGATCTTTTATCTACTGAAAATACAATTTTTGACGAAGTTTAAAGATATAGCTGCGATTTTCAATCGATAAATACAACCATTGCAAGGTACCGCAACAAAAACTTAAAAAACCAACGAAAAGAAATATCCTGAAAAGAAATTTCACCAAAAATTGTGCTCCCAAATATACGAACACACACACACACATATACATATGTACATAAAAAAGTTAACAGAGCAACAGAATCACGGTCTTGATTCTGACTCGTGCCTGATTCTGACTCTGGCTGAATGTCCGGAGCAAATGAAGGTGTCAAAATGACAAGCAGACGGAGCAAAAAAATAACGAAGGCATTGGACAACACACACGAACACACACACACACAGACGTACACACCGAAAAGCTATCACATATGTACATATGTGTATATGTATATATATAGACGCCTGCCTGGTTGGACGTGCAGTGGATGGATGGATGGATGGATGGACGCTTGGCTGCCTGTCCCGAAACTCCGTCAGTCTGTCAGTCTTTTGTCTGTCTGGCTAACTGTATAAACGCCAAAACGACAGCACTATTTGCTAACTTGCAGCATCAAAAACAAAAAAAGCAAAAAAAAAGAAAACAATACAATAAAAAAAACTACACATGCAACAACAGAGACTACTACATAATTGTATCTGTATCTATGTATCTACACGCTGGCCGTGCATTGTATTGCAGTTACGTGCTTGATGGCTCAGCAAAATGGCGAAAGAACAAAACAAAATGGAAGTAGAAAAGCGATAAGCAACTAATATGAAGAGGCACTACGAATAGTTACTATACTAACTATATAATAGTTACTATACTATACTATATGAACTTCAAGATATTCTGAATAATCAAAGGAAATTTACAACAGAGAGTTAATTTCATTTTTAATATTAAAGCATCTGATTTTACTAAAAAGACTTCAGAACCTTCTAAATTGAATTTTAATTTAAAGAAATTAGTAGTAAAATTTGGGCACAAGTTAGATTTTTTTTGTTAATAAGTTTGACACTTAAATAATTCCTTAATTTTGTAATCTATTAAATATTCCGAAATTATAAACAATTAAGTATATCCGATAAGTATTTTGTTCCATTTAATATTGCATTTTTTACAACAAACTTTAAATTTATAAGCTTAACTTAACTTAACTTAACTTAACTTAAAGCTTAATGGCAAAGGCCCAATAATTTATAATGCCACTCAATTTTAGTAGAACCCAGCAATCCATCAATCGATCGATGGGACAAGCCCGTCGCAAAGTGTATCAAACTGATAACAGGAAAATCCCTTTAAGACTTTCGATGATGGCCAACTACTGACATGACGGCCAAATGCCAAAGCGGATTTAGCTTGTTGGAAAACTTTAAATGAGTTCAAGTTGGAGATTTAGTGCCAGCCTCGCTCCCATTCCCGTTTGCCACGCCCATTTTTATGGCTATATTAGTGCTATACTTGTGCTGAACGAAGCGTAATGATGATGACTTTATTTCGCACTGATTGATGGCTGAGAGAGCGTGTGAGGAAAAGACAATTTACAATTTACGATTCACAATTTGAGAATTTCACAAATTCGTATTTTGTATTGCTATTGCTCATACGCCACGTTAGCAGGGCGTGTATATATTTAGAAAAAAACGCATAGATGACCAATTAAATTTTTGAAAAATTCATATTGCACTTTTTTATGTCACTCATGAACCGGAAATGCCCCTGTGCTTGTCATTTCAACAATTTTTGGTTGAGAATATATTAAATATTCGAAAATATTCAGTCGCAATGGATCAGTGGACGGGTGTGCATCGGGCATTTATAATACGCGCCTATTATAGAAACAACGATTCCATAAGCAGTGCCCAAAGAATGTTCAAGAAACAGTTCAGCATTTATCAGGTGCCGCCCACAAATGTCATCAAGTCCTGGCTGAGACATTTCGAGTGCACCGGATCCTCACAAGCCGGCAGCTCCATATCGCGTTCCTCTCTTCCTGTAAGCTTTTTAAAAAACTATAAAAAGTGTTATAAAAATATAATAAAAGTTCATTTCTTTTATAGCAAATCTTCTGCACCATTTGCAATCAATGCTTAAGTAATGAGAAGAACTTCAACAGCTCCATGAAATGATGAAATAACTCATCATAAAATAATATATAAAATATAAGTATTATTTAAACTATTTCAAGCAAATTCCTTTAATTGTTTAGTTTTAGATTTAACATAGCTATGTATTTATTTTGTATTGTATAATAAACATTTTATTTTGCTAATTAACAAGATTGCTGAGCATTTCAACTCAACACTGTCCACAGTATATCAAACGCTCGACATTTGTCTCTTGGCTTTTCTCGTCCATTTGTGTCTTATGCTTGGCTAGCGATCTGCGATTCGCTTGGTTTCTTTAGAAATTGAAATTCTTTTGTATTTTCTAAATGACTGACAATGAAAAATTGCTTAAAAACATATAGAATACTTTGTTTAAAATTTAAGCAGCCAACTTACTTAGAGGATGTAGATTTACTTTTATTAAAGCTTGAACTAGATTTCTTTACTTTAATTAAAAATTTTAAAACAACGATAACCATTTATGTATTTTTAATATATTTTTGGTTAAGACTAAGACTAATAAAACATTTAGGAAAAACTGAATAATTCATAGAAACTTGCATATTTTTATCTCTAATATTTGAAATATTTATTATTTTGTATAAAAATTGCAATACTCTTATGACAGTTTAAAAAAGTAACTTTGCGAAATCACTCAGAATATCGACAACTCAGAATCACATTAAAAACATTTCCAGATTGATTTGGAAAACTAAATTTCATTCGTGCTATTGAAATCTTTCTATTGAGACATTAATTGGTACGTATCTAAAATTCTCTAATTTTACCTTAAGTTTACTTTCTTACAGAGACCGTTTTGAGGCAATCCAATCTTCAAGAAATATGTTACCATGGTATCGTCTAAGTCCAAAGAGTTGGTTTCATAACTTTCAACGGGATCGAGCTTCGGGGGAGTTTTTTAAATGCACCCTATTGTTTTGCCTTGGAATATTGTTGCTTAAGCGATTGGGACGTGGACTGCCCTCATTAAAGATTGTGGAAACCTATCTGACTCCCAAAAAAAGTTAAGCAATTGAAGCGAACAACTGCAATTTAATTGGCAAAATATTTGTTAACAAAAATTAAAGGAAATCAAATCACGCTTCAATTCACAATGTAAAGAATAAGTTGATATTGCTTAACTCAAAACATACTTGATAAATGTGACGAACAATATTGAGAATTAAAGTAATTGTTTTACGATAAAGACAAATTCAACTTAATATTTAATGGTAAAGAAATAAATAATTTAAATAAAATACATAAATAAAATAAATAAAATATATCATCTCTCCTCCATCCATCCTCATCGTGTTCGCTTTGATCTCATTTTCTTGTAATATATTTCTTTCATCCTCCTCAGATTTATATATTTTTTTTTTAAGTTTCGTTTTATTTTAAGGATTCGTTTAAAGTTGAACAAACTTGCAAAGTCCTTTTACTGTGACTCGCAAAAGTTGAGCCTAATCAAAGCAATCGAAAGTCGAAAGTTTTCAATGTGCCAGCTTAAGATCTTTAGAGCCACTTCTCCAACTCGCCCCCTCTCCCTCTCTCAGCCCACAGCTGTCAGCTTTTGTAAGGCAAGTGTATCACATATTGGATACCCGAGAATGTCATTGACATGTCTTTGCTTTGCTTTTGGCACCTACGGAAAATGTCCACTTGTGGAGGGGGGATGTCATCAAGCTGTCATGTCATCATATCAAATGTAATAAGTACGAGTATCTTTTAGGCTCCCCACTGATTAACTGACAGCGGGCAGGGGGAAGGGAGGGAGGCCTAACGGTTATTAAGGCATTATGCTTACAGATTACAATCGGAAGATGCGCATAAGGTTTAACGATACAACCGCTGGGTATTAGTTTGAGTTATATGTATTCGCATCTTTCGCTGCAAGCAAATAAAATTTGGTTTTCCCCTACCTACAATATATCTCCCCCTCTCTCTCTCTCCCTCTCTTTCTGACAGTCACATGAAACATAAAAAAATTTCCCGGGAGAGAGAAAGCACGCCGGAAAGCAACGTCAACGCCAGAGCCAACGGGTCCTGGTATCATAATTTCGAAATGACAGGTAATTTGGGGCAGGAACAACAACAGGAACACCAGGTGAGCGGGGCAACAGACACGAGGAAGTAAAGAAATGAAGTGCGAGCGCCAAATGGGAAAATGATGCGAGTTTATTAAGTACCGTTACTCAAAATGTACCAAAAAAAAAAATAAATAAAATACCAAAGAAGAGCGCCAACGAAATCCTCCCAAGAATTTATGTTGCGCAATTTTCAAAAAAAAAAAAAGAAAAACTCAACAAATTTATATTGTAAATATATGAAGTGCGCGGGTCCTTTGAACGCAGCCCGCCCCCTTCCCCCTCACTGAATAGTGGGCGGCACTTGGTGCTATCTCTCTAAATGATTTAAGCACATGAACATGCAACTAATGAGCAAAGCTGTGGCTCTACTCTCAGACTTATGTGGGAGACGCTATCGACATCATAAACATTACTTGACTCGAGTTTGAGGTTTCTACTGCAATTGAAATTTAGAGCGGAAATACGTGTTTTTATCTGGTGGAAAATTCCTTAAAAAAAAACGGTCTAGAATATGGGTTGAAATTGGCGCTAGTTTTGGGAGCAGCATTCAAGATAATAGTAGATAGATTTTGTGCTGAAATTTTGTTAAAAAGATAAAATGATTAAATAAATAAATGATAATTAAAAAATACGAATAAGTAAAATAGATTTAATAAATATAATAATAAAATTATTGGGCTGTTTTTAAATGGAAGTATAAGCTGTCAAGAATCTATTTACCTTTAAAATTTTATTTTATTTTATAAAACAATTATTAGTTATTAACATTTAATGCACAGCTGAAAAACAAATTCTGTGTATATTATAATTTTCGGCTCTTCTAAGATTTTTTTTTCAACTGCATTGTTTTTCATAATTGTAAATAAAATATATGTTATTTTTATTTATATATTTCTTAAGTTTTATAATGATATAATATAATTTTCGATGTCTCTCTAATTATTTCTACAACTACGTTATACATTTTCCCTTCACAAACTTTTGCTTTTAAGACTTTCACCTTCCTTGTTGTGTTGCACATTTTTTGCATACTCGAGTTTAGCTGACAGTTTATTATCAATGGTTTATTGTCAGAGTTTGCGACTTGCATCAATTTTCCCATATACTATACTTATCAATATAATAAACGGCGTGTGGCGCTGTTTAACGAGTTTGCATAAAAAAAAAAAAATACCATACATGCATATTTATTGTAACATATCTTTTCATAATGTTGGATTATCTGCTAGGCACATGTCTTGGCAAGGATTTATGTGTGTCAAGAATCAAATACACACACACAGCAGGCAATGTCAGCTTTAAGCTCTTAGGAAATTGAAATCTTAAGCTTTATTGTTTTACTGCCCTCTCATCCGGGCCCCATTTTGTCTTCCAAAAAGAATGAAAGAAGGAAAAAATAAAAGAGGACCACATGCAAAGCAACGACTTCAGGACGACAAACGAAGTGAATAAAACTGCAGCAAAAGCAATTTTCATAAATATTTAATGGATAATGGCGCAAATAAGCAGAGTAACCCCTCCCCCCCCCCCCTTTCTCTCTCTCATTTTCTCTCTCTCTCTCTCAACTGTCTGACAGTTTCTCTGAGTTTCTGGATGTATTGTAATGTTTGTATAGATATATGAGCCGGCACATGCATATGCTGCGGCAATCCCCTCACATGTTCGGACATGTGCTCTAGTACAGTAGAACTTGACTATCGCGAACTGTCATTAATCAGTAGATTTCGAATACAACTTTAAACTTGAGTGTTCTTACATTAACAAATACTCTATTTTTATAAATATAATATTCTGCCTATATCTAAAAAATAAAAACAATTTAAAATTTTTAGCTTAATAATCAGAAAACATTTGAAGTTCTTGGAAATAAGATAAATAAATAACATAAAGAAATAATTAGCTTAAATAGCTAACAAAAAAATTTTAGTATTAAATATGTAAATTAAATCTTTAGTATTCTATTTATAAGCTGAATTCTCAAAGTAAGTATTGTTGATCCAGATTTATTGGCGCGAATGAAGATCTTAGCAAGTTCTCTTGTTATCTTGTGTAGTTAATTTGTGAGTACATAAAATTGTTGATCCTGATTTATGTTTTTTTCTTACTTTTCCTTTTAAAATAAATTCAACTTATAATAAGTAGTTCAAGTGAACGTTGATTGACTGTAGCACATGAATCTCGGCTTTTAGTTGGTATCATTAAAGGAGGATTTCGCGCTGAAAATGCACAGGAAAAAAATGAAGTGAAGTGAACGCGCTTATTGTTTCTGTTTCTGATTCTGTTTCTGCTCTTTGAGCTGGCCAAAGTCCTTCAAGAGCGCCGTTACAGGCGGCAAAAATCATAACTATAAAAGCGAGACACGTCAGAGGCGAGGAGGAAAGGGGAGGAGGTGAAAGGAGAGTGCTGATAGAGAGAGGGGAGGAGAGCTGCTCTTACTTAATCGATGATGATGAATAATTGATTCGTGCGAAGCGCCCAAGCATGGAAATGAAAATGTCGGTGGGGCATGTAATGGGTGCCAAGGCAAGCAGATTGCTCTTGTCTCTCTCTATCCCTCTCTGTCTTACTTTCCCTATGTGTGTGTAGCGAGTGGCAAATTTCAGGAAACGGAAATGGCAATTGCAGGCAACGCAAATGTGAAGTTGTGCGCTAAATGAAATGCCAACACAGCAACACGGCAAGAAACACGGAAACAGCAATGTGGACAGCACAAGTAAAACAAGCAAAACAATGACACAGAAAGAGACAGTGAGAAAGAGTGAGAGAGAGAGAGAGTGAGAGAGAGACAGAGAGTTGACGCTGCAGAGAAGACATGTGCCAAGGTAGACAATTTGCTGGTATTTAAATTTCATTTTTAGTTTCACTTCTTAAATGGATTTTTTCCGAGCAGCAAACCAAAAAGGAAATACAAGTGAAAGTTGTTAGATCATTTAAGCAAAAGGTAAAAAAAATAAAAGAAAATAGTTGGCTGTTGTTTCAAATGGGGAAAATGCTAGTAAAAATAATGTAGAAGATTTAAACTGCGATGAAGAGTTAAGTACGTAATTTGTCCAGTTAATTTAGGTTTTGTTGTTTTTAATTTTATTTATTTAAGCGCTCAGCGTTAAAAAGAGAATTGTATTGAATGACTATTTACAAGAATAATTAAAGGTAATATCAAAATATAAAGAAAACTGTCTTAAGTCCTATAATCTGGGTATATATGTTTATTTAATACTCTCGCCGATTTTCAGTTTCTTTAATTGTTTATTCGAATATTACTCTCTCTTACTTATGGGCTATCAAAGTTGAAATTTGTGAAAAAATAATTTTAATGGCACCCAAAAAAAATATTTTTTACAAATTTTGATTTTTTTTGTTTCATTTTTAAGGTTTTTATATTTTAAAATTATTTCCGCGGCGTCGCTTGCTGACTCTAAGCTTCATCTTATTTATGCCAGATGGCGCTACATTAAAATCGCTAAATTAATTATATTAACAGTGCGATAAATATATTTACTAATAAGGAATTTTTACAATATGATACAGTCTTACATACTACTTATGCCTACGTATGCTAAGTCAAGGTGAATTTATATATGGTGATGTATTCGCTCTCTCTCGGGGCAAAGCTGTCAAAAAGAGTCTGACGTGAGAGAGACGACAGAGATAGATATATAGAAAATTTGTTTTGTTTTGTTTTCTATACTCTTCGCTCATTTTCGTTTTGTGCGCTGTGCAATATATAAAATGAAAATAAAATGCAATGACATGCTTGTCTTGTTGTTCCTGTAATGACACGTAGGTAACCAATTAATTAATTGTGATTATGGAGATCTGTTAAGCTCCTGTTAGCCGTCAGCATCGACACTGTTATCCCTGTTGCTCGCTTTGTGGAAACTGCTCACCGGTGCATGCTCCCACAGTTCCTGTTGCATTTATTTGTCTCCTTTTCATATCTCTGGAAACACAAACCAAACGACTTGCGTTCAAGCGACATATGTATTTTTCACACACGGGGCATTTTTCAGAGAATTTAATACAACCGGTCACTACGATGTTTGCTTTCATAATGACGTTTGTGCCCCGAAAAAGAGAGCACGTCAAACGAATACATCACCATATATAAATCCACCTTGTGCTAAGTATTACTACAGTGCTTATATTTGTATAGTGTTCCAGATTAGAAAATTTAAAGATCGTTAAAAAATTAATTTAAATAAATTCAAAATAAATTTAAATTAAATTAATTTGATTTTAAGTTCAATAGACTGAATAATTTATTAATTCAGAGTTTTTTTTTTAATTGTCTCATAAATGTAATAAAAGATACAGTTTAAACATTGACTTTAGTTTCTACACATTATTATTTCTTTTTTATTAAAATTTTTGTTGTTTTCATTACAACTAAAGGGTCAACCAGAGTAGAAAAATTCTTATGCTAGAAACACTCTACATAGACTGACTTTGGAGTAGTTTTAAATGGTTGTATTTCGTTATACGCATTTGTAAAATAGCTGTGTATGAGCAGCTTGCAACAAAGTGCCACAAAGTGTGTGCAACAACAACAACGACAACACACATACACACAGAGAGGGAGAGAAAAGCTGCAAGTCAGGCGCTTTTGGTATTGTTCAATGCACAAGAACAATGCAATTTGGTTAGCGAATGAAAATGGAAAATCGGATGGGCAATGGGCTTGTATTGCATGCAATCGCAACAGCAACAGCAACAGCAATAGCAATGCTTGCTACATGAAGATAGATGGCATAGATAGCCGGGACTGTAGCTAATAATACGCATTTTGCTTTAACGGGACATTTGTCCCCAATCTGGCATGCAACTTTTGCTGCAACTGTTGCAACTGCGGCTGTTGCTGTCGTCGTTGTGGAAAGGACAACGACAACAATTGCTGCTGCTGCTGTTGGTCTCTGCCCAAAATAAATTGCAATTTTATCGCGTATAATTCAATTAAATGATTTGGTTTCTTGCTCTCGTCTCTCGTCTGCCTGACAACGATTCGTCTTTCGCACTTTCTTTCCACTTTTACACAGCTCTTTCTTTTTGATTTTTCAATTTATTTCTTTCTTTTTATTCAACTGACACTCGTTTTTTTTATTTGGTGATTTATTGTGCATTGCATTGTCTGCTCTGCCTTCTATCTATCTATCAGTCTGTCTGTCTGTTTGTCTTTTGTCTGTGCTATCTAAAAATAAGCGTCAGGCACTCGACTGCATATTTAAATTGTTTGACTAAAATAAAGACTGTCCAATATCTCCCCCTTTTTCTTTCCTCCCTGCCACAAAAATTAGATTTAAATATTTTGGCATTTGCCATCAATTCTGTGATAATGCACTCCAAAGCTCTGTCAATAGTGTTTGGTTCCATGTGAACTTTGGTTGCAAGCAGGAATGTGGCATGTTGATAGCAGCTGCAGCCGTGCAGCTTTTGTGGCAAGTCAAGAGCCAAGAGTCAAGGCATTCGATCAACCATCGAATGTCGTCCACATTTTCAATCATTTATGCAGCAATCACTGGCAGCTTCATTTCCACACGTACGACTACTGACTTTTCCACATTCCACATTGCATACGAATATCCTACATCCTGCATAAATTCTCGAAAAAAAAAAATTAAGAGAAAATTGTTTATTTACAAATCAAGAGAAGTTTGGATGCAAATCAAGATTTGACAGGCATTTCACATGGAAATAAGTTCAGTTTTCTGCACAATTTTATGGTCCTTAGAATTAAGTACCTTCCAAAAGTATTTAAATGAAACAAAAAGGAATAAGAATATTAATCCAAATTTATTAAAATAAATTCAAAAATGATTTAAATCAACATAACATAATTATTTTAAATCTTTTCAAATCTCAAATACTTGACATTCTGCTGAAATTAAACAAAATATTTAAACTTTCACTTTTAAACTCGCAAATTTATAGAGTATTTAAACTCATAATCTGCACAACGCAAAATCGAATGCAATTCTCTTCTCTGATTTGGAGGTTAAAATCAAATTAAATCAACTGCATAAATTGACTTCTAGTGCCATTGCGAAAGTATGCAAAAATGGCAACACGATTAAGTTGGAAAAAAAAGAGAAATTGAAATGCAATCGATAATAACTGACATAGATAGATAACGTTTTAGTGCACTGTTTGCTTAGTGGCTTTTGACATTTTATTTAATTTGGCGACAATTGCTGAAACATTCAATGAAAGATACTTTAGAGGTGTCAACAATAAAATACCCTCGAAGATTATAAAATAATCAAATATAGAATTAATTGCTTTTCGAAAAATAATTTAAAAATTATTGTACAATTATAATAAATATAAATAAAATTGTTATGAAAATGCAAATACTCTTTCTAAATTGGTTTACCCTTTGTATGTGTGTTGAATATGCAAATCTTCATTTAATTATAGTCTGTATGTGACAGATTTTATTACTGGTTATTGAATATTGACCAGAAGTCCAATTCATTCATAGAAATAAATTCGATCTAAAAAAAGTGTAGCTCGAATTGAATAAAGAGATTTTTCGAATATTTCATTTGGTTGAATTCAAAAAATAATAAAAAGTGTAGCATACTTTTGGGCGAGGCAAAATAAATCTCAGGGAATTTATATTGAATGTTCAAGTTCAAATGAATTAGATAAAAATATATACGAATATGCAACATAAAAAAAAGTGTGACAGAGCTGAAAACTATTTCCAAATATAATTGAATGTCAAAAAAATAGTTATATGACTTAAGCAGGCCTTGTAAATTGTACCACTCTCCCGGTTTATTTTAACAAAATCAAGTTTAAGCAAGAATTATAATTTTGTAAGCTGACTTTCAATAAGGTTAAGCAATGGGTACATCCAACCCTGACTTGACGGAACTGAACTCCCTGCACAGTCGAGCGATTAATTTGTCTTTGCCCGATGTGAAGCGTATAACAGATGTCCGTCAATTTATGGCCGAATCGAAGAGTTTCAATGGCAGCGTCGAGAAGCTAATGGAATTCATTGTTGGCCAGGAGAAACAATGCCAGGATGTGATTAAGCTGCTCAAAGAGCAAGTGCATCAGAAGATGCGGGCATTGCGACAGTTGAAGGAAGATATGTTGGAGCTACAACGAGAACTCAATACGCCAGATGCCGCCAGACGATGTCACAAGATTCGGGTCAAGTTCACCGACGAGACCGAGATAAGTGAATGCGATGTGGCTGAGGCTCTAGTACGCTACAGTATTACCATGAGTTCACTGTACTGTGCCATATTAGAGCTCGACAGCGATGTGGACTATGCCAACTATTTGGCCAATGTCGCCAGTGTCAACAAAGAGTTTGTTCAAAACTGGTGCAAACGCGAGAAGCTTAACAAGTCCAAAATATCCACAATCAGAATTTGAACAATCTTTTTTTATTTTTTTTAATTTTAATTTTGTACGTTTTTGTTTTTGTTTTGAGCCTTGTGAGTACAAAAAAAAGCAACATACTTCTTAGGCGACGGCAAAAGTGGCCCCTTAAACATTAGAATCGTTTACTAAATTTGAAGTCACTCTAAATAAAATTAACAATTTTAAAATCAACAAAGACAAGATTTTAAGATTTTCTAGCCGTGTCATTTTGATCATGGTTTGGCCTCTTTATTCATTTCGCAGTCACATTTTTTTTATTTCGTTTAAATAATTTTTCAGAATATTTTTAAGCAAAGGTTTGCCTGTTGTGTTTCTCAAACATTTAAAAATTTCAATCTCAAGTTTAAATTCCTATGACATAATTAGTATAAAAGGAGAGTTTTAAACTTGATTCTGAGACATTGAACATTTCAGAAAGTTGGCTTTTAACTTGTTTCTGCATATTCCAAACTATCTGAAGTCTTAAGGCTCCACACACACACACACACACACCCTCTCACACACAAACACATACACCTTTATGCAGCTTCATTTGCATGCTCCATTCATGAATAATCCGTGTGACACTTGCGTTTTATGGCTTTGCATATTTACGAGTTGTTGGCAAGAAGGAAGGGAGAGGGGGAAGGCAGGTGCGAGGGGCAGAGTGTAGGATTTACAAACAAAACTGCAGTCACTTGGGAGGTGTCCAGAAGCCCAACAGGTGGCGCTGTACGATACTTTTTCATGGTGAATGTCGACGCTGATAGCGAATGTAATTATTATGCTGCCAAGAGGGACAAGAAAGGGGAAGGGGCTGAAAGGGGATTTTGTTGTTGATGTTTCTGTTGTTGTTTGTTTTTCTGGCAGCAGACTTTGAGCGCATAAACGCCTCTAGTTATGCAATAAATAAAAGTGCGATTGTTGCGCCAAACGTTGCCCAGGCATTTGGTTGGACTGGCCGCCATGTTTGCGCACAACTGCAAGATGGCGTCCGGCATCCGTTATACTATCCCCCATTACACTAGCCAACACAACAAAACTTTCGACCAGTTGTTGTTGGGTGTCTGCTACAATTCCGTTTGACAAACTTTTCTGCTTTTGTTGCTATTGTTGTTGTTTTGCCGTGCTCGTTGCTTTTGGGCGCCAACTTCCGTTGTCAGCAGGCTGCTCAACTGCAACTTCCGTTTTGTTCAATCCCCCTACACCCTTTGCCCCCTCCCCCTTTCCCTCCGTTGATTTGCCTGGCCAGCTGGCTTATTTAGCTTTGGTTTAATTTGACAAAACAGCGCATTTAAGCGCTTTTGTAATTTACGTTGCTCTTGCAGCAATGGCAAAAGGTCAAAGCGTAGCCTGAATAATGCAACAAAGCAACAGCAACAACAACAACAACAAGAATGACATTGTTGCCGCTTACAGTTTTGCTAATTGAGTGTCAACTCTGTGCAGGTTGCTTAATGTAGGTAATTAGTGTTGCCAAACTTCTTGCCCAAAAAAGACGCTGGTCAAGACAACAGCAGCAATTGCAGCACAAGCAACAACAACAAACAACAACAACAGGGACAACTGCAGCTGTTGTCAATTTACATAATCAAGCACCTGGCAACTTCCAACTGGCAACTTTGTCTCTTCTCAGTGTAGATTATGTCTTCAGCTGCCGGAAACTGGATTACCACGAAGCTTACAATCGACTGCATAGAATTTCCAATTTTGTAGCACCTGCAGCTGAATTTTAATAAACAACTTAAGCGCAGTCAAAAGTTATTTATTCCATCTACTCTACAGCAGCTTAAGAGTCTGAGAGCTGGTAAGGATAGGCAATGATATCTGTAATTTACATTATTCTGTCCTTTATTTTTATTATTTCCCTATAAATTTGTTATCACTAGATAAAACAGAATGTATCTATGTATATAGGCACTTCTATACAAAATGTATGATAATTGTTATCAAAAAATAAAAGATAATATAATATGGACTATCTGATAATATAAATTATGCTTAATTTTTATTTTAAAAGGAAACCCGTTACTAATTTAAATAAACATTAAATATTTTGATTGCATACTTTAATGCACTTACATTGCTTGAAACTTAAATTAGCCATTACTACCACTTTGTTTGGCCGATCTTGTTGCGATTTAGTAGGATGATAGCTTATAAAAATAGATAGCTTTAGTTACCAAAAAATACCTAATATTCTCAATACTGTGCGTTGCGGATAGGCTTGGGATGTATGTATATTGGCTATACACAATAAATATATAAAATGTGAATGTTATCAATAGATAAAAGTTCATACAATACAGTCTTTCTTATTTACTTAGGGCCGTTTTTTCAATGCACATATACTATACATTTTATTTGACATTTAGTTTCTAATTAGACATTAATTTCTATACATTTTACGTCAAATCCTCTTTTCAATAGTTATCAAACACCTTATTTAGACATTGAAAAAGCGGGCCTTAATTTATCTTTATTTTATATTGCCCTTATTTAAATTATTATATCCTTTATTAGGCATATTTAAACGTCGCAAGTGTTGAGAAAAGTGCTAAAATTGTTGCCGCATTGAAGTGGAAAATATTGTTCATGCATGATGCAAATTTTCAACTGGCTAAATAAGAGCTGAAATGTTTAAACTTTGAATATACACAGGACACTTAATTGCCAGCTTACACGCACAAGCTGGCACACTCACACACACATAGACAATTGTTGTTGTTGTTGTTCTGGGGGAACAAACAAATTTTATGGTTATCCGAAAAGTACGTGAGGTAATTGGCTGGCAAAAGCAATGCACGTGTGCAGCGGCAAACAAAATGAGCGTAACTTGCCACATGTGGCAAATTAAGTTAAAATTAAGCAATTAATTTAATTAGTGCACTGTGCGTGTGGGGACACACACACACACACACACCCACATACACACCCCAATGGCCCCAATCACTTGCCACAGACACATGTGCAACAGTTGCAATTAAGCAGCAGTTGCAGCAACAGATACAGATACTGTTACAGATGCTGTTACAGCAACATATACAGATACAAATGCACTTACATATGCCTTCTTGCAGATCCAACTTGCCAACGGCCATTTGCAATTGCGGAAATTACAAACACAAATTAATGCATGTATGCACACATATGAGAGTGTTTTAATGTATGTATGATAAGTACACAAACTTATATTTAAGCATATGTGCATATATTTAAGCATATGTATGTATTGCGCACAGCAATAAAATATCATGATATTGATTCGTTGAAGAGGTGAAAAATGATTTCCATTTTAATGTGACTACTGCTGCTGCTGCTGCAAGGAAATCTCTAGGGAATTTCATTTGCCATGCCAAATGCAATCGACTTCTCAATTAAGCAAATAAATGCATGTCCAACAAAATCCATCAATTGCAATTAAAGAAACTTGGTATGAAAAACAACTGCTCGAGTTCTCTCGAAGAGTGCACGACTAACAGCTACCCTGCTCTAAATTAATTGTTATGAAACTTAAAAACATTTTTTATTTAAACTTTCTGAATATGCTTAATGTTAAAAGTCAATAAATTTTCTCGACTCCTAATAGACTTCAATATGCATAATTTTTCTAAAATACCCGGACATTTTTCATACTTCTTGAATGATTTATGAATTACACCCTAATCGAAACTATCACAGTTACAGGGTATGCAAAATACGCAAATTAAAAAAGAAATACGCGCTGACAGCAAACATTGAAAGTGTTTTAAAGTCTAACGGAAACTTTTATTAATTAACTGCAAACAAAAAAATAAAATGAAAGTTAAAATAAACTGCGCGTGTTTAATTTAAATGCATTGAGAACGATTTAAGAATTTTAATATAAAACGGAAACTATAAAATAGAAATTTACTGAAATTTAATCAAGGAACTTGCGAATTAGTTGGTGGAATTGATTATTATTGTTATTATTATTAATTAAGATTAAGAATTCTATTTTTCAGGCATTATGAAAAATCTTTATATTGTATACGTATTTAACACTTATAAAAATACAAAAAACATTGTCATCATTACTTTGAAAATTTTTTAGCAATAATTTATGTACAAATTTAAAAAACTCTGCTAATACATACAATTTTAATTACCTAGAAATTGAAATATGGTTTTTACTTTCCTAGTGTCGTTTGCACTTTATATTTGAAACTATTCTAATTACTTGCCACCTTATGAATGTTATTTTCTCACGACAATCACTCAAGTCCATGCACTTGGTTCTAGTTGTTTACAGTTGGCATTTGGTTGGTTCATTTCGTGTTGACCACTCAACTCGAATTACATTAGTACACATTGCTCTGCACTCCCCTCCCCTCAGTGTGCTGAACTGAACCCTATGGAAACCTCAAAGATGGCATCTGTGTTTGCATTTGCATAGTACATGTAAATATTGTGTTAGTTTGTAGATTACCAAAAGGTTCTAAATGGTCACTATGTAACTTGAATATTATGGTGTTGAATAACATAACTTAAGAGCACAATTAGTTATATGAATGTAGAAGCATTAAGCAAGTTTACAAAATCATAAAAATATAAAGTTAAAATTGTTTAACAAATTGAAATATGAATTACACAGAGATACTATATTTAAGTTTTAAGTAATCAAAATTATATTCGTATTTTGAATATAAATGTACTTATATATAGTTCATAAATATTAACAGTTCTTTCTATCATTTCTTTTAATTTGAAAGAAAATTTCTATTTTTTATTATAAAAATATTCTTTACATATAAAAAAATGTATCATGTTTATATGGACACTAATAATATTTTATATTGTTTTATGTATTAATATTATTTTATTTAATAGAAACGTAGTTTAATATAAATGTGAAATCATAAATAAATATTAACAATTCGTTTTCTAATCTCCTGAAATTTTAAAGAAAAGTTCATTTACTTAAAAGCAATTGATATTTAAACTTTAAGCAAATGCTTTTTATATTCAAAATATTTGTTACATTTAGAAGAAATTATTCTAACTAAAGATTTGTGTTATTCAGATAACAAATTTTGTTAAATTAAAATTTATACAAAATAGAAATATTATTGCTTGAAGACTTTAAAGTTACCACTTAAATAAGCCTGCTTATAATTATTTAAGAAGTGATACAAGAAACTACATAAGCTCTCTATTCCTATCTCTGTAAAGTACATCAGTATTTCAATGGCAATTAACACGCTGTGGTTCAGGAAATAAACGAGAACTGCCAATTAAATTTCCATATCATTGTGGAATATGCAGCATCAGCAGCTGCTCGGAAAGCTGCTAGCAGAAAAGAAGACGAAGATGCTTAGAGTAAAGAAAGGTATTTGGCCAACGAGAACCTTTAAGTAGAACCCTGTAAGGTTGTGGTCAGCTCAGTTGGTCGCGCGTCGTCAACCAGTCAACAAGTCAACCAGTCAACAGTTTCAGCAGTTTGGGCAGTTCCTCAATAACTGGTTTCTGCTTACCATCAATCTCAATCTCAAGTCAAGTTCAGAATGTTGCTGCCACAGACGTTGATGTTGACGCTGATGATGTTGATGTTGCAAGTGCTGCAAGTTCAAATGCAGCCAGTGGACAATGTGGAACCGGTGCCAGAGGATGACAACAACAGCAACAACAACATGGAATCGGGTCGTGTGCTGTACGATCAACGTCAGACGGGCAAATACAACATTCATGTGAGCATTAAGGATGTGGCCATCATCGAGGTGGATCAGAATGAACTGGCTGATGTAAGTGACTCTCTGAACGAGAACGAGAACAAGTTTAGTTGCTCAGTTCAAAAGTGAAACTAACTAACTAGTTGCCAATGCTATGCTAAAAATAACTTTATTAGGAATCGTATAATGCCGAGGACGATGATTATTACTATGATGATAGTGCGCTGACCATTAAACCCATCAAGTTTACCACCGAAGCCAGTCCATCAACAACAACAACATTAACAACAACGACAACAACACAACCTTCTGTGGCAGCAACTGTGGCAACTGCGAGTGGCAACATTAGTGCCTATAGTGCACAGTTGTTGGCTGATATTGCTGCCACGCAACGTGAGAAGCCCAAGACGAATAATCTAATTATTATGGATACGCCTGCGGAAAGTTCAACAACTCTGATGCCCAAATGGTTGCATGCCCGATCCAAGGATGAGCCCATCACAACAACAACAACATCTTCTCCATCTTCTAATATTGAGTATACGCCCTCGCAAGGTCACGACTCGCCCATTTTTAAGGTGAAAGTGCAACGTGCCGCAAATCCCACTCCCAGCTCCAATCCCAATCCCAGTCCTAGTCCAGCGGAGACTTCGACTCGTTGTCGAACTCATCAGTTCCGCGATGCACAGGGCAAGTGTCGCACCAAACGCTCCGGTTCCATCTTGTAAGCAAAAAAAAAAACTTGAATAATAATAAAACACATAATCGGCTTATCACATTCGTCTCTATTTTCTCTGTTTCTTTGTCACTCTTCTTTTGTGCAGAAGAAAGCTCTTCAGCATGCTGGTGTCGCTGCCCTTTGCCAACAATCGTCATGGTCATGGCCTCCAGGTGTCTCCGCCTTAAAGACGACGACAACTCTCGATGATCACGCACTTTTAGCTTTAAGTACTATACGTTTGTGGACTTTACAAACATTGTCTCTAGTTATACATTAAGTACATTCATTAACAAAAGTTTTATTTCTTATTTAAGATTAAAGCGTGTAATATTCTGATAGAGTTCTTCATTTGTCTCTTTATTGGGTTATTAGTTAATTGATCTGGGCTTTAGTATTGAAGCTTATAATTGGTTAGTGTGGAGCATGGATAACAGTCCCAGACTTCTTAGCTGTTTTAATTACAAACATTAAAATTTGAAATTATATAAAATTTATTGCAATCGTTTGTTTTAAATTTTTTTCCTAACTTTAACTCAAATTTCAATAAATAAGTTAGTGATGTAAAACTTCTTACTATACCTTTTATGAAATCCTGATACATAGTTTTTAGCTCGATTTTCTTTGATCATTAAAATAAATTCTGTTTTAATGCATTCAATTTAATAATGTAAATTTTACTTTATTTGATAAAAAAAAAATGAAGTATTTTTAATAAAACTTATTTCTAAAACAATTTTTCGTATTAAACACAAAAGATGCCCAAGAAACTAATTTTCTTTTTTTGAACATTCAAAACAGCACTCTTGATATCATGTTTATTATAATTTATGAATAATTATTGTAATGTACTTTCTAAAAGTGAATTCTCGTACACATTTAAATAAATATTTAATAGTAATTATATATCTATTGTATACTTGGTTGCATGTGCCACAATTCGACATTCAATTAGGCAACATGCAACATGCGGGCTGTGCAATCAATTGGCAACCATTCAAATAATGCAAATGCAATAAACAATTGTGCAGATTTCGGCATTTACTTAATAATGCAGGCAAATCGCTTGTCGATGTTTATTTATACCCCATATTAAGATAAATATTTAACAATACATTGTTGAATTCAATTGAACTGTGAAAGACCTTGAAACACGACACATTGTAGAGAAAATACAATAATTGTAAGTTTAATTTCTACAATAAATTTGATTTAAATTGATTAATATTGAGTTGCTATCAACTTTAACTTTAACTTAAAGTTTAAGTTCAATTTCAAATACATATAACAATACTATTAAAAGTTGGTTATTAATCTATTAGATGCTGTTCCTAAATTTGACATTGGAAAATCCTAAATTGCATAATTGAAATATAATTAAAAAATGGAGTTGTTCAATTTGTACTTAAGGTTGAAGTTAAATTCAAAAAAGAATACTAACCAAAGTTCTTAATTTTTTTGTTCTCCTATGATTATCATAAATTTCATAATTTAAATATAATAATAAAATTGAGTTGATTTCAAGTTTAATTTACACTTTAATTTGCACTTAAATTTAAAATACATTTTACAAATCTTATCAAATTTCTTTAAAATTGCATTTTCCTAGAATAATCATAAATTGCACAATTGAAATAGTTATAATATAAACTTTTTCAACCGTCGCTCAAATGAAAATTGAGTTTCAGTTAAAGTTTCCAAACACATTTCTCTCAGGTATTATTGCTCATGGGTTCTGCATGGCTAATATATGCGATCCAAGCCTATTGCAAGTCCATTACCAAATGCACCTGGCCAATGGCCACTAAATATGCCAAAGGGCTTCAACAAGGGAAATGATTTGCATCACGAAAGATATTCAGTTGATGGACGTGGGTGGGTTTTAACTAGATGATACACGGGTGGGTGACTCACATAGTTGGGTGGTTGAGTGGCTCAGCAGCTGATTTGCATGCAGAACGCAACGCCGAATTCAGAATGCGAAATCAGCATTTCTCATTACAGGCGAGATACACTAAAAATTAGATTAATTTGAAATGAAATTGCAGCTGCGAGAAGATTTTCTTTGGCTTTTTAACTTGGAGGTTGTTACAGCAACAGCAACTATTGTAACTGTGGGGCGGCATTTGTAATTAGTTTTAGCCACAAACATTTTGCAGGCTTAATGCAACGCTGGGAAAAGGCGGAAAAACTTGAATTTTTCGGCTGGCCGTGCCGAGCTCAGCAAAAAGACTGGACACGGTTACAGTTAAAAGATAGCCAGAGAAGAAGTAAGACAGATAAAGGGGAAGGAGGAGAAGGAGTAGAAGAAGAGACAGGGCCAAAGGACGCATATGAAGTGTATAAATTGCACTTCATCATGAATTTATTATCAGCGCAGCTGCACTTGCCACGAATGCAGCTGCCTCAGCACAAGACGTGCTAAAGCTTTTTCTTTCCTTTCCCACACACACACACACGCACACACAAAGACATACACATATATAGGTGCTAACAACAACAACAATAACAATAAAAGAAACAACAACAATGTAAAGAACCTGGCATGCTGACCGGAAAATATGCATTTTTCGCGCAGCCAACTTGAAATTGTGTTAACTCAGCGCAAAAAAAAATATAAAAATATTAATTCTAATTTCTAAAGCCCAAGGACCAAAAGGACTAAGGACTAAAACCGTAGCCTCCTTTTGTTGTGCGTGTTTTTTTTTATAGTAAATGGCTGCCATTTAGTCGTTTAGCTGCACCTTTAATTGTGCCACAAAGTGTTTGAAATATGCTCGCAGTTTCCGCCTGACAAACTGCCACTTTCCTTCCATCACTCTCCCTCTCACTCTGCCTTTCTCACTCTGCTTTATCCCTTCTTGCTACACGCGCCATTTGCTGCTCATCAATTAGCTTGCTACCAGTTAAAAAAGAGAGAAAAAACTATAACTGAAATGCTGAGTAGCTTTTAGTGCTCAAAAAGGCTTATGCAAGAAAAAGATTCGCTTTTACATTGCCTGCTTTTAGGCGTTTTACTGCTTGCATCCTAAATAATTGGCATGAGGCTTTGGGCCTTTTGTGCTAAGCTGCGATTGACTGAGCTGAAGTGTGAGAATGTTGCAAAAAACGAGTCAAATTGCACTATGTGAGTGACAGGTGTAAAAGAAGCAGATTAAAATTGACATTAATTGATGTGACAACTTTAGAAGAGTGCGTATTCCCTGGATCTATTTTATGGCTTTTTTGTGATCCATTAAGCCGAGATGGAATTGCTTGAGTTAATTTCTTAATTGGATTTCGCATAATTGACTCAAAACTGTCAATTCTTAATATATAAGTAGCTTTGTTGTAAAAATAATTGAAAAAATGCATGAAGCCTAAAGTATATTAAAAAAATATTGAGTATATGTAATAACAACATAAAATATGCTGTGTAATAAATGGTATTATTCAGTATTTATGGTTCTTTTATACCAAAATAACAAATATATATTTTTTACAAAAATACAAAAATTAATTAAATAAAAAAAAAATAAATAAGGTTAACGCAAATGCATTATTAAAGTAAATGTCAGTGAATTTAGAAATATTTAAGCATATAACAAAATGTAAAATGTTAAAAGGCTTAAGCTAAATTTTGATTGTATTAATAATTTATTTCTTCTGCTGAGTATTTTTTCAAAGTCTAATATATTTTTTGCCTCTTTCTCTATATTATGTAAATAGAGACTTAGACCTAAAATACCAAATTTCACAAGGCAACAACGCGAAAAGTCTGAGCGAACGTGAACGTTTTAATCTCTGCGCACATTTTGCATATTAATCACTTAATTAGGTTAACATTATTAAAATAAACAAGTGTCAGAGATTAAATGAGTGTGTGTGTGTGTGTTTACTCGCATTTATCAGGTTGGTACACAACAGAAGGATTCACATACAGCTGCCTCTCATATGACTTCATTTTATGTGTCACAGGTGCTTAAAATGTTAAACGCAATGAGGGGGTCTTTATAAATGTATATATTGTGTATGTGTGTGTGTGTGTGTATTGCATTAATTATGCGCCACACTTAAAGCCAACTATGCAGCGCTTGTCAAAAGCAAATAAAACTCACACCCAAATGCGAGAGTTTTTCAAAAAGTTACCAAATGCCACAAATGCCAGCGATTAGATGTGTTACATAAATAGCAAAAATAACTAGATTGAATGTGCCCGACTAGCAGATACCCTATGAAAAACTTTGAAGTTACTCCAGTTCACAAAACAAACATAGGAAGATAATGTATTAATTTGACATATCTTAAAGTAACTGCTTTATTTTTTTTAAATAATTAAGCTACCCCCTTGGCTCTCTAGGGTACTATAAAAATTCGTATACTCCGAAATTCATGCTCATATGTTTGTATTACGAAAAGTGCCGCCTTATCAAAGAGCACATAAATATTATTTATTGTTTTTTATGGCAGTGCTACAGTACACACCCGGGCAGAACCCCTGGTTCCAAGTGCCACGTCGAAAAAATCCCCAACACTTCAGCGAACTTCATTTCCCCACTCTCCAGTCCAAAGCGCACACACATTCTACTCAAATGTCTTCATTGTGCTTTAATGAAATGTGCGTGGGCTGTGTAAGAAGTAAGAAAAGTAACACAGTACAGTGAGATATGAAGGGGAAAGGAGAAGCAAGGCAAGGTGTAGCTGTCACCTTTAAACTGCGCACAAAAGTATGCTACAGTTTCTTTCCTTTCAGAATAAACACAATTTATGTAGCGCTGCCTTCGTTCTAGTCTTTTATCTTGACAAAACATTTGTGCAACGCTCAACTTTTGCGATGAAGCAATTTTAAAGTTGCCAAAACTTCATGTAATATTTTTTAAATTCCATTTCAAACTGTCACTTCTTATTAATATTACTCTATAAGCGAAAGGCGAAAACTTTTAAATGATCTGCCACCGTGTGCATTATGGCATTGTGTAGTTTAAATGAACCCAAACAAACATCCATCAAATTTCCATCATTTTTTTTTTGTTGGTGCATCAATCATATTGGGGCTAATATAGCCGAACAATTGCGGTTGGGTAAACTCGAGCAAGGGTAAACTTTGGCTGTGTACATACCAGATTTAATAGTGTCAATTTAGTTGAGCGAATGGATATAGAAGTTGACAATTTTTATCGCATTCAGCTTGACAATTAATTGGTTGAAAAAATTGTTGTACATTTTTTGAAAATTTATGAATTATATGAAATAAGGATTCTACACGAATTTTAGATTAACTTTAAAAAGTTTTTATTTTTAAATAATTGATTTCTGTGAAACTAAAAACTTGCCATTATAAAATTATAAAAAATTAATTTTAAGTAATTAACTGAAATACGCTATATAAAATTGTAATAAGTACATTTTATCCTTTTACCCAACTCATTGTGAAAAGATTTTTAATAATATTCCCTTTCATATGGTTTACTTCATTTTCTTTTCTTACACTTTTCTCAATGTATACAGAGACTTTTAATACACACTTTCTTTCATTCAAACAATGTAATTTTAATCTACAAATTGAGCTCAAAACAATGTTTCGCACAGCTGAAGTAAAAGGAAATTTGTTCTAATGAGCATTGGTTCCAGTTCCTTGATTGTAATCAAACTATTTTAATTAGCTGTATCTGAATATTTGACGAAAGTCTTTAAGTGGCATGACATTCAAAAATAAATGTATGAACTTACTATAAATTGGTGTTACCTGTTGAGAGAGCTTTTAGTTCAGTACTATAATCGGAATGCTCAGTAACTTCCTGTTAATTTGTCTCGTTCTACCAGTCGGTGGTTTCTCACCGATGCTTGCCAGCAATTTGGATTATTATGATCCCGAGTTTGTGATTAAGTTTGCGAGGAATTTGATAGTGAGACATGGATTCGAGACCTTCATTACGTTCGCCTCCAATCGGCAGTCCGAGATGCCGCCTGGACAGCAACTTGAGATGGCTTCCTTGGAGCGCCAGCTCGTCCAGCAATTGAATTTGCCCATTATAATTTGGGGCTTGTCTGTGAATGCCACGTTCGATAAAATAATAACCCACAAGACTTTGGTTTTTGCCACCATTGAGCACTATTCGCCCAGGTTGGTGCCAATGCTTGATGTGCTCCAGGAAACTCTCGATGGACGCCATAATGTGTACATACTGTTTATTGTGAAGGGAATGAACAATCGATCTCCAACTCAACGGCAATTGAAAGATCTATTTAGCTGGTGCTGGTCTCACAATTTCGTTAACGTGGCCCTAACTTTTCAGCAGATGAAAGGAATTAATCAAGTGCGAAATGAACTCTTCAGTTATACACCTTTTCCTAAGGTTAAAGCGATTAATGTGACCAGCGTTGGCATTGATTACGAGTGGCCGTATTTAAATACTAGAAATGTCAATGGATACGAGTTTCGGATTCAATTCTTTAATGATCCACCTTTAACTTATTTGGTGAGTATTTTAAATATAAAATGAAATAGTAAATAATAAATCATAAATCATAAAAAATTAATAATAAATAATAAAATGTAATTAAAATATTATATATATATAAATCATAAATAATAAATAAATCATAAGTAATTTCGTTTTATTTATTTCCGCAGAAATCTGGAGAGCTGAGAGGCATTTCAGGATCGATGATTCATGAGTTTATTTATCAAACTAACGGACGAATGAAGTTGGAGTTCTTACCCCATGTGAATCAAGATAATTTTCACGATTATACAATGTTGGCAGCGGCAAGGGGTGAAGTCGACTTAGTAGTGCATCCGTATTCGCGTATGAATCTGAATGCGAATCAAACAGCTGGTGCATTCTCTTTTGAATTGTGTAAAGCTTGTTTGATGGTGCCCTTGAAGCGGAATTCAGTGATCGTTCAATATTTTAGAAATAACGTTCGAAGTAGCTTATCGATATTCGTGATCGCGGTCATTATTATGCCTTTGGTCTGGCAGATTTGGTCTCGCCAAGGCCTAAAAGGACTTTACCTGGGCACTGTTATATACAATATGCAGTCATTGGATACCTGCACTTTTCGACGACTGCCCAGAGCATACAAGTACTTCCATATTGGAATGTTGATGGCTGTCTTGTTAATGCGTACCATGAGAAGTGCCGATTTATCGGCATCTTTCAGTGTTAATCAGATGGGACCACAAATCAATACAATTGACGATTTCCTAAAGTCACCACTGCGTATTATGATCACCAAGGAACAGGAGAAAGTTTATTTTAACCAGAAATTGTTACCAGAAAAATTAAGAGATCGATTGATCATCGCCAATTTGTCAACATTGCGAATGCATATGAGTAATCTAAATACGAGTTATGCCTACATCGCCACATCGATATTTGCAGGTAATCTTGAGTTGAAACAGCGTTACTTGAACCGTCCCTTTTTCCGGGTCATGGAAGATTCACAGCTCTGCACGCCTTCCTATTATCTAGGCCTGCCCATGCAATTTAATTCTCCTTTTAAGGAAGGCCTATTTCAATTCTACTTGAACTCATTGAGCAACGGAATTCATGCCAAGTGGGTATCGCGTACGATTGAATTCTGGATTATAAAAACAGTCTACAATGCTACACAAAATGTGGAAACAGCCCAGGCAAGCATAACCTTGGGAGAATTTGAGGTATTGATGAATCTCTATAAAGTCTCTCTGACTTTCTGTTTTATATGCCTACTCCTCGAAATTCTATGGAAGCGACTTACGAATATGAAATGGAAGTGTTAAGCATTATTAAACAGAAGAATAAACTTAACTTGAGTTATTAATTAACACCATTTATGAACACATAATACTTAAAATATCTTGCAATAAATATTTAACTATCAAGAACGATCTACAGTTTTTTTAAATATTTCAAAATGTTTAATTTCATTACTTGTCATAAAATTGATTTATTATAAGACTCAAACTTTTATACCTTTGCCAAAACTGAACAGATTTTAATGCAGAATTTATCAGCATTTTGCGTTCAAATTTAATTAATTTCGTTCAACTAATTTTTTGATCGCCCGAAAGCGATATTGATATTGGTTTTCCAACAATTCCAAATTTTAAATCACAAGTTTTAGCAATTAATAAGCATAAATAGCATCATCATATTTATGTTGAGCAAGTGCAAGGAGGATAAATAGTATAGCATAAATAGTATCTCAAAGACTCAGCCGTGCATTCTAGTTGAAACATATAGGGGATAATATAGCCGAACAATTGCGGTTGGGTAAACTCGAGCAAGGGTAAACTTAGGCTGTGTACATACCAGATTTAATAGTGTCAATTTAGTTGAGCGAATGGATATTGAAGTTGACAATTTTTATCGCATTCAGCTTGACAATTAATTGGTTGAAAAAATTGTTGTACATTTTTTGAAAATTTATGAATTATATGAAATAAGGATTCTACACGAATTTTAGATTAACTTTAAAAAGTTTTTATTTTTAAATAATTGATTTCTGTGAAACTAAAAACTTGCCATTATAAAATTATAAAAAATTAATTTTAAGTAATTAACTGAAATACGCTATATAAAATTGTAATACATTTTATCCTTTTACCCAACTCATTGTGAAACGATTTTTAATAATATTCCCTTTCATATGGTTTACTTCATTTTCTTTTCTTACACTTTTCTCAATGTATACAGAGACTTTTAATACACACTTTCTTTCATTCAAACAATGTAATTTTAATCTACAAATTGAGCTCAAAACAATGTTTCGCACAGCTGAAGTAAAAGGAAATTTGTTCTAATGAGCATTGGTTCCAGTTCCTTGATTGTAATCAAACTATTTTAATTAGCTGTATCTGAATATTTGACGAAAGTCTTTAAGTGGCATGACATTCAAAAATAAATGTATGAACTTACTATAAATTGGTGTTACCTGTTGAGAGAGCTTTTAGTTCAGTACTATAATCGGAATGCTCAGTAACTTCCTGTTAATTTGTCTCGTTCTACCTGTCGGTGGTTTCCCACCGATGCTTGCCAGCAATTTGGATTATTATGATCCCGAATTTGTGATTAAGTTTGCGAGGAATTTGATAGTGAGACATAGATTCGAAACCCTCATTACGTTCGCCTCCAATCGGCAGTCCGAGATGCCGCCTGGACAGCAACTTGAGATGGCTTCCTTGGAGCGCCAGCTAGTCCAACAATTGAATTTGCCCATTATAATTTGGGGCTTGTCTGTGAATGCCACGTTCGATAAAATAATAACCCACAAGACCTTGGTTTTTGCCACCATTGAGCACTATTCGCCCAGGTTGGTGCCAATGCTTGATGTGCTCCAGGAAACTCTCGATGGACGCCATAAAGTGCACATCCTTTTTATTGTGAAGGGAATGAACAATCGATCTCCAACTCAACGGCAATTGAAAGATCTATTTAGCTGGTGTTGGTCTCACAATTTCGTTAACGTGGCCCTAACTTTTCAGCAGATGAAAGGAATTAATCAAGTGCGAAATGAACTCTTCAGTTATACACCTTTTCCTAAGGTTAAAGCGATTAATGTGACCAGCGTTGGCATTGATTACGAGTGGCCGTATTTAAATACTAGAAATGTCAATGGATACGAGTTTCGGATTCAATTCTTTAATGATCCACCTTTAACTTATTTGGTGAGTATTTTAAATATAAAATGAAATAGTAAATAATAGATAATAAATAATAAAATATAAATAAAATATTATATATATATAAATCATAAATAATAAATAATAGATAATAAATCATAAATAAATAATAAAAAATAATAGATAATAAATAATAGATAATAAATAGATAATAATAAATGATAGATAATAATAATCAAATAAATCATAAGTAATTTCGTTTTGTTTATTTTCGCAGAAGTCTGGAGAGCTGAGAGGCATTACAGGATCGATGATTCATGAGTTTATTTATCAAACTAACGGACGAATGAAGTTGGAGTTCTTACCCCAAGTGAATCAAGATAATTTTCACGATTATACAATGTTGGCAGCGGCAAGGGGTGAAGTCGACTTAGTAGTGCATCCGTATTCGCGTATGAATCTGAATGCGAATCGAACAGCTGGTGCATTCTCTTTTGAATTGGTTAAATCTTGTTTGATGGTGCCCTTGAGACGAAATTCAGTGATGGTTAAATACTTTAGAAGTAACTTTCGAAGTAGTTTATTGATATTCGTGATCGTGGGCATTATTATGCCTTTGGGCTGGCAGATTTGGTCTCGTCAAGGCCTGAAAGGATTTTACCTGGGCACTGTTATATACAATATGCAGTCATTGGATACCTGCACTTTTCGACGACTGCCCAGAGCATACAAGTACTTTCATATTGGAATGTTGATGGCTGTCTTGTTAATGCGTACCATGAGAAGTGCCGATTTATCGGCATCTTTCAGTGTGAATCAGATGGGACCACAAATCAATACAATTGATGATTTCCTAAAGTCACCACTACGTATAATGATCACCAAGGAACAGGAGAAAGTTTATTTTAACCAGAAATTGTTACCAGAAAAATTAAGAGATCAATTGATCGTCGCCAATTTGTCAACATTGCGAATGCATATGAATAATCTAAATACGAGTTATGCCTACATCGCCACATCGATATTTGCAGGTAATCTTGAGTTGACACAGCGTTACTTGAATCGTCCCTTTTTCCGAGTCATGGAAGATTCACAGCTCTGCACGCCTTCCTATTATCTAGGCCTGCCCATGCAATTCAACTCTCCGTTTAAGGAAGGCCTATTTCAATTCTACTTGAACACATTGAGCAACGGACTTCAAGCCAAGTGGACATCGCGTACGATTGAATTCTGGATTCTAAAAACAGTCTACAATGCTACACAAAATGGGGAAACAGCCCAGGCAAGCATAACCTTGGAAGAATTTCAGGTATTGATGAA
This sequence comes from Drosophila limbata, assembly GCA_963924055.1. Classification (NCBI taxonomy): domain Eukaryota; kingdom Metazoa; phylum Arthropoda; class Insecta; order Diptera; family Drosophilidae; genus Drosophila; species Drosophila limbata. Next base: position 16,188,962 of record OZ001355.1, on the reverse strand, counting down.
CCTCTATAAAGCCTCTCTGACTTTCTGTTTTATATGCCTACTCCTCGAAATTCTATGGAAGCGACTTACAAATATGAAATGGAAGTGTTAAGCATAGTTTAACAGAGAAATAAACTTAAATTCAGTTATTAATTAACACCATTTATGAACACATAATACTTAAAATATCTTGCAATAAATATTCAACTATCGAGAACGATCTACAGTTGTTTTAAAATATTTCAAAATGTTTAATTTCCTTAATTGTCATAAAATTTATTTATTATAAAACTCAAACTTTGATACCTTTGCCAAAACTGAACAGATTTTAATGCAAAATGCCATTTTTATCAGCATTTCAACAATTCTAAATTTTAAATCACAAGTTTTAACAATTTATAAGCATCTCATAAATAGCATCATCATATTTATGTTGAGCAAGTACAAGTGAATCTTGAGGATATATGTGCATAAATAGTATCTGAAAGACTCAGCCGTGCATTCCAGTTGAAACAGATAGAAAATTTCGATTGGAATGTGGACCAGAGCTCTCAAACGAGTGCATATCAAGTTAAGGTAAATAGAAAATTCAATTTAAAGCAATTGAAGTGCTTGGCCTGCCGGTTCTTTGCAGTGGGACCGAGACAGGTCTATGAGTCTGGGCAATCCACATAGCATACGTTTTTATCTGAGTAAGAACTTGGCCGCAAACAAACTTCCTGTATCGATGCGACCACACGTACAGTGAGCTCCCCTATCCGGTGCCCCGGGCCAATATCTAAGTGAAAACACAGATCAACAGCACGACAATCAGCAATGGTAAAGGCACAGGACAGCAGGACAGCAGGACGGCAGAGGACTCTGTGCGGACTTAGTCCCTGTCCTATCAGCTGGTTCAGCTTCAGACAAGGTAAAGACATGGCACGCCCAGGGGCATGTCTAACGTATCTCTCGTTGGCTCGACTCGCCCACAAAATGCGAAGCTTCAGACACATTCAGGATACAAATTGTATGTCCTATGCCCACATTGATTGGAGTTTTTTGCTTGGCCTGTGTGTGAGTATTTTTTGTGGAACGAGTGAGAGAAGAGGGAATTGGAAGGCCAAGTCTATTTTTGCCAGTTGCATTTCTTGGGTTGCATTTAAGCAACATTTATGCATTTTTAATGTGACAACTGAAATGATGAGACGGCAATGTTTGGCATCCTTTGCATCCTTTGCTTTGCTATCCTTTCACCTTTCGCCTTCTTGGCCCTCTTGCTCTCTGCGCTGCTCTCGCTGCTGACAGTTTCAGTGTGCGATGGCAATGTTGAAGTGCATAGATCCATAGAAAATGTCATACGATTCATATGAGAATTTACCAGCTCATGCAATTTGCAGTGTTGTGAAATTTCTCAAAGCCTTGTGACAGCTCTCTGCGAAGCTGTTGCCAAGACAATTGTAAATCATGGCATAATGTGTGGGGATTTTGTGGGTTGAGCTTTTCACGTGAGGTCGTTTTTGATATACTCGTAATATATTTGCTGGCATTTGTTTTTGCATGAATAATTCAAAAATTCAAAGGGAAAACCAGCAATTTGCGAGAGTTTTCCTTAAAATTATTTTATTGCGGTTGGCAAATTACGTTGCAAAAGGGATTGAGTTTTGAAATAGAAAATTTAATACGATAAACATTAAAAATAAATAATTTTAAAAACATAAATTAGATGAGTTACGTTTTTTTTTAACAATAAAAAATCTTCTTACATTTTACAAAAATCGTCGAAAGAAAATTCGAATATTTTCGAATAAAGAGCCACAGATTCCATAGCTAAAATACAATTTTGAACTCTTTTTTTCTTAGCTACAACAATTTTTTTGAAATATTTTTTAGAGTTTTTAAGTGTCCCTGGATATCTTTTCAATACTCTGTTACAAATTATGCTGCATAAATCTCGTTTAAAATCTGGACCAATTAAAATACAGAATATGATATAAACTTTTTATATTTTTAAATAATTTAATTTATTTCATGACTAAATAAAGCGCATAATTTTAGACACACTTGAAAGTAGACAATACACAAATTAATTTACCCTTAGTTTTTTTTTTAATTTTTAATCTGCTCTTTTAAACAGGTAACTTGAGAACTTGATTGTGGCTATTAAAGTAAGCAATGAACATTTGATTTTAAGCAACTGTTCGATGATCGCCACTTTTTTAATGGGCCACTTTAATTGGCATTCGAAATGGTAATGGCAATGGCCACAATTGACTGCCAAGTGCATAAGCAATGCAATTTGTATGATTTGTGGCAATTGCTTAGCCGTAGTTTGCATCGCTTATCCGTTCGTTCGTTTCGTTGTTAACAGCAAAACAGCACGAAAAAGTCAATAGTCGCCAGTAGACGCCAGTAAGTATGCAGTGCTTTTTGTGCCAGTTACAAGTTGCCAGTTGGCCAATTGCAGTCTGGTGTTTATTAGCATGATTAGCTGCCTGCAATGCCGCACAAATTGCAGACGCATTGAAATTGGGGTCAGTCGAAGGGAACACGGGAATCAGACGGGGGGCAGGGGAGGGAAGGTTTTGAGTGGATGGCAGAGCATCTTGTAATTTGATTTCAACGTCGTCGTGTCGTTGCTATTTGCTTGTGCTCCAAACCAGGGCATGACATTACACTGATTACATTGCGCTGCAAATATCGAGTGCGTTTTGATTCACAGTAATTGTTGAATTGCTTTCCCGGGTGTGTTGTTGTACAGTGCCAGCTAGCAAAGTACATTCCAATATCGAATGCAAAAGTCGGAAAGCTTAAAGCGCATTTTTAATTAGTTTTCCATGCACTTCAATTTCGGTACACAAACTTAAGCTTATTTATCTACACAAACACACTTACACACACACATGCACAACACATGTACACATCAGAGTTGAAATGGCGTCGCACTTGGCTTGTTTCGTTTCATTTCCGGTTAACCACATCCTGCGTAATAAGCGGCACTTCCGGCCCGAAATAGACTTAAACTGTTTTGTGAGCTGTCATTGTTTTGTTTTTATTGTGAACCAAATTCAACCTTAGCCACAAGACAGAGAGAGCTCCAGAGCCAAGCGAGAGGAATATTTTGTGTCCTTGCAGGCAGTGTAGTCAGGATGCTGTGGCACTTCCGTTCCATTCACATTGGAGGAGTCTCAGTCTCAAAGTTTTTGTGTGCTTTGCATGTGAATTGCACGTTTATGGCCACTTTTTCGGCCATGTCCTATGTCCCTGGCATGGATAAGGGGATTGGGGGGTGAGTGGAGACGTTTCATGTTGTCCCGGCGCAAATTGAAAAGCCACAAACTGAAGTTGCATTTTTATTTGCCAACAAAACAAGCCATTGTTGTTGTAATTGCTTCTGTAGGACATGCCACTTGGTTGCCTGAAGTTTTCGACTATCCCTAAAACGGATTTGAATGCTTTGCTTTTTTTTCGGACTGGTCGAAAACAATTTAGAGCCAGCAGGAATAGTTTATGGATTTAAAATGGAAGCTTGCATACACTTACAGATCATTACTTACTATAATATTCACTTTGAACTAAATTAAATTTATATAAAATCTTATATATAATTTATTTCTTATCTATTTTCTAATTATATTTTAAATTTTGTTTTTTAATTTTATATTTTTTGTATAATAAATAAATTTATGAATAATAAAGATATTGTTCGTATGATAATGTAATATTATCTGATTAAATTTGGAATAAATAGCTTACAAACTTTATGTAAAAAATAAATTCCCTTCATAAGAGTATGTAAAAAAGTAGAAACTATAAACAGTTTATAAGCGAAACACTTCCAAACTGCAAAGTGATAAAAGGTAATTTATTGCATACAGAAACCAAATATGTGAATCTCCTTTTGACGACATTTTTTAAAGTCATTTTCAAAGTTGCTTAAGTGTATTTACTTAAATTAACTTGTCGCCTGCAGAATATTCAAATGATTATGAGAAATGTGCAGCAGCTTCATTAGCATTTAACTAATTGTTGACATACCAAAATATCCCCCGGGAAAACCGAAAACCCGAAAACCCAATAGCATATTGTGCTAACCAAAATGTTGCAGAGCAAAACACTTAAATAATGTGAAATTACAGTTTAATTGCATTGCAAGTTTGCGGCGAGCAGCAGTTGGTAGTCTGGAGGTTGTATTAAGTGAGGTGGGGAGAGAGGGTGTTTGAAAGAAAGGCGGGGAGGAGCTGCTTAAGCACTAAGTGCGCCCATATTGCAAGGACTTACTGCGGCTGTACTCGGAATAATAGACCCACAAGCGACCCAACTACATATGTTGCACAATCATTTTATTTGCACGAATTAAGCAGCTTGCCACACGCTGTTGCACTGCACAGTGACACTAATTGAGTCTACCTAATTACCAATTATAATATAATTGCAGATAAAACAAAGAAATTATAAAGGAATTTCAAAGAAGATTTCAGAACACAAGATTATAAGAAATTACGTATAGTATTTGTAGACATATTTAATATTATATACTTTCAATGGACTTTTATTTTGTTGTCAGAAGATTTAAAAACACTAGATTATCGTAAAAAATACTTAAGAAAATTATAGAATTATTAAGAATGAGAAAATTCATTAGAAAACTTTTAAATCAAATCTAAATATTTTGAGTTTAGAGTTTTTTATAAAAATTTAAAAATTAATAAAGTCATAAAACAAAAAATTGGAAATTATTTTATAATATTTACAGGGCAACTTAATTTAATATATAAATTAATGTTATTTAAAAATCTTACTTAATAAATTTATTATTAATATTGCATTTATTTTGGAGGCTTTGTGACGTATAAAACGCGTGTTCATTGCAAAATGAATTCGGTATCTTTAGCTGGCAATATTTAAAAATCAACTTGGATATAAAATAAATGCATAAATGGATTAAACCAAATTTTTTACAGTTGGATAGTCTTCACATTAAACATTTATGAAAAGTTAATTTCATGCATCCTGTAAAGTCAATGCGAGGTAACTGTGCATTGTGGGCGGTGGGCGGTTTATGTGTGTGGGTGTGACAACATCGTTGGATGGGACATTTCGGATGGCATCTGTGGTTGCTCTGCGGCTGTGCATTTCTGCGTGATGCCTGTCATTGCGTTGGCCTCTGTCGCTGTCTCCCTCTGCTCCTCTGCCTGCTGCGCCATTAGCATTCATGTGCGTGAGTGCCAGGCAGGGAGGGACGGGAGGTGGCTGGTGCGGTGCGGTGTGTTGCAAGATTCAAGAGCCGGAGTTCTGCCCAAAAAAGCCAAAGCCATTGCTGCAGCTGACGACGTTGTCCTCGTCCAACGTTTGGGGTTAACTGGCATTAATGTCATGCCACCATTCTGCCATTTTGTAGGTGTGCACTTTGCGGTTGTTGCATGCCCCAAACCCAACACCCCACCCCTCCCCCACTCCACCCTCTGGCGAACAACCCACTTGGAAAATTGCTCAAAAAGCCCATTTAAAAGTTTGCGTGTGTATCTTAGGCTCGTATATCCGACTCGACATTTGAATTTTAAGCGCAACGCAATATTATTGTGGCTTTTGCCTTTCATGTTGCCACTGTGGGCCTGTTGCATGCCTCAACATTCACCCTGTCATTTTCTCAACTATTTTCCAACTTGTGAGTTGCGAGTACTTTTTGCTTGACATTATAAATATTTACATGTTTATTTATTATGCCTACGACGGAGTTGTCATTCCTCACACAATTCCACACAATTTTCCATTCCATTTGTTGATTTTGTAGTTTTATTCACCTTTGCAAAAAGCGAAGACATATCGCGTTATAAGTATTCTATTGTTGCTCGTTTATATAACTTGTGTAAATTTCAAGTATATAATTTAGAGGCTTTAAAATTGGTCAACTATTGAAATTTTGAGCACATTCCATGGAGGGTGAGTAGTATTTTATAACTTCTTATTATTAATCTATCAGGTTCGATGAATCGAAGACTTTAATCTGATTCAACTATTATGATTGAGCTTTAATTCCTTTAGCTACGAAAAATAATATATTTTATCATACCAAAAGATATATATTTTTTGTTTTATTTCAAATCTTTACATAAGAATTCCAATCAGATCCTTTATTTTTCTCTGCGAAATTCATACTTTTAATTTAATTAAAAAGGAGAAAATAAAAAAAAAATACTTGAAGTCAAACCATTGATAAAATATTTCGATTAGATATATTTTTTCAAAACATTTTATAGTTTCTTCAAATTGAATATTAAATTTTTCCAACGCCTCTCAATTTTTGATGGAAATTTCAATCAAAGCGATATAAAACCAATATTCAAACAATTGTTATTATATGACCCACATATTCTGCACAATAGGAGAGTTATTAAAATCAACTAGGTCAAAGTTTTAGCTGAGGAAACTTTGTCTAGACTTGGCTGTCGGTTGTAATAAAATGGCGCTTAGCTAATTCCGTGAATGGAACGCAGACAGTTGGCAGTTTGTCATATTGATTTTGAAGCCGACAACGCGGATTGCGATGATTATTATTGATAGCAGGTGTAAATGGTAATGGGGCAGGTGCGTGCCATGCGTGCCACAGCCACAGACACAGTCACAGCCACATTCAAAGGCTAAGGTTGTCAGATTTAAGCTTCAGTCTAGCAGCGACTTTGGTCTACGATGCGTGCCCGTCAGCTCAACGCTCAGGAACGGGAGCAACTGCGTCGCCAGCGCTCCGAGACGAAAATGATCTTGTCACGTTGCCGAGCGTTAGGTTACAACAATAAACAACAATATATAGACAACTAATTACTTTAAGTTAATTGCTTGCAGGCTTCGATTATGTGGTCAATCCGCCGGTGTTGCCCAAGGTTGCATTTGGCACTACCATGCACCGTGAGGTGATGCCCACGTCTGGACCCTGTTTGGATAGCTTCATGAGATCTCAAATGCCGGAGGGACGTCCGCATCCCAGTCCACTTGACTATGATTGTGCAAAGCCCATTGGATTTAAGGTTGGTCTTAATTTGAATTTTCTATGCTCGCAATAATGAAACACTGTGAAAAAAAATAGTCTTTTAGCTCTTACCGTTTGGCCTGTGTGAAATTTAAAAAATTTGGTCTACTTCAATTATAAAAAGAATTTCTAAGCATACACCAGTGCAATAGATCTCAAGTATGGAATGGAAATTTTAGCCTTCTAGCTCTTACCGTTTGAGCTCTGCGTCGATTAACTTTACGGGTCAGGCCATATAATAATACAAATTTAAAGATTAGAACACATCTATCAGGTGTGCTACAGAAATCACAAGTGAAAGCGAATTCAGAGAAAAGCAATTCCGCTCGAAAAATTTCTCAGTCCCACAGAACTTCGAGTGATTTAATTTCGTAGCATGTTCGAACTCGGCTGATAGGGTTGGCCCCTTCTCATATTCAATTTTCAAAGGGTTTGTTTAAAAACTTTTTTAAGTTTATCGTTGCAGAATAATATGTTTTTATGTTATTTCTTTTTTAATTAATATAATTTAATTTATTTATATATTAATTGATTTTGTATAGCTTGGCGCGACAAACAATAAAAGTTAATCGACAACTCTAAATTCTAAAATTCGGACAAAACATGTGACATTCTTCTCGTGGCCTCGGACGCCAGCGGATTGAGCGTTGATTTCGTTTCCCTCAAAAATGTTCAGCTGATTTGACTGTGACACAGAGAAATGAAATTGACGTGATATTCAAGTGGAAGAGATTTCTGTACCACACCTGTATAAACTGAATTTTGTCTAGGGTGACCATATTCAATTTCTTAAACTGAAATCCAGTTTTAGGGTAACCATAATTCGGTTATCTCAGTTATTTTAACTTATGATGTTGCTTCTCTTTTTCTTTCGCTTTCTCTATTATTTTCAGTATCCCTCCAATGCTGGCTTCTCAGCACTTGCCAATAAAATGCCTCGTCTCCCCGCTACCCGAGAGCAGATGATTCCACCTATGGGCACCTATGAGCCCAGTCCATGGATACTGCGGGCAGGTTATACCTTTGACAGACAAGTGAAACCGGAGCCGAAATGGGTGACACCTGGGTAAGTCCTGAATAAAATTTAATTAATTACTAAATAAAATGATTATAAAATTATAAATTCTTAGTCCGTCCACATATTCGATTCACAACAAATACCCAAATTGGAATGTGGAAACCGCCTTTGGCTCATGCCGCGTCATCTGGCCAGCGGTTGCCATCTTCTGTGGCCCCAAAAATGTGGCTCAGTGCGTGATCTGTCATCAGCGTCCTGTTGGCGATTACTTCCACAGTTTTGCCGGCGATAAGGACATGTGCCGGAAGTGCATGCGTTTCGAAATATCTGCCATCAAGCACTGTGGCCTGAGTGTTACGGAGCGCTATAGAAAGAATCGCGAGATCAAGCAATTTGTCCCTGCACGATATTGTGGATTCTTCCACGATCATAATGGCACCAATGCCGCCGTTGAGCTGACTTCCCGGAAGGAGCTGCGTGACAAGATTCGGGTCGAAAACTATTTGTATCGCTTTGCCAGCAAAGTTGACTGACAAATTGGCCATTCTGAGGAAGGCAGGTTTTATAATAATCCCACGAGAATAACGAGAAAGTATTAAGTTTACTATGCTATAATCGAACAAAATTAAAAAAAAAATATCAGATTATGTGCAGTTTCGAGAGTCCAGAAAGTGTATGATTTATCATTAAATTTAAATAAATTAAAAAAATATACGAGTATTTTATTTATTAAGACAATTACAATTACAAAATAATAGATTATTAAACTTATAATATATTATCGTTTCTTAAGTGTTGCTTACATTTAATCTTGAGCTAATAGGTATGTTTAATACGCTTTTAAAAATGCTTTGAGTCTTTTTGCTACATTTTATTCGCACTTCCGGCGTTTAGTTTCCTCTTTCCATTCCGTTGGCCCGTTACAATGTGGCACGCATTGTGGCAGCAACAATGGCAACGCTATTGGCAGTCATTTTAGTCGCAATACTTGGCTTGTGTGCTTGTTATTCAGCCAGGTGGAGGCTGTCAATGAATGTCAACTCATGGCCTCGCCTCCCCGCGCCCCAGAGCTCCTACATACTTGCCACACATTTTGCAACTTAATGCCACCATTTTGCCAGGCAAAACACGTTGCTCCACGTTTTTGCGGTTGATTTCAGCAGCTGTAATTCCAATTACACAGCTTGTTAATAGAATATAAAAAATATATAAAATGTAGCGTACTTATGGGAGCTGTTAAAGTATTAAAGTAATAGTCATATATTTTGTATTTAATCTTTTATAATATTTAATTTACAATAATTATTATATGATATGTTAATTGAATTAAATAATATTTTTAAACATTGAATTTTAATTTTGTTTAAGATATATTATTATTGTATATATTTACTAGTTGTTCAAGTTCTCAAGTATATAAGCAGATAACGTTGAAAAATTGTTAAACAAAAAAGAACAGCCACTGTGATATAAATTGTTATAAAATGGACTACATCAACAGCGAGAGTTCCCTTCCTTTTAGACAATTTGCAAACTATAAATAACACTTAAAGTGCAATGGGGCAAAACACCTGAGGGACAAAATTTGTTGAAAATTGTCGAGCAACCAAAAAGAACAGCCACTGTGATATAGATGAGTATATTAGGTATATCAGCAGCAACAGTTCCCTGCGGTTAAACACAACAAATGCAATTGGTAACAGAGAGTGATATCTTGTAGTATTATTATTATCATAAAATGTTGTACTGCACTTTAGGTGTAAAAAGAACAGCCACTGTGACAATACGTAGAACATACAACACAGCGTCTATTCTCTCTACTTTAAAGGCGATAAACAGAAAACTTTCGATAAACAATAAATCAATGAACTGTTGAAATTGGGGAATTTTTCACGCGCTATAAAGGAAAATCACTGTGATATGTAACGATAAGTTGAACGCATATCACAACGATCGTTCCTTTTAGCGCATGACCCAGTCGAGAATTTAAAATTTTAACAATTTTTTTATTATTTAATAAATATATTTTTAGAGCTGCGTTTGCCACAACGAACTTCAATGGTTGTCTAGCTTTATGAGCGGAGAAGTCACCTAAGGCTGGACGACCAAAGAAACTAATTGCAACCTCTATATATTATTTATGATAAGATGAACGGTAAAAATTCTTGAAGCATGTTGAACATTTTAAAATTATAGCACGAGTGTTCGGTCTAGTCACTTGGCCAATGCTGCTTAGAAAGCGACCATACCGACAATCGCCATTTAATTTTAAAATACTTGATTGTGCTCAAAACAAAACTTTTACACAGACACTGAAATTGTTGTTGTACCATTTAGCTGAAATTTTGAGACACACTTTGCCCAGTGATGTAGTTAGTAAATTGAACATAACTGCACAAAATGCATCCCAAAAGCAAAGCTATGAATCCTGTTAACTTGTCTCTTTCTATTTTCTATTCTCGCTGTTGCCTTGGGATTATACGACAAACTTCACCCAGTGATGCACACAAATTGGCAAAACTGAACAAAGTTTACCATATAATTTCGAAAAGTGCAAAGTTTTTTTTATTTTTCTTTAGGTTGAGAGATCCTTACACACTGACACTGCACTGTTGACTGATGATCTAGCTGTCGCTCTGCCCATCTTATATACCCAAAAGATCTAGCTTACCTGGGATTACCAACCGGGTGGATTAGCGTATTTTACCTGCGCACTTCGGCGCTTTCCCTGGAATTCGCGTGAACCTTCGTGAAAATTTTGCAACTTAATCCTTGGTCATAAACGGATTAAACGTATTTCGGGTAAATACGCGCAGCTGTGTCGCGCATAGGTAAATTCGCAGAATTGCAATTACGGTTAGTTTCCCAAAAAAAAGGATCGCCAGAGGGTCGATTGGTTAATTGGCCAGTTAGTCCGAAGCGCAGTAGTCCGGGTAATACCTCAATCGTCCTTGTTTGACATCATTCAGGCCAGGCTGTTAAGCTTACTTATGTATGTAGGTACTGTACTAACTGTACTTAAACGCAACTATGCGGTATATGATCACAGATCAGCTACTGTCGCATCCTTGAAGTCCCTGGTCTGTCCTTGTTTGCCAACTGTACTTTTTGAAGTCGTTGTGGCCACCTGTTGGCCAAACTGTCATTGCAGTTTATTTCAATTTTCAAGTATTTTCTCAACAATCTGTCAAGCTGAGCTGCCTCATAAAATCCAAACAGTTGCTCACTTTGAACTAATTTATTTGCAGCTGGTAGGCAATTTCCTAAATCTTTATTATAGGAATAGTACTGTAACTCTAAATTCAATTCCTCGTAGTGCTGAGCGGTTTGACATATTAACGCATTTTTAGACACCTCCTGTTCTATTATATGATATAATTATCTGCCAATAAAGTTCATCCAAATATTTAAATATGTTCTCTACACGTGTTTAAGCTAAGCTGCCTCATAAAGTCCACACAGTTGCTGACTTGGAATATTTTAATAAGTTGCTGGAAAGTTACATCTAACACAAACATCTAATAAATATTTTATTCTCTTTTAGATAATATTAATTTTAAGCTATGATTTCTAGCTTAATAATTATACCAATTTACTGGTATTTATTGGTAATTGTAATTACTACTTTTATAAAATTGCTATTGCTTTTCTTCATTAAAAGCATCTAAATTAACTATCTTGTATAAATTATTATTATTAAATTATGAGCTTTAGCTGCTTTCTATTTTAATGGGCTTTATGGAAAATAACCGGTTTTACAATTTAGAAACAAATCATACGATTGCAATTATGAAATTATTTTTAATATTTCCCCAAACCACAGTTGGGTTGTAATTGTGAATAGTACCATACAAATTATTTGCCCTTCTGGCACTAGGATGTTTATAACTATAATAATTAAAATAAATATATAATTTTTATTAAACGAATTGACAATCTATCTTAATTAATTACTGAATCTCTTATTTAATATAATTTTTTAATTATGATTTGAAGTTGCCATCGATTTAAATGACACATTTAGGTATTATTAGCTAATAATATATTCCTATTTTAACGTACCTAATTTTATTATTGTGGGCAAATGGTTTTACTGAACAAATTTATTATTGCAAAAATTGAAAATTAAAATTTAACTATTGATTGATACCCGTTATCAATTATGTTGCTTAAAAGCTTAAGCCGGCCATTACCATCTTTCTATTTGTCCGATCTTGTTACGATTTAGTAGGATAATAGGTAATAATAGTAGTTAACGTTAATTAGCAAAAAAAAGTCCTGATATCTTAAAAACTGTGCATGAGGTGGTCTTTCGCGGTTTGCGGTGGCGGAAAGAGGCGTGGCAACAATTTGAAACAAACTTGACCTGCGTGGGGTTAATAAAAGTCTGGGTGCCAAATTTGGATGCTCTGGCTCTTATAGTCTCTGAGATCTAGGCCCTCACACAGACGGACATGGATGCTGATCAAGAATATATAAACTTTATAGGGTCGGAGATGCTTCCTTCTCCCTGTTGCATACATTGCAACGAATACAATTTACACTTTTATTTATTTTTTAAGTAATGGGTATAAAAATCAAATTTGATTCATCGCATTTCCTGCCATTGTATTGCTTATAAATAGTCAACTGAGGTTCCTTTCTGTTTTAAGATTATAATCTTAATAAGCCTCTGAATACATCTCCTGTGAGATATTTATCCTTATAACATTTAAGTATTGATAAGATAATTAAGCTTCTACCCATATTCATAATAGATTCTCAAAAGAATCAGATCAAGATAAACTTTTTATACCCTTTAAAATGTTATTTCAATTACTTTTAAACCTATTCAAAATGAAAACATGAATTGATATAAGGTTGGGAATCTACATAGTCTGCCAACATGCTTTCCTGAAACTTTATTGAACATTCAATTACTGTTTTGCTTAAATTTTTAAACAGATTTCCTTAGAATTTTAATAGGTCAGATCGTCGCTTAATTCAATAGCAACTATATGCACATACATATATTATTATTATTTATTCAGCGTTAAGCTTTACGGCTAATGGAGAATTTAAATTCTCTGCTCTTAAAGAATTGCGAAAGTCAGTCAATAAACGATCAACTGTTATTTGCGAGCTCTGGTTGTCAAAGCCTCAACATTGAATCCAATATAATTCATTTTTGAACATAACTGCAAGTGTGAATAACATATTATAATTCCTGTAATGTGAATATCCTGAAAAAACCACAGCCCGGAAACCATTGGAAATAAAAACACAGTGATTTTTTTTTATAGCTTTCGCCATGAATTTTTTTATTTTGTTGTTTATTTGGTAAAATTAAATCAATATCTTCATTTCACATTTATATTTTTTTGTTATTACCTTTTTTCAGTTATCTTTTCTTAGAAAAACGAACATAATTGTTTCAAATTTTCAGCGTACAACTAGAAGAAGAAGAAAACAAATATTGAATACAAGATGAAATTATAAAAAAAGATAGAAATAGATTCTAAAATTCATAAGTAGATCTTGATCATGCAACTGAAAGTTGCATTTGTTGTTACATATTTGTTTGTTTCTTTCATATGTATTGTTGTCATCTGCAATCAGCACTCTCACCATTACTTTCTTCTCCTCTCTCTTCACTTCTTTTAGGCATTCTCCTCATACCAGCTGTGGGAAGTAAAAAAGATGTACAACATTATGTATTATTGGGGAGAAAACATTAAGACAAATGTTAGCGAAATGCTTTCTTCTGGCGATCAAAAAAGCCATGTTGTTGTTTTTCTTGTTGTGTCCGCTTTCTATGGTATGTATTGAATATTTCAACGCAGTTTGGTTGAAGCATTAAAAGTAAAACAAAACTCTGCAGGCTTTAAATGGAAACCTACAATAGAAATATTGTGTTAGCAATAATCAAAAATACAAATAGTCTAATACACTCAATGTATAATAATACTAACCGTTTTGTATAAAATATAGGGGCTTCCATTCTGTTGGAGGCATCAATGCCAAAAGGAAATCAATGGGTAGGTTAACTATGAAAACTAAGCCTTAATGGTATATGTAATAGCTTTTTACACTGCAAATAAACAAAAAGAGATATTTCAATTAATTTTTATATGAATATTTATTAACATCAATGTGATGTATGATCTTTATAGATATATAATTTAGTTTTTAGGAGAGCTGAAAATATTTATGTTTTCTATAATATTTTAAAATAAAACATTTTTATTAAAATTCTTACTTTTTGAAAGCTGACATTTTTATTTTCACTTTATTTCAATTGCATTTGACTTTTAAAAAAATCTTAAAATCGTGTAAACGAACAAATAAAGTTAAGAAATAAAAAAGTAAATTTCGTTGAATAAAAATACCAAAAGTTTTAAAGGTTTTTTTCTTGTATTTTTTTTTTTAAATTTTATTTATTGTAAAAAATGTTTGTACTTGGAAAATATTGATTTTCCGGTATGAAGTATAATTTAAAGCTAAATTTAAAAGTAAATAAGCGTAGAAATAGTTGTAGAAATAGCTTACACATAGAGCACAGTCTAACAAATCAAATGATAATAAATGAAGGACATTTAAATGACTTACAAGAAATTGTCGTGGCCGCTGCTGCAGTTGTTGCCGATGTTGCTGCTGTTGGCATGTTGGCTCTGGCAGCAGCAGCATTGGATTGTTGTTGCTGCTGCTGATGTTGTAGTTGCTGCTGCTGTTTCTGTGGTTTTTGCGTAGGTGGTTGCTGTTGGTTGTTGTCATCATCGTCATCTATATAATAGCATAAAGTTGTGTTGTTGTTGTTGCCGCCACCGACAATGCTGCTGTTGCCATTTTTATTAATGTTGCAGTTGGTAGCAGCAAGTGTTGTTGTTGTTGTTGCTGGCTGCTTGCGCTTGTGTCCGGTTATGCTTAGAGCGGCCGTTAGACTCGAAGACGCATGCAGTATTGAACGTTGGTTAAAAATGCTATTGGAGGCAGCCGCTGCTGCCGCATTGTTGTTCTTGCGAAACTTATGATGATGATGATGTGGAGATGGTGACGGTGGCGGCGGTGCTGTCTGCTGTTGTTGTGGTTGTTGCGGCTGCTGCTGAAGTGCTTGTGGCATTGGCGGTTGTCACGAGCAGGCCACCTCAGCTGTAGCTGTGTTGTTGTTATTGTTGTTGTTGCTGCTGCTGCCATTGTTATTGCTGCTGCTACTATTATTATGCGGCAATATTGGCGCCGCCTGCTCTGTGGTGTCCATGCAGTTAGCATCGGCGCCATTTTTGCCCGTTGCCTTGAAACTGGGCGCATTCATTTGCGCCGCTGTGGGCGTGCTGGGCGTCGTTGCGCCCATATCGCTGGAGGCATTTGAATTGTCCTCAGTAAGCTGAAAAAAGAACACAATTTAGTTGCCAACATTTAAGTATTGTATCAATATTAAATAACTCACCGATTCACTTAGTCGATGCACTTTGGCGGCGCCGCCTTCGCGTCCACGATTGCCGCCAGCTGCTGCTGCTGCCGGTTGTCCCGGCGGCAATGGATCCTGCGATTGTGCCAGCTCCGTGGAGAGACGCTTGCGATTGGCCAACAGCGTGTTGTTAAAATTGTTGTGACTCTCCATTGACTTGCGCTCGCGTTTGAGAAAGTCGGCGTCCAAGTAGACCGACAACTGTTTGCGCTTCACATGACGGGCATCGATAGCCATGCCCTCCTTCAGCATTTTAATGTTCACCTGTGTTCAATTAATTAAATAAATTAATTTATAAATTCTTTGGATTTGTATTTTCTTGTTACTTACGCCATGCATGATGACATGCTCTGTAAAGTTTTGTATGCTCTCGGTTAGGTCAATGTTGAGGTTCTCGGAACGCTCAAACTCGAGGCCAATAAACCAAAGTGAACAGAATGGCGATGTGGTCACTGAGGATTGCGATGGCTGCTGCTGTTGTTGTTGCTGCTGTTGCTTCAGCTCCTCCTCGTTGCCGCTGTTGTTCTGTGAGTTGTTGGCGCTGTTGCCCTTCTTAAGCTCAAAGCATTTGGGATTGACATGGGCAAGAGCAATGTGAGGATTACGCTCCAAATTGCCAATGAGCAGTCGCACCTTAGACTCAACGAGACCGCACCATTCTAAGTGATCGTCGGCTGTCTGAGAGTTGACCAGCAGCACAATGAAATGACGATATCTGTAAAAGAAACTGGGCGCCTCAAAGAGGCGATCCCAGCTGACGCGTCCCAGCATGATCTCATCTGTGATGCTCATGCCGCGATTAAACTCGGTCAATATGACCTTCTTGGTTGACTCGGACACATTGAATGTGGAGTTCTGTTGTGGATATGCGGGCGTTATAATTGGCATCAAATGATACCGATCCGAGGCATTCACTCGTGGATCCCAGACCTGTATAATAACAAATAATAATTGTAGATTATATAAACATAGATAAGGAATCTTGTGACATACCTGAAATCGTAGATTTACATTATCCGGATGCTTGAGCAAGACCGGATTGGGCCACTTCCAGCGCGAGAATACCAAAAAGAACTTGTGCACCAGCGTGGCGGCGGCAGCATTTGGATAAAGTTGGCAAGTGCGGGCCACCAACATGGCCCAGGTGACACCGCCGAAATAGCCCAAAGAATTCGAATAGATGCCATGCTCTGTAAAATTATACATTTAGATATAAACCATGTATGTTTATTTGAGTTTTTTGTACTTACTCTTGGCCCACAATTTGATGGTGCGCAGTGCCAGACGAAAGTTCTCAATGTTGGGCACCAAAGCGAGAATCTCGTCCGTGACACGACAGCCGTTGAGGCTGCGTACTGAACGCGGATCGAGATTCTTGAGCAGATTATCGTCGCGCAAATCAAAATCATCGGGAATTTCTTTGAGCGATAGACGTGCAAATAGTAAATCAATCTCGATGCCATCAAAATTCATTTTGATAACCGGCACAAAGGCCTCCTCCACCGAGCGACACTCGGTGACCTCTGGCTGCTTCTTGAGCACCTCGAAAAAGCTCTGAAAATAATCGGTGCGCTCAATGTTGCGCGGAGCCACGCACAAAGCATCAATATCAGCTCCCTTATGATGGACACCTAGTCGATACGACCCAAATGTATAGATCTTGCCGCCCAGCTTCTCGGCAGCTGCCTCGGGCATATTCTTGCTAACGGATATCTCTTTGACCCATTGCTTCACAAGTGTATTTAACTTGGCCAATATTTCCATGCGATGATTGAGCTCGTCCTGGCTCTCAAATACATTATATGGCTCCAGGGATTTGCTCAGCTCATCTGTACGCTGCAGATCCTCTGCCCGCGGCTCGGCCAAGCTAATGGCCGATGTCATGCCCAATTGTTTGGCTGGCTGTCCGCCCGAGGTAGTGTTGCCATTATTATATTGTTGTTGCTGCTGCTGCTGGCGATGTGTTGGTTCGGAATTCCACATGTTGTCTCTATGTATAATTACTACAAATATATATAAATGATTATTAATTTTATAGTTTTTAAGCCAGGTCATTATTATTACTCACCTTACTAGTCTTACAAATTAACTGGTTATTAATATCTTAATATTAAAGTTGCCTGTTGCAGTTACTCTGCTGCTGCTGTTGTTGTTGCTCTGGTTATTGTTGTAAATGGAATTACATATGTTGCACTCTGACGCTGCGCACAATACTAAAATGCTGCAATTTAAATATTTAAAGAAAAATTTTATTAGTTTTGTATTTTTCACTCCAAGTGCAAAAATCACTGCAAATCAAAATACTTCCGACAGTTTTCAACGTGTCGAAATTTATCGCATCTTTCTTAGTGTCTCAGACTCGACAAAATGCAATTGACGATAAGATATTTGGCCATAAAAAAATAATATAAACAAACAAAATGAAAGTACAAAGCGCAGAGAACGTTAACAAATTCCAACAGTGCTGCAGCTTTTGGAAATTAAAAAATAAGCTAATATTAGGCAAGCTATAACTGATTCAAATTATTTATTTTTTAGGTTTTAAAAAAAAGTTAAATATTAGTAAAATTAATTATTAAAAAAAAAAATAAACCTATGTACTTGGCATAAAGAAATTGGGCCAATAATATAAAAATCAATCGCTGTTAAAGCGAAAAAAAAGCTAAACTAGCCGTTAATGGAGTAAAGCGGCAACACTGTCAGCTGGACAGCCTCTCATGCTCATATCGGCAATGGAACATTTGTTGTTGTGTTCTTGCTCACATAAACAAATGCGTAGAAATTTGCTTTTTTGATTGTGGTAAAAGTGCAAGCTAATTGACGACGCGTTACAAACATAAACAAAGAGAGCAACAGTAAAAGCGTATCAAAACGAAATCACAAATCGAATAGACACCCACACACACAAATTCACACTGGCACAGTCATACCAAAAGAGAAAAAAAAAAAACTTACGCACACAGGAGCAATCACGCACCCACACGCACGAACAACGTATACAAACAAATTGAACTGCGCAAAGCAAAAAGAACTCTTTATATACCTTTTGGTGCTAGCAATTTCTGTTTATGGCCGCTTACCTGCGCTTGTTGTTGTTGATCCTCTTGTTTTATAGCTCGGCTTAACTTAAATTTTCGGGTTTCAAATCAATTGAAGTTTCGGTTTGCGTATGTTGATCTTCTTGTTGTTGTGTCGTAGTGTTAGTTGCAATGGTGGTGTGGTGGTGGTGGCGCAAGTGTATGCGTGTGTGTTTTGCATGCATGTGAGCATATGTGTGTATGTATGTATGTATTTTGGCAGCGTACGAATGTTGATGCCCATTCATTTGTGTCGTCGTTCCGGCTTTTTTTTCTCATGCACTTTTTGTTGTATTTGTTATTTGTGTCGCGCTTTGTGTTTTATTCGTCGCCTTCGTTGTCGCGCGTTGTCGTCTTCATGCTCATTTCTTTCATATCATATTCGCTTCTACTATACCCACATGTAACTTTTTTTCTTCTGGCCCTGCTTCTCTTTTTATGCTACGTGACTTGGACTCGCTTGCTGACTGACGCACGCCATGCAGACTCAATTCACTTTTCATTTAATTACATATACATATGACCGATGCGCACGCTGCATTGAAGAAATTGCGTCTGGGTCTTAGTGTGTATTCGACATTTTCGGTTTCTGTTTTACAGCTTTATTTGCGCGTACTACAAATTATTATTCCAAGAACCGCAACGACCGATACGAATGTATGTGGATAAAAGAGAAGCCAAAAAATCAGTGCTGCCATAAGTCGATGAGAAAACAAGGTGGCAAGGTGACAGTGATGTCGTTAAACTCGTTTACAAGTGAATGGCCATTGTGGAACGACTTCAACGATGTCACTTTTTTAATAATAAATTAACCATTAAAAACGCTATACAATTTGGTAATAAACCAGTTAAATAGATATTAGAAAATGATTTAAGAAATTAAAAAAGAACAGATGTTTTTGAAAAGTCAGGTAAATCTAGGTGGCAGAACTGCTTGCAGGTACTAAGACAATATAATCCACACAATCCACATGGGTTGATGTAAGCGATAGCTAATATCGATATGCTCAGTACATGTATCGATAACAACTACACCTATCGGTATTATGGCGCCATTCAATAAAATAAAGTTGATATATTCGAGATTGCAGCTTAAAATGTGTTTTTATATTGTTGTGAGTATATGAGTTCTGTTATTATATTTTTTGTACAACCAGAAAAATCAGCGTTATCTGTTGCGATACACAAGACTGTTGCAGATCTGGCAGCGCTGCAAACAGCTGTGCGTCGTGTTTGTGTTTATGGGAATTGGAAAACTGTGCAAAAAACTAAAACAGAATGTAAAACCCGTTGAAGACGACTACTAATGGCAGCCACATCATGATACCCTGGATGCGCGAAAAGTTTAACGAGAAGCGCGCAAAGTGGCTGGCGCGCAACAATCAACGCGGCACCGAAATCGAATCCCAAACAAATTCCAATCACAGTCCCCGCAGCAGCAGCGCTGCCCACACAGCGAACAGCGGCAGCGGCAGCGATGCTGAGAGCAGCCTCAGTCTGGGCAGCGGTGCCTCCGGGTCGCTGGTGCAAGTGCATACCACGGAAATGGAAACGCAAACGGATGGCGGCGTTGGCGGAGGCAATTGCGTGCTGCGAACACCGTCGCCGGCGAGGAGACGACGCATCCAGCTGGAGCTGCAGCTGCAGCAGGAGTCGGCGGCAAGGAAAGCGGAGCAGCAGGCGAATGCGTAAGTTGCCAAGTGTATTTCTCTATATATTGTAAACAACTTTTAAGTATCGAAATTCTCCGTTGGATTAACGCAACCCCAAAACACATCGTCCAATCAATTAACTGGAAATAACAAAACAAACTATGCAAAAACTGCGCAGTTTGTTTCTCCGGTGAGTAATCTTTAACTTGAGCAAGTACAAGATATTCATCTTGATCTTTTTCCAGTAAAAACCATACAAGACTCGCGACATCATCGTCGACGGTTGTGCCGGATCCGGATGTGGCAAGGGTGGGCGAGACCATCACAGTCCGTGTCATCTGTCCAAGTTCCCGTGTGCTCGTCTTTAAGACGGACATGAACAAACGCCTCAATGATCTAAAGAGCGAGGTTATTTTGGAGCTGAGCGACGATCCAGAGTCCATTCAACTGTTTGCGCCTGATGTGCGGCATCTGAATCCACGTTACCGCCTCTATCGTGCCGAATATTTTGGCAGTGAGCTCAATGAATCCCAGACACTCGCCCAGCTGCGTGTGCGCCACAATGAGACGTTTATTCTGTCACCCCGCCGCAATACGCTGCCCCAGACAGTGACGCGCACCCGCGAGGTGCCCGGACCGAATGATGCCCTGCTCGAGAGTGCCACCCGCTTTGTCCAGAACAACACGAACACGCTACCCATTATCGACATCAATGAGATCTTCCAGCAGTCAAATGTGAGTGATTCTACTCTTATTTCAACATGTTGCTAATCCTTGGCTCTGTTATCCAGATTCAATACGATGTGCGCAAGGTTCTCATTTCGTTGGCTCAGGCTTCGGCAGCTGTTATTGGCGCTGGTCCATTTGCACCACGCCTAATTGCTATGCTAAAGCAGCGTTTGATCAATCGACGCAATCATCAGGCGGACACGCTGCAGTGTCTGGTTGACATGGGTTTCACTCGCGAAACGGCCGACCTCGCGCTGAGATCCAACAATGGTGTCTACTCAACCACATTGGAGTGGCTCATTCAAAACCAAAGGGAGGAAGATCCCCATCAGCCGCGAGTGAATATTCAGCGTAGCCTTTCATCCATATCACCCTCAACAATTGTGACCAATAATGTAACTACATTTCATCAATCCTTGTGTTTATTTAATGACCTTTTTCCGTAGGAAACTATTGAGAATACCGCCGCTCTGATGCAGATCGTGCGCATTTACAGCCATCGCGATTCACCGCCGAATGAAGAACTTATTGAATCGCTTACGGAAATGGGATTTGAGGAGAATGCCGTTATTTCGGCGCTTAAGAGAACGGGCAACAACAAAGCCTCCGCCTGCGATTGGCTCTGCGAGAATCGCTCCGCCAGCGTGATTGAACTGCGCGAGGGACTTGCCCCAGATTCGCCCATACTGAAAGTTATACTCGAAATGCCGCAGGTCCAACTAACGCTTAGCAATCCCAAGACCTTTTTGGGTAGGTTTCATTTCTAGCTAGATCAGATATCGATAGAAATAGAAATAGAAATTTTGAATGTAGAATACCTCAGTATTCTTTTTATGGCATATACTTGTGATTTCTTAGTTAACTCAACTTTATATATTCTTTTAGCCTTTTTGGCCATACTGGAAAACGAGAACGCGATACGCGTGTGGCGTGGCGATAATGACACCACCTCGGTCATCACACATATCCTGCAAAAGTATCACGAGGAGAAGCATGTCATGGGCATCAATCAGTTCTACGTGAACCGATGGTGAACGACGCATCAAAGTGGCTTTATACATATACATACATATTGATATAGACATTATTGAGATTAACCAAAATTCTATTTATACATGGATTCACATATACATATACATTTACATATACATCTATATACATATAGATTATATATATATTTGTATATATAAATATATACAGACACCACACATATTTAGGTACGTAAAGTGCACAGTTAGAGTTAAGCCCGCATTGAAGCCTCATATTATAATATGTATGAACAAAACGTATTTTTGTAGCCTATAAGAAACAAACCAAAAACGCAGAAAACAAAATACATATACTTAACCAAAAAACAAAACAATAAACAAACAAATGATATAAAATTGCACCAAGCCAAAGATGCAAACGCTTCGCTTTGAGCACGGGCTGCAATTAAGAAACGCTTACCGATCAGTACGAAATGCATTAACTAGCCTAATAAAAAAAAAACAATTATATAAGTACATCATCTAGTTATCTAGTTCATCTAGTTCTAGTCCAAGATCTTAGCTTTTATATAGCATTATCAATCTATCAAAAACTCGCACAATTCGCAGATCTACCAAACTCTTTTTCTAACTTCACAACTGAACTGAATTGTTCTTTTGATGGTTGCACAAAAAAATGTTGACCATTTAAAAAATAAATACAGAGTGAAAGGTAATTGCAACCAAGCGTAAAGTATTATTTTGTAAAACAAATATTGTATTTTTATTGTCCTTATTATTGTTTAAGTAAAAACAAAATAAATTAGTTTTTATATAAAATGGTAACACCTGTTTTTATTAAGTATTAGGCAATGATAAATTGGTATGTATTTAATTTTAAGTTTATGTACTAAGTAAAATGTCACTCACTTTTTAAAGGCACCAGACAAATTAAAACAGCACACAATTCATTCAACTTTTCAGATCTACTGCCTCAGCGGCTCTTTCAATCACAAAGTAAGTTACCAATTACTACTAATACGCCCTGTTAGCCAATAATATGACACACATTAAATCAAATGTGATTTTGCCTTGTTGTGAGTCACATATTTCTAGGTACTTAAAGTCCTATATGTTGCAATGACTCATTGAATTATATTAAGTGTGTCATTTGATATTATTGATAAAATATAACCTCAGCAGACTCATTTGATAACACTCGCCAAAGCATGCGATTAGGTACTCGCTTATAAATATTTAATCAATAATGTTAATATATTTAAAAATGCATTAGAAAAATATTCATTTTGAAATGGTAAATTGTTTCTAAATGTTTACAAATATTATTTGCACTTGTTAAATTTAAGGATTAACTCTTTTACAGTTAAGTTTCCAGGGTATGTCTATCCTATTTCAGGGCACATAATTCAGACTCATCGCTTAATTCACCCCAATCTCAAATATGTTGCCCTTTGATGTTGCCAAAACTGCGTTCAATTTATTAAATGTTTTAGTGTTTTATTCTTTTTTTGCTTTGAGTGCAATTTGTTTTATTGTTGTTTGCACAATGAAAACTAAAAATAATTTAACAATTGCACTTTTAATGCATCACAATTAATTTTCCGAGTGACCACACATTTTTCATTTCATTATTTTGCAGGGCACTAGAGATACACAATGGAAGAACGAGAGCAGTAACAAATAGTAGAAATTGTTTATTGTTTAGGCACTTGGTGGGAATGGAAATGTAAATTTGAATTTATGTTAAACGCGTTTATTTAGTGGTCACGTATCCATGAGATACTCGTACATTTACTGGAGAGTGGCTTTTAATTAATATTTGGCGCGCAAATTGTTAAATTGTTTAGGAAATGAGCAAAGTGCAAATTATTTATGGTCAGCTTGTGTTTTTCTCTTGTTGTTGGTTTTGTTTTGTTTTATTAAATGCTATTGCGGTTCTTCATGTTGCAGCAACAGCAGCAGCTGCAACTTTTGCCTAATGGTCCCTGGCAATGTCCATGCAAATGTGGCGAGTGTATCTCGAAAAATTGATGACGCATGCTGCCCAGCCGGGGAAGGGAGGGTGGGGGGGGGGGGGAGGCAACGCTATAATAAATCATCTGCTGCAAGCAACATCAAACTAACTACTACAGTAAATCCCCCCCTAAGTGGCCAAGGCAAATGAGTTTTTGATATTATCAAAAGGCGAAATGCATTGACAAGCAGCAGAAGCAAGTTCTCCTTTTCTATATCTATATCTCCTTCTCCCTTTCCTTGTTCCCCTCTCTTTTTTGCAGGGATAACCGACACACGCCCAAGCACTCCCCAGAAGCCTATAAAAAAACACAAAACAGAACGGCAGCATCTTTAGCCGGGGGCTGTGGTCTGAGGGGAGTTGATATTACCGACTTGAAATTGAAGTCGTGTGGCTTTGGCAATTTCCGTTGCATATTTTCAGGCGCCGCACAGTTTATGAACATTATTATCGAAGAATCCAGAAACCGAAACCTAATTCCAAATCCAACAAGTAAAATTATTGAGCATAACAAACACGACTAGCGGTTACCCTGCACAATGCAATGAACAAGTCCCTACAGAATTTTCTTATCTTTTTTTCTTATTTATTTTTAGTTTAATTCTTTAGTGCGTTGCACACAAACTTAAATAATAATATTTATAAATTTTTATATTTTAAATTTAATAAAAAAATAAAAATAAAATTTGATGTTGAAATTCTATCATACCTCTTTTTAGCGGCTTTCGCTTACAGGGTATTAAAAACAATACGCATGCGAATTGGAAAAAGCTGTTCAACGGTTTTAGCAAAAATAATGTTAAGCGAAATTTCGCAATTTGTATGAAAATGTTTTGTCATTTGGTTCATGAAATGATTTAAAATTCTTGTCGCATGCGAATTTTTGGCTGAGTTTTCTATGTTTATATTTGCGGTAAAAGGCGAAATAACTTTATTTAATGCGTTTGGTAAGGCTCTTAAGAATTGCATTAAATATGCATTAAAATGGCCGTCGCAATGTCACAGAATCGCATCCATATAATAAAATATTAAAATTGACAAAAATTATATTCACAAGACGTGAGCATTGTTCGATTTCCTTTGGGCTTATAATATTGTGGGGCATGTCCTTTGTTTTCTTCTCCTTCTCCTTGTCATCCTCATCATCTTGCTTTTTGCAAATGAATGCATAATACGAGTATTGTAGATGAGTCTCTTAGGGTCTCTCAGTCTGCACTCAACATTTACGTATATTACTGATTTTCTAAGCTATTTTGTCATCAACTTAATCAGTATTTGTGGTAATTGTTATGCTCTGCCCATTTGTATTCTAATTGTTTACTTTGCTATTAATCAAGGATGTTTGTTAACAATCTCTCACGAGAGAAATCAAAAAATTAATATTAAAATTTGTGTCTTATTTTATTATTTATAATTGTATATAATGGCAGAGTAAGACTTCTTTTGAAGTTGTCAAGTTGTTGTTAATTAAACAATTCATTTTGGTAACAGATGAGTGTATAAAAATTATTTTATTTACGATAGTAATTTTCATTCTACTTTTGATTCACCATTGCTTAGATTCTATATCATATAAATACAATTTTTAAATTATTTGATATAGAATGTTATTTGAATTTATATTTATTTATATACTATGGTTTTTCTATATGTATTTTCTGTTCATTTCTATTTATATTTCATTCAATTATTATTTTATTCATGTGCAATTTTATTAGAACTAATTACATTTTATTAACTTGATTTCAGATATACCCCCCAAAGTATTTCCAAAGCTTTTGCCACTCGAAATTTATTGCCATGAAAATATACACAAACAATTTCCCCAGCCGGAACTTTCCCAAATCTCGGACCAATTAACCATTTAAGAACCCAATCGAACTCCTTCATTAGCAAACATTTGGGAATGGAAACATGTTATGTTGCCAAATCTTTTTGGCCTCTTTTGGGGGTTCAGCATTAACATTTCATTTATATGCCATAAATACTTGTACGCAACTTTCAAAGCGACATGAAAATTAAACCCCCAAAAATGTCTGACCTCCCCCCGGAGCCACGCCCCCTAGCACTATTTGGCCGCCCCTTTAATGGAGTTTGTCTGCAGCAACGGTAGCAAATAAAAATTCAGCTTTAACGCATGAAATCACACAAAAAAGATACTACAAATGCGAGCATGCAAAGGGCATAAAGGAGTCTGTGGCAAGGATACGACTGGAATGTCCTTAACAAGAACATCGCATGCCACACATGCATACAAAGCAGCAGCAACAACAATAATAACAACAACAACAACAATGTCAGGCTACCCTGTGGCAAACCAAACTGTACAGTTTATGACGCAGTAGGCCAACGTCCCGGCCTCATAAATATAAAAATTAGTTGCTGGTCAGTTAGCAAGTTAGTTAGCAAGTGGGTGGGAAAGGGAATGGGAAAGGGAAGGGGAAGGGGGGGAGTTGGACTTCGTTGCCGTGTGGGCGGCAACAACTCAGACGAAGCGTCTCTCGGTCTCTCTTGGCTCGAAGGCTACGCTGGCCAGTCCCACAATTAATTAATTAGTTCAGTTGACAAAAATTGAGGGGGTCGTACAAATGGTCGGTGGACCGGAGGGAGGGGAAGGAGAGTGGGGGCAGCTGGACGGGCTACTGTGGTTAGTCCCGGCGCATGTTTATGATTGGACTGGACTGGGTGGCCAAGTGTGTGAATGTTACTTTGTTTATCTGTATATGTGTATATGTGAGTGTGTGTGTGTCGGTAGCGACAGCTTTCTATTTATGTTAAGTTTATGCTATGTAACTTATTGTGTATTGTGAGAGTTGTGTTAAGACATTTTATTTACAAACTTCTTTGAATATTTTGTTTAAATTATTTAGATTAAAATATTCTGTTGATTTATCCCCAACTCTTAATAAAGTTGATAAGCTCTCTTTATTTTTGAAATTCTGAAAAGACTACTGAGCTTAAGTCAGAAATTAATATTTTGGTATAAAAAACAAGAGTTTTCGTCTAAAAAAAGCATCGAGAAGAAAGAAAAATTCGTGTTGTATCAAATCATTTTTCTTAAAATTATTTATTTTACAAATTTTAATTTTAGTTTTAATTAAAAATAAAATAGCAAAATGTTTTTGACTTTGAAGCTGTTTAATCTACAATTTTTTTTATTGGTAAATTTATTTTATTGTAATTTATAAAAATTTAAATAATGAGGAATGCGAATAACTCACGAATTTGCACGCGTATAAACGAGGCCTTAACTTATGTGTGTATGTGTGTGTGCGACATTTTGTGTGTCATTTTAGTCAAGGGTCATGTGGCATGCGGCCAACTGTTTTCATAAGCGTAGCAAATATTTTCACAAGGCCAATTAGTGGACAACCCCAGCTGACCGCTGACCTCTGACCACTGACCACACAGCTGCCGAGAGTGTAACCTTGCGAGAGAACCCACAACTCTCGACTCTCTACTCTCGAGTCTCGATTCTCGGTCTGTGTCCAAGTGGTTCCTTCAATCTTTAGCTGCCATACTTATGTATGTATGGAGCATAAGGCTCTGTTCCTCCCCTTCCCCTCCCCTCCACCTCCTGTTGAGTTCTAAAATTAATAAAAGTGCAAAACTTTCTTCTTTCGACAGTTTTTGGTCTCCTTTTGCCGTTTTGTCAACGCGCCTGCCTCGTGTGCAACATACTTGCGAACAAAAGTGAAAAAGCCAAAAGCAATAAAGTTTTCAATTGTTTCTCTCGCACTCTATGCACAATTCGCTTCTCCTAACACCCTAACTGAGATAGGGTATGTTTGGTTTTGTCATTGTCTTGTGTAATGCGTAATGAAAGAGAAAATTACATTAGATATTAATAAAATTTAATTTTAATTTATATGTTTTCGTTACGAAGAAAAAGTGTTTCAACACAATTTAAATATAAATTTCACATTCATTGTGTATAGTTTATAACAATTGTTTATAACACTCATATATTGCATAATGAAAGAGAGAATTACATTTCAAATAGATTTAGTCTTTTTTTACTTTTATGTAAATATTTTCCGTTGCAAATAAAAGCTTCACATTTTTTGTTTATAATTCTATAAAAATTCTAAAAAATGTACTTATGTTTTTGGGTTTAGTTTGTTGAAAAGAGTATACAAAACTCTGTTATCTATAGGAAAGCTCTTCAATAGTTGCTCCCATAGTTTTTTTTTTAGTTTTGCTTTTTTTTTTTGTTTTTTTTTTTTTTGTAGTCGTTGGCTTCAAAGTTTTTAACTGGCGCTGACTTTAAGTGCAATTCAGTGCCGAGGCAATGCGAAAAAATGCTAAAAACTTTTCCCCAACATTTGCTTTTGTTGTTGTTCCCCGACTCGTTGCTGTTTTGTGGCTGCCACATTTCGTTTTGTTTCTTTGCAGTTTAAAAACGCATTGCCAAATGTGTCACACAAAAGCTGTTGTTGTTGTTGTTGCCGTTGTTGTTGCTTGGCAAGTGACACAATAGCTGCTTGCAATAGGTTGTGGCTCTAAGTGAGGCTTGGGATTGGAATTGGGATTGGATGTGGGTGTTGAATGTTGGGCCAGATTACTATTTGGTATGCGGTTGCTTTGTCTTCTTATGCATTGCACATTTTGCACTTGACATAAAACAAAAGGCATCGTCACTTGGCCGCCCCTGAAGAGCCACGTCGAATGGCACTTGGCGGGTCAGCTGGGTGGTGCAGTGGTGCAGTGGTTCAGAAGGGCCAAGGGGGCATGCCACAAGGGGTATGCTCTACGCTCTTTGCTCTCTTTGAAACTGGGTTGAGTATTTTAATGCTGAAATTCAGGCTTTTTAACAACAACAATCACAACACGAAAAGAAAAACAAAACACGAAACTAAAACAAATGATAAAGAAAAGCCAGCTATTGTCAACTAATGGATTGTTTATTAAACTGAGAGAAATGTACAAAATATCTGAAAATTACCTAAACTTCAAATGCGCCAAAAAGTATGCTTCAATTTATATTTCTGCGAATTTAGCAAAGTGAAATCGAGCTTATTCTAAGTTAAAATTACTAGCATACCCTATAGTCTCTCTCAAAGCGTCAAGTTAAATGGCTTTTGGAGCCAAGCCGACACTAACAAGCTGCATTTGCTCAACTGCTTTGGACATTGATAGCCTTAACATTGTCTTATTAAAATCGTCTAGGAAGACGGATTAATTTTTAATGAGTCTGCTGGACAAACATTAATGAAGCACAGACACAACAAACCACCCATCCATCGAATGTAAGTCAAAATCTTCCACGTGCGTGGCAAATAAATCATCATTGCCACAAACCAATGAATGTATTCCCTACAATTGCAATTTTCTGGGGTCGCAACAATGCTTAAATCCTGACAAATGAGAGAAATGAGAATGAGAAGTCACATAAGATATAATACACGTTAATATCCCATTCCAGTTTCAGTCTCAGATTCAGTTTCAGGACAAATGCATTAAGTTCTTGAGTAACTATATGAACTATACTGAGTTCCTTGCATTTGGCGTTAAATTTGCTGCTTCATTTATAAGGATTAAGGGGCTGTTGGCCACAACAACGACACAACAGTGAAACTCATAAGAAAATTACTTGCAGGAAATGCAACAAGCTCAATGCTTACAACAATAACTATCATAGCCACCCCTAAGCGTCTTATTAGCAGGGGTTGAAATACTGAGTCCTGAATCCAGAATCCTGCTGACTTCATGCCTCACTTTTTCCCATTGACTTCCTTTCACAGAGTACACGAATTATGCATTAGTTTTAACTTGTAGCCCATGATTAGATGTTTTTCCCGCCTGTTTCTTCTTTTACGATTCACATTCGAGGGCTGAAGCTGACCCAAATGTACTCCCAGGAAATATGGGTGAAATAATAATAACGAAATGCTTAAGATGCACACATATAAGAATATATTTTTATATTACCCCGGATATTAAAAATATAATATGGCATCAAAATTAAAACTACTAAAAATCAATAATTTTTTGATGTTATGTGTAAGAAAAATGACATTAGTTTTATGTATAATCGAAAGTATTTTAAATAACTGCAATAAATAATAATTCAAATAAAAAACAAATTGAAATAAATTTATTGAAAATTTTGAATATTGTATATAAAAACATTTGAAGTTTATAATATTTGAAAAAATTATTAAATGATGCCTTCACTTTATATGCAATTGTTTGGGACAGCGCCTTTAATTACATATAATTAATAATAATAATTTATTTGCCAATTTTCCTGACCAAAAAGCCTCAAATTGACATAAATATCAATCATAATAGATTGTAATTTGTCGCATCATAGGCCACTGATAGATCTTCTCTTCTTCTAACTTAATGCTAAGTCAGCTTATATTGTAGTCCATAATTTAGGCAACTGTCAAAGAATTCGTGTACTTTCTCACTTGCTTCTGGTTTTTTTGTGTAGACACTTCGAGTACAACCCCCGATATATAAAAAAATGTGCAAGATATAAACACGAAGAAGAAAAAGAAATAAATATAAACAAAGAGCCTTTCAGTTAGCTGGCTTTTAATAAATATAAAGCGCTAATTTGCTGCATAATTGCGCTGTGCCACGCCCCCTACTCCCCCTGTACCCCATACCATACCATAGTAGACCCTTCGTGTCTGGCAGCTCGTTTGCTCCTAGTTAAGTAGCGCAGCCTCCCCATCCCCATACCCACTCCCATTCCCTTAATTTTCCCCTTTCCTTTCCTTGCCTTTCCTTGACTTTTCTTTTGGTAGCAGGCGACAGGCAACCGTCAATCCTGGCCTGCTCCGTCCCACTTATTCTCACTGAGCTCCCTTTTTCATGTCTTCAATGACAGTTATTTCATTTTTCTTGTTGATGTTTTTCCCTGCACTCATTAAATCAAGTTAAAAAGGCATATAGCACCCGGCTGTGGTTGTTGTTGTTGCTGTTGTTGTTGCCTGGCCTGTTTCCGTTGTAAGCCAAGCTGTTGAAGTTGTCCTGGATGTGCTCCTGTTTCTTCGCCTTGTTCTTGTTCTTGTGGCGGCAACGTCGAAGACAACAACAAGGCACAACATTTTCAAATAACATTTTACATTGGCTCCCCTAAAAACGAAAAAATGAAAGCTGAACATAACGTAGCACTCTGTCAGTTTTACATGACGACTTGGCTTTAATTATAATAACTTGACTCAGTGCGTGGGCTAAAAATATGACATACAACTGGCTTTAATGTGCTAGCCACATAATGATATGGTTCGCCCAACTGACAACAAACCCTGGCAAATTTTAATTGGACGACATTCCCTGGATGAGAAACATGTATTTCCTCTTGTGCTAATACGTGTATATATTTAAAATAATATCATCTAAGCCTTTGAGAGTTCCCAAGTCTTTGGGAAGAAATTTTATGAAATGCAGAAGCAAGTAATAAATTAGATGTTTGGAAATTAAAAAAAATCCAGATATTTCCGAAGACACGTGTGACAAATATATAAAAAACCTTGTAATAATTTGAGTAATCATTTGAAAATCTTCTGTGAAATTTAATAATTTTACAGAGAAGAGTTTGGGATTCGAAAACTCATAAGAGGGCAGGAGTTAATTGGAAAGCGCCTGACAATCGTCAGTCATCTACATATACATATAAACTGATTGTCTTGTTATTTGTGTATCCATAAATCCATTAATAATATCACAATGACTCACAAGGAGTTGTCCGTTGGCAGCAATATAAAATAACATTTGGTTATTATTCAATCCACAATAACACGCTTTGATTGCATTTGTATAAGTGCACTTATATTTTTATATACATCTGTTCCTAAATACTTTTTCACATTTCTTAGATTAAGAACAGCAACAGCAACATTATGAAACAACGCAGCCCCATTGCTCCATGACACAACAGGCGCCCAGCATAAGGCAACACTCCATTTGTTCCTGCGTCGGACCCGAATTCTCCTCCACATACACCGTCTGGGGTTGGGTGACAACAACGGTGGGTTGTCCATATCCAGGTTGAACATATGCCGGTTGCGGTGGCATCACTTCGATAACTTCCACTGGCGGTGGATAGTATGGGTCGACGACGTCCACCTGATATCCAGGATTGTACATGATCCTTACGTTGAACTCACGTTTTCGTGCGCTACTGACTAACTAACTTAAGGGACTGACTAAATATTGTGATCTATGCGGCGCTATAACTTGTTTTAAACTAAAATTCTCGGAACGATTTGAAATATTTCTTTGGGTAAACTTGGTCTACCGAATATTTATCTAAAGCCCAGGCATTTGATCAATGAGCAGTGATAATGAACAGTTTGTGTAAATGACAAAAATGTGGAGTACCGAATGTACAGTGGTTTCGGTTGCACAATAATTGAAATAAATTAATAATTATTGTGATTTGATATTTGAGCTGAAAACAATTTTTAGATAAATTAACTGAAATACTTCTAAATATCTTGATTTCTTAAATTTTCTTAAATTAAAATTTAATGAAACATAAACCAAAAGTAAGGTGAAATATTTTGTACTAAATTTCTTGTCACAAAGGTTTTTTCATTCTTAATTAAAATTGAATGAAATAAAATTAGTAACATAATTAATATTAAAATGTATTTAAATTAAACACCATTTTCATTGGAGAGTAGACCACTGTGCAGCGTCTTCCATGCAACAGTGCGTATGAGTAATTTGGTTCAGGCTTTAGATAAACAACAAGCAAAGAAAAAGTACACACAAATTACGTTGAATGGGTTACCAGCTCCTACCCCCCACCCTCGCTCTCTCCCTCCCTCTCTCGCCCCCTAGCTACTCGCATTCGCAACCCTTGTCAAAAATGGTTTTGGCCAAAAAAGTTTTTGGCGCTGCGGTTGCAATGCCAGAGACCTCAAAGCTCATAAAATGTTTTATCAAATGCGAGCAGGCGGCCCTGAGAGCTGGCCGCAATTTTGACACATTTTCGGTTTTATTGGCAAATTTTGAGCAACATATAAATAATAACTTGGAATGTGAACTAACTTGGCAAATAATGTGCCAAACCCCAAATATATGAAACTACAAATTGTTGTGGTTTTTGTGTGTTATTAAATTTAGCTTTTTATGAGACGAGCATTGAGATTTATGCAAGACAATATGTTGCCACAACCACAGCCGAGTACAAAACATTATTTATAACAAATCGTAAAATTTTATTGCATGAAAAAATTATGTGTGTGTTTTAAGTGTGTGTGTGTGTGTCAGAAAATTACGAACACGAGCTCGACAAAGCCATAGAAACTTAATTTAACGTAAAGTATTAAAGGATTTGTGCGCCTTTGTTTGAAGTTGCTGATGTTGTTGTTGTTGTTGTCGAAGGGTCGTCGTCTACATGATGGTGCAACAGCAACAACAATCGCCACAACTGAAGCAGCATGGACAGCAGGGTATACAGCAGCAGCCCTTATCCTTGGGCGGTGGTGGCTGCTGTACAATGACCGTTGTCCCCGTCGGTGGTGGCACCTGCACCACCTCAACACGTGTGCGATGATCCATATTTTTTGTTGTGTAAGTTCCTTAGAGCGACTTGTTGCACGCAGCCCGTTCCATTTAATACTGGATGTAATGTCAGATCGGTCTATTATACTGTTTGATATTGGGAATCTCTAGTCGAGTACGACACGAGTTGCACTAGAAGTCTTATCTGTAGATAAAGCACTATCTCTGTCGCGCTCTTATCTGACTTTGAGCGTGAGCCGTGTTATCTACGAATATATAGACATATATATTATTGATTCTTATATGAAGGACGCATTAACATTTTATATGTTATAATGTAACTGGTTCCAGAGTAAGTTCCATTAAACATTTGCATTAAGTTTTTCTTTTCTTTATTAATCGTATAAATACACCGATTTACTTGTAAATATTTATATAAAATACTAATTTTTTTTTATCTATGTTTAAATAAATTGAATTATCACTGTGAACATTATTTTTGCACATTGGTATTTTTATAAAAAATAATTTAATGATCACCAATTAACAATTCTATTTTTGTTTGTAGGCATTTGCTAGGGTTACTAATATCATCTAGGCCTTAGGGTATTTTTTATTTTGTTTGGAACAGTAGGTGATTCACTGCAGATTGTAAGAAGTCAGCTCTTATCTGAGTATGTTTTGACACTTTTGTTTTATATTTGATTATGGGGAAATACATATAGGTGCATTTACACTAGTTGACAAGCTTGTCAATTTCATCTTAGTAGTCTGTGCTTTTTACCAAGTCAACATACTTTTGCTTAGAGTTGACCACCGTTTACACTAGAGTTGACTAGTTGCTATCAAAATTTTCAGCCTACTGAGATGAAATTGACCAGCTTGTCAACTAGTGTAAATGCACCTTATGTATGCTATCAAATAAGTTGACACTCAAACATATGTTTAAAGACAAAGTTATATAACAACAAGGGTATAACAATCTAATCAGTTCTGATATCTTAACTCTTAACAATAAAAATAATCATAAATTTAATTCAATTTACACTACTGTGAATCGAGCTTAAAATAAATAAAATTAGACGCCAAACATTGATCAAATCAGTTGAGTTTTGGCAAAGTTATGATAGTTGGAAGTTCCTGAAAAACTGTAGAGGCGTATGAAAAAATTGAACAGTGTTGAAAAAAAATAAATTTTTTAAATGAATAAAATTTTGATGCAGAATCAAATACTTATAAGGTCATACAATGAAAAAATTCCTTCCACAAGAAAATCAGTTGATTTTTGACAAAGTTATGATTAAAGTATTTGAAAATCGCTTTCGTGAAAATTGAATTGTCAATGCATTTTTTTGAAATTTTTTTTTATTTTAGACATTTTTCTCATAAAGCGGCTCTCTACTTTTGACTATGACTAAGAGAATCTGTCTGAAATAAGTTAATAAATATTCAATGACTCACATTAAGCGCAGTCAGTGTCAAGTGTAACTACTACACTCTCCCCCAAAAAATCCACAATAGCTAATTATAGTTGAGCTTATCTAATCTGATTATCAGGCCGTAATCGAAATACCCGTAACTAAATGCAGCTATTTACATTCAGAGCAGAGAACGTACTATTTGTAGTCAGGTTTATCGTATTGCCGGATCTCAATTAAAAATTTTACCAAACAAGTGACAAAAGGAAGAAGGAAGGAAGGCTTGGAAGCTGTGGGCGTTACCTTGCCGCCCTTGATGAAATTAATAAAAATATATTTTTGAACGTTGGCGCGCAATGGTGATGATAATTAGTGTACGTGATTCTATTTACTTCATCAGCGAACACAAAAAAAAGAACCCTGAAATCCCCACCAAAAAAAGGGAGCTTGACGTTGTGGCTGCCTGCGTGCCATGTGTGTGTGTGTGTGTGTAATATGATATGCGCGTAAAAAATATAGTACGTGTGTGCGTGACAATGGCAACAACGTGCGATGACAAGACTGAGAACTGAGGGGAGTACTGAGAGGGATCTCTGGTGTTTGGGGCGCTGTGTTTCGGGTGTCAAAAATGAAACAACGCCTGCTCGGAATTTTAAAATAAGCAAATGAGTTTGCGCTCCAAGAAAGTAAGCATGCAACAACAGAGCGCCATAAATATTTATAAACTTTTAGCCCTGTCATATAAATACAGGGTCATTAGTTGCTTTGCACACCTTCGCACAACTTGCCCACGGGACAATAAAATCCAACTAGGCGGCTATTTAAATGTTGATGGCTTTATACACAGAGTGACAACGGCTCGATAGGGCTTATTAGTTGTCTACGGATGTTAAAAATGTAAAAGGATTCGCAGCACAACAGAAGGAATATTTAGTAATGCCAAACAGATTGTTTTGAATGTGAATATTCAAATAAAATTAAAAAGAAGCATACTTTTAGGATTTCCTTTTTATTAAATATAATGAAATGGTTTTTACAAAGAAATTCGAGTTATAGAAGTTCGAGTTATGGAAATTCAACTGTATTCCAATGTCTTCTTAATGTGCTTGAAAATCAAATTTAAAAATTTATTTAATTTAAATTAAAAAAACTGCCCTAAAACTTTTTAAATATTTGTAAATGAATTAAACGAATGATATAGTATATATTTTCATTTATAACTATGAACTTGGTTTTATTTAATAATAACAATATACCTTTTGTTTACTAACTCGCAAGTTAACCTTAGAGGGCATTCGAGTTGTAGCACCTCCATGACTTTTAGCATTCTTATTTATATTTTAGTGTCCGACTCGGGTTCGAGCCACGCCCATATACTAGCTAGAAAGCTGGCAAATAAAAATGATAAAGCAAAATGGCGAAAAGTGGCAGTAAAAAAATAAAATGCGCTGCCGCAAAAGTGCCATTTGTGGCATAAACACATACGCGCTAAAGTTTGATAAGACAAAAGGCAGTTGAGGGGGGGACTAACAGGTGTGCAGTGTGTGTGTGTGAGTGTGTATTGTTGTGTGGCAGGTAGGCCCAAAAACTTTGCCAAGTGTGGCGCCACACACCACACAGAGTGAGAGTGTCGCTAAAAAATAAAACAACAACAACAACAACGACAATAGCAATAGCGATGTGGCAATGTCCCAAGGATGAACTTCAGCGTCGTCGTTGGCACCGCAATGTGCCACTAAATGCTGCCACTAAATGTGTGCCAAGTATTATTGCAGCCCAAACGCAGGTGCCTATCTATATATGTGTGTGTGTGTGTCTGTATATACATATATATACCGAATTTCCCACCCAAGGATCTGCGTCCTGTCGCGCTTCCTTTGCTGCCGTCTCGCATAAAATTAGCACAATAAAAACCCATAAATGCGACACAAAAACATGAAAATCCACTTGTTATAATTTAATCGAGTTGATAGAATTTTTACGACTCCTTTTCCTCAGGTAAATTTTCTCTCTTCTTGTGCATGTGTGTGTTTCAGTCCATGTGTGTCTGTCTGCGTGTGTGTGTGTGTGTGTGTGTGCTTAAGGCGACGCTTTAAATGTAGGCCAGAGTAAAAGTTGTAATCACACGACACCAGTTTATAGGCAGCCACAAAGATTACACTGGCATAACTTAAGTCTTGACTGTAAGTTTAGATCCTTAAAAGCACAAATCTCTAAAAAGGTTCTATAAAGATTAGGTACTACAATACTAGCATTAATAGTGCTTTAGCTTTGGGGGATTATGCAAAGGAAACACTTCTATAGAAAACATATGAGTAAATAAAAAAGTTAGATCAAAATTAAAATATGAAAACTTTATTATAGATTTTTAAATATGTATTTATATGCAGTAGTTTATTTTACTGTTTCTGTCTAGATACAGACCTTACAATTTATTTTATATGATAATCTATCCAATCTATCTATAACCTTTCATCCAAATCAAATTCCTCTCGCATCATCAGAGTTGTGACCGATGCTTTGCTAGATCGTTGACTGGCCAATGAGCTGAGTTTTCTATTGAAGTCATCCTCGGTATTGAAGATACACGTCTCTATGAATTTGATCAGCTTAACTGACCGAAGCTGCTTTGCCAGGGGAAGAGCCTCTTCCAGAGCCTCCTTGGTGCGTTCCACTTTATGCTGGATGACATTCGCCTTGATGATTTGTATGAGACTCAGAAAATGCCAAATCAAGCTATTGCACTTGTTGCTTTCTTATTATATATAACAAGAATAAGTACTAGTAAATATGTAATATTTGCCTGCTTTTACTCACCCTTTATAGCTTTGCGAGCATTAAAACAGCACTCGTCATAGTGCAATTGACTGAGATGAATAGTGGCCATCTGATTATAAAGATAGCACATCTCAATGGGATATTTTGCAAAGCGAATCCGTCTCTCTATGCGCGTCATAAGTTTTCTATGAATTAAGAACGAGAGTTTAATTAAATCAATCCTAAAATATTGGTAAATCAATTACCTCGACTTCACACCTTCACGGTCTTCATCATTTCCTTCTTGGTATGTGGAACGATCTCCAAAGACAAATGGCACGATGTCCTTCGTTTTATCCCTTTTCAAATGCAATAATCGCATCATTGCAGTCGCATTAAATTTAAAATGTCTGGGCACAACATATTGCTCAACAAGCGCCAGAGCGAGAATATTATAGACCTCATTAATGAATTCAAATTTCCAGCACATGACGCGATTTCGCTTTATCACATAGTAATCGCCCATGACTTTCTCAACATAATCACTAAGAGCCTGTAATACGATTACTTTATTATACATATCATTAACAATAATGTTATACTTACATTGGTTCTCTTTTCTTTACGAAGTTGACGCATGTATTTGAGATCTGCCATCATATTCCTATAGGTCTGATATTGTACACGAAATAGATTCGCCTCTTTGTTCTTCTCCAGCATCTTTTTGTTTGGATACTTTAAGAAACTGACGTAGTAAAGAGGATTGCGAGATTGCAGCATTTTCTGTAAATCAATTGAGGAAGTGTTGTTGATAAATGCAATGAATAAATGAATCAAATACTCACCATAAACTGTCTGACGATATCATATTGTTTAATCGAAAGCATTTGCACAAAGCCTTTTGAGCGCTTGCATTGATTCAGCAGCAAACTGGGATTCTTTCTCAAGTTCTTCATGAACAGAATATCATACCAGGAATCATTCATATAAGTCTGATGAAGTACATTGAAAGCTCGCTTCCTGCGCGCTATTTCTATGGGAGAAAGAACTTTCTCCACTGTTTCTAGTACGCTTACAACATCGCATTTTCCCTGATCTCGCAATATCTTCCATAAATGCCGATTATCGACAATTGCTTTGGCTTTTGTGATTTCATTGACGTGGCTTATCAACTTTTGGTTTCTTAAAAAGAACAAGTTCATGGCCTTGCCAGTTACATCCTTGATGACATCATCAACCTAAGATAATGTCAAGAAAATAAATATAAAAAAAAATAAAATAATTTAAATAGTCTGGTATTTTCGCAACTTACCACAATAAGACGCGTTTCGAAAGTTTTGGACTTGACACCAATAAAATCTCGTACATTGTTGTGCAATTCAATGTTGGCAGTCTCAAACTGATTGAGTTCGAAAAGTGCATCGCATATTTGCAGATTGATGGGACAATTGGGTCCATGTTTCTGCAAGGCCATATCTGAAAATAAATGTACAGATTGACAATGGTTAAGCAGAAGTGTCGATATTTTAAAGACTCACTTGCAGCCTTAGTGGCGTCAGCCAGGGCTCCTTCGATCCTTGCAGCTCTTCGTTGGGTCTGACTACGGCGATAGAGAGTTATGTAATCATAGTCATTCAAATCCAGTGCCTTGTTATAATAGTGCATGGCAAAGTTCTCCCTGCGCCGATTGAAGTAGTATATGCCCCAATCTCTGTAGATATCATGCTCAATTTCCGGACTCCAGTCTAACTTTGCCCAGTAGGGCAATTGCTCTCCGGGCTCTAGACGCAGCGTGTGGCCCACAATCGAAGTCATTTTTGCAGATTTTATTTAAAACAACACTTGTATGAAAATGCAAAAATATTAGTGTAAAAATGTTTTCCCTATTTGATAAACTCCTTATGGATCTGTATAGTGTTGCTTGTGTAATGAAACTGAGCTATATTATATTAAATGTCACACAAATATAAACTACAAATGTCACAAAGAGTTCTAGATAGAAAATTTATTTCTCAATTGAGGATTTTTTTTTTAAATAATAATAAAAGTTTGCATGATTTCCCTCCAGCATAAATACTTAAACAGCCAATTAAATTGCACTCTCGATTTATTTAAATCATAAACATTATTGTTTTAATTAGGTACATAAATAACTGGTATGGAACCGGTTGTAGCCCGTTGACTTGAAACCTGACTACCTGACCTTTTTATCAATTCTTCCTCGTTGCACAATATGCAAACTTCCATAAAGTTGATGAGCCTGGGACATTGAAGCTTGTCGGCAATGGGAAGACCGAGATCCAAAGCCTCTCCAACACGTTCCACTTTATGTAAAATTATATTTGCCTTTAAGATTTGTACAACGTTCAAAAAACTCCAAATCAAGCTATTGCACTTTTTGCTTTCTAAGATCGGGTACAATATTAAAGTGTTAAAATTAAAATATTATTATGTAAAAAACCTTTCATGGCCTTGCGTGCATTAAAATAACATTCATCAGAGCGTCCTTGAGACAAATGAATATTCGAGATCAAATAATATAAATAGGTCTTCTCAATAGCATACTTTGCAAATCGAATTCGATTCTCCAGTGCCGAAATTCTTTTTCTAAAAAGGGTTTTATATTAATAAATATTACAAAAATAAGTAACCTTTAATTACCTAAATTTCTGTCCTATAGTATCTATACCACCCGATCCTTGGTAAGTAGAGCGATCGCCGAAAACAAATGGAACCACATCCTTTATCTTATCCGACGGCAGATGCAATAATCGCAACATTGCCGAGCTACTGGGCTTAAAATTCTTAGGAATCTCATACTGCTCGGAAAGTGCCAATGCCAGGGTATTGTAAACCTCATTTATGAACTCAAATTTCCAGCACATGACACGATTCGTTTTTGTCACATAATAATCACCCATGACTTTCTCCACAAATTTGAGTAGACTCTAAAGTTTGAAATATATTAAATGAGCTCACAATTATTTTCAATAATTACCTGGATTCTTTTTTCTTTGCGTAGTTTTCGAATTTGTCGTAGACTTTCAAACATATTACGCTGTATTTGATATTGTTTTCTGAATAGATATGCCTCCTTGCACTTTTCCAGCATCCCCGTGTTTCCATATTTCAAATAATTGACGTAATAAAGAGGACTTCGAGTTTGAAGCATTTTCTGCATAAGAAGATTTGATAGTGGCTAGTTTCAAATGGAATTTTCCACTAGATCTACACTTACCACAAACTGTCTGATTATTCGATACTGTTCGATAACCAATCGCTTCAAGACGTCCTGAGATTGCAGGCAATGCTCGTTAAGCAAGTTGGGATTCTTTCTCAACTCCTTCATGAAAATAAAATCAATCCAGTTGTCATTCATGAAGGTCTGATGAAGTATATTGAAAGCACGCTTTCTCCGCTCGATTTCAAGTGGAGACAAAAGTTCTTCCTAGTTGATTATCAAAATGTTGAATAGTATTCTAAATATCCAGTTGAATGTCAACACTTACCTCATCTTCTAGTATGCTGAGTATATCACATTTTTCATGCTCCTTTAGTTTCTTCCATAAGGGACGGTCATCTATAATTGCTTTGGCTTTGGTAATTTCACTAACGTGTTCGACCAACGTTTGATTTTTTAATAGAAACAAGGACATGGCCTTGCCAGTGGCATCTTTAATTGCATCATCAATCTGAAGATAGAGAACGGGAGAGAGAAATCAAGCAAATTTCAATATGAATTTTGCTGAACCTACCAACACAAGGCGTTTCTTAAAAATTAAGGACTTGGTGCCTTTAAAGGTTTGCATGTTGTTAGCTATTCCCGCTTTGCTGATCTCCAATTGGTTCAGTTCAAATAGATCACAGCAATATTCAAAATTGATATCTGCATTTGGTCTACGCTGTTTTCTTGCCATTTCTGAAAGAGGCACATACAAATAAGTTATGCCTTCATTTTAGAGAAGGTTCTGTGAACTCACGTGCAGCCAGTAAGGCATCAGCCAGGGCTCCTTCGAGCCTTGCCGCCATACGTTGGACCTGGCTCCGACTATAGATGGACATAAAGTCGGTATCATCCAGCTCCACGGCCTTGGTTAAGCAGTCCATGGCATTATTATTAAGTCGTCGCCGGGCATAGTACTGTCCCCAGTCTCTGTAGATACCTTGCTGTATCTCTGGCCTCCAGTCGAACTTCAACCAGGCGGGAATTGATTCATCAACTCCCGATTTTGGAACGGCAGCTATGGCTACAATTGATGGCATTTTCGGCAACAATTTATAGATTGGTGACAAAAATAAAATATCTTTTATATTTCTTTTTTTTTAACTATTTTTATTTTTAACTTTTTTTTTAATCTTTTTATTATTTATTTTACTTATTTTTAGAGTTTTAATGCATATTTTTTTGTGATATGCTTTTGTTGGTGTTTTATATGCTACTGCCTCGATTCATAATGATCATAGTCATACTGGAGATATGTTTTACAAAGGGATCTAGATAGGAACATGTTTTTCTTAATTTTTAGTTTTGTAAGCATAACTTATAATGGTTATATCCACAGATTTATTTATAATTGGCAGAAACTGCAATACTATCAGAAGCAAATCTTATCAAGTCAGCACATTTTGTAGGAAACCTTTGGGCATTTAATATTTTATGTTTGATGATTTCTTAGAATTCTTGAGATTGAGAAAAGTATACAATTTTTGAATAGTTTGACTTTCTATAACAGCATTTATTTATTTTATGATTATTATAGGGATTTCAATTCATATTAATGTAGCTTTTTATATTTATAATATGAAAAGTTGTAAAATTATGTCAAACTTGTGACTGACTTGTAACTGGCTCGCTGAGAAGCTATAGACTCAACTTTCTTGCGAAGATCGTCTTCAACCAACTCCACACAGAGGTCCATGAATTTTTTGAGCGGTCGAAATTTCAGTCGCTTGGCTATTGGATAAGCTTCCTCAACGGACTCCTTACTGGCTTCCACTTTGTGCTGCAAAACATTTGCCTTGACGATTTGTATAACACTTAGGAAGTGCCATATGTTACTGTTACATCCCTGACATTCTAGGATCATATAGGAATTAGTTAAATAAATTTATATAAATACAATATTGATAGTACCCTTGATGGCTCGGCGAGCATTGAGAACGCATTCATCATAGTGCAATTGACTCAATTGAACACTGGCAATCTGATGATATAGATAACACTTTTCAATGGAAAACTTTGCGAACTTTAATCGTTTTTCCAAACGTGAAATAAGTTGCCTGAAATTAAAGTAAAAGTATTGAAAATGTATATCAAATCTCATGTTAAAACTATACCTTGCTTTTATGGCGACTGGATCTTTTGCATCGCCATCTTGGTAAGTCGAGCGATCCCCAAAGACAAATGGAACGTTATCTTTTATCTTAT
Source organism: Drosophila limbata (assembly GCA_963924055.1). Classification (NCBI taxonomy): domain Eukaryota; kingdom Metazoa; phylum Arthropoda; class Insecta; order Diptera; family Drosophilidae; genus Drosophila; species Drosophila limbata. The sequence continues at coordinate 16,145,980 of OZ001355.1, read as the reverse complement.
TCTCAGGCGTTCGCAACAGACACAGTAATGCCGAGTGAATTGGGAACGGCTTATAAAATTTGGGAATCGAATATTGCTCGGTTAGGGCCAGGGCCAAAGTGTTGTAAACCTCATTTATGAATTCAAATTTCCAGCACATGACACGATTCGTTTTTGTCACATAATAATCACCCATGACTTTCTCCACATACTCAGCAAGACTCTGAAATGTGTATTTTGCATTACATGACTTATTCGAAAGAATATTAATTAATTACCTTGAGTCTTTTTTCTTTGCGTAGCTTGCGAATTTGTCTTAGGTCCGCAATCATATTGCGATGAGTTTGGTACTGAACGCTGTATAGATAGGCCTCTTTGTTCTTTGTCAGCATCTTTTTGTTTGAGAATTTCAAGAAACTGACATAGTACAGCGGATTCCGGGAATGAATCATTTTCTGACGGAGAAAAAGTGGATTTAATATAGTTGAGTAAAATATGAAATGTAATACTAACTATAAATCGCCGCACAGTATCGTATTGGACTCGAGACAAATTAGCCAAGAAGTCCTTTGAATTCTTACACTGGTCTAGCAGTAGATTGGGATTCTTGCGTATTATTTTCATAAAGAGTACATCGTGCCAGGACATATTCAGATAGTTCTGATGAATAACATTAAAAGCGCGCTTTCTACGTGCGATTTCAAGTGGAGACGGACTCTCTTCCTCCTCTTCCGGTATGCTGAGCACATCACATTTCTCCAGTTCTTTCAATATCTTCCACATGGGACGTTGATCTTTCATCTCATTCGCTTTGATAATTGCGCTCACTTGCTCCACGGCCTTCTGGTAGTTCAGGTAGAACAAAGAAAGCCCTTTGCCAGTGACATCTTTGATGATATCATCAACCTAAAACGCAAGATTTATTATCTTTATTCCTAAACTTTTTTTCAAGATATGTGATAGCTTACCACTAAGCGTCGAGTTTCAAAGTTTCGAGCCTTAACGCCAATAAATCTTCGCAAATTTTCTTGCAGTTCTAAGCTGGAATTCTCGAACTGATTCAGCTCAAAGAGACCATCGCAAATTTGCATATTGATTGGACAATTCGGTCCACGTTTCTTCTCACCCATTGCTGTCAAATATTTTCTCAGTAAATTTAATAATTTAATTTATATTAAATATTACCTGCAGCAGTTCTGGCATCTACAAGGGAAGCTGCGATCTGAGCGGCCTTTCTCTTGGTCATACTTAGTCGATAGAGTGTAAGATAATCATTTTCATCGAACTCCAAGGCTTTGGTATAATAATACTGGCCAAAGTTCAGGCGACGTCGGTGTGCGTAGTATGTACCCCAATCTCTGTATATATCATGCTGAACTTTCGAGTTCCAGCCTATTTTGGCCCAATCAGGTATTGTTTCTCCAGCGGGAAAGATGGGCACTTGTCCCACAATTGACGCCATTTCTGTGATTTTCTTTAAAAAACCTATAGAAAACTGTATAGATAAAAATAATTAATTAATTATTTTTTTTATTTAAAAGAGACAGAGCCCTTAACTTACCTAGTATAGAAATAACGCTAATTGATTACTATAGTACTTGAAATTTATAAAAAGGAGTATGAAAATAAAGAAAAATTAAATAAAAATTATTTATCAACAACAAACAGTTAGAATGAATGTCTAAAACACAATAAACAACATGATTTAAATTGACATTTTTGACGGATACCTTTTTGTATGTATAGAAATTATGCCTACTTTGATCCCAAGTCTGAAATACTTTCATTTATAATCTACTTTTATAAAGAAGACAGATATAATGAGATCGGATTTGTAAAGTAAATAGACAATATATAAGACGAATTATAAATATTCGATTATATTTTTTAACTTACTTAAGCATCGAGTGAAAATGAGTTTACTTAAAAGTAATCGATATGAAATATTCCTGTTAAGTGTAAATATTTATTTTTCAGATGCAAGTCCTGTTCATAGCACTTCTGCTGGTAACTGATTACTGTATTATTATGTTATCAAAGTACCGCAATTCGTAATGCAAACACACAGAGGAGGTTCGTGTTATGGGACAGGCGTGCAGGTTTCCGTTTCCGTTTCAACTTTGAATTCTGTCACACTTCAAATAAGCACCTGCAACTGAGCAGTTTGAATGCCACGCGAGACTCCAAAACATATAATTAAAAAAAAGAAAGAAGGGAAGTAAAAAGTGGAAAATAAAATACTGAAATATTCAACCACAAGTCATGTGACAGAAGTGGCACAAACACTGCCACCGACTCCATCGACTCGATAATAATTGTGCATGTGCCCAGTGGCAGCGAAGTGAGAAAGAAATCACTTAAAACACACACACACACACAGGCCCAGTTAGAAGTTTGATATGTTTATGGGATTACGTACTACTTCTACATATAAACACTGACGCTTCACACCCCATTCAAATGGGCAATTTCAAGCGGTAAGCCCAATGAAATTAAAGCCACGTCAAGACCACAAAAGGCCAATGATAAGTGTTAAGAGTCGTAGGCGTCTCTCGTATACTCACACTATGTAGGGGCCAACTCAACGCGCTCATAAATCTAATGTATAATAAATTTAAATAGCGAAATCATGCAAAAAGCCAACTCAAGTGACAGAGTGGAAAACACTGCCCTCCTTCACCTTCGTCCTTTAGCTGTCTCACGCACAGCCCGAGGCCGACAATGACTACACTTTAGCGGCAAATTTGTGCGCATTGTCGCCGTATTATTTGCTATTATTTATGCCTTTTCCACTATTTACTTCCCTTTTTTTCATCATATTTAGTTGTTGCTGTTGCTCACACGCCATTATGTGGTATGCAAAAGTGGACTTTGCCACTCCCTGTCCCGCCTTTCCAACTGCCAACTGCCAATTGACAGTGGTTGAAAGAAACTATCTAATTGGTTACTTATTTGATTAAATTTAATATTCAACGAAATTACAAAAATAATTTTAGCTTTATGAATTAATTTCTCATTAATTATTATAAATATTTAATATTATTTACCATTTTATAAATCATATATATTTTTGCAATTATTCCCAATTATATCATGGCTATTAATTTAGAGCTTTAAAGTTTAAAAGTATTTAATTTTATTTATAACTTTATTATTAAAATATATTTCGCTTTATTTTTAACATTCCTACTATAATTATTTACTTATAGCATTCAATTTAAAAAAAAATTAAAAAATTAATTAAGTCTTTTAAGTCATTTAATTAGTTTCTTCTTCTATTAAATAAAATTCAATGAGGTAATAAATATAATTTTTACTTTATGTATTAATTTTTTAATTATTTACACAAATATTTAATCCTTTTTCAAATTTTTTAATTCAGATATTTTTGTTTAACAATTATCACTTCTATATTAATTATTTATTTTTTGTCTTTCAAGTTCAAAGCAATTTAAAAGGCTCAATAAAAACATTTGAATCCTCAAAATTCCGTATCAGTTTATAAACTTGACAGCTTGCATTTTATTGAATTATTTATTTGCAAATTTGATTAAATCGATCCACTGTGCACTGGCGTGCTAAGCATTTGCGCTCGAAAAGCTCGCGTGGATTTTAAACATTTTCACACAACATTCTCATATTTAGCCAGCACACATCAGCGACAGTCGAAACCCACCATCATTCAGTAACTAGTGTACAGAAGCAGACCCACAAACAGCCCCAGACCCAGACCCAGACCGAGGCCCAGGGCTCGGCGGTAATGTAAGCTCCATAAGCCAAATAAAGGACACACACTAATAGCATGCAACACACGCGACCAAAGCGGCCCGAACGTAAATCTGTGAAATGTAATTGTTGCCATGAAGAAAGGACCCAAGCCCTCAACTCTCAACCCTCAACCCTCAACTCTCTCTCCCATACGCTCTCTTTCCCCCCTCTCTGAGCTAAGGGCATTTTAAGTAAGTTTTGCTGGCGCTCTGTGTGCCATATTCGCATTTTGATAATCGCTGGGCCTCCATCGCCTCCATCGTCTGTAGCTGCCTTCACTTCGCTGATATACAAATTGGCTTTTGCAATGACTTTATACATTTTACGAGCAGCGGCCCCTTTTGAGTGGTTTTTGGGCTTTCGACTTTTTGCAATCTCCTTTCCCTTTTCCACATTTTGGTTCTAGTTCTTGTTCTGCTGCTGCTTCTTTTTCCTATGCGAGTTTGGCGCACTCTGATGCGATTATAAAGGCTAAATTGATGCAGATAAAATTAATTGAATTCAAAAAGCCAAATCCGCTGCCCTTTTCCTATTTTCCTACTTATATTCTTTCTTCTCTACTTTTTTTTTTGCGTTTTTTGGGGCATCTGGCAATTTTGCCAAGCATGTGGCACAAGTGGGTCGCATTTTTTCTGTGTTGGTTTTCCAATAGTTTGGATAGTCACTTAGTTGGTTAGGTCATGCGAGCAAATGTCATGAGGCGGGCAAATGTTTTACTCAATATTTCTGTATACTCCAGGAAAAAAAAGATAACAAAGCAATTAAATATGTGGAGAAATAGGAAGAAAAAACAATACATACAAATATTCATTTAAATTCAGTATCAAAAGTAGGAAGAAATAAAAATACTTGTAGCTAAGGCCTTAGCAAATTTCGAATTAATCACAGTGCAATCAAATGTAATAGGGTCTTATCGGCATGTTATTTGTTGTTTTTTTGTGTTCCAATGTATGTTTACCTATTAGTTTATCTTCATACTTTTGTCAATTAAATCCCAGCTTTTCTGGGGTTTCCCAACTTTGCCGTTCACAAAAGCTTTGACTTTATATAAATATTTGCGACATTTTGCCATTATACCATTTCAAAACTGTTGAAATTTTTAATTGAAAGCGCGTAAATTATAAGAAATGCCACCACCACCAACAGGACCTCATGCACCCTATGGACACCATGGACCTCAAGGACCTCACAATCCAGGTCCACATGGACACAGTACGCAGGATCATGGACACAATCCACATTAACCAGAACCTGCACATCATCCTCCCCATTATTAAAAAATTACAAAAAATTAAGACATTTAAAATAGTTTTAAAAATGCTTTGATATTCGAGTCTTATTTAAATGATGATTAATGGTAGAAAAATAAATGCATACAATTGTAACTATGTCTGTATACTTTTTAAATTTATAACTATAATAAAGTTTACAATTTTAAAAATTAATACAATTAATTTACAATATCTCCTTATTTATAATTGATTTTATAAGTGTTTTAGTAGGCAATTACTAATAGCTAAAAATAACTGTAAGGTATGAGTACTCTGCGAATTCCCATTCATTTTAGCAGAAATCTAGCTTTTACGGGACTTTTCAGACACGTAACTGTCCCCAACAAAATAAATATTTATTACGCGTTGGTCATAGAGTTGACACATATTTTTAGCCAAGTCGAATACACAACAATTGATTAGGACGACCAAGCCTCTTCGATTAGATAGTACTTATCTGAAGCCCATAAAACCCTGAGTGTAGTGCAATATTATAAAACTGGTGCGGCAAGCCAATTTAGTTTAGTCGAACGAAGTATTTCTAGTTATTCGCAAATTGGAGTGAAGAACTCAGGAGACAGCAATGCCACATCATCACAACAACCCACCGTGTCACAATGGACCTCCACACCATGGACCACCCCACCATGGACCTCCCCACCACGGACCTCCTCACCACGGACCTCCCCTCAATGGACCTCCCTGCTATATGCCACCTTCCCACGGACCATTGCCATTGCCACCGCAACACCACTGCCCGCCACCTCACCACGGACCCCATCACCCACCACACCATGGTGGTGGCTATGTACCTCCGCCAAATTACTCACCTAATCATATCCAACCTCGCTAATGTGATCTTTACCAACACTGGAACTAGCTTAATGTGTTAAAAACGTGTTATTTATTTCCATGATTGTATAAATTGTTTTTTATAATAAAAAAATATTTGTTAACTGACCATAATATTCTTTCAAAGGTATTTATATACTCTAGAACTGCGATATTATATTACGTTTTATATACTTCATGAAGTTTTTTGTAATAAAAAGCGTAATAATTCTTAATTTCTATTTTTTTTCATATTCTAAAACGAAATATTAAATAAAAAAAATTAAATGATAAAGAGAAAACTTTAGTTTATATTATTTTTTCTTCAATATATATTTCTTTTATTTTTTACAACTATGAGTTTCAAATAAAAATTCCCTGAACTCATATCTAAAATTTGGTAATAATTCGATTCGGGTTTTCCCATCCAATAACTGCGTATAATTGTAGTGTTTAAACAAGGGTTTTCCTTGTTTTTAATGCAGCATGACTAAATTCTACTCAATGGATAATGGCTGTTAGTCATAGCTGATACTTTATCCGAATATGCAGTATTGATTAGCAAACCCTTATCTTATAAGATAAGGCTTATCTGTTAAGTATCTCTAAATATATTTGGTATAAAATCATATTGTAGCTATTGCCAGCTATCTGAAGAGCTTCAGTTGACGTCTATTGCTCGCACCAATCGCACGTGAAGTTGTCCATTCAAAAGTTATAGAAATGCCACCACCACATGGAGGACACGGAGGTCATGGAGGCCACGGAGGACATGGACATGGTGGACCACATCATCATGGACATGGACATGGCGGACCACATCATCACCACGGACATCATCATGGACACGGCCATGGGCCTCGTCCCTGCATTTGCTGCACAATTTCATAGAAAACCTAGAAAGAAATCTGTACCACAGGGCGTATGAAATTTAAGACAATTTTATGTTTAACTTGACGAAAATATATATGTAGTAGTAATAAAGCAGTGATAAAGAGAGAGAGAGAGAGAGAGAGAAAAAGAGAAAGTGTGTGTCTATAATGTTAATCAGCTGCTTAATTAGTCAAATATAGTGACTTGAGTAGCTCAGCAATTAATGAGCGGCTAATCATTATGCCTAAATACTTTAAAACCTCAAAAGCCGCTTACAAGGCGGTTGCCTGTATGTATGTATCTGTGTACATATAATCCAGATACATATGCATGTGTGAGTGTGTGCTTATGTGTGTGGCCTTGCGTGTCGATTTTGCTCAGCTCATATGTGAGGATGGGAGCGGTCCACACGGCCTGGCCCCGCTCTAATTTATAGCAGTCAAGTTGGAGCAGACTGGAAGACATACAAGTGCCATAAATTCTGGCAAAGGAACACATTATTTATACTGTCAACTGGCTATAGTATTTGAAACGGAATGCTCTGCTCTTCCACCTATAAATAAGTGCATTACCCTCCCAAAAAAAAAAAATAGAGAAGAGAAAACCCGAAAAACCAAGTAGCGCTCATTTCGATATAAGTCTTCATTAGCGGTTAAAAGGCTGACCTACAATGGGGCAGCTAACTGGCGATGCCAATGGGTTTTTCATACGCATTGAACTGTCGCCGCAGCGTTAAAGCCGGAAATGCCCAAAACAACAACAACAACAACAATCACTATGGGAAAAACGGTGAGCGATGACGAGGACGATGGCGAAGGCGAAAAGGAAAATGCTTAAAGTTCAAATTAAGCACAACAGCTGGCGAAAAATTGAATGGAAGGCAGCAGCAGCAACAGCAACAGCAACAACAACAGCCACAATGTCGCTTCCTTCTGCTCCCCCTCACTGCTCCTTTATTTTGAACGAAGGAAAAACCAAAAAAACACATATAAAAAATAACCGAAGTATACTTTAAGGCGCCGAGGCAATAAACAAACGAATTCAACTCGTGCCAACAGCTGGCAAAGAGAGAGAGAGAGAGAGAGACATACAGATTGGCAGAGAGCAATTTTGAGAGAGTAAGAGTTGCTCTCTCTTGAGAGCGCAGCACAGTGGCGCCACTTGCATGCATAGCGTTCAGTTTGTGTACTAAGCAGCGCATGCGTCACATCATTGAGTGAAATATTCCGCTAAATACTTTTAAAACAGAGAGAATTTCGTCGAAGAATTTCATCTATTAGTGCTCCGTAGAATGCTTTGGGGTTTGGGTTGTCAATTTTCATTGTCAGATTTAACCGTGGGGCTTGATAAGAACTTATTATTGTTATGGTTGTTACGACTTGCGACTCGTATTCTTATCGCGAGCAAATGTGTAGAAGTCTGAAGTGAATGCAACAATTATTTGATAAGCTTAAATATACTCATAGTAAATTTACTTATATCTATATATGCAAAGGAATTTAAATTTAATTTAATTTTTATAGAGATATTTTATTATTTCTGATTCAGTTCTTAACAAAGTCAAACCGCTCATTTTTTCTGATTTAAAAGAAAATGATTTCATGAATAATTCAATCGTTGAGTCATAACTAATTAAAACTTACAATATTATTTTCTAAAGCTTCCATATTTATAGCAACTGTTCAGTCCGCTTTATAAAATTCAAATATTCCATTGTAACTTTAAACTTAAACTAAAAATTCATTTTGAGAAATACATTTTTTTTCTAGTTTAATTTCACTTACTTAGCTTAATTTTTATTATCACTTTTTCTTCTTTGTACATTTAACGTTATTTTTTCAGCTTGTTGCAAGTCGCTTTTTGTTGGCTGGTGTTGCATTTAATTACATGGCAACAGAAGGTTGCAAAGTGGCTGCAACTAATGTTGGCCATATCCGCAAGCATGTAATTAAATATGCTAGTGTTAGTTAGTGCAAGCTGCCACGCCCACTATTTAAATAACAGTACGCCCCGGGCATGATGCAGTGCATAAATTATGTTAGGCCGAAGTGCAAGCAAAGTTATTTGCAACATAAACCTTGCCACACACACAAACACACACACACACACATAGCCTTGGTTTGTTAGAAAGATTAACGCGTACATTTTGTTTTTTATGCCACCAACTCATAAAAAACACACACTCACACACACACAAATATAACATACACTCATACACATAAGTATACTTATACTAAGCCGTCTGCGAACAGAGTGAAAAACAAACTGCAACGGAAGCGGAGCCTCCGAGCTTCGAGTTCGTTGATGTGCTCTGGCGTTGTCACTTTTGGGGCAGGACGACGGAATGGCAGGATGGCAGGATGCGATGCAAGGACCAGGACCAGAGGCACCAGCCGACTGCTCATGGCGGCCACTTCAGTGACAATAATAAGCGCCACAACAGCAACAGCGGATGTTGCCAGCAGCCACGGAGAAGGTGCGAACCGTGGCGTCTGTTAATGATAATGATGACAGTCTGTCGCCGGCTTTGCTGCACTTGCTCCTTATGCACTGTGCTGTAGGACACTCGGCGCGCTAGTTAAAGTTTTAATTTGGCATATTATAGTGGCTGTAGTGTGGCACAGCATGTGCTCGTTAGATACGGATATAGATATAAGCATACGGCATTATACGACCACAACCACAACACAACTGCGAATTGCAATTGCAATATGAGAGGCATGCCACAGCAGCAGCAGAAAAAGAAAAGATATGAGAGTAGAAATGGAAATGAGCTACGGCATTGAACTTAGCCAACAAGATGAGGACAGGTTAAGAGCCGAGCATCCCTGAACTTAAGTCAAGTGCGGCACTTGAGTACATGTGAAGGAAACTGATAATGAGACTCAAGAAAACTAGTTAAAAGTATATAAAGCAGATGATAAGACTAAATAAAGCAAAAGTATTATAATTATATAAGACTTATGAAGCCACATACCTAAAAATGAAATAAAAAGGGGTAAGTATGGAAAAAGTAGACAATTGGAAAATATTGAAATTTAACAGACAAATAAAATTTTGATGCAAAAATCAAATTAAAATACAAACAATTATCAAATTAATATTCCGCACGAAAATCTGTTGAGCTTTGGTAAAGAAATGAACGGTGAACGATTTTGATAATCTATCCAGGGGTAAGTATGGAAAAAAACGACATTTTTGTAGTTTTAACAAAGGTATGGGTTTTTGAAAAACTGTCAAGGAAAAAATTTAAATTTTACAAAGGAATACAGATTTGAGGCAGAATTAAATTAGAAGTAAGTTTAGTTTTGACAAAGTTATTGAGGTCAGAAGTTTTCGAAAGCTGTCGATCTTTTGATGTATTCTCACATCACTAGATTCAGACAATTTAATAATAAAGCTGAGTAAATACTTGTATACCCAAATATTAAAGTAATAATTCGTTATTAAAGGAAACTTTATCTATTGCCAATCAGTAAATTATTTAAAAAATTAGTAGATTTCTCTGGGGTTTTCCAGACTGTCTAAGTTATTCACGGAATTAATTTCCAAGAAAAAGGATATGCCTTTTCAGATGATAGATGATAGATGCCTGTATTTAAATAAACAGCAAACTCTTTTCCGAGAACTTCAAGGAATTTTTCCTAATCTTTAGTTCAGACATATGTTTATGTAGCTATTAAAAGGCAAAGTTGAAAAGGAAGCACAACAGAAAGAAAATCTGGCAATTACTTAAAGTTTCACATATGTGTAGTTTGTATGAAAAAATGTTCTTATATTCTAATTCATGGAAAATCCTTTGTTCAAATCTTTGGCTGATTGTCTGAGTTACACAGAGCTCAAACTTTAAGCCATTTAGCAAATTATGTGCGAGTTTCCTTAACCCTTAAGTAAAACAGTTCACAAAGGCAAAGGAAGGACTCAAGTCAGGACGAAACATAGAATAAGAATGCAAAGGAAGGGAGTAAAGGAATGAATGGCACAGCGGGGGGAAATGGGAAATTTTTTGGCATAGCATTTTCAATTCAATCAAACGCCCACTAACAAAAATGCAAATACCCAAAGCTTACACACACACACACACACACACACAGACACACACATGCTGGCATTTAAATAAAAATAAACATGGCAAATGGTAAGAAATACTTTGAAACACTTTTAAGCATCATTACATTAGCAAATTTTTCTCTCTCTTTTTGGCTGTGCACAAAGCGAAATGTGAACGAAAAAGATTTTTAAGCAAAATGTGGGCGTGTATGTTCCGTTAGCTCTTCTTCTTCTTCTGCTTCTTTGGTGTAATTTTATTATATGTGAAGTGTGTACATATATGGGTTGGGGGCGTGGCCAGCAGTCACATTATGGCCACTTCTTCTTTTGGTTCGCTGCTGCTGCTGCTTTTTTTTGTCTCTTTCTATATTTCGCTGACTTTTGTGGCATTTTCTAATTTACATTTAACACAAATGTAATTATTGACAAAGGCAAAACGGTCTGACAGCACGTAAACCGCTATGCGGCACCACCCACTGCACCACCAGCACCACCATGGAAGGTTCCCATGTAATTGTCGTTATAATAAATAACTTCAACTGTCCAACACTTGACACTTGACATCAACTGCAGCGGAAGCAACACGAAAAAGAACAAGAATGAAGGGTAACAACTGGTAAACTATAATCTAAAATACCCAGTAATTTTTAAAAGTGGTGGAAGACATCAGAGTTAATTTAAAGATGGCAAATATTAAAACATATTATTAAATATTATTAGATATAGTTCATAAACCTTTTATTTGGTGATAGTTTTAAAAAAAACACCTCAGCCCAATAGACCCTTTAGCAACAGGGTTTAATGGGTATCAAAGCCACCAAACCCGACTCGACTCGACCGCATGCAAAAGCGCCAGAAAAACAGCGTCGCATATTTCAAACGGGACACATGTAAAAATGCTGAAGCGCTGATAAGGACATTAACATTTGCACAAAAAACACGGGAACGAGCAATGACTGAGGAATGGAATTGGGAAGGGCATTGAATAGGAAAAGGGATAGGGATACAGGTACCCGCAACTCGTCGACCATTCGAAACTTTGCTTTCGTATGCGAAACATCAAAAAAACTTTGCCGCGTCGCTTTTGACACGCAAATTTATAACGGCAGCAACACAGAAACTTGTTGTGGTGCCAAAGAGCGCACCACCAATCCACCAATCCAACAATCCACCAGTCAACCACTCAACCGATGGAAAATATAGGAATAAATAAAAAGGCAGCAAATTTTTGAACGCATACAAATGCAATTTAAATTTACTTATTTAGAATCCCCTGGGAATTTCAAATTATTTGCCTTTTCACGCAAATTTAGCGACCATTTTTCTCTGTTCAACACAGAAAAAAATAAATAAAATGAGTACACAGAAGTGGAACCCCCCTTCAGACAGGTGGGTACCGAATTGGAGTTTACATAGTTGTTGTTATTTTTTTGTTCTTTAAGGGGATGCGGGGAATCCCCCAGCTACAGCTTGCCCTCTGACATGTGCTGGCACAAGTTTTCGGCTGAGTTTTTGGACGATTAGAATATGCTTCACAGCAAAGTAACCCAAAAGGCTCTGACAAATGCTCTGGCTAGCCATGTTGTTGTTGTTGCTGTTGTTCTTATTATTATTGTTGTTGTTGTTGTTGCCTCTGTGGTGATTAATGACGTCGAATGTTGCTAAAGCAGACAAAAGCAGCAAGGGGGAAAGGAAAGGAAAGAAAAGGAGGCGAAGCTGATGCTGAAGCCTGCTCTGGCAGCTTAATTTAAAATGAAAATTGTACTTAATTTCTAGCATAGCTTGTTGAAGCAAAGGGAGGTGAGGACAGAAGCGGAGTAGACAGAGGGGACAGCAGAGAAAAGACATCTGTGTGGCGGTGTTGCTCAAGGCTTTTGGGTTAAGAGTGAGAGAGCTTATGGCCAAAAGCCGCTGCTCATTGTCTGGCTACGCCAGAGATTCTCTGGGACTCTATTTATAACGCGTTTTCCAGATAATTCAAGCATTAAGCATACTACAAAACTTGATGCCAAGCATCATGCTGAAAATCCATCATAGGAATATTGAACCAATGATTAAACGATTTAGGCAAGCGGTTTTTAAGACTTTATATAAGCACATAACATAATTTTGAAATTATTAAATAATATGATAGTTGCAAGGTCGAAAATCAGACCAACAATTCTTAATTTATTATGCATTCAAATATTATTAATTTCGTTATAATACTTGTCTTTTTTTGGCAGAATTTGATTTTTTAAATTATTTTATATACTTTCAGCTTTCTCTGGCTCTAACTAAAATAGTTCAATAAATTAGTTAATTCGATTAATTAGCAAAATATGTCAAATGTTGTACACACATTTGATATTCTTATAGAGATTTAAATAAATTTAGCTTGAATTTATTTAAAATTTATTTATGCACGCGTGTGCGAAACCTTTGCATTGTCAAACCGTGGCAAACATATGCGAGCTTCAAAATAAAACAAAAAACAAAACTAAAAGAAGAAAAGAAAAGAAATGCAAACTTGAAGCATGACTTTGAGTTATGAGCTGTGGGAACCGCAAGGAAATTGAATTAAGATTACCTCGTGAGGATTTCAAAGAATTTACACAAAGTCAAACAAGCTTTAGTTTATTATTATTATTATTTGGTTGGGAGAGAGTGGGAGCGAGAGAGAAAGCGAGGCAGAGGGAGGAGGTGCGGGGACAACTCAGCCGCAAAATTGTAGGAAAAGCGTTGGCAATTTTCAATCGCAATCTTTTATTTTATTTTCTTTGGCGCAAAAGCTACTTTATTTTGACAGCAGACAAACAAATGTCAGAATTGAAATTAAAAGGGAAGCAGCGACAGGCAGCGAGTGGAAAACTTGGTGAAAAACATGCCAAGAAAAAGCCGTGGAGCAGGAGGAGGTATAGGAGGAGAAAACTGGCAGCCGCAGTGGCTGACTTTCCTCTCTCCTCCCCTCGACACACACACACACACACACACACACACACACACACGCATTGCTCTGCTGACTTTCTTGCATTCCCGTATTCGTATTCGTATTTTTTGTTGTTTTTGTACATTTCACACAGCGTGAAATTTTCTAAATGTCATTTTGCTGTCATCTCGTGGATAATAAGATTACAACTACGTTGAAATAATAGGATTCAAATGAAAAAACTTTGTCGTCGTCTGTCGTCTGTTTTCCTCTCTGTTCTTCCTGCTGCTGTTCATCTTCTACTTCATCTCAACTTTCAATACGACTACACCTCAGTCCTAATACATCACCGAATATGTCTCGACTCTGGGGTTTCTTTATTTTTTTCACCAAAGTGCAAAGTTTTCATTTGGACTGCTGATTGAGTACCGCGATAATGAATAAACAGATTTGAGTTCCGAATTAATTTGAAGCCACAATTCGTTGACTTTACTTATGATCTGCAGACCACTTTAAAAGTCTGGACCAAACATTGGCTGTCTGCAAGCATAATTGATTCGATCGACTGTTTGACTTAAATGAGCCAAAAGAAGAAATGGATAAAAACAAAAATAAAAGTAGAAAATAAAAATAGTTTGCTTTCATTGTGCGATCTTTTTTGGCCGGCAGCTACAAGTTGACGAAAGTACTTGCCATGATTGAAGACTAGAAAACCAAAATAAAACAAAAAAAGAACAAGACTAATAACAATAAGCTGGTCAAAGATCAACACTGCCGGGAGCCATTAAAAACCGGCTTTTATTGCCATAAATTCGACTATAAAAGAACGGAGCGAAGCTCCGAAAGTTATCAGAACTTCTCCAACGTTCTAGCAAGTCATAAGTCAAAATGAACTCTATTTTTGTGATCGCTTTGAGTGCTGTCTTTGTGGCTCTGGCTGTGGCATCGGTAAGTCCTTAATTACAAGTACTCAAGTTTTTTAAAATAAGAAAAACAGAAGTAAAATTGAAGAATAAGGATCTTTAAACGTTAAGACAGAAAAGAGCTTGTAGGATGAGAATAAATAAGAATAACAATAAAAGAAGAGAAACTTATTTTAAATTCAAAATAAAGTCAAAGTTGAAGATTTATGTTTCTTCAGATGTTCTTCAGATAACAGAGAGAAATCATAGAAATATTTGATTTAATCAATCTCTAACTGATTATTCTCTTCCTTATCCCATTTCTCTAACCGCAGCCAGTTGAGCTGACCGAGGATCAAAAGACGCTGGCAAAGAAGCATGGAGAGATCTGTTCCAAGGAAATCAACCTTAGCGAGGAGGAGATTGCTAAGGTCAAGGACAGGGATTTCAAGAATCCCACGGAGAACATCAAATGCTTTGCCAACTGCTTCTTCGAGAAGGTCGGCACCCTCAAGGACGGCGTGATCCAGACTGAGGTGGTGTTAAAGAAGCTGGGTGCACTCATTGGCGAGGAGAAGACTCGTGCTGCCCTGGACAAGTGTGGTGCCATCAAGGGAGAGAACAACTGTGATACGGCTGTCAAATTGCACGAATGCTTTGAAGAGTTCAAGACCATTGAGGTTAAGGCTTAAAGTAGTCCACAAAATCTAATTAATTTATGCTTGCATTGAAAAGCAATAATAATAACTGTATTTCATAATAGATAAACAAAAGGTGTATTCAGTGGGTGGGTTGGTCGAGTTACACTCTCTGACCGTGTCACAGTTTGTCACAGCTTAATTGGAGCTTTAACTGCCCCCTCCGACTGGGCCCAAGCCATCAGCTTATATGGATTATGTACATATTTGTATAATATTTGCCACAGACAGGTTCCCATTTACAGTATCGCATTAATTCCGTCGATTGACTTTATTAAATTGCATAGATTTTTGTGCAATCAAATTAAACATTTCAGTAAACTGAAGTTTGAAATATTGTTAAAAAAATTATATTTTAATGACCTTTGAAATTTGAAATATTATAGTGTTCAAAAAGTGCTGAAAGTTTAAATTAATTATATAATATACATAAATATCAACTTAACAATTCCAATATGCTGCTATTGATGTTTGCTGTATTGCTTACATTTGAAAGTGTGGCGAAATTCAGAACACTCTTCTATACTTGCTTGTTTGAATATGTACGTTTATATATTGTAAATGTATGTGTTGACTCATTTGCCGTTTTCAATTTGCATAATTAAATGCACAATGCGGCACCTCGAATTATGCAATTATTAACGGATTTCACTGCCTGATTGCCGGATCACCTATCATTTATGCAACGCGCTGTGTTTTTGTGATACTTTTTAGGCCTTTAATGCCTTCACCACACAGTTCTCATAGTTGTAGATGGATTCACAAGTCGTAGAGCCCTTTGCCATAGCTGCAGTGCAACTCTTCAGCTCCGTCTTGAGCTTGTCCAGGGGAACTTTGTTGAAACGAGCCTGGGCAAACTTGACTATAGCCTCGTTATTGGGATTATCGCCGGTTAGGAGACCCATTTTCTTATAGAGACAGCTATGATAGCACTTGTAGGCAGCCGATGGATTAATGACCTCCTGTTCATTGGTGATTTGCGTGGCCTCTGATGTGGATAACTTCAGCTCCTTGACACATTCCTGCTGCTTAGCCCGATAGGCAGACACTTCCGTAGCACTTTGTGTCTATCAAATCAAATTTTAATTCATTTTAATTTACTCAAACAAACACCATAAACTTACCCTCACTAGCTGGTGAAGTGAGCACAATATAAAAATGACTAAAGCGACTTTCATCTTGATACCGAATATTTCTGAGCGACTTTTTGGCATTTTCAAAGCACTTAAATAGTCCACTCTTTTCATATAAGCTTATAAACATATCCAAATTGCTAGTCAATTAAGTTATTAAATTTTTTGTTTATAAACTGTTTAACATTATCTTTGATTTAAATTTGACGAAAACAAAAACCTAGCGTTAAATTTGTATTTCCTACATGTTTATTTTGTTTAATAATTTTTTCTGTAAAGTACACAAAATAAACTGACATAAATTCACGATGGCCACTTAAAAAAACTGTGTATGTATTTATCGTATCATATCAGTTATTATAAAAAGAAAGTAAGGGAAAAATGACTTTACTTACATTATTGATACAGAATTATAAGAAATCTTACTTTCCTTTATTAATTTATATTTAATTTAGTTAGGCAAAAGATAATTTATATAAGAATTATGTTTTTTTACTATAATCTTAGACTGTATGTAATAAAATAAAGTTCGATTTAATGAGCCCCATTTTATTCATGTCTAGTTAAGAATTCTGATAAATATCGGAGAGTTATTTTGATGTATTTATACAAGGGCCTCAATTCCAGGTGTGCCATTGCTTTATCTAGTAAAATTTAAAGAATTTAGAGGTAGAAAAGTTTGTTAATATCAGTATATTTTGAAAGTGTGATTTCATAAAATTTTCGACTGCCGCCTTAAACTATGCAGTGAGTTTCGGAAGTTGTTGTCAATTCCAAGCGCAGCCTTAAAATGTGCTACGTACTGTTTATTATATCAATGAAGCTTTAACCTTACTTTTCCAGATATATAAATATATAGTATACATATCAATTGATTATATAGATTAGAATCGAGCCAAGTATATACTTAGAAAGCAGCTACATATCCTTCGGGATCTCGTTCTCCTCGTTGTCGGGTGTGAACGAATAGTTGTCGGCCTCGCTGCGTTCGAGAACCTCTCGGAGACGCTGCTCGGCCTCCAGATTCTTGAGATGATTGTAGCACAGACGCAGTTTGTAGCTGGCCTCGCAGGGATTCTTGCTGTTGATATCCTTGCACTCCTTGAGCTCCGGCTTCTGGCGCTGCAACAGACTCTGCATCTCGATCTTAATTGCCTCCTCCAGCATCATGTCGTAGTGGAGCAGGCCCAGGCCATCATAGAGACAGCGGACAAAGCACTGCAACGGCTCATTCCGCTTCAGATCGAGACTGGGAAGTTGCACGGTACTGTCATAATCCACATCCGCCATATTGTTGGCATTCTTCATGTCATCATTGTCATTGTCATTGTCATTGACATTGCCAGAGTTGAGGGTCGTGTCCGTGTCACTGTTGCTGTTCTCATTGAAGAGCAGACTGAGACGGAAGAGCTTCAGCTGCGACATGGATATCTCCGTCTCCCTCGTGCACGATTGCAGCAAATCCTGACTGATCTTTGACGATATCTTTGGAGTTGTCGTCGTATTTTGATCTTCAACTTCGCTGCGAGTCAACGACATGTTCAGTGAGACGGAGACAGTGCGTGTCTAAGAGAAATAAGAGAGTGAGATGTAAGAGAGAGAGAGATTAAAGATCTCCTGTAAATTACCCATGCCGGTTGAGCAAGATTACTGAGACTCAGACACAGCAAGCACAAATTAAACACTTTCTTATACATTTAAATAAACTTTCGAGCACAATCTTTAAATTTTTTAAGCTTTTTCATAAACGATCTATTTAAACTTATTGGAGCTGCGACTCATGAGGCAATGGCTTTTATAGCATAAAATAATAATTTGAATTTAATAGCTGGCGAATTTGCGATCAAATAATGTTAAACTTTAATGTGACTCTTTATGCCTGAATAGGCATTAATCTTAGCTAGATAAATCAGATTAAACTCACAGTACAGTAATTATAAATATTTCATGCCCGAAACGTTTCAAATGTCATTAAATAAAGATAGCACTCGGTTCACAGAGCACAGTTTATGGATCCAAATATATTGAGATAAATAATAATATTGCAATTATTAAAGACACGCACCAGTGCCTGCCAAAAGTCATTTGCCAATAATTATAGAACACTTTACTAAAGAATACATTTACATTTGAAAAATTACAGTTTAAATGAAGTTAGTTTTACATAAGTTAAAGAAAATAAAAATTTGTGATTCAACTTACAGATTAAGCAAAAGTAATTGTATATTTTTTCCAATTACTTACGACATTGAAATCAATTTAACAGATAATGTAATCGAGCTTAGTTATCTTACACTCGTAGTCTCGTTGTCAGTTATGTTATCTGGAGTTCACTAGCCTTAAAAGCAATTCCTAATTGATGAACTCAGCAACAGACGTGTGCTGATTATCAGCAACATGAACAGGAACAAGAACAGGATTTGGAACTGGTCCTGGTCCTGGTGCTGGACCTCGACACGTATGTCTTTAAGATCAAAGCAAAGACAACGGAACATTGAACATTGACAACTGAGCGTTGAACTGTCAATGCCACAATGGCAATAGTATAACAACCCCCTGAGCGCAGTTTTTATAAAATTAAATTACATTAATGTGAGAACCGCAGGCGGCGTCCTTCTTAGTCCTCCTCCTCCTCCTCCATCTTGCCTCCCTTCAGTTGCTCAGCTAGCAGACTCATTGAGCCAACTAACAAGCAAGACACAGACAAGACAACCGAAAAAAGAAAAGTTCCATTCTAACTGGAATGAGTAAGATTGGAGCTCTTTTCCTCTGTCCCTCTGCCTGTCTGTCAAGACAAAGGCTAGTGAAGCATCAATGTGTTTGTCCCTTTGGCAGGAGTCCACAGCTAAAACCACGACCACGACGCGTGTTGGTTTCTTTGACAAGCCGCCAGCGCAGAAACCACGAGCTGTCTACTTAAATGCATTAGCCTGGCCAAGAGTTGTGGGTTGAGTAGATTGAGGGACGGGGGCTTGTGTATTGTGTTGGTTTGCTTTTTAATAGACATTAGTAAACGCATCAGTGATTATGCCAAGGCTTTTGTGCAGACAACTGCAACTGAAACGGATGCTAAATGGAAGTGACATGACAGTCAGTTCAGTCCTGCCAGGAAGTGACAAAATGAATTATAGACGCCAGTCAGTCCAGTCAGACATTCAGTCAGCTGATTCCCCAGCTAATGGGCTGGGCTTAACCCCCTCCAAAACATTCCCCAAGCGATTGTCCCTTACGTGCGAGCAACCCTATAAAGGTGACTACGAAAATCAACCCGTACTTGTACAGTGAACACCTGACTGACCCACTGTCAGGCAATTGCAATTGCCAGTTGCCACGTGCTCAATGAATGTTTAATGATTTGTTAATTGGATTTTGGCTTTTCACTTCCGAAAAAAAGGAAAGTATAATACAACCAGTTCCTCCCCTTCCCGCCTTTAACTTGTGCCTATTCATTTGTGCGCACATTACGCATACGTCGTGTTGTCCGCCTTTTGTTCGCTGCAGAAAAAGCGACGCCTCATCAATATTTATGCATTGCATAAACGTGCAAATACCTTGGGGACTGAGCCAAGGACTTAACGTCCTGACGACGGTCTGACAGCCAACAGCCAACAACATCTAATGATGGCCAACTGTTATGCAAATGACCCACAAAAAAGACAGCCAAGTTTCCATTTTGCATAGAGTAGAACAAAGTAGTATAAGCCTCTATTATCTACAACAAATCAATGAATAAAATTGCACAATTACTGCAAATATTTCAGGTATTTTATTGTACGAATTTTATACTATAAAGAACAAATGTAATTTTTTTACCGTTATCAATCATTTTAATTAAATTATGATAAATATTAAAAGTAAAACTTTCTCTTCTTTTACCCTTGCCAACAGTGACTAAGTGGGCCAGAACAATTGCTGATTTGATGGTATATTAGTTGACCTATTAGCTAAAATGCAGTCCAAATGATATAATATAGGAATGAATGTACGTCATTTAACAGATTTAACAGCTATCCGAATTTGTTCCAGCTTTGTTTATTTTTTTAAATGAATCATTTTACACAAATAATGATTCATATATTTTTACCAAGAATTGCACACAATTTTGTATATTTAGTAAATATTATTTAATTATTTGCTGAAATGATTTTGTTGTCAACATCAATTTAAGAAACTTTGTATATTCTGTCTCTGCTTTGAGGATAATTTAATTAGCTTTATTAATTTTTAAAATAACTTATTTTTAATAAATGAACATAAATGTTGCAAGAATTTTTGAAACTACATATATTTAGTTGTCTTTTGTTACCACCGGTAAATTGAGATCCTTGATTATTTTCTTGGCTCGCTCGTAGGTTTCATACTTATGGTAGCATTCGTAAACCTTAAAAGCTGTATCACAATCGTTATGACCCTTGAGGGAATCGCATTTGGCCTGTGCGGCCTTGACCTCGTCAACGCCGGCAATGGGACCTAACTTGGCCAGCACCACATCGGCCTTTACTTCGCTATCCTCGAAGAAACCGTAATGTCCCAAAAAACATTGGGCAAAGCATTTCATCCTGTCAGTCACATTTCTGAATCTTCCATCGCGCAGATCAAAAGTCTGTTCCCAGGTGATATTCGCCATTTGGCGACACTGGGTACCATATTCAATAGCCACAGCCATTTGCTGAGCATTTAAATTCAGATTCTATTAATATAATGATTAGTGAAAGTCCTTTTGTTTAAACAAATACCACTTACATAGTCAGCACTGGCGAAGGCCAAATTGATCACCAAAAAAATAATAAGTTTCATAGTTGAAATATTATTTTTATTTACACTGTCCAGACTCCATACTTTTAGATAGTAACTGCAACCTCCCTTCAAAATTTGGTCTTTATAGTAACTTTTTGCGAATCAAATGAATTTCTAATTGAATTGGATCCACTTAGTAACAGTTGACATACAAATTAGAGTCAGACAGGAAAAAACATTGGAAATTTCACAAATTATTTAATATTTTATTTAATCTACTGTGTAAAACACACAGCATATTCTGTAGATTTCTTAGATTTGAATTTACTTTCTTTAACAAACAATCTTTAATTATAAATTTCATAGTTTTGCCAATTTGTTAACAATTCACAGCTGCTTTTTTAGTGATTATGTGTAAATAAGTGATTTAAAGCTGGGCATTGTGCTTGTGATAGCACTGATAGAGCTGGAAGGCAGTATCGCACTTATGGGAGCCCTTGATGGAGTCGCACTTGGCCTGAACTTCCTTGACCTTGTCAGCGCCGACAATGGGAGCCAATTTGGCTTGGATCGAATCGGGCTTGATCTGGCCATCGACCACCAAGTTGGCCTTCTCCAGGAAGCAGCTGGCAAAGCATTTCACCTTGCCATCGACATTATCGAAGTTTCCATCCCGGAGTGCTTGAGCCTGTTCCTTGGTGATTCCCTCCTGCTCCACACACGCCTTGGCCTCCTCACGTACCTTGGCCTTTTGCTCCTCAGTCAGCTGAAGTTGCTTTATATTGGAGACAGTCAGTTGGAATCAGCTGAGTGTTTAGAACAGTGGGAATGTTATACTTACATCGGCAACTGCGAGAGCCACACAGGCAACCAGAACGATTAGGAATTTCATGATGTATTACGGGTTGGGTTTGCTTTTCGCACTGTTGGTTTGATTCATCGAACAGTTCGCTTTTATATGATTTGAGTCTCTGAACTTTGCCCATCTTTCTCAATTGTTTCAGTAAGCTTGACGGTGTTTTTTGTTTTTGCTCACTGATATATATTATAAAAGTTAAGTTTTTATGGGAGTAGTTTGTCTCGTTTTTAAATGATTCTCATCGCGAAGCTCTGAAAACTATTAAGTTTATTAATCGTATACCCTGTATATTTGTAAGGGACTGCTGTTAATATATGAACTTAATCATCTCAGATAAAAGCTATATACACGATTATAAGATAACTTCAAGTCGCGCTTTCTAAACGAATTGTTATTTGGCGACCTTAACAATTAGTGGGATGAATCCAGTGATTTAACCAATTTAATGTGCCATTGTTATTGCCGTTACGAGACTACCTGTCAGGTGTTAATTGCTCTGAGTAATTTGTAAAGTTAATATTAACTTTAATTTTCAATGATTTTTTTGTTTCTGTGATTTTAAGTGCCATCGAGTGCAGCGAAGCTTAAAGTTTTCGTTTTTTATTGTTGATTAAATAAATACCCATTACTCAGGGCTAATACAACTACTCAGTATGCCTAATGAGACATAATTGTGTGGATCACGAAAATAATCACGAATTTACAAATAATGCTTAAATAATTCGTACTATTTACAGAAAATCAAAGCATAATTTTATATATTTTCGGATAAGTATAGACTTGAAGATACCCTGTAATAAGTTAAAAAAATTCTAACATCAATTTTTATAACTATTTATTATCTTGTTATAATTATAATTTATAGTATTAAATTTTTATTGGGGTACCCCCTTAACTACTCCCCTGACCACTACAACTTTTGATAGTACATTTCCATTTCGACAGATTCATGACAGCCATCTTCAGACTGATACACATATGAATACATATAGTAGACTAGATAGATATACCGGTTTTCTGATTAATGAATAAGCTTCGGGGCAGCCGCTATCCGTGTTTGAGCTCAATTCGCAGCAAACTTTCAAGCAAACTTTTGTGCCAAAGTCCACAGAGCTGCCAGAAGCCGGAATCAAAAGCGGCTCTGAAGACACCCTGTAACTCCAGTCTTCACTCTACTGTCAATAACAAAACTTTAGAATATACATGCAACTTAATGAAATAATTATTTAGCTATTGTTAGAAGTATATATTAAAGAAAGAATTAAAGGATTTAATCTAAGCCAAACTTATAAGAAACTTCACCAGTTTTAGAATCGCCAAAATCTCCTAAACCCTCTGCAGCCCTTTTTTAAGTTTACGGGGTATAAGAAGCTCCAAAGTCCAAGCACTAAAACTGGTTTTCGATGAGTTATAAAATCACTAGACACTCTCAATTTGATAATTAAATTTATATACCTTTTAATCGATTAACGATCATTCTTGAATCTTTATAAATCTAAATGGATACTTAAGCCGAATGGGTCAAAGTATTAACGGAACTTTCCGAGGCAATGTTCGTGCAAGAAATAAAGTAATATCGCATATATAACAAATATTTACTGCTGACAGCATCGATAATTCATGACCTACTCAAACTATGATATCAAACTATCTGTAACTGAAAAGTACCTGAATCCAGTTAAGCCAAGAACTTACCCAGACAAACTCATAAATAGTTACGCACGCCAACCCAAAAAACAAACAAGAAACAACAAAAGCAACAGTCAAAACAATAATAACAATAACAAATTGTCAGAGGTCTTATTGGGTGCCATCGTCGCCTGCCAGGGCCATAACAAATATAAAATATTTAAATAGTAATAAATTCATAATGTCAACGTGTTGTTGCTGTAACTGCCATAGATTTATAGACAATAATAACGACAAACACGAAACGCGCCCAGGACAAAAAACTGTGACTTAAGTAGCCAAAATAAAGTTGGCAAAAAAAGCAACAAGAAAAAGTATATGAACTAAACTGGTAGTCGAGATTGCTCTACTTAGAGATATCCTGTAGTGTATAAAATTAAGTACTTATTTTATTCGGATGTTACTCCCCCAATTTTATACTTCTTGTTTAGTTTTAGAGTTTATAAGACCATCGCCATTAAAATTTCAAAACAGAAACTTGACAATAAAAAAAAGATTTTCTAATCTAAGTCGATTTTATTCCTTTTAAACGTTACTAATTCTCTCTTCCTAACTTTTGCTCTTACAAAATTGAACAGAAAAATATTAATCTAAATTTAATTACTTTATAGTTTCAAAGAATCAGAAAGTGCCTGTCCAAAATGAGTATAGTCATTTTTTTTAGGCATTTCAAATTGTACAGGGTAAAAAAAAGAAACGCCAGTTGTTTTATAACTTCATATAAGAAAATAATAAAATTCTTTTATTGTAGACATGATAGACTGTTAGCTCAAGGTAGTAGGGGTATTAATAGTGCCATGTACCTCATATATACGAATATATATTAAATACTATATGGCATGCCATAAAAATATAAACAGCACATAAAACCACTATGAAAACAATACCACACGTTATACTACAGAACTAAAAAAGGGAGAGAAAGAAAGTAAGAGAAAGTCGAGTTCTGAGCTAATGAAATGTCATTGGACGCGCGAGGGGAGGAGTGTGGATGGCGATGTCAAGCAAACTGAAATGCAAATGTCACGCGAAAAACTATTTGACGACAACATTATGACTGACATTATAATACGATATGACCAAAGAATACTCGTAGCAGTCACAGCCACAGCCACAGGAGACCCACAAAGTGAAACCCGTGCCCAGTTCAACCAATTCAAGTCGAATAAGCCAAAGTATTCCCAGTCATATGCAAATTTGATGTGCCAAGTCATGCCAAGTCAAGTACATTTATTAACTATAAAAACTAAAGACTGTTGAATATAATTACGAAACAAAACGAATCATAAATTTGATTGTGGTCATCAAATTAAAAATTTATATTACTTAGTACTTGACACATTGAATATATTTATAATAAATAAATATATTATTCAGAGTTTTATACAATACTTTACAGCACTTAAATTTCAAATATATTTCTTGTTAAATAAATTTGTTGTATAATAACTATAAGCCTTTAATGGTCAATATATCATTTATTACTGTCACGTTGTAAGTGTATGAGCCTTATGCGATCTCTCTCTGTTCCGGACAAAAGCCTACAGAAATTCAATTAGGCTTATCCCATGCAACAACAACAACAACAAATGGCAGCAGGTAAAACAGCTGCAACACCTGCGCAATTAATTAGTGCTTGCCGCATTAATTTCACAAAAAACAAAAGCCAAAACAAAATAAAAGAAGTCTGAAGCTGGCATAAAACCTCAAAGCGGGACGTGGGTGAGATTTGGGACGCTTCTCTAGGGTCAACTGCGTAGCTCGACCCATCGGGCTAATAAATTCAAAATGGTTCCTCCTCCACATCCCTTCTTCCCACCTCCTCGATCTCGGACCACTGTATAAGGCTTATCTCGGCCAACTCAGTTTGGGCCACGCAATTAGAGCGAAAATATGTACTAAGTTCAGCAATAGGCCAGGAACCCAACAAAACACTAAAGCAGCTAAATCAAATAAAGCAAATTCGGTTAATTTAAATTATAAAGAAGGCACGCAGAGCATTCTTTGTGTAAATATGTTTTCCTGTTTGCTGATGAAAGGATAAAAAATTGCTTTGAAGTGAAGTCTAACTATCTAATGGTACTAGATACCAAAAAACAGAATTCGTTTTTTGAGCACATTTAAAATATTACTTACATTTTTGGGTGGCACAGAATAAATGAATAAATGCTTTAGAAATAATTCAATAATTATTATGAACTAGAAACTAAAGACATTTCGAATAAAAATGTTTTCAACCTATCGATATTTAAATTAATTGTATAGTTTCATAATTTATTTACTTTTTTTATTTACTTTCTTAGCTTTTTTATTAAGCTGATAAAAATCTCATCGGAGAACATAAAATGTCCGTAGAGAGAGATATCATAATTTCCACTTCTATAATTTGTTTATGATTATAACCGCATGGCAAATAAAACGCATTTAAGTAATTAAGTCATAAAAATAAAAAAAAGTACAAAAAAGAAGAAAATGTCGTGCGGTCGTAAAAAATGGCCGCATTGCAATAAAATGCCAAAAACAAAACAATTAGGCAATTAAATGTGCTCACATTACTAAAAATTTTCGTTTTGGTAACAAAACGCGTCATAAAATGGGGCCAAAAGGCGCCCAAGGACACTAAAAAAGGGTCACAAAATATGCTTATAAAAATAGCACCAACAGAAAAATTATGTGAAAATTCGGTTGATTTGCCAGGCCGATGTCGATTGCGAGTGTTTTAGTAGTATTTATTGAATTCCAGTTTTATGAAAAAATAAAAAAAGGAAAAGGAAAACGGAAATAATAATAAAGAGCGTTGAACGAAGAATGAGGCGAAAAGCTTACAAAAGCATCACAACGCATATTTTCTTCTTTTTTTTTTCCAACTGCCGGCAAATTCCGAACGCGACAAAATGAATTCTTTTGTGACAAGTTCAGTTCAGTTTGGAGAAGGAGAAGCTAAAACTCAAGAAGGTCAGAAGGAATCCAGCCGGGAAACCGGCGCCAGTCAGTGGCACTTCATATGGAACTGCGCAAGGGTTCAAAAGACAGTCAGTCAGGTGAAGAAGAAGGAATGCAGTACCCATTTTTGTAAGAAATTGAAAAATCTAACAGAGAAGCTCCGGCAAAAATCAGCAGCAGCAAATGCGCTGCTTTAGTTCACATTATTGTCATGACCCTTGTGCATGGAATTTTTTAATAAACGTTAAAGTTTATAACATTCTCCTCGCACTTACATATACGAGTATATCGACATGGATCCTACACCAAGGAGGGAAGGAGAGCAAGGAGAGTGAGAGATATGCGTCAAAAAGGTAAGCCAAAGGCATAAAGAGCCCTCACATAAAACCGACTAATTAGGCAAAGCATCTAATTAGACACACACAACAAGCAGCAGCAGCCTCAGTGTCAGGACCAAAACAAGGATATGCGTCTTTTGCGCCGGATCGTAAAAGCCGAAAGCCGAAAGCCCCCCAAATGACAACGTCGCTAAAAATTCTTATCGCCACGCCTAAAATTAAGATCCCCAAAAAAGCCCCAGAAATTTATTGTATCAAAGGTTAAAGATGCGCCATGTTAAATGTGGAAATTGTTTAATCCAGAGCTTAGCAATTACAAGGCACAGCGCTCGTGGTCAGCTGCATGAAATTGGACCTGACAGTGCTACCAAAATAGAGTAAGGAAAAAAAAAACAGAGGACCCCTTTAATATGTTCACAGTCGAAGATTGAATACTCTACCAAAGAACCTGACAATATTCTAATAATATTAAATAATTGATTGCAAAGTTTCTTTTATCGTTTTCAATTTCGCTTAGTCAGTTTTATTGACACAAAATGTACCCTTATTAACACAAAGATTTACTAGCATTTCACCAAATCATGCTACCCTACAGAAGCGTATGGAAATATATATAAATAAGAAGAAAAAAAGTAAACACGGAAAAAGTGGAAAGAAAAGCTATTTGCATTTTATTTGCTTTGTAATTTGATGCTCGATTGCCTTTTTTAATGTGTAATGAGCTGGGCAGTAAATGCGTTTTATTTTGTCGCAAATACAGGAAAAGTCAAAGGCGACAACAGAAAGTTGTTCCCGGTGAGCAGGTGCACTGCTATGGAAAATTCTAAATACTATTTAAAGGAATACGTTAAGAAAAGTGCAATTTTAGTTAGTTAAGGTTTGATATTTGCAAGGGTAGTTTTGTTTTTCGAGAGACTTAATATAATATTTTATTAAGACATATGCACATGTAATTTACAAATATTTAATATATATACTATATGCTTTAATTATTCTGTAAATTATATCCCAAAATTTGCTTAGTCAATTTACTTTATTTAGAGTTTAAATTTTTCACATCAATATTTAAAATTGATTGATAAAAAATATTTTAAAGCCAACTTTTATGCCTAGATTAGAATGAAAACTATTTGTCTCATTTCATTCTAAGTGGAGCCTAAAAGTATGCTACATATATTCTCATGTTGAAAAAACTCAAAAAGAAAAAAAAATAGAAATTACAGAAAAATGCATCGAAAATTCTGGTAAAATTTTCAAAATTCTAGCTTCAAAATTAAGAAAGAAAGAAACCCGCGAAAAATATATAGCTTTGAAATTGAAAATAAAAGGGCTTTTTGAAATTCGAAATACTTTAGGAGAGACGGCCTTTTTTGTCCAGCAATGTTAATGTTAATGCAAGTGGGAATCAAAACCTCGTTAGATCTTAGGGACAATTGCTTTTGAATTGTCAGGTATTTAATTTTTAGAAGAGAGTTTTAGACTTAGAATAGCTTTCCAATTTAAATAAAATAATTATTTTTTTATATTAAATAATAAATTTCCCTCTTAAGCAAATAGACAGATTTATTTTGATTTTTCTATCAAAATCTTATTTTACCGCATTACAAGCAGATATTTTGAGTATTTTACTTATAAATATGCCTTCTGTAAAGCCATACACCTCTCCGTTGAGCTTACAAATGGTATTCGATAATAAATTCATTTCTTTATTGTGGTAAATGAAATTTGTCTGTAGAACTGAAATTGTTGGTTGTTTTATACATTGTTTTCTAAGCATCCTTCTCATCATAATTTTGCATTGCATGAGACGCACGAGTGCATCGCCAACACCCGGAGAATATTTAGGCGCCTCAAATAAATTGCATAAAATATTCTATTTACGTTTTCTCACCAAGCAAGAGATAAAGCAAGGGCTGGAGAGACGCAGACAGATTTGGAAAAGAAACCCAAAGAAAATATATTTATTATATTTAATGCAATCAGCAAATGTTGTAACTGCAGTGCCTGCGGGTTGGAGATGAATTTGGGCCAGAGACGAAAAAAGAGGAGTGTAGATAGATTTAGTTGGAACTATGCGCATTACGATATTAATTTGCTTCATTCCAATGTGGAGTTATGATTGGAATTTATGATAAGCAATGAGGACTGTTTTCTCAGACGTTTATCAAAAGTTACGCTTGAACACCAATCCTAAAAGAGTTAAGATACCTCTTATATATGTAAGATGAAGGAAGTGCAAGCAAATAACTTTTATTATCCTGTATTCCAGTAGTAATTTGAAACTACCTCTTAGTTCATCTGGATAACAACAGCATTCCAAAACCTTTTAATTAATTTTTAGTAAATATAAAAATATGTATTAGAATTTCCTTAGCATTCAGTTAAGTGTATTGTGTCTATTTTAAGCTGCATCAAATGAGTTTATTATTTATTTAAAGAAAGGTTGGCAAATTCAGAGTCGTACACGTACTAGTTTTATTCGTAGAGTTTGTGACACGAGTGTTTTAATTTGGATGAAAGCTGCAAAATTATGCAAATATCAGTAATTAAATTAATTAAAATGAACTTCTCCTACGAAGTGACTAAGCAAATGTTCTACATTAAGTTCTGTCATTTGCATCAAAACTTTGGCCAACTGTTTCAGGTTTGTTGACGCATTGTTCAGTTCGTTAAAACCCCACGTTAGTAGAGACAGCAATTAGAATAAAGTGCATATTGTTTAAATTCAGGTCTATTTTTAATTTGAAATCATATTTAATGACATTAATGCATTTCGCTGGACGTTTGTTTAATTTAGCTTAGAGCTTTATAGTACTGGTAAAAGCAATCATAAGTAGGCAAACAGCTTTAATTATAATTTTAAACAGAACTTTGAGCTGCAATTAAACATATACTTTTTTAATGAGATCTTGGAATTGTTTAAATGTAGCTCTTAAGTTCAAACGAATTCTGAAAGAGTCTTTATATCTTTGGAAATATTATGAAATTATAAGAAAATACATCCCTAGTACAAATATTTGTAAGCAACCCCTAATCATTGCTTTCCTGCGTCATTTCGCGGTCGAACTGTCCACACACACTTGCCAACTGACCCCAATAATGTTGGACAGAGTTCAACAACCTTGCTCCAACCTCTAACTGGATACCCAAAGGAATTGCCCCATAGTTTCTGATGAAGCTGTTTTTGAGGGAGCTTATCAAAGGAGCACATAAACACACACAGATACGAGTACACATATAGAGAAGCAATAATCATAGGCATAAGATTCACTAATAACAATGATATAAGACATTTGCGCAAATGAGTATATAATAAAGCTAATGGAAAGTTATGGAGCCGGCGGCTAAAACAGGGGAATATTGGTAGCTGGCGCCAGTTTAGTGGTGCGGGGAAGAAAAACAACGATGAGTAAACTATATAGGATAATAGATGAGTAGAATAATTTATGTATGGCTTTAGAAATGTCTAGAATTGCCAATTTCTTTTTGGCTTCTTAGATTTTGCTGACATCAATAATTCAATATAATAAATGTATATAATTGATTAAATTTACCTTTATAAATTTTATGGCTATCATTCGAAATTAAATGTCGACTTTTAATGTTTATTGCCTGCACATATTGCAACTAAACCTTTTTTTCTCATTGGGTTGGGGCTTTGGGGTTGAGTTTTGCACACCTTAATGGTCTATTAAGGTGTTTTGGGCCAGCGATTTAAATGCAATTAAATTGAAATGTCTTTTTCGGACACTCTTTATGGCCTTGGCAACCCTAAAGGGCTGTCTATTGCCTTCAATTAAAGTAAATGAAAATTGCTACACCTCCTGCTCCCTGTTCCCTTCTTTCCCCTACAGTATTTGCCTATGCCTGGAATGGAAAAGTCGTAATAGCATTTAACACATTAAATGACCGCCTGCTCATCGATGAATGTGACTCGACATTTATTTATGAACAATAACAACTTTTTAAAGCATTTCATTTAGCTTAAAACTCTCAAATTACAATACACACACCCACCCACACTTTTTGGCGGTAATTGTCGCCCGAAAGCACACACACATTCATACACTCACCCACACACACGGATGGCGAGAGAAATTGTCAACTTTTTGGCAACCGTAAATTGTCAAATGCACAGAATTTTATACGCCACACATTTATGTTGATGCGGTTTGAAAGTTTTTTAATTACATTTGCACCACCTACATAGACACGATCCCATAGAAAATACATACATATGTATATGTGTGTACATATATGTATGCATGTGCTATTCTCTGTTTTATTATTGTGTGGAAAACTCATTTAATTTGAAACAAATTAGAAATGATAACATGCAAAAATAATTTCTTATCAGCATGGAAATATTTTCACATAATATTATTTATGCATGTATATATGGAGACAGTGCTGAATGATTAGTCCAGGCCATTAGATACCCTGTAGTTCTACCTTGCTATTTAATTGACTTGTAAATTGATTTTTTTTGTTTTTCGAAATTGAGTTGAACTTTTGAGACTTCCTGTGATTATATTTGAGTTTTTCCACACATCTTCAGCAAGAAATAATCAGCTGATTGTTGATTTAATGTAAATTTATCAGCCTTCCCCAAATATACTTAGTCAACAATCTCTCTGTTTATAAGATAAATATCTATCAGTTCTATAAGCTATATTTTGCCCACATTTGCATTATGTAAAAGGTCATTAAATTTCTTGTGCTCAGGCATCAGTCAACGCAACTCAACCCACTTGTCAGGCGACTGTCAATCATCCATCCATCCAGTTGAGACCACATTAGAAAACTCTTTTGCAACTTGGCTACTTATCATCTGCACATTGAATGCACACAAAAACTAATTGCTGAAAGACCGCTCCTTAAGCACTGAAGATTATGTAAAGCCCAGCAGAATGACAGCCTATCTCCTATCTCTAACCCTGAATCGTAAAAATATTTAGACAACACACACAGTGTGAGAAAGAGAGAGAGGGAAAGAAGGGGGGAGAGAGAGAGGCGGCTCATCATTCATTTCAGGCAAGTAAACATTGCATGGCAAAATGAAGAGAAAGTGCCTGCTTAATGTTATCAGCAGCCTGTGATCTAATGTGACCCGAATCTATATATATGTATATACTTGTACACATTCATATACATAAATAGTATATGGTATATGGTATAAGTTAGGGTAAACTTTGTGGTTGGATTGCTGACCAAGGCAAACAAATTTAAAGCAATCTCATTCGAGTCTTGTCAAGTAGGTCGCATAAACAGCCTGGATGCTGGCCAAGAAAACAAGCAAATCTAACAAGCATGAACGACTAGGATATACCCTGTACTTTTTACTAAAAAATACATCTAATTTATCTGTAACAATTATTTATCCATTTGTTTTTAAAAGAAATTCCGTATGTTATTCAATTTAACAAGCTTTTGAGCTTAGTAAATAAAGAAAGTATTAAAAAAAGCTTTTTTAATTTCAACACGTATTAAAACAAAATGTTTTATAGACAACATTCAATTTTTAGTAAACTTTCTAGACTCTTAACTGTATTGTAAAAATAATAAAAACAATTTAATTACAGCCACATTAAGTAATTGTCGCATTACAGGGTATTAAAATTCCAGATAATGTCAGAAAAAAGTTAATTGCTGCACATTGTTTAGTTTAGTAACTCGGGCAAACAATTAAATAAACACAATGGATTCGAAATCATCATTACTCTTGCAATTGTTCGAATGATAATATAAAAACTGTAAATAAACGCATTCAAAAAAATGCTTTTAATCTTTTTTGTTAAGCACAAATTAAAAAAATGACACTAACATACTATAAAAGCGAGCAACAGAGCGAATTTAGTCAACAGTACGAATAGAAGAGAGTTTGGCAAATATTCCATATAATCAACAAATACAATTTTCATAATGAAACTTTTGATTGTGTTGATTGCCTGTTTGGCAATGGCTTTGGCTGCTAAGGTAAGTGTACTGGTAGACAGTCCTTTAACTGAGTCTAATGCATATTTTTAACTGACATCCAGCCGACTGGGGAGCAATTGGAAATGATCCAAAAACATATTACCCAATGTACCGAGCAGGAGGGCATTACCAAGGATCAGGCTACAAGCATGCGCGATGGCAAATTTGACGATCCCGATCCGAAGTTGAAATGCTTTGCCAATTGCATGCTGGAGAAGATTGGCCTAATGGTCGATGGACAGCTCAAGCCGGATGCAATGCTGGAAAGATTGGGAGACATCGAAGGTGCCGAAAATGTCAAGGCCATTATATCCAAGTGCGGTACCATCAAGGGAGCTGACAAGTGCGATACGGCCCACCAGTATTTCGTGTGTTTCCATAAGAATCGCGCTGCTGGCATGTAAGCCGTATTTTAACCAATTTTATTCAGTTTGCTTTTGTTCCATAAATAAACAAATATGAACATTAACAATGGACTCATTCCGGTTCCGGTTTTCCCTTGTTTTTTCCGAATTTCAATCCGTAAGATTTGACCGAATTTCCCCTAAATTTCCTGCGAATTACCGGACGAATGTCCCTCCTATATGTTGCATACATAATATAACAGAGTAAATTCGCATTTAAAAAACAAGGAATTGGATTATTTTTTTACGATAAGTAATGATCGACTGTTCCGTCAAAACAAACAGATTCTTTAGTTCATTAATAGTTTTCATATTTCATTTGACGTTGGGATACGCTTTCGATCACATTTAACTTAAAATTCATTTTGGAAATTCAGAAAAAAAATTATAATAATGTCGAAAACGAGATTTCCCCAAATGCGTCT
Organism: Drosophila limbata; assembly: GCA_963924055.1. NCBI lineage: Eukaryota > Metazoa > Arthropoda > Insecta > Diptera > Drosophilidae > Drosophila > Drosophila limbata. The sequence goes on along the minus strand of OZ001355.1, from coordinate 16,112,196 downwards.
CCTCAAGAGCTTGGCGCATTTAGCTCATCCCAAGCCATCGGTAAACCGAACCATATTCGATGTTCAGAGCATTAAGGAATTTGAGAGAAAGGTGAAATGCAGTCAGAAGCCTGTTGTTGTGGACTTTCATGCCAGGCAAGCTATTAAATAATCGATAACTGTCGATAGGTATTAATTTCTTTGATAAACAGCTGGTGCACACCCTGCAAGGCACTTGCCCCCCGCCTCGAGAATATCGTGAATGAACAGAGAGGAAGGGTTAAGCTGGCCCGCGTTGATATCGATGAATTAACAGACCTGGCGTTGGATTACGACGTGGGTTCAGTGCCGTCCTTACTGGTAATGCACAATGGCAAGGTGTTGAATCGTATGGTGGGACTCCAAAGCTCGGAGAGCTTAAGAAGTTGGCTGAATAAGGTCATGAGAAGCAACGAGTGCTAGTCGGGATCAATGTTTGATTTTGCAAGACATTCCTATCAAGCGTTTGATTAAAAAATAAATTGTTTATCAACGAGAAAACACGTTTTTAATTAATTTTCCATTTAACAAGTTTGCCGTCTGGCGATTTACCAGTACAAATATCGGCGCCGACAATTCAAAATGTAAACAAAGTCTCAACTCAGCTCAGCTCAACTGGGCATGTCTCATCCTGACTCGTCCTGTCTGGTTGCCAAACAATTTGTGAATCAGCATCCAGGAGCAGGAGACCAACGACAAATACAATACGAGTATCTCATGTGTATCTCAATTGTTTGTTTGTTTATTTGCTAGCCAAAAACAACAAAGCTACTGAAACTTCTATCCCCATCTCACCATCTATCTATCCGTCTCTATTTGCTTTTGCTGGTTATGTCGCATTTTGTGTGCTTGGGGAATACTCTCTAATTGATTTTGCTAATGTTGCTTTTTAATGAAGTGTCAAATATGTTACTCGGCAGTTACTTCGGCTACAAGATGCATGTCATGCCAGGCAAAGCCTCGTGCTCTCATGGGAGCACAGGAAATGCGAATAAAATTATAATACTCCAATTAAACTGGCTTAAAATAGAATTAACAATTGATAAATTAAAATTAAATTCAGATGAGATTTACTTGTGTTTCAGCAAGCACTTTGTACCAATAAAACTAATAAACTAATAATTAAGAAAGGTAATAACAAAATGTAAAAAAGACAGAAACTTTCACTAATCTTTTAATATCCCAAAATAAGTTTGGAAATTTTCATATGAGTCAAATCACAGAATTAAAATGTATGCATAATTCTATATTTATCAGCTTATCAGAATATATTGTACATACACACATATGTATATGTGTTTTTCTTACGAACCTAGAAAAAGACTCTTTAAATAAATTTTTAGGTAAATACAAAAGCCTTATATATAAAGCAATAGATATTTTTGTAGCCTTATCTTATTCGGTAAATGTATTAGTAGATAATTTTAGTTTGTATATAAAATATAAACAAATGTTCTGTCTATCTATTGGCTAAATAATCCTCAAATAAATGCAGCAAATGCATAGAATTATTTCGAGTAGATGTCTGAGCTGACTCACATCACAACGGCCCATTAGCTCAGTTGGTTAGAGCGTCGTGCTAATAACGCGAAGGTCGCGGGTTCGATCCCCTCATGGGCCACAAACAATATTTTTTTTTTTTTTTTATTTATTATTTATAATATTTTAAAATATTTTTAAACCACATAAAGCGCTTTCAAAGTAAGCATACATATGAACAATTAATTTAACTTAACTACATATAGTACATAACTATTTTTTGGAGGAGAGAAAAAGTCTGTGTCTCACAACCAACACTCAGAATATGACAGACTTATCCGTTGCCCATTTGCCACATATCGTTTTGTGGCTGGTTGAAAAAGGGTCTGGCAAAACGTTGACGACACTTATGGACCATAAACAAAATTGCAATTGTAAAATAAAAGTGTCGAACAATTGGCAAGTGAAGAAGTTTACGTTTTGGGAAAGATTGCCTTCTTCCCCTTGTTGCTCGCAAAATGTTTGAGCTGGACCCACAAAATAGATTTGCCGCAATGTAATTGAGTATTTGTATTCAATTAAGACTTATTTCAATATTTGCATACAAACGTTGCAGACACTCAACAAGAGCTGAGAGACTGAGAGACGACACTGTTGCCACTGAATGTTGCACAGTGTAAATCCCCTTCATATGCTTGCAACATAATTTGCTGAAACGAAACTTGAACAAACAGAAGGCCGAACAAAGCCGAGTCCTGTAGAGTACTGGACACCAAATCCCTGACTTGGGTTTGGGTTTTGGTTTGGATTTTACATCATGTGTGCAAACTGTCTGATTTTGACAGCCCGCATAAAGCGCTGCCAGACAGACAACTGTACTACAGCCTAGGTAAATAGCAAATATACACAGAGTGGGAGTATCAAGAGAGAAGAGGGAAAGGGAGAGGTGGAGAGCAAGGGGTCTGACAATAAATGAATTGCATTTAATAGTACGTTTTGTGCTGCATTCTCTGTCACAAAATGCAACAAATATTAATTTTTATTATGCAAACATTGCTTTAATTACATTATTTTTGCGTATCGCCAACAAACAAACTACCCACAACAACAAACTGACGTGTGTATGTGTGTGTGTGTCTGTATGATCAATCACTGGAAAATTGGATTTTCATATGGGCGGCAGAATGTGCACTAGTATGTGGCGTTTATGCAATTTTCCCTTAACCGGTGTCCATAGCTATGTGGCTGTAAAAATCAATCACTTGCCAACGTTCAGCAACTGCCTCTCTCTCTATCTCTCCCAGTCTCTCTCACTCTTTACAGCGTTTGACAAGCACAAACACAAACTTAATCAGCAGCCATGAATTGGTCAATAATTTTTAAATACAAATCAAGTGTTAACTCCTCGATTCGAAGGGCAAATTGGCGTAGAGACAGAAGGGAAAGTGAAAAAAGGGATTTGAGTAAACAGTGAAAAAATGAAAAAGTATTTGAAAAAAATCATATCATTTAAATTGGGAGTTTTTAAGGTCTTTAATGTGTACAGTGTGGATGTCAGTCTTAAATACAATTTATAAAAAACTCAACGAAAATTCTTTTATATTTCAAACAATAAATTAAATAACATATGATATCATTAGTAAATTTCTATTGTTTTTATCTTGCCTAGTAAATAATTTTGATATAAGCTGTAGCAAATTCAATTAGTATTTAATTCGATACGCCAAAAATAAACTATAAAAGCCCAATGTTGAGTGGATGAGGCGTTCACTATTGGACTCGACTGTACCCATAAAAATACTATAGTAATCTACTTTTTTGACCATGAAATGTTTTATTGCTTTGGTGACCTATTTGGCCTACGCCAGTGCATCCTATGTAAGTGTTGTTATTAGTATTTTGAGTAAAGTTACCTTTAGGGATCGCTATTTGAATAGAATCTTCCTCTGAGTTCAGAGCAAATAGCTTTGGCAATTAAGTTTGGAACTGAGTGTGCCCAAATGGAGGGCATCTCCCAGGAACAGGCTTATGCACTGCGCGATGGAAACTTCGATGATGCCGATGACAAGATGAAATGCTTTGTCCACTGCATTTTGGAAAAGTCGGACTTCTTCGAAGATGACAAGATCCAGCCCGCTGTGGTGCTGGCCAAGTTAGGTCCGCTTGCCGGCGAGGACGTCGTCAAGGAAGCACAGCAGATATGCGATTCCATCAAGGGCATTGACAGTTGTGACACAGCTTTCCAGGTTTTTGAATGCTACTATGGGTTTGACATGAAAATCCATCCCTTAGAACATTTGTGAAGTGAATAATAAAAGTTTTTAAAAGGTTATCTAAATTACCAAAGAACAGGCGTACTTCAAAAACGAATAAAGTTTAATAGAGAACAAAAATTAGGTAAAGAGTTTCGTAAATTGAAAATCACAAACAGTAGTAAATATATTAAAAACTAATTTAAGCGATTTCTTTTGAGGAACAGTTAAAATTGTTGTACTTTGTATGCCGTCGAAAATACCAATAACTTTTTTAAACTATGTCGAAATTTCGTATAGTTAAACTCTTAAATAATATACCGTACGGAAAGTGTTCCAAGTTTATTGCCATATCGAATGCAATTTACTTCGCTTCAAACGAAACTCAGATGAAACCACAAATGTCTCTTAACTTTGCACTCACACACATAAGGACACACTCACACACACACATGGAAAGATTTTGACACTCAAGCAGACACTCAATTCAGGCGGAACCCATTTTCGGTCGGCTCAAACCATTTTGGCAATCAATATAAACATACACACATGCATATGGGGATGTCCAGCTTTTTGTGGTTGTTGTATTTTTTTTTTTTTTTTTTTTGGTTTTTGGCAAGCAGAGAAATCCATCGAGTGCAGAGAGAGTCGCAGTCTGAACGCCTGAACGTCTGGATGTCTGACTGAAATTCGATTTATTTTCATCAATATTCAATGTCAATGCAACATCTTCGTGGCCAAAACCAAAAGCGTACATCAGCCATGTTGGCCAACAACAAGAAGAGGGAGAGGAAGAGCGTTAAGTTGTTGTTGTTGTTGTTGTTGCTGTTGCTCGATGGAAATGGACTTTGTGGCTTGAACTTTTTGGGGTTTTCCTAGAGATGGGCGCGGGCCTCATTTTTCAGGCCCGGCCCGACCCGAGCCCGAAATTCCCGATGGAAAAAAGGCCCAAGCCCGCCCGATACTTTTGTTTTAAAGCCCGAAACCCGCCCAGCCCGCCCGAAAAATTAAAAAAAAGCCACAAAACATTTCCAGATGTGGAAAATACCCTTTCACTACTAGAAGATTCAAATGAGCGCGTCGTACCAATAATTGAACTAGCTTATTTAGTCAATCGTGAAATTTATCTATCTAAAATGCAATAGATGTTGGTGTGTTCCGAGCTTTCGGGCTTTGAAGTTAGGCCCGAGCCCGGCCCGGCCCGACCCGAAATCAGATTTTTCTGCCCGAACCCGACAATTTTGTAAAAGGCCCATGGGTCCCGTGGTCCGACCCGACCCGTGCCCATCTCTAGGTTTTCCTATTAAAATTTGATGCCGCACGTTGTCGTTGTCGTTGTCTCATGTCTCTCGCTGCGGCAACTGCCCCTCTTCCCTCTACCTTTTACCCTTTACCGCTTTACTCTCACACCAATTGCAGGTGATGTCTGTGACCGTTACTTTACCCCCCTCCCCAACCCTGTCGCACAAACATTTGACGCTTTGCCATTGCATATTTAAACAAATTTATTTGCAATTTAGTGTTTGCGGTCTACGAACATTTCCCATTTTCACAGTGGGCGATTGGGTGTCGATTGGGGGCGTGGCTATGCAACGATGCAGCTGGCTTTTAAGTGGCGCGAAAATTAATTAAAATTTAGCAATTTATTGACAAATATGTCAATTTTATGCGTTGAATGAACCTTATTGCATTGTCAACTAAAATTTTGGCCAATAATTTTAATTTGAATAAATATAATAACTGGAAATATTGTTGTTTCATTTTTATAATATAGTAAAAACTAATCCATCTTCTTTAATTAAAACCACATTTAGCTATATTTTACTTTATTACAATTTCAAGCCCTTTTAAGATTTTCCTTTAGTAAGTTTTTTGGTTAATTTAAAGACATTATAACTGCTGCCTGCTAAAGTAAACAAAAAGCCAAAAAATCAACAGAGAATCGTACTCGTAGCGCGGTTATTAAAGCCATATTTGTGCCAAAGGCAAAAAAGCGTTGCCCTAGCTAGCAAAAAGCTGGTACAGGAGAGGAGTGGTCAAGGCACTAGGGGAACGCAAGCTGCGGCCACATGCAACGTGGCGATAAGAGTCGTCAACAGTGTGTGGCCACAGTTAAGTAAATACGTAATCCACGTGAGTTTGCTCGACTCAACGGCTCACTGTGCGTGTGTGCGTGCATGAGATTTCGCTCAACACATGCCACCCAACACAGTTTCACAGCAGTCAGCCTGCCTTGGCCTTTTGCTTTACTTGTACATTTGACGCAAACGACTCAACAAGCAGAGTGGCGCAGTGGAAGCGTGCTGGGCCCATAACCCAGAGGTCCGAGGATCGAAACCTTGCTCTGCTATGAGGAAAAGTGCGGTTAGTAAATGGCCCGCTTCTTTTTTAGATAACGTTTTTTAATTAATTAAAATATTGCGCTTTTGAAAAATTAAAAAAAATTACTTCCCATACCGGGAATCGAACCCGGGCCTTCTGGGTGAAAGCCAGATATCCTAGCCACTAGACCATATGGGATATATTGGTCGTGGTGTCTAACAACAGCTTTGTTATCAATTCAATTTACGTGCTGCAGCTTTTTGGAATCGAGAACATTCATTAAAAATATCAATAAAATTAAATAAAAAATACTTACAGTAGCCGCCACAGTGCCATAGTTAAATAAAACGTCAAAACAATTTTTAAATTGCATTGTTGGTGTCATACAAACCATAATCCTTTCTCTTATGAGCTAGCGATAGATTAGTAAGACATTTTAGCTTACGGCTTTTATTCATAATTTAAAATAAATTATTCTCTTAAAAAATATTAGTGATTGAACAAATTAAAAATAGTCCATAGGAATCAGAGTTTCCCATACCGGGAATTGAACCCGGGCCTTCCGGGTGAGAGCCGGATATCCTAACCACTAGACAATATGGGAGATGCGAACGAGCTTGCCAAATGTCAGTACGTTGAGTACACTACACAATCAAATTACATTATTTAATAACACATTTCACATTGAGTTGCTAACCAAAATAGGTATGTGTTTCTGTTTTTACCATTAGTATTTAAATTTTTATCAAGATATACAAATTTCAATATCTCTGGAGAAACCTTCTGCTTTGACGAATTCCAATTCATCATTCACATTTTCATGCTGTTTCATTTTTAAAATTCGATACTTCATATACGCAACTCAGCCAGCCGACACAAGTCTCCCATATTGTCTAGTGGTTAGGATATCCGGCTCTCACCCGGAAGGCCCGGGTTCAATTCCCGGTATGGGAAAATGTTCAAGTTTTCAACGGGACGTCTTTTTTTAAATGACAAATAAATTAAATATTCTTTTTTTTTATCTTAAGAATTTACCTTAAGCTAATTATAATTGAATTATAGTCTTATGTCTTATGGTCTTATGGTTTGTATAAGCACCTACAGTGCAGAATATACAATTATTTTGACTTTAAATTATAATTAATTTTCAGATATAACTATGGCACTCATATAAACTAAAGACACATTGAAAATGTGGCCACAGTAGGTAAGTATTTTTTATTCTATTTAATTATTTAATTTTGTAATGAATGTATTTGATTCTAAACGGCAGCAACGTAAAATGTAATGATAACAAAACTGCTATTAGACACCTTGCACCATACATCCCATATGGTCTAGTGGCTAGGATATCTGGCTTTCACCCAGAAGGCCCGGGTTCGATTCCCGGTATGGGAAACAATTTTTTTGATTTCTTTTATAAAATTTTTTATATTTAAATATATAAGTTCTAATGTAAACGAATAAAAAATATTAGAAACTTTAATTAAGTGCCTAAAATTATACATATTTCTGGTTCTATAAAATTTATCATTTGATTTGCATGTTTGTGTGTTTGTTGCGATCACCACTTGTTTTTTTTTCCTTCTTGTGCGCTATAATTCACAACTGGTTCTAGCCGCGCGCGATTGGTTAGCTTTTTGTTTGACACAGAACGATTGTCATTAGTAGAGGTAGACTGACGTTCTACCCAAATACTAAAAGGCCAGTTGATGATACAAAATTATGACACTTTGTGATTATAATTATGTACCACGATTCTGACGGGGTTGCTCCTGCCTAGAATTGTCGGTTGTACTGATGGTCTTTCAACTAATGACAACCTTTTTCAAAATAATCAATGCAAGTATATACTATATTCCATCGTAGCACCCAATGTTTGAACTGACTAAGTGCTTCGTTGGCTCTGCGGACAGAAAGACCCGAGCCCTCTCCATATGGGGAATATTGCCACTTGTCTGTGCGCTGCTCTGTCTGACTGAATGATGATGTGAATGAGATGGAGGAGGGATAGAGTGGAGTGGCGAGTGAACGGACTGTTTTTCTGGCCGTGACCGTGGCAACGAAATCATCAGAACTGTTGCCGGCCTGCCTTCATCTCTCGTCGTTATTCTCTTTGCCCGTCGTGCGTTTGTGTGGCATGTATTCAGTTCTTTTTTCGGCAAAAATTTACATAAAAATCGCATTACACTTAACATCCACTTTGCTAAACGAAGCGCATGAAAGCGGGCGCCCACGTGGCTTGGGTCTGAGTCTGGGTTTTCCCTGGGATTGGGTGCTCGACTCGGCTCGACTGCGCTTTTGTAAGCTGAGGACGTGTGTGTTGTGTGTACTGTTGACCGTGTGTGTGCTCGTTTGCCAGCGGTTTGAAGTGCATGGCGCGGCGGCCTACGAAAATTAAATTAAAAAGCGCATTCAAAATCGAGCAAATGAAAACAGTTAGTGTTTTTCCTTTTCAAAAATCGAAAATGAGAAAAACAAGAAATTACCAAATTGCAATTTGACGGGGCCGATTTATTTTTGGATAGAGTTCGCTTACTCTTTCTGAATGCACGCGTTGAAAATTAGTTAAATTTAACGACTTCTCTACAGTTAACTCGGTAAGGTAATGATTGGAGAAGCGTTCTTTGCATATTTATTAGTACTTAATTTCAAAAATACATTAAATTCGAGATACAAAATTGTACCCTTAACATGCGTATTTCGCCAACAACCATACCACGCTGAATACATCGGTTCTCGTCCGATCACCGAAATTAAGCAGCGTCGGGCGCGGTTAGTACTTAGATGGGGGACCGCTTGGGAACACCGCGTGTTGTTGGCATCGTTTAAAAACTTTTTTGTTTATTTTTTATTTAATAATAAATTATACATATTCTTCTCATATATTTTTAAATACATTCTTTTAAAATTAATACTAAAATATAATTGAATTGTTCATTATAAGTTTTTGTCTTCTATCGTTCATAGTTCCGCGTAATTGTTTAGGCCATTAAACATTTATGAGGCATAGTTAAAGCGACACACGCTAAATAACTTGGCCAACAGCTGTTACGCGTTGGCTGGTTATTAAATATAATTAACGCACGGCGATTTGTTGTCCAGCGCAATTAAAATGAAGTTGTAGTTTGAATGTTGAATGTTAATCATGAGAGGGAAGGAGTGGGAGTGGGGGATCCCATCTGTTGGCCAGAAATGTGCAGTGAAGCTTGGCTAAAAACTAAAGTCAACACACAAATATATTATAGGTATCAAAGGAGGACTAAAATAATAAACTGCAGTTGCTCCTTTCATGCTATATATGTCGTAATACATATTTAAATGCAACTGATTAATCATGGATAAAGTTGTTCTGTGTGTTCACAGTTGTTATTGTTGCTGCCGGTCACGTGACTGAAAACAATTTGACTTCAAACACATTAACAGTTACGGTCGATGTTAAAAAAAATAAAAAGGGAAGGGAGAAGAGCGTGCACGCAGAGGGGCGACACGAGTTTGTCACCAACATTGAGGAACAGCCACTAACTTGGCTAACAAAAAGTTTTCATGCATTGCCGTTGACAGTGCAATAAACATGCCAAAACAACAAATGCACCAACAACAACAAGAACTTATGAAAACAACAGCGTCAACTGACCCCGCCCTGCCTCACGCCCCTACGCCCCCATTTACCCCTCGACTTTGCTAAACTTTTTCTGGGTTCGGTTATTCTGTTTCTCTTTGAATTAGACACGTACTCAGTAAAATATTTAGTCGGATCGAATGAAAAGGACACATTAGAAACCCGACAGACTCGGAAAAAAGTTGCCCGGCTCTTTTCCGAGAATCCCTATCTTTTTAAATTTTTCCAAGCCTTTGGCAACGGGTACCATGTGACTGATTTACGAACTTTACATTTAGTTGGCGGAAATTCCTTAAAAATAGTTTTCTCTTTACTATATACATTACAATTGGTATATTAAATTTGTCCTATAAAATTTGCCTTATTCTTATTTCTTTTGTTAATTCGCTTGTACTTTTTGCATTAATCTTTTTTAATTCAAGAACTTTTCGACGTATACAAATGCATTGATATTAATATCTATGGATCTGTAAATTTATCATGCTGTCATATGCATTGCATTCTTTCATTTAATTCCTCTGTTTTTTTCTTGTATTGTAATCAAGAAATGTTGGCTTGTAATGGTAAATATTCATTACATGTGTGCAAAATTCGCTCGATGGCAAATTTTAATTTTTTGCTTGCAAAAACTGAAAAATAGGGTGACTAATGGGCACATCTCAAGGGCTGCGGCGCAACGAGGGTTGCACTTTGCGACTATGAGTTTGAATATGAATATGAGTGTGTAGGGGAGTTGAATGCATGACATTCATTGTGTTTAATGAACATCCATTACTCGTGCGTTGTGTAATATCATAAATAATCGAAAAACGTGCTGCCATAGCGAGAAAACCATAAAAAATTTGCCAATATTGCTAAAAATAGCCCGCAACAGATGGCAACAATTGGTCATGCTATATGAATTTATTTGTCTATTTATAGACTTTTTAGTTCAACACGTTTGCTTTTGCTACGACTAAGCATAAGAAAATAGTGTTTTGGTTGGCCGTTGTCAACAATCCTCGATAGTATAGTGGTTAGTATCCCCGCCTGTCACGCGGGAGACCGGGGTTCAATTCCCCGTCGGGGAGATTGTGAATACATTTTTGTATTATTTTAAATACTTGTTTTAATAATTTTTATAAAAAGGAAAGATAAATAAAAACCTAAATCACTGCGGACGGCAGTCCGCGCTAGTGACGAAAGCAGCACGAAGGGTGCGAAAGGCGACTAGCATATATACACAGGAAGAATGGAAAATTTGCTATGACTGTCCGATCGGGTCAAATTATATACCGATCGAAAGGTATCAATCTAACTTAAAAATGTGCATACTAAGACTTTTGAAAACTTACATGGTTCGTGAGATAAACAGGTGTAAGTGGGAGGGACAAAATTTAAATGATTGGAGCAAATGGGGCCGTTGGAGCCTTTTAGATTTTTTTTATAATTTTTCACTATACTTATCAAAAATACGCGTCGAATGACACCTTGATCATCAAAATCCGACCACTGGTTCAGAAGATAATTAATTTCGAAATTTTTGGTGCCCTTTTCAAAACGAGATGAAAAGTCAGTCTGTTTGTTTGTCTGTTTGTTTGTTTGTATAGATCAAAGCGTTGATTTAGCTTAAGAGTTTGAATGTGGACTTGTTCCTGATAAAAAATCTAGAAACGTTTGTTCTACGACTTTTTCGAAAAATCGCTAGTTTAGCGGGAAATCGCTAAAAACCGCTAAAATTGAAACCCCCATAGCATCCAAACGATAGGAGCTACAGATCTGTTCTATATGTCGTTGGAAAGGTGTTTTGAAGGGCTTTTAGGCATACCTTCAAAGTTTTTTTTTTAAGTAAAAAGGTAAACAGCTACAGGTGAAATAAGGTATTTATTTCCACATATTGGTGATTTAAGAAAAATCTACACATCAAATCACTTTTAAATATACTGCATGTTGTAGAGAATTCAATTACGCGTTTTTTGACATATAACACATATCTGTCAAAATTCGTTTGGGCAAGATATTACCTATTAACTGAATATACCTTACACCTTTACACTACTGCATGTACATATGCAGTATGTACACTGCTTGCAGTGCATGTGAAAAGATACTGCTTGCAAGTGGTCAATTCTTTTTGCGGCAGATAAATCATTTTATAATCAAAAATATAGAAACTTTTGTTTATCGACTTTTTCGAAAAATAGCTAGTTTAGCGGGAAATCGCTAAAAACCGCTAAAATTGGAACCCCCATATCATCCAAACGATAAAAGCTACAGATGTGATATATATATCATTGAAAAGGTATTTTAAAGGACTCTTAGGAATACCTTTAGTGTTTTTTTAAGATAAAAGGTAAACAGCAACAGGTGAAATAAGGTATTTTTTCCCACATTAAGGCGATTTTTGTGAAAACGCAAGTAATGATTTTTTCTAATTTTCATTATATTGTAGTTTGTAAAATTTCGATGTGTTTGGAAGATATTACCTGTTAACAGAATATATACGTTTTGCTTAGAATTGGAATAGGACAGCAGCAACAACGTGTCGTAGCAGCCAGAGCTTGAGAGTTCTGTTAGATTTTGTCAAAATTGTACCGTCAAAATATATTGCAATTTTCAAAACTTTTGATATCTTACTCCAAAATTTCTGATATCTTATAAAAAAAACCTCTTTACGAGGTAAAAGTCTAGTGACGAAAACATTTTAATGCACCAAAATTTCTGATATCCAATTTTGTGACGAATAATATTAAATTTTACTTAAAAATTACTACAAAAAAATTTTTTTGTCACTCGGCACATTGCGCTAATTTCTTCATACCTAATAAATATATATTTTTTGCGCAGTGCCGAGTGACAAAAAAATTTTTTTGTAGTAATTTTTAAGTAAAATTTAATATTATTCGTCACAAAATTGGATATCAGAAATTTTGGTGCATTAAAATGTTTTCGTCACTAGACTTTTACCTCGTAAAGAGGTTTTTTTTATAAGATAGACATTAACTGAGGTACAAATAAATATTTAAATACTTTTATTCTATAGAATTTCAAAGGCTAATGGATCGGTTTAATAGCGAAGAATACAATACATCTCATTACAATGTTAACTATTTTTTTCTAACATTTCTCTTTGTTTCGTAATTTTTTCCATATCAACAGCTTACTTTTTACAGATGGTTATCTGGCAATGTAAAGCAACCCTTTTGACGCTGTTTAAGTCTAGTTGGCACCCCACACACACACACACCCCTTGTTCACAGCATACCTGCGTTCCGGCCCGAACCCATTAATACTCATTAGTATCTGCATTTTTTTGTTTGTAATATTTGAGAGACATATACACATATAGCAGACGGAAGAGAAAGACACTTCGGTGTGTGCCTTTATCAGCCATTTAGCCACTTTGGCCATAATCCCCGGGACGCGCAACAACCGCAACAATATGCGTGTTTATTATTGTTGTTGGTTGTTGTTTTGAGTGCGGTTTATTTCCTTTGTCTATACTCTTAATATTATTAAAAAATACACCCAAGGGCATAACAATTCGGTCGATTCGGTTAGTTTTTGGTGGTGGCTTCACGTGTTTTGACCATTTTCAATACGAGACGCATAAATTCAGTCTCAAAACCCCCTTGACAATTAGAACTAAAGCAGGAAAATGACGGCTGAGTGGGTGAATGGGTGGAGAGGGGGAGGGAAGGGGAGGCAGTCTCTGGCAGTGGCATGTGCATACTTACTGTAACTGTTTGGTAACAAAAAAAAAGAAAAACTGTGAAAATCGTTTTATATCCATTGAAAAAGCAATACAATTTAACAATAAAACATACAATGCGACTGACATCCTGTTGCCAGGACTTTACTTAACTTAACTCAAAAGTGATAAATGATGTTGCTTGTTACTGCCATTGGCTTTTGAGTAGCAGGCATCACGTTTATTTGCGCTGTAAAATGGTTTACCATTTTGCCAACTCGTCTGTCTGTCTTTTTACTCTTTTCTTCGCTGTCCTCTCTTCTCTCTCCACCTATTTTTTACTCACTTCAAATGATTTGCAAGCCATGTTAACTGTCATGTTAGCCAAACGACGAGTTGACAAGCGTTGCGGCATTTGATTGGCCAAGAGACACTACAAAAAAGCACATATATTTTGAATATTTGGAATATGTCTAATGCGAATTGGTGCTACGCAGCAGATTGAAGTAACTGTACGCGCCACGCACGATCTAGGCAAAGAAAATAGGTAAAGAAATTTTAATTCAAAAGTTAATAAAAATTGTCTTACATCTAGAAACGTTTTCAGATTCATATCGACCAACAGGGCGCGCATCTTCATCGGCCTCTGCGTGTGCTTCATCATGAAGAGGAGTCCCTTCTGCACCGGCAAACCAAAATTATACCATTCACAGGCATAAAAGGCAAACGCCAAATCATTATTCTGCAAACCAATTAAAGTGCTCGTTATTTAATTGCCAAATGAAAAGTCAATTAGTTGGATTACAGAATAGAACGGAAAAAGTAAAGGAAAGTGTATTCACTAAAAGTAGAATGACAAATTTGCAATGGGCAAATAAACAGTTGCCATTCTCATATTTAATTGATTTTAATGGGTCGTCTTAAGCTTTTCGATAATTTAAACTAGTCTTCTTAAATTAACATTCAGTAAAAATATTTAATTTAATTTTTCATAGTTAAAAACTCATCCTAAAAGTATTCTATGATATTTACAAATATAAATTGCTATAAATAACTTTATGAGCTTTATGATTAATTTCTTTTATTGCAACAAAACTTTCCTAAAATAGTTCAATTGCTTTAACATAAAATACATATTTTTTAATAAATTGTAGACAACGTGAATTTTTTCTGTTGCTTTATATTTTTAGAAGTTTTATCGGAGAAGCTCAATAAAAACTTTGCAATTAAAAGATAAGTCTACTTCTTAGCGCCTAAAAAAAAGTTTCTTAGGGTGGTTGTGAATTCTCTGGAATAAAACGATTTAAATACTTGAAAAAGAAAACTTGATAATAATTTTTTGTGATATTTAATAATATTGTGTCAAATCTAAGCTTATCAATAATAAATTCATTAACTTATATCCGATTTTGCATCCCAATAAATTCTGAAAAACTGTACTCACACATTCAACAATTAAGGTCGCATGCCAGTGATAAATCCACAAGATAGCGGCCATAACAAATATATAAATAATCATAAATGAAAAATCCATGTTGCTGGGTACCTGAATGAATACAAAAACCATTTAAATTGGAATAAAAAACGGAGGTAACTAAAGTTACTTACGCCAGCACTCAGAGCAAAGAATAGAAAGCACATGAGTACCGAGAATATTATAAAATCGGTCATGACGGGCACTCGGATGAGTTGCTGCAGCTCGTGGACAAACCGACGAATCTTGACCTGCTCCACGACGAATCCCTTGCAGAGCTGCAGACGCCAGTGGTTGAGCTCAGCCGTGGTTAATTCCTGCACCACCAGATCAGGTTTTATGCGTTTTATCTGCCACGATTTAAGTTGAGGAGAATAAACGAAAGGTACTTTCTGGTTAACTCACATTCATTTCAGTCACACGTTTGGTGAGTATTTGCAGCTTGAGGGTTATGTACTTCATGAGGCACGTGATGAAGGTGTGCCACAGGGGAATTGTGGTAATGCCCAGGCCAAGCGAGTACCAAGGACCCAAATAGCCGATAACAAAATTATCGCACAGATCGGCAAAGGGGAACAGTTTGAACAGCAAAATGGGTTGAGCCTCGCCGCGGTGCACGGCGGCCGCGTTGAAAACGGTTTGTGGCAAGAAGATGGTGCGATAAATGCAATCCAGCCAGGCCATCAAACCAGCCACCACCGAAGGCACCCACAGCAACATGGTGATGGTTCTCACATACCGCTGGGTGGCATCCAGCAAAGTCAGCTCCAGATCATCTGCCTGCAGCCTGAAGGCCAGAAGATCCGCGTGTGCAAAACGCAGCATCTGAATAACACCTGAAAAGAGAGTGAGAGAGATGAAGTGACAGAGAGAGGGAGAGAGAGACAGACAGGTGCTATCATGCGATGCTAGCTACACAGAAAATAAAATTTGGACTTCCAGTCAACAGTTCGAATTTTTTGTATATGAGTACACAATACTTGATTCAACTATGACTTTTTAATTCCTTCTCCAAATATTTTGATTATCAGGACACTATACGATTTTTTTCAGTAAACTAAAATGAATAAGCTTTTTTTTTTACTATTTTAATGCTAAGATTACATATGCGAAGATATTATAAATTTAACAATAATATGTATAGAATACATACTTAAAAAAAACATGCTAAAGTCAGAATTTCAACTTAAATTTATGAAAATTTTCAGAAAATTCCAATGTTGTCAACTTTTCTTGACTATTTTAATGCATTTTATATGCATATTGTGTTAATTTAATAATAATATCCTTAATGTATTAAAAAAAAAGCATGCTAAAATCGCCAGATTTCAACTTGAATTTTTGAGTGATTTTATTTTTCTCTGAGTGTACTCACGTCCCCTCTGCACAAAGGCATTGAGTGTGGCAATGGATACAGTAAAGAATTGCACCGCTGTGGCCCAACTGGTGGCACCATCACTCAGATTCTCATAGCTGCCCGAGAGGAAGACGCGAGTCAGCATCAAGGCACAACTTATCCAAATCGAGGCCGTGAAGATGGTGCAGCGGAAGAGCGAGAGCCAGGGATGGGCCTGCTCCGTGGATGCCACATAGCCATACCAACTGAAGCAGTGCAAGTGCATCCTGAAGATGGGATTCTCAAAGCTGTCCGGCGTTAGCAGCAGCTCCTTTACCTTGAACATTTTGACTGTGACTGTAAAGTCAAAATGTTTGGCTATTTATACCCAGAATTCGAGTATAATTGTATATTTACCTCTGTTTAAACGTCGTTAAGTGGACAGCAATTTGAATTTCTAAGGTGCTGAAAATTGCATAGTATGTAATTGTCATTTAATGGCTGTTATTTCCTTTTTCTGGTAAGTATTTGTTGCTTGCATGACAGATGTTACAGTTCTCCTCACTGCAAACGGCAAACCGTTAGCATATTAACAGTTACATAAACAATGAGTGAATAAATGAGAATTCTTTCCTAGAATTCGAATGAAATTAAATTCTGAAGTTTTAGCACATTTTTATTATTAAAAAATAATTAAAAAGTAATTCATTTTTTTTAAATAATATTAAATGTTTGTAAATCGTTAATTTTTTTTTAAAATTTTTTTGTTTTTTTTTCTTTTCTTCATTAACTCTTTACCATTATCAAATGTCATTATCAACTGATAGGGTAGCTGACTCCCAATTAACCCTGGGCCAATTACATGTTCAGCAAACCCTGTCAAAAACATGTCAAACAGAGAAAACTAAACCCAGCAGCTAAAAGAGCCTGTAGAAAAGTTCATAAAGTTTAATTTCACTAACGAAATTCAGCTCGTATGCAGGTTCCAGTGCTCTAAAACCATTTGACATTACACTTTTGTTTAGATACTTCAGTTCAGTTCAGTTCAGCTTAGTTGTTGGCACGAGGACAAAGTTTTTTGGCAAAAAGGTGCCAGCGAGCATAACATGCAAATCTAATTTCAAGTTAAGAAAAACATTTTAAAGCGAACTCTGTGTGTGAAACTAACTCAAGGGTTAAGGGAATCTTTCCTTTGCTATATAAATAGATTTATAGAAATAACATTTGCAAATTAAAGTTGTTATATTTGGTGTAAATTCAATTCTATGCTCAAATATGTTGAATAAATTTACTAAAGGCGAAAGAGCTAAGATATTTTGTGGGAAAAAACTAAAATATTTGTTTATTTTTCATTTACGTTTAAAGCAAGGACTAAACTAAGAAATTAATGTAATTTTCCTAGAAATAAATTATCCATTTAGAAAATGTTCTTTTACTACAATATAATCGCCCACTGCTTCTTATAATACAAAATTGACTGGAAATCTTGAGCTCGTTTGCTGCAACTTAAATTGGTATTCAATCAGAGTTTCTTTGTAGTACTCGTAGTTGCCTTTGGTGACTTTGTCAGCACTGCAATTGCCAATTTGCTGAGTGACTTGTCAAAAGCTCAGGTTGCTAACGGGAAGCTAAATGGACTCAGAGTCTGAGTCTGAATCTCTAACTCAACTGGCAACTCGAGTGTCCCTAATTCACATGAGCTATTGAACTCGTTAATGGTATTAAATGAAATGTGATTCGTTGCGTTTCATATTTGCATTTGGCAGTCAAAGTGGACAAGACATGCAGAAAAATTGTGGGATGCACAGTGAATGCGAGAATGATATGAGAATTGGGTGGATATTGGGTACGATATCTAACGGATATTGTATCTGTATCTGTAACTGTGGCTGTGCTGCCATTGCCATTGGCATTGCCGAGTGCCGAGTGCCTTCTATATCACAATTTGCATTTAATATCCTTGTGTGAATAATTTACAAATGCAATAAACGTAAATGCGTTCTGGGCGACGCACTCAGACATGACTCCAGATAGAACAGCAGCAGCAGCAGCAGAATGGAGCTAGACCAGAACCGAATCTAGCATTGAAATGCTTCAGACGTTCTCTCTGCCGCGCTTCAATTGCTACAGGAGAGTCCCTTGTTCCCCTCTACACTCAGACAAATATTCAATCAGACAATAAACGATCTATAAATCTTATTAAAATTAAAATTTTTAAGTCTGTAAAAGAGCGAATTATACTAGTTTAAGTATATGAAATTGTAGATCTTATTCAAAAATCTTCATGTTTCCAGTATAAAACATTTTATAGAAACCTTAAATGTTTAAAAAACAAATATTTAGTAAAAATAAAACTCTTGTTTCTGGGGGTATTTTAACCAATCTTTCAGAATTTATGTTTGTCATGGTTTTATTTATTCTGACCAAGTTTGGTTGACATTGGTTTCGTCTTATATATATTAAAGTTATCATAGGAACAGTCAGTGCGCATTCTAAAGTTAAATTTAACTTTAAAATCTCATACTTATTCAGGAACAAAAGTACACAACGATCTTAAAATTTACTTAATTTTGCGATGACATATTTTGCTGAGTGTACCTTCGATAGCGCAGGTCGAGGGGAGAAGGGAAAGAAGCAACTGCTGCTGTTCTCTGTACGCATATTTGTATGTTGCATGTTTGCAACTGTCTGTTATGTTAGTGTTTGTGTTTGCAAATGTGTAAATGCATTTGCTCTCTGTCTCTTTCTCTCTCTTTCAAAGTCCTTCTCTCTCTGTCTGCAACTGTATGTCTCTGCTTGTGCCGTGTTGGCGTGAAATTTGCTGTAAGCAATAAGCCTGTAAGGATATTGAAAGTCACTCGTTTCTGGTATTTACTTATGCATTTGTTTCATGTTTGGCAAAATGATGCTACACACTCACACACACAACACATGCATACACACATACTGAAACACACACACTCATGACAGTTGTGGGCGTTGGGAGTCGTCTGTCGGGCGAATTGGCTTGCAGCTTTTCACGCTACATTTCCACTTTGGCCTTAGCCATGGCTGTAATCGGATATTAGTTGGTTTTAGTTATTGTTATGGCATATTTATTGCAAGTCAAAATTGCACCCGATAGTGCGTGCAGTTTTGTGAATTGGCCAACACTGCTTAAAGTGCCACATAACTTTACTCCAGATAAGTGTTAACTATGGCATAAAGGGTTCTTCTTCCTCCATTTTCGCATCGCAAACGGGGCCAAGACGTGTGTGCAGAGTTTTCTGTGTGGTTTTTGACTCTTCTGTGTGTGTGTGTGTGTGGGATTTGTGGTCAAGACTTTACAACTTTGCAATTGTTTAATGCCAACTGTTCGAATTGGTAAGCAATGGAATTCCAATAACACATTTTAGTTCATTTCCTAAAGCGCATCAAATGCCAAGGAATGTGCTCAAAGCAACTCGTAAAAACAACCAATAAGATTGGCATCGGGTTTCCTTTGGAATGTCCTGATAAACAAGAAACACAGTTCGCCTTGTTTTTCCTTCTAGGCTGCACAACTTCTTAAAAGTTCATAAAAAAATAGAAAAAAAAAAAATAAAATAATATAAAAATAATATAAAATAAAAAATAAAAATATACCCGCAAAATATACTCAACACCTCCAGGTTTTACTTTTAGTAAACTTCTTATGATTGAGACAATTATTTTTTTTTGACAAACTTTAAACTTTCTTGGCTCTGCCAAAACTGAACCAATTTTATGTCAATTTGATCATAGTTTGGCCTCTAAATTCCCATTCTGCATTTAAATTATATTAATGCCATTGTGATGCAGAGCCAGAGTTTAACGTACTCTTTCATTGATTACTTGCCAGAAGAACTCCGAAGCAGAGAATGATATTTCCCACCCACATTATGGAGTGACTTTTATAATATACATAAGTATTTAAACGACCTACAGCAGAAACATTTTCATGGCTCATTCGGGAACTGTAGACAGAAAACTTTGGGAAGTTGGTCCGTATTCGTTTTGGTCATGAAATATGATTATATTTAACCTTAAATCAACTGTTTCAAAAGTTCATAAACTTAAAGCGCAAAACAGGGAGTTTTGTCCAGAGACGTTGCTGGAGTGGGGGAGCGGAAAGTGGGGTGGGGGGCGCCAACCAGCCACTAAATTGTTTACACGCAATTTCATCAAAACAATAAATCATGCAGTTGAAACGGCACAACAAAGGCGGCGACAACAACGACGCTGGCGTCGTCGTCTCTGTCTCTGCCGCCGTCGACGTCGACGTCCGCTTGCTGGCGACGTGACGTCAAGTTGACATTTGGTGAAAATCAAATCAAAAGCATTTTTCCGCACAGCGGAAGTGGCGCTAGCTCAGCTCCCAGTTCAAGTCAAACTTGGCAAACACACATTTATAACAAGGGGAGTGTGTGTATGTGTGTGCGTGTGTGTGTGTGTGTGTGTGTGTGTGTGTGTTAGTGTACGTGTCGCTGGCAATAAACTTGACGGCCATAGTCATCAATCCTGCAAGAATTCTGCACAAGAGGCAAAGTTTCATTCTTTTTCTTCAGCTCTCTTGTGTTCGCTTCACATTTTTATTTAATTTATAAGTATTACATTTAATATTAATTATACGCCATGTAAGCCCATTGTCCATTGGTGAGCGCTGAAAAGCCAAGCGCTTAAATAAGTACGAGTATTTGTGCATTGGTCGGTTACCAGCCGCTTTTCATTTCATTCATAAACTATGCATGTTTATTTGTACTGCAGCTGGCCACAATGACCAGGCCATAAAGGACAGCGCCATCTACTGCAGAGCGGCAGCAACATTCGAGGGACGAGGGGCGGGGTCAGCAGCAGGAGCACAGAGAGAACACTGAACTTTCTTTTGAACCCTTTTCTGTTGCCCTTTGGCATTACAAAAGTAAACAAAGATTTTTCAGGCTCACAGATACCCTATGAAAAATCCGCATATAACCGAATATAAAGTATTTGGGATTGTTACACTTTTCAATTTTGTAATAAAGAAACATAACTAATAAGATCCTCTTAGTATCTTTGGTCTTTCAGATCTATATGATTTTTCCACTGCATGATAGTAGCTTTTTTCTTTATGATTAGAATATTAAAAGTATAATAAAAACATATTTTAATATTTTTTTACTCAAAGTCGAACATATTATTACACTTAAATATAGTTCTGAGTTCGAAAGTATATTTCAAAGTATTTTAAAGTCTGTTAAAATTAAAAAAAGTGTCTTTTTTACATAGCAGAGCAAGGTTTCGATCCTCGGACCTCTGGGTTATGGGCCCAGCACGCTTCCACTGCGCCACTCTGCTTGTTGAACAGCTTAGTGATACTCCTTAAAATCAAGTCATAGCATTATAAAAAATACTATCCTAAGATTATATTAGTGTTGATAAACTCATAGATGAATTTGAAGATCAACAGTTCTTTAGTTTGCGATTTTGAGTACCCGTTTGGTTAGAGCATTGCGACAAATGACTAAAGCTCCATAATGTTTAAATTGTGGCTGCTTTCTGGTTACCACACATATACACACATACACTGGCACTCTTACATACACACACACACACACACACACACACACCAATGCACACACACATACATAGAGCAAGTGGAAAATCAGCAGCGAGTTTTTATTTGCATTAAGAAATTATAATTATGGCAGCTGGTTTGCTAGCTGGCTGCCTGGCTGCCTGGTTACTTGGTTACTTGGTTTTATCAGCTTTTGGGGTTACTTTCGCCCTTTTTCGCCATAGTTGTCCGCCCCACTCACCCGCACATCAACCCATCCCCCTTGACGCCTCTGACTGTTGGCTGCGTGTGCAGCAGGGAAGCTGAAGGAGAGGGGCGGGGGAAATGGCGGGTGGCGGGTGGCGCACACTTTTTAATTGAAAAGTGCAAAATAATGTTAAAGAAAAGTAAAAAGAAGTATAAAGTAAGCTTCCAAGTATAACCCACACCCCGTCTGGGTCCCAGACCCATTTTCATTTCCATTCCGTTTTCCAGACCCATTCCCAGTCCCTTTTCCATTCCCAGTCCCAATCCCGAGAGGCATGCCACTGTTTGTTCTATGTGCGAGTATTGTGTGCCCGGCCAGATGAATGCAGTTTTTTGCTCAACTCCGCAAAGGGGTCAGCTAGGTGAGAAAGGGGTGCGGTGGGGAGGAGGTCGCTGGCCCTTCATTCCCTTGGCTGGTAGCATAAATTCTGACTTCTTTAGCCAAGAATACAAACTGAAGTGGGGGAGTTTTAGCCAAGGGCTATCTCTGAGCTCATGGCAAACCCCGTAGTAGTAGCTCATAACAATGTAACTCGGAAAATGTTAACAAAAATTGTTATTTTACTTCATTAACAGGGTATTATTGTATAAAGCAATATCATCAGGTATTAATAAGTAAGGTTTTCTTTAAAGCCTGAATCAATAAGTTAAGTAAATCAATGAACTGAGTTAATTACTTGTTGCTTGAGCCCAGGTAATTTAATTAAACATTGAAATAATTCAGTTTATTACTTTACAGAATTATGTGAAATTTCACACATTAGTTCCTTAGAAAACCTGGGGTCTTGAGACTGAGATATCGCCCCAAATAATTGCTTCAGTTAACAGTCAAAAAAATCTGAAATGTTCACATCACGCGTGTTTGATTCGATAAGTGGGTATGGAGAATACATTTATCTATTTATCGATAATTACGTCACTTACAACACTTGCAGTTACGGTTAGTTTGGAATTGCCAATTGCCAATTGAATGGGCTTTACTTAAAATGCATAACATTAGCGCTACTTATGCAAAGCACTGAGCTGCATTCCAGCTACGTAGCCAGCTCACCTGGCCATGGCCAACAGGCCAACTAGCCAACTGTCAATATACTGGCAATAGCAGGCTTAGACTCGACATGGTTATTGGCCAGCTGCAGTTCGTTGGCGAAATGAAGCATGTAATCTGGAGTGTAGAGCGGATTGCAAAATGCTCTACAAGTAATTTCAAATTGATGGCGCGAAAATTACGACAATCGCTGCGGGGCCCAAAGTCAAGAAGCCACGTTAACAGAGAGCAGCAGCAGCAGCAGCAGCAGCAGCGGAACCGTTAGAAAGCGCAACTTGAGCCAAGTCAACTGTGAAATAAGCTTCAAGTCGTTGTTTCTGTTTCTGTTCTAGTTGCTGTTGCGTTTGCGTTTGCTGTTCCTGATGATGGCTAAAATGTTGCACAACACAGCATTTCATTTTTGACCCGGGGAGCTAATTGTGCGCACAATTGATGATCTTGGCCAAGAAGGCGCGATGGGCGTGGCACTCACTTTAGTCACTTCAGCCAGCAGCCAAATGACTGAGCGCTGATTGAGCATAAAGAAAAGTAGATGATGGAAAAAAAACTTTAGAGCTTGCAGCAGCTTGTAGTGCTCTTTTTTTTCAGTGTATGTGTGTGTGTGGCGCCTGTTAGTGTGGTTTAGTTAGCAAATTGGCCTACAAACTTGTCACCATTTATCACACTCAGTGTCAGCATATCAAACAGCAGGCAAAACATTTTTGCCAGCGCGTGTCTCGAACATCAAAAACTTTTTGAGCAACGCTCGACAAAAATGCGTGTCGAGAACACAAAATGACACTTAAAGGTAAGAGGTACATACGAGTAGGGGGTGGGGGGTTTTGGCATCAAGGGAACCATATGCACACCCCAAAGAGAAGAAAAGAGAAGAGCAGAAAAGAAAAGCCTCGCACTCAATCAGGTATCATTTAGACTGGCAACCATCAATCTTCGATGGCGTCTCGAGCTACTTTATCTTCAATGACATGCAGACATACTCGATACTAGATACTAGATATCTGTACTCGTATCAGCCTGGTAGGCAAATGTATTTGGATTTGCCATTGGCATTTGTTTGCCCAACAATAACAATTGATGTCACCAGCAGCATCAAAAACTAAAAGCATCAAAAATAAGTATAAGAAAAACGCATTTTATGTCACATACTTTCAGGCTGCTGCGGAAATTGTACTCAACTTATGCATGGAATGAGACTGAATGATATATAGTATGTATGTTTCTATTATTTTGGCGAGGGAGTGTAAGACGTCTGCTATAGACACAATGCCGGGAAGATAAACACTTCCATACACTTAGCATAGTTATAATGTTTGAACTGTGCTTCAAAGACATCACGGACACTGTTTTTTGTTGATTTATATATATACGTATATAGAAAGAAATTTGGTTAACTCACTGAGTTTTTAAGTTCCCTGAAGTATAAAAAAAACAGATTTTATAATTAAATATATTTTAAATCCATTTAGATGGTTTTCTAAAATAATTTTGTTTTAGATTGGATTGGTATGTGCTATGAAATCGCAATTTGGTTGCTTATTATTTGGAATTTAATACGAACACTTTTAAAAGTATTGTTGGGTAAGGTTTATACACAAGCATAGACAATTATAAATCTCTAACAAGATAAAGACATTTAATCAAATATTATTAAAGACTCGTTTAAGAGTTCAGTTTGTGGACAAATTTTATTTATTTCTATATATTCACAGATAGTTACACCATGCATTTCTTATTTTCTAAATAAACATTTTCTTTTTTCCTAGTCCACAATTTTACTGATCATGTTATTTCTCTCAGAAATTTGCCTTAAATCTAATTAATTTTTGCGAAATATTTAATTTCTCTTACCTCTTTCACTTTCTATATTTGTTGAACTAAGAGCTTGTCAGCTATGTCTAGAGCTGATTTTGACAGGCACTTTATGATTTGCCAACGTCTTGAAGACCCTTTAACTTTGATGGCTTTTCGCCGTGGTTTGGTTGGGCTGTGGCAGCAACCCTTTGAATGGGGCAACTTGGTTTGTTCAACTGCAACACGTAGTGGAGTGCAACGCTTTGGTCTTTGGACATTTCGCATGGCTCACGCCTACGAAAAACGTGCAAGACTCCAAGAAATATTTGCGAGCGATCCCAGACCACATGAATCTGAACCCTTTTGTGGGCAACCCATGGCTAAAGCCAAAGCCATTGACACTGGAGCGGCACGCGCTTTTGTGCGAAAATATGCAATTGAAATGTTAAATAAATAAAGGCGTAAATACTTGAAGGGCAAAGCAACGACAAGCACAACATTCAAATGTTGTTCTCTTGCGGATGGCTATATACACATACAGACATATCCCATACTATACAAGTAGTAAAAAAGCCAGTTAAAAACGTTATACGAATTAGAGCGAACTTTGAATACTCTTAAAAATAATCTAAAAAATTCAAAACTAATTATCCCAAAGAAAAACGAGTTTTCGTTTTAATTAAAAAGACATTTAGATATAGAAGCACATAAATTAAATATAACAAAATATGTGTAGAAGAATATGTTATAAAATCTCTGTCATATTCTTATTTTAAAAAGTAGTTCTTATATTTTTTATATGTTAATAAAATTATATCTTTGGTTGGAAAGAGTGTATTTCAGCGAAATTTAATTTGATATGCGGTACAAACAAATGTCATTTACTTTTTACACTATCTTCAGCGCAGACTATCATCATAATCATATCATAAAATATCTTGGTTCATTGTCCTTCTTAAGCGTACGCTCATTTTATGGGTGTTGGAAGCTGACAGCTTCAATGGGTTACAGATTGGGTGATAATATTATAATGCCCAACTCCAAAAAAAATGTAGAAAGAAAGGGGTAATGTGGGGAAGGGGTACGAACCGTTATACATTCCATAACTTTGGAGTCGTCGTCAGACGTTGACGTTGAAATGAATGAATGAAAATATGCAGGCAACGTGATTCTCCAGGACGCGATTCCGACTGGGACTGCGACTGCGACGCCATATTGTTTTGGGTGGGGAGGTGTGCAAATGGAGTTGGCAGTTGAAGAGTTTGGAGATTGGAGCGCTATTGGGAAACGTAACCGTTAGCAATGGCAAAGGCAGTAAGGTTATCGCTACCTGTTACCTTGTTGTGCAGCTGCAGGAGAGCAAGGATAAAAAGGGGGGAGATGGTAGTAGGAGGAGGGACAGTGCAGGGAGGAGTCGAGGAAAATTCGCATTTGCTCGTTGGTATTTTCTGTCGAGTTCAGCGTAAATTCATTCATTTCCACTTGAATTTACAATTATGCGAAACTGTTGTTGAATGGGTTTTGACTTGGGCCAGGAGTTTTTTCAAAGAGAGAGAGAGAATGTGTTTGGGATTGGTTGTTGGTTTCGTTTATGCATATTCCCTGTATTTTTGCCATTGGCATTAGCAACAACCTCACAATTTAGCTTTTAATAAACTCTCAGGTCTGGCAGAAGATGACTGACTGCAATTGGAGCTTCAAGCAAACAGCTCCCAGTTACCAGTTACCAGTTCTCTCTCAGTTTCTAGCTCCATTGCTGCCAATTGTCAAGGTGCGTATGGAATCTCAATGATGGGATTTGTTTACTGCTGCTTGCTACTGGAATGTAATTAACTTTATGAGGTGTGCACGTAAAACCTGTCAGGGGTGATTAAATTCAAATATACATGTATTTGGAACTTCAGTTATGCTAATTACTATGTTCAACGAATACGTCATTCCAATGTTGAGTTTGACACACAAATTCTTATTTCTAAATTAAGAAGGTTATTCCTTACTTTCTCACAAGTTAGATTGAGTTAAATATCTGATTTGCTTAATAATTTTCATATTTTTAAAAACAAATTTACTTTCATTTTATTGTTTTTTATTTGTGAGAGTTTTATTTTATTTTTATATAGTTAAACTAAAATAATCGTAAACTAAAATCAAACTTTGCAATAACGCTTTTAGCATTATATAAAATTATCTAAGGTCTTTGCACAGCATCTCAGTTTCTTTCGTCTGAAATTTTTGCTAAAACTTTCGAAAAATTCTCGCGTCGTTCAACTTTCTGTGAACTGTAAATCTTCCAACTTTTAAAAGCCTTATACAAGTAGTACAAGAACTAAAGTCGACATTTCCGGCAAGCAGATAATCCGAGCCAAATTTCCCACTTGAATTCGCCAGTCAATTTGTCTACGTTTGCATCAGCTTTATAAAGGTTTTGAAGTATATTTCCCTAGGAGCAACCGCCCACTTCTAATCAGGCATATGCGCTTCTGCGCTTTTGGCAATAAAAACTTTTTTTTTTTAGAAAAAAACTTGCCACAACTCGAATGTCGCTTCTGGAGGGAGGTAAAGTTTTTTGCTGCCCAACTGCAGGACACTTCAGTTAGTTGCCATGATGCAATTCAATGTCATATCCTTGAAAGCTAAAAAGCTGGCTGCCCGAATGGGAATATACATATAGATTTATATGTATATCTGTGTATATCTGTTAAAAATGTTACCCAAAAGGAAAAGTTTTGTTATTGAAAGTTCATCGATGAATGTGAAAAAAGGCAAAACAGTCGCTGGTACACTCACTCTGCTGACGGGAGCTTGGATTCAGTAGGCAGTGTCCTTGCGGCTGCTTACAGCCCATTTCCTTTTAGACAACATTTTCAACATTTTCAATTTCTTTTGTGTATGCAATGCCACATTGTAAGTTGCAGTTGCTGCGGTCCTACTCTACTAATTTTCTCGACCTCGTCCAGACGACGACGACGAAGAAGACGATGACTTCAGCCTTCAGCGGCATATCCTGGCGGCCTGATAGGATGTCTGCGATGTCTGGCTCTCTGCTTAGCCAGCATTTGTTTGTTTGCATTTTTATTTGTATTTCATTTTCAATTGACTGGCAGCAGTAGCCGCTTCTACACTCCTACCTGAGGGGCTACCTGAACTTTACAGTTGGCGCTTTGTGTACTCGAAGCCATTCATCAGAGTTATTTACTTTTTAACGAGTTGATTTCATTCAATTTGTTTGCCCAGGTTTCAGTGGCTATTACTGACTGCCGGGCTGGCAAAAAAAGGGTTGCCCCTCGCTGATTTCTCTGACACTGCACGCTTTTGAAGGACCCTCGGACTAATCCATACTTTGCCATACTTACTTGCACGTGCAGAGATGCATTTTGCAACACTGTAAAACAGAGTTCAAGGAAGCTATAATCAAAAAGACATTGATCACTTCGATTAAGATTTGACAAATTGAAATAGATTTAAAATTGTTTTGAGCTTGAGAAAAGTTTTAGTCTTAAAATTAACAAAATTCAGATGCCAAGCCATGATTAAAGAGAAGTTGATCATACACATAATTTCAGTTTTCACGAAATAATGGCACTTTAAAACCAATTATTTTAGAATGAGTTAACTTTTAAATTCTTTTTTTATTTTCTCCTAATTTCCTTAAAAAAACGTAAACGTCTCAATATCAAATTTTAATTATTATGCTGTACTTTTCCACCGAAACCAGTGTATAATGTATTTTTTTTTGTCGGTAATAAAGCACTTTAATAGAAGTTGAAGTTGCCAAGCGAATTTCTCTCGTTTCCCGTTTTCTGTGTCCCTTTTTTGCAAGCAAGCTTCTTTCTGTCCTTCTTCCGCGTTCGTTCGAGCTAAGTTTTCATTGCCTTTTGGCGTTTTTCGGTTTCAATAAATATTTTCACAATGCACAAATTAAAAATTCTTCGTTATAATATAATAGAACATGGCCCTAAAATGGCAAACAGGCTGCTGCCCACAACAGGCAGCTGGCAAAGAAGCGTTTGTCTGTTTATCGAAAACTTTGTATGCCTTTTGCCTTCTGATAACAACAAGAATAACAGCAAATAGCAAATAGCAACAAAATAACAATATCGAAGTGTCCTGGTCCTGCCAATTCGATTGAAATTGTTGCCTTGGGCTATGATTTTATGAGCATTCTGTTTGACTTCAAGAAGCGTTCGGAAATAATTAAATTGTTCACATTTTACAGATGCTTCTGTGTATATATTCCAAGTATAGCCCACAGAATGTTTGAAAGTACTGAACGATAATTTTAAACACTAGCGCCATCTGTTGGTCGTTAGCAGACTGCCAACAAGAAGCTTTAAACTTGTTGAAAAGAAAAGAGAATGTATTAAATATTGGATTTGGGAAAGTTTTAAGACTGAAGAATTAATAAAACCAATTTACTAACTGAATTAAGGGAATACAAAGAATGTTTCAGATTATATTGTCAACGGATAAAACATTTTAAAACTTAGATCTATAAAATTAGTAAGACCATGTGTACTGTCTGAGGCAATACAATGTTATTAAAGCCGTTTCACATGTTGACGGACTTTGGATATTTTGACATACACCCAAAGGAGTAAGCAAGTAATTATTTACGATGGGATCATCAAAGATTCCGAGGATTTTGTCGGCTTGAAGTTGCCCTAGATCATTCACGATTCCCAGATTCATTAGTATGCATTTCACAGCGCACTTTACATGAATATCAACCTTGTCAATTGGTCGGTTAGTTGCTGCTTGCAAATCATTCGCGGAAACAGAATGGTCAGCTAGGCACTCTGGAATACCTGGTTGCATAAGCCTCTCCATATCATATCTGGCCTATTAGAAGAACTTAAGGTATTATAACTATATTATATTATGTAGGGAAAACTCACCATTATCGGCTCAAGTAGACAGCCAAATAGCAAAGCCAATGCATAGAAAGGCTTCATTTTGCAAACTAAAAGATTTTCGTGGCCGTCTCTGAAACTTTATATATAGCTTAATAATTGTAAATATAGCTTCAAAATTTATGACTGTTTTAGATATAGTTCAGTGTAAAAATGTAATTCCAGAGAATAGTTCAGCTGAACCGAAAGCTGAACTTAAAAATTTTAATTTGTTACTTATTGGAAAAATGCAAATCGGAAATATTATCATATGAGTATAGGGTTCAATCATGTTGCCAAGTATTGTGTAACGAATAAATTTAAATTCAAATTTTTTTCGTTTAAATATGAGCAGTATTTAAGGTATTAGATACTTACGTTGGACTTATCTGAGACAGATTCACAAATATACCATAGAGAGTTTATTTTTGTATTCTCTATACTTTTGAAAATTGCACTACAAACTCGAATATTCAATATTTTCTTTAATATATTCTTTATCAATGAACTCATTTTTAATGTAATTGATTTTCTGTATGATAATTATTTATTTAGCAGTGTTTAATTGATATTTAGCGTGGCTGTTATTCAATCGATTATTTAATTCAAATGCGGTGATCGTGTTCTCTACAGGCTTATCATTTCTTCGGCATACTTCAGAAGACATCCCATTATCTGGAAGGCGGTATCGCAGGGATTGGCACCCACGATGCTGCCACAAGCAGCCAAGGCACTTTCCACCTTGGCCTTGGCTGGATTACCTTGGTAAAACTCCACTATCTTGTCATTAAGTAGCTTGCCTTTGTCATTCATAAAGCCGATCTTGACAAATAGACATTGTGTGGCACACTTGACGTTATCCTTGGCATCCTCTGGCTTCACTTTTCCCGATCGCAGATCTTCCAAATCCTGTGAACTGACGCCATTCTCAGACATGCAGGCGTCCACCATTTTAAGTGCATCCTCAGTCTCGCCGGCCTAGAAGGGAGTTGAGAGGTGTTGGAAATTTGAAGAGTTGGGAGTATATTATATATATTAAATATATAATTGTATGAATTCCTTACCATCAGGAAACCAGTCAGACAGCTGAGCAGCAGTGCCAATGCGAATGTTAACTTCATTTTGCGTTCGTTTTGGATACACTAATTGATTCTGTGCACTTGAACTGCACTTTTATAGTGACTCCTACCGTGTAGCTGCATTTGTCAATCTATTTAAATCAATTATTCACTTGATTATCAGCAGTTAGTTACGCTCAGTGCACAGGCAAGAGGAACAGTGTACAAATTTATCTCGTAATGTCATTGCCAATGCCTCTGATAATTTGTCTCACTTTGTATTGTATAATTAGTATTATGATGAGTTGAGTCATATCTATTTGAAGAGCGTGTTGCACTGCAACAGTTTGCTTATGGTAAATGAAACATTTATTTGTTAAGTTACAAACAACTTAGTGTTCAAATTTGATTTCAAATTTCTTAAATAAAGTAAATCAGGTAAGAAAAAGTAATTTTTTTGTTTGTCGCTCTACTCCATTTGTAATCACACAATATTTTGTATGAAACCCATTATTTGTAATATAAACAAATTTTCAATTCACTCTAATATTATTTCAAATTTATTAATTATTTCTTAAACATATATTTCAATCAATAAATATAATAGCAAAAAATTAAATTTTTTTATATTTTTTTTTTCAATAATTCTCAACTGTTTCCCTGTGAACTGGAACTTTAGTGAATTTTAATTTAAGTTACTTCATTGATAGAACAAATTTGAAATTTTTCACATAGAATATTTGCAAATGATTCGCAATTTGTCAAGATAAGAGAATTAAATTTAAAGTTAAATATGAAAAAAATCAACTAATATTCCCAAACATATTTAGACATTAAGAGAATATGTTCGTCCTAATGCATAGAAGTGTTAAAGTTGCAGCTTCACATGTTGACTCCGCCTGGATGCTTTGACATGGACTCAAATGGTTATACAAGTGATTCTTTACTATGGTATCGTTGAAGATACCCATGATTTCGGCGAGCTGAAGATAGCCTTGATCATCCACAATTCCGACCTTCTTCAAAAAGCACTTCACAGCGCACTTCACATGAAGATCAATTTCATTCATTGGCTCGTCATTCAGTGCATTAAGATTCTCCAGTTCAACGGAATGATAAGCTAGACATTCACTTATACCCGGACGCACGAGTCTTCTTAAACTAATAGTAGCCTATAAGAGCAAATTTTGCTTTTATATATTCTATAATTTAAGGATAACTCACCATTATCGGCGCAAGTAGACAGCAAAGCAGCAATGCAAACGCCAAGTAAGACTTCATTTTGTGTACTAAAATATTACGGCGGTCTTCTCTGAATTTATTTATATTATTCAGCGATAATATATTTAAATAAAAACAATGAATATAAATGAGAAGCTGTTGTAAATACTTACTTTTACAGATGATACTTTGGCTGAACCGTAAAGTACTTAAATTGCAACTTCCTAATTTTTACAAATGTAAGCAAAAGATGCATTTAAATATTCCAAATAACTTCCAATGTTTTTTCTAGTCTACAGTTCATTCAATCGAAACTTTACAGTATATCAAATTTAATTACTTCAATAATTAGCCTAATAATGCATAATTTCTAACTCATTTTCTCTCAGCAACGAGAATAATCAAATGAAATTGTTTATAGCAAATGCCCTGTAAAAATGAAATTAAATAATTTGTTTTGCATTTTGTCACTAAATATCTTGATCATTCTTTTTACTATTTTTATCGAAAACAATTTTGTGTTACATATATGTATATTAATTAAAAACGTTTCATTGTATCTGCTATCTAAGCTTTTTTCGTTATATTTGTTTTTGTTTTTTTGTACACGTGCTTCATTAAATTCTGCATTATTACATAATTTTGTATAATGTTAATTGCATTTTCATGACATTATGTTAATTGGCTTTGTTTTTATGATAATTGTGATAGTTACTATTATTATTATTAATACATCGTATAGTATAGTATGTATATATTCATTGAGTTGAACATGATTTAGTTGCTAATTGAAATCCTTTCAGAGTAATTAGGAAAATTGTAATGCACTGCAACAAAAGGCGAAAACTTCTAACAGCTGCTAACCTTTCTTTTGTGGTATAGCTGGAAAAACAAACTAATTTAGTAAATTACTATTTAGCGGCCATTTTATATAAGTATTTGTATGTATAAAGACGACGATGCCACCTGGCCGCAGCTTTGGAAACACACACACAAAGGTCATTTTTGGGCTTTGAAGTTGCGCTTTGAAATGCGCCAAAGGACATTTAACAAATGGCATGCTTTGTGCTTATTCCTTGTGTGTATATATATATATATATATGTATGGGTGTATGTGTGTATCGTGGGTGTACACATTGGAATTGCTGTTGGAACATCAAAGCAATGCGAGTTTTCCAGTTGACTTCATCAGTAGATTGTGTGAAGTATGCCAAAAATGTGCTGTAAACTGTCGAAATTTTTTCTCGTTTTATACCCTGTACATATACAATGAGCAAACTCGACTGGATAGTATTGTTTTTCTGTACATCTAACTATTTCTATATTGAATTAAAAATATTTATTTTAATGTAGTCTAATTTTGTGACACTTTTTACAGGATATCTTTTAGTGTAGCATCTCTGTTTATCGATTTATTAAATTTTGTTCGACCTTTTCCGTTTGGTCTTTAAGACTGTGCTTTGTAGTGCGAAGGGAGGAAGAACAATGGAACTTAAAGTAACGCCGTAAAATCGAATGCTTAACAAGCTCTTAAGTTTTCGGCACGTGCTGAGTCCAAACCCGATTGTTAACGCGATTTTTTGCGCCAATTCAAATGTAGTGAAGAGTAAAACAATATTGGCCAAGCTTTTAAAATACATTTTACATGCACTTCAGTTTAATTGACGCGTGCCCCTCTATCGAATATTTTTGACGAAATTTGAGATAAAATGTTTCAGGAAATATTTCGCCAAAGTAGAGAGCGAGCCATTCAATTAGTTTAACACCCCAAAGGTATTAAAATTGAGAATGGGGTGGGTGTGCACAACAATTGGGTCTCATCTTACAAGCACTTCAAAAAGGGGCTGCAGATACTTGAAAAGATACAGTAGCAAGTCAATGAAACTAGATATGCATATAAAGGGGAAAAAACTCGGTAAATGTTAGAGGGAAATTGGGGTTTAATGTTGTAATAAGAGCAAAATGGATACGCAAAGTATTGTAATTAGTAAATTTAACTAGGATATGTGAAAAAAGTTCTAAAGTGTAATAATGAGTAAATTTGATATTTCTGAATATTGTTGTGTCTTTTTTTTTCTAAATGAGGTGTATTACTTTATCAAATAATGTGACCATTGACAAATATTTATCTGACACTTTAGGCTATTTGTATAAAACTTAACTTAATTGAAACTTTTCTTTTATAAGAAATTCTAAGAAAATTTATTTC
The DNA here is from genome assembly GCA_963924055.1 of Drosophila limbata. Lineage (NCBI taxonomy): Eukaryota > Metazoa > Arthropoda > Insecta > Diptera > Drosophilidae > Drosophila > Drosophila limbata. The sequence continues at coordinate 16,078,007 of OZ001355.1, read as the reverse complement.
TTCATATTCTATGGAATAATGCTTGGGAATAAAGTTTAATAGAGGCAACATCGCTTGTTGCTGTTGCTTACAAAAAAGAAATTTGCACAATTTACAATGCTTACCTAGCAAAGTATCCACAAAACCCTGCCTACTTTTCCCCTCGCCCCATGGGCTCTCTCCGCAAAGCCTGACACATATTACGAGCAGCAAAGCAAAAAAAAGAACATAAATACAAAATGCAGCCAGGCATAAGAAGCTACCCTAGACCATTGACAACTACAACGTGAATTCCTCTGGCCTGGCGACTCATGTGACTGCCCTTAAGGCTCTTTAAAATAACAAACTAGACCGGGCATTGCCTTCACACTGTCTACGTAATATGTCCTAGGGCTTAACTTGTTCCTACTGCTGTTGTTCTTGTTGTTTCTGATGTTGTTGTTGTTATTGCAGGAAGCTATTGTCTGACTGAGGCTTTACAACTCATAAACAGCAGCCTCACAGCCACCTAGTAATAACAGTTTAAGCTCGAGGCACTGCCCGAAAATTGTCCACATCTTCTTGTTTAATTTTTTGTTTGTCCCATTATTTTTTTCTTATACCCTGCCAGAGAATATTTGAAGTCTTTTATGCAACATGTTACACATTAAATATATCTACATCTATATAAATACCTATATTTCTATAAGTATATATGACTCTTTACCAGGACTGACTCACTGACTAAGAATCAACGTGTAGGGCAAACGGTAAATGCTAGAAAGCTGAAATTTTCACACAACATAGCTGAGACAATTTATTTTCATATTTTTTTTCTATACCCATACATGTTTCTATATTTTCATCTTTTTTTATCTATATTTAAAAATATATATCTGTATCTTTGTTCTGACTGACTCACTGACTAAGAATCAACGTGAAGGACAAACGGTAAAAGCTAGAAAGCTGAAATTGTCACACAACATAGCTGAGACAATTTATATTCATATTTATAGTATATATTTTTATTATATGGGTATAGAAAAAACTATACCCGTACGTTTTTCTACATTTTTATCTTTTTTTTTATCTTTTTCATATCTATATTTACAAATATATATCTGTATCTTTATTTATGCCTCTGTTTTTATTTATTTATCTATGTATTCTTTTTTCTATTTCTTAACTCAATAAGAGTATTCAGCGTTCCTTAGTTACTCTTCCATTTCCATTTTTATATTTTGATAACAAGCATTTTTACATGTGCTAAAAAACAAGTAAGACCCCAAGCTGAACCATGAGGAAAATCCGCCCCGCGGTCTCCCCAATTTTTTGGCCTGGCTGCATGTGCGTTTATGACTTCATAATGAAAGCTAGACAGGAGCAAAAAGCCAGCACGATGACTTTGGGGAGGCATAAGTCGCATTACCAGACAACCAACCCCCCCAAAACTCCCTCAGGCGGCCCGGCAGAGCTGCATTGCATTGAATGGAGCCAGGGGCGGGGTTGCTGAGGGGGGATGGCAGTGGCTGTTGCTGTTATGGATTTGCGTACGCGTTGCGTTAACATGCGACTAAGTCCTTTTATATCCTGCAGCATACATATCTTTAGCCTTAGACTATCATCAATTGCTGTCCCCATGGTGTAGTTAGGCTACCCCTGCTCCTCTTCCCTTCCTCATTGCTCCCTGCTCCATTCCATTCATTCCTATATAGGAAAGCAACAGAATTTAATGCCGACCTTTGGGAGCTATTGTGGCCGTGGCAGCCGCATCTTTGCCGCGGACCGTGGTCCATCCAAGTTTAATGCTCATATGTGTGTACATGTAAGAGTAGAGAGGGGGATGGGCAGGGGGCAGGGGGCAGGGGTCTGCTGCTATTTTATAAACAATTTTAAATTGCTGTCCAAAATGGTTTCGGCCCTTTGTAGGCAAATTGTTTTATATGCGCTGGGTTTCACTTTTTTCTGCACTTTATTGACTTTGATGGGGATTGTGGGGATGTGGGGATACGGGGACGAGGGCCTTTACCGGGAGGCATTACTTAGCATAATCCAAGCGTAACTGAAACTATGTGGCTCCATAATGCGCCACATTAACTTTGCAGCGCCAGAATATATTGCATAAATCACGGTGAAAATAAATAAAAACCCAAGATAATGCGCAAAAAATTAGAAATAAGCGCAAAATAATAAACCAACTTCAAGTCGCAGAAAGTCACAATAAAAAAATAAATATAAAAGAATAAGCAAAATAAAGAAAACAAGAAAAGAAGCAAACAAACAAACAGTCAAAGTTGCTAGTCGGAAGATTGCGATGCCATGTGGCAATGTGTATGTGGCACACATGTTGCAACCGCACGCAGTAGTCGCAGCCACCCATCCACCTGTCCAACCATTCAGCTCTACCCTCGAATCTGTTCTCTCTCCCTCTGCCCTTTCCATTTCATTCCATTCACCTTGGCATCGCAGCTAAAGAGGAAAGCGTCTCTGCAACGACCGCATGATTTCATCTTTCGCTTTCGTGCAGACAACTTAAGCGAGCATCTCTCTCAGAATGGCAAATGCCGCAATGAAGTATACCCTATAAAAAAAAATCAAACTCGTTTGCATAGTTAAACAGACTAGGATGAACTGTATCGGTTTCGAAGACTTGTTATAATTTAATCAATAATTATTAGTTTATTTTAAAGATATTATATGTTTATCTTCGTTTGATGGCCATCTATCTTTTACCTAGTTTAATATTATTTTTTAGATTGCTTTTAAGAAATAAGATACTTTGCCAAATTTATGTACAGTCGAACTTTAACTCAAATTTCCAATATAAAAGTTTATTAAGATTATAGAAGTTCGAGTTAAGAAGTTAAAATATTTACGTTAGTTTAAGTATTACTATATTTTTCTTAATTTAAAATTGAATCCAAAACATTAGATAGAGCATTCATGGGTCGTCTATTACCAGTTGGTGTTTCGGATTCACATTTTGTGCTTTTTTTTTCATTAAATTCGCCTAAGCAGAATGTTAGCTCTGCCGTGTGTGTAAGATGATTTATGGAACAGACTTCATAAAGTTCATAAATGTCGCGGCAAGCAGGCGGCAAGGCAGCCAAGGCGTAAAAGAGGTGTGTATCTAAGTGACTTTAGCTATGTGTGTGTGAGTGTGTGTGTGTGTGTGTGTGTGTGTGTGTGTGTGTGTGTGTTGGAAAACTGCTACAGACAGCGACAACAACGGGAACAGTCAACACACTCGTGCAGTTGACACTTTCACCTAGCCGAGGCGGGACAGAAAGACAGAGGGACAGAAGGCAAAACACACTGGGAATGGGCACATTTTTGCGCATTTAATTAACTAAAATGCTATAAATATGATTTTAAATTAATTTACTTGCGTGCATTATTAATTTGCAAAGTGTTCACTTTGTTTTGGAGTGAGAGTATTTCACGAGTAGACATAGCATACTTCATAGACTGGGCAAAGGGAGAAGCTGTTCGCACTAGATGAGTGCAAGAGATTAATGAATTTAATGTTGGACTTCCTTAACTCGAAGCTGCCAGTTGCCAAAAAAATATAAAAGCAATTGAGAAATTAAATTAGAAAAGAACTTTTATAATTATTTTTATGTTTTATGAAAGACTGTTTTTATTAGAAATATCTTAAAATGTAAAAATGTTGATAGGTTTATAAGAAAGTGTGAAAATCAATCTGGATAATAAACATCAAATAATTTGGTATACTTCGACAAACTTTAATACACAAAATTCAAGTCAGTTTCTTAAAAACTCAAAATCAAAAACACTTTTGTGTTGCGACAATACAAAGTTCAGATACACAAAATCCGAATAATGGAGCGCTGACAATTATTATAGTAATCTTGATATCTTGTCATCATATTTACCTTACTTTGTTTTTCATGTCATCTCATCTATTTGGGGATTAGTTCCACTCTCACACAGCTTGAATAAGCTCATCCTTGTGACTGAATGATATTACTTTACAGAAAACCATTTGAAACTAATTTCTTGTTGTCCTGACACTTGCCACTTTACACTTGGCCCGAATGCAACACACAGGATACCGGCAACCGGCAACCGAAAGCTGCCACCGCATTCGAGTTTTGCCGTGGGGCATTTTTCGGGGATGCAAAATGGATGAGGATGAGAAGGGAGAGGTGTAAAATTGTCTGGTCGCATATCACGACGTAGTCAAATTTCCGCCGCCAACTGCAAATACAGCTCAGGCGCAATCTCCAATTTCAATCAAAAAACCGCACGCGTTGTGCGCATCCCATTTTCGTCCTGGTCCTTGATCCTTGCTCCTGGTTCATTTCTACATATATGCACACACAAGTACACTCACACATTTGACAAGGGCAGGTGCATGGATGCGACCTCAAAGCTGCAACGAAATGAAAGTCAATTTTAAGGTTGATACATTGTGGACCCGTTGGTGGAAGCTGGCAGCTCTGCTGACACATGGAACAGGTGATAAGCCACTCAGCCACAGCCAAGCCGATGAACGGTCTCGACGGTATAGTATTTCAAATTCTTTTACAATCAGTCTGCATTGATACCCTGGAAATGAGGATTTTCCAGCAGGTTTGTGGGAATATTTAGTATTAAAACTAATACAAGAGTTTTCTTTAAAATATTCAAGGAATATAATTTATTTTCTTTGATTTAACCAATCTCAATTATGAAACAAAACAACGCAAAATATAAATTCGGGAATATCTACATATTTATTTGAGACATTTACTTACAGTATTCAATTCAATATTAAAATTTGTTCAGCTCCGAAAAGTATGCTGCTTAAATTGCTTTCTTATTAATGTCAACGTTGAATTAATATTATGTATGTCTGTTTATTTATTTTCCTAATATTGAGAATTACTTTTAGAACTTTCGCTTTAAAAATGTCAAATTACTTGAATTACTTTCTCTTGGCATTCGCCCACTTCTTAAGCTTGTCTACTATGTCAGAATTTCATCCTCATTTGTCAGCATTGATCACACTACTCAGACCTTAACATTAAATTACTGATTGGCAGCCCCATAAAAATGAGCACTCATAAAAATGTTGACAGAATTCTTATTTTTTTGATGATTAAAACCTAATTAAGCTGCAAAAAGAAAGAATTTTAAATGTGTTTTGAATATTTATGATTTCGTTAAGAAAAAAAAGGAAAAATAAAGAAAACACCCACAAGTGTGAAAAGTTTCCGACTGATATAAAAGAGGAGAAAATATTGTCAACGAAATTTTGTTGTTTGGCGCAAAAAAAGGGAGAAAATGAAGAAAATAAAAATTAAGCGAAAGCGGCACCGAAAATATCACGTAATATAAAAACCACTTTGATGAATACGCCATGTGCATATAAAGCAGCTCTCTTCCAGTGCTGAGGCTGCTGTCAAACTCTAAAGGATAAAAGGCGGGCAGACCCAAGTGTTGCCAAGAGGCGCGAGTGGGGCGGCGTGGCACACACCCACACTTGCGACGCCTCTGTGCCGCGCAATGTGGCAGACAACGTAATGAATAGCAAGGTGCCGTAGTTGGATCTGACTGGGTCTCAGTTTGGATCTGGATCGAGGTCTGGGTCTGGGTCTGTTTCTGTTCCTTTGGTTTTGGTTTTGGAGTACACGCTGTACTTGTTGCCATGCCACTTGGCGTTCGTTGGTAACGCGGCTTACGCGGCGTATGCGTAACTCCATTGATTGGCTCAGATTGAGTTTGCCGGCAAGCGCTGTAAAAGGTAGTCAAACTTGGGCATGCGTCAAATATGCTCATAATTGCACAAGCTGCCAAAAGGGATAAGCTTTGCTCCATGTTGTGAGCCCTCAAGCTGCCAGCTGGCAGTTGCCATTTGGGAGATGGGCGGAGCGTGGGCGTGGTTGCAATTGATAAGCTGGGGCTAAGAAATGTGTTGAGAGCGTCATTCGAGGAATTTTTATTAAGACAAGAGTTGTGGCATGTGGCAAGCAGATTTTCGTCATCAATTTTAGACAACTGAATTTATGGCAATAAAAAAGTACAAGGGGAAATAAATAATTATATCACTAGGAAAATACAAATTTTTTAAATATATTTAAAAAAATAATGAAAAAAATATATATTTAAAGAAAAATATATATTAAAAAGAAAAACAATTTTTACTATTTTGCGAAATTTTAGATACAATTTATTTTAATTTATCTAAATTTTTATTGATCAAAGATACATTTTATAACCAACAGTAGATCCATAAAAATGAACATGAAATGAGAAAGTTTATTGCCTGAAAAGAAAAGTTTGATTAGATATTATTTTGCAAGTAGGTTTAAGGTTAAATTACTTATATTTTGTTTTATTATTCAGTAATGTGCTGTTATTAATAGTACCTATTCACATTAGGCCCAAAAAAGTCGCATTTATGACACTTTTAACTTAAAATATTTCAAAAAGACAACAATTACCCGAAGCTGCACAACTGCAAATCTGCTTCCTAGATACATCATAAATCCGAATGTGTATGCAGAGTAAGTGCTTACCCAATATAAAATAAAAACACAGACTCATCAAAAATGCCAAAGCAATCAGGTTGAAAATCAGCGCAACTACGAGTACGAGAGCAACCCGAGAAGAGGAACGAGGACTAACGACTAACGGCAAGCGGCAAACAAACACTACTTAAAAATTCCACCTGCCCCATAAATTGGTCAGGGGTTGCACCCCAAAAAGTATGCAATGGGGAGTCGTTGCCCCTGCCACAGTTTAGAAATATGGCAAACAATTATGCGCTTGAGTTTTATTACAAATGCCCGGCAGTTATATAAGCACATAAGAGATGGATAGGTCAGAGGGGGAACGGGGTAAGGGTACGAGTATAATATTGCAGGCGATAATAACCAGGTCTCATATGCATTAAGGGAGGGGGCTGGGTTTCCTACCCCGCCCCAGGTTGACACTCTCCACGATGTCAGGCGTTGTGACAGGCAAACGGAAGCACAGGAAATTTGTACCCTTTTTTTTAGTCCTTTGTTACTTGCCGGCATTATCTTAAAATAAGTAAGCTATGCTCATACCCCCGCCCTCTAGCCCCCCATCCAATATATACATATCTAAGTAAGTCTTGCATGCTATGGGGAGGCGTTTTATATTACGTCTTGAGCGTTTGGACATATGACTACAACCCCAAACAACATTGTCCCCTGCCCTTTGGGGCCCAGCTCAGTCCTCCTCACATGGCCAGGAGATGAGGAGTGTGGAGAGGGGCAAGGGGCAAGGGGAGACATGCGCATATTTCAGCACGATACGACAGCTTGACAACATTAAATTTGCATTGCTCTTGCCGGAGTTTGTTTATGGAAAAAGAAGGGAAAAAGAAGGGAGGGCGGGAGGCAGTCACAACATATGCCCTGTCCCAACCAAAATGCCAACTTATACCAATGCAATTTGATTTTCTGCAGCCCCCTTCACAACTAAACCCCCCGCCCGTTTGCTTACAATTAAAGTGATTGAAAAATATTTTCCAAGCCATTTTCTGCGCAAAAGAAGAGGCAAATGTATTTTTCTTTTCCTATGCACTCTATAAATAAAGTAAATCTGGGGTATATTACTTGTTTGATTAGCTGAACAAATTTATTTGAATTTATGAAAAACATAATTTTGAGGGTAAATAATCGTAATCGTATTAACTTAAAATTCATCTTATTTAACTAAAAATATTTTTAATAAATATTCTTAACATAATAAATAAATAAATAGTAACAGTAATAAACCAATTCTAGTACGTTTTACAGAAAGTTAATATCATTAGTTAAAAAATTATATATCAATTTATTATAATAAATTTTAATTCACTAGCAATTAAATTCAAAGGTCATTCCATAGTCAAATGCTCTGCTGCTTTATGTGCAATCGAACTTTCTTTTTGCCATTGCGAAATTAACTTGGAAAAGTGCAGCCACGCAAAGTGGCCTGACGCTGGTTTTCGGAGGCCATTCGCCCAGGGGGAGGGGAGGGGAGGGCAGGGGAAAGGGAAGGGAGTTTGGGTTTGTTGCATGCATTCAAGCGCAAAGTTGCAGATACAAAATTGGCTAGCGGGTAGTAAAAAGTGATTGCCACAAAGAGACAGAGGCAGAGAAAGAGAGAGAGAGAGCGAGAGGGGAACGTTTGCAATGCGGCCTTTATGTCATAAAGGCCAATTATGTTAAAATGTTGCTGGGCCGCAAAAGTAAGAAAAAGCGTTGAGTCCTGTCGCGACAATTCCGTTTACTGACAGCTAATAATGCCGCAATGCCTATAAGGAACTATTCCCTCGCTCTGCAGTCGATAACTGTGTGTCCTGCGTGTGTCCTGTCCTATTTGGGGTCCTGTTCCGTTCACCCACAAATGCATTGTCAACGCGTTCGCCTGATGTACGGCGCTTCCTGTGTCAGTTCCGGCCGTGCACGCGACAACATTTCATTCCATTTCTCATCCTGGAACTGGAACTGGGTGCAAAAAAGTCCGCGTTACACTCGAATGCATCGAATGCCCATCCAGAACTGACAATAACTCAAACACTAGACCGAAGGGGAAACGGGGGTTGTCTGGATCTGGTGCTGGTCCTGGTCCTGGACCTGCTTGGGCCATCTATCGCTTAGCAAATGGCTGTGATTTCCCATTTTTTTGTTACGCTGCGAGACGAGTTGAGTTCTTGTGATTAATGCTACGGACATTTTGTGGTAGGAGCAATTAGAGCATTGACAGGCCTTCAAATGGGGCGGGGTTACCTTAAATGCAGGGAGGCAGGGCAAGAAATCATAACAGCTGCGGCGACAACGACAACGACAACGACAAAAGCAAATGGCATGTAAAATATGATCACATGGCTAAGCATCAAGTTTATTAATAAGAACGCAGGTCCTTAGAGCCCTTTACAAAGTGAAAGCCGTTGTTGTGAAGTTGCAAAACTTCTCAGCTAAAAGGGGAACTACGGAAAGTTCTGAGAAGCTAAGAAACATAATGCATTCTACAGTAAAAAAGAATCGAAAAGCACTCCCAAGAAGCATTAAATTAAATTATATCTAGTATATAAGATTAACTACGAATGCATTTTTAGACTATGTAAACAAATCTAATTTGTAGTTGAATTTTAGACTTGTAAAGTTCATTTTTCGGAGATCAAAACAACAATGAACAAATTCCAGTTAGTTGTAAAATTTTCATGAAAATCGATATAATTAACTAGATTGATCGATATTGATTGAACGTAAAATGTCTCGGCTAAGCTGAACAAAAGTCAAAGAATTATCATAAGAAAAATTCAGCTGATGATAGACCTGAAACTTTATTGGCAAATTGAAACGATGAGAGCTATGTATGTACATATATTGAATACCTACTGTATTTCTGTTGAACTTGTGGCTTTTGAATGATGACAATAACTTTTAGCTTCAATTTGTTGCCCTGAACGTTTTGGTCATACGCCAAATTAAACTACGACACAATATTCATGCCGCATAGAACAAGAACAAAAAGCCGAGTGGCGAGTGGTAAAAGGAAAAGCCATTTGCTGTGAAAATTATATGCCGGAGGAGGGGGAGGGGAGGGGGTTGGGTAGTTGAAGTAACAACAAAACAGTCGCATTATTCCCTCGACGTGTTTTTGGTGCATGTATTTTTTAATCAAAAGCCGCAAATTGCCGCAACGCAAAAAATGACAATCAACCACCCCACAAAAGAGAAGGTTGCCGAAAACCCAACCAGACATTGAGAGAGAATCCCAGAGACCAGGGACAAGAGACCAGAGCCCAGAACCCAGACAGAGGAGTCGCGCTGCTGTCCAATACATTTAACGCCTGAATATAAAAAAAATATCAAAAATAAAAAAAGAATGAAAAGGAAGCGTAGGAAATGGCTGTGACATGTTGCCTTTGACATGCATTTGACATTTGACAGATCGCGCATAGTGCAGAGCCAGGCAACACCCAGACGGACGGACAGGCGGACGGACAGACAGAACAACCCGAGCATTTCAAATGAAATGACTAAATTATGTGCCAAGTGGTGGAAAGTGGAAAACGGCAAAGGCAACAAAAAAAAGTCAAATTAAAAATGCGTTTTGCCAGGTAAATTCAGGTTCACAGTCACTCGAGCGTCAGCATTTAACTGTCATATTTGACAATTGAGATATTCTGGCTCTGGGTCTGCAGAAGGGGAAGTTGGGGTGGGTGGCATGCCACAGATTGACATATAGTCGCATATAATGCCCGCAACATCTTCTTATCAGCGTCTGAGCGTCGAGTGGCACTTGAGGCATTTGGCTTTTGGGCAACCCTTTAATGTTTTTCCTTTTTCCTTTTGCTCCATCAGTTTGATTGACAGACCACAGCAACCACCAAGGATTCAGTAACATCATCACCATTGACGATGGCATATTTGAGCTGCATATTTGCTCATTAATAGCGATAAGCGATAAGCGTGTTAAAGTTACAGTTAATGCGTAGACTTAAACCTCGAGAAGAGAGTAAAGCTCCGATTACCCAACCACCCCTCGCCATGGGACAACAGTGGGTCATAACATATAACGCCAAAGTAAAGTCAAATTTAATTAACATAATGAAAATTTAATTTAAGACGATTCTGCATACGATCTGGTAATTAAAATTAAAATTAAAATGTTCTAGTGCATCGAAGAAAATTGGATATTAGTTTTGGAACATTCTGAATTTATTTTTATTTATTTTTGAGTGATTTTTTATAAGTAATTGCAGTATGTTAACACAGCAAATAAATTCAGAGGTAAAATTGAACAATTTTGAGTTTTAAAAATATTTAAAAACATAATTTACGTTAAGTTAATTAGGGAATTATCTTTGGAATAGTCTCCATTTTTTTAAAATTTCTAACATAATAGTATTTTAAACTGATTTTGTATAAATAAAAATAATAGTCGTTTTTATGAAATGTAAGCACAACAAATAAATACAGAGTTAAAATTAAAATTTTACATTTTTTTAAAATATTATTTTGATTATTTATTTGTTACAATTTTTTAATTCAACAAATACATTAGAATGTGCAATATATGCATAAAGCAATTTTATTAGAATTCTCATGGTAGCTAATACCACTGTGCGAGGGCCGCTCAACCCTTTCAGCACTCACTGTGCACGCAATTCATTAAATTGAAATATTTTGCAGATCGATCATTGTGATGAGGACGAGCAGTAGTGCAAAGTCCTTTGTGAGCTGAGCTACCCCGTTGCAGACAAATACGAGTATGCAAGCCTTTTAGGCACCAATTATTGTATGTGAGTGGGCAACAGGCACAGTTCGGGTACTCCCCCCTCCCCATCCAGCCCCCTTCTTTACTCACTCATCTTCCCCGTCTACCAGATCTATTAATCTCTTTTATTGTTGTTCAAAGCGCAGAGGATGGAACACTTGTGCAAATAGCAGCAGCAAAGACGATGCCAGTTTTCGGGCATGTGCAAAGTCAATGCACAAATATAATGAGAGAATGAGTGAAAGGCGGCGAGTACACACTACCAAGTATCGAGTACTCAGTCCCCAGCACTACACAGAGAAAACAATCAGAAGTTCAGTCAGAAGTTTGCTTATGTCGTATATTCTTAAAAGCCCCTTCAGACGAGCACTTTTTTACCGACACTTTTTGTCAAAAAGCTGTCCGTTTCGATCACCATCGCTCACCGATGGAATAGAACGTGTTCCATTTCCATCAGTGAGCTTCGGTTTTTCACCGGCGCTTTGAAATTTTGTGTGGTTACGCGACACGGACAGCTTTTTGACAAAAAATTACAAAAAGTGTCGGTGACAAAGCGCTCGTCTGAAGGGGCTTTAAGTATGAAATACTTTATTCAGGATTTTTTCAATTCATTCTCTGGAAATATTTTAATTTTTCAGTGAAATCAAATGTTTTCGGCTTTTTTGACTGTAAATAAATATAAAATAATTTGATTGAATACTCGTAGGCACTTACACTTTTTAAAACTGAAATCAGCCATTACTACCGTTCTGTTTGAGCTTTCTTGCTGCGATTAAGTAGGATGATAAGTTATTAAAATACATGCCAACATCAAGAAATAGAAAGTTTAATTTTGTAAGTATTTGATTTTTCTGAGTGTAACCACTACCCAATTTCAGAGACCGTCAAAGATGCCGCGCGTGTGTTTTGGACACGCGTTTGCCGGCTTACAATGCTCATGTTGGGGAGGTTGGGGTTGTGTGTGTGTGAGTGTGTGTGTCGGTAAGGGTTGCATGCAATTCAGTTGAAAGGCGGTGGTGTAGTGTAGTGTATGGTGTAGTGTAGTGTGGTCTGGTGTGGGTGGTGCGTTGCATGCATGCACACATACTCACTCGTACATATTTTGCTGATTGCATTCCCCGGCTTACCTACTCACCTTGTTTGTTGCACAGCGGGCAAAGTCCTTTTGGCTTTACCACGTGCGGCGACTACGTGCCGTCGTATTGATGTGGGTTATTGTTATAGGCCTTTTACCGTTATTAACATTGCGCACAAATTGGTATAAATTCTGCGAAAACGCACGACACACAGACCTCCTCATACTCACAGCCATACCCACTCCCAATCCTCTGGATCCCGAACAGGTTGTAGGCGCAGTCAAGGATAATGGGCCCGGGCAGGACTCGTGCACATGCTGTGACCCCGCTGGGGGTTGTGGTTCTTGATGAATATTCGCATGCAGGCACAATTGTTGTTCGAGTTGCGATTCAACTTGAAGTACACATTGAGAGGAGCAGAACAAACCCAGCACACACCAAGATGTGTTAAGAACTGGTCACAGAGATGCATTCATCATCCCCCCAGGAGTGCATAATAATTCCAGGACTCTTGTCAAGCAAGGATATGCTAAAAAGCACTTCGCAATCTTAAGAATATTGATTTTTGTCAAAGCCAAAATTTATTACAAGTAAACTAGATAGAAATTTTTCTGGCTTTTATAATAATATTTATCAAATAGAACTAACTGTGAAAGTCGTAAAAGAAATCAGTGCATCAAATAAAATTGATTTTTACAATTATGTCATTATGCGCATCCATAGTCTCTTCTAACTTTGTCCATTTATTATTCAGAAAGTGTCCCATCTCAAACTGATGCCATAAACACCTCAAAAGTATTTGAAGGCGTTTCATTTTGTCTAAGACTTCTACCATTAATTATTTTACTTGAAAAAAGAATCGGTTCTATTTCTTTGGGAATTATCCCTGCTAAGATTTTGTAATTTATTTTGATGTACTCGTACCTCATGCTAGGATTACCCATCACTTCCTTAGAGAACAATTTTCGTTCTCACAGCCTGCGTTGACATTCAGTTCAGTTCGTTAGCTCAACTTCGAGGCTACGCCCTAAATCCAGCTATTTTTTAACGGCCTGCTTTCTTTTTGTTCCTCCTTTCGAATTTTTCAAGTGATTTAGTGCAATTAGTATAATTAACACAGCGCGTAAGATGAGACTAAGACGACATTTGACAGTGAAATGTGCGCCACATGTCTTTAACCAAGTTGTCCTGAACCTGAAACTGAGCCCCGAAATTGAACCCATGAGAAGGACGCATAAGCCGACATGTGTTGCCGCCTTAAGTACCAAAATCATTCCCCGGATAGAGATTCCCGCAAACTGAGCACAACTCAGTGTGAATTGTACAAAAAATCACATCAAATTATTCACTTTCCCACTGAGCGAAGTGAGTCCTGAAATTTCAACGAATTACAAATTTTTAGCAAAACAAAACTTAATGAAAATATGTGAAAAACTGTAACTTTTATTGTAATAGAGAAAAATATTTATTGACGGAATGACAAAGAGTTAATATCCTTTCAGGCAAATACTAAAATTGGTCGGCGCGTTTATCACAATAGGAGTTGTAATATTTCTCTTTCTATCCAATAGATAGGATACACATACATAGAATATAGTCAAGCGATCTCATTCGATCCGACATATGTTTTACCAACAACTAAAAACTGCATCAGTACTAAATTTCATAATGTTTGTAGAACTAGTTAATGAGTTCGCACAGACCTCCCTCAATGCCTGCCACATTGCGTGACAAAAGGCAACTTTAGGCTTGAGAGAGCTTCACAAAATGCAACTGGGAAAATTGAGTTCGTTTGAAATTCAGAGAGATGCCCCAAGTGGCAATGTGGCAAGTGGCAAGAGTGATGATGTCGTGAGGCAACGAATAGTAAAAGCATTTTTAGAAGGCCACTCGTTGAGTTGACAGTATAAACAATTGGATAATTGGAAGTGCTGTCCGATACGTTGCTAGCTCGTCATTAAATAGTTGGGCAAATTGCAAGGTGAGTGAATCATGAGTCAGCCGGAGCAAGTGGCTCATGTTGGGCCATGTGGCATGCGGCATGTGGTATGTGGAACGCAAGTTTCCTCTGCGTCACAAAAGTCAACACTTTAGTGCAATTCTGAGCAATTAACATTGACAGTAAATATGGAATTTGTGCAACGCAATGTGCCCAAAAATGCCTACGAGGCAAGTAGCAAGCTCAGGTATCTCTATACTCCACCTGACCACTTGGACTGGACACATCCTGCACCAAAGTCAACTTCATTTGCAAGTCAACACTGGCAATAGCAGAGGGATCGGAAGCAGGAGCGGAAGTGGAAGCGGGTCTAAGGGATACGACACATCAGCAGCATTCATCAGCAAATGCTACAGGATGTATTGCAAGACAGTGCAGTGGCGTGTACTACAAGAGGGGTTTGATGAACAACGATTAAAGTATTGCATTGAATTGTATGAATTGCAATAATGATTTAAAAAAAATATAATTTTAATAATAAGAAATGATAAACCTGCAATTAAAGTTAATTATGAAGTACAAATTATTTGAATAATTATTTTGAATCAAAATATTTTGCCTACGCCACTGCCCTTACGGCAAATTCAAAGTTCAGCATAGTTGAAATGTCTTTCTTGTTGCTGCTTCTCATGGGCCTACTCCGTGTTGCCGTCATGCCATGTTTGATTTGCTGTGGCATGGACACGGTGGCACAAGAGGCAACGAGGGGTAGGGAACTCGAGCCAGGACGTGTGCGTGCTTGTCAGTGACAACTGGAAATTAGTTTAATAGTCCAACTGTCCAACTGGAAGCAGATCCATGGCTAAACACACACACATATTCGAATTGTTGATATTCTTAGTTATGACATTTATTTTTTAGGCACACACAAATTGCTTTCGTTATGCACCTTTCCCCTCTCTCCCGCCCACCAATACCAATAAATGTGATACGTGCAACTATTAAATTAAGCTAATCATACAGCACCTGATGACCATAATCAACGAGTCGATTTTACGACTCCGGAGAAAGAAAACGCCCAGCACATTTCATGAAATTACACTTTGAATTCGGACTTAATGATATATTTCTCTAAGCACGCTGGGCTTTATTTATAAAATATCAATAGAGTCTTTGATGTTATAAGTTATTTAATGTTATTGCTTTTTCATTATAAGGAGTCGAAACGAGGAATCGAAGGTCGTGCATATTGTAACACAGCTGACTTGTGTAAATATACTCATAAATAAATAAAATAAAAAATTTAAATACCAACATAATTTCATAAAATTATTAAATTCCCCAAATTTATCTAACAGTTATTTATTACTTAAATAATAAGGAGTACCACCATTATTCTTACCCCAACAACATCTTCCTGCCTGTAAACAGTCAATATTTAATTGTAATACAATAGCTTAGCAACCATAAACAAAATGTCTAATCAAATCAGTGTTGGAAACTGAGGAAATTAAATCGCTTGATAGGCTTACTCTCTCTCTCTCTCTTTCGCCCTCTCTCTACCCCCCGAGGGGGCAATCAACTAACCAATGGAAAAATGAAAATGAAATGCGCAATGAAAATTTGTGCGACATCAAAAGAATTTCCCAGTTAATAAATCGCATTGACAATTGTATAGATACATACATACATACATACGCTTGTAGTGCTCTCCATTATAACTGGCATTATGCCAATAAGATGAATGCTAATTTAGTAAACGCAACTGGACAGATATGGATTGTAAAATGCGTTTCGTTTTTAATCCAATTTGCATATAAAATGACACAAAGCCCGCTAAATGCAACCCTTAATAAGTCACCAGGGGACTCGAACGGCGGTCGAGCACTTGAAAAATATATTGTGTAAATCCCAAAAGCAGCCCACAACGCACCACCAACACCACCAGAGATATTTCCACCACTGTACAATTGTCAAGGTTGGGTTTTCACTCAATCTCTCCCATCTCTCCGTATCTCCATCTCAGTCCCAACCATTGTCAACTATAAATATGTCAAAGTTTCTGGTTACCATGGCCCATAGGCTCAACCCTCCCGGCAACCAAAGAAAAAAAAAATTTAAGTATTGTCAATATTAGTAAATATTAAAAAATTTAGGGTGGCCTGTAAAGTTTGCTGTTGGGGTTGCTCTGCCTAATGAAATGCTAAATTTCTGTAAGCCGCAAGTATTACAGTATTTCCCAGTTCGTATTACCCTTCTTACATTTTTCTCTCTCCGTTCAAACTGCCAATTTTTCACTTTCGTTTCTTTTTGTGATATTGCGACGTGTGTAATTTTTTATTAAAGACATTAGTCAAATAAGTGCATATTCGTATATGGTATACGCGTGTTCCTATAGAGACGATCTGGTTCTCGTTTTGCCCCCTCTGGGCATTCGTCTAAAATGGCAAACGCCCGCGCCGAGGGCCGCAACAGCCGAACAGCCGCTGCACCACCCAATTGCCGAGCCACCGTCACCGTGTGCGTCATTTGTTACATTTATTATTGTATTTTTTTTTGTATACCCTAGGATATATATCATGCAAAAAAAGGATATTTCAAGCCTATGAAGCAAATATAAATTTCTGTCTATGGGAACTCAGAGTTTATAAGAGCTAGACATTCCAAATTTGTTAAGCAGCAGTGTAAATTTTGATAGAATCCCCCTTACATCGTTAAGTTTTCCTTTAAATTAAAGTATTTTATTTATTTTTTTAAGTTCGGAACATTTAAATTTGAATTTTTTTCATAAATTTGAATATATGGGGATATTTCGAGTCTACAAATCATTGAGTGCTACATTTTCTCTAGAATACATCTTATATCATTTACATATGTCTTGAATAAAAAAATGTATGACTGTTGAATATTTTGTGTATTTTGGATAATAAATAGAAAAGTTTTTCTCAGTTACACTTATCTGGCAGGGCATCTGTCAGATAGTATAGGGTATTTGGCAGTTGGGTTTACTGTTTTGCTTATATTTTTATGTTTTCGAACTAAACGGATTTGGTTACGTGGCACTGGCACTTGCCTGGAGAAAATTAAACTTTTTGCTTTGCTTTTGTTCGAAACAGAAAAACATTTTATGCACTTATGACACTCGGAACGCCCCCTCAGCAGTCTAACCACCCGCTAGCCACCCCTTTTTCCTTTTGCTTGTCCTTGCTCTCAACTGACTTTTTGTGCGTGGACCGAGCCCAGTTTTTATGTTATTGTAATCGTAACTCTCTGCTCTATATTGGCTTCATTTTTAGTTACTCAGCTGTTTCCCAGTTCTCTCCATTTTTGGTTCCCTCCCCCGATCCATTTAGATTCATTTTAAGGGCAGTTGCAACAAATGTTGCTGGGGTTAATGTAACGCCGGGATATATCAGTGTCTGTTTCAGTTTTTCGTGTATTATTGTTGTCACGATTTGCACATATTTCATAAATTCGGGCATATTGCTAATTTGTGCTCTAAATTTGTGCAAATGCGTTTTTATTTGGTTAGGTTACGGACTGGCTTTTTATTGCATTTATTGCTTTCTATTTATCAAATTGGATTTTCAAATGGGATTCACGTTTCAGCTTATTTCGGGTTTATGCGATTTGCGGTTGCTTTTGTGGCATCAACTGAGATTCTCTTGTTGGCAAATATTGATAATCCAGGGTCAACAGACAATGAGACTTGGAAATCATCGGGACAATCTGTTGATAAAATTTATTTTGTATTTCTACAATTGCATTTTTTAGTCTGTGTTTTGAGCAGATAATAATCAGTGTAAACGGACTATGTATTGACTAAAAGAATTTAATGTTTTATATTATTGCTTCTGAAATCATAATGGCTCTCTAAAAGTTCAAGCACTTATTTTAAATATTTATTTAGATTTGACTGATGCCTTTCAACGCTAAGATAAATCGTATTTTTATAAAAATATCAATTACAGCTTTAAGTACTCAACACTTTTCTGTCTGTCTGAGAACAATGTCTACTTGTTAAACTACTTCGAATAGTTCTTTTACTACTCTTTCTCCATATCGATATCAGCTTTAGCTAAAAGTCCCTAACACTTTGCAATCTGAAATAACAAACCCTTTGGCCCCTCTGGCAAACTCCCTCTCCAAAGTGGCTGTTGATTTATGCTGCGGGAAACGTTGCCCGTCAACGGATTCTAGGAATTCATCGATCTATTGCATTCCATGTAAATGACGGGCCAACGACAGCCGAGTCGGTTGTCAGTTGTTTTTCTGCTGCGTGTCCTTTGACAGGACAACGGGACTGCAGCCCAGCCTGCACTTCCTGCCTGCATTTGCCTCTGAACCTTTCAAAATTTCAACCTTTCAGCTGTGTCGGCTGCCACCACCAGATCTAGCGTTATGTCTACCTCCAGGTTGTGGCTCATTTGACTGCCTGTCACAACAGAATGTTAATGTCCATGGCATATTAATGGTTTTTCGAAATTATCCTTTTGCCACATTGAAAATTTATGCATTTTTACGGGTGGTTTTCATATTATTATTACTATTATAATCATTATTGAGGTTTGGCTTTGTTCGAGTTCAACAGCTGATGATGACCCTCTATCTCTACCTGGTCACAGATCTAACCAAAAATTTGTTTGGCAACCCTAGAACAATGTTAATCTGCGCATCTTGAGCTCTTCAGCCATTTGTTATTTGTAATTCTATACCCCGACCTAAACTCCCCACACTCCTACCTATATAAGTGCGTGTTTCCAACACTTTGTTGCAGATTTTGTGCATTTATCATGCATGTGGTCGGTCGTTCTCTCGTTTTCGAAATTGGAGTTGGGATTGGAGATGGGATTGGGATTGCAAAAAAGGGGGAACTGGAACGCGTGCCGTGGCATGTGGCTTGGGTTTTAGTATTAAATTGTTTTGCGGTTGCTCTGATAATCAGACAATCGTACAATATATTTTATTGGAGTGCTCTTTCTATTTTCCTCTCTCCATCTGACTCTCAACACCCCCAAAAATCCCATTCACTATTTACTACTTACTTACTTTCTTCTTATGTATAATTTAAATGAAATATTTACTACAATTTCCCGCATTAATCAAACTATCTATGGAATTTGTGAACTAACTACGGCTTAAAAGGTGCAATAAGTTTTATTTATAGTGTACTTACGCTAACATTCACTGGCAAAAATAATGTGTTAGATTAAAAAATTATTAGATTTAAATTCATTATTATTTATGACAAACTTGTTAATCGATTTATAATATCATAAAATTTGCTAGAAATGTTTTTCCAAAATATAAATAGTTAAAAATTAAATAACCTATATATGAAATTAAATTGTATACAAATATTTGCATAAGAAATACTATATGCTACCCATAAGATAAAAACTATTTTCAATTTTTTTTTATGTTTTATGATTTTCTGGTATAATTTTCCTGCTTTTTGCTCAACATTTTTCGATGGCACTTTGCAAATCTGAACTTATCCAACACTTAAAACTGCAAATGATCCAACATTTATTTGGGCCGAGTGCCCTCTTACCTCTACCGTTATTGATCAAATTTGTTGGCCTGAAGATATATTGGCCCAAACCTTTGCCCACTCATAAAGTACACACAGAGTCCGGCCAATGTCTATGATAAATTTGGCATTTCCGCTTTGGTAACTAAGACATCGACAGGCAAATAAAGTGAGAGAGAGAGAAGGGTGTTGGGGTCCCTGCTGTCCCCTAGAAAAAAAAGAGAAGAAAAATAGCTGCAATGCATACGTCATTTAACCCCTTTGCGCCATATTTTTCATAAGCTGGCCCAGTTGGTGGACTCTATGTTAGGGTGCGTCTGCTGTGGGTTTTTGATATACCCTATAAAGGGTATTTTGAATATTCGAGTAATTATGTAACTTGTTGTTGGATAAATAAATGAAAAAGGATAAATTATGTATTGAATTTATTACTACGTTCGAAAGAGTATTTTAAACACTTTCCAAATTTTGTAGAGTATTTAAGTGCCACCATTCCCATGTAATTTCTTCTGTCTTGATATTTTTTCTTCCTTTTTTTGGTTTGACAAGTGTGCTAAATTTGAGCAGGCCAAAAGGATGCGTCGTCTGCTGCTTTGCTGCTGCCGTTCTCTGTCCTTTGGCTGATAAAATATATGCGAAGGGGGCGGCCCGCATATATAGAGACATTTATTGATAGATAGCAAACGCATCGCTTGAACCCTTTTACATTTGATGAACGTATCGAATTCCCCATATTGCCAAAAGCTGCTAAATTTATGGCGCTTTGATTTATTTTAACTTTTAACACGCCCAACAAACAAATGCCGCCAATGAGCCACCATATCCAGTGGAGGAAGCGTGTGGTACATAAAAAGGGGGCTGGGGGGCAGGGGGCGTGTCGAATTTTACTGGGCAGTAATGCTTTGGTTGCCGTCTATAGGGTTGCCACTCTGAACTTTGTCTCACAAATCTTTGTAAGCCTGATTCGAATATTTATGTTCGACTTATTGAATGTATAATTGAATGCAACAAATACTCAATCGGAAATATCTTCAGATTTTACGACAGAAAGTTCATTTGGATGAGATTAGGCATTACTCTTAATTGAACTCTTTTCAGAATATGATAATTGTAATAAAACTATTATCTAGAATTGTTTTTCATCAATTTTGAATGAAATTTTCATTGAATAATCTATTAATATACATTTTTAATTAAAATTCAGCGTTTTTTAGTTTGGATTAATTATTTGCTACAATTTTAAATTGTTTATAGAGCTTATTTCCACCTGTAGATCAAATTATGTTGGAATTTTAAAGTCATATCACCTGATTTCTTCTTCTTCTGGGGCTGCTGCATAATTATGCTGTCTGCCTTAAATCATTCAATTGTGAGGCTGCCATGCATTAACCGCACTTTATTCCTTCATCCTCATCCACCTTGGTTACACCCCAATCAGAACTCTATACCATTTGCGTATTACGCTTCATTATGCAGATTTCTTGCCGTTTCGCTATTGTTGTTGTTGTTTTTTTCCAGGCCGCCTTATTTGTTATTGTTGCATGGCTTGCGGCTTGAAAAAATATTTTTATTTAATTTATTTATGAATGAAGCGGCGGTTGGGTTGCCTTCCATCATGCAAAACTGGTTGGGCTGGCAATAAAGGCAATTGCCACACACGCCTCGCACCGCCCAGCACCACCCCACACCACCCTGCACCACCCTAGAGCACTGTAGAGCAACCCACTTCGACCCGCAATGGAATCGTTGGCATTTCAGTTTGCTGGTGCCTACCGCATTGTCACATAGATAAGCCGCGTCTGGCTTAACTCATAAAAAAGTGCCAGCGAAAAGGATAATAAAAGAACAACAACAACAGCGGCAAGGATCTGGCGAGGGAGCAGGCGGCAAAAGGCAAAATCTGAACGCGTGCGGATTTAAAAATTTCAACAAAAATAAACAGCAAATAGTCATAAAAGACAGCGCTATGGAGGAGTCTGAAATGGTGGGAAATATCTCCGAGAAAGAACAACGCCTCACACATGATTCCACACGCAAAAAAAAGAAGCAAGAAATAGTGAGTGATTGACTACGAAATGCCCTGTATAAAGATTTACCCACTGGTTGAAAATTGTGATGACATTTTGTGACTATAATAAAGACGTCTTATTTTTATGAGTTATTCACAATACATTATACATTTTTTACTATTTAATGTGTAAATTGTATAATTGTTGAAAGACCTTACCATAAATTCAAACCTCCTTTTATGCATCTCCACTGCATACAGGGTAAAAATAGATATGTACATGTTTCCAAATGGATTTGGTTTGGGCATTGCTTTCAGTTCAGTTCAATATATAATGACAATAATCAAAAATTCTCAGGCTACCCATTTGGCTTTTGTAATTTGCCGCGCGCCGCAGACACAAGAATCGACACCGAGACGAGAGAAATGAATTTAAAAACAATTTGCGGTCGGAACACACAAAAGCAAAAGCCAACCATGAGTTAAACCGCAAAGACAACAATTAAGCGTTACAAATGATTATGAATAAACATTTTTCGACTATACAATATGCACTATGCTACAGATACAGATACAGAAATACAAAGTCCCATGTCGATCATCATTCTACAACGTGTGAGTTGCCCTGAGAAGCGGAACAGCAAAAGGTAAAGTTGCTGGTAATGGAATTCTGGCCGCTGGGCTATTTACTCGTACTTCCCTTTGTGAACCAAACTATGCTGTGATCTTCAACGACTTGAGACAATCATTTGTTACCACAATTTATGAATGAATGCCAATGGTATTTTACATTTACAACATATTCCTATTCACTAATCGAATCTTGTTAGCAAGCAAGGCCTATAAAAAGAAATCTAAAAAATGTATTTAAAATTAATTTCTATTAAAAAACACTTGTGCAAACGAAGCAACAAAAAAATCAGGTCGCACTTACGGAATAAACATAAATTAATATATTGCTGCTCGTGTCGTAGTATTAATATGTTTTAGGTGATCGCAGAGCCAACAGCCCGGCTAGCTCAGTCGGTAGAGCATGAGACTCTTAATCTCAGGGTCGTGGGTTCGAGCCCCACGTTGGGCGAAAACAAATTTTTTGTTTATATAATTTTAAAAATATTTTCAATTGAAGTGTTTTTTTTTTAAGCATACAAAACAAATTTTAAAATTTGTTTAATAAATAATGAGCTTTTAAAAAGCAAAAAAGTTATCGATCCTGCCAGGAGTCGAACCTGGAATCTTCTGATCCGTAGTCAGACGCGTTATCCATTGCGCCACAGGACCGTTGCGTGTGAAGCAAGCATGAAACAAACAACAAGCGAAAGTGATTTTATAAAAGCGTTTAAGCTTTAACATGTGTTTTTGGTTTGTAAGAAAACTATTTTCAATTGCGTTTCCATTTCGTAGCTATACGTATACCAATACCAATATATGACTAATCAAATATGCTGTGCTGCACTGCACCTCCGAGTGAAAGTTGCTTTGTTCAAGCGACCTTCAGCTATTTGCATGCTGCAACACACACACACATGCGCATATTTGAAAAATACGCAGCCTGCAATAAAAATGGAGGTGGTCCAGCATAAAGTTTTGGCCCCGTGCCCAGCCGCAGGACAATTTATATTACAAAAACTTCACGCAAAGCTCGTTGGATAAACAAATAGAGCAGACCGACTGCCCCCCGTCCCCCTCTCTATTACTCTCTTTCAGCTGTTTTGTTTCTCTCCCTGTGGCCGGCGCCTGTGAAATATTTTCAGCATGCAGTAAAAATTAGAAGAGGGGATAAACAAATACATTTATTACATGAAAAATACAACAACAATGACGTCGACGTCGACATTGGCGTCGCTTTTGTTGCGTCAGTCTCGCCTCCAACTCCAACTCCTCCCCCAACCCTTAACCCTCGTCTGTCAGCCAGGGGCGCAACAAACACACACGTGACTTTAAAGCTCATGGGATTACATTCAACGCAGTTTTGTGCGGGATTTTTGGTATGCAAAAAAAGCTTAGGAAATTAATGCGCCGAAGGAAATGCATTTAAATTATGTGGCTGAATGGTTGGCTTGAGTTTGGTTTGGGTTTACCAGCCGTAGGGAGAAGGGTACTCCGGAGGTGTCCGCCGTGACAGCCGCAGTCGACCGCCCCTCAACCCCCCACTAGCCCAACCACCCGCAGTAATTTATAATTTCAACCCAGCGACGGGCGCTTAACAAATTTAATGGCGGCTTCACAAATGAATACAAATTGCAATTTGAACTTTGAGTTTTACAATTTTGTAATTAACAGCAAAACATTTCGCATCATAATTCTTGAGCCCATGACAAAAGTATTTCGAAATTTAATTAAGTTGCATTGGACACGCCAGATTTGTCCCAGGAAGAAAGGACTCTTCCAATTTCTTTCACACAGCAGGGCAGTTGTCCAACCCTTTTTTTCCGCAAATAAAGTCTTCTTGGGCAAAAGTTTTTTAATGCCTTTTCCAGACGGCAGAAACACATAAATTTCCATTGCCTGGGCAAATAAACATTATGCTGCAGTTTTTTCTTTCATTAGGTTTTCACCGACAAACTACACTAGGCAACAATTTTTGGAAAGAAGAAAATCTTAACATTAAACATAAGATAGATTTAAAAAAATAAAAAATTGAAAAATTAAAAATAACTGTCAATACTGATTGCAACCATCGTTTAAAAACAATACTAAAAAATAATACTTAAGTATTATGCACAGTGTTGGACAACTTTCAGGGACAAAATATCAGTGTTGTGCAGTGTAATGATTGTTTATCCTGGCGAGTCCTGCGCGCTGATTTGGCGCACCTTCTGCTGACGTATGACATTGCAGCATCAATTGCTGAGAGTACACGTAATAAAATCCTCATAACGAGTTGTGGATGGAGGAGTTTTCTGGCCAAATCCGAGGTTGAGGGCGAGGTCGTTGCTGTTCTTGGTCATTAACGGCGTTAAGCCTCTGGGTCCCCCAACCCCCCTCACCATTCACCGGAAGGATGTCGTGGCTGAGTGACGTGTGTGTTTGCACAACTCACACTCACACACACCCAACCAAGCATTCGAGCAACAATCCATTCGTTCAGTCATTCATTCATTCATTCATTCATTCATTCATTCTGGCCATCCTCGCAGGCATTGTCATTAGCGTTGCTCGTGTGCCGTTATCCCTTTTTAATAAGGTTTACTCAGCATTTTTTATATAGTATTGTACACTGCTATTATTGTTGTATGTTTATTATGTGAGATTTGGTTTTTGTTATGTGCAACAAAACAACAACAGAAGTGAACTTTGATTACGCTTCTGGGTCTTAAAGTTCAATTAACCGAGAGCTTAAAAATTTAAATACCAACATAAGACTGGAAAGCCAACTGAAATCTGTTTTAACGGCGTCAAATCATCAATTAATTACCAATCTCATTTCGATTTCCGATTGCTGTTTAGTATTTTGCCGTCAAAATAATTTGAGTGATCGATTGCTGTCTAGTTTTAGCGATAGATTTTTGTTATTACTTCCTTCCGCAATTCGGTCACATTATGTAATTTGCTGTTTCATCAAAGCTGAAGTGACAAACATGTGAATTGTAAAATTGATTTTTTTTTATTTTTATTTTAAGTGAATAAAAAAAGTTAATAACTATTTACAGGAACATCCGGTAAGTGCATAATTTAGTATAGTTTAGACAACTTATTGTATTGCCAATTCAATTAATAGCAAACTTAATCCTAATTTAATTTGCACGCGCCTTTATGAACTCACTGTGAACTCCATTCTTGTACAGTTTTCAATGTAAATGTATTGACCAATGAATAACTTACAAATTGCAGAATTTTATTCAATTGGCAATCGTGCATAGACTCGGAGCACACACACTCACGCATGCAAATACGCAACTTTTGCATAACGAACTTCGCTCTCGTTGCTTTTCTGTCAATAAATAAAAAGGAACAACACTTTCGCATGACAGAAGTCCAACGGTGATTTTGTTGTTGTCCGACAGCTTTGCAATGCATGTAACTGTGGGTGTGTGTGCATGCTTAAATTTGCATTTGATTCTATGATTTCACGCGCTCTCTTACGTTCGCTCTCTTACACTCGCGCTCTTTTGCTCGTTCTTTTGCACTAGCGCTCCCTTCTTTCATTTCTCTTTTTTTGGTTCTTACTGAATACTTTTTGGCTTAGTTTCTTCTAAATGCAATTTCAGATATTGGCCAATCCATTTATAATTTGAATTTAAATATTTATGTATTCTTCATTAGTTTGTCAAGTCAGTACCTTGATTAACTTTTTCTGTGCTCCTCATTTTCTTCGACATACAAGTCGCGTCCATTATCTAATCTGCCTACGTGCCTTGCACACCACATTGCATTATCTGGTATAAATCTCTCGTCAGTTACGGGAAAGAGAGAGAAAGAGAGAAAAAAGCTTGTGCGTGCTCTAGAAATTAAATTGTTATCAAATCGATCAAAGCCGCAGCATCATTATCTGCGCATTAGTCGTGGCTGGAGAGCAACAAAAAAAAAAAGTAAAGAGAAAAAAAATACATATAATGGGAGGAATACGAGTACTAAAAGAAAAGCTTGACTAGTGAGTAAAGCTAGTTTGATGTGCGATTGTTGTTGTTGTTGCTATTCTTCTTCTCTTTATGGTCGGTTAAGTGCAGTCCGTAGTCCACAGAGAGAGGCAAGAGAGGGGCGGGAGAGTGTCCAGCATTTTGCCAGGGTGTTGAGTGCTCTCTTTCGTGGCACGGCGCCTGGACGAGGCTGCAATAACTTCTAATTAATACACGAAAAGCATAACGAAAGCTAATTATGAAACTAATGAGCTTGTTGGCAATGCAAGCAGCAAGGGCATCACCAGTAACAAGAACAACAATAACAAGTCCAGCAACAATTACAACGACAAGAACAGGAACAACAACAACGATAAGAGCAACCTTAAGTGTTAACGACGCTGTGCTTAACAAGTCGAGCGCCGCCGTCGCAGCCGCCGCTCCAGGTGCGAAATACCATGAAAGAGTAAACGCGAACGCGGACGCTGCCTACACAGACTCACTCACACACACGCACATTTATGTTTCCATACACTGAACAAAATAGGACATTCCAGAATAAATCAATCAAAATGAAGCTCGGTAATCACAAATTATTTTAAACCAAGTATAATACAAAAAAATTGTTAGAGTAAAATTTTTTAATTCCTTCTTCGCAGTCAAACACGAATTACCATTATCCAAAGAAAGTGGTCGAGTTATGGAGATATTCGACTTATAGAGCTCTTTTTTTTAAGTTTATTAATTTTACTGCCACTCATTTAGCTCGAGTTAGAGATAAATTGGAGTTATGGAAGTTAAACTGTATTTTGATTTTTTTACTATTTTAATGCTGATTTTAGCCGCATGTTGTGTTAATTTAACACTAATATCCTACATAAAAAACCACATGCTAAAATTCTGAATTTTTATCTTGAAATTTAGATTAATTTGTTTCTCTCAGTGTACAGATTATACAATGTATATATGTGCATATGTATATGCTTATGTATGTACATATTTCATTTCAATTTCCTTTTTGGTTGCGCGTCTTTTTAGCATACTTGATTATGGTCTTTGGCCAGCAAGAGCAGCAGCAGCAAAGGCAAGAGCAACATAAAGAAAGGGGCTGGGCGCTGGACGTCGCCGGCCATCAGTCACTTATGCGCACGGCACGTCACTCAAAGCCAACACACACACACACACAAGGCACACACCCAGCTAAATAACAGAGCGGGACGACGCGTCGTCTTAGCTGCAGCGCCGCAGAGAGAGAGAGGAGTCACCTCAGTCCACAGTCCACAGCTGAGTTCATTCCGTGGGGTTTGTCTCACTCTGAACGACTCGTCCGGTGCGAGGCGACGCCGCTACTGTCATTATCTTGTTAACTCGTTGTTACGTCAGCCGTTCACTGAGTCTGCTCTTGAGCTTCTACACACACACAAGCACACACACATATGCATAATAACATACACATACAATGTTGCTATACATATGAGAGACTTGGCCAACACACTGATGATCATTTGATTGCCAACACCAAGAGGCAAACAAAGAAGTTTAGCTTAAGGTCTATACCAAATTACAGTTTGTAATGTACTAAATTAATGATTTAAGATTGTTAGAAGTATTTCACTCTATGGAGTTACTTAACCACATTTAGAATAAGAGCTGAAGCATCATCAAATGAATCAGTGGAATTATGTGCTAAAGTTGCTGGAAGTAATTCCTTTAGACTAATTTCCAAGTGAATCTCTTGTAAGAGCTGCTATTTAAGCCGAAAAAAATGTAAAACAGAGAGAGAGTCCCTAACTAAACTCATACATTAAATATGGATTATAAATTTATTAAAAAATTTATTAAGTAAATATAAAGTGATTTCAATTCGAATTTGTGTAATTTCTATAGTTACAAAAATATAATACTATTAATCCCTTATATTAACTTTTAAGTTTTAGGCGTAATTTAAGCTTTTCGAATTTCTAGTTTCATTTTGATGTCTGAGAAAATTTTTTAAAAATAGTTAAGTGACGGAAGTCCGTTTTTTCCATGTCTAAATAAGTTGATTAATAACTAAAAAATAATGTCAAATTAAAAACTAACTGTTAGATAAAATGTCTATGTACTTTAAATAAATGACCGCAAATTTAAATTGGTTTCATTGCTTTAGTTTACAACTTTCTATTGAAATAGAAATTCAATCAGGTAGCAATTTGTTTTTTTTGAAAACATGCTTATTTGTAGCAAGGGCTGTTTCTAATTAGGTGACCTGCGTTGTATTTTAAATTTTGTTCTGCTCATACTTTGGGCTCACATTAGTGGCCACTTACAGCGCGTGCATCTTGCTTAAGTTCGTCTGCTCAGTTCCAGTTCCAGTCTCAGTCCCTGATCGAGGTCCGACCCTACGCTGATATGTCCAAGCTCATGTTTGTGATGTGTAATAATAATATACACACAGGTGTCCCAGGCTTTTTTGTCTGCCGTGGGGCAGCGTCAGCCTCAACTTCGTTTCGTACTTCATCAATAAGCGACGCGTCGACTGTGGCAAGTGAGGCAAGTGGGGCAAGTCGAGGTGAGGTGAGATGAGATGGCGCTGCATGTAGCACATGTAGCGGCGATTACGCGTAATAATCATCATAATCAAAAGTCGCAACACGAAATGAGTTTCGACTTGTTGTTGTTGTTACACAAGGATAACCAGTTAGTGGATTGTTATGGCCAAGAAGCAGAGAGCGCTCCATATAGAATTGATTAATATTGGGCATTGGGTATAGGAAACGGACTCTGGCGTTGGTGGTTTCATCATCATCCTCTCATTACAACGTTGCGGCCCAATGATTTTCGTGGCATTAATCTGTGGGCTCAATAGGCGCAGCATTGACGCAGGACCCAACAACAACTCGGCCCAAATTAAACTTGCTCTCTGGTTTGGACCATAAAAAAAAACTTTGTTAATCATAAGTATGAAGGAAGTGCTTAACTCCAGAGTGAGAATGCTGTTTTCCTGATGGTAGGTTAAGGTTAAGGTTCAGTTACAGTTTCATTTAGAGTCTCGGGTACCCGGAAGTTATTGTGATTGCAGTCTTCATTTTCACTTTTGGGCTTGAGGACATTAATGGGCCTTAAGCCAAGATAACAGATACTCTCAACAGATCTCGCGAAGTTTATTTCTAGATAAATTTTGTGAGTCCTTTATTAAAATTTACTTACTTTAATTTAATTTATAATATTATAATTATTGAGATTCACTTTGCAAAATCGACAAAGCTTTGTTTTAAAATTCAACATATTTATTTGTATGTGATGATTTTTTGAGCTTGAAATATATAACAGTTTCCCTTCTCATATTTTTTTATTTTTATACTTTTTTTAAACCTGATGTTATCTAAAAAAGTTGTGTTTCAACTCAATATACATTTAAATTTGTAAAGTGACTAGTTTGCACTCGTTGCTTGCAGTTTAAGATTTTTATTAAGTTAAGTTATGGTCCTCGTATCCGTGTGCACATCTTTTAATCTTGCTTTACATGTTCTCATTCACACGTAGAATATTATGTTTACACTATCTGTAGCGACTACCCTTTCAGTATCTTATTCCATTGCACTCTATCATAGTGCGCACATCTCAGCATTTTTCGTTAGTCACTTCAAGCCATTTTTATGAGACACTTCATGGCCACAGCTTGGTTAGCCTGGTCATAATCTAACCTTGAGTCAGCAGGACGGGCCAACCCCTTTCTATGATTTGCGATGTATATCGCATGCATATTATGAACAACACACACAACACACAGGTAGAAGTGGAAGTAGAGGTGGAGGTACCACAACCTGAGCTCTATAAACACAAAAAATAATAATTAACTGACCATCAAATCAACAGCACGTACTCCCTACGTGACCATCATTTTACGAGCAAGCTGGCTTTACTCATTTGCGATATGTGTTATGGATAAGTTCTGGTCTAGAGATACGTGCGAAAATGAAAACTACAAGTTGGCCAAGCCAAAAACTGTGGGCAAAGTCAATTGGACAACAGGGGGATGGAAGGTGCAATGGTTAAGTGCCAGCTCCCGCACTTACCGCATAATTAATATGGCGAAATGCAAGCCACAGACAAATGGACAGAACAACAGGACAATAGGACAACAGGCAGGATTGCAGGCAGGACAATGCTGTCAGTGCATTACAAGCACTCGACATTTGCATGTGATTTACGCACTGGCAATCCCTCAGAACTTGCGACTCGAACTTAGAGATGAGAGCGTGTAAAGTTCCACGTGACACGAATCTGTAAAAGAAACCTCAAATTAAATATTTGTGTTAGTAAAGCAAATGTTCAAATTGCAAAAGAAAACTCAAGCTGTCGATAACAAAATTATCTAGTTAAAGTTCTTGAAATGTGTTTTTAAATGTGTTTTTACATCACTAATTCGTTTTGAACTTTTAGCATAAATGTAATTCTCTTACCTATTGAAATTCTTACTGTTTATCTCTACAAATTTATTTTGTGCTTGGTATAATTTGTATTATCATGTAATCTCAAGCAATTAAGCTTAAATTTGATATTAAACGTCATGTTAGGAATTATTCAAATGACTTACAGAAGATTCACGATACATGGATCGTGTCACGACACAAGGCCATCTCTAGCTGCAACTGTGAACACGGCGCTCGGAACACGGCGCTCGGAACTCGAAACTCAGCCTCCAAATCGTAAACACTCAACGCCCTAAGCCAAAGTCAAGCCATAAAACTTTGGCTTAAGTGCAAATGCGCTCAAATCTGCACTTAGGCAAGTAACTGTGACTGTCCATGTGTGTGTGCGTGTGTGTGTATTACTATAATTAAATTGAAAATTACTGCCAAGCAATTGCAATTGTCCACACGACTGGACAGTAGCCCCTTCCTGCATTGAGGGTCGAGCACTACAATGTTAATAATAGGTTTGGCTGTGTGCGTATTTCTATTTGTATCTGTGTATGTGTGTGTGTGCGGCCCTAATCATTGTCTGTGCATCTGTCTATGGCAAAATGTTTCGGGGGTTGGGCCACACGCATAAGTTATAAATTATGCATAGATGCATAATTTACAGCTCGTAAGGTCAGACAGTTGCATTTGCCAGCTCTCAGCACCAGCCCAACAACCCAACAACCCAACAACCTCATTCCAATCCCAATTCCAATTCCAACCCCACCCAATCTCAGCATTTGCACAACTACTATTGGTTGCAATTGCGGTAATAAACCTCATGTTGTAACATGCGCTCTACTAAATTGTAACTCCTTAGCATACTTTCCAAAAACTTCAAAGCCTCATAATTTTGTAGAATCTTAACCGATTTCGATGAGCAATATCTTCGTTATCATTGTTTGTCTTCTAAATTGGTTCTGCATCTAAAATTTGTTGGTTTACAAAATAACTTGTTCAAATCTTTCGAAATCCTTAAGTGTTTTAAATTTCTTTTAATTTTTCATTTATAATCATACACTTTAAAATAATTTCCATATCGTATCGTTAAAATCATCTTAATATCCTATTTCTAATATCTTTAAAACACAATCAGCTTTGCTGTTTTGATTTAAATCGCATCTCTCTGACTTTTTGCAACCAAAAACTAAACCAACAACGGCAACAAGGGAAACAACACAACAAGTTGGTATCCACTTAAAATAGGTGTAGTCAATGCACATCGATTGTAGTTCATTGTACCATGGATAGAGAGCTGTGTGTGTTGTGTATGTGTGTGTGTGTGTGTAGTGTTGTTCCCAGCACAACCCGCAGACACCTCTTAACCGCCTTTGCAGAACTTGTTTCTGCATTGGTTTTAACCACATCATTTTGATGTATTTTGTGGCTTGGGTTGTTGTTTAGCATTGGTGTTGTTGCTTTTATTTTTTTGCTTTTATTTTTATTTTTATTTTCTGTTTTTATTTTTAGTGTATCATCATCACGAGTTACACGCACGAGCTGCGTCTACCAGTTTTGCATACAGGAAGGGATTCAGTCAGTAACTAGGGGGTAGGGCTAACAGGCAGGGGGGATAGGGGAAGGGGGGATGCCCAAAGTGCCGACAAGTACAGCGACGGGTACAAATTATCATGCATGTGTTTGTCTTCATTTCTTTGTCTTATTGCATTTTATTCAAATTTCCTACCGTGCGGTTTTTACGTTTATATCGTCGTCATCGGCATCGATTTGCAATTCGCAATCGTAATCAGCTCGAAGGCAACTCTACAGAATGGGAATTCTGTAGACATATATGTATATATTTACATAGTATGTATATTTCTCTTCTCTTTCGATGACAGGCAGACAAAGGGACGGACTCAGAGCAGATCTTTGTGTAGTTTGTTGTGCCAGTTTTCAACAGCTGAGAAGGAGAACATTTATGTTTTTTTACATAGTTAAATACAAAGTTAGTAAATAACAATATTAATTATGTTGAAATGTGGGAAGTATTCTTAAACTTTTCGTATGTAATTTAAGGGCTTTGGTTTTAGTTTAATGCGATATTAAACATGTATTTAATTAAATAGGTAATTTATATATTGAAGGTGGGAAATATCACTGAGCTTAGACCATATATTAATACTTTGTATTTACCTATATTTATAATATACTTTGCTTTTTACTTTAAATGACTTTACTTTAATAACAACTTAATATTTTGATGGTATTTGACCCAAATTATTTGCAAAATTTCAAAACACAAACTCTCCTTACAATTTGTGTCCGTAGGTCAAGCTACATTGTATTTAGAATACAATCTCACACAATACTCGTATGATAACCACTTTGAAGGACCCTTAAAATTCACCTCTTACTGTACACAATCTGCTGGCAACCGCATGAATAGTTACAGATACCTTTCAGTATTGTGGTCGAAAACGAAAAGACTAAATATTTATACGACTTTGTAATGGCTGGCAAAGGATATTTGCATTGGCATCCACTTGAACCCTTTTGACCACCCATGAAACACTCGAATACCTTAACATTTTATAACTGCCGGACAAGTCACGTGTTTCCCTCTTGTTTCTCTAATGTAATTTTTTGGGGCAAAAAAATCCTAAAGATGGAAAAAAGAAGAAAAAGAATACCTTTTGTCTTTTACTTTATGGCCCGTAAGGGTCGACAGCTGTGTTTGTAACCAATTTGCTACTGTATAAAAAAACGAGGAAAACACAAGGTAGCAGCCAGATCAGACCCTGCAACATATTTTACACTCATGTAACTGCACTTCGACTCGGGTTTGGCATATTTTAAAAGTTTTTCATTTGCATTTAGAGACCAGCTGTGTGTGTGTGTGAGTGTGTGCCAAGGGTTACGTCTCATAACAATTTTCACCTGTCCGGAAAAGTAAAAACTGAAAACTGCCTGGCAATTAGGCCTGGCTAAACAATGAGACATTTTGTAAGAGACAGCTTGTTGTTGCCCCTCGAGGCAAGTCAATGCATTGATTTGCCTCAGCCTTAATTTGATGACTATCTAAGTGACTGCAGAGTGTGTGGAAACAGAAACAGGGAACGGGGGGCGTGTGTTGCGTGCTGCTGGTGACACACGCACAATTCTGGGACGAAGGACGATCAAAATTGCTTATCAAAGTTGCACAATCAAAAAAAAAAAGTAAGAAGTTGAGAGCAGCAGCGAATGACGCACCAGCATATAACGAGTCAACCGGGTAATGGGTACTCACAGCGTATTCGTTGTTCAAGTTTGGGGTACTCGTCTCTTGACTGCAATGTCATACGCACTCGAGCGAAGACGTGGCATAGACAATCAGTCGGTAATGTGTGCAAAACAAATCAAGCAACAGCGTCAAGCATCAAGCGGCAAGATATAATCAAAAGCAGCATCATGCCACGTTTTTGCATGCCGCCCCAGGGCTGGGTGCTGCATGCCACATTTTCAGGGAAGAAAACATATTGCATACAAAATGGATTTGCATCTAATGTTAACATGATTAACAGCTGTTAAACTTAACATTCCAAGTATTTTTGTAATTTCATATTTAAAATTGCTAAACATTTGTGGGAATGTCAATTGGAAGTTTATCAGGAATGCCACAGAAATCGCTTTCGCTTGAATTTGACTTAAATTTGTATGAAATTTCTGTCAAATTCTAGCGAAATCGATTCCTGTGGCACCCCTGTATATTACCTTTTACCTTCTACCTACATTTACTTTTTATTCTCCTCGTATTATGCATAGTATTTGACTATTACATAACAGAAAATGCTGATTATTCATATGAATAATCGAATTTTATGTAAAAGAACGTTAATCAATCATAGTAATATTCTCAGAAAATGTAGACTCTCTTGTGAATACAAATTTTCTTAAGCTTCTTATTACATTTTTAAATTTTTCTCAATTATATTTTACTACTTTTGTATTCAAGTAAATTTAATGTAAGCTGTTGTTAAGCACAACTATAACATAATACGAAAAAAATTGACACTTGAAAATTCTATTCTTATTATTTTATGGCCAAAATCAGTATAATTTCCATCCCTCGTATTGTTATGGTTTATGGCCATATCAGAAGCCTGTCGCTCCATGTATCTCTGCTGTTGTTGCTCCAGGCTTATTGCTGCAGGCTCTGTCGCCGTCTTGCGCCGTCTTCGCACTATTTTTCATTTCATTGGGCCGATGCACATGGCTGTCAACTGACGGTTGGAGATGCCGGAGCTGCGTCCTGTGGGTCTGCTTCAGTCCGCAGACAATATAGACTATGTGTAGTTCAACCAGTTGCAGCTTCTTTGGCGCGTCCTTTGGATGACGACGCGCCCGCATATCGATTTCAGCGCATTGTGCCTGTTTGCATACAAATATCCTAAGGACATGTTACACAGATCCCTATCCCCCCTCGTCGTTCGTCGTATCGTCGTATCGTCGTCGGTTCGTCTAAATGCCTGATGCCTGCTTTGGTTACCCTGTCCTGTCACACGTACGCATGTAAATTGTATTTGTGCGCAGCCCTTGTCGTCGTACTCGTACTCGTATTTAGTCCTTGCTCCTTGCTGCTTGTGCTTGATTTCATTTGCTGGGGCAATTGTCTTCAGCGGCGCTTGCATCGACTTTATTTTTGCCAAAAACTTCCAGTTTTTCATTCCATGCCACACTCCAAATGTGCTTTGCTCTTTTGCAACTTGTCAGCCAAGTGGCAGCCATTTTTTCGTTCCATTCTTTGGTTTTTTTTTTGCTTTTCTACTCTCTGATGCATGTGGCAGGACTTTTGCGCTTTTGTGCGTGCCTTGGCCTCCGTATTTGCCTGCTGCTGACATTTGATGTTTAATTTCAATAACTCTGTGCGTTCGTTTTTTAATTTTTTTATTTTTTCGCCAACATTTTTGGTTTTCTTTTTTATTTTTGCTCGCAAGCATTTGACTGTCTTTGACTGCCAAATAGCTTCAAGTGCTGTGAATGCTCACACACACACACACACACACACACACACTTATATTCGATTTCAATTACAGCTGCCAATGGCGAAAAGTGTTGGCTGTGAATTACATAAATTAAATTTTTGAAGAGGACAGACTGAAGTCTGTTGTCAACGTTTCTAAGACTTGACGGGTTTCGATGGAAGGAAGCCAATTGAATGTACAGCACATTTTATTGAAAATATCCATCAAGCTACATATAATTCTATTTCGTTGTCAACTACCATGTTGTTATACCAAAGTTAATACTTTCGAATTTCAGTGAATTGAACTGTAAATCGGTTAAAGAGATACAAAAGAAAAGATGGAAGCAAGCCTAAAGTTTTTGACAGAATCATGTTGAGTTGTAGAAAGATCCCTTTAATTTCTATATATTTTATTACTCCTTTTTACAATTCAATTCGTTTGAGATCTGTTTAAATAATTGCTAACTGTCAAGAAATCAGTTGATATACTTTTCTCTCTGACTGTTGCTCTTTTAATCTTGTTTCCTATGTCAAATATCAATTAGTTATGCTAGTGTATCTAATTACCTTGGTTTACATGGTCTATAAATGGTATATAAGGATCGCCGGTCCAATTAACCGTTCAGTAAAATGAAGTTCGTTTTGGTTATAGCTTGCAGTCTTCTCGGTCTTGCCCTACCAGGGTACCCTACCCTCTTTATGGGTCCAGCTGTCCTTAAGGATTAAAGAGGTTCTCGGAATATGAAAGCCACCCAATGGAAAATAAATAAATACATTTTCTTTAATTAATCTTGAGCGTTTTCTTGAACTTTATGTAAATATATATTTATAGTTAAACTTCCATAACTCGAACTTCTATAACTCGAATTCCTCTCTAACTCGAGCTAAATGAGTGGCAGTAAGATTAATAAACTTAAGAAAAAGAACCCTAAAAGTCGAATATCTGCAGAACTCGAACCTTTTCTTTGGCTAATGGTGATTCGACTTAGGGAAGTTCGACTGTATTTTACTACTGAATTTTACAATTCAATTCGTCTGAGATCTGTTTAAATAATTCTTGCCTCTGTCAAGAAATCAGTTGATACACTTTTCTCTCTGACTGTTGCCCTTAATCTTGTTTCTTATGTCAAATAGCATTTAGCTATGCTAGTGTATCGAATTACCTTGGTTTTATGTAAGATTTGTAAAATTATTATATCCATTTTTAACTTTACATGGTCTATAAATGGTATATAAGGATCGCCGGTCCAATTTACCGTTCAGTAAAATGAAGTTGGTTTTGGTAATAGCTTGCAGTCTTCTCGGTCTTGCCCTACCAGGCTATAGTTTAGCCCTCTTCGGGGGACCAACTGTCCCTAAGGACTAAAGTGGTTCTCGGAATATGAAAAGCACCCAATGGAAAATAAATAAAAGCCTTTTCTTTAATTAATCTTGAGCGTTTTCCTTAACTTCTCGAATATGTTTCGAGCAACGAATAAATATAAATATTTCAGAATCAAAAAAACAAAACTCATAATTGAAAAATGTTCCTCAATTGAGGAATATTTTACGGTGACTTAAATATGTAATGAAATTTGAGTGAAAAACCAATTACTCTACCACAATGCCCAAAAATAATTTTGATTTCATTTCCTGCAGTCCGGCACTTTTGTGGTCAACGTTGCAACCACTGCAACATTTGCTACAACAATACGAACAATAAAAACAATAACAAAACAAAGAAAAAAAGAAAAGAAAGAGGGGAAGGAAACCTTTAGACAGACAGAGAACTCACGTGGTTTGGGCCATTGTTAAAGGTCAGTCAACATTTAGGGGTTTTCACTTTCTGCTTTTTTCTTTTTTCTGAATCGAAAAACTCTCAGCGGGAGTTCCAAAATTTTTGGGAAACACACGCGGGAGGTGTGAAAATAATGTCAGTAGAAAAAGAAGAGGAGAAGGCAAATGAATGATGATGAGTGTATGTGAGCTAGAAGTTGGCCAGAACCCCGTTGCCAATTCCAATTGCGATGATCAAAAGTTCCGACCGGGCTTAAAGCCGTGGCTAACACAGTTGTCAGTTCTGTTTCTGTTGTTGTTGTTGTTGTCTCGCCAGCTGTTAATGAACATTCAACTGGCTAATTAATTTTATACATTTATTAAACTTTTGGCCCCTGCGGAAGCGTGGCATGAGGCATGGGGCATGCCACAACTGCTACGAAACTATTTACCATACAAATCTAATTTTATCAACTTTGTCTTTCGCCTGCTTAACTAGCTACATGGACATGGCGGTTGTCCTGTATCCTGTCCTTCTCTCTCTCTCTCTCTCTCTCTCTTTCTCGCTTTCTATCCCCCTCTCTGTCTGTGTCAAAACATTGTGACACAGTTCTGCTTTCTTACAATTTGCCCGGTCTATTTTCTCAGCGTTTGTTACGGCTCGCGCCATTCTCTTGGCTCATTAACGTTGGCCTTTGTTTTGGCCCTGTCATCAGCTGCCGTCTGTCGTCTTTTGTCCTGGCTGTGTCTTGCCAGGAAGCAGGCGCCAGCTAGCCAGCCAGCCAGCCAGCCATTTCTATTGTAATTTATAAATGTCCACAGTACAAAACTCTTGGCCATTTCTAATATCGGTTTGAGCCCAGAGCTTGCCTGGGATCGGCATGTAAATCAGGTCAAAACAATGCAACTGACAGTGAATTGTGCTCGGCTCTTGGTTGCGTTGCGTTCCGTTCAGTTAACTTCGTTCAGTCGTTCGTCCTGCCACAATGACACATTCAGGACTCTTGCACAGTTTACTTCATTATTGGTTACTCAGCAATTCATTCACAGGACACACCTTGTAGTTGCTCATCCTCTCCATCTGTCTCTCTTATTTACTCTGACTCTCTCTATCTCTTTTTGTGTCTTGGGCTTTGCCCTTTTTATGGCCATGTCCTTTTGCTTATCCTGGCTGACTAATGACAAGCAGCAGCAGCAGCAACAGCAGCCAGCAACATTGCCAATTCGTCCCCGTTGCCCCGGTCTTTTGTCAACGACTCTTTGGGCCACCTTAACATGCTCCTCCCCCCTTTATCCCCTTCCTCTACTCACTTCATTCAGTTCCAGTTCTTTGGCTTTAATGGCGTTTGTCTTCTTGCTGCCTGCTAAAAAGCCAACCAGGGGCTGTACTCAGTCTACTCAATGGCCAAGTGGCAAGTGGCAAGTAGCAAGCAGGCGAAAAGCAGGTGCGCATTTTATAACAAAGGCATAAATTATTTCTACTGTCAGCATTGCTTTCATGCGGCTTTCAGTCCGACAGGACACTCCCGTGTCCTGTAAATGGCACTTGCCTCCATTTATTGTTTGGCTATTGATTTGAATTTGCCCAAAGAATTAAACATGTTATACTTTTCCCACAAGTCGCCCACACAAATAACTCGTACTTTTGTTTAATTGTTTTCAGTTGGTTTCCATAGAAAGTCAACTAGATTTGTTTATGCAGAATAAATTTATAAAATAAATAATAAACAATGAACGTCCGATGAAAGACATTTCTGGAGCGACAGGAATTATTTATTGGTTCATAAAGTTATTGACTTCCAAGTAGAAATAAAATAAAGAAATGCATTTCCTATCTATTCTATTGTGATTACGATTTATTTATTTCAATGGGATCAGTGTATTAAGTTCTTTAACTTAACTCAACAAGTTTCCCTAATCAAAAACTTAATGGCTAGTCATGTGACTTGATTATAAATAAAATATAAAATTACAAATTTAATTGGGATTTGCTTCATGATTTCGCTATAATTGTAACATTCCAATTCTCAGCTGACCATAACAAATAATTCTAATTGTGAAAATTTTAAATGAAAATGAAAGATAGTAATAAATGAAACTGAGTCGGAGAGAGAGAGAGCTAAAATAATTTCGTTTATTATTTAATAATGACCTTGCCGAAATCTGCAATTGTCAGGCTGGCCTTAAATATATAATATTTTAATTTTAAAGAGCCGAAAAAATAATGTAAATTTATATTAAAATGATGTGCAAATTTGTTGGTCAATGTGTAAAAAGTACACAATACACAATTGGAAAATTGGAAAATGGTCAAAAATTGTATTAATCTGCTGGCCAACGAGTTGAATAATTTAAACAAAGGTTTTAACAAAAGCTAAAATTTGCCAGCCACACAAAAACACAAAACGAGTACAAAATGCAACGAATACAATAAATAAATAATTGATTTGTTGTTTAAGCAGACAACTAATTGTGCTCAACTGTTGTGTGTTGTGCACACACACACAGATACGGGTTGGACATGTGTGTGTGTGTGTGTGAATTTGCTGGTGGTTATCCGAATCAGACTTGGCCAGTTGTATAGAGTTATAGATATAGCTGTTAATTTCAAATAAAATATAATTACAATAACCAAATAAACTGAGTATTGAAATGTGAAAGTCGACGCGGAGTTGCCCTGTAACTATTTGAAATTAATTAATGAAATTATTAGAAATTAAACAAAATTATACAAAAAGAATGTGAATTTAGCAATTGAATTAAATTGACAACAATTTGTATTGTCACCTTAAATAATAAAAAGTTGAACTTGAATTAATAAGTTAACTTTATCTTAAATTATGTGTGAATTCAAATTTTGACTGTGTGGTTTTTGTAGATTTAAAGGGTATAAATTTGAAATCTAACATTAAATATAATAAAATATAATAGCTTTTTATTTAAGATAAATAAAAAAATTAGTTAGTATTTATGAGATACACTTCCCCCACAACTGTGTGGCTAAAGGGTATCAAAAAAAGGGAAATTCTATTGCGCAATAATTGAAGCATTGTGCGTAATCAAATACTGTGCAATTGTACATGCAAAAACTTTAATTGCTTTAATTGCCCTCGCACTTGTGTTATTTTTGGTGACATTACATTATAAAAGCAGAGGCAATTTCAGTGAACTTATCGCAGTCAGTGTTGAATCTCAATTGCAAAATGAAGGCAGCTCTGTTCTCAGCCACTTTGGTCCTGCTCATGGCGGCGCTTGTCCAGGTAACCACAATTGGCCTAATCCTAAACTGATTTTGGTCTCAGGATGATTTTTATTCCGTTTTGGCAGTGCGATCCGAATTTCCATCAGCTGATGAAGCAGTGCATGGAGGAGACCAAGATGTCGGAGGCGGACCTGAAGGATTTCATGAATGGCGGCATGAAGAACACGGCGAATGAGAACCTCAAATGCTACAGCAAGTGCCTGATGGAGAAACAGGGTCACATGGTCAATGGGCAGTTCAATGCGGATGCCATGCTCACTACCCTGAAGAATGTGCCCCAAATCAAGGACAAAATGGACGAGATAACCTCCGGTGTGAATGACTGCAAGGACATGAAGGGCACCAACGACTGCGACACCGCATTCAAGGTGACCATGTGCCTCAAGGAGCACAAGTCGATGGGCGGTCTTCCATCAGTTGCAGATGCCCAGCGGGGTTAAATTCTCATAAAAACTGACTATTTTAACAGTTCTCCAAAGTGTTGAGATGAATTTGAAATAAAAATATTTGTGTGTTTCATGTTGCAGTAAAGCAAATTTCTTCTTATGGGTTGTTTATATTTAAGGGAAGTGGAAAATTTAAAAATTACGCAATTTTAAGAAAATAACAAGTAATAATTTTGTAGATAGAATCGATAACTAAAAATAATAATTATTAAACAGAAACTTTAACCTGTATATGGAATTGAGGAACATATTATTTTGTATTTCTTTGAAAAACAAATTCATTATTAAGTTATTGAAATATTTCTGGATAATCCGACCAATTGGCTCTTCTGATTCTAAACGATATTGTAAACATTTAAAAATTAATAGTTTTAGTGGAAATTTAAAGCTAAATACAGACAGCAAAACTAATGTGCGGAATATTCAAGAGTTCACATTATAATTTTTCTTACTTTACGAACGAAATTCACTATATTTTTTAAAATAATTTAAAAGAATTGTCTTCTATTAGTATCTTCAGTTTGTTTTACGTCATGTGACAAACGCAACTCTGAATTCCCATTTTGGGTTTCAATTTTGATTTGCTTATCTGCAGTGAAATCGATGTGATTGTATTTTGAAGATGAAAATTCCACGTATAAGGTGTGTGTGTGTGGACCAAGCCCAAGATCCTAGGTGACAAGCAGACTGACCAGTTAGACAGACAGACGGATCGAGTATACCAAGTAATTCCCCTAATGCTGGTTGTTTTTTGGATTCCCAGATGAACATGCCTCTCATTGCAGTGTTGTGGCATGTGTGTGTGTGTGTGTGTGTGTGTGTGTGTGTGTATGTGTGTGATTTATCAAGAGTCGCCACAGAATGCGGCACGCACGGACAGTTCTAGGAAGCAGCCATTGACAACTTACAACCAACCTGTTTCCTCTGTTACAAGACAACGCGATGTTGTCTACGAATATCATTTGTCAATTTTAATAAGTTTCAAATCAAGATAATTAAAACAAGCGACGCGCGACCGTCTACGGTTGAAATGCGGGAACTCTGGCCACTCCGGCAACTCTGGCAACTTCTCCGGTAACTGACTGAGCTTGAATGCGAGTATGGTGGCAATCCTTTCCTTTTTCTTTGGAACATTGTGACACCAATTACCGCTAATAAATCATTTTCACGTGTGCGTTTCTGTGCGTGCCTCCTCCTTTCTCCCTTTCTTTCTCTCTCTCTCTCTTGACATTCTCTCTTTCTCTTGGTGTAGCATATGAGCTGCGCTTAACGGCTACAAGCAATGTATGGAGAGGGGGAACAGGGGGCAATGTAACCATAGAAGACATAACATAAATCAACGCCGGCAGCCTTGCAACGCCAGTTCATTGCACTTGCAACTTGGGGTGAGGCTGAGATGCTGGGACAGGGGACAGGGGACGGTGGACTGAGCCGGAGCAGGTTGACAGCCCAGCCCTGGCATGACACGATGAGACATCGAAATTTTACTACCTATCGTATGTGAAAGAAAGCCAAAGAAATTCTTTGAAGGACTGTGAACGCTCCCTCCCTTCCCTTCCTGTTACCTTGCAGTCCCCCTTTACCATTCGACCAGCCAATGACAATTTGAAAAAAGAGATTCTTTTGCCCGTCTGCGGATTAGAGATGGCAGCGTGATGGAGTTTTTATATGAGTAGCTTAAAAAGAAATATAACTTCTTCTTTTTTTTTGGGAAATCATCAAGTTGTGTTTTTGAAAGCAGTCGAAAAAGTAACCCCACAAATTTAGAATTAATTAAATATACAAATTATACAATTTAGTTTTTTAAATCAAATTAAAACTGTAAGAAAATAAAATGAATTTAAATTTATCAACAAAATGATCCAATTAGATCAATAAGTATTAGAAGTATTATTAAATACACACTGTCACTGTCATTCAAGTCGTGTCACGATCGAAAGATGACACGCTCCCATCGCTGGCTCGAAATGAATTTTGTTGGAGCCGAGGCTGAGCTACTTTGAATTGAAAGGTCGGGTCGTAGTTGGAGCTAAAGTTGGATCGGGCGTAGCCATGGCAGCCGTATGCATACAAATTTGTTGTGACTCCCTTTTGTCTCCTTGTCCCACCTTCAACCACCTCGCTTCCTCCGTCAATCCGACCTGGACACACCGCACTTGAAATTGTGCAGCTTGGCCATGCATATAATGGCCTGGCCTTTTATCAACTAACAAATACAGGCAACAAAAAACTTTGA
Organism: Drosophila limbata; assembly: GCA_963924055.1. Lineage (NCBI taxonomy): Eukaryota > Metazoa > Arthropoda > Insecta > Diptera > Drosophilidae > Drosophila > Drosophila limbata. The sequence goes on along the minus strand of OZ001355.1, from coordinate 16,034,598 downwards.
CGATGGATGACTACAGTCGGCGTTGCCTGCACTGGAAAACTCAATTTGAATATTGTTGAAACTGAAAACAAGAAAAAGCAGCTGAAGCTAAAGAAAAGCCAAGCCAACCGAGTCGACCAACTCCTCCAAGACACAGATGAAGACGAAAACGTAGACGATGATGATGATGAAGGAGCAGCACAAAACGTTCATGTGCCACATGCCACATGATGAAATGCAGTCAAGTTAAAAAGTGTCACTTGAGTTATGAGTTCATTGTTTGTACATAGTTACGATTCCCCATCAGGGACAGGGACAGTGGAGGAGTTGAAATCTCCTTTTCAATGGGATTGTACAATATACATATATTGTAAAAGTTGCTGTTGATTTGGGTTTAGGCTTTTGTTGTTGCCTCTACCAAAGGGTTGTTCTGGCTGTTGTTGTTGTTGTTGTGTTCCTCTTGCAATTGCTTCTTAGTGGTTGCCACTGGAGACCAAAGTGAAGCTGGATGACTTGCCAGTCTTGCTTATAGTCATCTCTGAAAGTACAACTAAGCAACAGACTATCAGCATATTTAATAATAAATCTTTTCTGCGATTGAATCACATTTTACTCATGCCAAATGATGATTTCATTTCCAGCTGAATGGCAAAAAGATCATTAAAGTTGTCCAAAACTAAGCTGAACTTGTCAACAGCTATTATTTAATTTAATTACTTTATTAAACAAAGATTTAATTTTCAAATATTTACGCATTTATTTTTTAAGGTATTTTAAAATATAGATAAACCTTAAAATTGGATATTCGATATTCTACTTTATTTCATATTTTGCTTTATTTCTTTACAGATTTTCAAAACAACAATTAAATGTTTAAAACCTTTAAAATATATGTAAGTACGTATCTTTGTTTTTTATTCCTTGGCTATAAATGGAGCTTTTCATATTGACGAGTAAGTTCTAAGTAATTTTCTAAACTTAAGTAATAAATTTATAACTAAGTATATTTGCTTTCAAGCTATAAACTGTCTCTTATTTATTTATTTTTACTGATCATTTTTATATCAAACTATTTTTGGCTTCGATAAACTATGAACTAATCCCAGCATTGGATTAATTTAATTAAAGCTGCGTTTCTATCTATTCCCATGACTTGAACACTTTGTGATATTGTTAGCAATTTCGCATGGAGTCGATTCCAAGAGCTCTGTGATAAAAGTGAACCTTACATTAAGTTCATAAATCAACGTGGCTGCTGCTCCGTTCAAAGACCATGCACAGCAAATTGCTAACATCCGGGTAATTTGAATAAAATTGTGTTTATCACTCGGGACTCGGGTTATTCAAAGCTGGAAATGGAAAAGGTATGCGCAGAGCTCTTGAGATACTATATACACAAATAGACCGTTGGGGGAGCAATTAAAACCTTGAATATTTGAATAGAGTTTTTGGTATACTTTATATTTAGGCGCGCTTAATTATGGCAAGCCAGGCAGAAAAAGTAGGCGTCTCCGGTAATGAAGGTATTGAAAAGGCGGCGACATGCAACCGATAATTAAATTCTAAAGAGAGTCGAGTTCCCACATCCTAGGGATTTAGCAATAAAAATAAAATTGTTTGGTTACGTATAAAATTTATATATGTAAATTGCAAGAGGGGTCGGTGCAGTTGTACTGATCTAATGTGGTCGTTACGTGTCTATGCATCTTGAGCGGGTACCACAGGGTTTTCCGTTAGTTTTCTCTTATATAGTGAGAGAGGGCGAGAGAGGGAGAGGGGGGGAAAACGTGTACCCGCACATAATTGTGGAAATTGTTGAAAACTAAAGTGTCAACTTTTGGGTTGTAAACGTCCCCCGACCTAAGACTCAACTCCCTCTCTCCATGTGACGCCTTTTGTGCAGTTGCTTTCTAATTTGGGCACACGCTCAGCCTTAGAGGAAACAACAAAAGGGCCAAGTGTGCAACTGACGAGTGTGAAAGAAAAGCGGACAGTCAGTAAGTGAGAGAGACAGGGAAGGAGAGTTAGGGAGTGTGGGAGAGACCTGGTGTGGGGGAGAAAAATAGCATTTCCGTTTTTCACACAAACATTCGAAAGCAATTTTTCAAAATTGAAATTCATTTCATATATAGTAGTAGAAAGAGCAGACAACCACGACGCCTGTCTACGCGTCCATTATTCCTCATATCAAGCATTCGTATCTATGGCAATGCATCGCCAAATAAGATCGTTCAGTGCTGATAATAGTGCCGAGGACCAGCAAGTGTTGAAAATTGCCGAGGGGTGACAACCCGGGGCGACAATTGTTAAACCATGGCCATGCCCGACTGATACTGATACTGATAACTGATAACTGTCAGCGTCCAGTCCATATTAAATTCGTATAGACTGGACTGGATGATGGTCTTATAAACCTTTCTTGCAAATTAGTTCCAGAGCTGTCAGAGAAATTGCTTATTCTATCTATCGAGAGATTTGACTAGCCCTCTATGAGATTCATTGCAAAATACGTGCTTATTCAAAGTTATCTTACTTCAAATCACAAAAATTAATGGTCAATAGTCGGATAAATCTAAAGGTTTAGCTGGGCTTGATTTGCAGCAAAAACAGATAATATTTAGATTTACATTTCTTATAAATAAATGGAGTAGAGATAGGGTTGAGATGAAACTATCCAATTTTTTGCAAATATTATAGTTGAATAATATTTGATAGAAAAGATGCTTGCGAATTTACAATTTGAAGATTCTATAATGATTCATTCCACATTTTTGCTGTTAAATTCATTTAGTTTCTATAAAAAATGTTTGGAGAATTCCATATTGCGATTTATGCGTGTGTTTCAAAAACTCTGAATTTTAAATCTCAACATTTAATCAACTCCTGTCATAATTAACAAATTAATTCTGCAAATTATCTACGATAATCAAAATTCAGTGAGTTGTCAGTTTTCACATCATTCATTTTAAATAAGTATTATTATTTGTTATTATTTTAAATAATTTTTAACGAAATGTTCCCAATAGAAAAGTATAGCTAACTCAAATTTATTTTTGTCTAATAACGCACTTGATAATTCAAATGTAATGCAAACTCGGTTGGGGAACGTACTGTTGCCTCAGTCTTTACAAAAGTAAATAATCGAATCGTTGGCAAACGAGTTTGTGAGTTGAACCTCAACTGTGACATTTGTAACAAAATTAAACCAATTTTCCCCTGCAGCTTTTTTAGGCCGAAAGGTATCAATAGCTGGCAAAACCTGACCCCAACTCTCTGGGAAAACACTTGAAATGTAAACAGGAGCCCAACAATTGACTGAATGATGGCATGACAGCAGGCCGAACGGACAGGCAGACAGACAGACAGACAGTCGGACGGACAGACGGACTTGGGTTGTCAATCAAATTGTCGCGAGGGACGCACGCAAATTTATTAAATCGATATGCCGTCAAAATTGAAAGTGGTTCGCGTTGGTTTTTGCATGTCTGGGACCTTGACAGGGTCGAAACCCAGAAAGCCAGGACATCAGAGGGAAATTCTCCGCACAGCGTAGACAGTTGAAAGCCCAATCTAAACATTTGCATTGATTGCATTTTGTTGAAAAGTAAAGATACTTTTTGCTTTTTGAGCAAATATTTGAATGTCGTGTAAAATTTAACAGTTGTTGCTACATAAAAATTAGCCAGACTGAGAGGGGAATGGCCAGAAGGGGATTGGGCAGGGGAAGGGGAGAGGAGTAAATCTCAAAGTTGGTTGTAGAAATTTATTGTTATTACAAGCGATTTTCTAAAATAATTAATAGCAAGTGTGCGGCTGTCACTAGCAGAAATTACAGAGCAGAACAAAGGAGGAAACGTAACAGGAGAGGAGGGAATACATACATACATAGGTCAAGGGACACACGGAACACGCAGGACACAGGACACACAGTGTCCAAAGGCAATTGTGCATTTTGTCAATGGGAATTAAATTGGCAGTCGACGCGACTTGAGCTCTGAAATGTCAACTCACAGATTCAGACGAGGAGGAAAAACGGCAGGATATCGTCAAATCAAGCAGGGGGGAGAAGGGAGAGGGAAGCGGAGGGGGTCTAAGGCTCAATTGTGGGCATGTTGAGCGGTTGTTCCAATGGATTCGATCGCTCAGTTGGCTGGTCATTCCCATCATTAGCGCCTGTACGTGTCAAATTGATGCTGTTATTGTTGTGCCGAGTGAGTGTGTGTGAGTGTGTGCGTGTGCGTGTGTATCTGTGAGTGTAGTATTTGACATTTAGCTTAGCCGCGGGTGACAAATTTAATGGACGTACCCGAGAGCATCTTTTGTCAATCCAATTTCGAGGGTGGGTGCCGTGTACAATGGAAGGAACAGGAAGGAATTCTATTGATTTCGGTCCAAAACTCGAGCTATTTGACTATCTAATTACTGCACTATATACTTATGTTATATGGCCAGACATTTGGCATAAATATTTTGTAAATAAGTTGAATCTCGCACAATAAACTCGTCCGTTTTTCCTGTTTCCCCCCATCATCATCATATGACAGCTGCCAGCATTTGCACTGCGGCCACAAGATAAAGGAATTAACAGACTAAAACAGTCTAAAAAGACAGAAGAGTGCAGACAGAACGACCCACAATTTCACCCTTTTCTCATTCGGTTCCCATTCGGGATGACATGTGTTAAGGCGCTGAAAATGCTTATCTCCAGTTCGTGCCACACGAATCACACGTACCACAAGTTTATATTCTCTCCTTTTAGTATTGTTATTATTATGGCAGGAAGATGATTCGAATTTAGGGCAGACATTTGAATGTTACTTGGTTAACAACTATATTTTAGGAGAGGATGCTAAAAGCTTTCTATCGTATTTCTGTGAATTAACTGAGGCTGAACATAACTAGAGATTATTTTAAGCTTATAAAAGAAAAATATATTTTACGAAACGAAATTATAATTTATTCTTTTTTTAAATCAAACTATTCTATGGTTTTTATTTCCAGTCTACAACAGAATATTTCAAGTATCTCAAAGTAGTTTTCTGTTTCTGAAATATGATAAAAGTCTTTTGAATTTTAGGACCTTAACTGCGTATTATTTGTATCTTTAAATGCTATTTTTCTACTTAAAGTTATAATAATAATTCGTTTCTCCTTTGAGCTTTTTCTCAAGCAACCACAACTTGAATTCCTTTTCGTCTCTTAATCTTTTATTGGTGTTTATTTAATACACATAGTAGGTAGTATTCTTTCCTTGTGCCAACATGGTTAACTTGGCTTACAATAAATCAATTAATTGTGGACAGCCTGTAAGCAAATCGAACTCGTTAATTATAAACAGCAATTGTCTTGCATACCAAAATATCAAAACGAAAAGAAACTCCACACACTTTGAATAAGGTTGCCACGAAATGCATTTTGTTTCTTTTACTTTTGGTATTATCAACATGTCTCTGGGCTGTGTTCATTGTAGCCAGGCATGACTTTAGCCATAACCCATAACCATAACGCTATCTCAGATGTCCAAGCACGAGCTTTGACTGTGGCTTGGGCTTTGGTTTTTTTTTTCTCCTTTTTAGCCCTGCTCTCAAATAAATTATTTTTGATTGATGTGGCTCGTAGTGCAGCACGTGCAACGAACTCGTTGAAATTCGTCAGAGAAAAGAATATGAAACAGAAGAGAGAAAACTAAATCTATGCAGAAAAGATTGACAAGAGTTACCCTGTAAATGAGAGACCTTTTATGAGATTCTAAAAAAGAGAAGAGAGAAGTATCTTCACAAATGATATGTGTAACTTCAAAAGTATCCCAGAGATTGTTGATAAATAGATAGACAGAATAATATGATAAAAATTTCTCTGCTGCAGTTTCTTCAAGTCGCTGATTTTGTTTATAGTTTGTCATACCTATTATACTATTGAAAGGTTATATAAATATAAAGAGAAAGCAAAGATGTGAAGGCGCTCTTTACAAATGTTAGCTGTAGTTGCAAAAGTATCTTAGAGAGTAAAAATGGTTCAAATTTCTATACAGCTGTTTCTTAGTCTCTGAATTTGTTTACAGTTTGTAACACACTATTTAGCCATTCCATTTTCTACAGGGTATAACAACTCAAGAACTGAGCCAATGCGTTGATGATTAAAATGCAGCCAAGGTAACGTGTGGCGTTTTCTACTATGAAAAAATATGCTTTAATTGTCTCGGTGTTTTGGTTATTGCTCAAATCTAATGTGAGTGTGTACATATATGATTTTTGAGTTCTCAAGTTCTGAGAATTATCGAGCTGAGCTACGTGCACGGCATTTTCAACAATTATTGTCATTATATTTTCAGTTATGCCCTGCATGACAAAATACTCTCAGCAATGTCGGGTTATTTATGGTTAGTGCGATAGTTCCCGTAGTAGTCTTTTCAGCTGTCTTTACAGTAAACTAGTTTAGACGCCTTGTAAGCAATTCCAGGAAAAGCGTCAAGCTACTAAATGAAAATTGTAAATTGTATCTACGAAATACTTGTGCACGTGTCGAAATTGAAGGCACACTCCCGACTGGATGATCACGGGTCCAGCTCAGTCGAGGGAACTTTGCTTAATGTACTTAGAGGGCTCTTAAAGTGCTATAAAACGCGTTCAACTGCGCTTCTTTCCCAATTTCCCCACTCCACTCTCCACTCTTGGCCAAGAGGCGCTTGTTCTAGCCGGCTGCTCACTTTTATTAACTTGGCCCCGGTCATATATGTAATTGCTATTATTTTTTGTATACTTGAAGCCTCTGTGTTCTCGATTCGGTTGAAGTTTTCCTAGAATCATGGCTAATATTTTCACCGACTGCTGTCCATTTTCCAGGGAAGGCGTCACAGTTTTCTATGAATGACTTAAGTGCTAGTTACGAGTTTTAATCAATGGCAACGAGATAAAACGTTAACGTTGAATCGATGAAGCGTAAGAGGAAATCTTGAAAAAGATGCTCAAGATTAATCACAGCATTTAATAGGAGATTATAAAAAAGCTGATAAATTATTATGATTGCTGCTATTTGTTAACATTTCTAAAATTTAAAACTTAGATTCTAAATATATGTTCCTAAATTTAAAATTGTATTTATTAAGAATAACACATTTATACAATTGAGAGTAAAAGAAGTGTGTGTCTTTCCAGATTATTTACTCCTTTGTACTCTCTTTTTTTTAACCAGTCTAAATTGTGCTTTGAATTCAAATACAGAGAAAAACAATTTTCAATTGAAATCTGAATTCATATGGAAAGTTTTTCTCAGATTCTTAGCTTTTTATCCACTCGGCACGTATTCAAAGGTCCTTTTTCTCAATCAGGCTCGATTTGAAAGTGATTTGAATTAGTTTTTTCTTGTTTTTTGCCAGTTTGCAGTGGTTATGGACTCTCGGCTTTACCTGGTTTACAGTTGGTCAAAGGATTCAAATGGCTAAAGGATAGTATTCAGTGTCCTTAACACCTTCACAGCAGGATGCAAAATGCGTGGACGAAGACGAAGAGGAAGACAAAAAGCTGCACTTGTTCTAGTTTAATTGGAAAACGCAAAATGCAATATTTGCCAATAGGTGGAACGGGGAAGAAAAACGGAGCCTGAAATGGGAAAGAACAACAAACAGGGTGAAAAACACAGCATCAATAGATCAAAATAGCACAGTGCAAAAGGGGTAGAAAGAGGGAGCTGGGAAAAAGGTAAAACAGGGAATGGAAACAAAATAAAGTTAACTAAAGCTAAAAAGGAAAAATCGCGCAAGGAAACTGAGCTTCACTCTCTCTTTTTCTCTGTCTCCGTCTCGCTCTTCTGCAAATAGGCCCTAAAAATCAGGCAAGAGCCTGGCAAAAATCAACAACAGGGAAAGCTCGTTGGCCAAACCAAGTTAGACAAGATTGTGCAACAAACAGTGGCAAGCAAGCAAAAATTGCAATTCGCTCTCTCCCTCTTCTTGTTGCACTGCATTGTTGTTCTCGGGGAGTTTCCCTCGAGTCGGAGTCTTAACTCGTTGCACCAGCCCACTACTCACCTGTTAGTGCCAGCTTGTTGGCCACGTCTTCAGCTCCTTCTTCTGCTCCTGTTGCATGCCTCCTTTTGCTGCTGCTGCTGCTGCATTTCCAGCTGAGTTGTTGCCGCTTGGCGAGTTCGAGGCGAGTTTCGCAAACTTCTGGCGTTGTGATTGTGTGCGGCATAATTGCATGCGATTATGCTGCCTGCTCAGCTGTGCAATTTATATCATGGGACCAGCCTCAACAACAACAACAGCAACAACAACAACAGCAACAACAACAACAACAATGTCAGTAAAAAGCAAAAGAAGAAGAGCTGCAACAATAATAATAACAAGAGCACAAGTTGAGCTTCAGTTCAGTGTTCAGCAATCTTCACACTTCCAGCCAAGTCTCCACAGTGGTTGAAAAACAAGGCTAAAAAAAAATTTAAAATGCATTTCTAATTCACTCATTATGCTTAATTTAGTTAAACAACTAATGTTTAGTAAGCTTCACTAAAATACTGCTTTGAAAACAAACTAATTCTAAAGCTCTTACTTAATTTCAGCAAGTTACAGCTTTCTATTTTCCTTTGGACGGTAGTTTTAAGTAAATTTGGGACAAACGCTTATTTTTTGTCACATTTTGAAATCGTTCAACTTGATGAAAATCTGTGTTCGATTCTCATACTGTCATGTTAAAGTTCCAACACCGTCATTTGCATTCAAACATGTGTTTTTAAGTAAATAAACAAATAAATTTGTAACAAATTCAAATGTAATTCCAAGTTTATGATTAGTTGGTTATCAAAAGAGAGTGTGAGTTTTAAATGTAATAAATGAACATCTTTTAATTATGGAATAAAGTGTGTAAAACGATGAAAAACCTACATAGTTTTGTTGTGTTCATATAGTAAAATAATTATAATTAGTCATAAAAACTGTTGATTTAATTATGAATATTATTTTGAGTTGTGTCTCCTAAAATGTATTTTACAACATGCAATTCTAATATTGTTGTTCCACTGTGCAGCGATTGCTCAATTCGGTCGCATTGTGTTTTCCGCCCACTGTCCTTTATCCCCCCCTTTACCCATTCAGATCCTTTGCCAGCGCCTGTCAATTTCAGCTGCCGCTTTGGCTGCACGGCACCAAAATTTGTTTTTAGTTCAATTTTTGGTCAAAATTCTATGTCCGGCCGTTAAACGGGCCTGGGCATATTTTATAGCAACTCGGTGTTTCTGTGGCTATCGCTCGATAGGGATGTGGAAAGGATGAGCAATGAGCAACGAGGATTGAGGGATGTGGATGCAACAGCAGCGGCAGCATTTGCTATTTGTGCAATTTGTTTTGAGCTCATGACAAATTCCATTTTTTTGGGGACTGCAACAGACTTGATAATGGAACAGAATCGAACGGAGGACCAAACTGAACTGAACTGAACCTATCCCCACAAACAGTCCTTTCTCTGTGAGCTCCATTGAATCGGAATCGCTTTAGGGTCCCCATTTCCGAGCCTGTAATCGAAAATATTGTGCCACGTTTGTCGCACTTTTGGTAATTAAACATGGCCGATGCATTTTATTGTCTGCTCTCTAATTATTTATGCACACATCAGCAGAAGGCCAAAAATCCATTGGGAGTTCACTGAGAAATTTATCACACAATTTAATGCACATTTACGGAAATATAAGCATCAAAATATGTACTATATGTGGTGTGTATTCATTCTTTGCTCTATAAATTGAAATATAATGCCATCCTATCTGAGGCAGCTGATAACCCTTGACTCGCTCTGCATTAAACTCTGAGTTCTCAGTTCTGCTCGGTTCTCTTTGTATTACCCACAAATAGAGCTGTACGAGAGTTTTCTTCGACTACAGATAATTTCATGGTGGGCTCCACATCTCGGAGACTTCTTTCTCAGTCCACAAGACTGATAACAAGGGAACACGCAAACAGTTGGACTCTTGTGGACTATCTAGGGGTCGTTGCCATTACAATAAATATACTTATGTAGTTGGTATATTTATATGTCATTCACTACTGATGCAATCTGGAGCACAGCTCAGTGTCCAACCCATCGAAAGGTTCAAAGGCAGAAGAGTTTAAATTAATACAAATTTAAAAAATTATTATTTTATCAACATCAAAAGAAATTATAGCAGAAATCTTATTCTCTCTTATCTGAAGTCAGTTTGTGAGGAATATAATAACCTTATTGGCTTCAAAGTATTAAGAAAAAGTTGAAAAATATATAAAATATCTAGAGCACAAAGGATGAACACTGTCAAAATAGATTTATTAGATATTCATTTACCTTATTATTTATTTAACGACGGTTTAATAGTAAACATTAAGTATATAAAATTAAAAATTAAATCAAATTACAAAATTTTAAATTGAAACGGTTATAACAGTTGTAAAACATGATATAGCTTTAGTTATAATTATTGATGTGCTAAGTGTAATCTGTGAGTTAAGTGAAAAATTTTGACGAAAATTAGAAAAGTGTCCTGTGGACAGAGATACTTGCCCCATCTCCACTAATGCGGCATGTTGCAGCTAACTGAATATGAGGTAGCATTTTGCGTTGTTGCTATTTTTACAGCCTTGCACACACACACACACACTCATTCACACACTCACACACATGTGTATAAAGAATAGTAAAATGGAAACAAGTTGAACAAGTTTCCGACACCTTTTGCAGCAGCCGAAAAAAGAAGAGAGAGAGAAAAATGGCAATGTGTTGGGACTTCGTCTACTCTCAATTGAAGTCGGAGTCAGTCAGACGGGAGTCAGGAGAAGGGGACATTTCGAGGGAGGGGGTAAAAAGCGTACTAACTTAGTTAAGGAGGGGAAAGGAGCTCTGCACCTTTTGGCAATTTATACTTGGCTTTGTAGATTTGTTGCCGCCTGTTGACGACTGCCAAGGACCAGGAATTTAGCTTATATGTGTGTGAAGTTCTCACCATCACTCCTCCCCCCTCCCCACCCCACTCTCTGTGGACCGCAAGCATCTTCCGGTCATGTGTGGGCTAAGAAGGCTTCCCAGTTAATGAAAAAGTTGCCATGAATAATAAATGCATTAGAGAAACTTGCAACAAACAAAAGTTACATGCTGTGGGCAGATCACACATACAGATACAGATACATTTATATATGAAGATATCTCCAAGTGATAAATAATAAATAATACATTTTTCGAAATGTTGAAAAGTGGCAAATGATGCTCTAAGAACAGCAATTGAAGTTATAGTCAACTTGGCCTTGGCCTTAAAGAAAACGAAAACAAAACCCAAAAGTAGAGAAAATACAGAAAACGAGAAAAATTCAACAGCTTCTTTAGCTATCTATAGATACAGATACTTAAGATAAACTTCAAGTTGCCAGATCTAAACACTCTATATTTAGACTCGCACTTGAGACTCGCGCATTGCCCTAATGTATCTCAGATTGTACGAGTGTGTGTGAGTGTGTATCTATGTGTGTGTGTATTTTATCCTTGCTGTGTCTGGCAATATGTTAAACATCTTTTAGCGTTGACAAAATTGCATACCACCCTGCCCCCTGCCCCTGTTTCTTGGCCATGCCTTGCAGCTGCAACAATTAGAAGTTGCCTCGCAATAGGAAACGTATCTGACGGATGCGCCTTCAAAATTGTTCCTGCTGTCGTTGTTGCTGCTGCTGCTGATGGCGGCGCGTGTGAGCTAACAACAACAATAACACAACTACAGTTTGGCCGAGTGCTGAGTGATGTGTTGAGTTTGAGTAAAAGAGCGCTCTGAAAAAAAGAGACAGAGAGAGAGAGTGAGTAAGGTGGGAAGGGAGAGAATATTTGAGAAATGCAACAAAAACATTGAAAAAGAACTCCCGCAGAGTTGGCTTTACTTAAAATAAATAGTTATTATGTTAATAATAATATTATATAATCTCAAATTTAAATAGCATAATTAATATTTACAGTTTATTTACTATGTGTAAACAGCAATAATTCGACATTTGTTATTATTACAACATTTTACTTTATTATTATTAATTTTAACCAAAAATAAATAAAATAACGTTCTGTTTATTCCATTTAAATTAGATTCCTTGCTCTACATAATTTATCAACAATTTTATCAATTGAAAACGCACTCAAAAAGTGACTCAACTTTGCTCTCATTTTAAGCAGCACACTAGCGCCAATCGGCCCTGCAGCGGCTGTAAAAGTAACTAAATTAATACACGAGAGAGAGCGCTCGTGAGAGCGTCGTACATCGTTTGTGATTATTGAATACAAGCCGAGCACATGCGCTTCCTTCGTGCCGAGAGTCTCGCTCTCGCTCGCGCTCTCGTTCTCTCGCTATCGCTGTGCTACTCTCTCGCCTGCGCTGGCTGTGTGTTAATCGTGCGGCAATTGTAATTTTCGTTAGTCAACGGCCAGTTGGTTTGTCAAACTTGCAAACAGTTCGAGTGCGAGCGCCGTACGGTACGGACGTGTGGAGCACGCACAATTTCAAATTGAACAAACGCTGAAACGCTAAAGAAAAATCTCAAATCAAAATTCAAAGTGTGATGTTGAAAATTGTTGAATTGGAAAATTATACAGATTGCATTTAAAACCCAAGCCACAAAACAGTGAAGTGCTAATGCATTAAATTGCCATTTGCAAATTAAATAAAAATTAATTGAAAGCAATTAAGTGAAGTGTGAGTGAAAAACGACAACAACAAAACAGCGACTAAAAATGTTACAAAACTGAGCAGTGTTCTAAATGCAAATAGATACCCTAGAAAATCACAATAAAATTCCCAACATAAAATTAACCCAAACATCAAGAGAATGGAGTCAAGGTTAGTCCTGCTCCTTCTGCTCCTAACGGTGCTCCATGGCTCTCTAGGAGCCCTGGCGCCCAAGGAGCCAAGTGGAGTCAGCGCCGCCAGCAGCAGCGCCAGCAGCGGAGCTGGTAGCAACAGCGCGGCCAGCGCCATGTTGGGCGGAGGCGGAGGCGTCAGCCTGTCCAGCGATTATACATCGCTGTTGGCAGCCTCGGTTCCGGTCTCGGTCTCGTCGCCGGCTCCGGCGCACAGCGGACCCGTCAATCAGTGCAGCTGGACGTACAACGGGAGCAGCGGGGTGCACTGCGCCCTGAGGCTGATCGAGAAACAGCCGGGACTGGACCTGCAGGGCGCCGATGGCAGCAGCCAGTTGACCATCAAGTGCAGCGATCTCTATCTCTTCGAGTCCACGCTGCCCGTCGCGGTATTTGCCCGCCTCCAGACGCTGGACACTCTGCGGCTGGAGTCGTGTAAACTGCTGCAGTTGCCCAACAACGCCTTCGAGGGACTGACCACGCTGAAGTCCCTCAAGCTGAGCACCCGCAATGCCGAATGGGGTCCGGCCAAGGCCCTGGAGCTCTATCCGGATTCGCTGAATGGCCTGAAGCAGCTGACGGAACTCGATCTGAGCGATAACAACCTGAGGGCTCTGCCTGGCGGCTTCCTCTGTCCCGTGGGCAATCTGCAGTCCCTGAATTTGACACGGAATCGGATCAGAACCGCAGAGCAATTGGGATTTGCGGACATGAGCTGCAGCGGGGCAGCCGGAAGCGGAAGTGAGCTCCAGTTGCTGGACGCGAGTCACAACGAGCTCAGATCTATCACGGAGACTTGGGGCATCTCCAGGCTGCGTCGCCTGCAGCACTTGAATCTGCAGCACAACAACATCTCTGAGCTGTCGGGCGAGGCTCTGGCGGGACTGGCCTCCCTGAGGATTGTCAACCTGAGCAACAATCACCTGGAGACGCTGCCCGAGGGTCTCTTTGCCGGGAGCAAGGAACTCCGGGAGATTCACCTGCAGAACAACGAGTTGTATGAGCTGCCCAAGGGTTTGTTCCATCGTCTGGAGCAGCTGCTGGTCGTGGATCTCTCCGGCAATCAGTTGACATCGAATCACGTGGACAACACGACATTTGCCGGCCTCATTCGTCTGATTGTGTTGAATCTGGCCCACAATGCCCTAACCCGGATCGATTATCGCACCTTCAAGGAGTTGTATTTCCTGCAGATTCTGAATCTGCGCAACAATTCCATTGGCCACATCGAGGACAATGCCTTCCTGCCCCTCTACAACCTGCACACGCTGAATCTGGCCGAGAATCGACTCCACACACTGGACGACAAGCTCTTCAATGGCCTCTATGTGTTGTCCAAGCTCACTTTGAATAATAACCTGATTAGTGTCGTGGAACCGGCCGTGTTCAAGAACTGCTCCGACCTCAAGGAACTGGACCTCAGCTCGAACCAGTTGAACGAGGTTCCGCGTGCTCTGCAGGATCTGGCCATGTTGCGTACTCTGGATCTGGGCGAGAATCAGATACGCACCTTTGACAATCAGAGCTTCAAGAACCTGCATCAGTTGACGGGTCTGCGACTGATCGACAATCAAATTGGCAACATCACCGTGGGCATGTTTGCCGACCTGCCCCGGCTGAGTGTCCTCAATCTGGCCAAGAACCGCATCCAGAGCATTGAGCGGGGAGCTTTCGACAAGAACTACGAACTGGAGGCGATTCGCCTGGACCGCAACTTCCTCTCGGACATCAATGGCGTGTTTGCCACCTTGGTGTCTCTGCTCTGGCTGAATCTGTCGGAGAATCATCTGGTGTGGTTCGACTACGCCTTCATCCCGTCCAATCTCAAGTGGCTGGACATCCACGGCAACTACATCGAGGCTTTGGGCAACTACTATAAGCTGCAGGAGGAGATTCGAGTCAAGACTCTGGACGCCAGTCACAATCGGATCACCGAAATTGGCCCCATGTCCATTCCCAACACCATCGAGCTGCTCTTCATCAACAACAACCTGATCGGCAATGTCCAGCCGAATGCCTTTGTGGACAAGTCCAATCTGGCCCGGGTAGATCTCTATGCCAACCAGCTGAGCAAGTTGCAGCTCCAACAGCTTCGCATTGCCCCCGTTGTCGCCCCGAAGCCACTGCCGGAGTTCTACCTGGGGGGGAATCCCTTCGAGTGCGACTGCACCATGGACTGGCTCCAGAGGATTAATAATCTGACCATTCGGCAGCATCCGCGGGTCATGGACATGCCCAACATCGAGTGCGTCATGCCACATGCTCGGGGTGCTGCAGTGCGTCCTCTGAGTGCCCTGCGACCCCAGGACTTCCTCTGTCGCTACGAGTCGCATTGCTTCGCCCTCTGTCACTGCTGTGACTTTGACGCCTGCGACTGCGAGATGACGTGTCCACATAACTGCACCTGCTACCACGACCAGATCTGGTCGACGAACGTCGTCGACTGCGGCAACCAGCTGACCATGGAGCTGCCACGTCGCGTTCCCATGGACTCCAGCGTTGTCTACCTCGACGGCAACAACTTTCCCGTGCTGAAGAATCACGCATTTATAGGCAGGAAGAACCTGAAGGCGCTCTATGTGAATGGCAGCCAGGTGGCATCCATTCAGAATCGCACGTTCGCCAGTCTGGCAACGCTGCAGCTGCTGCAACTGTCGGACAATCGACTCCAGACGCTGCACGGCTACGAGTTCGAGCAACTCTCGGCACTGAGGGAACTTTACCTGCACAACAATCAGCTGGAGAACATTGAGAATGGAACTTTGGCGCCGCTGGTCTCGCTGGAGCTGCTGCGTCTGGACGGGAATCGTCTGGTCAGCCTGCCCATCTGGCAGTTGCATGCCACACACTTTGGCCAGCGACTGCGGGCCATTTCCCTGGGCAGGAATCAGTGGAGTTGCCGCTGTCAGTTTCTGCAGGCTCTCACCTCCTACGTGGCGGACAATGCGCTGATTGTCCAGGATGCCCAGGACATCTACTGCATGTCCTCGTCCACCCACCAAAACACGCCCTACGAGTCGAGTAGTTCCTCATCCGGCGCCTCCTCGTCTTCGCCGCAGAAGCGGGAACTGGACTTTAATTCGACGGGTGCCGCATGCACGGACTATTATTCCGGCGGATCGATGCTGCAGCACGGCATACCCGAATCCTACATACCCTTGCTGGCGGCTGCCTTGGCACTCGTCTTCCTCCTGGTCGTCGTCATCATTGTGTTTGTCTTTCGGGAGTCGCTGCGGATCTGGCTCTTCGCCCATTACGGTGTTCGGGTCTTTGGTCCGCGCTGCGAGGAGTCGGAGAAGCTCTACGACGCCCTGCTCCTGCACTCGGCCAAGGACTCGGAGTTCGTGTGCCAGCATCTGGCCAGTGAACTGGAGACGGGTCGTCCGGCCTTGAGGGTGTGCCTGCAGCATCGCGACCTCGCCCACGACGCCACACACTATCAACTGCTGGAGGCGAGTCGCGTCTCGCGGAGAGTTGTCATCCTCCTGACCCGCAACTTCCTGCAGACGGAGTGGTCACGCTGTGAGCTGAGGAGATCCGTGCACGATGCACTGAGGGGC
The DNA here is from genome assembly GCA_963924055.1 of Drosophila limbata. Taxonomy (NCBI): domain Eukaryota; kingdom Metazoa; phylum Arthropoda; class Insecta; order Diptera; family Drosophilidae; genus Drosophila; species Drosophila limbata. Next base: position 16,018,211 of record OZ001355.1, on the reverse strand, counting down.
AGGCCACAGAAGCTGGTCATCATCGAGGAGCCCGAGGTGGCCTTCGAGGCGGAGAGCGACATTGAACTGTTGCCGTACCTCAAGACATCCGCCGTGCACCGGATTCGACGCACCGATCGCCACTTCTGGGAGAAACTGCGCTATGCTCTCCCCGTGGACTATCCCACGTATCGGGGCAACAACTACACCCTGGAGCTGGACCACAACCACGAGCGCATCAAGCAGCCAGCGAGTCCGGGTCTCCTGTACCGCCAGGCGCCGCCTCCCGCCTATTGCGGTCCTGCGGAGGCGGCAGGAGCTGTCGCAGGAGTCGCGGGAGTGACAGCTGTCACAGGAGTCGCAGCCGAGCAGAACTACTCGACGGCTACGACGGCCACGCCCAGTCCCAGGCCACAGCGACGAGAAGCAGGAGGCGGAGTGGGAGGCAGTCTCACAGTTGGAGGGGCAGGGGGAGGGGGACCACATCATTTGCACGCGCAGTATTATCAACACCATGGTGGGATGCGTCCCCCCTCCGAGCACATTTACTCGAGCATCGACTCGGACTATTCGACGCTGGACAATGAGCAGCATATGCTGATGATGCCGCCGCCGCCAGGTGGCGCCACACTCGATGCCCAGCAGCAGCAGCAGCAGCAGAGGGCGCAAACATGGCGACCACAGTCAAAGCAACAACTGCAACAACAACATGCAACACTTGGTGGCAAGTCGAATGCTCAGCAGCAACAACAGCAGCAACAACAACAACAGGCGAGTGTTTCGGGGCAACAACAAGGTCCCCATGTGCAGGCATATCTCGTATAGGTCAGAGCGAGACAGCATGAGCTACAGTTGAGCTAAGAGCGAAAGAAAAGGGGCAGGGGAAGGGAAAAGAAAGAGAAGTTGTAGAGTCCGTGTGTTGACAGTGATTTCTTTAGGGACTGGTTCCTGTGCATCATTTTAATTACTAAAATATGTGCGAGTTAAATTAAGAGACAGAGATAGAGATAGCGAGTGAAACAAAAAGAGACGGAGCAGAGCAGTGACAGAAAGCAATGCTAATGTGTGGCAAGTTGAGTTAAAATTACAACAGACCCAAAACAAAACAAAACGCTGTAAAATTCCCCTTTCTCCCCACTCACAACTCCTACAATGCAGGAAGTGCGCGCAGCGTAACAAATATTTTGTTAGTCAGTGTAAAGTCATTTTAGTTGCACTAAACAAACATAAATCCAAGTACATTAAACACACACACAGACACAGATACAGACAGAAGCACACTTGAGATACAGCAAAAAAGATACAAGATACAATTGCAGTTGCATTTTGTTGAGAGTGTTTTAGCGTGTGTGTTTGTGTGTTTATGTAACAAGTCGCATGTGTAACATGACTTGTGTGGGGCGGAGAAAGAGAGAGAGAGACAGCGCCAGTGAGAGAGGGAGCGAGATAGGAAAAAGGGAGACCCCCTAACAATGTCAAGCTGAACAAAGTTTTCTAAAGTTACCAGTCGAGTGGAACTTTAGTTTCTTGTGGTTATTCTCCTCCCTTCAGCCTCAAGCTCATTCATTTTCATTTTCTCATTTTCTTAGCTGAAAATGCGTTTAGAGCATTTCTCTGGTAACTTTTTAATATGCTTTTAATCAGTTCAGGCCAAGCAACAACTATAAAAACAACAACAAGCAAACTAACTTCAGATTTATGAACTTAAAACTTTCAGGTCAGATTTTGTATCTCAGACGTGTGACAGACAAATTCAAAGCAACAGTTAGATACAGTTTTATGTGTTATTTGAATATTTTCAATCATTAAGCATTTTAATCATTATTTATTAAAAACCCTTAGAAATTTCAATTATAATTATTTTAACTTTCTAAAATTTTACTAGGCAATTTCAATCACTTTTAAAGTTACTTGAACATTTTACATTTATTCTAAAGCTATATTTAAGAAGTTTCATTTCGTAATTCATACTTGAACAATTTTGCAATTCGAACTTCTTTCAGTTAGCCATTTGTTAGTTTAACTTAACCCTTTTTTAGTCTGGTCACACTCGCATTGCTTTGCTCTCTGACCTGCTCTCCCACTGATTGCCCTTTTGTAAATATGAAAAAACTTGATATGCCTAAAATAGAGTTACGCCTAGATGATAAGAAAATGCCACTGCAAATACGTAGTCTCCTACAATTAATTCAATAATCACATTCAAAACAAACACTTGTAAACACAACACAACATGAGGGAGAAAAGGAGAAACTTGTGTAAAATTAGCTAGCAAACGGTAAAGAACTTCAAAGAAATATTAAAAATAATACTAACTATTGCAGTAAAAGCTCATTTTAAACACTTACGCTTACCAAAATATTGTAATAATAATAATAATTATAATAATTAAATAATAGTTGAGTAATAAATGGGTTTAAAGAAAACTTTTGCAAAGAAACTACATGGCGTATACACAATATAAATACATTTAAAGAAAAAAAACTAAATAAATACTAAATACTATATGTGACTGTAAAAATACAAAAGAAAAAAATGAGCAAAAATACTAAAAAACTGATATTATATAACTATATGAGATAAACTTTATATAAATGTAATGGTATATACACTAAAAACACACACACACACACAATGTTTAACAACTGCCTATAGCAAGTACGAAAGCAAAAGCAAAAAACACTTAAAAGCATTTATTTCAAAAGTAAAAAATACCAGAAAAATACTTATGTAATGTTTATAGATCATCGTCAACTCGCCTACTCGTCACTAAAGTTTTAGCAAACAGTTTCAAAAACATTATAACAAGACACAAGCAAATTATGCTATCGATAACTAAGAACCAGCAAAGTTAGAAAGAGACAGATAGATAGTTAGAAGAAGATAGGGATAGATGAAAGTGAGAAGGATATGGAGAGAATGGAAAAAGAAACAATGAAAGCAAACACTTGTACCAGTATAAAAGCCCAAAACTGTTATTTATTTTTTATTTTGTATAAAATATAAGTTATTATTTAATGCCCCACTCTATATAATGTGTACTATCTATGAATAATTCTCGATAATTCTTGTGAATAACTATTTATATATTGATATATTATGTATATATATATATATATATATACATACATCTATGTACGACAAACAAAGATATTTTTTTGTTTCGCAAGCGAACAAATGCAAAAATGAAAATGAAAAACCTTTTTTTAAAAACTCAATAACAACGTGTCTTTTCTCTTCACCTTTTAAATAATGACAAACACGATGATGATGATTGGAATTGGAATTCGGATTGCGATTGGGATTGGAGTTTATATATTGTTTTTTGCTAATTTAATACATCATGCACATGAGTTGCTCTTTTTGTAATCCTCACGCAGTGCGGCAACTATGGCCCTGCTAGGGTTGAGTGGCACTGGCACTGGCAGTGGCTGTGGCAGTTGCAAGGCTCTGTCGGAGGGGGGCAGACAGTCGACGGCGGCCTGTCAAAGTCAACTGAGCAAACGTAACGCACAGAGTGATAAATCATTTTTTGTTTTCTCTACATAATAAAATATATGTGAAACCGAAATACAAATGCCCCCCTTCACACCCCTCTAGCATCAGGCTCTGGTTTATAGCGCCGGCTCTGCATAGTTTCACAGTGGTTGCCTCTTTGCTTTGGTCTCTGGTCTGAACTGTCAGTTTGCGGAGTGTTTGCCTGCCTAAATGACGGCATGTCTGTGCATCACATTGAAGGGTAGCAAATACACACAGATACACACGAATACACTCGCACTTCTATGACGTTTTGGCATTTATGTTAAGCTCAAAACTCGAGTGCTAGCCAAGTGCGATATGCGTCTGTCTTGACTCACCAAATAAAAGTATAAGTATGGCTATAATAAAAACAGCTGACTAACTGAACTAAACCAGACAGACAGACACCGACAGTAGGCAACATTTGATGCCAACAAGTGTTGGAGTTGGTGCTAAGCAGTAACAACTTGCAAACTGAAAAGATACTGAGATACTTGACAAAGGTTTCCGACTTTGCATTGACCGCCACCTTAGCTAAAGTAAGTATGTTATAGGAAAAGGTAATTCAACATATGTAAACCAAGCATAAAGAAAATAATATAATACACAAATGTGCATATTTAAAAAATAAAATATTTAAACAATACTCATTATGAGAATTTAATATTTTTATAGATAATTGATACATATTTTAACATTTGTAAATGAGCCAAAGCTCTGCATGAAAAAAATATCAAATTATCTAAAAATGAATTGCAATCAAATTAATTCGATTAATGCTGAAGTATTTAAAAATTCAATTAAAATCATTTACAAAATTCTTTTGATTGCTTTAAAAAATAGATAAAACATTTGGTAAATAATTAATTTTATTCTCCTCTTAGTCAATTCGCCAATTTCATTTAACCATATTAAAAAAATTAGCATCATCAAATTAACCTTTTTCAAAGTAATTGAAAAACCTGTGTTAACCAAAACTAATTAATTAGCTAAAAAGTAGTGATTTCTATTTGCAAAAAGTGAACGATTCTCATTTGAGTTGCAAGTGTTTAAAGTACCTCAAAAACTGCCAAAATGTTGCACTTAATTTCGTTTAGATTGCCAAAAACTAGAAACGATTTTGAAACTGGGTGGAAATGGACTTTCATTTGTTTTCCCCCCTCTCGCACACTCTCCCCTGGTCTTGGGAAACTTTTTTAATTTGCTTTCATTGAGGTTGTCGTTGGCTGTTTGCGTCAAAAGCTGTGCCACACTCGTACAACTTGCAACTAATAGAATTACAAAACCTACAAAGAAACAACACACATACGGGGAGTTACAGATACACACACACACACACACACTATCGTGTGGAACCCTCCACTGAACGTAACTATAAATGCGTATCTAGATACATATGGTTGCAGACATGAGTTGCCACTGTGTTGCCCCAGTTTGAAAGGGCAGAGGTTTAGGGAATGCTAACATCGAGTTTCGGAATTTTTCGTAAAATTCATTTAACAATTTCTTAATTGTTTGCAGATACGCATCTGTTGTAACTCCAAGCAGGGGGAGAGAGAAACAATTCCAGGCCACTTTAAATCAATGTGGGCTAAACGAAAAAGCAGAAGATGAAAATAAGTGTAATAACTGTATCTGTATCTGTCTACATAGAGCCATATTACTTACTAGGCAACTGATCAAAATTCAATACGTGCTGCAAATATCGAATTTCCATCAAAACAGAAACAAAAACAACACCCATAAAAAACATTTTGAGGGTTGCAGAAAATAACAGAAAAAATATATATCTGTATATACAAGAGTATTTCTCATATGAGAAAAAAAAGAAGCTGCGTCTGCCTCATCGTCTTTTTGGGCTCGCCTGCTTATTATGATAATAAATTTTTATGCTGTAAGAAATAAAACTGAGTGCAGGAAGAAAAACGAAAAAAAAACACAAAAAATTAAATAAAAAAGTATCTGAGACACCCACACACATACACACAGTGAGAAGAAGAGGGCAGAAGAGCGTAACGTAAAGTGAATTAAATTGAATTGAAAACTGTAGCAAAATAATAATATAAAAAGGGCTCCGACCGGGGCAAGTTTAAACGCTCCGACCGGACCCTGTCAGCACTTGCAATCAAATTATTTAAATGTAATAAAAAAGGTTCGCAAAAAAAAACGACAACAACATTTTTTGGTGTCAAATGTCTGGACAGAATGTGGGCCAAAACTTAGCATAAAGATTTAGCCCAGTCAAATATATAAACATATATCTTATACACTTTTAGCTACACAAATTGTTGCTGTAGGGCATTTTTTTTTTGTTGTTTATCTGCGACGTTTTCTTTATGTATTTGTCATACATAGGAAAAGCGCTTTTTGTCACGTACCGCGCACAGAAATAGGCAAATAAATCTGTGAAATAAACGCTTTGGCAACTAGAAGCTCTCTGTCTACTCGCACATATTGAGATACATTTGTATCTCTACTGTGTGCACGACACAATTTTCATTTTTCCGGCGCGTAAGCAACGACAAAAAGGTGAAAAGTTCAATGTAACACTATGCAAATCAAACTGTCTATTTCCTCAATTTTTCTTCCACACTTCAGCTTTAATTAGCTTTGGATTTTGTGCCTGAAATGTGCTTCTTTATTCGACTTGTTTATCACTTTTTGCGAATACTGTCAACCGAAAATAAATTCACCAATTTAACAGGACATTTTAAGAAAAATCACAAACAAAAAGTTTTGAAATTATTAATTATGAATAATAATAAACGTATTGAACTAAATAATAAAAAAATTAAATACTATTTTTAAATAAACAATAAATTTAATTTAAGGAAAATCCTTATTATAAATCTACTTATAACTATTCTCACAAATTCCAAAATTAAGTGTGTACACTGAAACCTCTATATAAGCGTCTCACAAGCTCATAGTAACTTTAGAACCATATAATATATAATATATTTTTATACCCTGAGGGTATATTAAGTTTGTTCAAAAGTATGTAACAGGGAGAAGGAAGCATCTCCGACCCCATAAAGTATATATATTCTTGATCAGCATCAACAGCCGAGTCGATATAGCCATGTCCGTCTGTCCGTCTGTCCGTCTGTCCGTCTGTCTGTCGGTCCGTGTAAACGAAAGGATCTCAGAGATGGTAAGAGCTAGGACCACCAAATTTGGAATGAAGACTACCTATAATGTCAGGCAGAACAAGTTTATGTTAAAATTTTGCCACGCCCACTATGGTGGGCGTAATTCATCAAAAACTTTCATCACCTTTAATCTAGGGTTTTAAGTTAAAATTTTAAATTTTTTTTACACCAACGGGTGTAGGATCATGTCCTGAGACTAATTACCAACTTTCAACATGATTGGGCCATAAATAGTGAAGATAATAAGCTTTAAAGATTGGCAGCTTCATATGTATATAAATAGAATTATTCTTCATTTAATTGATTTTACTTTTACTCTGTCAGAATGGACATCGAGAATGTTAACCGAATTTGCCAGCATCAGTCGAAGAGGCGGAGTGGTCGAAGTGATAGGTGCTAGGCACGCGAAACGGGAGATCGCGGTTCGAGTCCCGGTCTGGTCGATGCAAAAGATTTTTAATTATTTAATATTTTTCGTTTATTTGAATTTTCAGTTTAATGGTAGAGTCACGCGAGGGGCGTGGGTTCAATTCCTGAAAAGGTCAACGAATTTTTTTCGTTTTTAAAAATATTTTTACTTTTAATAAAATTTTAAAATTTAAAGATAATGTATAAATTGCCGTGGCCTAGGCTCAGGGTATAATACTGTCGAGTGCACTCGACTGATCCACTTGTTATAACTAGCTTTCTTAACTACTTGTAATTTAGGGGTTACTTTTGCACACTCAAGTATGCTCAAGGATCGCTTTCAACTTTGACCTGATGAGGCCATTGCTGCACTTTAAAACCTTTATCGTACTAAAACCAACAAAGGCGACACTCAAGCACAACAACAAGAGTAATAATAACAACAGGAAAAACAATTAAAAAAGGTAACCCGAAACGGGCAGAGGAACTCAACTCAACTCCTTAGCCAAACACACTGAGCCATAATTTGTAATTGTTTGAGCCCACGCAGAAGAAGACAATGTGAAACAACAGCGACAACGACAACGACAAAAGTGTAACAGTTTTTATTGTTGTTGTTAAAAACAACAAACAAAAATTAAAACACATGTGCACAAACAAACAAACAGGCAAAACAAACCAAGAGGCGACACATGTGGGGCATGCCACACACACACACATACACGAAAAACCCTTGCCACGGGGCCACAGCACATGTAGATTTGTCAGTAATGTGTGTGTGTGTGTGTGTGTGTGTGTCGCTTCTTTAGGGGTTTTTCTTCTTTTTGCTTTTTTGTGGAGTAAATGAACCCAGCAAGCCAAAACAAATAATTACGACGAGTAGGGGCAACGACAATAACAACAATCACAACAACAACAGCAACAATAACGACAACAACAACAATAATTGCGAACAGGCCTCGCCAACCAGGACAAAGCTCGTCCTGCGACATTCTCCGTCCTCGCCATGTTGAATGCGACGCGGAATAAATGCTGACAATGGACGTGAAATTATGACAAACACAAACACAGATACAGACACGCGCACGTGCACACGCACACACACAAACACATGGCAATAGCTGTCAGTTTTATGTATGTGTTTGCGTCGCCTGTTGGCACTTGTGACATTTGCGTTATGGCGAGGTCCTTTGGTCCTTTGGAGCTTATTAAATTGGCCAAGCTTATCACTTGGCTGAGAGTCGTCTTAACTTGAGCTTGGGCTTGGGTTTTGTCAGGACGGGCCTCAATTGGGTTGAATTAAATTTGGTTAACTGCTTGAAGAAGTCTAGTTCTTGTTAATCCTCCGGCAAAGTGAGTGAACTTTATTATACGTCCATGGTTGTACTATCTTTATATATACACTCCTCTCCCCATAGACAAGATTTATGATTAATAGAGTTGTTGTTAATTGTATATTTATAAATAATACTCTATTTCAGTTTACTTTAAAATAGAGTTGCTTTAACAATGAAAACTGCTTAAGGTTTTAGTAATAAATGCATTTACTTGAGAATTAACTTATGATTAAATATGATTACTTTATTTTATTAAGTCAAAACTAAAGACAAACTACTTGAATGTAGAATTTAATTAGAAACCAAACCATGATTAAAACGACATTCCGCTTGAGAAACTGTTCTGAGTTGATAATGTTGTGAAAGATCGAAGTTTAAAAAGACGTTTAACTATGAATTTATTTATTTATTTTATTTTTTTTCATTTCGACATTTAAATAAAAACAATGGTCTCAGAATTAAATTTAAATTGTTGTTATACTGAACACTATTTTCGCTTTTTCCACACCTAAATCTGTATTGGTTTGGAACATTTAAAAGCTGCAAATTTTAAAATGAAAAAACAACATTTACTCTGCAGTACTTTTCATTTTACAAAGCTTTAAAATCCCATTACCTTTTGCCAAAATGTGATTGAACGATTGGAAAATTGTTGAATGATTTCTGTTGTGCTGCTGTCTAAAAATATCTGATCTAAAGTGCCTGCATAAATTGCAGTTTTGATTTTGAAATGTTTGTTTCACCTATAACGATACAATTTAGGAAACAAATACTAGTATTAATACCAAAGAGAAAAGAAATACGAATGAAAAATCAATAAGTTCAGGACAGTGTTTTTGGCTTTAAAGTCAGAAATGGAGCTGCTCTTTGGGGTGCTCCAAAAAAAGAAGACAGAAAAAGGAGCAGGAAAAACAACAAGTTTAATGAGCCGGCTGCTTCAGTTGATGGACGTCTTACACGCAATGCAGGAGTACGATTGGGAGAGGAAGAGAGGTTGAGGAAGAGAAGAAGAGGAACGACACCAAACATGTCCTTTGCTTATTAAATTTCGTTGAGCAAGTGTTGAGGGCACCCCAAGCAGAATGCAAGCGGGAAAAAAAGAGAGAAAAAATAAAACGCAAACAAAGCAAAGTCAGAACCTGCCCAGGACAAGACAGAACAAGACACACACACGCAAGGGCTGACAGAGAGGGCAGCAGATGGAAGAGTGAGACAGATAGTTAGATAAAGATGGCTGAAACAGGCGGACTGTTGTGAATATACTATGTGTGTACGTATGGGGAAAACGCATAAAATGGCACGACTTGGGATTGAAGACAATTCAATTGAAAAAGGCAACCAACGATCGATAATCTCTACCATTGACCGCACATGCCAGCGCAATCGGAGTCAATGCAACTCCAACTCCATTCCTCAGTTGGTCACTCGGTCTTGGCCTTAAAGACTAAACGCTGGCCGAGTATGTGTGGCATTTAATTTGGTTTACTTAGCGCCAAGTGGCTCCCAGGCAACTGCAAGGAGTCGTCTCTCAACTCTTCGCTCTGCATTCTGGACTCTTAAACGCTGCTTTCTTAATTTTGTTTGACTTTTGCTAAAGTTTAATGACAGACTTACATGTTTGCACTGCGTCTAAGCAAATGCAGACACTGCGCCAAAGACTTGGCCAAGACTGAAGAGGCAGCGAAGAGTTTGTGAGTTTACTTAGTGCAGTGCTCTCGAGAATCTCTTTGTAATCGGTTGTAATCAACACCAAGCCAAAGGATTGACTTGATTTGAGTTAAGTTGACTGTTAAAAGCGTGAAAAAGTTAAATTCATTAGATGTATTCTTATTTTACTAATATTTACATTACTACGAATGTATGTAAGAGCAATAAATTGACCATTTATTTAAACTTATATATTATTTATTAATTTATAGTTAATTCTCATTTAACATCAAAGGACTGCAAATGTATCACTTTTACTCAGACATCAAATGTGAATATTTTTGAATTTTATACTCTCCTTTTATCCACATTTTTTATTCTCTTTTCTTTGCCTTAGTTATGGTAAAACTTTCTCACACACGTGCAAGCACTCAGTCTAAATAAATAAGGAAGTAATTAACATTTTCGGGCATTCTGAAATTTTTTTTCTCTTTTCTTCTTTTTTCTTCACTTTTTTTTGTTGTTGTTTCTACTTCATTTACTTTGCTTACTCAAATTTCGGAGCTGCCTATCTACATTCAACTGAGGAAAAAACTTTTCGAAAAAAACAGCTTTTTTTTGTTGCCCCTGGGCTGCACTTTATAAAGTGTTAATTTGGCTGGAACGGGTTTAACCCTTGGATTTTGGCCCTCTACAACCAGAAATTAAACATAAACTGCATCTGCCTCTATTAAAACTTTGATTTGCATTTGAAGCGTGTGACAACGTCTAGTGCCGTTATACCAAATTTATTAATACATTTTATTAAACAATAAAATTGTTTATGACCAACAACAACGGGAAAACGTGCGTCGACTCTAATCAGCGACGTTTAATGTGGCACAGAGGTGACTTTGTTATATGTTTGTATTAAAAATGCATAAAACTATAACCACATAATTAGCCATTATAAGTTGGGCCAGGCTAATTTTGCATGCAACGAAAACTCAACCGGGAGCGACCAAAATGTTTAACTATGCTTATTTTTATTTAAATAAAGTCCCATAAATGTTTATATGGCCTGAACTAACTTTATGGCGCCCATAAAATGTGGAGCATGCATTGTGTGCGATGGGATTACGTATATATAGCAAAGGAATACACTTAAAAAACACGAGTGGAATTTGTAGTAAAATTTGAAAACTATTTATTAGCTTCTTTATACAAAAATATAAAATAGTTTGCGTTGTAAGCGAACCATTTATAAATTTCACAGTCACATTCGATTATTTTCCTCAGTGTATATTGGGCAGTACTCAAAGAAGCTTGTCGGTTTGCTGCTGAGCTGCCAACTGACAGTCAGACTGTCTATCAATAGAAACAATGGCCGACATGAAATCCGTTGAGTAATATCGCAAATCCGCGAATGAAACTTGTTTCTTCTTCTCATATTTGTATTTTGTTTGTGGGTCCATCATAAGCATTTGGTAGATCTTATCGCAGTCACAACTCAAGTTACAAATTAACTTGACCAACGAAATTTTGGGCATCTTTTTAAGATTCTTTATTGTGCTGGCGATCAAAGACAACAAAAGTTTCCGATTTCATAAGCCACATAAAACGTAAAAAATTATAACCCAAGATATAAGTTTTGTCTAAGTCTATAAAATCAGCACGCGTAGCCAAAGCGTTTAAAATTAAATGCCATCGTTGGGCAAAGTAGATGAATAGATGGATGAAAGGGAAGGAAGGGGAGGGAGGGACAGACTCCCCCACAGCGAAATTTATTAAGTGTTCGATAAGCATCTTGGCCCAATCCAACTTGACTATTGATTGATATGGCAGATAATAGAATGAAATAAATTCAAACAAAATAGTATGTAGGCAAAGGCAAAGAAAAATTTAAAACTTGTGGCTATATTAATAATCGAAGACCTTATGGGCTTTTGATGGTTTTCTACGAGATGGACACACATAATTGTGGTTAGAGCTTGGCCCATAATAAAGGCTTGAGGCTAATAAAAAAGGCTAACTAACTAATGAAAGCCTCAGAGTGCAAACTTTTGTTTGTTCCCAACACTAAATTTCCAGGCAGCCGCAAATTAATTTATAAATACAAAAACTTCACGATTCCATTCATAAAATGTAGAATCAGAGAGAAAGCTTAAGAATGAATTATACAAAAGTTTCTTCATATTTGTTTTGATATTAATTTGTATTTTGAAATATTTCCATTTGTCGAATTTATTTGGAAGATTAAAGTAATTTTCTGTGACCTACTTTAAAGCAGGCTTTTAATGGACATAGCTTGTGCTTTGTTTTTAAGATAAGACCCTGATATAAACCGAGCCCAATTTGAAAACTATTTAATATCACGGCTCAATTAATATAGGCACCGTCAATGCTGCGATCATTAGTCTTATTATATTTTTAATATCAGCAATGGCATCTACAACCCGCATAATAATTCTCAAATATTTAATATGATTTTTCATTTTGAATTCGATGTGATTCGAATGGATTCGATTGAGTTTGCTATGCAGTTGCAGTGTATAAAATATTTTTATTTGAAAGCATTTACCTTGAAGCATCGGCAAATGAATCTGTGCTTGTGATTGTGCCTTGATTTCGCCTATCTACGCACATATCTAATTTTGTTTAATAAACATTCAATACAGTTGTTTATTTATTCACAATTCGCTGGCCAAATAAAACAGATACCGAAAATACCAACTAAAACTGAAACTAAAAATGAAAATAGAAAACGACAACAACATTTGCTTATCTAACCCGCAACATTTGTAATGAAAACAGAGCCAAACAAATATAGAAAACCACCTGACCAACCTGAATCTAACAAAACACGGGCCAGCCCAGCCCTGAGGCTCATTTGTGAGTCAAACTTGAGTTTCTGTTATTATTACTGTGTTTTTTAGAGTCGCAGACTCGCAAGATAGGCTCATAGATGAATGTTGACCGATAAGACGATCGTAATGAGTACACATTTTATTATTGAAATTTTTAATTAACTATTGCACAATACACGAAGAGAGGACAGAGACAAAACCAAAATTATGAAAATTATGCCAGACTTTGTTTTTTGTTTCCTTTATTAAAATTTATGCCCGTTGACAGTTTGAACCCCATTGAAAATTAACCCAAGTCTGACCAAAAAAAGCATTAAATGTGACTAGTTGGGTAGCAAAAACTCTTAAAAATAATAAAGAATGGTTCTCTCCAATGATATTTTATTACTTTGTGTTGGTTTATATACCCTGTAAAAAGTAAAGTATGATTTAATATTATTTTATTTTATTTAAAAATAAATATTATCACAAAAATTCTTACGATTGTTTCATAATAATTTCTTTTTTAGATTATGTTTAGTTTCATTTAAGCTTACTTTCGTTTGACATACAGGGTATCTCTAAGTTGACTCTCTGTTTCCTCTGCGCTATTCCTACTTGTCTTTCTTAATATTTTACGATTGCGTTTTTTATTGCCTCGATCCCTGAGTTGAAGAGGGAAGAAGTTTGCGGGGCAAAGCGTTGATTGCACGCACCATGCAGGTTGGCATTTTATTAATGAGATTAATCAATTTTCAGTTTTTTGTTATTTTGTTTTTTGTTTTAATTCCTTGTGTGTTTTGAACTTGCGGTCTTTGGTTGGCAGTCGGTAGTTGGGAGTAGGGAGTCTGGTGTTGTTTTTTACGATGCCTTTGGCCAGGGGCTTAATATTTATGTGGGAGTAGTCGTCTATGTATTTGGCCGGGTTTTCAGTTGACGGCCTTTTACGATCTGTCAACGCCATTCCGTTCCCTATGTGTAGAATATATGAGCTCAATTGTCTTTTTTACGACTGCAGCTCATTTGCCTCAGCCTGTCAACAGTTTACACAAACACAAACTCAAACAAAAACAACAGCCAACATTTTATGTTCACTACAAAATGTATGAAATGTACTGCTAATAGCAACGTCTCCTACGGGGCATGATGATTTCAGGGGTGAAGTGGTGTTGATATGTAGGCGGCTGTTGTCTCAACTCTCTCCGCTCTTCGCTCCCCTTCTCCCCTCTTTACTGTCAGTCGAGTACAAGCACAAGTAAAAGGAAAAGCGGAAGTTTTATGACTCCGCTCGATGCATGCACCAGGGGACCAGGTTGCATGCCACACCGACTATCAGTCTATCACTAGGTGTACCTTAGGTTTAGGGTTAATGTGCGTACCGGGCGCCAGTTCATGAAATGGATCCTGAATCGTGTACTCAAAAGGTGCAACCTGGGACTGACACTGAAGCAGTTAACAGTCATAAATCTGGGGCAAGATTTCATTATATTGCAGAAGTTAACACAGCTGAAATTGCTATTAAATAAACTATATCTGGATTACAATTTTATAGACAACACTATTAAAATTTACATAGTCGAAGCTTTCTTTAGTATTACAGTCTGTCCTCTAAGCTTATCTTCCAAAGTGCACATTCATTCAACATCATTTAATTTATTTTACTAAATTTTTTTGAAAGATTTTATTATATTTTTTTTGTCAAATATAATTTTCTTTGGGATTATAGAGGATCTTATGATGCTCCTTCTTATTTTGTTTTGTGTTTGTCAAACAAGTCTGGCTGTCAGCTGATCAGATACGAACCTCTATAGAAATATGTTACAAAAACGCTGCGGGCCATTTGCCAAAGAGCTCAAAGAGCAAATAGCATTTGACACACAGTTAGATAACTGCAAAAAAATAGTAGAAGAAAAAAACCGAAACGAAAACTGGACAACAATTGCCCAACAAAAAGGCAATTAAATTCTCAGAAATATTCGGTACGTAAGCCTTATTCACCCACTACAAAGAAGAGACAAGCGAGAAACCACAATGCACCACAGGTTGTCAGTCAGAGGGGGGCTGAAGGAGGAGGGACAAATCTCAGTAGTCGTAAGTAGCCTAAAAACTCTCTTTTGGCCAACAATGCAACCGATTGCTGGCCCATTGAGCGGCAGATTTAAGGTCACAAAAAGAAGAGAAACAAACATACTGAAAAAATAGCAAAACAAATAAAAAGGGGGCTCGATTCGGATTCAGGTAGACGGACGTCGGTGATCAGCAGCGTCATCAGGTGGCATGACAATTAAAATTAGGTAACACGGTGAAAATTGGAAAGTTACCGCCTCTCAAGAACTTTGAACTGTCCGACGATCTCGATTTCTTTGATGCGCCGCTCCAGAAAAAAGAAAGAATGAAAGAAAAAATGCTGATGAAGTAATTTTCGTATGGCCTTAGCTATTTAACTAAAAATATTTTGATTAAAGCGCTGCTGTGGCTTTAATCCAGAAAAGAAAGAAAATCAATAGACTTCCGCTGTCGACGCCGCAGTCGCATCGCAGTCGCGTCGCTGCCGTCGCTTTATTTAAATGGCAAGTTCACGCCCGACGCTGTCGACATCGTCTCGACTCGTTTCGTTTCGTCTGTCCATTAAAAGCAAATTCCTCAAAACTTTTGGCTGTCAGCAGCAAACAATGTCAACATGCCCAAAACATGGGCCCAACTCAAGCCCAGACCTGGTCTTTGTCCCTGTTACGGTCACCCTTAAGAAAAATCAACGAAATATTCATGCGAAAATTTGTTAACTTTTTCTCGAGGCTTTCTAGCTGCCTCCCTTCTCTCTCCCTTCCCCCTCTCTCCGGCACAACACAAAAGGGCTAAGCTATACAATTTTGGGGCCATCTATTGCTGTCGCTCAGGACACAATTCCTACTCCTTTTCCCCTTTTTTTTTATTCATGAGCACACAAAAATAATACAAATGAAAATAATAAAAATACAAATTGAAAGGAAAACAAAACACTTTTTGGTTGTTGTTGTTCCAATGGGGTTACGCCTTCGCTTTCCCCTTTCCCCGCTCTCTCGTTGCCAAATAAAAATAAATATATTATTTTACACGCTGCCAAGACGCGCGCCAGACGCCGCAGACATACACAGAGAGAGATCTAATTCAAATTCAGTCGAAGAAGTGGCAAAATAATGTGCCAGCAGGGCGTGCACCATGTGGGTGGCAGAGTCCTTGCCACATGCCACCCACCACCCGATGGGGTTGCCTCGCCGCGGGGCGGCGCCCGTGACGACCATAAAAAAAAGAAAGCGGCAGGAAAAAGGCGACGCCGGCCTGGGCCACCCATTTGTTGTTACATTCTTCTGCCTTCCCCTTCCCCTCCCACACCCACATGGAATAACTCAACTCACTCATTCTAAATGCGATCCTAACGATTGCAGGGTGAAACCAATACGTGTCCTTCTCTCCCAGATACATTAACATATTTGTTTTGTCTGCTCTCCTTGTACTCGTGTGGGTCTTAAGAGCCCAAGAAATTATGGCGACAATGCAAAATATGAAAAGCCACTGAGACACCACGCACCAAGTCCGATTGTCAGACAAAACAAAGCAAACACGTGGACTCGTTGACTGCATACGACTTTGAGATACCCTGCAAATATTGTTATCAAAGCACACTTTATGCAAAGTAAAAATAATAATAATAAAATAAAATTAAAATACAAATTTAAATTATTTATGAAGCTAAATATCTTTAAGGAGTTGCCAAATTTGCTTTTAAATAAATTAAATAAATAAATTGCGCTATTAAAAAATTATTACATTTATGTTTTACTATTTTGGTTTAAAGTTATGTTTCTATTCGAATATTTCTCAAATTAATGAATATTTGCATCTAAAAGTATCCATTCTTATAGATCTAGGATATTTGCCAGAATGAATTTATAGTAAAAGTGAAGTCTGAAAAAATTCTTAAAAACATTTGCCGAGTTGTTTCCAATAATTCTGATTATTCGTATTGTTATATCCCTAAGATTGCTCCCACGTTTGCTACTGAGCTACCACTTTGGCAATACACAATATATAACACATTTAAGTATGCACCCAATCAGCACATGGACATGAGGGTCTCTAACGAATCCTGGCAGCCATCACACAGTTCATGCTTTCTTCCATTCCATTCTACGACTCGAAAGCTTTCGCTCTCCTCCTTTCCTTTCCTTTCCTTTCCTGTCTCTGACATCCACTTAGAGATTCAGGCATAAAAAACATATGTTGCCGGTTGAGTCCTTTTACTCCTTCTGCTGCTGCTGAAGTGGGGGAAGGGAAAGGAAAGGGATGGTGGCTGGTTGTGCTTTTTCCAACAATTGGTTTTTAGGTGGCAGTCGAGCACATTTTAAGTGGTAATCATTTACGCTTCGCAAATAAATACCGAGTTTGTGATTTGAATTTTCTCCACACTCAAACTCAAACTGAGAGTCAGACTCGGAGCCAAATTCAGACCCATCTGCCAATGTTGGTTGTTGTTTCTTAGTTTCTTTTGCTTCTGTTTTGTTTTGCTGTTTTTTTTGTTGGCTGTGGGGGTATCCTTCATTGTTTTGTTTTTGTTACGCTGTTTCTCGGTAGCTTTCGATTTTCTGCTCTGTTTTCTCTTATTTTTGTAGCTTTCTCTTACTCGTCTCTTTTCTTCTCTTTGCCCGTTCCGCTGAGTCATAAAAATCGGCGGCCTTTGAGTTTTTTATATTTTAAAGGTAACGCATAGTCTTTTTGCCTCTCTTCCAACTTCCCCCCTCGTCATTTGTTTTGTTATCAAAAGCTGCAATAGGTTCAGTTTATGGCCCGTCCCTGCACGTTGCAGATTTAAAGTTAAATCTCCAATGAGCTTTACACCTTTTTGGGACTCGGGAACTTTGGTTAATGAGGGTTCGACGGCCTGCGTTTGATTTTTATTGATGCCCCCCCCACTAGCTGAAAATGAGGCATTGACATTGTCAACCCAATTTAAGCCAAGTTGTTGGTTATAAAACGAGCTTGAAATACTCGCATTAAATAACTTCACATGTGCTAAATATACATAAGAAAACAAGTGGGAAAGGCTATAGTCGAGCTCCCGACTATAGGATACCCGTTACTTACCTAAATAAATTTAACTTTTTTTTTATTGCATGCTTTTAGGCACTTTTATTGCTTAAAAGCTTTAATCAGCCAGTACCACCTTTCTGTTTGTCCGATCTTGTTGGGATTTAGTAGAATGATAGGTAAAAACAATAGCTAACGTTCACCGTTTAAAAAAACCTAATATCTTAAAAACTGTGCGTGTGGTGGATTTTCGCGATTTACGGAGGCGGAAAGGGGCGTGGCAAAATTTTGAAACAAACTTGACCTGCGTGGGGTTTATAGAAATCTGTGTGCCAAATTTGGTTGCTCTAGCTCTTATAGTCTCTGATATCTAGGCGCTCACACGGACGGACAGACGGACGGACGGACGGACGGACGGACGGACGGACAGACGGACAGACGGACATGGCTATATCGACTCGGCTGTTGATGCTGATCAAGAATATATATACTTTATAGGGTCGGAGATGCTTCCTTCTCCCTGTTACATACATTGCAACGAATACAATATCCCCTTTTACTTATTTTTAATAAGTAACGGGTATAATAAACTACTTTAAATGGTTTCATTTAAGATTTTATAGAATTTTTTGGGCTGTATTCATTAAAGCTGAAGAGAGCTTTAAAAATATGTATTTCCTTAAAGTGTAAATTAAGTTGAATTATACTTTATTTGCTCTATTACATTTTTTATACTAAAGCAGATAATAAGTAAAATCAATAATAATAATAATACTTTTCGATGTATTTTAACACCCCAAATGAGTACTACTAAACCATAAATTTTAATTTAAGATTGAATAATGTCTGTAACCTTTAATCAATACTCATTTTCTATAGGTGCTTAAAGCAAACACAGTTTACGAGCTTGGTTAAACATTGATAGCTATTGACTTCCTTCTCACCAAAGCAATTATTCTTGCCCTCTCACATAGTTATTCTCATTCGTATGTTCCAATTACATTTGAGGTAGTAGTAAACCTTTACCATATAAACTCGTTTGGGTTTAGTACCAACTTTCATTGAAGTCTAAAAGTAAAAACCAAAAACGAAAGTTCAATTTGTGGTCTCCGATTTCGTAGTTAGAAGGAGAGCAAAGAAAGAGATATGAGAAATGGGCTTAAAGAACCAGACGGACGGGCTATTGGATAACCACACGGCCAGAGTTGCCGCCCAAGTCTCAGCTGGCCAAGTCAACCGGGCCAGAACGGAGAGCTCTAATGAATTGGCCGCATGTGCGCAACCGCAGTTAATGACACACACGCACGAAGCAAACAAGAACAAGAGGAAGAAGCAGTTGAGAAGTGAAGAAGTAAGAAGTAAAAAGTAAGAAAACTGAAAAGTCAAGACACAAAACTCGAGTAACACGATCAGGTGCGAACAAAATTATCAGTCCCAGAGCCGATGGCTTAAAACGCAGATGCAGATGAAGTCAGAGCCAAAGACAGAGCAGATGCCACAGCCAGCGGCTACAAAGAGAGGAAAGAAAAGAAGAAAAGAGGAAAAAGAGCCAAACACAAAAAATCAAAACTTGCCGCGAAGTTAATTATAATTGCCTGGGCAAAAATACATATAAAAAAAGAATCAGATGGAATAAAAAAAGGTTCGGTTAGTCAGATCCATCCGTGGAGAGCAGTAACAATAACAACAAAAGGCAGGTCGTTGGTTTTATTGATTCGACTGTTTTTTTTTCTGGCTTTTTTTTGAAGAGTGCGTGTGCCGGCATCTTAAATAATTTTTCATTTGAGGCACGTCTGTCTGGGGCTGGCATAACTCAGCTCAGCTTATGAAATATCATTCAATGTGAATGCGACTGCTGCGATTTCAGTTTTCATAATTATATTTAATTTCAAGGATGCTCCGCGGCGGAAAACAACAAAATAATTGCCTCCAACATAATCGACGACTCTTGACTCTCGACTGGCAACTGCTTAACGCCTTGTCAGAACAATGGCCTTAGCTCTATGATTAGGCCTCCCTCCCTCTCGCTCCCCGTCTCCCTCTCCCTCTTTCTACAATCTTAAGATATACATATATGGATTTACAGATACACAACATGGAGTCCAATTGTTAAGCTGTTGTGTGTGGGCGTGTGCCAATGTGACCGAATGCTGGGAATTAGCTCAAGTGCAGTGTTCACTCACATGTGTGAAACACGATTCAACAAAAAAATAATTGACGATTGTGGATAATGGATTTGTTATTGAGGAACATTTATACCCATTGAGGTCTGCCAAATGATTGAAACACTTGATTCTGTATCGCATACAGTCTCGTATGAAGGCAATCAAAGATATGGAAATACAATTAGCCATACAATTCGATGATCCAATACAAAACAACCTTCAATTAGGGTTAAATAAAGAGAACTTTGTTTAAAAAAGACAGACGATTTTTTAACTAGCTTGGCAAAGTATGATTTTCTTAGTTTTCAGTTTTTATTGGGATTGATTAGAGATTTCTATCTTAAGGTATTAATATACATTTTATTTATATATATTAAAGTAGAATAAAAGATAACTAATATGTAAAAAATTTATTGATCTAATAATTAATTAAAAATATCATTAATGTCCTGATTAAACACTGTGTCAAATTAGTTGGGATTCAATATTCAAATGTATACTTAAAATCGAACATATGCTCGAATTAAATTCCACAAAATTTCACTCTATATAGCTATTTATTGTTCCTTCAAATATTTGAAAGATGCTGCCGCAAGAACCCAAATAAAAAAGTGCATCAAAATTTGACGATGAAGTTGTCCACAGTTTCCTGCAGACAATCAAACATTTATTTTTTGGTTATTGACATATCAATTTCTCAAGGCATGTAAACATATCAAATCGATCGTGCAACTTGTCATGCCCAAATAGACCGAAATGCCAATGCATGTCAGACACTAAATGATAAATACACACACACACACACACACACACACACACACACAACTGTGACTGTGACGCATTGTGTTCAAAAGAAATTAACACGAAATCGAATAAAGCATCAACAGAACAAACAAAAATCAACAAGCAAAATAAAATAACAACAACAAACACGGAAAATTGTAACCAACTCAAGCAGCTCAATTTGATTTTCAGAGCGCCAACAAAGTCCACGTCAAATGGTTGTTCATAGTTGTTGCTGTTGTTGGGCTTTCAACGCCTGCGCAAAAGTCAAGCGCGACAAGCATCATAAATTGAACTACAACATGCTAAACAATGACAACAGCAACAACAAAAACAACAACAACAACACGACTCAATGTTGCTCTTGTCGTGCAACGTTGCGCCACACCCACCCAACAACAACAACAGCAACAACCATAACAATTTAGTCAATACACATAGATATGCATCTATGAACCTGGTTCAGGTCTGGTTCAGTTCCAGTTTCCCCCCTCTGCTTCTCTTCTCTCTCCTCAGTTCTCTCTCTCTTTCAAACCGTCAACTTATTGAATTTCACACGCAAAACGGAGTGTCTAAGTAAGTGGCAAGCAAGGTGATCTGCAGCTCCACCTAGACAGCTTTTTGGTCTATGCAACACTTTGTGTCCAGATTGCCACGATCGCTTAGTCATGTGTGTGGAGTGTGTGTCGACTGGAGTGTGTGTGTTGAGTGTGTGGCGTGTATTAAGATCACTCAGAAACCGACGAGAACAACAAAAGTTTCAACGCCAGCTCCAGCTGCGTTTTTGTGTTTTACCTGCTGAAGGCTTTCCTAGCTTTCAACTGATTAAACTTATATAGTAAGTACAACACACTGAAGACATGAACAAACTTATATGTATGCACCAAGTTCGATTTTTAAATTAAAATTTAAAGCTGTTTGAAAAACAAAGATAATTTATCTCGAGTGCGACTTTAGTATTACAATGTAAAGCTGTTTTGCATGCGAAGATAATTAAAATAAAAACTATTTGTTGTTTTTTATTATTAAAATTAATTTAAACTAAGCTTTATACAAGTAAGAGTTTTTTTTAAATGTAAAACAAAAATCGAAATCTGAGTGATACTTTTTGGTTTTTTTTGATAAAAACAAAAGTAACAGCTTTAATTAATTTTTAAAAACAAATATTGAAAGTAACACTTTATTATTTTCTATGCTACTCCATTCAAATTATGTATTTATTTAATTTTAAATCAAACCAGACATTTTTTAAATTGATTTGTTTTTTAACTTTAGGCTTACTTTCGATCCCTGACGTAAAGAATTTATTGTAGTGTAATTCATTCTACAAAACCTTCGTAGTTATCTACTCTAACTATATCTATATTTTCATTTCAACTAATCTTATATAGTAATTTTCTTTATGTCATATAGTAATGTTCTTGGCAATGAACCTCAGCTTGAACTTGCAAGTAAATAATTTACACATTTATCTATTGTATTTTTTTTCAAAGTACAATAAAGGTTCTTTAATATTTCAACTCGTAACATTCAAGACAATTTCCCACACTTGCTATCGCAGTGAATGTTTAGCAAATAGTCAACTTATATGAACTATAATCGAGAGTTAACCTAAAGGCCATTGAGTGCATTAAAAAACTTGGAAGTAGAACAGAGCATTGATCTTAATTATAAATATTCATGCAACACAGGGAAAGAATTCCCAGTGTGGCATTTACAACGACCATAATAAAATGCAAATGTGTCAATTAAAGTGTGCTTTATTTTGACAACAGCAAAATGCTTTGAACGCCCCTCTTCCCCTCAGTTTCTTCGTCCCCTCTGTCTCCCTGTCAGAGTTTTCATTCCCAATGTGCAGTTCAGTCCATTGAGTTGACGCTGCGTGGATGTGGATGGATAGATAAATAAGTATATAGACAACACTTGGATGTCAGTTTGATGTTGAGTGTTGGCCTGGTTGTTGACCTCACACACACACACACACACACGCACACATATGAGTGGACATCATGAAGTGCGCCAACAAAGCGTAGTTTCACTTACAATTAAATGACGTCGACGACATTTCTACAATTGTTCGCCACAAAGCAACGGGACGTCAATAAAATGCGAGAGACCCTTGAGGTTGTGTGCGTGTATCTGTGTATCTGCATGTTGTTGTTGTCATTATTGTTGTGGTTACAAAAGGCCAGCGATCGGTCAATGTGCCAGTTGTGCCCGCATCATCAAATCGCTTCAACTTATGCAATGCACGAGACTCGACACATTTAATTGAGTTATTATTACAATTTGCATAAACAAAACTCGCGACGCTTTTCTGCTTTTCTAATTAGTCACCCAAGCGCCACACAAACACGTGCGACTGACAGACAGACAGACAGACAGACAGACTCTCTCAATCATGAATGTGGCCGGTTTCCCCTCTCTCTATCCCTCCCTCTCCCTCTTCCTCTCTCCAACTCGATTGCCATTTCGTACATTCATTTTTGATTGACGCAATGCATCGAGAGGCAGCGAGCGTTGCGGTTTCCGGTCGTCTGCCTGGTCCACTTGGTCGACTCCACTCCAATCCACAGTTTGGTTTGCTTTGCTTTGCTGCACACACCAAAATTTATGTTTATTGACGTTTGTCAACAATTTATTTAAATTTATTGTGACAACTTTTTTTGTTTGCCGTGTCCGCTCAAAAACATACATATGTTTCCATCTCTTGCTTTTGATCCCGCACAGGTCTCATTTACCAAAAACATCTTGATGTATTAATCGAGAGTCAAATAAAGGGGCGTTAATCATGCGCAGTTGATAGATGCATTTTTCTTTTTCGTGTGTCTTTTTCATATTTCTGGCTGGAATTCCAAATGCAGGTGGATCAATTAAAATGTGCAGGGATGAAACTGAATGAAAAGAAAATTCTAAAAAGAAAAAAAAAACAGTTATAGGCAATTGATCAATGTAAATGTTAGAGGCGTTTATAAAGTTAGGCATTTATTTTATTCTATTGTTTGTTTATTTGCGCCAATTAAATTATATTGATTGGCTTATGAGGGTATGTTAACAGCAGTATTTGAAATACCCAGTAGAACAACAGATAAAATAGAAGGAGAACTCTTCGATCTTAGAAAACATAAGAGTAATTTTCTATATTTGTTGAATAGAAAAAATAATTAATAAAAAGCGATATTGGTTGGCATCTTCTCTCCGACTTATTGACCTGTTTTTTGACTTTTCTACCCACTATATTTCACACTCAAATTACTCTCAGATCCACTACAATATTGCTGTAGTTTTTTCTCTACCGAGGTCTGTTCAAATTGCCGCCATGACTAATCGAGAACTGTGTTTTACTGCTTCCCAGGAACTTTGCAGACTTGCAATCATTGATGACTAAACGGGGCAAAAGTTTAGTTTAATTCCTTTTGCATTTAATTTATTGTTGGCTGCGGGGCCTGAGGGCAGTGAAACCGCATAAAAACGCAACCCTTTTTTGGGCCATGTTTCGGGTATTGGCTTATTTACGTTAACGGGCTTCAAAGGCAACCTGTGCCCAGTGCTGCCGAAGAGACTACAAAACAAGCGCAGACATAAATCATAAGCAATGGCGAGTTACCCAGAAACCCAGCCAAAGATACTACGGATACAGATACAGATACACCTATACTCGTAGGAGAGATACGTGCACACAGATACAGATACAGCCACAGATATAGAAAGGGCAGTCAAAGTTTTTAACAAGCATTTAACGATTTAATTTGGCAAATACAAAAAACGAAAACTCTCCAACTACCAAAGGGTTCAAAGGAACTAACCAACGGATATTTATGGGTCGAAGGCGCAACCTTGCCAGAGAGTTGAAAATACAAAAATAAAAAAAACAAATGGCAAAAAAATAAATAAAAATGTGGAAACAGAACGCGACTGGGGAATTGCTAACTGCGGCAACTGTTGGCAGTCGTATCCCATATGCAAAAATGCCCTAAATGACCAAACGGAAGAGAGGGAAGGCAGACACATAGTTCTCTCACTCTCTCTTTGGGCTGGATTCCTGTCCCGTTTGGGTATGTAGCATATGTGTGCGACTGCCGACTGCAAATGGAGCACATAAATTATATTCCATTCGATGATATTTGCGTTTTGCTGCTCTTTACTTAAAACCAGGCTGAGGCAGAGGATGCCAGGGAAAGGGAGAGGGTAAGGGAGTGGGGAACCAGGACTTGGACTCGACCAGGACTTGGGTGCCGAGCAATTTTTAAGTTTTCAACTCTGGCACAGTCAGCAATTTGCAATGGCCATATTTCTCCAGACTACACACATGCATTTTAATGTGTGTTTTGGCTTTTGGTTCTTTTCAGTTGGTCGCCTTTTATTTTTTATATACCCTGTAGGCATTAAAATTGTGTATGAGACAGGAATTTTAGAAAAGAGAATACTTTTTAGGTCTTGAACAGCAACATGTATTTTTCATTCAAAATAAAAAAATTAAATTAATTTAAAAACATTATTTTAAAATTAAAATAACGTTATAAATCTTTTATTTTATGAGTTTGTGTCCTAAATATTTGACAATAGTCAAATAGAGAGAGTTTAACAATACGATCTAGAGTACTTTCTAGTCTATCTATTTCATATAAATCAATTCTTCCTGTTTCTATTTGCTTTCGACATTTGTGAAATGTGCCTTTGACTTGGTGGCTTCAACTGCGGATGCGGCTGCTGTTGCTGCAGAAGCTCAGTTCAGTTTTCAGGGTTCAAATTAAAGGATTCAAGGCTCGACCGCAATCATTTATCGACTACTCGTAACGTTTGGCTTTTTTCTATCTATCTGGCTAAGTAAATGCGCCATAATTTATGGAGCCAGCACCATTAATATATATGTATGTTTAAGCCCGTCCATAATGGCTGTTACTAGAGCCACGTTCTTCTTCTTTTTGCATTTTTTTTGTTGGATTTGTGTGTGGCCTTTTGGGCCATTTGTTTTGCAGTCGGTTATTTAATTTATTTTTATCTTTCACTGCTAATTGCACTTCTCAGCAATTGATTTAAATTATCTACCAAATGTCCAAACACACAACGAAGGTTTTTATTTGTATTTTATGCTTTATTATATTTCTACATACATTTTATTTATTTGTTTTTTTCATACAATAAATTTTTCATAAATTTACGGTCACAATTGGGTTAACCAGCGATGAAAAACGTTGCAATTAAGCTCCATATAAAGTACAAAAACAATTTGAGCCGAGACCAACAACAACAACAACAAAATTATAACGGGTAAAATAACTCGTAAGTTTATTAAAAAGTCTGTCAGTGGCATATGCGAAAATTGTTATTGTTGTCATTGGTTTGCATAAATGTGACATAAACAAATGCATAAATTTCATTTTATGTCCTACAAACTTGAAATGCACTTTTTTTATTTTCATTTTTATTGTCGCCACCGCCGCCTGTTGCGGTATTATCACATTCAACCTGAACCAGACTGATAACATTACACTGATTGCTAATACTCTTTTTCGAAAGATACTTAAAGTAAAACAATTTATGCTGGCAGTAAAATTTATCTTTGTATTTTGATCTATGAAAGTCAATAAGAGCAATTTTTTAAATCTTCTGATAGATAAATATCTAAGTTAAAAGTGTATTAATTAGCAGCATCAAATTCAAGCCAAGTTTAATATTTCTATGATAAACTTACGTAATTATTTAATAAGTATTTCTTAAGTTAAGTGTGTCCCTGAGAAAATTTCGAATAATGTTTAATTAATAATTGCAGAAGCTGAGACAAAATGGGTTGCGAGAAAGAGATGCTAAAAGACAAGTTGTTGGCCATAATGGCCAGTAAATTAAACATTTAATTTATTAACAAACAGTTGTGCTGCCAGTCGGCAATGACAAGCGACAAAAACAACAACAACAACATAATTTCCAGTGCAGACAACAACTGCAATAAACGGAGCTGAAGAATGAAAATTGTTTTTTTTGCATCGAGAGCATTAAGCAGTTGATGGGGCTGTTTTATTTGTGTGGCAGACACAACTCAAGTTTTTAATAGTTTAAAAAGAACACACACACAAATATGAGAACAAATTAAGGCTGTTGTTAAATCATAGCAAACTGTGCCTGCTGAGTGAGTACACTCATAAGTACTCGGATACGTATTCGTTTGCTCAAACTGCAACTGAATTGAAACGAAACGAAACGAAACAAATTGCACTAAATTGATAATTAGCTGAGCAATATTACGGGACTGTGCTTACTCAGAGAAGACTTGGATTACGGTTTTCATTTAGGCATTTTCTTTGAGAGAGGAGGAGAGAAGCTAAGAGGAAGCACAATTTCTGTAAGCTAAGATAATGTTAAATTAAGCATCTCTCGCAACTTCAAACTGCTTTGTTGAACTGGATTCGAGCAAATTGGAGCCAAGATAATGAGCTTCTATAGAGTTGTTCAATTTTCCAAAATATTTAGTCTTAGTTTTGAGCAAATATTTAGCAGCTTTTAATGGAAGATGTCAATAACACTTAATATAACATTAAATGTTATATTTTCAAACCGATATCCACTTGATTCCACTTTTAATAGCTACTTTAAATCCAATAAATTATCAATTTAATGCGTATTCGCTTCATAACATTTTCTTGCCATTTTGCAAAATCCTCAGCTCTGATCTCACTTCACCCACTTGAGAAGTGACCCACAAGAAATGGCGACATTGCTCCAGTTCTTATTTTTTTCATTTTTTTGAGCAGCACTCGACTAATATACTTGCCCAGCCTTTGGTTACTCAATTTATGAGTTTTAAGAATGCATCATATATCATTATAATTGTCAATAATCGTTCGATTTATTTATATTTTCTCATATGTGCCATGGCGCATTTTATGGCCATTTGCCGGGACTCATAAAACTGCGACATTCTTTTTTATTGTGTCTTTCCAGATGCTTATAAATCATGCGAATATGTATATGAAAGCAAAAAAAGAATTTAAGGAAGAATTGTTCCGCTGAGAGTAGTCGACTGAGAGATACCCAATGATGTGTGCTCTATGCACTTTTTAAATATCTTTGGAGTAATACTTGGCTGAATCTGTCATTAATACTCTCTTAAATCCTCAGACTCCTCAAAAAACTTAATTAATTAAGACTGAGCACATTGTCGAAGAGAACTATTTTAAAATTTCGCCAGGGTATAAAACGAATAGGAACATTGCATTACTCTACAAAAGACGTCGCTGAATCGTAACATTTTATTAGGCATAACATTTTTTGCGTCTTTCTTCGGTTACCGACGCATTTGCATAATCGCAGGCTCAGGTTAAGTTTCTTGGTTATTTTTCTTTCTTTTCTTTTCCTTCCCGTTCTGTTCTCTTCTGTTGGTCTCGACTCGGTGGTCCTGGAGCTTAGATCAAAGGCCGCCCGCTATCAATATTTAAAAGCCAGCAAGTCAAGGTCACATGGCCAAAAGCAACAGCCAAAAATATAAAAATTATGAATAAAAGCGGCTGGAGCAAAATTTGTGTGTTGTCGTCGCCATTGTTGTTGTCGTTGCTGTTGTTGTGGGGGGCGGCAAACTAGCTAACTGTCAGCGGGCTTAACTTTACAGCACTGCATGAATAAAAATTTAAATAATTTATAAAATTTGTTACTTATGGCGCCCGCCACAACAAGCGAGCTTGTTGTTGCCTCTGGCCAAGCGCAAAAAGCCAAGAGTAAATATGGCCGAAACGGTGGCGTATGCGTAATCCAAAAATGCCGGTAATCGGGCAGAGGTCTGGTTGGTTCTGGTTCCGTATCTCCTTCAGTAACAGCTTCAGCTTCTACTCCTACTTTTACTTTTACTTTTACTTTGCTTCTGGTTTTGGCCCTGTTTCTGGCGCTGGCTCTGACTCCTGTTCCCAGCACAGAGAGCTTAAGCTTTGCGGAAGTCGACTGACTACCTGTTTCTTCAGCTTCTTCTTCTTCCCTGCTGCTGCTCTTGTCTTTTGTTGTGGCTTGCGTTTTATTATTTTTATTTTAACGAATTTTTATGATGTCTATGGCAATGGGGCAGACATTCTTTTGTGCCACCGTCGTGGTACATTAAAAAACGTCTACTGGGTCCACTCCTACATGCTCCTCCTTTCCTTCCTCCCTACCCCCTACTTTTTCTTGCTGTCGTCTGTTTCTCTGCATATTTTAGTGCGTAGTGTGCCGAGTGGCGTAATTTTTGTCTTTCCGCCCTGCCGGAAAAACTCTGGCGTGATAATAGCACGAGTTTTATGCTAAATGGAAATTTTCAGCATGCAATTTGCTTGGCTTAGCTGAGAGTCCTCCCTCTCCACTCGCACACACACACACACCTGAGTCCCATTGGAGCCCCCAACTGTGTGTTGTCAGTCTATTGATTTGTCGCCTGGCGTTTGGCTGACGATGCGTATGTGTAATCCCATTGACTTGGCGCGCTTGGTTGCCTTATTTTTGCGTAATTTAATAACTTTGTTTAACATAATTGTCAATTGAAGCGGCGACATCGCCGTTTATAGGCCGTTTAATGCATCGCATCGATAACAAGGCTTAAGCCACCTACATAAAGTGTAATGAGCTTTGAAATTTGATAAAAAAAAAAACAAAATAAGCGAACCAATAAAAATCCGAAAACAAAATCCGGGTAAATGTTGCGGTGAACTTTGATACCTACATAATATTTTCACATTTTTTTTTATAATAAAAAATGGTTGAGATATATTTAGACTGCTACTTTGACCTCTTCATCTTGTTTTCTATAAATAAAACATCTATTTTTGTAGCACTTGACAAGTAACAGACGTTCAGTCCTAAGGGCATTTCTCAAATTTGGTATAAGATTCAGATGTCTGAGCTTCCCTTGAACATTTATTTATAAACTTCCAAATAGCGTTTTCACAGAAATGTGATTTTGTTGTAAAATATTCAATATGAAATAAAACATATCTATTTTTATTTATTATATCTGTGCTGTTAATTTATGTGATTAACTTCTATTTATTTTTAGATAACTTTCTTAATTATTTAATTATCAATAACAATTGGATGTCTATTAAGGAGAATTATATAATTTCATAATATATCCTTTTTTATCTATTGAAACACTCAAACATTTGATAATTGGGGTATCTCAGGCAAAAGTTCTTGTCTAAATGCGTCGACTGCTATTTAAGTCTAGTCGAACATGTCAACTCACTTAATATTTAAGTAGCTGGAAAGCATTTTGACAAAATTGTTATGAATTTGCCACACACACAATATCTTTTTGCTGAGTTGGGCGTTATAAAATTTTAATTAGTCGCTTGTGCGCTGCATGCCACCAATTTGAGCTGTTTGAAAAGTTTGCGGCTCACAGTGCGTATGCGTTATTCATACGACTCAAAGTCGCTTGTGCGTGTATGCGTGTGTGTGTGTGTGTGTGGAAATGAGTGGGTGTGGAGTTAGCTGTTATTTTTGTATACCCCGCAGACATTGAAATGTATAAAATGGGTAGACAAAATCTGAACAAATAGAACAAATAATTAAAGAATATTACGTATACGCAGTGGTGTCAGAGAAATAAATTTGTTTTTAAATTTTAAAATCTTTTTAGATCGATTACAATCGGATCTCTTAAGCATTCATTTTATGCTCTGCATTACGATCTTTTTATATATTATGGATAAAAAAAGTAAATTATTAGACAAAATATTTCCTTGAAATAAACTTTTAATGCATTTTAGGAGTATCTTTTCGTCTAGCAATTTTATGCCTTAAATTCTTCAATGAAGGACTCAAGTGCAGCAACTTTGTTCCCGTTGGCGGCTGCATCTTTTGCACACAACGACAAACTCACGTACGTGACATTTATGCGAATTGGCAGCTGCTGCCAGCGGTAAAGCAATGAGTGGGGAGTGGGAAGGACGAGGGGTGAGGCATAGAGAGGGGCATAAATTGTAGGCCCAGCAATGGTCCTCGTACTCGTACTCGTATGTACTGGAGTTGCACATAAAATGTGTGTCAACCTTACATGTATGTAAGTTATTTATCTGTATTTGTCAGGGACGTAACACTTATAATTTTTTTTTCAAAAAATTAAAAAATAAGAGTTATTTGCTGGTTTTTATAAAAAAAATTATTTTTAATTATTAAAATTAATTTATATAATAAAAGTCAAAAATAATTATTATTTTTCAATTTTTATATACAAATTTAACCCTAACTCTTATTTCCAATTTTTATTATAAAAATTGACAAATAACACTTATTTCTCAATTTTTATTATAAAAATCAAAAATAAAAATTGAATTGAAATATCTTTTGAACCAAAGAAGCCACATCATATATAGACCTATATATATGATCTACGCATTAATACCTTTCCATTGATATATAATATGTATGTACAGAAGAAAAAGTGCCTTTTCAACTTTTTGAATCGGCACCATTTAAAACTTTGACCAACCAAATTTTTAACGGTTTAAATATGGTTCCAATAACATCACGGAATGTGATACAAATACTATTTGTATGCGAAATTTATGTCATACTAAATGATATTTGTATAGCGCATTTAGTTGAATGTTTAAGTGGGAATGGGAAAGTGGGGAAAGTAGCAGTGGGCTGTGTGGTTAAAAGAAACTGCAAGGATTTCAAATTGAATGACATGTCAAGGTTCTGGTTATGACTTTGTTAAGGACACGTCGTCGGTTTGCTGAGTGCTTCTGCTTCTTCTGCTGCTGTTGCTGCTGCATGTCCTGATTTCAATGCTCAACTGATGAATGAAAATGAGCTTTAGTAAAAGTTTTTAATAGGTTTCTCTCTTACTGACAACAAAATACGACTCACTGAATGAGGGACTTACAATAAAAATGCGGAAGGAATGACAGGATTTTTTATTGCAATGGCATTTGCCGAGAATTGTGTCAAATAACTTGCTTGAACTGCAATAAAAAATCACATACATCCTTGCAGTTGCCTTACTTAAATGCTAGAGATGACAACTTGTCGTGTCATGAGGGAAATATATTGATGTGGTAACTGTTTTTATTTTTAGTTCAACTCTATCTTTGTTTCAGCACAATTTTATACAATAAAATTCATTTATATAATAAAATTCAACTCAATCATAATTTAGATAACTTTGTTTCGTGTCACGTGCCCATCTCTCTCTTTCTTTCTCTGTGATATGGTACACAGCATCTGAAGTAGCTATCCACCTGCTTTAAACCACATTCGATTGACAGGGGAGAAAAGAGGGAGTCTAAATCGTTGCTCGACATTACATTGAACCAGGCCGATGTCTTTGGGTCGTTTCATTAAAATGTAATGAAACCTTTCGATCGATTGCGTATAAAAATGTTTGCTATTAAATTTTAAATACACCAATGCTTTCTGCTATGTCTATCTGTGTGAGTGTGAGTGTGTGTGGGTGTGCAATAAAATGAAGTTGAACAAATCGCATAATAAAAAGAAGATACACAAAACGGGCGTTCGGTTTTTGTATCTCTGTAAAGTGGGAGAGAAAAACATGGAAGGGTGTCGAGGGTTTTTGAACAATTTTTGGGTATGCGCCATAAAATGTTCGCCAAATGTCGTTTGATACGAGAACACTCTTATCACACACACTCATCCACACACATTATGAAGTCGTATTAATGCGTCTGTGTGTGTGTGTGTTTGTGGTGTGTGTGTGTGAGTTTTGTGTGTGTGTTTGTTGTGTGTAATGTAAACGTAACGCACATGTTCAAGGGCCACGCGAAACCGCACTGCAAATATAAACATATCGAACACAACGAAACACGGCTACAAAAACAACAACAATGAGCAGAACAACAACAACATCAGTAGTAACAACATTTACAAGAATGACAGCTACAATAATAACCCCATCACGTATACGCAGCGTTGTGCGGCTGCCACACACGTGTGCACCTCATACGCCTCCTCTTTCTCCCTCTCTTTCTCTCTCTCTCTTTCTGCCTCTCTCTATTTCTCTGGTGGGTGCTGGGTCCGCGACTCGCCTTTGATAAAATGACATTAAGAAGTCGTGACAATGCCACTAACTGAACCAAAAAGGAGACGCCGCCGAAAGCCGTCAGCTTGAGCAACACTCGAGTGCCACGACATCCACATGGCCGCACACTGTCTCGCAATTTAGTTCAAATTAAATCAAAAAATTATTATGATAATAAGTGCGTATAGGCAAATCAATTTTTAAATACATTAAGCAAGTGATGTTATTGAAAAGTCAACAACTCGATTCTTTTTCAGACGACATATTGAAAATTCGATTACCGTTTTGACGATTTTAACATTTCGAGTTAAAACTCGACCAATAATTTAGATTTACATCGCAATATTTATCAATAAATTTATTTTTTAAATTTTTACAGAATTAACCAACAAAAACCAATTGAATACATCAAAGAAAGCAAGCATTAAATCGATGATTTATTCAAAAATTAACGTATATTTTCCATTTTATTAATTTTTTTTTTTTTTTAAGATTTGGATATATTTTATATTAACGACTTTATAATTTCGATTTAAAACTCGATCCATAACTTGTGTTCTCATCACTAATAACTACAAATAAGTTTCAACCTTACGTAAGTGCTGGCACCACTGTGCAACACGTGTGTGTGTCTATGTGCATGTGTGTGTGTGTATTGTGTTGCCCTTGCCAGTTTTCCATCTCCATTGGCTGTGTCGTTCCAGTCACTCACTCGTCCTGGTCTATCTGCATTGTAATGTCCTTTGAGATACGACAAAGCGGCGATTCCACTTGAAATAAACTTCACCATGCTGTGACTCTCTCTCTCTCTCTCTCTTTCTCTCTCTTTCTTTTCTGCTTCCACCCCCCTTCGTTTCATTGTACAGTTGTGTCAACAAAGTGAACGTGCCAATGTGCACATTAGATGGAGTCTTCCATGTCTGCGGTGCTGGGGACAACACTGGTTGGGGTAGGGCGTCAAATTAAATAGAATTTGTATGGTAGCACCCCACCGAAAAATGTTGTGGTCGCCAGTTGTTGTTGTTGTTAGTGTTGATACTGTTGCTGTGTCGCAGCATTAAATTGAATTTGTCTAATGACAAGTTGTT
This sequence comes from Drosophila limbata, assembly GCA_963924055.1. Lineage (NCBI taxonomy): Eukaryota > Metazoa > Arthropoda > Insecta > Diptera > Drosophilidae > Drosophila > Drosophila limbata. The sequence continues at coordinate 15,984,246 of OZ001355.1, read as the reverse complement.
GCCTTTTTTGGGGCAACACTGTCACTCTAATGGGCGACTACTCTGCGCAATAACTGTTTGCCTAACGGTCGACAGTTAAAAGTAACTACTATAAGCTACAGGTATATCCCCTACATATTCCCACTCCCCCCTCCCTTCACATAGAACAAGTTTAGATAGCAACAGTGAAACAGTTTTGTGGTTTGCCATCGCTTATTCCCATCTCTGGTCTGAAAAGCAATGCCAAAACTCATGCTACAAATATGCAATGGCATTTTAATTGTGGTCAAGTTGAAATATTTCAGATTATTCTGTGAATTGTCGGTGCAAATTTACAACTTCAAAAGGTCAGATTTTATAGGACCACAAAAAGGAAGATATCAATTAAAAACGACCTATATTCCTTTCAGTGTAAATCCGATCGAACTTTTGAAAATAATTTGTAAGTCAATTTCAGTTAGGCTTTTGTAATTTTAGACTTTCAAATATGCTTCAATTAGCTATGCAAAATATTAGATATAATTAAAAAAGTATGCAGTGAACCAACAAATTAAAAAGTGGCACTTTTTGTACCAGTGTAGCTATTTTATTACTTGGATAAATATCTAGTATTATTAGTCATGGCCTTAAATAACTTATTTACTTCAATTTTACGAGTATTTTTTTTAAATATGGTATCTCAGTTTATTTATTAGAGGAAAGTACTTCGAATTTAGTATTATGTTGGCTATAGCCGGATGATTTATTTTGATCAGAATATCGAGTGGTTGCTCCAGGTAATATATCTCTTATTATATGTGTCGGAATTTCGCCTAACTGTCAATTGTTTGACAGGCCACGTAGCTCATGAATGTGAGTTGCAGCCAACTGTCAAAACAAAATATGAAATTTGAGCAGATTTAAGTGAAATTGTGCACCCGAAAACAGTACAGAACTTGGTGGTCTCTCTCTCTCGGTCTGTACATAAAATGCGGCCAGTGTAACAAAGAAAACTCATAACGTATGTTTGTGTAGTTGAGATTTTCCGACACAGATACGAGTAGAACTGGTTCGAACAAGGGCAGCCAACTGGCCAACTGGCCATTTGGCCAGGACACGGGCCCGAACATGTCGACCGGTTACATATAGTAGATATTCATAGCTGCCCTCTCTACCTCTACCTCACCATCACCTTCACCTTCATCCCTCCCTCGTTGCCATCTGTGCTGTGCCCGGTTCGAAAATTGTATGAATATGAAAGTGATGAAAAGTCGACGATAACGTGCCAAGGTCGTTTCCGGCCGCGTGCATATGAACCGCACAGCCGGAGCACAACAGCCCATCCGTTGACTTCAAACAATGCATTGTGGTTAGTGGGGTGAACTACCCACCCCTTCCCCCACAATCCCCTCACTTGGCCCTTAGTGTTTAGGTCTTTAAGTAATAGCCATTTTGTGTGGGCAGCCAAAAGAAAAAGGAGCTCTTAACGGACGTTCGTCAGTAATTTCAATTTGTGACCCTATACTAACAAAATTGCCACCAGGTTTTATTAAGTTGATGTTGTTGTTCCTGTTGCTGTTGTTATTATGTAATGAGCTCGAACTTTAAGCACTTGATATAGCGAGCTAATCAGAGCTGGCATTGCACGAAATTCAAAACCCTTAAAGAACAACCTACATACCTGTATAGTGCGTTAGATGAGATGGAATATTTAATTACCACCAAACGTCAAAATTAATTATGACAGCTGTCAGTTGAGTGTGCCGAAGCTCAACCAACCAGCCAACCAACTGACAGACTGCAGACCGAGCTGACTGACTGACTGACAAACGAAATGTGAGTGAATTTGAGTTAAGTTCGAGCGCAGACAATGACCGAGTCCCAGTTGAATGATGATGATAATCATCGTGAAATGGGTCAGCCATACCAAAAGTGACAAGAGACAATCTTCTGCTGCCTCGAATTGGACTTCTTCTTTTGTTGTGTATTGCACTGCTCTTCTTTATTATGCTTCATTCGGTTCTGTTCTTTTCTGTTTGGTCTGAATGTTATGAATACAGCCTGAAGGCAGTTGCATTACGGTAGATCAAACTGTGTCAAAAAGCACCATGAAATTATGGACCAGTTTTGGCTGACATTCCGACGCAGTTAATGAATTTTCTTAAGCTTAGCTAAAATTTAATCATAGGGTAAATTCTAATGAAAAACAGGAATAGGAGTAAGTATAAAGAGAGATAATTTTTGAAAACAAAATACTGTGATATTGAGAAATAGTTGTATGAACCAATTAATTTGTTTAATAAAAAAGTATCAAATTCTTAAAATGATTAAAAAATCCTTTTATTTTTAGATAATGAACCTTTTTATGATTGGATTCGAAATATTATAAGATAGGTATCGATAGTAATTAGTGAGTTTAATATTGTAATATAAAATATTAAATTTGATATCTTTAAGTCGATCGATTTTCAAAATCATTATTGAGTTAAATTACTTAAAAAACTAGTTGACGATTTTTTCTATATATTTTTACATCCATGCAATCTCTTAAGTAGATCTTTGCAGTCGCGTGCTGTGTATTTGTTATTGTTTATCCCAAAGATCTTAGCTAAATGTCTGCTTATTTGTATCTGTCTCTAAACCATCTATCTTAGCCCAACCCTTGTCTGTTCATAACTGCTCTCATTCTCTTCTTGTTGATTGCTTGAGCGTCTGTCATTCATAAAGCATTTGCTGCCTGATTATGCGCCATTCTAAATGTGAGCTGAGCTCAGTTGTCATGCATAATATCAGATGGGGAATACGTTATTTTGTGCTGATAACGCAATGGGCTCCATGTCGACGAGGTCCAAATGGCAATTAACGCGCCAACTCAAATGCAACTATGTATATTTGTGGAGGAGGAGTGTGAGTTCGTCTGGGACTAGTTCCTAGAGTATGTATGATGAAATGAGTAGACAGACAGACAGATGGAATGGTGTGGTATGGTATGGCTTGGATAGAGGCATGCATAAACGAAATTAAGTCATTATTTTAATACGCGGCGTCACTTGCGACGATGCGCAGTGCCTTCATTTGATATATGGGCGATGTTTTGTATGCATAATTTCATTATAATACGACGACTCTTGAGTCTCGGGACTTGGGACACTGGACACTCATGCGTTCTTGTTGTTGTTGTATTATAAGTGCGGCCTGTCCGCACAACTGACCCGTCGATTATAAATGGACGTCTGTTTAAGTACGCGAAACATCAGCCAAGCGTGGGCTCTAAGCACAAGAGTTTATTGTGTTTGTGTGTGTGTGTTTGTGAGGTGGTTGTGGTGTGTGTGTAGAGGCGCAAGTGCCACGCCTCCCCAGGGCCACAGCTGCGATGCGGGCGCCGCCTACAACTCGAGCGGTCTCTTGACTTCCGTTGAAGTCGACCCAATTGGGCATTTGCATTTGTCGCCGCAGACTGCTTCTCTCTCTCTCTGTCTATCTTAATCATTCCCCCACACTCTCCCTCTCTCTTGCAGCTCAACTGTGTGTACGTCGTTTTGTGCGTAATTATGATAAGAAAAGGTTTTACTTAGACCTTTAGCTGCCACCTACTGACGTACTAACTGACTTGACTACCTGCCTGCCTACCCGCCCTTGCCTTGCCACTTCTCTTGCCTACTACTTACCTTTTTGGCAGCCTATTATTTTTATTTCTCTTGCTGTTGCTACTGTTGTTGTTTTTGTTGTTGCTGTAATGATAAACTACCTTTTCTTGCTGATGTTGCTGCTGTTTTTGTTTGAATTTGACATGGTAATTAACCCGCGACGCTCAACTTTGCCCAACCAATTGCCTCTGTGTCTGTGTGTGTGTATATGTGCGTGTTTGTATGTATTTAAGTGTTTGAGTATGTGTGTCTGTGTCTCTTTGGCCATGTGCGTTTCCTTTAATTAATCAACATTCCACTCAATTTTATTAATTTACCTTTGTGACACTAACGTATTTGACTGGCTAATGATTTAAATATTTAAACTGAGCTTATAAAATTAGCGATAACATTTTAACCAAATTTGGTAACAAAAACAGCCGGAATTTGGCTTAAACTAAAATGGAATACCCTAAAAAAAGAAAAATTTAAAAAAAAAAATTAAGAAGAAAAACATGGAAGATGACAAGTCATGAAATTATTTATAAAAGATACTATTAATATTATTGGATATCTTATACAATTAAATACAATATTATTGGCAGGCAGCATTACCAAATTATCCGCTGATTTCAGTTCTGTTTTAAAAACACGACTCTTAAAATTAAAGCACAAATTCAACACTCTTTGGTCTTGCCAACTTGTAGTTCAGATGCTGCTATTGATCACAAATTCATTAAAAAAATGCAAGTCAATCACCATGTTAAGTTTTTATATCATTGTAAAAAAATACAAAAAAATATATTTAAATTCAAAGTAAATATTACAATGAATTCTTGATTAATCCATATGATTTTTTCTTACACAAATTACATAGCAAAAAAGATACGATTGACATTTTATTCATTCATTTGACAAATTAAAACTTTTTAAATACCACAGTTATCCGCATTTACCCTACAATTTGCAGTTGATTCGCATTAAGCTCGCCTGAAATGTTAAAATATAAAGCATAATTTAATAAAACTGCGAACCAAAGTAAGAAAAAACAAATTCACAGCGTGGGCAGTTGATTTCCACTGGTGATATTTAAATCTCCCAGCAAACAATGTTGATTTTATTAATTGGATTTGTATGCGATGCCGATGCCGAATCGACTTGAAGTTAAATATTATTGAAATATTCGAAAGTGTTAGATTGTTTGTTATTGAGCTTGTATTACAATTTTGATTAATGCGCCAATGGGCAAATATCGAGGGGGCCTCCAACTCTTGACCCGGAGTCGCTCAGTTCCGATACCTGTCGTAGTTATTGTTGTTGTTCTTGTTGTTGCTGTTGTGACGCTGCTTGCTAAACAAATAAAATTTTAATTTTTATACCACGGGGGGTCATTTGCTTTTGTTGCTGTTTCTGTTTCTGTTTGAATCTCTTAACTTATGCATCTTGTACAGCCATTGGAGATTGGAGATGTTTTGGTCATCGAGTGGCGCCAGAACTTCCTTCCCACTGGGCCTTGGTCTCGGGATTTTGGATTTTATTGAGGTGTCACAAGCACGGCCTGAAAACAACTCTGTTGAAAAATTGATTTCAAATTGAAATTGAGTTTTTAGCTCGATTTGTTTTTCCGCTGCATTATTTACATTGAGTTCTCTTTTTTTATTGTTCGTCCAAGTCGTTTGCAGAGGCGCCGAAATCGTAATCAAAATCATAAAACACAACGACAGAAAAAAATATACATAAAATTGAGAATACAGCATAGAACCGTTTTAATTGGTCTCCCAGAGAGAGGGAAATAAAGAAAATGAATGATGGAAAAACCAGACGACAGCAATTATCAATTGTGCTTTCAGCTGCCATAATAAATTCCTGCATATTATTGATGGCATTTTATATTTGTATATTAGATAATTTATGATTATGTGCCATGCTGATTTGTTAGTGTTGTGGGCTTCTACAGTTTTTAGTATGATTATTCTCTCGATAACTGAAGATGAGTTATACGGTCCGCAGTCGTTGGGTGGTTTATGATATCAATAAGAATAATAATATACATTGAATATAAATATTTACAGTCAGCGTTTTTGGAAAGTATCATACTTTTACCAATTCCAAAGTCAATATTTATTAATTGTTTTCTCCATTTTCATAATAAGCTTGAATGTAAAATTTAACTGAATTTATTCGCATCTTCTCTTGTGATCTTTTTAACTTTTTTGCCTAACTTGATGCGTAGAACACCCACATTATAACTATTTTCAATTAATTCATCTATCTTATAATCTTCCTTAGTTCCCATCTTCTTTCCCCATTTAAAAGCTCTGCGGTGTTTGTAATCGTATAAAATAACTTAACAAACTTTGTTTTTTCTTGTGGCTCACATAAATTAATAATAAATTTAAAACAAATATATTTCTGTTCGATACCGCACGACCCATCATTAATCACAGTTCGAAAGATACTCGTATATGCTGTCTTGTGTCATTTTCGTGCCTATCTTCCCATTTATCCACCTTTCTCCCTCTCTCTCCCTGCATTGCATAAACTATCTCTGCCTAGTTGGAGTCGTTTCTGTTCATAATTATTCGGTTTCATATTTTATTTTTAATTTTTCTTTTTCTCTGATTCGTTTTAATTATTTTCCTGAGTTGCAGAGGCATAAATTGTATATAAACTGTGTCTGTGGCTTTTTGGCACGCGATGTTTCTCGTTTTTACTGTGATATCGTTTTGTTTTCGGTTTCCACAAAATGTCAAGCCCTTTGCCTAGATATTGGGTCAATATGTCAGCGTTTGCATGTTTCGTGCGGCCTCAGACATGCATTAATTATGTAGATAACTGCGACTCTGACTTCAGGTCCGACTACGACTTTGGCTTCAACTCCAACTGCGACTGCGACTGCATGGGTAACCCAAAAAAAAAAAAAAATATATATATTTGGGAAGCGAAATATGCACGACTTTGAGATACCTCGGAAAGCAAACAACATAGTGAAATTGCTTTGAGACTCTTAAAATTCAGCTTTAATAATCTTCTTGGTATAAATATCTAGAAAACTGTTATGAGAGGAAAAGTTTACTTCTAATTAATTTGATCTATCAAACTTAGAATTTTAATAGGTAATTTAATTACAAATTATTGCCTGTTATGATCCGTAGTTTATATTTCCTCAAGAATAACAGATTTTCTGTTCTTTGTTAAAGTGTCTGTTAGTTAATTATACTATCAGTCTTTTTGTTATAGGGAATAAAATATATAAAAACCAGTTGCCCGACTAAATTCATATGCAGAACTCTAGATACAAAATTCACACTGTACCAGGCTCCACATAATGTGTCTTAGGTAGTCAATGTGTCAGGTATTTGTTGCACGGTGGCACGTCAGATTCGAAAGTTCAATAGCGACAACTACCCCCTCCCCTGGTCTCTATTCACACTCCCATGCCACGGTTTTGGCACCAAGCATTTTGTCTAAAGCATTTTGGCAATCGAGGTACATTAAATGCCAGCAAAATGTGGTTGCAGTTGGCAGAGATTGAAAAGTATCTGCCGTTGGATTTAATGCATCTGTATCTTTTATTAATCAACCAGTAAAAATGGCCATTGTATCTTAATTTCTCGAGCACATAAATTATAAAGTTATCTCTCGTTAGTTGCCTAGTTTATTGATGTCCAACTTGGAATGAAATTTATTTGACTGCAACACTGTGTTTTATGCAAATCTTTGGTCTGAATTATGTTTTCATTTGTAGGCTCAACGTTGATTAAGATTTTTCCTCTTCTTTTCTGGCCCCAAAATTTATGCAGGTCGTGTTTGTTGTGTCGTTGTTGCTGTTGTTTATGTTGTTGCTTGATATTGATTTGTTTGTTTTGGATAAATAAAAGTGAAAATTAGTTGCATATTTTTCACTTTCCAAGTCACTTTTACTTCTTCGTTATGATAAAGCCAAATGTGTCTAAAATGTTAATTTGAATTCAAATTTTGAACTGTGAATTTTTTGAAAGTTGACAAAAGCAAAAGATAAATAAATAAAATTCTGTTTGTAGCTTTTATGTCAAATTAGTATTCTAAAATAAAGGTAAGCCTTCATAAAATTGCTTTAATTGCCAAAGTGGAAACAATTAATGTTTTAATAAATATTAATTACTGTTTCGTTTTAAATTAATTAAATTAAAAAATATATAACATGGACTGTTTGAAACTAATATCAAGCAAATTAAATAAATTTAAATGAGATTTAGATGATTATTCATTAATTTTGATTAAGTAAACAGTTCCCGCAGCAATATCTCAACAAGTTCGATATTAAAAGGTATTCATTATTGGCAGAGTGTTTGGCATCCCGCCGCAAGTGACGAGCTGTAAAATAAATGACTTTCTGGGCAAAAGGAAAATGAATTATGAAATATTTGCAATGCGGCTTAATGAGCCAAGTCAAGTCAGCTGGGAGTTAAGAGGAGAATGGAGAAGTGAAGCGAAGTCAATTTAAGTGGATGTGTCCCAGTAAAAGTAGCTGTCACATTAGCACCTTAACCGATGTAGACCCGAGATAAGTTAACGACAGCGACGATTGCTGCTGCTGACCCAAACGGCCAAAAAGCAAAAAAAAAAACACACACACAACTCGACCCCCTGTCGTGGCCAAGATGAAGATGGACCCAGAGTTTTGCTGCTGATGGTAAATGGTTGATGGTGATGGTGATGGCGATGGCGATGTGGTGATGGTGATGGTGGCAACCTGCCTGGAAGCCACTTCTGCTCACTTTTATTTTTCACAAACGGCAGAAAAACATTCGACAGGTAGTCAGAAATGTGAAGAAAATGATGTGATAACAAAAAAATATACTTGTGTATAAATAAATATATATCTACAAGTTTATGGCGCAAAAACAAAACAAAAAATGTCGAAAACAAAAAAAGGTCAAAAAGCGCCCAAAGACATCATAAACGAAGGTTCAGCAACGTCGCAGGCAGCCAAAACAATAACTGCAGGCAATTTGGGGCCTTCGCAACTGTTTATTTGTCAAACATTTTTCTCTTTTTGACATGTCGACTTCCAGCAGAGTCCGCAAACCTCCTCTCTCTCCTCTACAACCAAATGAAAGCCCATCCAAACACGCGCCAAATTTTCCATTTTCTTTTTGGCTGGGACGGCAACTCAAAATGGGCAACCAAATGGGACGAAAGTTGGTTGAGTTTTTTGAAAGATGTCCGAAAATTGTTATCGATGTTTTTGTCATGTTGGCCTCAAATTAAAATCCCCAATAAACGGCAGAACTGTCATGTCCGGACCGCTGATATATTATTATCCTTATCCTCACAGCTCACAGCTCGCAGGCAGCCTGGCATGCTAAGCAGCCAACGAGGCGTCCTTGATTCAGGACTCCTTGGGGCTCGCTCAATGTCCTGTGCCTTTTAATTGGCTTTCATGCTGGACCGGAAAAGCATCAAGTCAAAGCAAGCGGAAAATCAAATATTAAGTTTCAAATACATCTCTGCAGTTGATAAAATATGAAGACTTCAAAAAGACTTCCACATAAAAAGACTTGTGAAATAAATTCACCTCTTTAATTAAATACATTTTTTTGTATAATAATTCAGTAAATTAAATATAAAATTTTTATTATTTTAATTTTTTTTAAAGTTATCAGTTTAAACCAAGAAATATCTATTCATCTCCTAACTTTATTTCTTTATATATTCTCATTTCTTCATGATGCTTCATTAGAAGCTTTGTCTACTTAGAAATTTAGTTGTTATTACCCGTTGTTTTGGCTAAGCATTTCCTATACTTGTTCAGATAGCATCTTTACAATTTACTTTCAGCTTTGATTATCTGGAATACCACCAAAGACGTTGCAAATTCCAGGAATGAGTCATAATGTTGGTTACAGCCAACAAAAAAAAAGAATATGTTCTTCAATTTGATTATGGCCATAAGCAGACAAGCAGCCAAAAAGTTTTGCAATTGCCAAACCCCAGAATAAAGCTTTGGTCGCGTACTGTGTTTTGTGGGGAAAAACAAGAAAGAAAAGCTGAGAAAAAATAAATGGGCTTTCAGATTGCAGCTTCATTTACTAATTTCAGTGCTATCTGCTAATCGAGCACAAAATAAGCAAAAACAAACGACTGCCAACGGGACGCATATGAAGTTGCCATAATAAGGGATAGGGATAGGGAAAGAGGGGTGGAAGTGGAAGGGGCAAAGACAGGGTGTCCCAGACAAACTTAGAACGTTAATTATACGACCAAAAGTTTTGCAACGCACTTGTAACTAAACCGAGCGATGACGTACATTAATTAGTTTTTATGATTATTGGCAAAGCATTGAAATACAATGCGCGAATACGAGATGAAATTTACATAAAAGATGGTAATGCTAAGGGTAGAACGAGGGTGCGGATGAGGGAGGGGAAAGGGGAGGCTGCCAATATGTGTGTGGCTTTCTGTTGTTAGTTGAATTTGTCAATTTCTAATGCCAGTTTATCGTACGCAGCTTATTTACGAGGTTCAGGCTCAGACAGCCGGAAGAAGGCGGCTCTAAATGACACTCATACATTCACACACACACACACACACACACACACACACACACACATACACACACTCAGTGTATGTAGGAGACGCCCATAAATATGCAGTGGCTTGTGTTGTGCCGAGTAAATCCATTTGGCTAAATAAATGCCATGGCTGACATAAATAAAAGACAATTAAATTAAGATAATCGTTTTGACTTTGCTTTTGCCAAGTTGTCTTTGGGGATTGCCGATCCTTAATGCGCCTTGCTTTCTCCCTCTTTCTCTCTCCCTCACTCTTCCTCTCTACCACATTGCCATAAACATAAAATCCGCACAGCAGCTTTAAATGCGCTACAAATTAATGACTATCTCAGTGCCCCAATTTCCCCCTTCAGCCCTGTTAAGCCCCCAATCTGCGACAATTGCCATGCACTTTGATTTGGCTTTGATTTTTGCTTAATTACTTCCACAAAAGTCGATTGTTTGTTGTCTCTTTTGATTGCGTGGGTTGTTGCATGAGCAAAATAATGTTGCATGTTGAATGTTTAATTGTCGACAAAGCCGCAAAAATACACTCTTTGTGAATATTTGTCCATAAAAAGAACTCAAATTACGTCGTTCGTGGCAGAGCTCAACTTCCGCTTGGCCGCAGCTTATGGCCAGAATTGTCAAGCTATCATTAAACTGTAAGCCGACATCAAAGTTGATTTTCATACTCTAACAAAGCGTATTAAAATTGGTACATACTCTTTTATTTCTTTGTCATAATTGTCAAAATATTTAAGTTATCATAACAATACGTAATTGAAAATATATATCTAGTACTTAACTCGATTTTGAAACTCTTTTCTGTCTTGGAAAAAAATAAAGTTTATTTGAGACAAATTTGTATACTATTAAATTTAATATAATTGTTTTTATACTTTGCTTAAATTAATTTAACTCAATAATGAATTTTCAAGTGCAGAGCGTTAAAAGTTCGTCAAGCTGAATAAAAAATTCCCTATTTATTGAGTGTAGTTATATGGAAAACTTATTTTTAATTTTACTAATATGTAAATTTGGCATTAGCTCAATTTTGGATTTGATGTGGCTGTCATTAACGTCAAAGTTCCACAAAATCAAATTGCTAAATAATCACCTGAAATGGTAAATGGCAACTTGATAAGTTGGAGAGATGGAGAGTTGGAGAGTTGGTTAAATAACCGGCTTCTACACATTTTGTCGAGAGTTAAACTGCCTTTCCACTGATGACTGACTGGGATGCGAATGTTCCTTGTATTTGGCTTCAACTCTCACACACACACACACTCACACACACACACACTCACTCTATGCATAAAGTGAAGCCTCTGGCAGAAGGACAAGTTGTGGCTGGTTTGGTTTTGAAACACTCTCTCGTACTTCTCTTCTGTGTGGAGTCTCTCTTGAGAATTTGGCCCATAGCTATAATTACTATATGGCTGCCTCTTTGCGGCGTCTGCAACATTTATAAGTTTATCGTCTGATTGCCCTCGTTCACCTGCAGATCCTCCCCTCCCCTCCCCTCTCCTCCCTAGACTCCTCTATCTCTTTAATAACTTGGAAGGCTGCTGTGGCCAAAAGGGTCTAGACTTGACTGTCAGTTGTGTATTTGTGTCTGTGTCAGTGTTAGCCAACTTTGCGTGTCCTTTGTGCATTTAACGGCTATTTTAAAGCCAACGAAAAGGCCAGATCTCTGAGCAGCCACGCCCCTTTGCCTTCCCTTCACTCCTTTCTCTCCCCCACTCGTCGTAAATTAACTAAATTGTTGCAAATTATGAAATTATGATATTATTATAGTAAATGCTTTGGCCAAAGTTGTTCTAAGCGAAGTCAATAAACTGCCACACGGTTAATTTAATAAACATTAATGATTATCTCTTTCTTTCTCTCTCTCTCTCTCTCTTTTTTGCTTGTTAATATGCGTATAATTACAAATAATTTGTGCACTCACAACATTTTCACAGCATGCAAACAGAGAAAAAGTTAAAAATACTCGCATTATTTATGCATATGTGTGTCTCTTCTCCTTTCTCCGTTCCTCTCTTACGTTGTCTCTGTCTCTTTTTTTTTTTGCATGTCTGTTGGCCGTATAAAATTATGCATTACAAAAACGGTTAAGTCCTTGCGGAAGCCGGCCATAACACCTACAAACAGAAACCAGGCAGACAGACAGCCAGACATGACTCCAGGCCATATTCATATGCATGCTACGGCTTGTCTCTCTCTCTCTCTCTCTATCTCTCTCTTTTACTCTCTCTGTCTGTCTCTCTCTCGCTTTTCCTATAATGATAAGGAAAAAGTTACCAGACATCGACTCGACTCCACTCGAGCCTTTTGCCCACAAAATACGTGTTTATATGCGTGAATTTTTGCCAAAAGGACTCAGGTAATTACCATGTTTGGGCAACGGGGTAGGATGATAGGGGTTAGGGTGATAGGGGGTCGACGTGTTCCGCATCTCTTTTTGGGGGAAATTTTATGCATAAATTACCGCCCAACGCGGCGCGTGCCAAATCAGTGTTTACACTTTTATTTGTTTTGTTGGGGGGTTTGGGGATTGGCGTCGTAGTCCTTTCAATGGTCTCGGGGATTCCTTGGGTTGTGCGGTCATAACTAACTGAAAGTTTGCTAAAGACATCACTGGCAGGAGACTTTGAGTAATGTCTAAATTATAACATAGCTGCTTAGCGAAGGGTGGCAAAGTATTTAAAGTATTTCAGTTATTTTAAGTAATATGGGCTTGAATTAAAAAAGTAACATCTTTTACTACACTACAATGCATTTGTTTTCAAAATGATATATTTTATTTAATTCCCAATGTTGAAACGAATGTGTTTTAAATTTGAATATGAATCAATATTTTGGCAGTGCAGCCCTGGTTTTCGAAATTTGTAATACAACTTTGAGATTTAACATAAATTGGGTGCAACTTACAACTAGAAAAGGGTGCAAGTTCGGGAATTGACACGCCTCTATGCAAATTCTGAGTGGTATCTCAATTTTTTTTAAATGGGGCTGTGTTCTGACCTTAATCAAAAAGAAAACCCACCCCAATCGGGCCATGACCTGTCTGCTATAATTTGTGGGCTTTGGTTGCCTTGAGGGCGTCTTATTTATAGCCAGGCTTAAATATCAATGCAAGTTTTATGTGGTACTCCACGAGCAGCCCTTTAACTGGTTAGGGGATGGGTGTTGTCGGGGTAGTGGGGGCTCAACGGGGGTTGCAGACTGCTACGCACTTATTGATATTGATACAAGTTGGCTTTTACTTCCGGGCTTTTTATTTCCACCTGTATCTGCGACTTGAATTTGTTTTGGTTTGCCGCGGCTTCAGTTGGATATACATATATCTTCAATGGGGGCATTTTTGTGGTTATAATCGGATTTTATTGCAAATTAACGAGCCAACTCAACCCCTCTTGGCCCCCTTACAATATTTTTGCCGTGTTGTTGTCTTTGCTGTGGATACTTATGCGATTTTTATTACCATTACCGTTGTCGTCTGTGCGGGTTGTTGTTAGGCAGGTGCGTTTTGGCCAAGTTAACTCCACCCCCCCTTATCTTGCAGAAGCTACTTCATTATCCCTTTGGCGAAGAAAGTTTGCCCTTTTATTAGATACTCATCGTACCACATTGCATTTATTATTATGTGTATTTGTTCTATATTAATTTGTTGCTACTCTTGCTCCTTGTTCCTTTTAGTGGCCTCTCAATATTCATTAGGACTTTGATTTGTTATGGTTTCACTCCACGACTTTTGCTTCAGCTCTCCTTTCCATTGATATCATTTCCTGTGTTGTTTTTATTGGCACATGTATTTTGATTACAGCACAGACAAAAACTTCCCTATCGATGAGGTGAAGTTGGGGGAATTAGTTCAACAACCGACAACATGTTGAACTAGTTTATTTGCAGCTGCGTTAGGCGAGAGGTTTCCTCTACTGTGAGTTGCAAGCTGCTTTTATTGAGATACTCTAGCCAATGTGGGCATTGTTCACTTTCAATATGTGCTGTAAGAAGAGTTATTAATAAAATTCACAATCTATAATTCCTCAATTATAGTGAAATAAAAACATAATTAAATTGGAATAATTTGTATAAAATGATAGAAATAATTATTATTATTTGTTAAATTCAAAACAATTTATTCACATTCATATCTTTTATACATACTAAATTAAAATCCTTAGGATGATTTTCAACTTTACGTTATTTTATAAAAATAATTTGAAAATATTTGCAATGTGTTCTTCTATGGGCCTAGGGACCAATGCTCGTTTTGCTCGTCTTCCACTATGTCGTTAAGCTCGCCATTGTTTTGTTTTTTAAATATGTTAATAAAGTTCAGTCAAGAAAAATATATAAATTGTTGTTAATTTCCTCGCCTCACTACGGCGAGCAAAAAGAGCAGGACGCAAAGCCGCAGCAAGAGATATAAAATGATTTCCCTTAATTTATTAATTCAATTTTAAAATTTTCCTTACTTTCAGATACGCCACTGGCAAGGCATTGAATATTCGTTACTTGTCACTTATTGGATTATTAGTTGCATACACGAGTATATTTTTTACTTTTATTTTTTTGTTGGTTGGCTGCTTGTCCGGGCGTTGGTTGGCCGCCGTTGATTTTCATTTAATTACCGCACCAAATTTCCGACACTTTAAACGTTGGCGGCACAAAATAATTGCAAGTGCTGAAAACATTAAGAAAACCGGCTTTTGAGAGCCGCTCGAAACGGGAGCTGTTGCTCTTGTTGTTGGTCTCAAGTTTCAGTTTTATTTTTTTTAGTTTGAGCGCGACTTTCGTTTTCGTTTTTGCTGCTGCTGTTTCCAATTGTAATTGAATTTTGTGTTTGTCGGCAAAGTGGCAAACATGCAGGCAGGCAAACAGCAGCCAGGAACAACAACAACAAACAGGCAACAACAAACAGGCAGCAAAAAGGAAGCAATTTCAGGCTAAATTTAGTTTAAATGCCTACCCGTTGAATACTGCTCCTGCCGAGGCCGAGGCTGACAGACTGTCGCCTTTGCAACTTGTTATATAGTAAGAGTAGTACCTCTCTCACTCTCTGCCTCTCCCTCTCTCTCGCTCTACCTCTCCATGAACTGCAATATTTCTCCATGTGCTCGCTTTTAGAGCAAAAGTGTTGACTGTTGGCCTGCTGGCTGATGTTGGCTCAAATTATGCTTACTTTGGAATTCAATTAACTTGAATTTGTTGCACTGGCGCGACGTGATTTCATTTTTTCCTTCTCTCATTTTGTTGCGAGTATTTTGAACAGGAGGCCTCTGGCTGATTGTGTTTTATGGCAACTAATGAGTGTTAGTGCCATTCGGCTTTATTCGATTTCAAAACTGAACAACAGCAGCCATTCTCCTAAATGGATTTTGTTATAGGAATGCACTTTTTGTTCAGCGGAATTTACAAATTATTGGCAAGGATGTGAAATACAGGCCATGTAGAAGCTTATTATAAATAATTTGTAGCTATAGCGTAAATTTAATACACATATTTTATTTATCAAAATATGTATTTAGTTTCAAAGAATAATATTTTAAGAATTCTGCAGCTGTACTTTGAATTTATTTTGAATGATCAGTTGACAAAAATTGTTAACAGGCACTTAAATTATACTTAAAGTTCGAGCTTTAAAAATTTAACGTCTTAAATATATTTAAGACATAATATATTTTAAATAGGAAGAGACATCTGCGGTTGATTTAAATAATTGTATTCTTACATATTGTGCTTCTGATACAAATTACCAAGTCCAATACCAAACATTATAACTTCTATTATTACAGTCAAATACCAAACATCATAACTTCAATTATAATCGTTTGCTTTAACGTTATGTGCAGTCTAATGTCTATATTTGGCTCATTTCCATCATGAATGTTACATTTGGCTGATAGCATAGACGGAGCTTAATCTGCCCCTTCAACACTTTAGACTTGGCTCTGAAAACTCGGTAAGAGGAAAGTCATTTGCAGCGGGGAAACTCTTCAATCGATTTGTAGAGTGCAGCTGTAAACTGTTGGAAGTAACTGTAAGCGCTGTCATTGCTATCTCTTATGTCTAATCCAAGCATATGGCTGAATGGTTATGCTCGCAAAATACCAAAACGAAACGAACTGGAAGTAGAAACTGGGAACTGTTTGTTGTTGACGCTTAAGCTTAGAGCTCATTACAATTTTCAAGTACATTTGCGTTGATAGTTACACCGAGCTGACTAACAGCAGGACTAAGGACTCTTCTCCCACACAATTTCCTCCCTCTTTCCCTTCCCTCTTAACTTCTGGCCTGTGTTTCATGCATACAAACAAGCACTCGAAATTGTATACTATGCAAATATCGTAGATAGATACCAAGTTGCGCTCTGTGCGAAAAACTCTCGAGTGAGAGTGGACTCCACAATGCCCCCCACTTTCCCTCCTTCCCATCACTGCAACGTTTTACTATTATGTAAATAGTCTCCTCCCCCCTCTCCTTTCCCCATCACCATTCTCTATCTATTACTATGCAGCAGTTTGATGTTTGTATGGCAAATGTCTGTTGACCATTAAATTCACTTCACTTCATTTAAATCTGGAGCATTTTCGGCTCGGGATTTGCATGCGGCGGCAAAAAGTTTTTCAATAACACAAATACACTCCAAAGAAATATCTTCTGCCAAGTGTGGCAAGTAGCAAGCGTAAAGTGGCAACTGCAAATAATAGTTTTTCCTATATAAAAAACCATGTCGAAACTTTATTTTCCGTTGCATGTCTGAAATTTCAACGCTGACGTTGGCAACTTTTTCTGAAGATTCTCGGGATGCTCCAAAGTTGCCAAGAGTCGTAGGACCTCAAAAACTAAATCAAACCGAACTGCAGAAATATCGTATAGTAATATCGTATCGTGTGCTGGCTTTTTGAGAAGTTTCTTTGATGTATTTAAACTAAAATGCAGCTGGGCTCAGTCGACTGATTGCAGCTGGTCAAACGACATGTGCAGTGCCTGACAAATTGGACAACAGCTTTAGTTGCCTTCCCCATTCCCGACTCTGCACAAAAACCACAAAACCAAATTGATTTTGTCTACTCAAGCCAGGATATGGGCCAGTGGCAGTCTAAAGGATGTGAGAGAGAGGGCAAGAGAGAGAGAGCTGTGATGTTCGTCAGTTGCATGCGACAGAGTTGGTCGCCAATTTTCATTACGCATTTGGACAGTTGGCATTGCTCATATGGTATTTTGTGCAGTATTACGCATACGACCCATTGTCCAGCGCATACAATTGAGTTGTTAGAGTGTGTGTGCGAGTCTGTGTGTATGTGTGTGTTACAGCATTGTTTGAGCATCAGGCATTGATGTATGCATGTAAACATAATCAGTATTTGCAAATAGAAGTGCAGACAGCAGAAGCAACAGCAGCGGGTTCATCTCGATTTTGTAATCGGAATCAGCAATGCGACTCTATTTACTGGTAACTTGGGGTAAGTCTCATCACGAAATGTGAAACGTACCCGTTGAATTTCCCATTGGCATTTGTTATGCAAAAAAGGGTGGACAACGATTGTCAACTGATCGAATAGTTGTAAGTTCATATTCACAGAATTTACCGATGACATCTTCACATTTTGCTTTTCAGCTATAAAATAAGGGGTTAAACAAAAGCTGTAAGCGAATGATCTGCGGTAACTGAAAGGTTAAGAAAGTCTGAAAGAAGATATTAAGAGAGAGGGGAACTTAATGACTTTATATTTTATTTAATTTCTGTAGTTACTGCCTAAGAAAAGTTGTGAAAAAAAACTCAAAAGAGAAACGAAATTTGTATTCTACTCTAGCTTAAATATAAGATAACAAAATGCTTTTTATTAAAAAATTGATACAAAATGTACTCTGTATGCTGATTTTAAGTTAACAGCTTGAAAGAAATATGAGGCAAACAAAGTCAATAATCAGATTATTGCAGCTACTGTAATTTTGAGGATAAAAAAACGGAAGGGTAGCAATTACCAAGTTGGACAGAAGGTTAAGCAGTTGATGAAATGATCCATGCAGATTTTGATTTCAAAGACAACGACAAAAGAAAAAATAAAAACAAGCAGATTTTGGCCACCAGCTGCTTCCTCTCCAACTGTTCAGCGAATGCATTTAGAGGCAAAGGAAGG
Source organism: Drosophila limbata (assembly GCA_963924055.1). Lineage (NCBI taxonomy): Eukaryota > Metazoa > Arthropoda > Insecta > Diptera > Drosophilidae > Drosophila > Drosophila limbata. The sequence continues at coordinate 15,965,970 of OZ001355.1, read as the reverse complement.
ACAATCCAAGGCAGAAACAACAACATCAGCTCAATGGGGGGAACAAATGACAAATTTTTAATGCCTCAGAAAACAAAACGCTGATAAGATCAGCGGCTGTCAAACAAAAAACACACTAAAAGCGGAACAAAGCGCTGCCAAAAAATATACAACAAAAAAAAGAGAATACAAAACAAATGAATGACAATGACGATCTGAAGATCTCCGGGTGCTGATTTCGGGAATTAAACACGCGCGAATAAAAATCAATGAGGGATTCACTACCTGCTGTCTGTTTTGGGTTTCGAATTTGGGTTTGAGATTTTGGGGATCATTATAGGAGTACAAGTATTCAGGGATATGGATAGGGCAAGGCGAGTTGAGATTGAGTTTGAGATGATTGTCAACAGGATTCACGGGGCGTGTAAAAATAAAATTAGTAGAATACGCCAAGCACTTAAGTTGTTAGAAAAGAAAAACATTTTGAAAGGACAAACACACTCGACAAAGGACGAACGACAAACGACAAGCCCAAAGACCAGGCTAGGAACAGACAGGACAGGACACAACATCCCAACATCCCGACTAAAAATCAGCTTGGGGTAGTTGTCATCATTTGTTGATTTTCGTTTCGTTCCGTTCCGTTTCTTGTTTTCGCTGCGCTGCGCACTGAAAATAAAAAAAAGTCCTTTAAGTGCACTTCAGAGCACAATGCACTCGTCCCGAGTGTCCTCTGTCGAGTCGACTCGTCCTTCGTCCTTCGTCGTTCGCCGTTCGTCTCCTGTTCCGACTGAAACTGAACTGAATTTAGTTTTTGGCCTGCCGCTTGACAGAACCTGTCCATCTGCGATATGATTTAACAGCATGTGATTAGTATCGGTAACAGACTCAAGATGTTCTCATTGTAACTGAGACAACAAACGTTGCAAGTCATCAACAGAAAGTGGAAATTTGTACATACAAAAGAGATTGGATGGATTTGACGAGTAGATATAGAGTGGACTTGGCTTTGGCTACATTTCCTTAAATTATACTTGTATTTTTTTGAGGTTGCTGTTAAAGTAACACAAATGTATGAGAAGCACTTAATAAATGAGATAAATTTATGGAAATATTAATTTATTTAAAAATTAATTTAATGGTGAATCATAATATTTAGATTAATATAAATAGTGAGGAACCAAACGACTTTTGTCTGATAATTGAACTAAAAATAAACTTTATTCTCATATTAGTTCGCTTACAACAGCTGAAGATTCTTGCTCTCCAAATGTCTCGTTGATTTATTATTATTTTAAGTAAAACATGATGCATCTCGTCGCCTTGTGTAGAAGCGAAATAAAATAAAAAGAGAATTAAATTAATTACAACATTTTGTCAGACACACGCGCTACAACTTGGCCACATCAGAGGCCCCCCTCCCCCCCACTGTATGTGTGTTTGGTGCAGTTGCAAGTACTGATAGTTCTTATAGCTGTTGCTGTATTTGCTTTTGTCAGTAGCAACGGCTTTTGTCTGGGGTCGCTGCTGCCTTGCACTTGCCAGGCATCCGTCAACACACACACACACACACACACAGACACAGTGGCAAACATACTTAGTTGCATATTGCAGCTCACGACTTGCCGCAGACGGAGGACAGACTCTCTGCATTGGATGCTGGCAGAGAAGTCCTTGACTTGCATTTTTGATAAACAACGTGTCAACTTTGTCGACATAAACCATAATCTTCAGTGTCAGTTTGACTTACAACTCGTGTACTTTTCTCTCTGTACACTTGCGACTGGTAATCATGTCAGGATAGAGTCAAACAGGCCCCCAGATTATTCAGTCTCTCTCTCCAGACTCCATCCAAAGCGATAGAAATTTTTCTTCCTTTTAGATAAAAGACAAAACACCGACACCAAGTGGCAAACAAAGCTAAGGAACATTAGAGGAATAGCCTGAAGAAAGATATAAAGTGGCAGCCACAGAGGGAATTCGAGTATCTCTTTTAAGATTAGGGCATTTTTAGCATAGGGAACTACCATAAGTATTATTGTCAGGGCCTGACTGCCAGATCATTAGCGTAATTAAATGTGGATGAAAAATTTCACTTAATTTAGCCAGAGTCATTTTCATAACTCGAAAAAAGACAGACAAGAGTCAGAGAGTGAGGAACAAAAACTGAAATATAATTAATCAGCGAGGCATGTGGCATGTCTACCAAACAGAATTGCCTTTTTATTTTATTTCTCTTTATTTTTTTGGACTGGCAGACGCCCTCGTCGGCACCTAGAAATTAAACTAAGTGTCGGGCGGTTCGGTTGCACTCCAACTACCGAACTGAACCGAACCGAGCTGAACCGAACCGAACCGACCACATGACGCACGCATGTCTTTTTTCCTCTTTTGTCCCCTCTCTTTTACCCTCTAAGTCAGCTGGCCAGGCACCAAGTTGTTGTTGTTGTATTTTCCGGTCTATATGACAACAAAATGTTGTCAGCTTAATTTTTTAATAATGCTAAATTTAGCCAACGGGCACAATCAACAAGTCTTGGCAGCCATGTAATTTCGCTAAGTGCACGAACGATCCAACAAGAACAACAATCGTCTTCTTCCCAGTTTCCCATTGCTCCCAGTTCCCAGTTTCCCCGGGTTCTCGAGACTATCTTATATACATAGTGCAAATTTATCGTCACTTGCATGGAGCGTGACATTGAAATTGTAAATTAGCCACGCATCGTGAGGTACGTTGAAGATACGACTACGAGTACGAGTACGTGTATGTTCCACAACTTGTACAGATATATAATAAAATGGAGTGCAAGAGTGAATTTGGGGAGTCAAAACACCAGAAATATGTCGAGAACAAAGAGCCAGGCGCCAGCTATGGAATGTCGAATTAAATCACACACTTCTTGCAAATTAAACTTAAATTTCTTTCAAAAATATGTGATTCTTTCAGAAGAAGTGAACTTCAAATCAGTCAATGTGAAAAATGTGAAGTTTTAAGAATAAAGCAAACAAAATCTTTTTCATATAATATGAGGGAACATTTTATTATTACAAATTATAATAACTTGATTAGAGTTTCAAAAGCTTCAACACTAAAATTTTAAGCTTTGATACTGTAGTTAAATCTTCAAGTGTCGTCCATATATTTTATTGAGCTCTGATAGCGTTTCATAGACTCTAATGGTTTTCCACTTCCCTGACTAAGTCTGGGCGTAAACATAACGACCTTATCGTATCAGGAAACCGTAACTGAGGCGGTTAATGATAATGCCGAGCAAATCGCATGTTGCCCATTTAGATGACATAACCGATAAACTGTAAATTGCCATCGAAAAATGAAAACTTTTTGTCGCACATTAACATGGAACGAAGCAACGAGTCGAGTATCCTTAACTGCATCATTGTCCTGGCCAAGTTGAGATTTATGCAGAAGTGAAGTCAATCAGCGCTCTATGGCATGTGAGCAAAGAAGAGAATTGAGGAGAGAAAGGAGAGTTAGGGACGCCTTTTTTCACCATTTCCACATGGCTGACTTATTTTGTTCTTGGGCTAGCAACTTTTTAGTTATATACGTTAAATAAGTCCCCGTTGCGCGGCAAACTTTGTTTACGGCAATAAAAAAGTTTTTCTTAAAATATACAAAATAAACTCAGGCAACAAGAGAAATCCAAAGTGAGCAAGAGAAAAGAAGAGAGAAGGAGGGGAAGAGAAAGAGCTAAGAGCTGCTGAGAGATGTTCAACCTTTTGGGAGCTGTTCCAAAGCGCAAATGTAATATTTGCTAATTTTATGTGAATTTAGAAAGTTTTCTTTGCTTTCTTTTGGAGCACTGGGCGCGCATAATCCTCTCGAGTAAACGCAAATCTGGCGCATTTATGCTTATAAAAATTCCTTCTCAGAATGCACAAATTCTCAAAAAAGAAAACACAAAAAAAGAATAGAAGACAAGCAAAAAGGCAAAATCAAACAAGCACCTAACAGAAGTCTAATGTAAGGGATTATCCCTAAACAAAACAAAAGCAGCCGGAGCAAAGGCAAATCAATTTTACATAACATATGCATGTATATGTGTGTGTGTGAGAGAGCTGGCAAGGATTTATCCTTTCGAATGGTGTTGATATTCACCTGCCAACAACAACGCGAACTTGGGCAAAACAATAAACTTGCCATCTAATAAAAGGTGAAAATCTTTTGAAAGCTTCAAAAGGTTTTGTTTTTCTTACCAAACGCAAACGAAACATTTACCGGGGTTTTCGATTTCTACATACTATGATAAATATATACTTATATTTAAATATATAAAATGTATGTATATCTCATATACCTAGAAGTTGGCAAGCAGCTGGCATCTTCATAAATGCGGTTAAATGTAAAAGTTTTTGCATGTTTAAAATGCGTGTGCGATGTGTTTTGACTAAGTTCATTGGATTGGAAGGAAAGTGGAGAAAGGAAAGAGGAGGGTATGAAGGAGGGAATGGGTGGAGTTGCTGCAGCTTAGGAGCTGCTTCAGATACTTAGCTGATGGCATGCATAGATTTTTACGGGATTCGAACAAGGAAAGCATATGGTTGGGGTTTTTAAATAAAAACAACGATTCGAAAAGGCTGTGGCAAAAAAAATAAATAAATTAGGCAGATGAGCTCTGTTTTTAAGAAAGTAAACTTTTTAAATTATAATGGAATATATTAGATGATATAGAATTTAGATACAATTTATTCTAAAAATAATAATTCTATATGCAATTACTTTGAGCTCTTCTACATCTTTTCATTCATTTTTTGAAATGCACTTTTATTTAAAGTATGCATTTTCACATGATCTATTCCAAAGAGTCATGAATACATTAAAGACCCATAAAAAAAAGATAAAATTGCCCTATGGTCTTTTACTTTGAATTCCAAGCACTTCTCAGTCAATAGTAGAAATAAAAGGTTAAAAAAATAAATAACCAAATGACTGAAAAAAAATATTCAAAATTCTATGCCCTTAGGCCAGCATAAAATGCACTTTAAGCCACAAGGCAACACGCATCTGTGTCGATTGGTATTGGGATTGGGATTGGAATTGGTAGTGGGCTTAGGGACAAGGCCATTGCGTGCCAGTCGATTGACGATGGTTGAGCAGAGGGCTAATGCATGGTACTTATAACTGTGCCACACACACAGATATGCACATACATCTATACCCAACACTAAATGGGTAGCTAATGGCTCTTTGCTCTTATTGAAAATTATCTATGAGCCAGATCCAAGTCCCAGCAGCTTGAAAAACTGTAAAATGCTTCCAAGCCCAATGCTAATTATGGTCAGTAAATTAGCTTGGCGACCTTCATTGCCAACAGTTTCAGTTTGTGGCTTGTACCACACGCAAGTGCTTAACTTTTTCCCTTTTCATTTTTTGATAAGAGTTCAGAATATAGGTTTTGCTTTTTCATACGCATTTGATTGATTAATAATCGAATTGGGCTACGAATTGAATTTATAATCATTTCGTAATTTAGCATCAATTTAGAAGGTATTTCAAAGCATATGGAAAAGGGTATTTGTGAGGAAAGAGGGTTATATGGACTTGAAGAAATGCAAGACTTAAGCTCAACACGATTAATAAATTAAACTGATTATAATCAGTAATATCATTAATTAAATACATTCAATTGTAAATATACATTTTTTAATAAATATAAAATAAAAGTGTATTTACAGCTTCGTCTTTGCATAGATAATTATCTTTTTCTATTTGGCTGCCTCTTCAATCAAATTGACACAAACATATGTTGGGCCCTAAGTGTTGTCGCGCCTACAAACGGAGACAGAGACTGAGAGAGAGGCAGAGAATGGAATAGGGACAGAGATGGAGCTGAAGATGGAGATGGAGACAATCGGGGCACATGAGGGAATGGCAACTTTGGGGAAAGCCTCTATTAATAGCGCATTAATTGATGATTATGTCAGTTGAAAGCGTCGTTGACAAACTGTGTATCTGATGGATACATGCAACATGCAACATGCGACAATGCCCCAAAACTTTTGATGCACTTGCATTGAATGCTGCCATTAATCAAGTTGCTGCTGATTTGAGAGTTCCCCGTCTTCTCCGTCTGGAAAAGCTTTGCTGTGGTTAAATATTTTGAATGGCCACATATGTTGGCTGCCATAAAGCACCCTGAGATTTGTCATGTGTGTGGCCACAGCGGCGTTGCATGCAACTAGCTGATAGACATTTACATTTGCATTTGCAGTTGTTCAAAACTAAATAAGCGAACCGCTGCAATCGCAAACTACGCAAAAACAATCTTGCATCCATCAGATACGGAAACATAAACTGAAACAGATACAGATACGACGACGGCAACAAGCCACAAACAAGTTGCAGTTGCATGTTTTGAGCACTCTCTCGGATTCAAATGGAGCTGGAAAAGCAACCCAGAGCCAAACCGAGAGCCGGATTCAAACCCAAGAGCCAAGAGCCGGCGCAAATGTGCATTCTGCGGTTTTAGCCGGCATTTCAAGTACGGGAATGGGATTTTGGCTAAAAGTTTTTGAAATATTTTGCCCGAAACTATGGCAAACATTTTTGGATTCGAAACTATTTAGCTGTCAGCAATTATTTGCATCAAAAACGAGACCAAAATGGGGGAAAATGGGAGAAAAAGAAATACAGATTTCAGTTTATATATAGTTAGATACATCAAACTAGTGCATATAACTGCGGCAATGGTTACAGCCAAAAGTTTCCGTTTTGTACAACAAGTTTATGGGTATTTATTGATTTCGCAAATAGTTTCCACAGCTAGTTATACTTTTGATTGATGGCCCTCGCTGCGGGGTCATTGTAAGACTCGAGAGTTGTTGAGTACTTTGATGTGTGGATCTCACAGATTTGTAGACCGATTGTGAAAAACTGATAAAAAATGATACACATGAGCGTTTTCAACTGAGCCATTTGTAAGCTGAGTGCCTCTAAACTTTTCCATTTTTGGGCTGTGAAAAAAAGTGTACTTTGTATAATATATTTTGGTATTTATTGCAACTAAAATATAATTGGCAAAAAATAACAAAATCTTCATAGAATTAATAATTTAATAAATATAATTGCACAGAAATTTAAATGTTTTTAAGTACTTTAAATTAATGTTATGAAATATATTTTTAAAAAAATAAGTGAGCTTTAATTAGGTACGAGAAAAGTTTAAAGCACAATTTAAAAGTTTAAAAAATAGTTATGTGCGCTGCAGCTTGAATAATTTTTTTATTGCGAGTATTTGCCCAAGAAGAGGAAGAGATCATGGCTACTTACAGCAGAAGTGCCTTTTAAAGCATAAATGGAAGCTGCATATTCTTGGGTGCACACACTTCAAAGGCATATAAAACAAAGTCATAAAACGTCTACTGCCGTTGGTAGTTGGTGGTTGGCTGGCTAATATCGCTGACTTGGCCAGAAGGCCAGAGAGGCTATTAAGAAAATTCCTGGACGTAAAAGCCGAGTATCATCATCGGGAGCATGTGTGTGGAGCATCTCGTCTCGAATCGTCTCGTCTCTCAAATGCCAAAGTGTCTTGTTGTTCTTCACGATGACGATGATGATGAGGATTGCAAAGATGATGATGCGCATTGCATTGCTCATTAACACGAAACTAATTAATTGCGCAATTCAAGTAAACTATCATGTTGCGAGCGGGTCGCGGCTCTCCCATTAAAAGCAGTTGATTGATCACCAACTGCCGTCGTCTGGCTGCGTGATCTTTTAGAGCTAACAAGGCGAGACCAAGTGCAGAAACAGTCAGGGACAGGGACAGAAATAGGGATAGGGATAGGCATAGGAGTAGGGCTAGCAAAGAGTGCCAGTTAGCCAGGCAGCCCATTGCATTTTAAACGCTAATTTATTGTTAACTACAACATGTTGCCGGTATGCAAAAATGTTGCCTGGCATATGCAATTAATTGTAACAAGGCCCGCTAGGCCATCCATCCAGCCAACCAGCGAGTTGGCCAACTAGCCAAGCGGGCAACCTTTAACGAGCCTTTGCCTATTGGCCAGCACTCTCTTCTGGTGGCACCTTCTTCCACTCGCTTGCAACTTGCAACTCCTCCAACGCGACGCGCGTTAAGTTGCCGCAATTTACGTGTTAATTTGAGGTCGTGTCTCTGCCAATGTTTGAACTGCCCCCGAAACTTTTACTCAATGCGGCGAAAGTCTTCAATGTTTTAGGCCCCCGAATACATACTCGTAATTCACGTGTTGCACGTAATTACCATGGGTGTTGCAGTTGCTGTTGCATTCAACAGGCAGCTGCAACCTAGCAACGAACCAACCTAACAATCAGCTTAGATTCCGTGCACTGGCGAAAGTTGCCACTTAAAAAGTAGCTCAATTGCCAAAATGTGTACTAAACGGCAATTCCACCGATAACCCTCGATAAATTATACCTAAAAAGTTATGATAAGCTAAATTTATAATTAAAAAAAACTTAATTTAATATAAAAGTATAATTATGGAAATAAATACTTGGTATTTTGTTTTAATTTATAAACTTACATTAAATTAGAAATATAAAAAATAAAAATGGAATATAATTGCATTTAATAAATTTATCTTTTAATAATATTTAGTTTGTAATATTGTTTCATATCAATGCAAACAAATTTTTTTTTACAACTTTTGCCTTTCTGGTTTATTAAATTAAATTATTATTATTTGTTTCAATGTCCAACCAAAGAATCCCTAAAACTGTCAAACTATGTTTTAGAAATGTGGCCTTTAGAAATTGGTAACAAAAACTGATTGAGCTAAATGAAATTTCGTTTTAGTTGAAAGTATGGTTTGAATTGTTATTTTTTTGATAGGCCGTAACCTCCTCCTTGGGGAGGTCAGATCAAAAGTTATGAGCAAACAATTTTCTGCTTAAAAGCGTCTGTCAAAAAACTTTGAAACGCCCCTTGTCAAGGACCAAGAACCCGAAAAATGTTTGGCACTGCTGTAGATTTAGAATTTGTCTGCAATTACTACTCGACTGCGAGTAGAAGCCAGAGAAGTTCTCGAAGCCCATAAATGGTTGAAGAAACCCCTACGTGATTTGTTTTTAACGAGATTTGTGTGCCAAAAGAAGAAAACTATTGACAATGCAAATATTGTATTTTGAAATTTACTCAAGTGAGAAGTGGTGGTATTGGAATTGGGGAGTGTGGAGTGTAGAGTGCAGAGTGGACAGTGGGAACGAGCAAATGTTGTCCATTGTGGGCGTAACTGGCCGCCCATTGTTCGTTGCGACACAATACAAAATATTGTGTGTCAGAATTCAAGAAATGATGCGTGTTGTTGTAGTATTTGTATTCGTATTCGTATTTGTATTTGCTGTGATATGTTATTGTTGTCCTGTGCGTGTTGTATAATATTTCAAATAGTTTTTGCAGCTGGAGTGGTTCGAGGTCGAACCGAACCGTACCCTGCAGGCCTCCCCGCCCCTCCCCTGTCAACAGTTGCAAAAGTTGCCACAAAAACAGTTTACTATTTCAAAAAGGACCCTCGTATGGACGCAGCCCCACTTAATATTTGATTTTTAATTTGACAATCAATTGACAGTTCGTTTGGTAAACATAAACACACTCTTAGAAATTTGTGAAAAATATTGACAATCATAAAAAAAACAATGGATATCAAAAAATAACAAATAACATGGTAAAAACTATTTGAAAGCATATTTTCATTTCTGTGCGAAGGCGTTTAGTGTTTCAATATTGCATTATTTCAACAATTTATTGAATGCTCTTGACTGAGCATCATTCAATAGATGCGAAAACTATTCAACCTCATGGAATTTCGACACTCGAATCGTGTATTGTATCTAGAAGTTGTCTTTTTCTTCAGAACTAAAGGGAATACAATATGGATCCCATCAGCAATAGCAGGAATCTTAGAATTCACCACAAATTAAACACACTTTAATATAATATTACATTTAAATATTATTTTTTTTAATTAATTACTTTTAAAATTTATATTAACTACTTATTTAAGCCCAACATCTTTAAGATATCTTCCTTGGTTAATCTGTCCTCACTTGGTCCTTGAGTATTGTTGGGAGCAGTTTCGGGAGGTTTTGCCGCAGCAGCTGGAGCACTTTTCCGCTTGGGTTCGGGCAACTTGGATGTCGTAGAACAGGAGGGTTTTCCATCCTTATCACAAGCTTGGTCCTTGCCAGAGGCATTTCCCTCAGCTGCCTTCTGTAGTTTTGATTGAACGTCTCTTATTGAGCTTTTCTTTGCGGTATCCGAGGGCTTCCCCCCTGCCGAAGTTCTGGCTTGATCTTCAATAGCGCCGTTTCCCTGGGATGGAAACAGCTGGTCCTCCACAGCAACGTCCTTGCTGATCGTCTTCACTTTGGGCGGCCTTGGGGGAATGTTGGCAGTGGCCAAGGCCAAGATATGAGGACATGTTCTGCATGTCGGCTCTGAGTCTTCCTCCTCATCCGACATCACAGGCTGATTCCAGCAGCGATAGGTGTCCATAGAGATGCCACAAGGAGGCTTCCTGGGCCGAACTGGCTCCACCATAGGGACCTCCTCCTCGGCGACTTTCTTCTCCGGCTTGAAGTCAGCCAAATAGGTGAAGAGATGGGGAAAAGCCCGCTGTTTAACTTCACAGGTGCAGCGACACTGGAAGCGCTCTTCCTCTCCCATTTCCTCTGTCTTTCCCTCCTCATCCTCGGCTGGTTCCAACACCCTCTCAACCCTGGGTCCTTCGCGGAATGGTGCCAGCCAGCAAAAGTCCGTGTCCCGATCCTCCAGCCCGGATCCCGAGAGCTTCTCGGCGTGCTCCTCCTCCACGAACTCGTCGGCGGGTGGACAGGTGCAGACTTCGCAGGTGCAGGTGCAATCGTGGGCGCAGGGTCTCGTGTCGTCGTCACAGGGCGGGCAGATGTCCTCCATCGGTGGGCAGGGCACTCGGTGGGCGGGGAAGGCCTCCTCGAAGGGAATCCAGCGACAGACGTAGGGACCTTGGCTGCTCTCGGCGGTGATCACTGGTGGTGGTCGCTCCTCGATGCACTGGAGACTGGGACACTTGCATTTAATGTCGCGCTTCTTCCTCTTCTTGCTCTTTTTCTTCTTCTTATCGGTCCTCTCGGTCTTCTTCGATTTGGTGCTGGTGTCGGATTTGATAGTGTGAGTGGAGGACTTGTTGTCGGGCACCTCGGAACGGGAAGCCGTCTGTGTCTGTTCCATGGAGACCATCGTGTAGTCCAGTTTGACGGACACCGCCGAGGTGGGATTGCTGACATTGAAGGTGTGCTTGTTGAAGAAGAGCTCGGTGGTTATGTTGGTGGTGGCACTCATCATTGTGGTGCCCGAGATCGCATCCCAAATGCTGTCCACCCGATTCTCCTGGGGCTTGCAGTGACAGATCCGCGGCACGGATGACTCGTATTTGAATCGGGATTGGAGTTCCTTGAACAAACTCAAGTAGACACACTGGATGCACTGCTCGTACTGCATCTGCTCCGAGTACATGAGACCCGCGTAGACCGCAAAGATCTCCGCCGTCCTCTTGGCGGCATGCAACCAAAGGCACTCGGGCTTATGGCGCATCTGTTTGGCAAGGGACTCCACCCTCCTGCCCCCCTCGCCCGTGCCGTGGAAGTAGGCGCGGAAGGCGCGTTTCACAATGCCATAGGCCAGCTGTGCGTCCATGCGATCCATGCCCGCCTCCACGGCCACATCGTGCAGGAAGTTCTCCTTGTTGAAGCGTTTCCTGGGCACTCGATCGATCCTGTAGCGAATCTCCTCGTAGTGCTTGAGAGACCGTTTGATCGCATCCTTTGTCCGCCTCACCTCCCAGGCTTTCAGTCGACAGATCCGCATCACTTGCATCACACTCTGGGCAACGTCATCCAAGTCCAGCTCGAGATGTTCCGGATTCCGTATGCTGATGTCCCGACAATCCTTCTTGTCGGGTCGCCAGCATTCGCATCCCTTCGCCTCCTGGCTATAACCCGACGGGGGACTGTAGATGAAAACCGTTGAATACATTCCAACCAGAAATTGAAAATCTTCAGTAATTTTGCTTTAGATAAATTTTGATTGATTGCTGCTTCAAATAATTTTGACAATAGCTACATTTAATGACATGACAAATAATAATTACAAGTAATAAAATTCAAAATACGGAAAGAAGAAGAAACTAGACAAATAATTTGCTCTTCTCTTCTGTGGTTTTTATAAACTCTTTCACATATGAAATACTTGTGCCTTAATAATTTGAATTAAAATCCAGAAATTTCAGAATAAATTAAATTAAATTAAAAATAAATCATGTTCAATAAATCATTTTTATATTTAATATTTATTCACAGTAATTTTATTTATTAATATGACCTTCTGTTGGTCCTAACCAAAAATATACAATTTATGCATTTTAATATTCCATCCACCTGTTGGTGTTATGGGAGAATTCGAGTTGTCACTCCGTGAATGACGTATGTCATTCTTTTGACTGGGAAGTGCATTGCTGACATGTCGCAGTCCATGTTGGCTGAATGCTGCACTCGTAGTAGACAAACAGAGAAATTCATATTTGCCACAGAGCACAACATGCAACAACCAAGTGCACAATACTTGCAGCAGCCACTGTGGCACGCATCATTTCGATATTTGTTTACCCAACAATTTTCTGTGCTTTCTTCTTTTTTTCTCTATTTGTTTTTGTAGTCGTCGCAGAGTCGTGGGGCATGCAACATCAACGTCAGCGAGCGCCGTCTGATTTACTACTGTTAATTCGAAATACTTTTGTGATGCACTGCAAAGCGGAAATGCAATGCGACAGAAACAGAAACACAAACTACACATATGTATGTACACAGATAAAGATACAGAATAAACATATTTAAAAAAGCGACTGCGCAAGAACAACAAACAAATGCCTCCAGCTTGAATTTTTATATACTCCAAAGCTAAAACAAAAAACAAAAAGAATATTTCAAAAGTCGAAAAGATAACTGAGAGTGAATTTAATTTTAAAGCTAATTTATTCTTTCTTAAAAAAATTTTATCTATAATATATAGATTTTAAAAATATTAAAATTCAGCTTTTTAATATTTTCTGATGACATTTCCACAAAAAGTGTTCATTATACGATCCTAGTAAGGATCATCTGCGCATAGACTGACTTCTGTCTAGTTGTCAGACCCGAGGCGAGATTATAGACAAATAGAGTCAGAGTCTGCACAAATATTGTCAGACGGTCATGACAAATATTTACATAGTGAGCGCGTGTGTAGGTAAAATTTTTGGTCTACCAACCCTCAAACAAAAATAAAGAAAAACACGGAAAATATTTCGGAAACTGCGGGCACATTGACAGTGCGGGCGATTGATTTTTCCTGTGTTTTGAGATTTTTGTTTGCAGCCTCTGCGAGTCAAGTAACACCCAGAGAGGGGAGGGGCGGGAAACAAGGCAATCTAAAATAAATGCATTGCAAATAGACGCTGCTGCAGTTGTCAATACACGGAGAGGAAATAGCAACTCGGAAGGGGCGAGGGGGGAGGGAAACTAGACAGTTTTAGAGCACTGAAAGAGACGCTACCCTAGAAAAATGAGTTTAATTGTTGACCTTAGCTATTAGCCCCTGTCAAATGGCTTTGGCTGACAGCAATTTGCCTTTTGGATGTGCTTTCTGCCTTCTTCTTTTCATTCGAATTTTTCCATTCGTTTTTGTCTTTCATTGTCTGTCATTGCTGCTGTTCTTCAATTGATATGCAAAAAAGCACAGCGCACATTTTGCAAAAGTTTCTCAGAACTGCATGATATAAAGAGAACGCTTTGGTATGCACTAAAGGCGTTGACTGACAGGCCAGTTTCTGGGCCTGTTTGTCGGCCCGCTTTGTGCCGGCCACGTTGTGATATTTGTTTATGTTGCAGCAGCAAAATATTTCACAAGATACCCTGTAACTGTACTTTAAAATCAATGGGTATCGTTAAAATTTGCATGCGTTTGCAATGATTAAGAAACACAAACTTATTGATTATAACTCAGAAACTACAGATAGAGACTCTAAGAAAATAAATTAAAATTGGTTTTATTTTTTAAAACTAATTTTTTACAGATAATTTCTGAGTCAAGCAACTTCGTGTCTTGTTTGTTTTTTGATTTCCTGAATACTTGCTGCTTATATAGTATATTTAAAGACATGTTTAATATATCTGTTCAATGTGCTGCATAAGTTGATGATTATTGTCTTATTGGTCAGTTGCGATTTTGAATTGCTGGCAGAGTTATAAATGTGCACATAACAATGCGAAAATTGCATCGTAAACAGACAGTTGCAGTTCATTGATATGGCAAGAACATGAGAAGCGCAAAGAAAGGCGACGTGGTGAAAGAAAGAGGCAAAAGAGCTAAATCGTAACATTTATTCACAGCACAACAAGGATTGTAAACAATAATGTAGAATGCTTACAAGTAGAGGTGTAAAAAGGCAGCTTGAATTTTGGTTTAGACCTTAATCGAACTAACATGAAGCTTGAAAATCTAAACAGATTTGGCAACGTTTTGAACGAATAAAATAAAATGATTGTAAATTACTTATGAAATACTTGAGGTGATAAAATGAAACTATTATCTTTTATTATATTATCAAAAATACTGTAGTTATTGAAAACAACTCAAAACCTGTTTGAGCTTTTTAAAGTTACGAGTTCGTGATTCACTTAAGAGATATGTCGGAGAATTTCCTATTTTCCGGCTTCCAATATTTCTACACATATTATCTAATATAAAACAGGTTAACAGTGTCTGTTTAAATTGAGTAACTGCCCTAGCATAGATTGAAATTGTGCTCTGATATCATTTGCCGATTGGCTTTCGCTTTAGCAGGTTCTCTCAGTATTATAAGTAATATAATGTATACATTAGTTGTTTTTGCGATATGCCTTAGAATCGTCTACAGTGCGGAACTACGTGAGTCAGTCGAACATGAAGAAATATATAAGATTAACTATCAATTCCCAAGCTAAGGATATAAGTAAGTGCAATTTTGGGGATGACGAGTGCATAAAAGGAAGCATCAACCAGCTCATAAAGAGATATCCTAAGGGAATTCCCAGCTTGAATATCAAACCATTCGATGACTTTCGACCCAGTGATATGCAATTATGGGACTCTCCTCGGGTTGCAGGATCGTTTTTTAAATTCAGACTGGTAAATCAGGTGATCAGTGGCTGTCAGAATGCAACTGTGACCCGTGTAAGTGGCTTTGAACAGGATCCCACTAAATCCAAAATAGAGATCGAACTGTGGATACCCAGACTAACTCACAGATCTACATATGAGATGCAGCTGCGGTGGTTATCGATGGTCCAGTCGAACACTTCTGGGGCCTGTTATGCAGAATTCCAGAATGTCACGCTAATTCTCAACTTGAAGGGGATTGTTAAGTTTCAGAAGGAGAAGCGCTACCTGAAGATCTATGAACTCACGCCACAACTGCAATTAGGACGGTGAGTTCAGGTTGAAATAGAAGTCGAGTTCGAGTGAAAAAAAAATATCTTTATAGCTTTGTTCTCAAATTGGATGATCTGTATAAGGAAAACCTAGATCTAACACTGGCTGTTAATCGTGCCTACAATGAAAATTGGCTAGAGCTTTGGAATGATATAGAACGTAATGTGTTGTCCAGTTATAGCCAGAAGGGAGCTCAATTGTTGGATAAGATATTTGCGACTATCTCATATGACGATATGTTCTTGAGGAGCTGAGTATTCAAGTATTAAGTATGCTAATAAACCTGTTAGGTTTGTTATTGTATTTTCTTCTCACTAAGGTGATTCAGTTAAGCTTCAATGTTGTGTTCAGCTTTTCAGCAAGTGAAACTGGTTTGGATTAAAGTGAGTCTCAGTGCAATTTAGTCTGAAATAGAATGTTATTACATATCCAAGTGCTGCTTCAGCAGGTTCGAAAGTTCAGTATTACAAAGTGAGCGATTTGAGTCAGTATTATGTTTAAACACTTTATTATCTTTTGCATTACTTGGAAGAGTTTTCTTTACGCTTCAGAGCTACGTGAGTAAGCTGAGAAGTTGAGAATAATATCTGAAAATACAATTCTCAACACATCCACAGCCACGGACATCAAGAAATGTCATTTTGGAGATCATCCCTGTATAATAAACAGGACAAATGAATTCATCCGACGCTATAGTAAAGGAATCCCGGAAATTGGATTGGAGCCATTTGACAATATTAAAATTGAAGATATATCGCTGATCAATTCGCCAGGTCCGATTTATATATACTATAAACTGATTGATCAGTTCCTCAAGGGATTCGAAAATGCGACAGTCACAAATATCTCGGGTTTCGAACACAATCCAGAACTAAGCCATATGGAAGTAAATATCAAAATTCCCAGGCTCGTTTTACAGGGCAATTATGAACTTCAGGGGCGTGGCCTTATTGTCTATACGAATGCATCGGGTCTAACTCATTCGGATTTGCAGAATGTGCGAGTGTCCTGCACTCTGAAAGGATTCATCGAGTATCGGAATAACAAGCGTTATCTGAATATCTACGATCTGGTTCCGCAAATCGAGTTGGATCGGTGAGCATCTAAATATGTGTTTATTTAAATACCATTTTATTTAACAGCTTATATTCTTACAGCTGGATATTGTGGGCAGATAATCTGTATAAGGAAAACACTGATCTAACGGTTATACTCAATCGTGTGGTCAATGAAAACTGGTTCGAGCTTTGGAACGAGATTCAGCCAACCATGTTGCCGGCTTATAGTCGAAGCTTTATGAAAATTTTAAAAAAGTTTGCGCAGACTGTTTCCTACGATGATATGTTCTTATCCAATTGATATTTAATTAAATAATCTTTTTAATATCTAAAGAGTGTATTAAGTTAACCAAATTCTCTTGAAAAATATTTATGCTTTGGTTAAATTTTCGATTTCTGATTTGTTTCTGCTGTCTGAATTTTTGTAATATTACCATTTAGAGTGGAACCTACCCTAAGACAATGTCCAAGCACTGCCCACACTCAACGCCTTTCAATTCCCACAGAGACTTGAATTTATCACGCTTGATCTTGATTAAAAGAACGAGATGGCCAGTGAGTGGGAGAGTGAGAGGGAAGAGCAGAAGCATGGCAAATTCAGTCAGACAGCCAATTATAGACAGCCAAAGTCGCGTGAAGATGCCAGAGTGAAGATCCACAAGACGAAAGCTGAATGAATACGAAATGGAAATGAAAATAAAACTGAAAATTATAATGTGAACGGAACAACGGAGATGCAATAAAGACATCAACAGTTCGGAGGCATCAAAGAACCAGCAAAAGGGGCGACAGAGGGGGAAAGAGAGAGAAAGGGAAGGTGCAGTAGCAAAGGGCAAGTTATAAGATTTCCAAAAATAATATTAAAATTAGCAACGAAGCGCAACAAATGAGATTTTCAACCAGTTGCAGTTGTGTTGCAGTTGCAGTTGCAGCTGAAGAGTCAGTTGCACATCCAGATGCCAGCGATGCCATAAATTGACTACTGGGCACGTCCAGAACCGAGAAACGTAGATCAATCAGCTGGGCCCCAGAAGAAGAAGAAGCTACAGCAAAGAGAACAGCTTAGTATCAGTAATTAGGAATGATATATGCGCAATCCAGAACAGACACAGATAGACAGATGGGCAGACAACAGATGAAGCCTCAATATGGAAGGGTTATAAATATAAAAAACCAGAGAGACGAAAACCAATTGAGCAATGTGTCTGCGTGTTTGGTAAAAAATAGAAGAAAAAAGAAAACTGGCACATCAGAGACATATCTATGGATAAGGTGAAAAGGCAATTAAGAATTGAGGGAGAACTACTTGGGGTGAGAAATGCAAGGGGTTTGGGGTATGCAAAGCCAACAAGCTTATTGTTAAGTTATGGGATTCGAAAAAAAGTCATTCACAGCTCGAGGAAATATTAAAATGTTCTGTAGGTAATGATGAACATTATCTGATTATGAACAGCACGAGTTCTCAACTGATGATATTCTTTTTATTTTTTGGTGAACAAGATTTAATATGAAATTTGGCAGTATTTGGCAGTACTATTTAAGTAAATTCTACGATAGGAATGAATTTGCTATTGTACTGATTTTATTCATACACATTATATTGTCATTTATGATGATCTTCCAAGCACAAACAAATATAGTTTTATAGATACGTAAGTCAGTAGTAAATTTCTGCAAATTTATTTGCATACCTCAGTTTTGAGTAATTGTTTTATCTTTAACTTTAATTGGAAATACTCTTGTCTCTTCTATTCTGCAACACTTGGTGCAATTTCTCTGCTTTATAAAAATATATATGTGTATGGTCAATTTGAAATTACACTTTATTTCAAGCAATCAAGCAGAGTCCGGAATGGAATAGCCCTCGAAAACACTCAACCACTGCTGACTGCGGTCCTGTTTGTTACTCCCGACCTGCTCGGGCTAATAATGTTAGCGCCATTTTGACCGTCGTGTTGGCGTTATCACAACTCGACCAGGCCTCTGGCCAGGCCCAGGACAACCTCGGGCAACAATGTTGGCAACCGCAAGGTTGGCCAGCAGGTGCAAGTGCCCGTGTGTTTTCTTGTGGCCCAAAGGGGAGGAGGGAGGAACGTGGGGCACTTACAACATTTGTGGTATTGCGGGTTGCCTTATGGACATTTGCATTTTGCATACGGCATTTGGAATACGGAATACGGCACGGAATCTCACGGATATATGTGTCTATAACAAAACAATTAGAAACGACGACGACGCAAAGGCAAAAAAGCCCTCGACGATTTGACGCTGATTTATGAGTGGCATTAGGTGGGAGTTAGAAGGGAATGGGGAGTGGGGATGGGGATGGGGTCGGCACAGCAGTGAGTGCCTACAAAAACTCAAAGACAGGCACGTAGCAGCCGGCCAGGGGATTAGTCGAGGCAAAAGGCAAATAAAAGAAAAACTCCGCACACACACACATAAAAAGGCAAAGCCGAAAAAAAAGCTTGTTGACTGCAGGGAGGAATAAGGAGAAGAGGGGTGAAAGGGGGAGAGAAGACCCACCCGTGGGGCATAGTAAAATGCTAGTGAAACAATTATGCAATTACTTAATTTGATAGCCCAAGTGTGTGCCATCTTCTTACCCCTCACACAACCAACGACTTTGAGTTTGAGTTCTTTCTTAGCTAACATTACGTATACGTAGCGTGGCCAAACTGACTTTGCTTTGTGGCCCGTAATTGTTTTAACTGGCTTGTGCACGCGCCTTATTTACAACACCAATACCAGTACTAGTCGCATTGCCTATAAGCAACTAAAACTGGATTAGGATTAGGTGCATGTTCAGAAGGAGTAACTTCTCTTTTTAAGGGAGACGGCTTTTATGAATCGTTGCACAAAAAATGAGCTGATATTTGCATTCGGTTTGCGTTTCTTACAGTTCACTTAACTAAGTGGATACATTTTATATGAGGGATTATAATAACAAACTGCTGACCTACTTAAAAAGCTGAAGTCGATTAAGATTAAATGCATACAAAGATACGAGGAAAGAAAGAGACTTATGATAGGATGGATTCAGATCGATATTTACATTGTTTGCGTTAGTTTTAAGACAGGTTTATTATTATAAATCAAAACAATAAAATTAACAATAAAAGTTTTAATTTTGAATATAATTTCTATAACTAGATATTATATCATTTATCCAACTGATTGATTATTTAAATAAGAGAGATAATAATAAGTAATAATCAGATAAAATAAAAAATAAACTATTATTGAGGAGACTAGAAATAATATTCCAAAGTGCAGTTCACAGTTACTTGGAATATTTCTATATTGCCCAATATCTAATGCCCTAATCTTCTCCATGTGGACGTGGCTTTTTTGAAACTTCACCCTTCAATCCCTTACGCACAATAAGTTCCATGTCATAATACTCCGCAAGTGCTGTCAAAAAATGTAGAAATGAAGGAAGTGAAGAAGCAGAATAAGTTGTTATTATCATGACAGAAAATATGTCATCCGCCACGTGTGACAGTGTGTGTGTGTGCGTGCTTATATAAGTGTGTGTGTGTGCTTGTGAATTACCCACTTCTGTTTCATGTTTCACGTTCCACGGTCCGTCATCTGGTGCACAGAATTTCAACAACAATCAACACCTTGACGCCTCGCCGAAAAGAAGAAGAGTTAATGCTAACGGTAACGGAAAAAAGGTAACGGTGAAGGTAAAGGTAACCATAAAGCCAAAGTGCTAGAAATTGCTAGAAATCATGGCTAATATAAATCATCTTGGCAAGCAGCTTTGCATGTTTAAGTGTCATACAGAAGGCGCTATACTCGTATGTATATAAGAGGTCACACGTGAGTGCCGCCCACCTGGCACATGTGGGCGTGGCAGTGCGACAGTGTGGCAATGGGACAGTAGTGGGACTTATACACACAAACACACACACATAATAAACACTTGGAGCACTCGTCTTTGGCTTAACCCTTTTTGACTTTTGCAAAAGCGTCAACGAGCAGCCCCTAGTCAAACAACAACACCTCCCAACCACCCAACCACCCAACCACCAACCCACCTGGGTGCACCTTAGTAGTAGTAATATATACATGTGTGTGTATATGTGTGTGAGTATTGAGTTTGTTTACTTTGCGACTCAAGTTGTGTTTTTGTGTTTATTTTCCTTTGGATTTACTGAAGCAATTTTCTCTGTTGTTTCTTAAAGGCAACTCTCAATACACTCGAAATGTGTGTGTGTGTGTGTGTGTGTATTCATTCTATGTAAACATACATTTGACATTTGTTATATATTTTTTGTGCATAGTTATATAGTTGCAACAGCTGTTGGCATACGTTTCTCGCTAACTCAAGCTTTTCAGCTCCAACTTTGCCTCGGGTCAACTCTCAACCAAACCAAAGTCGAGATAAATTTATGACACAAAAAACATTTCTTAATTAAGATTGATTCAATTTGTGTGGAGTTGTGCCATTCATCTGGCATTTACCTATGCACATTGCTCAATCCAACATTTTCTATGCTGTTTTCAAATCATATATTCTGTTAAATCGGAGAAATGTCACAATCTTGTAGTTTCCACTCGTTTCATAATAAAGCTTTAAAGCGATACAAATGGAATAGTTTAAGAATACTAAAAATATTTTTGTACGCATAAATTATTTAAGCAAAGAAAAGGATTTCAAGTAGGAAAAAATACCTGTGAAATGTGAGATGTAGATGAGTCCAGTTCTCTCTGTCTCTTTCACTCTTTCTCTCTCCCCCTCTCTCTCACTCTTTTGCTTTTATCTGTAACTTGTTTCTTTTGATCTGAATTAATAATGCGTAACTACAGTTAAAATTCACGGGATGCCTGTCGCACCTGCTTTTTCCATCTCTTACTGACACACACACACGTGTGTACAGTTGTGTATTCCGTGTCTAAGCTGTGTGTAGTCTTACACACAGTCTTACTGCCAAGGCTCATATAAGAATTAAGCCATAATGCTTTCAAGTGCGTCGCTTGAAATGCAAAAACTTGACAAACGCAACATGACAAACATAAATAACCAAAACGAGAATGAGACTCAGACTGAGAGCAACAGCAATTTTATGATGTGCCACAACAACAGCAATGAGCAGAAGGTTGAACAACAGTAAAAACTAACAGCTCAGTCAAGTCAACGGTGACATACGACAAAAGTCGAGAGAAGAACGAGAAAAAACAGAAGGAGAAGAGCTGGAAAACACAAACGAAAAACTGAAGAATGAGCTAACAATCCTACAGCTAACCCCTACCTTGGCTTAACCCCTACAGGCCCACTTTAACCCACCACCACCCGCTCTCGGTACCTCTACTAAATATTTTATTGCAATGTGGGCTCTCAGTGCAAAAGAAATTGGAATGCCACAGAGACGACGAGGACGAGGACGAGGACGAAGACGAGGACGATGACGACGACATGAGGAGAGAAATATTTAAATGACACATTTACTCACTCACTCTCGCTGGGAACAGCTTAACTAAATTGCATAAAATTTATTTAAATGATAAGAGGGGCATAGGGGTTGCAGAGGGGCTTGTAAAGGGGGGTGGGGGAGGGATGTTGTGTGCGCTGGGCTTAAGCTTTAAAACAATAACTATACAATATGTAGAGAGACGGCTGCTGGCATTTTACCTACAGACGACACATGGTAATGCCCTCCCCCTCCCCCCTCTCTCCCTATGTTGTCCTGTAAGCCAATGCAACTAAACCTAGACATAGGAGCAAACCCTGTATTCATCCCCCTCCCTACCTCCCTGCAGCCCTAAAGCTGCTTTGTGTTTGGCAAACTGTCGTCAGTCAGCTTAAATTTATTGCTTCCTTATGTTGTGTTGCGTTATGAAAATAAATACCTTGCCACACAGACATCCGCCTCAGCTGTGTGCATGTGTATGTGTGTGTGGGTGTCAGTGAGTGTGTGTCAGTCTGTCTGTATGTGTGTAAGCTCACTCTCCATAGCTTAAACTTGAACTTTTCATGCCCATATTTTATGCGACTCCCTATGCGCACTTTTAAAATATTATATTATATATATATTTTTTTCTGTTTTTTATATTTTTTCTTGTTTTTTGTTTGTTATGTTCAACTTTTGTTATATTTTGTTTTTTGTTTTTTACCAGTTTCGAGGCTCTAAATTTGAGCTTTTTTCTGACTTTTGTCAGTCCTTGAAGCAGACACTTCCCACACTCACGAGTACAGAAAGTTGCCCCTTGCTCCTGCGGCTTCCTCCTGCTACTACTGCCTCCTCCTCCTCCTCCTCCTTCTACTCCTGCTCCTATTGCTGCTGTGCATGACCTCGTTTTTAATGGCGTTTGTTTTGAAGCGGGATTTCCGGTTTGCGGAAAGGGTTTTATGACTGCTTTTTATGGCCATTTTCAAATACATGTACAGACATCCATACATTTATATTTCGTTATTTTCGGATATAATTTATTTAAAGTTTGGTTTGCTTTATGACAGCCTCTGTCATATTTTCGGGTTGCACGTGGCGTATGCGTAATATGCGACCTACTTACTTGCATCAAAAATGCATTACGCAAGCAGTCAATGCGTATTTGTTGGTATCTGTGTATGTATTTGAGTGTGTGTTTGTGCCATTATGAAACTCTGCCAAAAATATACAATATTTTCCAGTTTTAAGCTGTAAATTGGCATTGCTTCAAAAATTATTAAAGTGGAGCAAATGAATAAATAAATCAGCATATTTAAATTCATATTTATTCAATCTAAAAGCAGCCAAATGTCATAATAAAGAATGCATCAGATATTGACGACAATATTTATTTAAATTTATTTATTTGTTCTCAATGCACTATGGTAAAAAAGTCCGATATTTTGGCATTAATTCAAATTCTTTTTTGTTCAGTATCTTAAAAATTTGTTTATTTCCTAAATCGCAAAACTCCAAAGCAAGCCAAACTAATTTTTTTAGATTTTTCGGGACTACCCTTTATGTTTTAAACGCTCTC
This sequence comes from Drosophila limbata, assembly GCA_963924055.1. Lineage (NCBI taxonomy): Eukaryota > Metazoa > Arthropoda > Insecta > Diptera > Drosophilidae > Drosophila > Drosophila limbata. The sequence continues at coordinate 15,942,470 of OZ001355.1, read as the reverse complement.
AAAGTCAGCTGATTGAGCGTTGCAATATGAACTGAAAAAGCGAAGGAAAATTAATTGCAACTTTCAGAACGAATTGTGTGAGTTATGTAAGCATTATAAAAAATTATAAATATGGACAAAGTTGATAAAGGTATTTAAAAAACACTAGTAGCAAAGATTTTTGTTATTTGTGGTTTATTGTGCAACTGTCCGTTGTGTTGTTCTTGTGTATTTTTATCTAAAAACTAACAAGTGTGTTCCTGTTCCGTTAAGCATTACATTAGTACATTACAAAACATTACGAGAGTTTTGCGTAAAGGTTATTAACTAAACCATCTAGAATCAGATGTTAATAATCCTTTTTGTTCGATTTTGTTCCATTTCGTTAAAAATTACATGTTGTAGGTGTGAATTTTAGCTGAAAAATTGGATTTTTCCAGATTCAGATGGGGAACAAGGTTTAAACGAGGTCAGATTAAAAAACAAACTAAATTGTAAATTCTACTTTAGTCTAATTAGTAAACATGCAAAGTTTAAAATAAATTGCTTTATATTTAAGCTTAAAAAAAAATTTTTACTTTTTTCTTAGTCGGGGAGGGAGAAGGGAAGAAGACAAGGTCCAATTAAAAAACAACAAAAATTATATATTTTTGAATATTATAACTAAACTTCTTGTCAAATTTTAAGTCTCTAGCTATTTATTTAGATTTTATATAAATTTTTTTTTCTTTTTCGAATAGTAGTATAGGGAGGGGGAGGTGAAGGCGTGGTCAAAATCAAAAAAAAAAAAATTCAAAATTCTTAAGCAGTCTAACTAAAGTTCATGCCAAATTTCAAGTCTCTATCTTTATATTTAGAGTTTATGCCAAAATATCGGGTTTATTTACCATAGTGCAATGGTCCAATCAAATTGTTGTCTTTAAATATTGAAATATCTAATCTCAAAAGTTTATTAAATATTAACTTACTTGCATTGTCTTTATCAACAGTTCGTAATTGCTTTTTGCATATTTAAGTATTATCTCAATCGTTAAATACATTTTATAAAATGAGCAGGAGTTTGATGGGAAAATAAGTTTATTATTTTTTAAAATTTTTAGAATTAAGTCGTAGCTTAATTTTAATTTGCTTCGGTTTTTTTAGTCTGTAATTTATGCTTGCAAAAATATTTGTAGTTTTACTGAGCTTAATTCGTAAATAAGTTTTTATTTTGTTGTATAATTCGAATATTTATTTGTATTTTTTTCTTATGTTGAACTTATTGTAATCGATAAATGGCCTCTTACATTTATTAGCCATGGCTCAGAACAAATCATCAACTGTTTTCAAATTGTTTTCACATTGATTGCTGAATGAAATCGCCTTCCCCATTTGGACCTTCCATTAATTATGTAAAATTGTTACACAAATAAAATGAAAGTCCACCGAACATACGAGTATGACAACAAATTGCCCGCTGTCTGTCCAGGCTGTCCAATTTGTCGAGTCTGTCTGCCAGTCTGTCTGTCAATTTATTCTTCTGTCCGTCTGTCTGCCTGATGCTGCTGCCAATATTGAATTTGAAATTAAAACGCCCCAATAGGCAAATGGACAATTGGCCTGGCAACAGTTGTGCCAAATTGGGCAGTGCGAGTATCTCTTTCCCTAACCCCTCATTCACCCATCCTCCTTGGATTTCTGCCCCTTCCCCCTCTCAGATATCTGCATGTGTTAATTACTGATGCTGGGCCGTGGTCAAGAGGGTCGTTGACGCAAAAAATTGTCAACATGGCGGCTGGTGGAGAAGCTGACAACGCAAGCTGCCAACGTTGATTTATAAACCCGGCCACTAGAATCGAGAGGTGGAGGTAGGAAAAAGAGGACAAAACGGGGGAAGCACTTGAATTTGCATTTACCTACAGCAAAAACAAATAAACGTCTAATCGACTGTGGGGCAGGGACAGGGACAGGGAAAGAGGGAGGAGCATCAACTGTTGCCTCGCAGACAGCAACAAATTATGTGACGTAACAGCTGCCTCAATTGTGTGGACGGAGGGGGGAAGTGGGGGTGCGGGGTACAGGCAACTGACAAAACAAAACTGATGCTGGCAATAAACAAATAAAACTCAGTTTGGTCGACAGAAATTGATTTTTTGCGCCTAATCAAAAACGAATTAATTTCAGTCGCATGTGACAAACACTTTTGGGGCCACATTTATTTGATTTTTACCCCCCAATCCCCTCGTCCATGACTGCTAGTGCTATCTAGGCCTAACTCCAATTGATTAAATTGGCATGAAATGAAATTTATGCTGCCTGCTCATTTCTCTTTTGGTTTGGTGGTTGCAAGGTGTTTTCCACTGGGGATGTTGCACGATGGACTTTGGTTTTTCTCTGTCTGTCTGTCCATCCACCCTTGTTGGAGTTCGATTTAAGCCTTGTCAAATTGTTGCGGTGGCGATGTCTTAAAGCATTTGTTCAACTAAAATTCTTGGACAAGTCAAGGGATGCTTAATGTATGACGTCAGACACAACTTGGCTTTCAATTTGTAATAACAATTATCGGTATAAATGTGAAAAGCAGCAGGAATCTAATCGACTTCATAGTTAAGCAACAATAATTCTTACATGTCATTGGAATCGATAGCTTAATGTCATTTGCAGAAATTAAAAGATGCAACTAAAGGAGCTAATTGAGTTTAACAGTAAGTAATTTAAGGATTTCTTGACGAATTTTTAGAAAGAAACTTGAACATTTTGGATAAAGTATTTAGTTATTTAATCACTATATAAATTTTATCTGGTATAATGTTCCAAACTTAACTATATTTTCTGTACATTTTAGGTCAAAATTCTTTTCAATATCTGTCAAAAATCTTATTAAGACATTAAAAAACGGCCCTAAAGTATTTAGAACTTTTTGTTAGTTAACTCTCCATTTTAAACATCTTTTTATTTTCAGAACATGGAAAAAAGGAAGTTGTATCAATATATAGTCAGTTGTTAAGTTAATTTTAAACCTTAATACGATCAAAAATATTTTCTACCAAATTATAAATTATTTTAATTGCTTTGCTTAACTCAACGTTTATGGATAAGTATATGCTGAAATAACAAGTTCAATGCACCGCTTAAATAAAAAAAAACAAATTGTACCACTGAGTTGAATTTATTGATTTTTTGTTCTTGTTAGTTAGTGTTCGGGGGCGTGGCAGTTTTATAGCGTGTAGTTCAATTTCATTAACGCGCACAGAGCACTAAAATCAATAGTAATTAATATGAGTACTTGACTACACCACAATTCCTTTCTCTTTTCACCAACATTCCAATAACTCAACGACCTCCCCTCCCCACACTGAATTTCCTGCTCACTCCACAAAGCACAAAATTCAACAACAGACCACAAATCAAAAATCAAATATTAAGTGAGCTAAATGTGAGGGCGTGGGGATAGAACAGGAAGCTCACATGTGTGTGCGTGTGTGAGTGTGAGTGTGTGTGTAAAATAAATACGTTTTAGCCATGAAAATCCCTTTTAATTGCCACGCAACGGCCAAAGGATTTGCACACAAACAGACACACAGAAGCAGAGACACCGAACAGCAAGAGAAGGCAGTAGCGGAGAGAGGGGAAGGAGGCAACAGAATGGACGATAGGACAAGTCTGCCTATGTGTAGTATGCAGTAGTACCCAGTGGAGTGATCCCCGGCCACAGCCAAGTGGGATTTAGTGCAAATTGCAAAGTGTAACTTGTTTTTACGAAAAAGCACTTTAGCGCATTAGAGCCCACGGCACGGGACCCCATCGGGGTCAAATACAGCAGCAGGCAGACAGAGAGACAGAGGGACGAACGGAAGGACGGACAGGATGCCAAATCTATGGCCTGGACAGTTGTCGATGATTAGAAACGTAACCGAAAAGCTGAACTCCAAATACAGCAACGGTGCGTGAGACAGCATATTGTGTAGATGTTGTTGTTGTTACAGTTGTTGTTGTTGTTGCAGTTGCATGTTGTATGTCCGCTACATGACTGGCAACAACAAAAGTAGCAGCATTTCAGTATGCAATGTCCTGGCTGCATGCTTAGAACATGCACATGATGAGAATCCTGGCAAATGTCCTTGTGTTTGTGATTGTGTGTGTGTGAAAGGCTTTGGCTCTCAGACAACTTTCGTTAAACAAACAGCATTAATTACATTAAAGGTTTTGAATACATTAGGCCAAGTTGGTAATTGAAGAGCGGAGACAGGACAAACAATCGAGCATCCTAATGAAACTGTGTTATTTCAACTAGTTATGGGACAATTATGCATTTAAACGGAGCATAAATAAAATGCTTGACTTGGCCAACAATGTTAAATCATTACAAATGATATGTAAGAATAGTTTAATTTATCGAAATGCAATTCAAATTTAATGGAGCTTAGTTTAAATATTTAACATGAATTGACTAATGCATATTAGATAAAATGAAACAAAATCAGATGATACACGATTTGCCATCAATCATTCTGATTGACCTCACTTACTCACTTACTGTTATAATCTTTGAATGCTTTATATTCAATTCCATATATTACAGCTTTAAGTTTTCACATTTTCTTTAATAACTATACAGATTTTCTCTCTTTTCCTCACACACAATTTGGTTGCTATCGAAAATGATTTAAATGAAAATTAATTGAAGACAATGGCACACAAAATGCATTTTCAATTAATTTTCATTCTTTATGACAACATATTCATATTCCCCACGCACACAATTCACACTCACACACACACACACACACTTGTAAATTTGCCGTTATGATTTAAGGTGTCATAAGAGTCCATTGTCAGAAGGATTTTATCCATTAAATGCTTGACCGACCCCCCTTTGGGCACGCCACTGAATTTTAATCAATACACGCGCGTATGCAAAACATTCGATATTTGACTTGATTTTTTGTCAGCGCCGAGTTTATTGATTTTATCAATTGAGTTTCAGTTTTATTCCCCCAACCAGCATACATTGTTCAGCTAGAGATGAGCTCATGAATATCGGAAATAAATATAGATTAATGGAAACTTTGAATGAAAGTTTAAAATTTACAGAATTTCCATCATAGTTTTAATATTATTTTAATTTATTTGAGTGATTTTCATATTTATTTTGATTTCAATTTATTTAAATATAGTGTAAGCACATTATTCAGATAGAGATCAGCGCTTGGATATCAAAAATATACACTAATAAATGCAAATTTCAAAAATAAGCTAAAAATTAAAGATTTTCTTTCATGGCTTTATTTTATTTCAATTTAAATATTTTTTCTACTTAATATATTTTGCTGAAATTCATATCATTTAAAGACAAAAAATAATCGATTGTAAATTTTTATTAAATTAAATGTATAACATAATTGCTTTCACTGCGATTACTCACACAACCATTTTTTCCGTTTGCGGTTTTATTTAAGTGCCAATTCACTTCGGGAACCACCCGCTATCATAATACGACTACTACGGAGCATATTTTCAAATTGACAACTCGATGGACACAAAAAATTGTGATTACTGTTTACTTTTGCCGGAAGCCAAAAAGCGTCGCGGAAATCACACCATGAATTTAATGAAAAATGGCAAATATCGAGAGGGGGACGGGAATCGGAATCGGGAGTTTTCTGCCTGGTTTGGTCGTCTGCCAGGCGGCTCGGCTCGGTTCAGTTCGAATCGGCTCTGGCCATAATTGTTTGCAAAAAGTTTATGCACGTAGCGATAGCGTACATCAAAAATGGTGCAGTTCCCCTTTCCTCTCTTCCCTTCCCTTCCATCTACTTTGGACTGCCGAAATCGCCTTTCGCCTAAACTTCAGACATAAAACGCCAAATTGCACCATTAAGAAATTCGTTGCGCATCAGTGAGCATTTAAAATGGAGCAAGAGAGGTCCAGGGTCTACATAAATAATAGTTATAAATACCTAGTGGTAGTAAACTTTGTCATTGAACCCCGCCGAGGTCCGAAACACTCAACACAAACAACCGAAAATTCGGAGTCGACTTGAATGTGACCTGCAATCGTATTTAAAACTATCGAGTCCAAAATAAATTATTTGTAAATTCTGTATTTCCTATTGTTTTCTAATGAAATAATCAGCACTAGAAGTTAACTTGTAAAGATACTGATACACTAAATATTGGTAAAGTTACTCTGAAATTAAGGTTTTTGATTATACAAAAATTTAAAAAAAGGAAAATATTTTCAAAAAATCTCTTTTTTTTTGCTCTTATTAATTTTTGAGTTTAGAGTGTCTGTGGAATCTAAATATGTTTATGTTATTTCATAATACCCCTTAAAAACCTGAGAGGATAGGGTATAATAATGCGGGCAGAGCTCGCTCGTAGAAAGTCCGAGGCGAGTCCAGGATGAAATCAGCGCATGTCAGCAGAAAAGTTGCCAGCACACTTTGTTGCTTCCTGTGAAGGAGGAGGTTGGTTGGATCGCTTTGGTAATCACTTGAATATTACGTAGCGGAAATCGAAAAGTACGCTGGAAAATTTTTCAGCGCTATCTCAGCGACAACAAGATGTAGGAAGAGGAAGACGACGATGTCGCCGCAGCTTATGACAATAATGAAAGCGTTTTGAATGTGCGCCAGTCGCCATCAATTTGCAGCTTTTTGGCTCGCCACTGCTGCAGAAATGACAGAAGTCGTAGGTACTATTGCCGGACGGAAGAGGGGATGGGTGGGCGCGCAAATGGCGGCCGGAAGTGGCAGTGCTGCAAATAAAATGGCGGCGGCGCCTTCGTTTCGCCGTTCCTTCCGTTTGCTGGCATCGCATTTTGGTCATTTTTGCGGCGCCATTGAACAATTTGGTTTGTGTTTTGCAAGTTGTCGCAGGTTGCTCATAATGCTGATGATGCCTGCGGCTGGGGCAACCCTAAAGCAACCCTAATTTTGTGCTTCGCTGGCTCAATGGCGCCGCTGTGGCCGTCGCATCTTGTTTATGGCACATAACTAATATGCTGTAAAATAAGTGAGAATCTACAGCTTTTTGGCAAGGTTCGGTTTAAAAACACATTTGCCATCATTCTGTGGTGCAATGTGCTGCAAAATAGTGCGGAGAGTGAGTAAACACAAGAAGTTGTTCGACAACAATAAATGCAGCGACAATTTTGCAAAGGAAATAATAATAGGAGTTGGACTAGACAAGATAAAATGAGAGTTTGAGTAAAAATGGCAAACTAAATGACAAGATTAAATAAGCAAAGAGAACAAGAGATAATTTTATGGTGAAGCCATCAGGTATAAAAGCTGCTTAATGAGAGAAACAAGCCAAAAATGTAGATGAAAGTATGAAAAAATAAGAAGTCATTAAAAATGGTGCAGAAAATAATCAAGCGAAGACTAAAATCAAAGTGGTAAAAAATATTAAGGTAATCCCAAAAAGGAAGTAATGAGGCAAAAAAATAAGTAAGTGACTTGCTTTAAAATTCCTAAGAAATAAGTGAAATGAAATATTGAAAAGAGTTATTAAGAGAGACAAATTAAAAACACTTTATGGAAAGAATTAAAAATGAGTGAAAAAGTGTAATATCCCAGAGACTGAGAAGTGCTGAACAAATTGTGATGTCTGAACTCCTTAGCTACTTATGTGATTTATTTACAACATTATTCTGCAAATATTTTATGCAATTCTTTCTCCATGCATAATGCAAAACACTAACCCTAACTATGAAAAATTCAGCCCTTAACTCGATTGCACACACACAACACATCAAGTTGTTGTTTTGTTGCACAGCAACTCGCAACTTTTTGTAGATAGTTGCCTCAGCTCTGTGACTCCTTTTGTGGCAAGTCCTTAACAACAAAGGACGTTCATTGAATGGTGGAGAACGCAAACAATTGTAATGACAAAACCAAACTAACCACACGAACCAAAGGCCAGAGAGATAGAGACGCATGGATAAATGTCGAAAGTGTGTATGGTGTGTGTATGGTGTGTGTGTGTAGATGGATCGCAATAGATGCTTAGAGATGGATGGCCGCTTGGCTGGACGCAACGAGTTTTTATACAATGGCACTGTGAAAATATAAAAATCTGCTAAAATCATTCATAGGGTTTCCAAAAATTCCACAGAAAACTGACAAAACTGACAGCGAGTTTGGGCATTGAAAGAACCGGCGACTGTTGGCGATAGTGTTAGATAGCAGAATACCAAACACAGAGAGAGAGAGAGGGAGATAGGGGTAGAGATAGAGATGGGAATAGAGATGAAGGCTAAACAAAAAGCAAAATGTTGTGCGGGGAAACATGTTGACAAAAATTGCACACAAAATGCTGAGAGATTTGGAGGTTTTGTTAGGGACAATGGACAACAACAACAGCACACACACACACTCACACATACACAGACATGGATGGGCGTTTAAATAAAAATCTGATTAATTTCTTTTATGTGCTTTGGGTTTTTGTGTCATTGTGTTGTGGCCAAGAGACTGAACCAGAACCCAGAAACAGAATCACAACCCAGAAACAGAATCAGAATCACCATCCCAGAACCCATAGCTAAAAGTCAGGGAAAAGGTGGCAGGAAGCAAGGATAAAATGGGCAGTGACATGTTTTGTGCGGGGCGCATGACATGTGGCATATGGCAACACACAGAGAACGAGACACAGGGAGAGAAAGAGAGAGAGGGAGATACATTTACTACATGCACAGCTGCATGTCAAAGGTCGCCCGGAAACATTGTGGCACTCTGGGCCAAAGATTCATGTGCCACATGCCCCCATGTTGCAAATTGAATGCGCAAAAATCTTGAGGTTTGAGCTAAGGATGTAGAAAGAAAAGGTATCTGATAATCTTAGTATGACATAGGAAAATCTGATTGCTTTGTCTAATTCTAAATGGTATTTTGTGGAATTAATAAAATCTAAAGATCAAAGTGATACTTTTAGCTAATTTATTAGAATTTTAATATGTATTAACTAAAGTATATAAAAAAAGTAATAGATAAAAGTATAAATTCATTGAAGATAGTATTTTCAAGTATTTTAGCTTGATTTTTATTTTATTTTAAGTTAAAATAAATACTGAGTGTCATCTATTCTATATTGTGTGTTAGAATATTATCAACTAATAGACAATTAAGTCTAGTTTACGACTCGTTAAGAGCTGTAGTTTCATGTTTCCAAATAATCAGTTGGTCAACTTTGTTTTGGTCAAATGTCTCGTAAGTGGCTGATAACTAAGAGATGGTCACACCTTTTGCCACTGACAGCTCCATTTCCATAGGCCAACTCCAACCAGTTATCAGCATTAACTAAGCGTTAACAACTGTTCACACATAACCAAATTAGCTGTCTGACTTTCCTATTCCCAGATCCCAACCGAGCCCAATCCAAAGCCCATAACTAAAACTCAGACCGCGACTGAACAAAGAAAAAAAGTGTGAGGCAGCTTTGGTTAAATTTTGAATTGGAGTTAAGTAGCATCGTTGGCTTTATCATTCACATTACACACACTCCCCTGCCCCTGTCTGAGCATTATGGTAAAAATGTCTTCTAATGACTCATAAGATTAAAAAGTAATTTTCTTGTTATGCGATGCAAACGATTTTTGTTCCACCGTTAATTTTTATACATATTAATATTGGAAAATGCTGTCAGAGGAGAACGAAATATAAGAAAAAAAAAAGGAAAAGAAAAGTGGAGAGAGAGAAAGAAAACAAGATACTAAAGCAAGGGAATAAACATAAATTCGATGCACAAAATTGGGTCATTATTGGCAGCACCGTTCGCTGGGTTTTCCAATATTGTTATATTATTTTCAGCTTCTTTTCTTGCCCATTTTGTGTCTTGGGCGGTGCGTAAAATTACGCCAAACAAATTCATAATTTTCGTTGTATTTCTTTTTATGATTAGCACGCCCTAACCAAAACCCCAGAGGGGGTGAGAGAGGGGACGAGGGAGAGGGAGGGCGACACAATTTGCGCCCATTTATGTTCATTTGCGTTTAGCTGGGGTTGGGGCTGAAGAAGGGAGATGGGAGATGGGAGATGGGAGGAAGAGGGAGTGCGACGCACAGTGGGGCCATTGCTCATTTTACGTTGCAAAAATCATAACTTTTGAATCAAATGAGATAATCGAATAATTTAAATGGCATATAATAGATAACTTTTCAAGCTATAAAATAAATGTTTAAGAAAAGTGCCACGCCCCCAAGATACTTACTTAGGGGCTTTCAAAGTTGAAATTTGTGAAATTTGTGAAAAAAATAAATTTTATGGCACCCAAAAATAAATGTTTTTTAAAACTTTTAATTTTTTTGGGTTTATTTTTAAGGTTTTTATATTTAAAAATTACTTTCAAAAAGTTTAAATAAAAAAAATTTTTTTTTTAGTCCGATCTCAACCAATCTGACATATGATGAAGCTGCGGTAGTCTTCTACATCCAGACCAAATTTGGTTCACATCAGACCACTATATCATATAGCTGCCATAGGAACAATCGATCGAACTATGCAATTATGCCGCGTGTTTTTTTTGTGAGGTTGAATTAGTTTTTTTTGATTTAACCTTCTTAGGCGGGTCCGGGCGGGTATGAAACCATATATATTTATAAAGAGAAATCAATTGTGAAGCGTTTTTTAGCTATGGGAACTTAATGCTTATTAATTCATGAAAGTTTTCGTCTACCAAAGTAAAAAAATAGTCAAAATCTAGTGTTTTGCAGGACCGCCGGCCGAACAACTTGGCAAAAATATTTTTTTTTGGGTAAGCGTTCGGAAAAAGTAATATACGGATTCGATAGAGAATTCTTCAATGATTAAGAATCCAAATAGGATTTTTAGATCAAGTAAAAATTGTGGATAGTACAACCTTTTAAGGTTGACCCATTTAAATTTAGAGAACACTAGATTTTGACTATTTTTTTACTTTGGTAGACGAAAACTTTCATGAATTAAAATGCATTAAGTTCCCATAGCTAAAAAACGCTTCACAATTGATTTCTCTTTATAAATATATATGGTTTCATACCCGCCCGGACCCGCCTAAGAAGGTTATATCAAAAAAAACTAATTCAACCTCACAAAAAAAACACGCGGCATAATTGCATAGTTCGATCGATTGTTCCTATGGCAGCTATATGATATAGTGGTCTGATGTGAACCAAATTTGGTCTGGATGTAGAAGACTACCGCAGCTTCATCATATGTCAGATTGGTTGAGATCGGACTACTATATCATATACAGCCATAGGAATTAGGTCGATATATGCAATTCTGATGATTCACCCCGAAAAATAAAAAATTATTTTTTAAAAAAAAATTTTTTTTATTTAAACTTTTTGAAAGTAATTTTTAAATATAAAAACCTTAAAAATAAACCCAAAAAAATTAAAAGTTTTAATAAACATTTATTTTTGGGTGCCATAAAATTTATTTTTTTCACAAATTTCACAAATTTCAACTTTGATATCCTCTAAGTAAATTTCTAGGGGGCGTGGCACATTTCTTAAACGCGCATTTCATAGCTTGAAGAGTTATCTATTATATGCCATTTAAATTATTCGATTATCTCATTTGATTCAAAAGTTATGATTTTTGCAAAGTAAAATGAGCAATGGCCCCACTGTGCGACGTTTCTTAATTATTAGCCGGGCTTTTTTATGGCCTGACTGAGTGGGCGGGCCCAGTACGTGGACACGATAACTTTCAGGCAGTCGGAGGGAACAGACAGACAGTCGAACAGACAGACAGACAGACAGACCTATTTCTGTGGTTTCCAATTCAACGCACTCTCAATTAGAACCGTCCAATAAATAGTCTGACTGGGGGCGACACTTGTGCGACACTTCGAGTCTCCGAATGTCTGTCTTCCCTCTGGAGGCGACTTGGGAGGGATCTGCTTTGACTCTGGGTGCCATGTGGCCTGTATCGCACATTAAACTAATTAACAATTAAACTGCCAGCCTCGACAAGAAACATAACTACAAACAACTGAAATATGCTGCCCATTAAAGAATGCCTAATGAATTAATAATAAAATATATTTTTAAGTGCCTCACAGCCAGTGAATAAATGGCTTCTTAAACGACGGTTCCCTTAACTCCCAATGACAGCCCACAACAATCTACATTATGTCAAACGCTAATGATGAACTCTGGAAAACTTCTCTAAAACAATGTTTCACGGGGTTCCAAATGTTGTTTATGGGTAATAAAATGTTGAGATGAATATTTTTAAGTAATGGCCCAAAATTAAAAAAATTATAATAAGTCAATCCAAATCTTTATGTAATTTTAGAATAACTATATGAAATTTACATTAAATTGTATATCATGTACAATTTGATATATTACTAAAACTCTTTGTAATATTTTATTAACAATTTTTTAAATTTACAATAAAGTTTATAATCTGAGCCGATTTCTGTTTGTTCATTGCTCTTCCCCTTAATTGATTCTGCACTAAAGAATTTTAAGTTACTCAAATACTTACTATTGAAAATCTTTATCTGCATATTTACATTCAAAGTCAAAGTAATGCTTTGTAATTAGCTTTATCTGACAAATGCCTGCAACAACGTTAAAAGGTGAAAAAAAAACTTGAAAGGCGCAACGTTATACCTGAAATTGGGCTCTTTATGGCATTATCTACTTATTGGGTATCGAAGAGCGGGGAAGGAAGGAGGACAAGTGGTGTGTGAGGAGAATGTGGACAAACCTTGCATTGTCTTTTCATTTCATTTGAAAATGGCTAAAGCGAAAACCCATTGCTGTCCATAATCAAGGCAAATCCTTGCCTAATGCCAGTTTTGTGTCACACACACCGGTTGCGGGAGAAAGAAAGGAAGAAAGAGGATAAACAGGGGGGGAGAGGGGGGAGGGAGGGCAGGGAGTATTCACATTGTCATTGTCATGGCTCTGTGGATCGCTTTCACCTTCTATGGACTCGATGTGACTGTGGCTGTGGCTGCTGCTGATGATGTCCTTTTGGCTGTCTGTAAAGACGATGGCTTGGCTCGATAGTGTGGTCCTGGTCCTGGTCCTGGTTTTGGTTTTGGCCCCGGGGCCACATGGCCCGCATTGGCAGTCGAGTCCTTTTGCCTTTTGCTGATTTCGCCGGCTTAATGTTATTTGTATGCCCGTTGTCCTTTTTAGTTTGCAGTTGTTGTTTCTAGGACTTCAGCACAACAACAACAACAACAACGAGTAACAACACAAAAAAAAACCGTAGAAGTTGGCGTCGCTTTTGTGGTTGTTGCGATGTCTTCTTCCAATGCCCAAAAAGCAGCTGAGTGTTGTCCTGTCGTTGTCCTGGCAGCGTTGTCCTCTTTTGGTAGGCGGGCCCATATGTGCGACTACTCAATATAGTGTTGTTCCTGTTCCTGTTGTCGTTGTTGTTGTCGTTGTTGCTGCATGTCTGCGGTTGTCTTTTGGCTGCCTCTTTTTATCCAGCCCTGCTTGTTTGTTTGTTTGCCGAGCATGTCAACTTCTCCTCTTCGACAAGTACATTCTACGTTTTCTTCTTCTTTTCGATGTCCTGTGTGTTATCCTGCGTCCTGTGTTCAAATTTAATTGCTGTGGGAACTGCACATATGAGCCACTCAAACTCAAACTCGAACTCAAACTCAGTCGCAGCAGATTGGATTTTCAATCAAAATGGTCAGCCTTGTGGCAGTAACAGATACCCCCTCAGAAATCCCCTCCACTTCCACCCTTACTCTAGTTGGGTTTTTTTAATTTTTGTTAACAAAATATTATCGAATTTTTAATGGGCCCCCTGACAGCCCAAAATGGCTTCATATTTCTCAAGGCGCCGCAGCGTTAACAACAAAAAAAACCAACCCCAAAAGTTGCTCCCAAAAAAAGTCGAAACCACAAACTCAAGTGCACTTGTTCAAACAAAATGCCTTAAAATATGAAATTTCGATTAATTTATTTTTTATAGCTAGCCAATCCAAATAGTTCTAAATTTTACTACTAACTCAATTTGCTTAAATTGAGAAATATTTTTAATATTTAAAATCTGCTTTCATTTTGCGAAGATGTTTACAAATTTCCAGATGTTTATGGACTTGCTATCAGTGTCATAGTTATGAGGAGTCTCGAAAGATAGTTGAAATAGACTGTCGGAGGGAACTTGTGTCATTAGGCAATGCGACTGCAACAATTGGGGGCACAAAAACGGGGCAAACAGCCGCATCCGCAGTCGCATCCGCAATGTTCTGGCCCAAAAAGCATTCTGCATATTTGCGACGACTCGACGTGTATTAATGTCGATAAAAAGTTGCTGCGACTGCAAACTGTGCTGCTTGCCACATGCTGCATGCTGACTGTTGGATGCTGTAAAAACGGCAACATCATTATGCGGCAAACACTTAATTGTCGCTCATATCTATGGCTGAGTTCGGTTCTATCTAAAACTGGAGCTGCGACTGCTGCTGTTTGTGTTTTCATTTTTGGCCATTTTCATTTTCAAATTGGCAAAAAGTCGAGTGCAGTTGCATTGTCAACGTTGCATGCCGCACGATGGGGGACTGTCGACTGCGAGTACAACTGCCATCATTATCAGCTATAATCAGCGTGTTGTTGTGGCAACGCCAAATGCTGCGTAATGCATGCAACATGACTCTCCGATAGTTGCGGTGCTGCAAGTAACTATGACTCCATGTTGCAAGAGCCACAGATATGTAGATGAGTTATACAAATTAGCACGACTTTTGTTTCTTGAGCTGCAACATAATAAGCCACTTCTTGTGTATACATTTGGGAGTCAGTGTAGTACAGCTACTCAGGGATCAACTCTCTCGTTCTCCAATGTCCAGCTAAGCCGACAATCCCAGTTCGCAGTTCCCAGACAGACTCCACGTCTAATCTGCTCTTAGCCCTCTCTATTATGGACAGAAACAAAGCACACAATGACTGAAACTCAGTTGGCTAATAAATAGAAACCCTTTTCGTCTATTGGACAAACGCAGCCAGCGGCGCTTTTTCTGGGCTCAGACACAAAAACAGACGAAACTTTTTGCTAATAAAGGTTTGCTCTTGTTTTTGTTTTTGCGGAATTGTTGATAGTGGTAGAAGTAGTAGAATTCTTCTCAGTGTATTGTAGCTGAGACATTAAACAGTCAACTCATTGTCGTGTCCATCAACATGGACAGGAGAAGGCTGGAGGAAGTTCAGGACATGCCATGAATGAAGTCACTTGAAGCTATAAGAGTGCAATGTCAGCCAGAGAGAAAGATATAGATAAAGATATAGAGACAGATAGATAGAGGTAGACATAGAGATAGAGAGACGTCAAGGCAGACAAGCTAGAGGTCATTTTGCATTCACAGTGCTCTATGTAATTATATTTATATGTATGACAGCGAGAGGCTGTAGATGATGATATACTGATAGAGAGAGAGGAAGAGATACTGCCAGACAGAAAGAGAGAGAGGGAGAGGGAGACGGACAGAAACTGGCCTGGCTTTTTGCCTTTTGAAGTACTCGTAATTTGCAGTTGCTATTTTCTGTTTTATAATTGCTTATTAATGTCATTGTGCCAATCCTGCACTCTACTCTCTCCAACTCCTTCTTCATTCTTCATTCTTCATTCCATCCCTCAACCCCTCTCCCCCTTTTATACCACAGCAGGGGGCGTCTTCTCTGCACTCTGTTCATAACTTCACTTCAAAATGTTCTTAACAAATTTATGCTAATGTGATTTTGCAATTAAAATGCTGCACAATGAATGTACTCGACCAGAGACACAAACAAATGATGGTGGAGCTTAGAGGGGCGTAACGGGGAGGAGGGGAAGTCCCAATGATTGAGCTGGCATAATGCACAAGTGCTGGGCGATTTATAATGCCCAGGCCTATATAGTGATCAGCATCAGTATCAGCCACATCCGCATTATGATCGGCACGACCAACATGAGCTCTTAAATCATCTTTCCATATGTACAAGCTGAACAAGTCTATGAGTGTTTTGATACCCCCTTCCCCTTCTCCTCTTCCCGCGACAACCCAATTCCCTTAAAAGAGTCGCCGACAAATGATGATGAAGTTATAGCTGATGGTGGCAGTGGTGGTGGGCGGAGAGGGGGCAAGGGAAAATTCACAAGGCATTTCCCGGGCATTGGTTTTAGCATTTGGCATAACGAGCTGTCAGAGATTAGTTGCTTTTTCTCAGTTCTGCACTGTACAATGGTTGACTGAGTGCAAAGCAGGCAGCTAATTTCACAGAATTGCCCAATTAGTTAACTATCGTTGCAATCGATTCATCATATTGATGATATCGTGTAAGTAACCAAAATTCATTCGTTTATTTAATACGAAAACTAGGACATCCTATAAAAGAGAGGGTTGCATATCAATCTTGCAAATTTTATCAATCATCAAATAATATAACTTCTTTTAAACATTTCTGTTTTAAAACTCATTTAAAAAAATAAAAGTTAGTTATAACATTTAAATTGTAGCCTAAATTTTAGATTATTAACTGTTAATATTTAAATTACTTTTTGCTTTATCTGTTTTAGTTACAAATATGTCCCCAAATTGTGGGCTGTTTTTCTTCAAATTCACCCACTGTGTATTGAAGGCATCGTTTTAACACCGCGTCTGCATTTTCCATTTTCCATTTGATGTCTGTGTCTGGCCTTTTGATCTTGGCGTTCTACGAGTAGAGCACCAGGCATTTCTTCCATTTCGAACTGTCACTTTTAGTGTCGGGTGAAACTTTAATGACTTCTATTGCAAAATGTGAAAAATCCGAAATTGGGTCTCAACTAAAATAAAAGTCCCTATTTATATGTGTGTTGCTCAAAAACTGTTAAATATTTAACGATTTGTACTTTATTTGTATGTTCGGCATAAATTACTTTAATATTTAAAATGCACATTTCTCATTCGGAGCTCGTTCGTTGGTTCGTTGAATGCGCATACGCCCCATGTGGCAGCAACAGCAGCAGGCACATCAAGTGGCAGCCATCACATGCAATGTGAGAAATCATGCATAAAAATTTATTATGTTCAAGCGCATGTTGCAACATCATGTTGCCTGTGCCTCTTCTCTGTGCCGGCAACCATCATAATAATATCAATGGCAACACAGCGCAATGGGAAAAATGTGAACAGAAGAAAAAAAACTGAAATGAAATCAAACATGCAAAATGCAACTGATTTTTACAACGAAACTGATTTACTCTATTTGAATAAGAATGATTTACATTGCAGAAGTCGATGCATTGTACTAAATGAATTTCCTTTTCTTAAAATAAAATGACTTATTTGTATTTGCTTTTTAATAAATAAATAAAATAGTTTAAATTATTGATATATGCGATCAGTAAGTTAAAGAGGCTTAATCATTTTTAATATATTAAATTACATTGATAAATTTCAATTTTAAATTATTAAACTAAAGAAAACGAATGACAGATTTATATTAATTTCCTTGTCTCAAAAATAAAACATCGATTTGTTTTTATCTTTTTATGAAATATATGATCTCTTTAAAATAACAAATGTATGCAGACAGTATGTTTAAGAAGTCTTAACTAACTCTGAAAAGTTTAAATACTTATCTTTGTTTTTATTTACATTGTTATAAAAGTCATAATTAAATACGTAGCATAAGTAATAGTTGTAATAGCCGTGATTTGAATGCGACCTCATGCATTTGTTTGCCGCCACATTGCAAAGTGCAGCAATGCAGCAAACGGCAGCAGCAACAGCAGCAACAACAGCAGCAGCAACTGCAACGGCGGCAACATCATTTGAACTGTCATTAAACTTTGACTATCATCCTTTTATTATTTGGAGCTACCGTAGCTGCCACAGTGCGACCGATGCTGCAAGCTCTTCTCCTCGTTGTTGTTGTTGTTGCAGCTGTTTTTTTGTTATATTCATATTTTTTTCTGCATTGCGCCTGCATTGTAGTTGTTACTGTTGCTTTTATTTTTGTTTTGTTTTGTCTAACACGTGAGTTCACCGCAGCGCACGTTGCGAGTTGTCGTCGTCGTCATTGTCGTTGTCGTTGTTGTTGCTGCTGTAAGCCTTTGTGTTGCAGGCTTTACAACAGCAACAAGAGCAAAAAAAGTGCTGCATGTTTACAATATTTGTGTTATGAGCTTTCTGTGTCTGTGTGCGCGTGTGTGTATTACTTTTTTCTGCTGTCTCCTGGCTCCCCTTCTCGTGCCTGCCTCAGCCCCTTCTCTTTATCATGTGTCGTAATAGACGTCCTTTTGTTATGGCCAGTTGCATTTTGTAATATGCATTTGTCAACACAAAAGACGCACTGGCAATGGATTGCAGCAATTGCTGTTGCTGTTGCTGCTGCTCTTGCCTCCTGCCATTGAATAGTTTCCCTTGTTTCTGCAGCATATGTTGCATGTGCCGCATAGTTGTTCTTGTTGTTGCTGTTGTTGCTGTCGTCTGGGCAGGTGAAATGTTGGCTAACGAGCAACTTATAAGGCAAAACTAGCCGAAGCTTCCACTTTTAGATGGTTATTTGTCCTTAAATGAAATTTATGACCATTCGAAATGATACAATCAAGTGTTCTTAAATCTAATTGCACTTTTAAAAAAAGGATTGTCAAATGCTATGCTTTATTTCCGAATATTCTCTCTTGTTGATTCCCTTGGAATTCAGTGATATAATAAAAAAGTAATATTTACAATGATAGTAATGATCAATAAAATAACGTATAATTTTATGTTTATATTATAAGTAAATATTATTAAAAGCGATCAGTTTTTGTAGTCACAGATGAGGAGTCCGATGAGTCTGGCTGGCTTTTCAGGACACGTCTGCTTAGGGAAATAAAGCTGGCTTTGCTGGCGCGAGGATCCGCCTGGAAGGCGACTTGATCCAGGAAGGCCTTGACATTGGGATTCAGCTTCGCCTCCTCGGTGGCGTTGTCCCGCCGGCTGGAGCGGCGAACGAAGGTCTCCCGGAGCCGCTCCTCGAGGGTCTTGTACTCGAACACATCGGAGTCGAAGTGGACATCGGCAACGGGATGGACGGGGCGACCACGCTTCAAATAATCCTGCAGCTCTTGGTCCGTCATGTTCTTGGTCCTGATGAGTTCCGTGAAGGCGATCTTGGCCTCCAGTTGCTTGGCCTGCGATCGCTTCAGCCGATAGAAATCCTCGCGCTCGAATTCCTCCAACTCGCCGCAGATGTAGGCGTGAGTGTTGACCAGCCTGGGGATGACCACATAGTCCAGGGCATTGACTCGCATGTTCGTCTGATGCGAGGCCTTCGTCAGCATCCTCAGCATGTACTCCAGGGACGCGTACTCGACAATCTCCCGGAGTGCCTCCAGGAAGTGGCTACGCACTCTCTGCACCTGCTGCCCCCCGCAGCTGAGACCGGTCATGGGGAAGGCAAGCTCCTCGTTGACCTCCAGCTCGAAGTAGTTCAAGGAAATGCCCACAATCTTCTGCGTGCGTCGGCGCAGAAATGTCTGCCCCGTCGCACTGTCGGCCACAATCACGGGCTTAAAGTCCGTGCCCAGCAGATTGGCCTTGGCCACTGAGAATATCGCATCCCGCATCAAATTGTCCACAAATTCCTCCTTGTCGCCCATTTGTCGCCTTAGATCCCTTAGCTTCAGGTCGATCGCATCGCGCTTTCTCTTCAGCAGACCCATGCCACGCTTGGCTGCCAGAATTCGCTGCTTCATCAGCACCTGATTGGCCCGTGATGGAAACACCTGCAGCTTGTCACTTGTAGCCATTGTGTTGTATAGTTAAAGCTACTTTCCGGCCAGAATTTGCACCTCCTCCCCAGCTGTCCCACACCAAACTGATCGATCTAGACTTTTTTTGAGACTGCTGTAAGCAACATTCCCAGGCCTACTAAACCACAACTCTCTTTGACTCTTTGGAGAGAGCTATTTTAAAAAATATTTTATTTAAATATTATAATTTTTGTTTTATTTATTTTTTTTTTTTTTGTGATATTAATTTTATTACTTATTCTATACATTCCCGACTACTGTTCTCTGTGTAGCTCTATTCAGAGGACTCTGTTTGCACATTTCATATTTTATTATTAATTTTTTTATTTTATTTAAACTTTTTTTTAATGATGGCATTATATTATTCAATTTCTCATAAAAAAGTATAACAAGTTCAGAATAAATTTAAGTTCAGAATAAAAACTTGTATTAAGAAGTAAACCAATAAAGTTTCCTTAACATGAAATCTACCTAACTTAAGTTCAGAATAAAAACTTGTATTGCAACTGCAGCTACAACATAAAATTGTAGCAGGAAATGTATTTGTCTCTTGTTAACACACACACACACATACACACACGCACACACAGACAGAGATTGGTTTGCTTTTTCAATTTCTACAACGGCTCTTTCAATATTTTCATTGCATTTCAGTTATATAAGTATTATTCTTAGTGCAACTTGGGCTTGTTATGATTTCAACTTGTTGCACGTGAAATGCATAACATAATTTCCAGAGACTCTCATACAGCACTGCAATATAATCCAGGCACGTAGAACTAGTCCCAAACCCAGTCCTAGACACGGAAGTTTGCCAGAGCACTGAACCGAACCGAACCGAACCAGAATCTAAAGCCATAACCCAAACCTCAGCCAACAATAAGATTTTTAATGCAATTCTTTAAGTGTAAGTGGCTCAATTGTGTGACTTTAATTGGATCGAAGGACTGCGAGGAGTGGAAAAGTGAAGAGTGGAAGCAGAACAGTGGGCATGCCACATGCCACAAGGTAAGCGGCACGTAGTCAGGTCGAGAATTGCCAAACATATGCAGCGAACTTGTTGTCAGCAAGTAAAAAATGGAAAATGGCAAATGAAAAAACGAAAATAGAAAATGCCAGCGGAAAATGGAAAATTCAATTGGCCATGCCTGGCAGGCAATAATTTTCTTGAGAGAAAATTAATTTTGTTGCAATGATTTGAATTAACATCATCCGGCAACATGTCGCATACGTCATTTATTTTTCTGTTATATGCTAATTTACCAGCGCTCGAAGGCACTGTAATTGATTTTCCCACGCGGAAAATAGAAAACAGAAAACTGATACTCGACATATGCTAGCTTGGCCAATTTAGAGCCCTGTCATCTGCCTTTAATTGACTTCCTGAGCGAGTTAGATGTCGATGACACCGAAGCTGAGTATTGTAAATCTAGTAAAGTTCACTCAAGTTTAAATTTAAGTATTTGTATTACAGACAATTTATTTAGTAATATATTTATTTATTAAGAAATTAAATTGAAAGATTTAAATTAGAAAATTCATATTTTAATAATGATCAAATTAATCTGTAACTTAAACTGCGTTTTAACTGACTGTCAATAATTTCTTTAATTTCCGTCTGCAAACAGCAAACTTAATTCAATTTTTTCTTATCACCTAATTAAAACTCGCTTAGTTTGTTTGATAAGCAGCGACCCAAATGGGCGTTGAGCAGCGACAGGGGGCGTGGCAAATTAACTGACGTTTGGCCCACACTTCTCCTTCGGCAAAGCTGACAATATCCGGTTGAATGCTAGCGAAAAGTGAAAAATACAAAAAAATAAAGTCATGCATTTTGCGGGGCAAATGGAAACAAGCGTGAAATCAGCTCGAAGCTATTAAAATGGAACCTTGGCAAAGAGGACGCTCGAATGGAATTGAATTTCATTCAATTAATAAATGTGAAAATTAAATAATTGCTGGCACTTTTGTGGCAAAAGCCAAATTGAACAGAAATGCGAAATTCCTATGAACAATATATTTACCATTGAAAATCAATGTAACGCACTTAAAAGTCTAAATAATGTGAAAATAAGAGAATGTTGACAGAAAAAACATACATACTAGTATATTTACGAGTAAGTGATTACATTTAATTATTTCAATTGCAATTTACACATGATATTCGGCACTTTTGGCATGCATTAGATCTGAATATTTTACGTATATAAATTAATTCTTTAAATAATCATTGGTAAAAAGTAATATTTTATTATTGAGTATTAAAAAATTCTTTTGCTATTCTTCATTCCAAAGTTTTTCAGTAGTTACTTAAATATTTGTATTGGTTTTTCTTCTTTTCCTAAAATATCCGTGATGCTCCTTGTATGGAGAAGTAGACTCCTTAACTATTAAATTCACCTGAGTCTCGTGCACCAGCTTTGAGATATTCGGCATGTAGTTAACTACAACATTGTAGGACTATTTTTAAATATTTAAATTTAGTTTCGTGCGTTGAGTTTGGGTTTGTTTGGCTTTAAGAGGGAACGTCTGTGTCTGTTACAACTGTGGCACAAAATCAACTGCAAATCACGACTAACGAAATACATGCAAACATACTGTGAATGTGGTTATATTTATGCCGGCTGCCGGCACAACAACTTCAACAGCAACAACAACTCGTAGACAGACAGAGACACAGCAACAACAACTTCAAATTCAGTGGTGGTTCGGCGGTGCAAAGTTCCCACCAAGCGGTGGAAGCTAAACAAAACGTGTGCAACAAACTAAGCCATTTTTGTCGCCGCCCGTCTAAATACCAAACTTGGCTTATACAGCAGCAGCAGCCAACAGCAGTTGGGATGCCAACAACAATAAGAACAGCAGCAGCAGAAACAACACAAACAACAACAACAACAAAGTGAAAATGTCCTGCGCAGTCGAGAAGAAGTAAAAAAAAACTCAAATAAATCATGATTCATGACCAAAAGCCACAGAAATGCCAAAAATAAAAGCAACAAGAATAACACGAGCAGCTTTAAAGAGCCGACAATTAAATACCCTATTAATGTATATACCCTATAAAAGTTTGTCTGTTTTAAGTCAAAGTAATTGAAAGTTTCAGATAATTTCACTGTCATTCGAGTGATTAATTAAAATAAAACCAATACGAAAACTAAATTTTCATTAAAATTCATTTTCATTATGAAATAATTAAAACACCTGTTAAAATGATGATACCCTTTGTCAGTGTATTAAATATTTCATAAAAACTTCCTAACAAAAAACAAAAGCACAAAAGGAAAAAAGATTTTTAAATGGAAGAGGCGACGACAGAAAATGTTCGTGATTTGGTTTTGGGACTTTTGCCGAAGCTGCAAACGAAACGAAAATAATGCGGAATATTTTTTTAAAAATATACCAAAAAAAAAAAATATGTTGTAGCAAAATTGAAGTCGGGAATTGGTAGGAATCGAGAGTTGTCGTTCGCCTTTTGCCTTTTGGCTTTTGTTTTTTGTTTTTACCAAAGTCCTCAGTCATGTTGGCCATGTTTACAAAATGTGCCGTGTGCTAAGCATTTTTATCACGCAAACTTCCATGCCAGAATGCACAGACTCCAGTTAACTTGAGTTCTTCATAAAAAAAACAAAAAAAGAAGCTCATGTTGTCTGGCTTTGTCTGACGGCCTCTAAACGACCGTTTTGTCATAATGCGACATTTAAGGAATTTTTATATGAATTCACTTAACGATCTTCCGACATTGGAGCGCGTCGATCCTCGCGCTTTGTTGCCCTTCACTCTCATTCCAATTTATTTCCTTTCTCTGTAGCCTCAAGGTGTGGAATTGTAATTAGCTAAAGTACAGTGGTAAAATATGTAACCTATGTGAAAGATTTTAATATAAATATTACAATTCAGTCGACTAATTTCATTAAATTAAATTTGATTTATTTGCAATGATTTAAATGGTTTTAAACTAATTTTATAAATAACATATTATTTGTAATTCAAAATTAAATCAAATAATTAGAAGGAAGCTTGCACTACTTTTATTTGATTTATTATCAGATGTCCCTAAAATGATTCTAATTATTTTATTAATGATCATTAAGTTAACTACACTAGATTCAGCCAAGTTTGTCATAAAGAATTGACTGCCATTGCTATTGGCTATAAATTGTGCAGTTCCTGGGACATTTTTATGGGAAATCTCGCTCTTAAGGAACTCGGACGACTTCCCACTGTGCACATTCGATGTCAAAGGCATTAAAATGGCCCAAGAACAAGGTAGAGTCACATTAACAACCAGACAAACATCAACAACTTACAACTTTGTCAGGGAGCCCAACTCAAATGAGGACGACGACGAGGACAATGATGATAATGATGATGACAACGACGATGATGATGCTGATGATTTTTAGCTGTTGCCACTGCACAACCCACAATCCACTGGACACTCGGACTTTGTCGCTGTCTCTGTCTCCTTCTCCTTCTCTCTTCTTACTTCTTCTGCCCCTTTTGGCTACCTTAAGACCAGACAATTAACTTGCTCGCTGACTTTTAAAAAGGCATTGGCTGACATTTTTACGCGTGTACATGATTTTATTTCCTTGGTTGTCGGCGCTGGTAATTATGGCACGTTAAAGTGTTAATGTGCCACGTTAAAAGCCTGTCCGCACGATCCTTGAATCTTGATTCTTGATTCTATAAAACTCCTTTGAGCTAAGCTCTAGTCCAGTTGTTTGTGCGTGATGAAGCCATTTGTAGGACAGAAAAATAAAAATAAATACGATCAAGTCCAGTCAAGTCGGTCTCATATTTTAACAGTTTTTAGTAATATGGCCAATTAGCTGACCGTTGTCAGCCAAGTCAACCAGTTGGCCAGCAACAGCAGCCGGCAAAACGTCAAGTTTATTTGCCTGACTAAGTGGGAAACCAGTTTGCAGCTAATCCAACTGTAACTAACCGTAAGCCTAGGTCAACTTCAGGCTCCCAAGAGTAGAGCTCCAACTTCAGCTTCAGCTCTTGATCTGGCTCTAAACGTGGCTCTGAGTCTGTGACTGAGACTGTGGACTGTCACCTGCTCCGCATCAATTGACGTTATTGATTCGCAGCCCACAATTTGCTGCCGCCACCCAATCGCCATAAGTTATTATGTCTGGCAAAACAGGTTCCCATCCATGGACATGAATAGATTGCCATTGCCATGGCTATTGCCTTTGCTTTGCCTATGCCATGTGTGCCGCCTATTTCTATACCTCATCCATAGCTATCACATCCACATCCTCATCCTCAACCTCATCCTCAACCTGAACCTCATCCGCCTCTTAAGGCGTTCGGGGAAAATTGCATGACAAATAAGTTTTGTGTGTCGCAGACAGTTGACATTTTTTATGCTGAGTTATATGCCGCTGTCTGGCTGAATGGGGCATGCAACGTCCTGTGTCTCTCCCCCTTCTCCTTCTTCCTTCCTACGCATCCCAATGCCTAGAAAAATATTGATTTTTATAAATGCGAACCACATGCAAAGTTGACAGTTGTTAAAGTGAACCAATTGGCCAAGCATCGGATCGGAAGCTCTATTTAGGCTTTAACCCCGGGCAGCTGTGGAAACTATGATCTGAAGTTTGGACAGTCCAGGCAAGAGAAGCTAGTCGATTAAGAATATATAGAGCACTACTAAAGAATGAAGTACTGAACTTCTACTTAGGATCATAAAGTTGACTTTGAGTGCTGCCTTACTTATTATATCTGATGATATCTTCTACTGAATAGATATTAAAAACATACCTATAATATATAATTCCCAATTTTTAATATTATTTAAGATTAACATAATATTTTTTAATAATCATGATAATTATTAATTGACTTGCTCATAACATTTTTTAAAATATGAAAATTGCTCACACATAATGAACGTAGTTTCTTGTGTAATTGCCAAATGTTTTAATTATAAAATTTCCATTGCTCATTAGTTGAATAACTTGACAGCCGTAAATCAATTAAAAGGTCTATGCGAATTTCAGGCATTTGCGAAAGTGCGAGAGAATAACAGGGAATAACAGAGAGTACAAGCGACCCTGAGTAACAGTCTAGGCATTTTAATTGAAATTAATTAGCCAGCACATAAGACATGGCTGGTTAACTAGCAAACGAGACCCACAAAGCCATGAAGAAGAAGCCAGAGGCAGTCTGTCGGTCTAGGGTTGAGGGGGGAATTGTGGAAAGGGGGCCTGATGCTAACGACAACAATAAGCATCAACTACTTCACGCCAATTGTTGACAGTTAGTCAGTCAGTCAGTCACAGAAGGAAAAATACGAATAGAACCACAACCAGAGACAAAGAGAAGGAACGACTTGGACTGCAAGAGGGAAAATTACAATTGAAGCTGGAGTCATTGCAAATATAACTTGCAATTGTTTTTGTCGCTGTTGTTGTTCTTGTGGTGTTGCTGTTGGAGGTGCGACGACATTTTGTCATACGGCGGCATTCCGTTGTATGTCAATCAAGGGGGCAACATGTGAATCTTTTCCACATGAGCATTAAAGGCGCTCAGCTGGAACAGTCAGAGTATTGCCAAGGAGGCCAACTGAACAGAACTGAAGAGAAGAGAAGAGACGCACTGCATTTGCCATTTATGACAGTTGAAATGTCAAAAGAACAACAACAACAAAACTGAACGCAAACATAATGCCTTGTTCTCCTCTTCTGTCTTCTCCTCTCCCCGCCTATTCTTCTGTGTTTTCTGGCAAGGCAGCATTTGCAAGTGTTAAGCGCCTTCCTTTGTAGTACTCATGACGATGACGATGATGATGACGACGATGTTGTCATGTGCACAGCTGTTTTTGATCTGCCACGGATGCGCTTCATTGCCCCAAAAAGGGGTGACGTTGACCCCCGTTCAACACACTCAATATACTCTCATACACACTCATACACGCATACTCATCTCCACACATAGTCGTCTCGTAATTCATATTAAGCATCTGTCGAAAGGGTATCTCCAATTGGTCATAAAGTTGGCAGTGGATTTGAAAAATCTAAATAAAGAAAACTCTGAAACTTACACAGTATTAAAGATACTATAGTTCTGCTTCGTACAAAAGGCGGAAACAAACGAATTATGAGTAAATTTCATTAAAAAAAAATAATAATTATTTTAAAATCTTTAAAAAGTAACAAGTTTTTCAAATATAAGTTATCTCCCATTTTAAATATGTTAAATAAATAAGTTAAATAATATCAGTGAAGTTTATTTATATAAAATAAGGTAATGTTATAATTCTATTCCTAATTGTGTTCTATTGTTCCTAATAAAATTTTAAGCAGATAAAGTTTTAGAATCAAAACTAAAGTAGAGCATTTGTCATTCGTCATTTTTCATTTTACGCTAGTTTTTCTTATTTTTATGCATTACTTTTATTTTTGAAGCTTTTTAGCATTTTAATTGTAGGCAGTGTGGACAGATTTGTTGAAATGCTTGTTAAGAACGCATTTTAATGTCAAAAGGAAATAGTCGACGGGCTGCTGGGGCTACAACAGAGCAAAGAACACAGAACACAGAACACATTTCAATGTGTTATTTGAGCAATGAGCGAAAGGCGTAAAAATCTGCGTAATTAAATTTTATTTCGGGGCAGCATACGAATACATATGTATGTAAATACATATACACAGAGGGCGAGGCAGCTGCCACCGAGTGTTGAGTGTTGAGGGATTGCCGTGGCATGGTCCACAAGCTAATTAGCTGCGCTAAAAAAAAAGAAGAGAAACATCAAAGCCAAAGGCACGTGACCCAAACCCAACTCAACTCAACACAACTCAGCTCGGTACAATTCTGAGATCGAGTGCCCACCCTGGGCTGAAACTGAACCGAACTGTAACTGGAACACCTTGGCAGCAGCCAAACAGGCAAGACAAATCCATTGACGGCTGTCAAATTAGCAACGCAAATTGCAAGAACAGAGAGAGACAGAGAAAGGGACGCAATGCATGTAACTGTTCGAGCATCTATGTATCTGTGAGGTTGTGTATCTGCGCATCTGCATAATTTTCGCACACATATTTATGGCACTCTTTATCCAGGCACTTATTTAGGCTTGTTCGCTCTGGCGCTCAAGTGCCACTCGTTTTGTTTGCTTGTGTTGCCCTTTTGCCTGCCACACCCCACTCGCCATCTCCAACCCCCATCCCATTCCACATTCCCCCCTTATTTCTGCGCTTATTCATTTCAATTCACTTGACGGCGGCGCTGCGCTTTCATCTCATTCAATGCGCTCTTGCCACATGGTGGCAAAGTCGTCATCGTCGTCTTCATCCTCAGCGGCATCATCAACGCCTTGCACTCAGTTATAATAACAAAAATAATCATAATATTACTTCGACGTACTCACGATCGCCTTAAAAATTAAATTCACTACTTATGCATACATTTTCACAGCGTTGATAACTCTTTGATTGTTAAAGCTAGATTTAAATCTAAAATTTATGATAATTAAATTATTAATTTATAATTTAAGTTTCAGTTTAATTTTCAATATTTAACTTTGTGTTGTTATAAATAAAAAAGTAAATAAGTAAACACATTAATCGAACTTTATTTGATTCATATCTGTATATCTTATAACAATCAGATAATAAAACTAAAGAAAAACTTGGGCTAAAATTCTTAATTATGTATAATTAAAAATACTTTCTAATACACAAATGTTTAGATAATTTTATTAACTTCTTAATATTCCTGTTGTTTATTTCGAATATTTCCTTTGTTATCGGAGTTAGAGTTGTGTTTAAAATGAATTTTCCTGTCACCAGCTTCTCACTGAATGATTTTTCTTTAATATTGATTCACTTTAATTCACTATAATTTAATGCATTTCTTGGTTTTGCCTTACTACGATTGACATTCATATTATTCACATCAAACTTGGCCACAATCAAGATCTTCATGTCAACAGCTCTTAAATTCAAATGATTAAGCTTGGCCGCAAGCCTTTTTCTGGTGCCACGCCCACTTTCTTTTCAGCTAAGAGGAGGGAGGTGGGCGTGTGAAGTCGACGATGTCAATGCCGATGATGTGCCATAAAAACGAGCAGCGTTGACAATTTCACAAAAATACATAAGTATAATGCATAATATTCCACATGGGGCATAATGTCACATTCTAAGCGGAATATAAAAATGAGCACAAAACAAAAACAAAACAGCAAGAATATGATGAAGGCCAAAACACACACAGAAATTGGTGAGAAGAGTTTTCACATCTGTGAGTCAGCGAGCCCGAAAAGATCAAACACAACAAACAAATCATAAAAGTATTGTTACGAGTTGCAGACGAGTATAAGAATAAGAACCTCGACCACGCCTCGTGTCATATAAATTCTTCCAAAATCCAGAAACATAAAAGTTGCGCTTCCCTCGCTGTTGGATTTTGTTGCCACATAAGAATTTAACATGTTTTACAAGCAATCAAATTGCATTTTTCACATAATACACGAAAAATACGTTTACACGCACAATAAGTATTCGACTCTGAGTTTGAGTTCGAGTTCGAGTTCAGTTGAGTTGAGTGGGAGTCGTAAATAGCCAAAAGGGGTATCGGCAAGCTCGGGCTAAGATTCTGGTGAGGGAGACTTAAGAACTGAAAGGAATTCACAAGTTGCCGCTAAAATAGCTGAAGAGATTAATAAGCAACAAAGCGTTGCTTTATGATGCCAACGGAATGAGTTCTCTCTGAGCTTAGCCAGACAGTTTATTTACCTTAAGACCAATTTACCCTGTAATCAAAACTTGAGGAGGTGTAAAGAACGTTGGAATAAGAAATAATATATATTTTTTTAATTTTTAAAAGTTTTTCATAATTTTAATTCAGTTTATTTCAGACTAAATTTGCTGATAATCTTGAATATTGACTGAAGATTATATAATTACTAAGTTAATTATTCAATATATTATTCAATTTTTATGCTTGTTTTATAATAATGATTGTGATTATAATGATTAATTTTATACTTTTTTTCTTCGCCTCGGCACAGAGAGTATCTCCCAGTTGAGCATACTCACATCTACTGCCTTCTTGGAAGATGTTTATGATGCTTTCTCGACATTGTAGGTTCTGTTTGTCTATGGAGTGTTTTGTTGTCTTGTTCTGGGACTCGTTGGCGCTTCATTCCGCGCAATTTGACAATAGACAATGACGATTGATGGCAGTTGTTGGCATTGGCATTAGTCGAGTTGAAACAGTTGGAGCTGAAAGTCTGGCAACTGGTAAAATGGTAACTGAGGCAAATGACATGCATTTAATCAAACGCTTGAGCTTGAGTTTCATTTGTTTGCCTTTTGAAAGTTTTCAACGCCGGCTACTGATAACGAGTTTTGTGCATTAAGCTCTATTATAACGCCCCGAAATTACAGACGCCGCAGCATGTGAAATCCTGGCCCGAATCCATGTCGTTTATCTGGCAAGGCAGACAAGGCCTGCGACCGCCCGAGGCGATAGCATAGATGAGTACACGGTGTAGGAATAGAGGTGGAGAAGGGGAGAAAAAGGAGGTTGTCATCTGCGAAACACTCGTTTAGTGTAATTGGGCCAATGGCGCTTCGAGTTACACCCACGCAACTAACTGGATGGAGGCTGGCGACTGTTGCCAACAAAAAGTCTGCTGGCAACAAAAACTGCAAAACTTTTGGGGGCTGGCAAGCAAAAAAACACACAGCCCACAACCAGCAGCCGGATCAGAACAACAACAGACCACGTTAAATGTGTATATACGAGTACTACAGATATATATAATGTATATACATATATATATTTTTTGGGCCAAAGTTTTATATTTTATGACAGGCAAGCCCAGCCAGACACAGACAGACAGACGAACTAACAGACGGACAGACAGACAAATGGCAGCGACATTTGAGCGACACTTGCAGTTTAGAGAGATGAGTTCCGAGTTGAGGTTGCGATTCGGGTTTGGGCTGGAGCTTGGATCTCTGTGGAAGTTTGAGGGCGGCAAACCGTTGGATAAACTTGCAGACACTGAACGTGCTCGGGCCCCAAAATAGACAGTCCAACAGACAGACAGACAGACAGCTGTATATAATTACAGTTACAGTTACAGTTACACTTTCACTAAACTGTCGCCAAAAAATTTGATTCTCTGTCTCCCCCGAGTCACTCATGAAATAAGTTTAATTTGAAGAGCGCTGTGATCCCTTTTAAAGTGTCAACGATGTGGGTTTCGTATAGTTTATGGTTAAATCAAACTGACAGCCACTGTACTGAACACTCAAAAATAATACGCAAAGTAGTACGAGTAATTAACTAAAGTTGCGACCGCCATGAGAAAACTTTTCAAGTAAATATTACATATTTAATTCCTCATATATATTTAACACATTTTCTCATACAAATTGCGAGTTGTTTGCAGTTCATCAAGAAAAATTAAACTATATTTAATATTAAGAAAAGTATTTGCGCATAAAATCCTTTTCGATTGATTGGACTTTATTTCCTTTATAGTTTTTGATTCACTTTATCTTTTGATCAATATTAAGTTGCACTTGATTTGAATTACGTTTTATATACTTGAGCTGAGCTCTGCCATCATTACTTCAACATCTTTTGATTATAATCTATTCAAAGCGATTCCTAACCATCTGAGTGACCCACTAACTAATCATAATTGCAATTCCTTTGCCTCAAATGGCTGAACTTTCACTTTTTCCTAGGGGGTAGTCTTTGAAAGTGCACTTTTAGCAGCTAAAGGCCTTGGGGCCATTAATGCACAAAGAACACAAGTTATGATGTCTGCTTTTTATGTTTTTTGCTGAGGAAAGGAATGAAAGATGTTTGGTCATTTGAATTTTGTGATTTCTCGCACACATTTTATGCAGTTGTTCAAGGGCGATTTAATTATTCAGGAGCTTTCCTTTTTCTTTGTATTTTTTTACACAGCTTGCACTTCCGCTTCCGCTGTGCCCCTCGTCGCCATTGTTTGCCTTGTCTTTGGCAGCAGGCTGTTGCTGCCGCCGGCATTCTCCAAATGCACACAGCACTGCACTGTAAAAGTTTTTCCATTTCCTCAACGCAACGCTGATGTTGCTATCCCCCTCTCTCTCCCTCGGGCCACTCCTTCACTCTCTTTCGACGCTACGGAGAAAACTTCGCTGGCGCTCTAATGGAACTTTAAGCTAGATTAATTTTTTAATTAGTTCTTTTGTTGTTGCGCATTCGAGTGCCGTCTAGCAAGCAGCTTCTTGCCACATCGCTCCTTGCCGCCCTTTGCCCCTCTTGCCGCCCTTTAACTCGCCCTCTGCCGCGTCTCTGCCTAAAACATCCTTGGAAACTTCTCCGCAAGCTCTGCGTCTCATTTGTAGTCGTATCCATTACATGGCATCGCATGCAAACTAATTTTTAGAGCACTTTCTTTATAGAAGTTTATTTATTTCTTTAGTGGAGGCTTATCTACATTCAACTTGTAATAAAAGACAATTGAGTTATTCTAGAGTACACAAGAAGCTGGGAGACTTATGTCATATTATTTCTATAATCATATTTCAAAGATATGACAAGGGGTAGAAACTAAAAATTAAAAAAATAAAATAAAATTTAAATACAGAATCGATTCAAAGTTCAAACAATTACCAAAAGGACATTTCTAATTAAAATCGATTAAAATTTGACAAAGTTATAAGACATCTACGTTTTTAAAACATTTTAAAAAATCTAAAGAAAGTTTAGCTTTTTTAAGTGAACATAATTTATTTATAGTATCAAAGAAGAAATCGAACAATGACAGAATTTATGTGGTGATCGGCTGAGTTTTAATAAAGTTATGAGTGCTCAAAACTAGTGAAAAATTAAATATATTAAGTAATATCTGTCGGTATATTATACACTTTAAAAGTCTTAAGCGTCTGTCTACAAATTTCATTCTAGATTATCCCTTGCCCTGTCCTGCTCCAGTTAATTCCCTTCCTTTGGCAAGTCGGCAGCTGCGGCTTTAAAGCTGCGTCCTGCAATAAAAAGCGCAATTTTATTGAGAAAATCCTTAATTAAATTTCCGTTTCAATGTGTCAAAGTGTGAACAACACAATAATTTGGTTCTTTATTAACTGCTGCCGCTGTGGGCGTGGCAGCCACAGCAACAGAGAAGGCAACACCAAAGGCAACAATCTAGGCAGCAGCTGCACGAAATCCTTAATAAAGTTAAGGCACATACACATGCATGTGTCTGTGTGTGTGTGTGTGTATATCCTGCCACCGGAGGTGTCAATTTAAAGCCAATTTAATTTGTGCGACCAACAGCAGCGGCAACAGCAGCAACGCCAACTGCCCCAAAGAAACTTGCAACACGCATTTTAAAGCCGCCTGCAGCTTGCGAATTGGAAACCAAAACTGTTGAGCAGGGGAAACAAAGGGGAAACGAAGGGGGGCGTAGGCATCTGAGTTCTGAAAGCAATGGAAATTACAATTTTTAACAGCGTCTGTCTTACCATGTTGCCTTGCTTGTTGTTGTTGTTGTCGTCGTCGCTGTTACTGTTGTTGCTGTTGTTCTTGTTGCTCTGCATATGCCGCTTTCAATTAAAAGGCAAAGGCAACGCCAGGCAAACTGGACATGAACACTGTCTGTGCCACATGAGTGTGTTGGCGGTGTAGTACGAGTTGTTGTTGTTGTTGTTGTTATAGTTGTTGATGTTGTTGCTGTGACTGTTATCGCTGCCTTTTGCCAACGCATTCGAACCAAATGTGACAACAATGGCAACAACAACAACAACAACCGCTGCGACCTAATTTGAGAGCCAATTTAAAGCGCTTGCAAAATTCCGTCACTGCGGTGAATGAGAGAAGAGAACAGTGAGAAGAGGGGGGTAGGAGTAGGGCCATTGCAGTTGGCGGAAACTGTAACTGAAGGCAACGGTAAACGAATCTGGGCACTGGCAACTGAAAGAGAGGCGCTTAATCTGAGAGAAAGAGACAGTCTACAGAGAAAACGATTTTGACTGAAAGTCACACTCTCACAGGATCCAGAGGATTACCGAATGTGACTTAAGAGTTAAAAACAAATGATTGGAATTTTAATTTTTAAAATTAGAATGTGTAATTAACTGGATCAGACATTGTTTTGTTTTAAATATTTTTTTTTTTCATATTTTCTCAAAAGAATTTTTCGAAATTCGAAATAGCTGTAAGCTTTTTTTTTAATTTTGTATTTCTTTCAATAAATTTCTCTACCAAACACAGAAAGCAGAATTAGAATATCTTTATGAGTTTTATTTCCACGACTTAAAAAAAGACAGCTAAGATTCGGCCGTCTGACCCAAAAGATTCCCTTAAATTATTGTAAAAACAACGCGGATAAAATTAAACACACTGATAAATTAACTTATGTTATTTTTGAGCTTCATTTTAAGAAATATACAAATATTGAGAAATTTTTTGTAATAAAAAATTAATATTTTTTAATGTTTAATTTAAAAAAAATACACAAGCCAAGAAACATTTACTTGTCCAACTGTGTTTGATTCCAACAACTGTTTGATTATCCAGCCAAAGGAAGCACTCAGGAACTGAGTTATCGATGCTCATCTTCGAGACTGGCGGCAGCTGCTCATCAGAGTAAGAAACTCAACTCATATGCTGCCACTTCAGCATAGTCAGGGATAAGTCAATTCCATTTGGCAATGCAACCTGGGCAACTGTTAACCTGAACGATAAGCCACGTCGACTTACGAGTGCTCGCTTGTCATGTAAAACACAAGACTTGAAGTCGTCTTGCAGTATTTGCAGTTGCAAGAAGAGGGCAAAGCGCAGAGTTCAGAGGGCAAATGCAAGTGGTGACAAGTCACAGCCTTTGCACATTTGTTGGAACTCGTAAAGCAGTCGCTCTCTAAGGATATTCGAATTGTGTGCCAGGTAGCTTGGCTAAAACTTTCCCTTCCTTTTTGCCGCACAAAAGTCAAAGACAAACTGCCGTGTATTAAATTCTATCCCAAAGACAAAATGCTGCTACACGTAAATGGAACAGACTCGGAGTCGTAGCCGGAATTGGATTTGCTTCGTTTGCTGGGCAAACTTATCTGGCCAGACGATTCTAAAGAACGGCTCCTGTTCCCTACCCCTTTTCCTCCCCTTTCTCCCACTTTCTCCCTGGCATTGCAGTGCCTAGTGACATAGTTTTTAGCATCAAGAGAGTGCGGGTTATATTAAAATTTCTGGCCGGGCAGCTTTATTCCCCTCTATCCCTTGCAATGTGCTACATTTTATTTTACTGCAACTCCTGTCCCTATTTTCCCCACTCTCCTCCCCCTTTTCGTGGAGTCTTCCTTTGGCCATGCAAAATGCCAAGTCGCTGGCTAACAAAAGTTGTGCACAGTCAGTTGACATAAATTTTGTTAGCCTACTTTTGGGGAAATTGCTTACAGACAATGCACAGGAGCAATGCGCTATTATTACCAATTTTTTTGTCAGGAGAGAGGAGACGAGGTGCCGAGGGGGGAAGCTGTGGTGCAGTTGCCAAAAATCCGCCATTAAATGCAGATATATAATTATATGATTTCACTTTTTATAGGCTGCAGTTATAAAAAACAGACTGTGAAAGTGGTTTTTCCTTTTGAAAACAGATTTATAATATGCAAAGAATTTTATAGTG
This sequence comes from Drosophila limbata, assembly GCA_963924055.1. Classification (NCBI taxonomy): domain Eukaryota; kingdom Metazoa; phylum Arthropoda; class Insecta; order Diptera; family Drosophilidae; genus Drosophila; species Drosophila limbata. The sequence goes on along the minus strand of OZ001355.1, from coordinate 15,907,151 downwards.
ATAAGAGAATTTATTGTACTTGATTTAACGAATACCCTGTACTCTTTTTTGATGATTTTGTGAGAGACAATGATTATCTTTATATAAATTTATATAACTTTTTGTAAATACTTTTGAGCTCTCTTATATTTCTCCTCTATTAACATAATTAAAACATATTCCATGATATATATAAAATAATAAATTGTTTATAACATTAAATATTTACAAATGCAATAATTTATGCTGTCTACTGTGTTGTTGTTTTTTGCGTTAAAAAAAAATAAAATAAAGTAAATTTAATTAAAATATTACAGCTATTTTATGTTGAGTGAAAAACTTCGTTCTGTCCCTAGCGCCGTTGCATGCAACTAAAAAATAAATTTAATTATGCAAAAAGTGTGCTGCACTCAATGCGGCGACCACTCGGTGTGTCCCTAGCTCCCCAACCCCCAACTCCCCCCTCTTCCACCCACTTCCACCCCTGGGGGTGCTTCTAGCTAGGCTGCCCCATCATCTAAGAGGGCGCACGGAAATTATTTCAATTGTATGCACTTGAAGGCGAGCCACTGCTTAAAAAATAAAATGCAAAAACTAAAAAGTAAAAAGATTAAATAAAAGAGAAAAAATTAAATGGGAATTGGGGAAGAGAGAAAAAATGGAAGCGAAACGAGCATTTCAAGAAGACGTCGAGCGGCAGTCAAAGCACCGGCCAGAGGCAAGTGCCGCACTCAGGAGCACCAATGTTGCAGGCACTGTTGTCGTTGTTGTTGTTGTTGTTGCCACAGGTCGTCGACGCGGCCATTTGAATGAGGTGCTGACTGACTGACGTTGGCCAGGCCAAAAAAACGACAGACCAACAAAAAAGTTGGCAATGCCAAGCAGCGATTTTCAACTTCACGTGCGGGCAGAGCAGGAGAGAGAGAGAGAGTGAGAGGGAGGGAGAGAGAGAGGGTGGTGCGGGTGGTGGTGGTGCTGGCACTGCAGTGGCTCTTCTGGTGGTTAGGCTACCTTTTTGGCTTGGCCAAGAGTGGCTCTTTTCGGAAATTCAAATTTCCGATTCTTGATGATTTTATTTAAATTTGCGTATTCGAGTGTTTGTTGGAGCCACTTGAAGTGCCGACTGACTGTCGTTTCAACCTTCCCCCTGGCCCCCTATCCCCCCTTTTGCCCCTGTTCCCTCAGTCAGCGTTGTTTGCTGCCTTTGTTTATGTTTTTTTTGGCGAAAATTGTTTAAATTGGCAGGAATTTGTGCGTTCGAAATTGGCCTGTTTGCTGTTCGCTGTTGTTGCTCTCTCTTGCTTTGAGCCAATTAACATAGTGCAGCTTAACCATGATTTATGCCTTGACTTCTTTTGGCCCAAAACCCTCATTATCATATCAGTGCTAAGTACATGATGGCGACCATCAGAGACTTCTTCTCATTTTCCTTGCAACATCGCTCGCAACACTAGAAAACATTGCTGCAACATTTAAGATAAGCGAGCAACTCGCACGTGTGTCAAACAGGGAGGGAGAGGGGAAAGAGAGAGGATAGCGAAGAGGGGGTGGGTGAGGGGGATTGTGCAACGCGTGCAGCATTCCCATTAGGCAAATACGCAGCTGCCTCTTTAGCCTAAATAGGCGTGGACAAATCTACATTTCAGCCGTTATTTATTACGGACTCGGATTTGGATTCAGATTCCCATTCCCATTTGGATTTCGATTTCGATTTGGACCGTGGCTAACTTAGATTTGAGATAGTCTTGTGTTTCATTTGGGAAAACCTCTGTTGCATTGATCCCTAACTTTGGTGGTCATCATTTGTAGACACGTTTTTGTCTGGCTTCAACTCTGCTTTTAGGGGGTGGGGTGGTTCGGGGTGGGGCGGGGCGTTGCCACATTGTCCACAAACACACAGAAAGTCAAATAGTTACCCTTGTTACTTCCGTCTCGTATTACATGAAACAATAAATTTCTCATGCAGATGCTATCGTTGGTTAGTTAAGTCGATTGCTCGATTACCGAAGACTTTCATGTGTGCTTCGGTGGCAGCACTGAAATTACAAATTGCCTAGAAAATGCTCTAAAAGATTTTCAGAAAAGTAATGCGTAGTTATATTAAGAGAACTTGAAGTGTCAATCAACATTGAAATTTAGAGTTTATTTTCATAATCAGATAAGTAATCATTTACATATCAGTAGCAAAATACCAAATATAATATATGTATCTATCTAGTATATACATTTTGTGAAATCTGTTTCTAGAATTAAATTCAATATTTTCTTTGTTAGAAGAGAAACTAAGCTGTTGACTATTTATCGTCTGTATATTCTGTAGATATTCATTTAAATTCACACAGTTCATACCTGTACTAGATTTAACGTTCTCCGTTAATCTCGTCCATCTGTGATATCATTTGGCCTTACCACGCATTCCTCATTAGCATGCAACATGTTGCAGCCTAAAACGGGCAATTGCAATGCAAATGCTGCCACTTGGACACATTTCGAGTTAGTTATGCCACGAAATGCCCAATCAGAGCCACAGCCTAGCAACTAAACCACCGCAACCAGCAACTAGCAGCTAAGTAACCCACTCAGTTAACCGCTGGCACAAAAGAAATGACAGAGACACTAACGCCTCCAGTTGCTGCACCACCAAACCACAGCAAACCACACGTTTAATTGCGGCTGCCACCAAATTGCATCTGAATATTGTTAACTATGTGTGAGTGTGTGTGTGACATAATATAACAGACCAAATTATAGCACCAATTGCAGACCGCTTTAGGCCCCACATTACAAACAAAGAAAAAGAGAGAGAGGGAGGGACAAAGAGAGTGACGGAGTTAACAACAAGATGGAACCCAAATCCAATTCACCAACAATCGTTGTTGTTGTTTTTGTCATTGTTGTTGTTGCTCTTGTTGTTTTCGGCACTTTTCGCCTGTTCGGCGTTGTCAGCTTAGTTAGCACAGATCCAGATTCGGATTCAGATCCCCAAGATAAGTTCAGTCGGGCACAGCTGCGCCGAAAATTGTTGGCATTTTGCGCATGCGTCGGCAGCACAGCCACTAAACTGCACCACAAAGTGGAGACAGAGGCCAAGCAGAGGCCAACTTAACAATCACGGCGCACAGTGAGGCAAGAGATACAAATCAGTCAAGCAGCCAAAATAATCTTGAGCCTAATAAAAAACAAAATAATACAAATTGATATTGTAAATTTTATGAATGGAACAAATTAAAAAAAATCCAATACATTTAATTTAAATTTTTCTTTACTTTAAAAAAATAAATGCAAATTTTTAAAAATTAGATAAGTAATACACAATTATTTAATTTACGATCTAAAATGGTTTTTAAATGTTCGTTTTTAAATTAATTATATTGTTAATTTAACATTATTATATTATGACCGTTTTAGTCTACAAACATTCCATTTATACAATTGGCTAATCTTCAAGAAAAATAAATAATAATGAACATGCTGATTAACTAGTCTTTGTTTTATAATTGAAAAAGTTTTTTAGAATATAAATTTTTTTATATCTACCTACTTTTTACTATTTGATTTTTAATATAAATTTAACAAATATTAAATATGATATTATATTTTTATTTAAATGTCATTAAATTTCAGTTCGAATGCTCATTAATATTTGACCACTGTGCAACAGCCGCAACAATTTGAATTCGGCTCTGCGGCTCAAACGGAAATTTTCAGCACCTCGAGTGAAGATTGGAGTGGACACAGTGTGTGTGTGTGTGTGTGTGGAGTGTTCGCAGTGTGGATTGTGGAGTGTTGCGAGTTAGGGAATGTGCTTGAAAATTAGCTGAAATAGTTGTAGGTACAAATTTTAGGCGCTGCTTTTTTTTTGGTTTTTTGTTTTTCGTATTTTGTTTTTATGTTGTTGCTTTTTTTCTGTTGCCTGTTTAGTTGCTTACTTGCGGTGAATCGTGTTGTTGTTGTTGTGCGTGATGTCAGGCACCGTTAGAAAGGCAACAACATTTGCCAGTTGTATGTGTCAATGGCTCGGAACGCTCAACACTTGAAAGTTGTTACAGTTGTTAGTCGTGTTACACTTCAACTTGTAGTTCGCCAAAAGGTTGATTTGAAGATACGGAAGGAGAGTGGGAGATGGGTCCAATATAGTAAGTAGAAAAAGCGATATTTGCAGCCGTTGCGCATAATTTATTTGACTATAATTACAATTAATTATGGTAATTATGTTGTTTTTAGAGACCAATGCCAACTCAATTATTTGAACGCACAGCACTTTCCGTTGCTACATGAAAAGTTTGCGGTTGGAAAGTTCCCCCGCCCTCTCTTTGTCCTCCCCCCACTGCCATCATCAATGCAAACATCGAAGACAAAACAGAGTTGAAAATAACATTTGGCTCTGGCGGCAAAAACTTTTTCCACGTTGTGGCAAAAACTCTCGTTCATGTGTATGTGTGTGAGCGAGTGTGTGTGTGCTGCTATCTGTGTGGGCGTGCGACATTGCAGCTTGTGGGCGTGGCTGGCAACACGCTTCGCGTCGTCCAGGACCTAAAATTGCAGGAAGCACAAAAAGTTGGCGGGCACTGTATGTGTACATAAAAACATCAGCGGGTTATGAGTGTGCGTGAGTGTGTGTGTGGCTGTATATATAGGTGGGTGTAATCTGTATATGTGTGTGTGTGTCTGTGGCAACCGCAATCAAAAGGGATATTTAATTGTGCCTAATTAGCTAATTTATGTTGCTGTTGTTGTCTCACTGGCAGCAAAGTGTTGCTCTAAGCATATTAAACTCCCCCTCAGTTCCCTCCCTCCACCCCCATCCCATTTCATACGTTTGTCAGCGACATTGTCATGTGGAAAATGCTGCAACGTTGAGTTGACTTGCGGTTCTTGCCTCGTCTCCTTGTCCCCTGGAGGGAGCATGGGCGTTGACTAGGCGACGCCTGCAAGTATGCAACACTTTTGTGTTCTTGCAACAACAACAACACCGCTACAGCAACAACTTTATTGTTCTGCCTTATTACACAGCAGATTTCAAGCGGCACTAAATAAATTAGTAATTGAGAAAAAGGCTGGACAAAGGATAAATTGAGCTGACAATGAGCAGCTTATGGGAAACTGATCATATAAAGAAAAGATTGCAGTTTAATTATTATTAATTATCGAACAAAATTTATTTCATTGAATGAATGATATAAATGCATGCAAATCTTAAACTCAAATCTATTTGATGATTAAATGTATGTGTAAATTAAATAAGCTGTTACTCACTTCAACTGTTAATATCTCAAATATTCACTCTTTTGATTTTTGCTCTATTTATTCCAATTAATTACTCTTGCCTAAATCAGCCAGATTGAAATTCTCTTTGAAAATTAAAAAACTATTCAATTTCGTTCGACTGTGATTTTTCTTTGCCATCTCAATGTCAAATGCTGTTTTTTTTCCCATGAAGGTCTATTAAGAGTTTGAAGCTGCTTTGCATTTTCTGAACTGACTGCAATTTTTGCAAATTGTTTATCAATAAATAAGGACTTTGCTGTGGCACACATTCGCCTCTGACGGCTGCTGACAGTTGCACGTCAAAGAGAGACTGGGGCAAGGACAATCCTCCTTCACTTCCCCTCCCCTCCCGCGCTTTCATCAACTTGTGAGCCTGACCCAGTTGCAGGCAGTCAAATCGAATAAGCGCCTGTCAGAGCCAAGCCCACAACCAGAGCAACAACAGCAACATCAGCAAGAAGAAGAACTAAAGCAACAATGCCTAAACGTACGTAATAATGACAGGCATGGCAAGAGTGGCAGAGGGGCAGGTCGGGGGCAAACTCTGTTTAACATAAATCGATAAAAAAGAAATAAAAAAATGAAAACTACAAACAGGTTTAAAGTGTCGCTCATTGTCTGGGGCCAGGATATGCGCACTTCTTGGCCATGTCCTGGCCTAATGCGTTTAATTTTTCTTGTGCTACAATTTGCTGACTCCCCTTCCCTCCCTCTGTCCACTCACCGTCTTTCGTTCGTCTCTCTCACTCTCTCACAGAGCTTCTCCTGCCGCCTTGTTTGTCGTTTGCACGTCGCCTGCGCATTTTTCCCAAGCATTAAATTTTATTTCGCGTTTTGCATTTGCATAGAAAATTCATTAATTTTGTCGCGCTAAGCAAAAATAAAAAAATGTATGTAAGGAAAAAATGTGAATGGGAAAAAATAGAATTGCTAGACAAATTTTTGCGGCTGCTGCTGTAATAAATTCATTCAAGTGCCACTCGGTTCAATAGTTCCCTATAGAAAGTGAGTTCTAACGTTACAAATTTCGCTTATCCTATGGGTACACTGAGAGAAAGATTCAAGCTTTCTATGGCCGTGTTTTATATATATTTTTTTAGATAATGACTGTTTTAATTTAATTAAATTCTTATAATTATTATTTTTAAAATAATAATTTAAATTATTATTTAGAAACTAAAATAAAAGACAATTGGAAATATGCGTAATTATGGTATTTATTTTAAGAAATTGTTTGCAATTTTTTTGATAACCATTTATTTTGATCATCATTCAATTGTTGCTCATAATTTTCTCTGAGTGCATTTAATTTGAGTTAAGCCGCTGAAATTTGCTTATCATTGCTTTTCTTTCTTTCTAACTGACTGTCCGTCTGTCTGTCTGACTGTCTGTCTTTTGCTCTGTCGTAGAGTCTTGGCAATTGACTTGGCCATCGATTTGGCTGGTTTCTTTCTTGACTTGTCATTGCCCGTCGGGGGATTTCTTTGCCTAGACTCAACTCGACTCGATTCGATTGGACTCGGGACACACACATGCACTTCAAGCTGTCAGTTGGCGCATTGTAATCGGCGTCTGACCCGCATTAATTATAGCTCACTGACATGTGATATTCACACATGCCGCACACGCACACACTCTCACACAAAAAAAAAAAAACACACGCACACTCATACACTTTTATACATTGAACCTCTCAGTCCACTTCAGTCCAGTGCTGGAGCACTTAAGCTGGCTCCATATAGATAGCCATGACTTGAGCTGCCTACGAGGCTCGTTAATCGATATATCTTTTTCCTACTAACAACTCTTTCATTTCCCCCCTCCTTCTCGTTTCCTCCTTCTGTCCACTGTCCGTCAGTTTGCCGTTGAAATTGAGCCGTGTCCATGTCCAGAGCTCGTCAAGCTGCTCCAGCAGCTGCCATTCTTTCTCAGCCTCAGCCTCCGCCTCTTTATCTGCCTCTCCCTCTCGCTTTCCCACTTTTCTTTCACAATCTTTTGTTATTTTATTTTTCTTTTATTTACTTTTTCATTTTTACTCATGTTTATTGTTATTTACTTGGCTGTGAAAAAACGAAAGTTGTTTCACACCTTTTCCCAAGTACATAATTTTCTGGCTCTCGTTCTTTTTATCTGGGTTAAGTTCAATAACCAAACACTCCACAAAAAATAACTTGGACACAGTATCTATGGCAGAGTATTTATCAAAATTGTTTGTTTTTTTAATGGATCTCACTTTACTTTCTATTGTCTGGGCTAAAGAGCTGCGTTTGACACACATTCTGAGACTCGTTCTTCTAAGTCAAGTTGCTCCAGAAAGCGTTCTTTAAATATCATGAGTTCTTGATGAGTTGAGTTGAGATGAAGCGTGGGAGAAACAGAAAACTTTGTTAACTTGATGAATCTATCAATTTAACTGTGGTGAGCTTTGGGTTCATTGTACTTGAACAAGAATTTGATTATAATCCAAATATAATAAATAAGCCAACCTGTTTAAGTAAGATAATTGATCAACTTTTGTTAGAAATGAGGTATTAAAATTTACAACAGTCAAGAAAAGATTAAATTATGTTATTAGAACATAATTAATTAGTTTTCATGACTTACTTCGCACATCATTTATTTAGCAATGAACAATACATTATTTTCTGAACCCACTTGCAGCTTATTAATTTCCAATGAAAAATCGTTGAATGCAATTCAACTGGAGAATTTCTGGGAAATCAAAACCCCATTTTAAGTATTAGCTATTTTCCGAGCATCGTCTACTTCAAATCCTTGCGCTAATCTCAGCTCAAATGCAATGCAAAGCTGATAAAGCGAGTCGGGAAAACAAAAGCATAATCATGAATAAAATTCGAATTCCTAGAGATAGCAAAAAACAGAGGGGAAGAGAAGAAGCCTCAACCATGGAGAGGAGAAAACCTTCAAGTTGAGCATTTTTAGCTTTTACCAAGCAATTTTGCAGACTACATTTTCCGCTGACTACTAAAGTCATTATATTTGCAAGCAGCAGGTAAATAAGTACATATAGAAAGATGGATGGGCGATGGGGAAGAAATAAGTAGGGAAAGGGGATATATATATATATATATATATAGATAGATACTCGTTGGTAGTGGAGTCCTTGCTCGATGCTACGTTTTGTCGTTCAGTAGGTAAGTAATCTCATTATAATAATGGGAACAATTGATTTCTGTCTGGCCAGGTTGGAGCCACTGGCAGACCGACTGACAGATTGACAGACTGGTTGACTGACTGACTTACTGCCAGTCAATAAATGTACAACCAAGCACACAGAGAGCTGTTTCCGGCTCCTCCAAGCGCCACTCAATCATCGCTACATTCCACTGGAGTTCGTCCCGGACCAACCGCAACAAGGAGCTGCTCCTGCTCCTGCTCCTGCTCCTGTTTCTGCTCCTGTCTTCGACATGCCAGCGATGATTCTTTAGTGTTGCCGCTGATGAAATTATAATCAAGGGAATATATAATTTCTTTCACCTGGTTACATCTGCCTCCCTCCCTTCCTCTTCCAACTTCCTCCTGCATTGGCAAACAAACAAAGCCATCAGTGACTTGGCTGCTCTGCCTGCTTCCTCTTCCTTCCTCCTCCTTCGGCTCCTTTCAGGTCCTTCCACTTTCAATGATATGATAATTTGCTTTTGTTTTCTTGGCAGCAAAACTTTTGCTGCTTGGCTGACTGTCTGTTTGGCAAAAGAAAGAGAGAGACAGTTCGAGAGTGAGAGAGAGAGGCATTGCATCGATTTCTTTACATAACTGTGCCACACACAAATCTTCAGCTGCTCGCAGTTGCTTAGCCCTGCGGCATTTGGACCCTAGACACAAGATATTTTGCCCCATTTCCATTTGCTTGTCTCAAGTTTATCTGGTTTAGCAATTTCCAGTCACAAAAATGACATTCAAATGCAAAAGATGAAGGCGAAACTCTCAACAAACCCAAATCGAGCGCATAATGTGCCACAATTAAATTACAATAAATCATACTCAAATCTCACACATTTCTCCTCTCTTTCCCCTCCTCTCGCTCTCTCTCTTTCACACTTGCATTCGCTAGCTCTTTCTCTTGTAGTTGCCGGCATAATTAATCATTTCTCCTTATATATGAGTTTGTTTTATTTTTGTTTCTTTTTGTCGTTTTTCTTTTTGGGGTATTTCTTTTCTAGCTTTTTTCTTTGCACTCATATTCACTCTGTTATCGGTTGTTGGTTAGTTGGCTCCTAATTATTACCTCATTTACTCTACTCTCCTTCACTCTTTTGTTCTTGGTTCCTCTTCATCTTCGGGTTCTAGTTGTTTTTATTTCGATTTATTTCCAAGTTTTTGCCATTCATCTAATAATGTGAGCAAAGTGAATAAATGCTGGAATCTTTCCGCGGGTTTCTCTTTAACTCTGTAATTTGAATTATATTGAAGGGCTTATATCTGCATTAAATGTATGAGAATCTATATAGTTGAGTTTATGTTTTAAAATATAATAGTTATAACATATCTCTATTTTGAAATAAGTTCGTAATTATTTTTAAAGTATAACAAAATCCAAACTTCTTTATTTTAAATAGGGTTAGCAAGCGTTTTTAATTTAAATAAAATTTAGTCACTACTACTGTTGTGTCACATAAATATTTCAATTAACTGAGTCAGTCGTTAAGCTTTATGCTCAATCAACTCATAACCAAATTTAGGTAAAGAAAACGCTTTAACGCCTCATTATGTGCAGCAGACAAAAAGGAAAAACATTTGCCAACAAAATTAAAATTAAAAGCAAAATTGAACACATTCAATTAAATTGTGTGCAATTTTTCGAGAGGAAATACACAAAGGTACAAAGGCAAAAGGTAAGAGAAACATCACCTGCTGAATCCCAGACACAATCCCCCCCCCCCTCCCTCAAGGCAGTCGAACCCCAAAAGGTGAAAAGTTATGCCGTTGACTGTAACATTGCCGTTAGAGCTGAGCGTACAATAAGGTGCGTGTTTTCGGTTGTTGTTGTTGACCCACGGCGCTTTTGTTGTAATGATGCTAACGAGAAGAGGGGGTGGAGTTGGGGATATATACTGTTGGTGGGAGGGGAGGGATGGACGGCAAAATATGGAAGAGTAATGCCAAACATCAGCGCTTATAACTGTGCAGATTATGAAGTTAATTTATCAGCAACGAAGCGGATGAGCAGACACTCATCTCACTCACTCACATTCAAGGCAACGAGGGAGCATCACAGTGACTACAAATGGTAATGGTACGGGGGATGTTGTTGGGCGTTTGATTATGAAGCCTTCAAGAGGTAGCTGGCTTAGCTTTTTGGCTGCCACTTTTGGTTGATGGCATTGTGAGAGAGAGAGAGAGAGGGAGAGAAGAGAATTGTTTTGGCTGGGGGACTGAATGAGGCGGACATTCATTAAGACATCAAATTGGCTAAGACAAATTTGGCAAGTCAAATGAATAAGTGCTGTCGGCTGGAATTGTAATTTGAACAGCACGTGATAAAGCTAAAGATCAAGTTGAAATTAACTAAAGGTTAGTAGACAAGTTTTGATCTCTTACCTAATGAGCGAGGTTAAAGTGCAATTTGAATATAAGTGAATAACAATCACTGAATGTACGAGAATTATTAAAATGAAAAAGATACTCGGAAACTATTGCAACACTTGTAGCTTAAGGCTTAAAAGCTGATTGAAGTGAAACTGGACTTAACAAAGTTTTTATTACGTATAAGCTAAAATGTTTGAATTGAAGAGAGTGTTGCCAAACTATAATAAATACTCACTGGTTCTGGAACTCAATCCAGGAAAAAATCAAATAAGATTAAAAAGTTGAGATAAAATTTAAAAAAATTTCAAAATTAGTGTTTGCTCAAATCAAACAATTTTTCATTGATGGAAGAATTTTAATTTTAATCAGTTTATCCAGCACTGTATACTGTTATTTAAATCATTTATCAACTCATCGATATTTCACGTTTCTGCACAAACATTGCCATAAAGTTTTAATACTTAAAGTAATTATATTGTTGTTTTTGACTCCGAAAAACAACTTCAATTTTTTAAATTATTTAAATATAATAATGTAGTCTAAAGAAACTTAAAGCTGCTAGCTATGACACTGCATATGGCGGAGTGGCTGCAACAAGCAGCAGCTGCTGAAGTTTCTTAGCAACTTTTTTGTAGCCGCTTTGCTTTTTTGCTCTTGCTGCGCACTTGCAGAAAATTCCAGCTTCAATTTACTTTCAACATGCTTTTTCCTCTCGAGGAGTTTTTACTTTTTGTGCATGTGTGTGTTGGGGGAGAAGGAGAAAGAACGGGGCGGCCTTAACGACACGGCGCACGCACACGGTCGGGTTGGGGCTGGAGTGGGGGCTTTGAGGGGTTGAGGTGAGCTTTCTTTGGGGTTGGGTTCTTTGACTGAGAGGAGGTTGGAATGCGTCTGCAGTGCTGCAGACATTACCGCAGCCACGCGCGTGTTTTACGTTCATCTGTCTACTTAACGTTGCCCCCCTTTTATTCATTCCTCTTCCGTCTTCAGACTTCCCTCTGGCTCTGCCAGCAGCATCTTTCTTCGTCTTCGACTTCGTCATCGTCGTCTGCGTTTTAATGTACTAATCCTTGCTTTTATCTCTTGTTTGACTTTTGCTATGCGCACTCCATACACCCGCTCATTTAATGTCATTGTCGCCCCTTTTTATTCACTCTCCTGGCAGAAAGGAAGCACCAGAATATACCCTACAATCCTTTCTAAATATTTGTCAATTTGTATGCGCCAGTTTCTTTCAATTCGCAGCGTATGCGTGTCATAAGCGTTTCTTAAAGTGTTTGCTTCGCAACTTGTGCTTTGATTTCCCAAAGTGTTTGCTCCATATTGTTGTTGTTGTTGTTGTCCTTCTCCTTTCCTTGTACTCCTTGTATTTATTTTTACTTATTTGCCTTTCATTTTTCATCTTGTTTTCTGGCTTTTACTGGCCGCTAGCGCCAACTGCCATTAATCAACGGCACGTGACCAAGTTTAAATTTTTAACCAATTTGTGCATTTTCCTTTGGGCCCACGTGGCGTATGAGCGTTGAGCAAACAAGCTAGAAAGTTGCGTGCCTTGCAGTTGAGTGGGCAACTTCCTAGGTTATTCAATTAATTTTAGATGCCCACAACAATTTACTCCCACCTCGAAAGTAGCTTTTAAAACGAAAGATAGATTGTTAACAAAAAGTACTCAAATAAATTCAATTGAAATGCAGAATCAGACTAGACTTTAAATTCTAAATTAAAGATGTTTTAGCTGAACAGGCTTTTCGTTTAATTAAACATATTCTCAAAGTTGTCAAACTCTTCATGGAGGATTTGTCAATTTAAAAAGTAAACATATTTTTGTTTGAATTTTCCTATCACTTTAGTTTCCTTAGAGTTATGAAAAAGTATCTAGTTTAGCTTATGAAACCCCAGAGATAATATTTTCTATAGCAGACACTGACATATTTCCCACCTGTTCAACCTCAGGCATTAAATTTTTATCACACATGAGAAGCAATAAATTTAAATTAGTCTGATAAGCCAGATGACTTCCTACTTGGCCATGGCCTGGCTCTCGTACTCCCACTCCCAAGCCACGTCGTACTCGTATTTATTATAATTAACAAACATTGAAAGGGCTAAATTGTGAAATTGTGCTTATAAAGTAAATGACATTCATTAGAGTTAAACAAAAGCATACAAAGCGACAAAAAATGATGGGAAGTTGAGACAATGCAGAGTGAAAAAGAGGAGGAAGACACTTGGGAAAAGTGTGCAGCTTCAAGTTACGGTACTCTGAACAGTGTGTGCGTGTGTGGGTGTGTGTGCGTGTGTGGGTGTGTGTGTGTTATATAATAGACATTATCAACGCTAATTCAGTTATGTCTTAATTATAAACTACTTAAGCGCGCCTCGCTGCGAGCATGCCAAATTTCTAAGTCCGCCGCCTTTGTCTGCATCCGAGACGTTAACTGAAAATGGAGCTGGAGCTTTAGTTGGAGCCGCAGTTGGGAGAACTTGGCTAACTGGAGAACTCGGTCTTGGTCTCAGTCTCAGTCTGGGCACGTGTGACATTTCGCTTGAGGTTTGGGTTTGAGTTTGGGTCTTGGTCGTTGTCTCAGTTACAGTTTTTTGCCATTGCCAGAGCTGGCTGCATAATTACCCTAGTTGTATGTACTCCAGTGTGTGCGAGTAGTTTTGATAGCTCCGATTACGGCGCATAACTTTTGGAGGCAACTGTGGAGAGCTTGCGGCGACCAGACGAACAGAAGAACTAAGGACCAGACAGAGGTCGGGCACATAATTGAGAAAGCGGTGGAGTGTGGGAGGTTGAAATAGAGATGGGTGTATGAACATATATCGATTAATAAATCGGTCAAATGATATAATCGAATTAAGATAATTTTATTATATTGAATTACATATTCAAAAGGTATTTCTTTCCAATTTATCCTTTCAGCTTAAATTCATATTTAGATATAATTCATATTAATTTGAATACTTTCAAGTTACTTTTTCTTTTTTTTTTTAGTTGACATTAACAACAATAAAGTGTATAAAACAAATTAATACTACAAGCACATAAAATGTTTAAATACAATTAACCGCAATCTTATCAATTTGAGGGCAGCTCAATAAGTTTTCTTAAATTGAGATAATGTCGTGCTTTACGTGACTATAAATTTCCATCTCTGGTTTGAAACATAAGGAGCACAATGCGCTACTGCGTATCTTAATTTCTAGAGGAGGTTGTCTTAGTGGTGAGGGGTGCAGCAGCTACCCCTTTGGACAGCCACCCCAGAAAGCAGCCAGACAGAAGCTCACTTGAGTTAAAGGCGAAAGCGAACTTTGATTGAAATATACAATTTTAATGAGGCACAACTGAAGCAACTGAAACACAATACAATTCTTACTTATTCCGACAAATAAATAAACAAACGAAATCAAAGTAAAGTCACAAGAGTACCAACAAGGCGCTTATATCGATTGGGGATGGTACTTGTAGGCGGGTAGTATGTGCTGCAAGGTACAAAGGTACACACTAGTCTAGACAACTTATGAGGAATTTTAAATGCGTGCCACGGGACAATGTCAACAGAAAAATAAAACTAATAAAATTAAGTTTAGCTTAGACTTGCCCGTGAGTTACTTCCTCAGTGATTCTCATCAGCAGATGATTTTTGAAGACATTTAGATTTATATTTTAGGGTTAGGGTCTTAACTGTGGATAAAATTATAACTCTGCTTAAATCTAACTTGACTTTGGTGTGCCTTTGTTGGTTTGGAGCTCTGAAACCATTATCCAAAAATATCGAAGATTTCCTCAACTCTTGTCCGAAATTTGAGACTGAATAAACGAGTTAAACCACCAAGAAGCACTTCTAGTTTCAGTTTTATGTCTGCTAGAACTCGGCGATTACGATCTTGAATGTCAACCAGAAAATTGTCAAACGAAACGTGGATGACGCCGTTCGAGAGTGTATGGCGGTTGCTCAGGATGTTAAGGACGTTAAGGATGTGCTGTTGGCACAAAGGCAAAAGATAGCAAACAAATAAAAACGCATCAAATGTTGGGAGGCAGACGGAAAGTAAAACTTGGCAAACCGAATGAAATATGAAGCTGAAAGAGAGAAAAAGAAGCGTGTTGACAAAAAACCGCGGTGACAAAGACCATGACGGCCAAAATCAAAGACATTCTCCTGCGGCTTCGGCATCTCCAGCGGCTGCTGCAACCTGCAATTAAGCGACAGGACTTGACAGGATGCGGCCGAAGGGTGCGTTCTCTATGAAATTCAAGGCAATATCAGAAACAAGGTTTGTTTGAGGGGCGAACTCGTGTTCTCCTATTCCCTATATCAGTGCAGAGGATATGCAAAGCAGGCGACGCCTTAGCACATGGATATCCTGACGCACTACAATTCTCCTCGAACGTGTATAAATAATTCGCACGAGTAAATCAACAAACAAAACAAAACGAAAGCAAAGAATAGACGAAACAGAAAAAAGTTAAGGAAATAGGGGAAAAAATGTCCTCATCGTATCGTCGAATCCTTTGGCTGCCGCTTACATCCTGTGCAGCAAAGCTGAACAATTTTACGGTTTCAATTATCAAAGAGACGACAACGATGACGATGAGGACAAACGGTGACAAAGCAAAAAGGTAGCTGCTATTTTTGATGTTGTTGTTGTTATTCCTATTTCAGCTTCTCTTCTTTTTCTTCTGCTTGTCGTTGTTCCCATTGCTGTACCAAAATAAAGGCGATTAGCATTTCTAAGCCTTAGATTACCTGAAGTAGTTTATATAACCTAAGCCAACCCTACGCAACCCAAAACCCTTATACCCTTAGCTCCTAGCCAACCCCCTAGCCGAGTAAACCCTGATCTGATCCCCTGCTAAATAACAAGATTTGCCCCAGGAATTTTGGTTTGTTTTTTGTCTGTTTGTTTGCCGAGTGCGTGTCATGGACGATTTGCTGTCGGCACTCGTTGTACCCTACCCCATCCCTATCCACTCCCTTTTCATGTCGTCCTGTATTTATCTATCTAATGCAACCCAAGTGCCCAACCCTGCCGAACCACTCAATGATTTCATATAACGCCTGAATGCATCTCTGCGGTCCTATATGGTTAATTTATGCCCTTGGCTTCAATATTGCTTTTTACTTTGCTTTATTATTGGATTGTCGCACACTTTTATTAACCGCAAATTCAAAGGCAATTGAGTCTCAAGATGCCAAAAATAAAAGAACCAATGAATGAGCAAGAGAAATTTTTCTACTTATTGAACAACTTCAAATGTACTTCAAGAAATTCAAAACGGAACGAAATGTGGCAGCTGTATTGAAATTTACAATATTTTAAAGGAACAATTATTGCAAATAATATAAAGAGAAAACTTTTAACAAAAAAACTTGTACTCACAGAGGAAAGTACTTGTTATAAAAAAGATTTTAAATTACCAAATATAATTGGAAATTCAACTACCTAAGTGATTAAACAAAATAAAATTAATAGAAACACTTCTGTTGAATTTTTCGGGAATCAAGACATCAGCTTCCTTCTATGGTTAAAAGTGCCACTTGAAGTCGGAGAATGATAACTAATTCCTTCCTGCAATTAAGTGAACAATACTTATCTTTCTTGGTAGTCGCGAGTTCCATGCCAGTTAAAAGTCTGGAGTATCTTCAATTCGTTATTCTCAGGGCTGGTTTTAATGCTCTGGCCCCATATATCTTTGCGTAATTTTGCACGTTCATGTTCGGGATCCTGTTTGTCTGTCCGCTAAGCTGCGACGTCCTAATTTACACGACTCCTCCTTTAAGAGGGAGAGAGAGAGGGAGACGGAGTACGGCAAGTGGTGGCTTTATTCGAGTGAAAAAATTAACGCAGACACAAATTATATCTGGCGCTGATTAATCACTTAACAAGCCTTGTACGAGTATTTCGCAGATATTAACTTCACACACACACAGCCCACGTACTGGCCAGTTGACCTACGTCTGACTGCAAGTCCAAGTCCCATCATTGTTGGCAAGAGCAAGGGCCGCAGCGGGGGACGGTGTTGGCCAAAATAAAAGCCACGTCAATTTCATGCAAAGGTGCGCAGTCGTAAATTTAACTGGACGCGTAAATCCTGCGCACAAATGTTTCAAGTTCGCGCCGACGTCGACGTCTCGACGTCTCCCTGAGCCCATTGCCATTGCCATCCTCATCCTCATCCTCAACTCAACCCATTGCTGTCCAATTGTATTTATTTAGGGGCCCTCAACCTTTCTCCCTTTACCCCCTCGGATCAGACGGAGCTCAACTCAACAGAGCTTGAATCGCTGAATCGTTGAATCGTCTGGCTGGCCGTGCTAAAATTTAAATTCATACACGATCGTTGGCCCCAAAAAGACTAATGAGCACAATTATGCATTATTGCAGCTCGTTGCATCGAAAATGAACTTTAACAAGCCTCAACACACACTCACACACACACACACACTCAGAGATACACACACTTGATGTGCCGTCCTCATGTGCGAGGACTGAGGAGAACCGAGACCGGCACTTCAACTGGAACTGGAACTGAAACTGGAACTGGGAATGAAATTGGCAGTGCCACCGCAAGGGGCAAGTGCGGGGAGCGCAGCCCAACAAAGTGTCTGCCGTTTGAGTTGGGTAAATCGCACAAACTAGTTTCATATAAGTGTTTACGGTTGTTGTTGTTGTTGTTATTTGTTATCGTCGTTGTTGTTGCTGCTGCTTTTCGGCTAAAGGTTGTTAGTACTGTCATTTGAACTTTGCATTTCTGCAGCAGTTTCAAGGCCTTCAAATCGATCATAAATGCGTGATAATTTCAAGAAAAAAATGCATTTTAATTAAATGTATTTGCTATAATTGCATAAATAGTAGAAGAAAAAAAATAATTTTAATAATGAAAGAAATTAAATTTTCGGAATATTATTTATGAAAATAAATACACATGTATAATCAAAAAGAATTTAATAATTTTAAAATGAAATGATGTTCTTAAGTTTTGTCAAATTTAAATTTGGGTTTTTTTAATTTGACAATTCCTAAAATCCTAACTGGATATTAGGAAAATGGATGAAATAATCTTTTTATAAATGTGAAAATTATAATGCAAAAGCACTGAGATATCCAACGAAATTTAACCGATCGAATTGTACAAAACTGTTTAATAAATGTATTCTTTATAATCTAATCATATTAAAATAATTTTAGAACTTTTTTCTTCAATTGAATTGAACGAAAATAGATTAATTTGATAGAATTAAAAGAATAATTTGATAGAATTCCGCGCATGTCGATTGGCGAGTAAATGTCTGTGAGAATCGAGTGTAGATCGTATGCAAAAGTATTCTGGGAAGAGGAAGAGAAGATCTCATACCATAAGAGATTTTTCAAGAGATAATCTAAGCTTAAGCCTCGAGACAAGCCAAAAACAACTGCAGTCATGCAAATGCGGGAATGAGAACGAATGAAGAAAGAGGAAAGAAGGAGAGATAGGAGGTGGAGGTGGAGGAGTAGAGGCAGTTGCCAAAAGTGTAGCAGTCTAAACAGTGGAACGGACAGTTGTCGGGGCGGAGGGAGGAATTGTCATTGGTTGCGTCTGGGCTGACAAATAAGGCTGTGGAAATTCACATTTTTCCCCTGTTGTTGCACATAAAATTCAAATCAATGACAAGACGACGACAAGAGGAAGAAGAAGAAGCAGAATTTGGCGAAGTCGATGCGGACGATGGACCAAAGGAACTCAGGAGTTGAGGAGCTGAGAAGCCGAAGAGCTGAAGAGCTAAGGAGCCACAGAAACCATCATAGCCTGCAACATTTGCGTTTCATTGCCAAATCGCCAATTTGGCAGCGCTGAAGAGGAAGAAGCTCACCGGAGAGGGGCAAGCGGAGGGAAGCAGAAAAGGAAGCAGATAACAGGAATGCTTTTCGTTTTTTTGTAGTGCTGCCGTCTTGACTTTTTATGGCTTATAGATATTGTCTCAAGATGTCTGCGGTGGATAATCTTGTTATCGCATTTCGTTGCATTTAATTGAACCCCCCTCCCCATCTACCCCTGCCCCTGATTCCCTCTGTTGCAATCCTGCTGTTAACGATACCAAGTTCTTTGCTCCGAAAATTAATTGGTATATCAAAGCATTTGAATTTTAATGTGTTTTGCGTGGTTTGATTTGAGTTTTGTTTGGACTTTTCTTCATTTGCTTTGTTAATTGGTGCTGGCAGTTGAAAGAAATGTGGGTGTGACTTTGGTTGTGTGGGCTGTGCGCGTGGCACTGATTTCCATTCAATTGCACTTTGTTCAGTTCCCTATTTTGCGAGATAGAGAGAACTCACAGCTGTCGTTGACATTTGCCATTGATAAAGCGAAACGAACCGAATTCTTAACATATCCAAATGTTATTCAATACTTTTTCTTTTGTAGGCTCCAGCGACATTTTTTGCTCTAATTCTAATTTGCCTGTGACTAGTCGAGTTAAAAGCAGACAAAGAGTGAGAGCGAGAAAGAGAGAGAGAGAGAGAGGGTCAAATTTGTCGCATAATATTACAAAAGACAAAAGATTCCATTCCATTTTGCTTTTGAATGGCTCTCAATTCCTCTGCGCACTTTTTAATAGAAATCAACGCCCGTATTTTCGTTTGACAAAAATTTCATGCCATTTACGAGCAAGTTCTTTTCTCATTTTTCTCTGCTTTTATTCTATGCTTCTTGCTTCTTTTCGTTTTGGCATTTTCCTTTTATATTTGGGCATTTCAATTGCCCTGGGTCCTATCCTACTATCCTGGCCCATTGTGTGCTCCTGCCGCGCTTTGATTTCATTCGCCTTTGCCGCATATGCAGATTGAATTACACCACTTGCCTCCATTCCATTTGCCTTCCCATTCCCTTTTTCATTCCCAATTCCACCCCCAGTTTCGAATCCACATTTAGAAGCAACCTTCGTTGTGTCCTTGTCGATTCTCTAATTGTAGTGTTGAAATGTGCCAGTTTGATAATTTCCAGTTGTTCCAGCTTCTGATATTGCCCAGAGACCTAGGCAAAGGGGAGGAGCTATATTAGAAGGGCAGGGCATTAGATGAGGGGGTTTCCTTTCAGCTTAGGCTGTTTCAATGCGACTGGCCCAGAGCTTTTCATATGGAGGATGTTCGAAATCTTATCCCTATAGAATAAAGAGTGACAGATCTATTTTTGTACTGTCAAAGCTCTAATTTAAATGACCCGTAATTAAATACACATCTACAAACGTTTATGAAATGAAATTCGCGACATTCAACAAGCTAATTTGCAAACTATTAGAAATATTTATAAGATTTATTTTATTTACAGTTAGGATTTATACTAATCTTATGTGTTCCTTAATTATAAATAAAACACATTATTTCTTAAAATAATTTGAGCCTTTTAATACACATCAGCATCGGTAATGCCAGGAAATTCGCCATTTACAAATGATTCATGCCTGACTTTTAGCTTTTGTCCTTTTTCCTTTTAATTATAAATATAAAACATTTAAAAAAAAAATTCATTTGAGCTTCACAAGTTTTATTAAACACATTTCTCTTGTATTTTTTGACGTTGCGAGTGTCTTTAATTGAGGCGGCATTCTTTGCAGCATACGAAGAAAACATTTTTCTAACCAAGCTCTGCTTAACCAGGTTGTTTTGATGGCCAAAATGGCTTGCCACGTTTAAACGATGCCTTTAAGAGCCACAACTGTCATGTCGTTAGGCCATTCCTGGCCCGACATCTCGTTTTAGCGGCCCACCAAAAAATAATAATATTAAAAGAATCTGCAAATGACGCGAAAATGTTTCAACACTCTTCGACAGCCGACAGACAGAGCGACAGAGAGGCCACAAAGATGGAGATGGAGTTGGAGAGAGAAAAATGTAATAATAATAAAAAAGAAAATTATTGCACTTCACATTCAGAGTCATCGGACAGTGCCATCTTTTGCTCCGGGCCTTCTACTTCTTCTTCGACCTCGTCTTCGTCCTCATCCTCATCTCATCATCATCTTCGTCCTCATCGAACTCCGTGTCTCAGCTGCAGGCGATTTCAAAGACCGCGTTATGAAAATGCAACGCGCATTGCGCAAGAGCCCAACACGATCGGCTCATGAGAAGATAGAAGAGAGACAGCAATAAAGAGAGAGAGAGTGAGAGAG
Source organism: Drosophila limbata (assembly GCA_963924055.1). Taxonomy (NCBI): domain Eukaryota; kingdom Metazoa; phylum Arthropoda; class Insecta; order Diptera; family Drosophilidae; genus Drosophila; species Drosophila limbata. The sequence goes on along the minus strand of OZ001355.1, from coordinate 15,886,206 downwards.
GGAGGGAAAGAGGGAGAAATATGTACAGCCAAATGGCGAATGGCGCTGCTCGTTCTAACTAGAAGGTGATATAAGTGGTTCGATTGTTGCCGCCGCCGCCATCGCACAGTGACACAAAGATTGTTAAGTAATTATCCAAACAAGCCAAAAAATATGAAGAGTCGCAGCAGTCTAAAAACTAAGAAGAAAAGAAGAAAAACTAAGAAGAAAACTAAGAAGAAATATTAAAATTTAAATCAAATTACATGAAACAAATAATAAATAAAATTATCAAACTTTCCTCCGCAAAAAATTACATTTAATTTTCGATTTTAGTTATTTTATCTATTTACCCATCATCACAGTTTCATTCTAAACACACAACATTTTAACTTTGATCTTGGTTATATTTTAATATTTTATTTTGGTTTTCGAATTTGATTTTTCCTAATTATATTTATATTTATTTATTATGTTTATTTGCCAACTATGGTTGTCTTAATGTTGGTTGTGAAATTTTTTTTTATTATTATTATAAATTCATTGCCTTAATATTTTTGGATTTGCTCCACTGTGCGCTGGCTGAAAGCGGGATCTGGACTTGAAGTCGGCAACGTAGTCAGCGGCGCGTTAGCGCTAATAAGCAATTGCCAAATTACATTCGCGTGAGTAATCTTGCGCCCCGATGCAGCTCGACTGCCCCTTGCCTCTCCGCCCCCTATCCCTGACCCTCTTCCCCTTCTTCTCACTTGACTTGACAGTGGACGGCTGCAGTTGCATCGATGACTTTGGTGGGCGGAGCTTTTTTGTGAGCGCACCGCAAGCGCAGATACTTAAGTGATGCCCCGTTGCACGTTGCACGTTGCCAGAGATCCGGCGGGGCATGCCACTCACTCGCTCACTCACTCGCTCAGTCAGTCAGTCTTTCAGTCAGTCAGCCGGTCACTCATTCATGCCATCATTTATTTCAGCTCGCAGTCAAGCTGCAATGTGCGCCTAAGCCTGTAATTTAATTTTTGCCTCCTCTGTATTTTTTATTTTTCTTTATTATTTGTACCCAGTTTGTTGCCTCTTTCCGCTGTCAGTTAGTTAGCACTGTGATCGCCATTTCTGCAGCTCTCTCTCTCTTTCTCTCTTTTGGGTTCGGGTTGATTCGGCTTTTTGTACTCGGAATGTCTTCCCTTTAACACATTTTGGCATGCAATTTGCTGAAATTAACTTCAATTGCAATTTGTGTGCTGCTGTTGTTGTTGTTCTCGTTGTTGTTCTTGTTGTTGTTATATTGGTTTATCAGTGCCGCATCTTTTTGGGCCAACTGACATACAATATGTGTATGTGTGTGTGTGTGTTTGAGTGTATGGGGATATGCATATGTATACACATTAGATTGGCAAGTTGTGGTTGCAGGGTGACTTCGTAATTCGATTGCTCGATTGCTGTGAAACGATGCCCCCGAGTGGAGTAACTGTTAACAGCAACTGCAGCTTAAATGCGATCAAATTAACCAAGTTGACTGTGCCACAAATTCAGATAGTAATAAGCAGTAATCAACAAAGCGACGTATTATGAATGCGATCATTAGCATCGAAATTAATACACTTATCTAGGTCAAAGTATCTTTATCAACTATCATTGCAACAAATACTGGATCATTACAATTTTGTTTAACACTTTCAGGCTTAAGCACTTCTAATATTTAATTACGTTTTTAACATTTCAGTCTTAATTTAAATATAATTTATATTAATTTTTATATTATCAAATGAATTTTCTTAATTTAACTTTTGTTCTTTTGGTTAAAGTATTTTTGGTTAATTACATAAATAAATTTAATTATTGAAATGTTTAATTTTAAATAAAATCATACAATAATATCAGTTACTTATTCGATTATTCTTACAGTCTTCCACCTTTTAATCAAAACTAAATATGAGTTTCTGGTCTTATTCTTAATATCTAATTCAGACAGTCATAATTTTGATACTTTTTAGACCAACTCAACTTTTATTTTATACCATTTACGTCTTAAGCAATCAGCATTTTTATATTACAATAGCAATCGTAAAACAATTTCGCTCCATTACATCTATTTTGAACGGTGGAGAACATTCCAGGCCTCATTTGATTTCAATCCTGCCATTAATATGCCAGTTTTGCCCCCAAGACGTGCAACAGTTCCATGGCTTTTTGCATCCTTGCGACGAGGAACAATGATTGCCGTCTGTGGCTGGCTTCTGGCCCTGGCTTTAATAGTTGGCCCTAGCCGGACTGGACTTGACTCTGACTCTGGCCTAATATGAAGCAACACCATTAACAGCATGCAAATTAAAAGTACTCAACAACATATCAACTGCTGGGCTTACAGACTACCAGGTTGAATCCGAGACCACAGAGTTGAGAGCTGGATCTTGTGGCTGTCGACTCGGGCACAAGTTGCTGTCGAAACAAAGACTAAATGCCTAAAAACCTAAACAGGGCTTAAGCCCAACACGAGACAGAGGGACAGAGGGAGCAGCTATCAAAGCTGGCGATGGTAATTGCAGGTTTTGCCGCCAACATTTTGCACCAAAGCGACGTCTGCAATGCATTTCAAGGAGCTCTGACTTGAACTGCAACTGCAACTGGGACTGGAACTCATACTGTGACTCGAACTGGAACTGAAACTGAGCCTTGGTCTGCCTGGGCTGGGTTGGCTAAGATGCAGCTCAACGTGGTGTCTGTTTAAACGCGTTGAATGGTCGCTGGTCTTGACGCGCATGCGCGGCGGCTCGTTCTTGTTGGCCATGGCCATCAGTCAACAGTCGAGACGGCAACTGAGGCTACGACTACGAGTACGAGTATGGCAGACTGGTTGACTAACAGACCGACTGACTGGACAGACTTGCTGACTGCTCGACTTAATGATAGGCTTGTGGATAGAAAAGAAACTGACTGAGCGCTACAAATATTAACTCATTGACATTGAGTGCAATTTCTAGCTTTTAAATTGAGTTCCCCTCGAACTAACTGAACTAACTTGATGAGAGATCTTTTGAGTTGTAAACATGGAAATGTTTAAATTTAAAATTAAAGTAAAAGAGGTTTGTTGCTTTGATTATTTCAAAATGATTTTTAAAATGATTACATTTACTCAATTGAAATTAGTTTTAAACGATCGTCAAGAAAATTCAATCAAAAAAGGAGATGATTCTTGTTAACAAGAATTATAAATTTGAATCCTGTTTATTTCCAAACTTGAAATGTTTTTCCAAATAAATGTCAACTAATTGTAAGGGTCTCAGGAGGTAACAAGAAAAGTAAATCATGTGGAGTAGACCTACATGAATTCATGAAGTACTATTCATTGTAAGTAAGTAGTATCTGAATACTCAAGAAGACAAAGAGAGATAGAGAGAGAGAGAGAGAGAAAGAGGCTGTGGGCTGGTTTACCTGCCGCCTGTTTGTCTTTTTAGCTGTAACAGCTACCGCACAATTTCCCAAATGACAAACATGCCAAAATGGTTAGAGCCATAGACAATGGCAACAAAAGAGCAGCAGAAGGCACAGAAACAGGAACAGGAGCAGCAGGAGTCGGTCGGATAGGAAAGGGGGATAGAGAAGGGAGAGGGAAGGGAGAGGGAAACAGGAGCTGAAAGAAACAAAAACAGGCGGCAAACGGCAACACATTAATCACAATGCTCCAAAAGAGCTTGACAGCCAGCTACATGGAACTGCTCCCTGGGTGTCTCAAACTAGTTGTAACTGTGTGTGTGTGTGTGTGACTGTATGTGTGTGGCATCCTTTGGAATAATTCTTATTCAATCGCTAAGGACAATGCCATGTTGTAGTTTCAATTTGCGGTGGGCATGAGATTTGTGCCAAGACAATTGCCAACAGGAAGCCAAGAAAGACAATGTCTCTAGACTATAGACTTTATACTCTGACTCTGAGTCTGAGTTCGACTCGACTCCGACTCCGAATCCGGCGGGCAATCAATTTAAAAAATGAAAAATTTCCTTTTTGCTTTGGCGGCGTTGTCCGGAAAATGGAAAATTAAATTAACCTTTGGGAGCTGCTGCTGCTGCTGGAAAAGCAATGTTGTTGTCTGGCCCCGATAGCATCTAGTGCCGAAATATGTTAATTTTCAATTTAGTAGTTGGACTCGAGTCTCTCTCCCTTTGTTTACTCGAATACTCTTCTATACTATTTCTATACATATTTCTTGGACTGGTTCCTTAATTCGCTTTTTATTTTTGGGCTCGCTTTATTAAGCGCACTAGAGCGCAACGGTACGAGGAATGGATGAGGAATGGGTGAGGAATGGGTATGGAATGGGTATGGAATGGGTACGGCATGGGTCTCTGCAGAAATTATCACATCTGCTAATCTGCTGCATATCATTTTCGAAGACCCCTCCCTTCCTCTTCATCACTCTGAAGAGGAAGTGTTTTCATGTTAGCCGTCGAGTTCATAAACAATTTGTTGACCACATTTGAAGTTAAGGAAATAATTAAGACATTATAAATTATTTGAGTTGGGAGTGTTGATTGTTTGCTTGTGAACTTGGCTTGTACTTCTTTTTGGGTTTCTGCCCTATGCTCTCCAAATGAGCATAACAAACTATAATTCTATTTTGATATGTATCTTAGTTTGTTTTCAACAAATTCATCTTACATTTGAATTATGTGTTATGCGTGGTTAGCATTTTGTACGGAGTTTCAAACAACTTAAGCTATAACAAGTGATAAGATTAGCATATAAGCAGTTGGAAGATTGGGCAAAACTAATAAAACATTTAACATTTGTTAATTAAACTTAAGTTATAAAGGCACAAAATTGGAATATATGAGTTTAATAACGTGAAAATGAAATAAACAGACAAGTAACTGAAATAGTTCTTGTCCCAATTTAGTTCAGTATATTTACTATTATTTTCCAGCTATCCAAACTGGTTACTTTTACTCATCTCACTCTATTTATATCATTACTTTTGTCAACTTGCTTAAATAATCCAAATTCCTTCTTCCCTTCACATCAAAAGTGTAAGGCTCAATTTGGAGAAACTTTGAGGTTGCCCTCAAAACACTTTACCTTTGACAGCTATAAAAAGTTGAAATCTGCTCAACTATGTAGAACTGAACTGACGTCTGTCATAAGCACAGCCTTGCACAACAATATGTTTTTGAGAAAAAGTAACTTTTTACAAGCAACGAAAAAAGATAAATTATGATAAAACAAACAAAATATTTGGACATTTATAGTTTTTGTAGTTTTTCGCAAAAGTTTATAAAATGTTGTAAATTATACTTTCCATTAAATTGGACATGGAAACTCTTGGCTGACCTTGTAATAAATAGTTCATTGGATATGCATGTGATTTTTATTAATTTATTGCAGTTAGAGTCGTTTGGGGACTTTCAAGTGAATTTACAAATGCTTAAATGAATTTTAAACACACTTAAGCTGGGAAAGGGAGTTAAAAGTGGACAAGGGGCAACTGTCAATGATGTGCGCGCATTTACAGATCAAAATCAGCGCTGCAAAAACGATTCTTAAATCAATTTCTCAATCAATGTCATGAGCAAGACAGCTAGAGATGAGAGGGAGAGGAGAAAGAGGAGGAGTAGGAGGAATGGAAAAGAGATGAGGCCACTCTTAAAGTCGAAGCTGAAGTTGTCGAGTTCCTGGAACTGAAGCTTAAGCTGGAAATCGTGGGGTACTTTTAGCCCAAAAAGTAAAAGGTTCAAATTGTGTCCAAAATGTCAAAAGCAGACTCTCAATATGATCGCACTGAGACAGAGTCTGAGTCTGAGACTTTATTCAGAGTTCCAATCCCTGTGCACAACAGAAGCCCTGGAAATTTGATCGCATGCAGATAAAGCTCAAACTCTGACTGGGCCCTGCCAACCTGTCTGTCTCTCTGTCCTTCTGTCTGTCCTTCTGTCTGTTTGTCGACTCGGCATGCAACTGTTTTGTCTTTTTGGCGTGCGATAACCAAAGTCAATGACTGGAGCTGCCTCAGCTTCAGCCTCAGCCTCTCTTCATGAAAAGTGAACTTGCCGCAACTCGTTGCATTGTTTTTTGGCTCCGCTTACGGGAGCCATCGTAGTGGCCATTGCCATTGCCAATGCCATTGCAAGCTGTTGTTGTTGTTGTTGTTGCTGTTGTTGTTGTTGCTGCATGGCCTCATCCTGATCCTCATCAGCATCATCATCGCTGCATACAATCGTCGATAATCTCACGCTTGGCATCGCCAATATCGCCACAGACAGCAACAGCAGCAGCATCCACAGCAGCAACTGTTGCTGTTGCAGTTGCAACAACATCCCAGCAGTAGTCTTGTTGCCGATTCGCTTAAGTTTAGTTTATTTTAGTTTAGTTTGTGGCCAGTTCGTTAAATTACATGAATGTATAACCATTTTCATTTTTGTTCCTGCTCCTTGTTTGGAGCTCCTTCGATTTTGCCTGGTTCTCTGTCTGTCTGTCGACGTGGATGCCTTTTGAATGATGACCTTACAAATCACGTTTCGCAATGTGTACGCTTTGGCCTGATCATCAAGATTCCTGGGTGTTGATAGCCCCGCCAGCTCCATGACTTCAGCTTAAGCTGCAATTGAAACTAAGACTGCAACTTTGTCAGCTGTGAGAAAGCTTTGAGAATGTTCTGTATTTAAAACACAAGCAAACTGAAGGCAGATCGTCAAAGCTTAGGAAATCTGGACTGAAAATTTGCAGAGATAGAAGATAAAAAGAAAAAAAAATAAAGGACAAATGGTGAGATTAAATGAGCTAGAAGAGAAGTAAGAATAAAAAAAAGATCTAAAATCAGAATCTAAAATAAAATCAGTTAATAAAATTTGAGAATAAAAAGAAAAAAAGAAGTAATGCATGTGAATTTTAATGAATGAAAATACAGTTGAAAATCCATAAACCGAACTTCTATAACTCGAGTTTCTCTCTAACACGAACTAAACGAGTGGCAGTAAAATTAATAAACTTAACTCTAACTTTTTCTTTGGTGAATGGTGATTCGTGTTACGGAAGTTCGACTGTATAACATTTTTTAATATTTATAAAATGAAAGTTAAAAGAATGAAATATATGAAAAATATATGCAGAGAAAAACATAAACGTAAAGGTAAAAAACGCATAATTAAATAAACATTTAAGTTATTTCCACAAATCGCAGTAAGCCATTATGTTCCAAATACGTTAGTCAATGTCATTTGATAAAATCTACAAAAATGTGTGAGAATGATGAGAACTTGATTTGGGCCATTAAAAACGGCGAATTGGATGACGTGCAAAACACATATAAAAATTCGAATCGAAATGTCAACGAATATATGGGAGGACGAACTCCATTGCATTATGCCGCCGACTTTGGACAACTCAAGGTTCTCAAGTTTCTGACCGAGATCGGAGCCGATGTCAACAAGGAGGACAAGTACAGTATTACCCCATTGCTGGCTGCCATATGGGAGGGACATACGGAATGCGTTGAGTTCCTGTTGGAAAAGGGAGCCAACAAAAGGGGCATCACTCCAAGTGGTCAGAATTATATTGACGCGGCTGAAAAGGATGACATCAAAAAGCTTTTGCAGTTGTAGGACATTTTAAGGACGAAGAGTGGCACAGATAATAAGTTGAAAAATTGGTTTTGTATTTTTAAAGTTATTTCTTGAATATTGTTATGGATATTAAATGCGTGTGAATTATTGTATTATCTTTTATTATTAAATAGTTAACTATGCAATATTCATTCTACTTTCTTGTTGAAATTAAACTTTTTTTTATAAATTTATTACACTTATTTATAGCTTTTTCGCCATTATATATATTATCATTCTTATAATAGTTAATGAAGATAGTTGATAATAGTCGATAATTAAAGGTATAAAATGCATTCATTTCATCCTCATTTTTTATGCTTCTATTAATCATATTATACTTTCCCATACTTTTTATGGATTAATTCTTTCCTTGGGTAACATATTTTTCCCATAAAAACACCCCTCACCCACTTCAAATATATGTATCTTTTATTTGGCAGATCTCACGCCTCCTTTGGTCTGCAAATCATTTTGATTATCCAGCCAAAGGAAGGGACAGATAGACAGACAGACAGTCTGTCACACAGAAGCATTGACTGCATTTTCAGACAGTCAGTTAATTTCAATTTTGAACACGATACGCCCCAAAAAGGATAACTCGTGTGACAAAAAACAATTAAATGGCAACGCGACACAAAACGTGAGCAATAGGGGAGGAGGAGAAGAGAGGGAGGGTGGCGAGGGAAAACTCGAATTCAGGAGCGGAAAAGCAGAGCTAATATAATTCACACATATTCCAAAAACCCGAGCTCAAATCTACCTATGGCTGCATAGAGAGAAACCATAAAATGGAAATGAAAAATCACGGTCCACAAAGAGAAAGATTAGGAGAGAGTAAGTGAGAGATAGAGAGAGAGATAGAGAGGGGGGTGGTACATGTAATAGAGAATGGCAGACGACGTGCGAGCGGCGAGGCATGCACAATTGGGCGTTGTAATTGAATTAGTCACACCCACAGATTGCACACATGAATGACTTGCCGAAGACAAAAAGAGAGCAGCTAAAATACATAAAATGAACAAAAAATAGCGAATTATTTATTAAACTAGGTTACCAGGCAACGGACATAGACATAGAGAGGGAACTGGGCGTTGGGGAGGGGAGGTACAAACAGAGCATATGCATGCTGGGTAAGTGGGTGGTGGTTGGGTGGTTTACTCCTAACGTGGGCAGCCAGTTTGCCGCCTGCCTCACTGGAAGTGCCATCTGTAGGTCCACATCCGACTCGACAGCCGATCACAATGTAAATCTAGATTTAAATTAAATTAAATTTACGAAAATTTGCATTTTGGTGTGTATTTTAACACACTTTTCACTTTTTAACATTTATTGAATCAAATATCCGCTGGATAGACAGTTTCTAAATTAACTAACTATATTTTTTATAGAATTGAAAAAAAAGAACTATTTTGTAAATACATTTTGGCGTGTATTTAGCTTAAAATTCACATTTTAACATTAGTTTAATCATATAACCATTAGATGGACAGATTTTAATTGAACTAAACAATTTGAATCATTTTAAAATATCATTTGAAACAAATAAAATTTTTTTAAAAATTAAAAAAATGTGAAATAAGTTATTTGGTATATTTAAGACATAAGCAAAAACAATCGAAATTCTAGTAAAACACTTATAGTTTTTGTACATAGGTTTCCCGCATTTTTTTTCAAAAATGTCTTTGCTAGCAATTTTTATAATTTTTGTGAAATGGCGAAAATATCACCTTTTGAATGAAAATTATTAAAAACTTTGCATGAAGTAAGATCAAATTATGAGTAGAACTAACTTTAAGTGGTGTCAAAATACTTATGGTCACCGTTGTACATGTATGTTTTTCATTTAAAATTAATCAATTTCTGAGTGCAACTAAAAACCAGAACATGCTCAACATAAACCTTGATCATAAATTTATATTTTTACGATATCTTCACTCTGAAACTTAGTTTCCATTGTGCTCTCGCTTTCGCTGGCACTCGCTCAACTAAACGAAACTAACACCCCTTCAGTTCCAACAGCCCTTCAGTCCCTCGCCCCCTGCTCACCACCCACTCACCCACTAGTCCAGCCATTGTGTGGTGTATGTCTCGAGTGGCTTAAGCTCAACACTAAGCCGCTGCTCAAGTATTTGCTCACGTATGTGCAAACACTGCGAGGCCAATTTCCATAATAATCGTGACGTTGAGCGTCGAGTGCAGCATTTGGAGTGGGTGGAGAGGGGGAGTGGAGGAGGAATCACTTGACCTTGTGACGAGAGGGACCAGTTGCCAGAGAGTGTTCAACGAGGACAGCCCGTTTTTCGACTACACTTTCTCGAGTACTTTTTTCAGAGCCGCCTAAAAGTATGCTTTGAAATTGTAGTTGGCGCCGCTTGTAATTAAACATGTAACAACCCAAAGGCAAAGCGCCCGATCAACAACTACAGCAGCGGCCACTACATTAAGGTTATTTATCGTCGAGTGCCGAGTGAGGTTGTTGTTGCTGCTGCTGCTGCTGTTGGGCGTCTATTTAAAATGATAAAATGCATGTTGACCTCAACAGCCGAGCGTGTGGCAAGTGAGAGAAGCACTCAACGTGCCGCACTGTAATAAAATCCAAAAATGTGTTGCCACAAAAATTTTATTTCCTAAATAAACACACTCACACAGACACACTTTTGCAAACGAACTCTGTAGTGCTTGAGTGTCAGGTAAAACTCTATGCAGTCTAGTGTTTACAGAGCGAAAGAGAGAGGGTTATGGTGTGAGCAGTAGAGACAGTAAGAGATAGCCACGTCCTTGCCACGACTCACTCATCTAGGTAGAGAGTCACTCATGCGGTTTTTACTGGTAATTAAATTAAAGTAATTTAAGCTGAGTTAGCTTACGCCACTTCACAGAAGAAACCAGAGTGGGGAAAGGGGCGGTTGAGGTGTGGGCGTGGTTCGTTTGCCAGCTGTGCGCCTTTCTTGGCTTGGATTACGTTGGTTTTCGGCAACAATGTTGCGGCGCGGCAACCACAGGACTTTTCCATGGGCTTCAGGTTGCACCAGGTGCTACACCAACCAACAAAGCCCCCCTCCACAATAAAAACAACACCCCCTTTTCCACTTTTAAGCCCCTCTCTCCCCTTCAATCTCCTCCATTTTGCAATGCATTTAAAGTGACAGTTTTGTTGCTTTAAATCGTGTAATTGGAGCTGATAAAAGCTTTTGCCACCAAGTGCGCTCAATGCCCATGCCTTACTGTTCAAAAGGAACCTCTGCAAAAATAACCAAAGTTCTTTGTTTTATGATATATATGTAAGTATAATGCTTTGAGCAACAATTCTCTCAATTCCCCAAACTAGAGTTTTAGAATGTTTGTAGACCAAGAGAGGTTTGTCAGTTTGTAGAGATTGGGAGTTCCGAAAGGGCTTAGATTACAAGCACTTCTTGGTCAGGATAAGCACACACACACACTTATACACAAGTTCACCAAATTGAAACCATCACTTGTTGTGCTTCACAAATTTAACTCCAACTGCACTTCAGAAACTCAGTCAAACATAGCTCAAATATATTTTAAACATTCACAGAAATTTTAATTCCTTTGAAAATAGTGAAAATCTCTTGGGGTCGTGTTCCCAAATCTGTTTTCGCAACAAATTGTTGCAGCATACTTTTGACATATTTACAGAATTAAATGGTAATAACATTTAATTATAAGTACTTCCAAAAAGTATGCTATAAAAAATTCAGTAGATTTTTGTGTTGCTGAACATTGGAACACCACAACTTCATTTCATACTAATTACAGCTAAACACACCTAAATAACCACCATCGATATCTTCATCTTGTCCCAATATCTAATTTAAAATAATAACCTAATAGCTTCGCAAATCTCACAATTTTACTCTACGCCCCAAAATCGCGTTAGTTCAAAGGTCAATCAGTTGCTTGACCACTCGAAGAAATACTCAATTGAGTAGGAAATCGAGTAGTTGCTGTTATTATTTTTAGGCTATGCGCATTTATTGCACAATTTTCGATTATGGCATTTTTGGCCACAGTTATTTGGCTGCCAACTTTATTTATAGGTCACTTACAACGAGGAAAAGCGGAGAGGAAAAACAACAAGCCAAAGAGAAAATCAACTACTACTATTGTGCACAAATATATGTATTATTATTTTTTTGCCTTCATTTTATTTTATTTATTTGGCGGCAAAAAACTATTTTGTATTTGTTCAATTGCTGCAAATGCTTTCAAAGTATTTACAAACGTTTTCAATTTTGTCCGCAATGCCAGAGACACGAATTGCAATAATAACAACAACAACAACCACAACTACAACAAAAATCGCAACAAAAGCGAACAAGCAAAAGAAAATTTGCTATTGTAGCATAGCGACTTTGTAATATACTTTCGCAAATATTATTTAAATATATTTAAATATTATTCACTCTCAATTTTAAGCCTGGAATATTTCAATTGAAAATATACCAAAAAATGTATGGTGCTCCATGATTAAAAGGAAAAGGCAAAGCGTTAAGTTTTGATCTTAATATAACAAATAATATTAAACATGAGAGGTATGAATCTAATTAATAAACTAACTACGTGTCAAATAAAACTAAAGTTTAATCATACATAAATCTTAATAAATAAATTCCAACTCATATAAAATTAAAATGAAACTTCCCCTTTCGTTGATTCTGTCGCATATAGGTTGACATCACTGTGGTATCCACTTTCCCTATATGAGTATCAAAAAAAGTGTTGGCGCTGCCAAAAGCATTTCAATTTCAATTTCTATGTTGAAGCAGCGCTGCCAACTGAAATCGTGCCGTTAATCGCTTTAAATATGCGACAGGTTGCTGCCAGTTTTCTACCCAGGGCAAAACACAACACAGGCAACATTGTTGTTGTTGCTCGTGTTGTTGCTGTTGCTGGTGTTGTTACCAGTGTTGCCTGGCAGCCTTCTGTTCATCTATCCGCCCGTCCTTCAGTCCCTCTGTCCGTCTGTGTGTGGCTTCCAGCCGTGCTGGAATAGCCTTTGAGCGAAGGATTTCATAATCCGCTGCATTTGTCTCACTGATTATGCAATTTGGTCGTTTTTATTTCTTCTTCTGCGTTGTTTTTTATTTTTTATTTTTTGTGCTGTTGTGTTTTGGGTCTGCGCTGCACACAATTCAGGAAGTCATTTACTGAACCTATTTAAGCCTTTCTACAAATAAATGTTTATTTAAATTAGGCAGCCAAAAATAAATACGAGTACAGAGACAAATACAAATACAAAAATACACAAAGGCAAAGGCAAAAATAAACGGTAGCATTTTCCAATTCGATTTTCACTTTCAATTTAGCTCAGCTGTGTTTTTATTGTTGTTGTTGTTGTTTTTATTGGGTGTGGTCAGCTTTTTGCTGTTGTTGTAGCTATTTTATGCAAATTTGTGCATGACAGCCTTTGGCTGAGGTTTCATTTGTTGTTCCCCCGCATTGATAATTGTACGAGTTGACTTTGATTTTATTCCAGTTACAGGCAATAAATTGAGACTCTAAGTATTAAAATCACTCTATTTGAAAGCTCACGCTGCGTGTTTAAGCTGAATTATTTCTTAAGGTATTTTATTAGGAAACTAAAAATATTTAATTTAACAAACCTATTATTACAATTACATTTGTGAATATATAAAAGTCAACCTAAGACAATCAAAATCATACAAAAATATACAAAAAAATAAATTTAATTTTAATCAAACATATTCGTAATTGAATCAACAGTAAGTTGAGCTTTTGAGGGTCAACTCAGCCAGACAATGGTTTGCCACACCCCCTTTGCACCACACAAACACACACACACACAGTCAGCATATGCACTCTTTTGTCCGCTCTTTTTAATATTTTTTTACAAATATTCTGAGCTGCTGTGATAAGTTCTCTTCTGTTTTTTTTGTTTTCTCGTAAAAATCAATTCGGGAACAAAAATGCCAACATTTTAATTAAATTTTCAAGCAATTTCAAGCAAAGTTGCCATGGTTGACAGGGGGTAGGACAACAGGGGGTACTCCTGTAAATTGGAGAAATGGAGAGGTGGCAAGGAGAAATGAGGAGAGGATGAAGGGGGTGTTACGTGTAGGTGACTGCACTTTTTGTCGACTGCACACGGCGAAAAGTGTGCAGAAAGTTTTCGCACATCGACAGCTTTGGGAGCAGGGGATCCTTTTGCCCCCCCCCCGTTCCCCTCCTTCCTCCTACTATGCCCTCTGTTGGATCCTGGTCCTATCCGAGCCATTAATTAACTAGAAATGCCATTTTCCACAATTATACGTTCCCGACTATATAGAAATGTAAAAACTAATTACATTGCAATTTGCCAACGTAATAGTCCGGGCCGAAGCTCTGTCTCTATGTGGGCTGATATTCCCGGCAATGGGTGCAGGGCGGAAAGGGGGAAGAGGTGGGAGGAAGGCTTGCAGAAAACTGCATGCAAAGCAATTTATGTGCTGACTGGGAGGAAGGGCGAAAGAGGGGAGGGAGCAAAACTCTAACAAGCTTCCGCGCGACTTCCTTGGAAATACAAAATCAATGCAGAAAAGGCAAGGGAAAAAGGACGAGGGACACATCCTGCGAACTTAAAGTTTGCCCACGCCCAGCTCGACCAGTCGAGGGCATGTGAGAACAAAGTGTATGTGTGTGCTTTGAAGGCGTAAGGCGTGGCATAATATCATAATTTGCATGCAATGCCGGTTGGAGAAACTTCGACGAACGCACAGTGGGACGAAATTCAAATTCAACGAGATCTTTTGTTTGTAATACTTATCTTTTAAAAAAACCTCTTTACGAGGTAAAAGTCTAGTGACGAACACATTTTCATGCCCCAAAATTTCTGATATCCAAATTTTACACATGAATTAATAAAAAAAATTTTTTGTCACTGCACATTGGGCCAGAATCCCTTTTTTTTTGCATAAAGTCTAATTGTAAAGCAAGAGACTTGAAACTTTGCATGAACTTTAGTTAAAGTTTAACTGTTAAACTCAGGGATTAAAACCGAAAGGAATATCGGTTTCAGTTACGGTTTCGGTTATGTTCGCATTTCGGTTTTCGGTTATCGGTTACGCAAAATCTTTGAATAAAGGTTTCGTAACGGTGAACCGGTTTTTGTATGTATCGGTTTTGAAATACCGGTATGGTTTCGGTTCACAAAAAAATTTTTTTTTACAAAAAATAAAGGTATATTAATATTATAATAATAATAATTAAAAATGTATTACTTTCTTAAATTTTCATTCACACATTTATTTCACATATCCTTCAGTTTATTTTAAATTTATTTTATTTGCGCATATTCAGTGCTATGAAAGTTCGATCATTAATATCAAAAACTAAAAATTGAAAATTAAACATAAGAAAATTAAAATCAAAAATCATAGTAAAAAATGAGAAATAATTTTTTTTTTAATGTATAAAAAACCGAAATTAACCTTTATAAATGAAACGGTTACTAAACGGTTATATCGGTTTACAGAATTTCGGTATTAAGGTTTCGGTCAAATGAAAGTTTTTTTTTTTGGTTACGGTTTCAGTTACGGTTTTAAATTTCAATCGGTTTTTACCGGTTAAAGGTTACGGTTTCGGTTAGGGTTTTAATCCCTGGTTAAACTAATTTAGAATTTATAATTTTTTTTTTTTGGATTTCGACCACGCCTTTATCTCCCCCTCCCCATTCGACTATGAGAAATATGTGTAAAATATTTTTATAAAATCCTTATGTAAAGATGGGGTCTTGAAATTTTGCATGAATCTTAGTTAGGCTGAAGTCGAATTTATAATTTTTTTTTATTATTGGTTGGACCTTGTCTTTACCACCTCTCTTTTTTCCTACTCATTGAAAAAGTAAAAAAAAAATTATAAACTTAAATATAGAGGAAAATATTTCATTCTTTGCATGTTTACTAATCAGGCAAAAGTAGAATGTACAATTTGTTTAGTTTTTTATCTGACAACGGAAAAAAGTCAGATTTTCTAGCAAAAATGCACGGTTTCAACATATGTTTTTAAAGAGAATGCGCAAAATTGTGCAAAAAGTGTAAATGACAAATTCAAAATCATAGTAAAGAGTTAACATTTGCATAATTACTTTTTGGCAGAAAATGGCAGAAACTAGGTTTCTACTCCACGGTACACAAGCGCTTCGGTAAGTTTTCTTCTAAAATTAGACATAACATAGACGATCCACAACTACAACATTGAACACATATTTCGAAAAACTTAACACTTATTATATTTAGCATATGTTGACCTTTATGTTCCATATTTTCTACAAATATTTGGATAAATGGTCTTTTTACAGCCGAAGCGCAAAGTTGAGTAAAAGCTTCCAGCCAATTTCGGCTTGAAGTCACCTGACAAAACATCTGACTTTGCTAGCTCGCAAAAAATACAACGTAGCCACCTAAATTTTTTTTTTTCATTGATTCGATATACCTCATGTATGCCCTTTTAAAATATTAAGTAAAATTCAAGATATATTTTAAAAAATTTTCGACTTTATGCCAAAAAAAAGGGATTCTGGCCCAATGTGCACTGGGCACATTGCGCTAAATTTTTCATACCTAATAAATAGTACTTTTTTGCGCAGTGTTAATAAAATAATATTTTTATTAGGTATACAATTTCCATTTAATATGGTTATTATTAATAATTAGTAATTTAATAATAATTTAAAATATTTTATAAAAGATTTATACTAATGTAAATAAAACAAGTGGATCAGTCGAGTGCACTCGACAGTAATATACCCTGAGCCTAGGCTACGGCAATTTATACATTATCTTTAAATTTTAAAATTTTATTAAAAGTAAAAATATTTTAAAAAACGAAAAAAATTCGTTGACCTATTCAGGAATTGAACCCACGCCCCTCGCGTGACTCTACCATTAAACTGAAAATTCAAATAAACGAAAAATATTAAATAATTAAAAATCTTTTGCATCGACCAGACCGGGACTCGAACCGCGATCTCCCGTTTCGCGTGCCTAGCACCTATTACTTCGACCACTCCGCCTCTTAGACTGATGCTGGCAAATTCGGTTAACATTCTCGATGTCCATTCTGACAGAGTAAATGTTAAATCAATTAAATGACGAATAATTATATTTATATACATATGAAGCTGCCAATCTTTAAAGCTTATTATCTTCACTATTTATGGCCCAATCATGTTGAAAGTTGGTAATTAGTCTTAGGACATGATCCTACACCCGTTGGTGTAAAAAAAATTTTAAATTTTAACTTAAAACCCTAGATTAAAGGTGATGAAAGTTTTTGATGAATTACGCCCACCACAGTGGGCGTGGCAAAATTTTAACATAAACTTGTTCTGCCTGACATTATAGGTAGTCTTCATTCCAAATTTGGTGGTCCTAGCTCTTACCATCTCTGAGATCCTTTCGTTTACACGGACCGACAGACAGACGGACAGACGGACAGACGGACATGGCTATATCGACTCGGCTGTTGATGCTGATCAAGAATATATATACTTTATGGGGTCGGAGATGCTTCCTTCTCCCTGTTACATACTTTTGAACAAACTTAATATACCCTCAGGGTATAAAAAGGGTTTTAATAATAGGACATTTTTGTGTAGTAATTGATGGTTAGGTGCCACTGTGCCATGGCACAATTCACGTTTACAGGTCTTCGGAAAGGTAAACCGCGTGGGCAGATTGACTGGGCCGATCGATGGGCGCCATAATTCGAGCTTGCCATGTTGTCCTTAGCGGTTATTTAATCTTGGTTTAATTTCGCAACGGGTCAATTGTAGTATTTTGAAAGGGACAGACTTAGTGCCAGAGCGGGAAGCCCAACATATGGCCATTGTTGCCGTTATTGTTGTTGTTGTTGCTTTGCTGTTGCTGCAGACAACACACATTTTGATTGATGTGGGATTTGTTGCACTTGGCTGCACAAAAGTCGCGCGTTATTGGCTATTTTATAATAGCCAGACCTGCATATAAGAGTCCAACACAAAGTCGAACCTAATTCCTGGAACCGAAATTGAATTCACAGCCGATTATTGTTATTATTCCAGCCTTGCAATTAAATATCGTTTATAAATTTATAAACAAATGATAAAAAGTAATGTAATGAATCAATTAAAAAGGGAAATTGACAATAACAATAATTACAGAATATTGAATATTTCTTGAATTTTAATTTTTAACGTTGCACAGACTTAAAATTGGAATTCCAAATGTTTGAAAACTTAAAGATATAAACATTTTATGAATAGTTTCCAATGCATTTAGGAGTATTTAATGTTGTTTCAAATTTAAATATATTAAACATAACAAGTATAAATAAATCTGAATCTATTATATTCATTTATTAAAAAAAAATTGCTTTAATAAATAATAAATCTTTTCTATTTGACTTTTTAATTTATTATTAAATTTAAACATAAACTAAAAAACATTGTCTACAAAAAAGCCAAGCCTTTGCTTTTATCTATTGGTAATAGGTAGATAAAAATTATTTATTAGCCTGCTCTGAACGTGGCTTAACTCTAATAGAGCTGCATTTGGGCCATATAATAAAGCCCAGTTTGTAGCAGCCGCTGCCAATTGGCGAAGCTCGTGGAAAAATTATGACTACAATTTGCGCGAAACCAAACCAAACAATTTGTGGTCGCCTCTAATGCACTCACATATAACCCGTACTCGATTCTCGAAGCCCCGAAACCAGCAACATGTCGGCCCACGACGAACCTGGCCAATAATTACACAAGGGGGGAATGGAGGGGGTAAATTATGTGCGCAAGTTGTGCGTAAAGTTCCGGCGATGCTTAAAGTTTAGCACCGCACTCAAGGACATTCGCAAGAGGAAGCTTAGAGAGAGTGAGAGAGAGAGAGAGGGGGAACGTCTCAGTTGCAGAGGCTGCCAACTGCTGACAAAGTGGCTGCCTACCCAGTTTACCAGTTACCAGTTTACCAGTTGGCAGTTCCCATTGACCAAACTGCGGCGACGTTCATAAACTTTATCAGAGGAAGCCGACGCGATTCGCGATTCTCTTCGCCATTTTTGGACTCCATGTGGGCCCTGTATTGTCTGTTGCGTCTGTCTGTCTGGAAGACTGTCTGCCCCTGTCTGGACTAATTTGCTCCTTGCCTATAGTTTATGGCATATTATTGGCATAAACATGGCGACGTGCAGTTCCAGTCGAAAGCCCAGAATCCAGGTACAGGTTAGCAAGGTGCACAACTCTCCTTAGATCACTGCTCCCCCCCTTTTCCCTCTTTCCGCGCCACACTCTCCTTTCGGTCTTTCTCCTTGTGTGATTTATGCAATGTGTCAAACAAAGCGTTCAATTAGCGACTTAAATTGTGAGTCAGCTGCTGCCTAGACAACAGTGGGCACTAGAGTTGAGCGCATGACGTGTAATTTGGCAAAAACATACTCGATAAAATTAAATATAATTAAAATAAGTATTAAATGTTTTGTTGATTAACTTAAACATATACTTGAAAATATATCAGAAAACGATGGAGGAATTGAGAAATTACTTTAGCATTCAATGAATATTTTTCTGTGATTTTCTTCTTACAGAAAAAAAATTATATTTCGATAAGAACATGCTTAACAAAATATATACATACTTTAGAAACAAATAAATATTTATCTCAAATTTTCGATTTGGCAGTTTAAAACATGGAAGAGTATCTTTAATTTGGGGCCCAGGCCCTCGCATGTGACCCAATTTTGGTGGCCAAGGGTTGACAATAAAAACGTGTGCGCAAATTATATAAATTATGGGAATATCCTTAGCCAGGTCAAAAGCAAAAGAAGCCAGCTAATGATGCCCCACATGAGCATAAGTCATGCGTGGAGCAAAAATGCCGAAACATTTTGCACAATTTGTGCCTCATTGGGTTCAATAACAATACTTCATCTTCAATAAAGAGACTGCGCTCAGATACAGACACTGGCTTTAGTTATAGGAGCAGTTCCAGTCTCAGTTCCAGCCTCAGTTTGAGTCTGAGTCTGTAGAGGCACAGTGAGTGCACGGACCATAATTGATGATACCGAATGCCACTAAATTATCAATTGACCATAAATTTGCTCATTACGTTCAGTTGTGGTCTTGAATCGACTTGCTGTGACTCTGGCTTCAGTTCGGGTTCGGGTTCGTTTTGTTATCTGCTCTTAGAATGAATTCTGTTTGTGTTCTCTTGTATTTTTCATTCAAGCTTTTTCAGCTTTAGCTCTGTTTCTCTTATTTTTTTTTGGGGCAAAACGTTTAAACGCTTTTAACGTTGTTCGCTGAGGAACGAGCTGGAGCTCATCATCATCATCATTTGCCATTGTGGCTGGCGTTTTAAATAACTTTTTTATAAGACCGATCTTGGCAGGTTATTGGCATTCTCTGCTCTGTCCTTTAACTCGGTTTTTGCTGCACGTTTTCGTTGTCTCTCTCAGAGGGAGAGGAGACCTCGGTTTCTTCCTCTTTTATGTCTTATAGGCATCCATCCCCCATCAAATAGCAAATTGTTGTTTACAGCTGTCGGGTGTTGGTATTTCATGGCCCTGTTCACTCTGAACCGCTATAATTGCAGTTTATGCTCTGGGAACTGCCTGCTGAGTTAGAGCTCATAGACTTGGTCCGAATTATATAGAAAGACTCTGCTAAATGTGGCCAAAATGAACACTGATTGGTTTATGATTAAATATGAAACCTAGCACAGAGCTATGATTAGCTTGGGATATCATTTTTTTTTTTGGTTTTCAAATACTTTATCATCGACAATTGTCATAAATTTAAAAAAAATTATTGTGTATAATTGAAGTTGTTATTTTTAAAATTTTGAATTGTAATAATATTTATTATTTGTCGATTTCTCATAGTTGACATTAAATAAATAAATAAATTTAAAATGTATGATACTAAAACATAAATAATATTCAAATTTTTGCAAGTATAGTGCAATTAATAAGTAGAAATACAACATATTTAAAGAAGAACATGGAAGAATAACATAAAAATAAAAAAAAATAGTCTCAACTTAACTGAAGTGCTGCATTCCAGCAAACAGATTCTCTAGAAATTGGCAGTTTAATTTTTTTAAAATTCAAGAAGCTTCATGGAATGCGAGCTCTCTTGAACTTTGTGTGTGTGTTGTGAGTGTGTGTGTGTGTGTGTATGTGTTGTGTGAGTGTTGTGCTAGTGGTAACTGTTTGACATTTATGCCTTGCCACCGTGTTACGTGTTTGTGAGCAGCAAGTGCTTTGGCTCTAACATAGCTTTGACTTGGCCTGTGTTTGTTGTGTTGTTTTTGTTGTTGTTGTTGTTGTCTTGGCCACATCCGCATCCTAGACGCGATGTAGACACGTTTAGGGGTCTCCATGATTAACATATCACGTAGACGTTGCCATAACATTTCACAAGCTGCACAACAAATAAACTGCAGTCAGCTCAGCTGCCACACAAAGTTGCCCCCTTTACCCCCCCCCCCCCCACCCGCCTCTGCCCACCACTGCCACAGCCCCCGTTGAGTGATGTACAACTTGAGTGGCAGCTACGAATCTGAGAGAGGAAACCTTTAGCCCCAAAACGAAGGGGGGCAGTGCTTGTAATATTTAACACCAACTGAATTTTAATGTGATTTTGCAGCTGACTGAGCGTCTGACGAACACACTGACGAACTGACCGTCTGACTGACGATTTGACTAGGGATTTGACTGTCTGACAATGCTGTGCGCCTAATGGCCAACTAATATGCGCAAAATGACTTGCAGGCAACTGACTCGCGAACTGCCAACTGGCAACTCTCAGTCTCAGCCCGAGTCTCAGTCTCTGACCACAGATCGTGCCACACTGCATGTGGACAGACACTGGATATTGCAACACCTTGTGTGAGAGTTATGGCTAAAACCAGGCGGCCAAAAGGAGCAGCTGCCTCCCTCAGCTCACGATCTGTTAGTCTTAGCGAGCCTGTCTCCTTGTGAAATACCCTGTAGTTGTGTTAAATGAGTCAGAAGGCTATGCGAAAATGTAGTAATCAAATGAACCTCAGAATTCCAATTCCAATTCCTCAGAATGTTTTTTGCAATTGCATTTTCCGAGATAAGTTTTAGGCTTTAATCAAATTTGTAATTTAGAGTGTCCTCTGGGTATCCTACAAGTTTTCGTATTAATACAACAGGGTATCCTCGAGTTTAGCACCTTTGAGTGTTGAACATCGATTTGTTGCCAGCATGTAGTAGGTGTCAATAACTTTCAAATGTTTTGGCCCAGGATCATGGCATATTATCATATTGTACATAGTTTACCACTCTCCACCCCCACTTTCCCCTCTTGCTTCTACATGTGTCTCTTACCCTTTTCCCCTTTTGGCAAATTTATGCATTTTTGAAGTTTTAATAATGTAGCTCGTTAGCCACGGTTTGTTAAACTTTGTTTTCATTTTCACTTCACTTAACTTGAATGCAAGGCAGCTTCAGCTTCAGCTTCAACTCGCTCCACATCCAGCAGAAAACTGAAAACTGAAAACCCGTCACGTGTTGCTTCCCTTCTCCTTCTTCTTCTTCTACTGCTCCTCCTACTCCCCTCGCTTTCCATCTTACTGTCATCTCTAAGTCGACTCCGGCTGCAGTTTTCAGTTTCAATATGCGCGTCGTGCATTTGCTTGGGGTCGTTGTTGTTGTTGTTTCAGTTGTTGTTGTTGTTGTCGCTGTTATTGTCAGCTATTTGTTGCTTTTGGTCATATTGCAGTTGGCTATGTCTCCTTGTGGCGCTTAACAGGCTCCCAATACTCCTCTCCTCCATCCCCTTGTCCATTCCCCATCTCCCCAATCGTTTGATAAACGTACAAAAGTGAAAACACATTTTGCATTCGGCCGCGTTGCCACTTTGCATACACCACCCCTCCCACT
This sequence comes from Drosophila limbata, assembly GCA_963924055.1. Lineage (NCBI taxonomy): Eukaryota > Metazoa > Arthropoda > Insecta > Diptera > Drosophilidae > Drosophila > Drosophila limbata. Next base: position 15,863,737 of record OZ001355.1, on the reverse strand, counting down.
CCCTCCACCACCACACCAGCTCCATGGAGTGTTAAGCTTGCAACGTTGCAACAGAAGGTGGCGTGGCGTGGCAGGGACGGAAGCGGAGGCGGAGGCGGGTGGCAAGGATAAACAGTGCGCACAGCTATTGTGAATGCGGCTAAGCTGGAATTGTCATGATATGATCGGCGTCATTAGTAATCGGGTCTCTGACCCTCCTGATCTGGCTCCTACTTATAATAAGTGAGGATTGTCGAGTCTTTTGTCAGGATTACTTTCTGATTTTCTAAACTGTTGTTAATCAGTCAAAACTGAGTATTATTTATGTATTTCATGCATTTGAAGTGATTTTGATTATCATTAGTTTGATTAGAGTTTAAGCACCCATATTAAATTATTTCTATGTGTAAAATCTTTCATTTGGATCTTTTATTTTCTTAATTTCATTTATATACTTTAGTTAATATATTTTAATCAATCTTTTGGGATCTTTTATTACCTATTGACAATTAAATAAATGTAATTAAATATAAATTACTTTCCATTACTCCTTTTTTCTTATAGCCTGGAAATTCTTACTAACACTGTTAAAAATATTTAGATTTTCGGATATTTACCCTCAACTTCTCCTTACTTTTTCTTCCTTCTGTGCATTCCTTTACCTCTCTAACATACCTAAGATTGCACCTTGTTTTCTCATTTCAAGCAAGTCTTTTTTGTCTCTCTTGCCAATTGCTTTCCATGCATATTTTTGGCTTTAGGCCTCCTCTTCTTCTACAACCCCGCCACCTGCTTATTACCATTTTTTGTTGTGTGCCTGATGAAGTAATACAATTAAATGTCATACCACACAAAAGGAAAACATGCAGCGGAAAACGCCGCTTGCAGATGTCCAGGCACATGTCTGGGCCATTAGGCAAAATGGCCAAGTCGTGAGTTGGTGTTAACTACAAACGAGTTGAATTCGTTTTCATTTGTTGGCCAACGTAATAAATAGCCTCCATTATAAGCAATAATAAAATGAGAAAAGGGGTTTCTTTTTGCTTAAACCAAACATTTTTCACGGAAATACAAAATACATTTTAATGAATATTCTATTTGATGAAATTAATTATATAAATACAATTAGGTTTATATTGTTCATAATATATTTTATATTCATGTTATTATTTTATTTTATATTATTTCATACTTTAACCCCAATTATAATATTATTTTTCTATGCTCACCAGGACAATGTATAATCTAAAGTTAACTTTTGGCTATTCATTTGAAGGACTATATGGCGAAAACTGTTGATAAACTCGCACTTCATTCATCGACATCATCATTAGCCCAAATTTTGTGGTCCTTTGGTCTAATGAATGAATGAATCATTTGAAAGTTTGGCCAACTAATAAGACATATTGTGCAGCCAGGTCAGGTAAGTAGACCCCGAAAAGGAAAAAGAGTCCTGAGACCTGAGACCTGAGGCCCGAGTCCTGTTATTCTGGATTTTTTGAGTGTGGTATGGATTGTTTTTTTCGGGTACTGGAGTTTGGGGCACGTGTAAAGCGAGTCAACCTGTTGTTGCAAGTTTGGCAACTTGTTCGCCTCCTTGGCTAACCGTAGCACATTACAACTAATACACTCAGACGACGATGATGTTGTAGCCCAAAAGTTTGCGTTCTTTGAATTTCACAAAGCGCATAATTACCAACAACATGATAAAAAAAAAAAAGAAAAGAGAGAAGAAAATATTAAGGAAACGAAGTAAATACGATGAAGACGCAAAATGGGAGACAAACTTTTCGACAAAATTATTTGTGGTTGTACGTAAGGAACGACAACAACTAAAGACAGCATGACACAGAACGATAGATGGTGAAAGAGAGACAGAGAGGGAGAGAGAGAGAGAGATGAATAGCGAGTGGAAAACTTTTACATAAAGAAAAGTTTGCGCAAACCAACTTAAAGAAAATTATAATTACACGCACAGTCAGCCATATGGCTGAGTCCAAGTCTTGGTCGGGTTGTGGTTTCTTTTTTGAGGGCTGAGCGTTGAGGGGTTGTTATAGAAAAGCAAAAGAAAATACTTTAATTGCCGTTAGTTTTTCGAAGTTTTCGATTCGCAATTTGTATGTGAGGACAAATGACAGACAAACAAGCGCAGCAAATTATGGAAAAATATGCTAAAAATTGCTTTGAAGCATGAAAATTTTACTGAATAATTAGACTACCACCTGACTACTTGCCTGCCTCTGCCTCTGCCTCTTCCTCGAACAAAAACAACTTGGAAAACTCAAACGCAGCAGAGGGAAAAGTAACTCCTACACACACACAGCCCACAAAAATTGAATTGCCTGGATTGAATTACGTGCTGAGCTTACTAAGGAACCGCCTTTGGCTTTTTCGTAGTTTTCTGTTAGTTTTGATTTTTATTTTCCTCAAAACTTCATAATTGGCTGGGCCAATTAAAATGAATTCAGCCTTTCTGCAGGAGTCGACGGACTGACTTGGGCTTTAAGCATTCTCAGACTACGAGTACCTTCTCGCATTGCCACACAATTTTTCATTAACATTTGTTTACACTTCATAAATCAAAAAGCCAAAGTCGAGAGGGGTCAGCATAATACAGCCATTGCAAGTATAAAATAAAAATTACAAAAAAAACATTACAGACAGCAATTGAATGCTTCCTTCGCCTTGTTTAATTTTCATTTCAGTCGACACTTGACCCTTCCCAAACATCTGACCCCTACACTCCCCCAGCCTTTGGGGTCAGTTTCATTTATTTAATGCATGCACAATTTGCTCTTCAATTTATGAGCTAAAATGGGAAATATTACTCGTAATGCAGATAATTTATATTTTTTTAAATACATGATTTTAACAAAAAATTTTAGTTTCAGTTATTTATATTAAATAAAGTCCTAATATAGATGCATAATTTCTGATTGATATCTAAAATATTAAAATATAAACAAGTTTAAAATATTTTTTAAGTTAAAGATATTTTCTTTCTTCTACCTTTTTATTTTCTATTCTGACGATTTCTCATCCCCTTCAAAAAGTATTTTATACCCAACCCCAGAATCCTCTTTCTTTCCATTCTTTTGTGAATTCTTTGAATGTTGCGTTTTTTTTCATAATATTTGTAGCCGGATTCATAGCTGAAGCATTCCATTTTCATTTGCTTTTAGTATCCTAGGGGTCATCTGAGTGCCAACCCCTATTTAGCATTGACCATGGTCACTTCGTCTGCAAAGTGTTTCATTTATTTAATGCATGCACAATTTTCTAGACACTTTAACTGCGACTTTTGATTTTCACTCCGGACTCTGGAGTTATGGGGCTCAGTCTGACTGGGGCTTAGGGTTGTTCGGGCTTTGACCAAACAGCCAGCTACCCTGCAATCGAGTTTTACAGTTTTTGTTTCATTTTTATTGCACGGCAAGAGAAATAAACAGCAAGAGGCCATGTAGACAGCGTCTAGTGCTAAAAAACAGAACAGAAGGCCAGACGAAAATAAAAACACGCAAATAAAAGGATTTTCGCGTTTTCTCTTTGGCCAAGAAGCGGCGCGTTGGCTTTTAGCTTTAGCTTCATGGCGTTAAGAGTGCAGTTTTCCGGCTGCTAACTTTCATTAAAGTCCCGGGCAAGTGTGCATGCAAAACTCTAAGCCATGTTGCTGTCCTCGGCACAGCTCGGTTGACTAGACAAATTTGATTGAGAATTATGGACGGAAGAGAAGAGCATTACAGAGTCAGCTCTGGGATGTGAACAGAGGCGCAGCTGTTGTTCTTAAAAGGATGCATCCCTTGCAGTTGCTTTAAAAATAAATAAATAACTTGTTTAATTCAGAAAATGGAATTTACGAACCTCATTTAAAACGACTTTAGTTCCTTTTATTATTTTCTTGTTATTTAAAAACTTGAATATGATATTTTAAATTCAAGTTGTTTTGAGGCCAGTCTAAAATATTAAATATAATATTGTTAGGGAAGACAGACTTTAAATGATGGTTGCTATAATCTCGATAGATTTCGACATATTTAAGAGTTTCATACGATTTATAAATTGTTTTCTGGGTTACTTCCCAGAGAAGCATTTATTAACATTTATTTACCTGCATAATGACTCATTATGCAACTTCCGTGAATTGATTTGCAACCATTAAGATATACGAAGCGACTGTGAGAGAGTGAGGGGGAAGAGAAGAAGGAGGATATCAATTCAAAGTCGGTTAATTTGATGCCCATCGCGGGCGAGGGCGACATCATCTGGGCAGGTCTGGCCCGGTCTGGTCTGGGCTTGGCCTGAACTGAATGGGACTGTCTGACTGGAATCAATGACAGAAATATGAAATGAAAATATAATTGGTAATTTATTGTGTCTACAGATTGTTGCACGAATCGAAACGCGAGCAAACCAAGTAAAATAATAAATGCACGTAAAATAAGTGAATATATATGTATGTATATATGTGAGTCTGAATTCGAATACGAGTTGTCGATCCGTCTGATGCCTCATGGATATGCATTGCATTTTGAGTTTACAGTGCCAGCCGCACTCTGCCCTCCTCCCTCCTCCCTCTTCACCAATCACCCTCTCTCTCTCTCGCTGTGTGCGTCAGTGGCATGCAACTTCAGTCGGCACCACTCTCTGCCAACTCCACTCGAGTGCGCACCAATAAAAATAATATAAATTTTGCCATAATAAAAAGCGCAGCACTCACTGCAGCGGGTGAGTATAATAAAAAAAATCACAAAAACACACGAGCCGACCAAATAAATCACACAACTTTTCAGACATGGAGCCCGCCAAGTCGGTGGATTCTGGCTTGTGCTGCCTGCACCACTGCAACACTGCACCACTGCAGTCTGGCAGACGCAGAAACCACTATGGGGTTGAGTGCTGCACTTCCGTCTATTCCGAATGACAAATAGCGTTCAGATAGTTAGATATACATAGATAGATACTTCACATAGATAGATTCAGTATGATATTACTCTTTTTTAGGAATGATATCGTGTTGATAGGTTATCGATATATTATCGATATGTTGTATATGGGTTTTTTGTAACTCCATGGTTTTATCAAAACTGAAACTGAACTGAAACTGATCATATTTCAGCCTTTAAATTGATTCTGCACCTAAAATATATTCATTTGAAAAATCTAATTTTTTTTCGAAAATTTTCAATTATTGTCATCAAAAACTTTAAACTCTTCTAACTTTATCAAAACTGAACCGATTTTCAAGCGGAATATCATGGTTTGGCCTCTGAATTTATTCTGCAATCAAATATAAATAATTTCGATAAATGATTTTTTTCTACAGAATGCGATTTTGATGCAGAGGGTCCCCCTTTCAATATGGGCTTATCAATCAATGGCGTGCAATGTTCACAAGCAATAAGTAATTAACATATTAATAGAAATGTCATATCATTATGTTTAAGCTTTAATGCCCTCAGATATCAAAATTGTAAATGGCATGTTTGCCTCGGACATTTTATGTGAATATATCCCCTATATACCATCTGAGTATTCACATGAGCATATGTGAATTATTATGAATACCCTGAAATTTGAGACTCTGAAAGCGTTTGCCAAATGATGATGACCGATCATTAATAATGCGTCCTGCGTCCGTTTTGCGAAAGGAGCAAAGAGAGCAAAGGAAAGCCGCAGCATGCGGGCTATTTTACCTGGTCATTGTTGCAGCTGCAGCACCAACAGCAACAACAATCAACAATCAACAAACAACATCAACAATGAATGAGCCACAACTCAATGGTTAACAATGGCAGGCAATGGGTTAACGTCGTTTAGTTCAGTTCAGTTCAGTTCGGTTCGATTTGATTTGATTTCGATAAATCAATTGGCGGTACGCAAACTGTCAAAGCAACTGAAGCTGAAGTCGCAACTTTCCATTTTGTGGCAACACGGCGTCGGCGGCATTTATTAGAAATCGTTCAACATTTGACAATAAATCAGAGCGCAGCACTTCAAAGTTGACACATTTTGTGGCTGCAACAAAGTGTCTCAAGTATTTCAACTATTTCGGCCAGGCCAACAGCGTTGTCAACTCACTTTTGGGAACACGCAAGAGTTAACAACGATCAACTGCCAAATGTGTTGGCCAAGTGTTTGTTCATTAACGCCATTAAACCAGTTTTGACATTTTAATTAAAGCCGTTGCACTGTTGCGTTGCAGCTGCTGCCCCATGCAACAGGACAAGGTCAGGATCATAGATCATAGGCGAACGCTTATCGGTGGCAGCAACAACAGCAGCAACAACAGCAACAACAGCAACAACAACAGCAACTAGATGTCCGCTTATCGGGCATATCAGTCGCCGTCATCTGCATCGCCTTTGGGGCATGTCCTGCGTTCAACATCGACGACGACGACGACGACGACGACGGTGGCGGCAGCGGCAGCGACCGCGGCAGCGTTGCAACAAGACACAAAAATTTGCATTTACCAGCCTGTCGCCCACTTAATTACGCAGCAACAGCAGCGCAGACGCCGACGCCAGCGTTGCAACAACATGTTGCACATTACACTAACAAGCATGCCACAGCGCTGTTGCAGCAAAGAAGACATTGAACCATCCCACAAACAATCAAGGGAGCTTTTGAAAATAGTTTTGGATAGCTTTAGATTAAGCTTAAAGCTTTGAACATCTTATGATTTGGTAGATGGGTTATTGACTTTTTTAGGATATTATTGTTTTTGAATAGCACTTTTTTTGTCAATAACATGAGTATATGGTGAACAAAGCTTGATAGTCTGGGAATAAAACAAGAATAAAACAAGAATATACAAGATTTTTAGATCTAGTTTGTCTAAATAAAAAAAATTTTTATTACTCTTAATTTTAGAATTCTATTATTATTTCAAAAATATGTCTTAAAATTATAATACATAAAAAGAGATAAATACAATCTAAGAATAAAATTAAAAAAAAATATTATATTTCTAGGTCATTCCTTTTAAAAATAGTATACTCAGATATACACGCATGTCTTATTATTATTATAATTATTTTTTATTGTTTGAAACTCGTTGCTCTTATTTCAAATATGTTCCTATAATTTAATTAATTGCAATTATATTCCTAGAATTTAATTAATTCCAAATATATTCTAGAATTTAATGAATATTATATTGTAATCGACACATTTGTGGGGTGTGCAGTGCGAAACGGATACGTGCAACTAGAAATATTTCGCAACAAATTATTCAACACTTTGCATGCACAGCGACAACAGTTGGAGTTGGAGATATGCGGCGACCCTCAGCCGCCCCAGACTTGGGCTCCCAGGGCAACCAGGCCAACGTCAGACCAAACCCGACCAAAGGCAGCTAACCAAACTGAACCAAAGAATCGCCCCTCGCTCTCCGCCGCACTGTCAACATCTTGTCTTTAGTCTTTGGGCTGCTGTTTGTCATTTCCTTTTTGCTGTGGCTGTTGCTGTGGCTGCGGCTTGTTAAATGCTGTTGGAATTTGCCACAGCCGCAGCCAGCGGATGACAGGAATAGCAACGTGAACGGGGAAGGGGAGGGGAAGAAGCGAGGAGTCTTGGATGGGAGGCAAAGGATTTAGATTGGCAATGGCAATGAGAGTTGTGCACGTAAATCATGCCAATTTAAATGAGCAAAGTCTTCGGCCTACCTGCGTCTCGTTTTGACACTTGTCATTGCTGGCATGCGGCATGTGGATGGGCGGCAGCCTGTGGCCTGAGCCATGTGGCATGTGATGTTGCAGCAACACTAGAACGAGATTCGCAGACTGTATGACGTCGTCACCGGAAATGCTGCACTTGTCGTCGACATCGTCTCTGATGGGGGCTGCATTAATCAGCCAACGCGCTGATTGAGTAATGTCTCCTTCCCTGCCTTCCCCTTTCACTGCCTTTTCATGGGCCAAGCAGCTGCAGCGATGCGTTAACATGTGCTAAGCTGCGTCGCGAAATGACCATTAAAATGTTATCGCTTATTTATCGCTCAAGATTCGAGCAGAGTCTCAGTTCCAGTCCCAGCCTCAGTCTGAGTTCCACTCCCCAATTCAAGACTCGATCCGAGTCTGTTGGCGGTCCCCCTCCTCCTGCCTCTCTGGGCTAATCCAGGCACGCATGCGATGCTCTGCCACGCTGGCAACATTGTTGACAAAGTGTGCAACAAAATGTTGCCTGCAACACAAGGCGCACCAACGAAACAAACAACATTATTGCAAAATTATTGTTGTTAATGTTGCCTGTGCATTTATGACTTGTATAAAGTGCTCCGGCACAGTGGTGTGTTATTTATTTGCACTGCACAAAATTTAATATTTGTAACATGTGATTTATTGCGGAGAAGTTGAGAATCCATTTTATTAAATTTAATACAAATATATTAAAACTAAAGTGTAAAGTAAAAGTTTAATATTTGAAGTATGAATTTAAATACTGAATATTAGATATAATTACAGGCAGAGGAATTGAATTATACGTGATATAACATATCATTGAAGAATATTTAAATTACCAAATTTAAACATTTAAACACAACACCATTATTATATTTTGTTATGATTTAATTGGTTGCTATACTCAGATAATTTGTTTGAAAAATGCTCTCTTTTCATAAATGATCATATTTTTATTTAAAGTGCAACAATCTTTCAACAAATCTTTTTATCAAAATTAAGTTTTATGCAACGATTTTTCATTTAAATGATCTTTAAAAGTCAAACATTGTTGATACCTTTACTACTCTTATTAAAGCCATTTTCGTGCCTTGTTTGGATTGCATTGTGCCAAATGGAATTGCAATCAAAGTGAATCTAAATTTATTGATTAGAGTCATTCAATTGCCAGCTTTCCCGCTTCAAGTGTATCTTCCATAATCCGTTGCATAAGTATTCAAGTAGCAGGCCAAAAGCCAAGAATCTTCCTGCTGCCTGCTGTTAGCTGTTAGCTGGATACCCGGCCCTATCTGCTGGCCAGTCCGGTGTTACAACCTTCGGCTATCTCAAGTGCATTCTGGCCCAACTGATTGGTGGCCTGTTGAATGCTAAGTTGACGCTTTGATCTTGTCTAGCGCGTAAATCTGGCGATGCGCTTTGAGATTAAATGCCATTTGTGTGGCGATGGGGAAGCCAGCACTCAATCTGACCACATATCTTCCCGTCTCTCTCTCTCTCTTTCTCCCTCTGCCTGTGTGTGTGCACTTGGCAAATTAAGCAGACTTCCCGGTATTGTGTGGAGCTGTGGAGTTGTGGAGTTGTTGATACCCCTGTGCCAGCACCTGTTCATTAAATGGCCGCTGGAAATTATAGTTGGGCGAGTGCAGTAAACAAATGTAATCGACATCCTGTGTGCAGGTCCAGGCCACAAAGGATGCCGACAGAGACCGAGACAGAGAAATGCCGTGCCACAACGTCTGTGCCGTGCCACGTCTTATGGGGGCGCCACAGAGCTCGAAATTAACTAGAACGCAAAAGCAAACACAAAACGGAGAAATACAGAAAACGACAGCAAAAACAAATAATAAACACAACAATTTTTTGATTTACCATGAAATTTAAATGACCCAAGAAAGGAATGGAGAGAGGAGAGGGGATGGAGTGGCAACAGCTTGAGACTTCACTTTGCGTTTTATTGTCAAGACTCGCAAATATTGTCAAAAGACTTTTCACGGAGGGAATGAGAGGGGCATAAGGCCGGGAGGGAGGAAGGGAGACGCATTTGCATCTCGTTGCAACGGAAGCGCCAGAGATATGAGAAAAGATGCCGACAATGGGACAACACTGGAGACTTGTCTGTGCATCTGTATCTGTGTCTGTATCTGTATCTGTGTTTGTGTATCTGGGTCTGTGTTTGTGTATCTGAGTATCTGAGTCCGGTCCCAATCCTGTTTTTGTTTGCGCCGGCGCTTCAAGTGTCCCTTTGGAGAGGCGGCTTCAGGCTTCAGGCCAGCCCAGGCAGTTGTCGTGCCACTTGTTTGGATTTATAAATATTTTTGGTTTGCTTAGGACGACACTCGAGTCTCGAGACCGTAGACTCGAGAGTCGAAAGTGCCAGGCAATCAAAAACAAATTATGAGTGCTACAATTTGCTTAGCCGGGGCCTAGAGATATGCTAATGGATCTCAGTTTGCCTTATCTCAAATGCAACGTGCAACAAACTGCTGCACTTGGCCAAGTTGCAAGCATTTCAACGTTTCAAGACGGCATTGAACTTTCGCCAAAGGCTTCAACACAGAATTGAATTGAGAGAAACGAGTGGAAACTAAAGACTAGAGAAGACAATGGGCCACAGTCGACACTCTACTGACCCAGTTGGTTAGTGGTAAGAAGGGGGAGAGGAAGATAGGGAATAGGGGCTGGGTTCGGGCCAAGATAATCATGAGTGCAAATCCTATATCAATAATTGACTTAAAACCAAACAATTTATGATGACCTCAGCCCAAACAAAGGCAGCTCAGCTCAGTTCAGGAGGATCCCCAGAAAAGGGTGCGGTAATCAAAGGAATTGGCCAACAGATTTAGCCAAACAGATAACGGCCAACTCAGCGCCAAGACCTGAAAACTGATGACGTTGTTATTGCCTTTGTTGTTGTTGCCAATGATGATGCTGATGCTGATGCTGATAATGTACTCGATGAACGATAGAGCACGCCGAGTGCAATGGAATGGAGGGAAACAAAACCCACGCAAAACTAATGTGAAAGTCAAAGAGGGCAACGGGCAGGGACAGGACCAAGAAAAGTACACTGAGAGAAAGGCAAGTCTACAAATCCCATTCTTAAATAAAGTGTAAGTCTCCTCAAAAGGCCGAATAAGTTGGACACTTTGACAACTGAATATAAAATTCGGCTTAAGTTGAATGTTAAAGTTATTTAGATGTAAAATACGATATTTAATTAAAATGAATTGAATTTTATTTTTGGTTTTTATCTTACTCATTTAAATTATGTCACTCGTCACTAACAATTTAAAAAATCTTAAATGAAAACAAGTTTTGCCTTGGCTTTTATTTTTTATATTTATATTTTTGATTGAAATTAATTTAATTTAGAACTTTTCGTTTCTTTTCTTATGTATATATTCATGGTTTTCTCCAAGTGTATCCTTTGACTGTCGATGACAACGACGACGACGACGACGATGACTGGCGCGAGCTGCAATGTTGACCTTTGGAGCAACTCTCTGAAAACATCTTTATGCTGACTGGAGAGCAATAAATAGCAGCACCAAAGAATTCAAGTGGAAAAGCATGGCAAATAAATACAAATATGTTGCGGATAAATATTATTTGTGGCGCGAACTATGAGTATAAGTCGAATGAGAATGAGAATGAGAGATTCGCGGATGGGGAGAGACTTTGACTAGGCCAGGCCAAAACAAAGGCCATGGCTTACAGTTGTCGGCCAACTGGGTCAGCAAGTCAAGGACCAGTTAAAGAGCGCTCCAGGGATTTGTGCGCATTTCCATTTAGAGAACTTGAGACTGAAATTATGGACAGTAGCAAATAAGTGCATAAATTTGAGTCAAACTCAAAGCAAACGCATCAACTGCAAATCGAATCGAATTGAATCAAATCAAAGTAATGATGACTTGTTCATTTCAGAGGTAGTTGACTTATCGACGGACAACTTGTTCCACTCCACAGTACTCAACTTTTCTCCTATTTTTCAGCTGACTCACTTATGTAATAACAAAATTGGCATAAACATGTGTATTAGAAGCAGCCCCGACGACACTTCGAGTAGAAGAAATGGGTTTCTATCCTATTCCTATCCGGATTACTCTCTGTCCTCTGGCAAAGATATTCCAAGAACTGCTGTGTCACTATTGGCGAAGGGTAACCCAAATCGAAGTATCTACATTTTGAGTGAACCTGCAGTGAAATCGAACGAAGTGGGCGATGAGTCAACTATTCATACAAAGGTCAAAAGCGCCAGCTCAACTTTAAACTCAACTTGGGAATTGTTGTTCTCAATTGTATAATAATTTTCTTATTTATTTAATTTTTTAAATTGTAAATATTATTCGCATCACTATTACATTAATCTGTACACTAGTTCAATTTTAAAACTTTAATTAAAATTTGAATTCCGTTTTATGTAAAATTCTTAGTCTGTGATAAAAAGTATAAATATTTTCATATATGAGTCAACAAAAATATGTTTTTTTAAATCAAAACTTTGAATATTTGTTTAATACTTTGAAAAAATAAAGTCTTTTGTTTAATAAATGACTCTACAGAAATATTATTAAATATATTATGATTATTCCAGCTGTCTTTATAGCCAATAAATTTTGAAACTTACTGTTGCCAAGACAGCGTTACTTAGAGTTCTATTAAAAGGTGCCAGCTGCTGCGATTTTGGCCATATTCTTCGATATCCAACAGCCAAAAGAACAAAGTCCACATTAATTACGTGTATTTTGCAGCCATGTGAACAGGACGTTGCAGCTTAAGGACTTTTACAGCGACCTCAACACACCAACGCACACTGCGGCAAGTACATGGGTAATCAGTTCTAATGCCACCTCCCACCTTCACCCACCACCACTACACATTGTTGAACAAAAGTTCCATTGTACCGATTTGATTGACATCATTAAGACCACCACCACATAGGAGCTGGAACCACTGCGAGTTCCACGCTTGTGTGTATGGGCAACCACTCAGTGGTGCAGCTTAAGCGGTGCCCAGCTAATAACCACGAGAGGCAAGAGGCAGATAAAATGTTGTTGTTAATGTTGTTGTTGCTTCTGTTGTTGTTGTTGTTGTTGCTGTTGCGTAGCGCCACTTAAGTAAAGACGCTGTGCGTCGAGCAGGGAGCATGAGGCATGAGACAGCAAACTCTGCACTGTCTCTGTCTCTGCCTCTGTCTCTGTCTCTGTCTTTGTCTCTGGCTGTGCTTGTTAGCTGTCAAACTCGAAAATTTGCAATGACAGCAAACATTGGCAGCGTCGGCATCGACGTCGGCGTCGGCGTCAGATAAGCAGCGAAATGAACGCGGCCGTTGCACAAACTAAAAACTCATTGTCAGACGACGTTCGCTGTCTGTTTGCCAAGTTGGCAAGTTGCAAGCGGCAGCAGCCAAGAGGCAACCCGATCCGCATTGGGGGTGCGTTGCTGCATAATAAACTGCAGCAGGCACTGGACATGGCAGCGGCATGGGGCAAGAGGCAGGAGGCAGGAGGCAGGTGGACAAGGGGTGCAGGGTCAGGCAGCAGAAACAATAGGGCGCCAGTTAGCCTGCTGCCGTTGCGTGGCGAGTGCTGAGTGGAAAGTGGCAAGGGGCGAGTGGAATGAATGGCGGCAACTGCCGCAGCGCAAAGAAACAATAAACACACGAAAATAATGTAATGAGTGGCAGCAGTGGGACAAGTGCAGCTTAGGCCGAGAGTGGCTCAATCACAGTGGCATCAAATCACACTTTACTACACAAACTTCGAGCTAGAGAATATATCTGATTAGGCATGACTGATAGTCAAAATGGTCACTAATAGCTATTATTATTATTTTACTTATTCTTGCAACTATAGTAATTGACATTAATTTCTGTTAATTTAAATATTCATTTTAAATCACTGACATTATGGCCACTCTAATAGTTATTATTCTTATTTAATTGAATACTAGCGAATAAACTTAAAGTTCAATTACGTATGGTCACCCTAATTCTTATAATAACATTGTCAAATACTCTTGCAAATTAATTTATTTTATCTTGGCAATCAAATAACTTTAAAGTGACACTCTAACTTATTTTCTGAAAATCCGATTATGGTCACCCAAATTCAAATTATAGCTAATAATTCTGGATTTTCCTGACAATTTTTCCATGTTAAATTGATATACACATATTTTTCATTTAATTTTTATTTTGACACGCGACGTATGGTCACCCTAATTCGTATATAAGCATATAAATCTTTGTTATCTTGACAATCGTTTTAGTTTAAAGAGATGTACATATCTTATAAAAAAACCTCTTTACGAGGTAAAAGTCTAGTGACGAAAACATTTTCATGCCCCAAAATTTCTGATATCCAATTTTGTGACGAAAAATATTAAATTTTACACATGAATTATTAAACAAAAATGTTTGTCACTGGCACTGCGCTAAAAAATACTATTTATTAGGTATGAAAAATTAAGCGCAATGTGCCCAGTGACAAAAATTTTTGTTTAATAATTCATGTGTAAAATTTAATATTTTTCGTCACAAAATTGGATATCAGAAATTTTGGGGCATGAAAATGTTTTCGTCACTAGACTTTTACCTCGTAAAGAGGTTTTTTTATAAGATATCAGAAGTTTTTTAATAAGACATTGGAAATTTTGACAATTGATATATTTTTCGACAGTGTCACTTTGTCAGTCGGTGTTTATTGTTTGTACAAGCAAAAGCAAACTGTCTGGCAACACTGGTTTCCTTCATAGTTTAATTCATTTGAATAAATTAAAGCCCACATTGTTGTAAGACAAAACTGAACTGTCTGGCAGCACTGGTTATTATCGCTTCACATAAATATTTTATTTACATACGCTTCTGGCATTGTTACTTTGCTAGAAGATTTTCAATATGCACACAGACAGATCGACTACAGCGATTCTTTATTTTGCAGCTAAGATTTCTGCCAACACCTTTTTTAAATTGAAAAACAATAAAAAAACATTAGTGGATCATATACTAACAAATTAATTGCATTTAAAAATAAAAACATAAAAAAGTTTCGTCCGTGCCTGAATTCGAACCCGGAACCCGAGCTGAGAATTCATGCAAAAATCGGGCGCTCTACACTTTGCGCCACTGGCGATCTTTAAGAACGACTGTCTAATAATAGATTTCATTGTTACTGGACTGTTAGTCAAATAAAATTGCCGCTGCTGTTCTATTTTAATTCAAAGTAAAACGTATATATTCAGTTAATAGGTTATATCTTCCAAACCAATCAATAAAAATGTATGCATGATAATCATCTACTAACAAATTAATTGCATTTGAAATTAAAAAAATAAAAAAGTTTCGTCCGTGCCTGAATTCGAACCCGGAACCCGAGCTGAGAATTCATGCAAAAATCGGGCGCTCTACACTTTGCGCCACTGGCGATCTTCAAGAACGACTGTCTAATAATAGATTTCATTGTTACTGGACTGTTAGTCAAATAAAATTGCCGCTGCTGTTCTATTTTAATTCAAAGTAAAACGTATATATTCAGTTAATAGGTTATATCTTCCAAACCAATCAATAAAAATTTATGCATGATAATCATCTACTAACAAATTAATTGCATTTAAAATTAAAAAAATAAAAAAGTTTCGTCCGTGCCTGAATTCGAACCCGGAACCCGAGCTGAGAATTCATGCAAAAATCGGGCGCTCTACACTTTGCGCCACTGGCGATCTTCAAGAACGACTGTCTAATAATAGATTTCATTGTTACTGGACTGTTAGTCAAATAAAATTGCCGCTGCTGTTCTATTTTAATTCAAAGTAAAACGTATATATTCAGTTTATAGGTTATATCTTCCAAACCAATCAATAAAAATTTATGCATGATAATCATCTACTAACAAATTAATTGCATTTAAAATTAAAAAAATAAAAAAGTTTCGTCCGTGCCTGAATTCGAACCCGGAACCCGAGCTGAGAATTCATGCAAAAATCGGGCGCTCTACACTTTGCGCCACTGGCGATCTTTAATTACGACTGTCTAATTATAGATTTCATTGTTTCTGGACTGTTAGTCAAATAAAATTGCCGCTGCTGTTCTATTTTAATTCAAAGTAAAACGTATATATTCAGTTAATAGGTTATATCTTCCAAACCAATCAACAAAAATTTATGCATGATGTATCAAAAAACGCGAAATATTAAAAGCTCAAACATATTCAAAATTAAAAAAAATCGCTAGCGGCGTTTTCTCGAAAACCGCCAAAATGTGGAAAAAATTACCTTTTTTCACCTGTAGCTTTTTACCTGTGTACTTTAGAAAAAAAGTTTGAACATATGCTAAAAAGCCCTTCAAAGTACCTTTCCAACGACGTATAGATCATATCTGTAGCTTCTATGGTTTGGACCCTATAGGGGTTTTTAGTTTTAGCGGTTTTTAGCGATTTCCCGCTAAACTAGCTATTTTTCGAAAAAGTCGTAGAACAAACGTTTCTATATTTTTGAACAGGAACAAGTCCTCATTCAAACATTTTAGCTAAATTAACGATTTGATCCAAACAAACAAACAGACAAACAAACAAACAGACAAACAGACAAACAGACAAACAGACAAACTGACTTTTCATCTCATTTTCGGAAAGCGACTAAAAATTTCAAAATTAATTATCTTTTGAACCAGTAGTCGGATTTTGATGATTGAGGTGTCATTCGACGCGTATTTTTATGAGAAATATTAAAAAATTAAAAATGTTGACCAAAAAGCTCCAGCGGCCCCATTAGCTCCAATCGTTTAAAATGTGACCCTCCCACTTACACCTGTTTATCTCACAAACCAGGTGAGTTTTTAAAAGTCTTAGTATGCACATTTGTAAGTTAAATTTATACCTTTCGATCGGTATATAATTCGACCTGATCGGACAGTCAAAGCAAATTTTTCATTCTTCCTGTGTATATATGCTAGTCGCCTTCGCACCCTTCGTGCTGCTTTCGTCACTAGCGCGGACTGCCGTCCGCAGTGATATATTTGTCAGCCAATTGTTGTTTTCGACCCACTGTATGCCCACTTATGGTGGCCATATTCCTTAACTGGGGAGCAGAGTGAAATAGTGCAAAGAGCATATTAAATTCAGTTTTAAGCATGCACCGTGAGAAACGCACCAAGTGGGCGGATACCCTTTTGCATAGGCTAAAGAGAGAGAGGGAGACAGGGAGAGTGAGAGGGAGTGGGGGCGTGGAAGGAGTTGCCACTTCGTATTCATAATTGATGCACACTGCATTACTAGACAGAAAGCTGAGTGGCATCAAAAAGGGACAGTGCAACTGGAACTGCTCTCCCGTGGCAGCTGCAAATGTGGCACAAGAAACGGCGCTTTGTGGCAACCATCATTGTCTGTCTGTAGTGTGCAGCAGCATCTTTTTCCCTTTCCCCTCTTACGTTGCTGCTGCCTTATATTAATTAAGAATTATTTTAATTAACGTAATAAATTTGCGGATACAACAAAAAATAAAATGCGCGTTCGTTTAATTTTTTTCTCTCTTTTTGTTCGTGCAACGTTTTGTGGCCAGGTTCGTGGCATTGGCATTGACTTGGCCAGCCCCGAAAAATGTGCGAAAATTTATGTTGCATGCGATTTTGGTGACTTGTTTGCAACTTGTTTGCCATGTTCGATTGGGGAGCCACCAGTCGAGTGGCAAGTGGGTCAGAGTCAGAGTGGCTCAGCGGTGGCATGCCGCAGCCTTTGCCTGCTGCTGCCCCTGCCCACTCTGCCGAATTTCAATTAAATGCACATAAATTTAAAATTAGTAATAACTTTGGAACGCCAAGTTGGAGTTGGAGTTGAAGCCAAAGCTGGAGTTGAGCTTGAAGTTGAAGTTGAGGTACAAAACGTTGCCAGACACGCAAAAACGCAGGATGAGGACGGCGGCAGCTGTTGCCCATTTGCCCGCATTTGCTAAAGTCGTCGACGTGACCCGTTGCCCGTTTCCTCTTTCCTCTTTCCCCTTGCCCGTTTCCTGCCACACAGCTGCTTGCCTCGCCTCGTCGCATTCAGTTAAAAAATCTGTGTGCCTATTAATTAGCCAAACTTCAACACCTGCTGTGTGTGTGTGTGTGTGTGCGCAGACCAAAATTAACTTGACAACACGACTGGCCTAATACCCCACTCCCACTCCACCCCTCTCACTCACACTTGCACTTGCCTCTCTCTCACTCTTCCACTCTTGCTTTGGATCCTTATTTGGGCTGTGAATTGGAAAATAATTGGGCGACAGCCATTAAATTACAATGCCCAGTGGACAACGTTAGACGCCGCTAAGAGCGGCAGCTGAGAGGGGGGAATTGTTTCTATTTTTGGCTTGATTTGCAGCAGGTGGCGAGCCCATTGTCCACGTCCCGGCAATTATGACATTATAAATAAACAAAGACCAAATAGTTATTAACTAATAACTGACACGCGCCTTTTGCGCCCCTTAAGTCGAAGTTTTTGTTTTGTTTGGTTTGGTTTCGTTTCGTTGTGTGGGCTGATAAAGTTCATCAAATATTTATGTGAATGCCACCTGGCGACAGTCATGCCTTTTGAAGGGTCAGAGGTCAAGGTTGTCAAGGCATCAAATGAACCAAAATCATTGCACGTTGAACAGCTGAATCTAATTGGCCGAATTGGAATCCAAAATGGGCGACGATTGTTCACTTAATGTCTGATTAGCCGATATCCAAAGCTCACAAATACTGAACCTTATTAGTTTTGATTTGTGTATTTAAGCTTTAACATTTACTTGTATTATAAACATTTTTGAATATTGAAATATCTTGCTAAGTTAATAAGAATATTTAATATGTTAATAGCATCAGATGATTTCATTCAACTTTCGATAGTTAAGAGTATCAAGTTGTGAGGTTGTATAAAATATTTTATCTATGTTTAATATCTTTATTCTATTTATATTTTGTTTTAATATCTTTATCCCGTTTATAGGAAATTAATAAAAGCAACCTAATAATTCTTTCTACCTACGACTTCTTAATTTTCCCTAATCAAGTTACATCATATTTGACTTGAGTTGGATTTTATCACACGGCTTTAAACTGAGTGCCCGTTGAATACGCATTCATGCATTCACTCAGCCATTCACACTCTCATTTTAATGGAGTTTAACCTTGTCGGACTTAAGCTGTCGCATTAGAAGGCAGCATTCGACATAATCGAACTAATCAATTTGCGTAAATAAACTGCACACGGTTTATTATCGGGCAGGTGGCACGTGTCGCTTTGCCGTTGCATGAACCTCGATCCTGCCCCTGCCTCACTTGCGACATAAATCTTTATTTATAAAAGTGTAAACAAAAATTACTCATTCACGCGCATTTAAAAGAGACGCCGGATACGGGCGGAAACAAAGCAGAAGTGAATATGTTGAGACCTGAAAGGGAAAGGAGAGACGAGAAGTGAGAAATGTGGAGAAGGAAGCGTGAAAAAGGCTGAAATGCGAAAAATCAACGACTTCGACAGGGGAACAAGGGGGGGACACAGCTCCAAGTGTGTGCATGTGTATTAGCATGTGTGAGCCGGGGAGTCGGCGGTGCGGGGGGTGCAAGTGAAAGCAGGCATGCTTGTGGTGTGTGAAAGCACTAAAAACCCAATAACATCCCCCCAAACGCCCGCTAATGGCTCTCCAGCGAGCTTTGGCGTCGAACTCAGTCCCAGTCCCAATTCCATTCTCTCCCTGGTCCCTGGCGTTGGCCGCGTTGAAAAGTCAACGATTGCCGCGTTGCGGAAATTAACGGAAAATCAGCAGAGCAGGCAGCTGAAAAGAACAGAAAAGCAGAGAAAGAGGAAGAGGAAGAAAAGGCAGAAAAGGCAGCTGCCTGTTAATAGCAACAAATGCGAAGGATGCTTGATTTAATGTACAAAACTTTTTGATGTTTTGTGATGCTGATGCCTGATGTTGGCAACCATGAGACAGCCACGAAGCAGGCAGCAACTCTGGTAGCTTATCAGGAAAACAGACATTTTGCTTATTTAAAAGTAATTATGGGCACCTATGAGAGAGAGAGAGAGATAGAGACTCCGCGCAGTTGTCTCAGTGTCAGTCTGTCAGTCGGACAGAGGGACAGAGGGACGGACTGAACTAAAGACTGTTCGTCCTGTCAGCTCTCTTGCCAACTCATTGAAGCAGAATGCGGCAAATCACGCACCCAACTTTGGCTACAACTCTGTAAGGATTGGGTTGGGGTTCAGGTTCAGGTTCGGGTTTGGGTTCAGGTTCGGGTTGGAGGTGTATGTATACATATTCCATATAAATGTATACAAATTATGCGTATTTATCAGGAAAATTCAATGAACTGTAAATGGTGTGGAAGTTGTTCATGTGAGTCGAATGCGCGTGTGTATGTGTGTGTGTGTGTGTGTGTAAAGGTGTTCTGCCCCACGACCCATTGTTGTTCTGCGGTTGTCTGTTACAACATTAAGCCAAGGGGTCGGCCTGAGAATGTGCACAGGTGTGTGTCAAAAGGCATGCGAAACGGCAGCAAAGGGAGAGGGGAAAGAAGCCATGGCAGGGGCAGTGATAGATTCAGGGGAAGGGGAAGTAATATAATGAACACGCTGAGAGAATAGGCAAAGCGACACACGTGGATTGAGTTTGTATTAAAGTCAAGCTTAATCCGAAAATTAATTAAAGAATGGAAAATATGTAAGAGTGAGAGTTGAATAGTTGAACAAAGATAAAATTTAGCAATAGTTTGCACTATTGAAATAATTACAGATATCTCGCCCGAAGGCAGATTGATCCAATTTTTCATATAATATGTTTGTTGATATTCAAATATTTGCAAGGACATGTATAATAATCTATGGCTAGAAACTATCAGATTCTGCTTTGTTTCTTTATATCTCAACTCTTTTTAAAGTTGCCTGCTTTTCTTTCAATGGGATTTGGTTTCTAAAATCCAGCGTCTTGGATCATTAAAACTTTAGCTAAGCAACTGCATTTTCTGGCTTTTTGTCTTGTTGTTGTTGTTTTTTTGTTGCTGTTGTCATTGGTGGAGCTTGGTGGCGAAAAGGAAGGGAAGGGAGATGTGCTTGCCACTTGGCAGGCGAGTGGAAAACTTTTCATTTCACAACAACAACAACGACTGCAGCTGAATGCGAATAGTAGAGCTAACCGGAAGTGTAGGAGTCTGAAGGGGCAGGGGGAAGGGAGGGAGGAAAGAAAGGCCAAAGTGTAAAAGAAATAAACGGACTTAAAATAGGAAAAGTCAACATGAGCTGTGCGTTGTTGTCCTGGGACAGGACAGGATGTTGGCTGCCTCTGCCGGGGACTAACTTATTTTATTTCAGGACAAGAATGGCCAGGACATAGCCAGGACAACGAACTGCTGGGGGCTAAGTGCAAACTCAAAGATGAGATTTCTTTCTTCTGCCTTTCTCCTCAACTCTCCCCTCTTCCTCTCTCTCTCACTCCCAGCCATTTCTTTGGAGGGGCACAAAAGCGGAACGGCGCTCAAAATGACTGACACGGCTAGCTGGTCACATGGTCAAGAGCGTGAAGCGAGCCGTTGCTATAAAGTAGACAGCACACACACCAACACACACACACACAGACAATGCGAAATGAAATTCCATCGCTGTTGTCCCCCTACAGAAGAACATTTTGTATCTGGCTTAGTTGTTTTAAACTTTATTGTTTACGCTTCTGATCAGCAGAGACGCTGACGTCGACGTCGACGTCGACTGCGATGTCGTGGCGACCATTTTGTTGACTGCTGCGTCTTCTTCTTCTTCTTCAGCTCGCACTTTGGCCCATTGTGTGGCTCTAAAACATAAACGGAAGCGATTTATGGCGCAAACACAATGAACGAGTCAGCAGGCAACAACAACAAACAGAACAACAACACACAAAGGACACGGATACGGTCAGAGCAACAATTTGTGTAGTGTTGACCAGCATCGCAATGTCCCTATCCTTCCAGCACCTCCCCCCCCCTTCTTTACAGCCTGCTCGTCCTTGTCGTGGCAGCTCATAAAAAATACAAACAAACGGACATCAACTTAGATTTAGCGGAGGGTCTGACAACTCGGTCAGCTCGCAACTGTCTTAAAATATGGCCAGAAAGAAGCTAAAATTATGTCGATTCAACATTATTGTTAAATAATAATTACAGATTAGAAAGCTGAAAGAAGTACAAAATGATTTCTGACTATAAAATGGTAAATGGATAGAACTGTAGATACTCTATTATATATTATGAGAAATAAGATAATATGTAAAATGTATTTTTTTGTTCAATGTAATGAAATCGTATTTTAAAAAAACCAAACTGGATTTGATTTCCACCCTTTCGTATCTTTTGTATCTAAATATGTATTTTAAAAATCCTAGGAATGAAACGCATGACGGCATGTCAAAAAAAAGGAGTATAGAAGCATTTGTTAGCCCTTTTCTAGCTGCGCTGAAGCCCACCAAGTGCAGCTATAACCTAGCTAAAAAAGCGCTAAGCTCTCAGCACAAATCGCGTAGGATCTGACGTCGTTGGCATTGTTCGCTGGCCACAACTAAAGTGCTTGTCACTGGCCACGGCCCGGAAGTATCTTTATTTTAGCTTTGTTTGCACTCGCACACACACACTCACACACACAGCATAGAACACATACGTAAAGGAAACCCAAGTGTTATTATCCTGCTTAGCCATAATACGTTGTTAAAATGTTGAGTCTGTCATTTGTTGGCTATACTGAAAATCACAAGAAATTGAAAAAATGCTTCAGCACTTGAAAGGGAGAATATGGTGGGAAGGGAAGGGAAGGGTAGGAAGGAGAGGAGGGGATAACAAATAAATGCCAAGGCATCGGGGGCGACGAATTCCGTTGAGGTCCTGTGGGAATCGTTGACGGGCGCGTGGCCATTTTGTATTTCTCGACTTTATTAACTTTTCAGCCCGAAAAGGAAATGCCGAGTGCCGCCTTTGATTTGCGGCCATTTTGTGAGTTGCCCGCGTTTCCGCTTTGCATATTTTCGGTGCTATCGTTGCCATTGTTGTTGTTGTTCATGTTGTTGTTGTTCACCTGAAAACACTGCGCTGTTCGTTGAGGTTCGCTGCGCTTAGGGTCCTCGCAATTAGCTTCATTAAATTTCAATTAATTTGATTAATTGAAGCAGAAATATGCGTTTCATTTGATTTGTTTTGATAGGCCAAAAAAGGAACATATTCATCTCATTATCTACCTCTCTCTCTCTCTCTCTGTCTGTCCATCTCGCTTGCACACATCTCCAATTGCAATTAATTACGTCAGCCAAACCACAATTAAAATTAATTTGCCTGTCTAGCTGCTACCCAAAAAAAATTCACAGAAAAAAAGAAAACAAACGCAAAAGAAAAAAAAAAAAACAAAAGGAAAATTGAAGCAAACGCATCCCGGAAACAGCGAAAGCTGCGCCAAAGTCCTTCGCTTCCGCTTCCGCATCCGCATTCGCAAGGCGGGGGCAATAAAAATTCTCGACGTAATTAAAATCAAAGGATTTCGCGTTTAACAATTTATGTGCGCTATAATTTTTGGGGCGATGTCGACGCGGACCTCGCTCGTAAATTTACCACCCCCCCAGACGACGCCTCTGTGCCCCCGTTCCACCTCTGTACCCCCTTCTGCTACCACTGGCAAAAACGCTTTATGGCCGTTAATTTGTTGCTGCACTGCGTTGGAAGAGGGGCAGAAGGGGGAATGAAGCAAGTTGCTGTGTGCAAATGATTTGTTTCCTTGACGCCCGTTTGAAAACAAAAGCTTTTGACCAGACAACCAAGCCGAGGAGGCATCGACTGCCGGGGGGAGTCGGAGGCGGGGACACGTTCTGGACAACCAAATGCACGTGACTGCGTGGCACACATGCCACAGCAGGACATTAAGGACACCAGGACATCGGAGCACTCGCCGCGATCTACATAACTGTGTGCGTACACATTGAATGCCATGCGTAGCTGTTGACCGTTCCCCTAACACTTCCCTGCAACCCCCTACAATCTACAGCGTGCACCCCCTATCGCGCACACACAGTCTCTGTGCATCTGTCCGTCTGTTGTGCGTTGCATTTCATCGCTAATTTAAGTTAATGTTCATTGTTGTAAATTACATTAATTTTAATGCGATTTCGCACACGCGCATGCACTGAAATCGCCTTCTTCTGCGGCCACGCCCACCGGCGAAAGCGGTCTGAGCGGTGCGGGGGAGTGAGGAAAGCTTTTAAGTGTGTGATTGTTTGGCCGTTGCACTTTTATGTAATTACCGCACTAACAAATTACATCAAGTGTCACAAATGAATGCATTTATGATGCGCATTTTAAAAGCACACCCCTTAACCCCTCCCTCTGCACAATTTCCCACCAGAAGAAGGGCAGCGGAGGGGGTGCAAAAGTCTGGTAGTCGGAGAAAAGTTCAGTTATGGCAAATATGTTGGCCAAATGGGCGTGTGGCAGCAACTGTAAAGTGGCCTAAAGTGCACTTGCAAATACATTAATTAAAAAGTCCTGCACGGGTGTAAGATTAAATCTTTATTGGCTTCGTGCTGTTGGCGAAGCCTCTCTATGCGATTCTCACTAGTCGCAATGCAGCCACAAAAATATGTGGGAAATATTAATAATAGCTCTTCAAAGGAGTTCTTAAAGCCAAAGTTGCTGCACAACTTATATTTTGTTTTGTTTAATAAGAAATATTTGTATTTATTAACAAAACTTTTAAAATATTAAAAATAGAAAAATATAAACTTAAAAACTTAAGTTCAATTAAAATTAAAATTATTATTATATGTAAATAAAATTGTTAAGTTACGCTTCTCTATTAATATATAGATATAATATATATTTATATATTATTTTTTTTCTTTTTATTTATTAATTACATATTTGAGAACTTTTTATTTTAAATCATACTAAAACTAAAATTAAAAATTAATAATTGAATTAAATTAATTAACTCTGGAAAAAAGAGTAAGTCCATTTATGTTTTCTGAAATTATCAAATCCACACTTGTCAAGCTAACAATCCAAGTGTTCCCAAGACTTCATTATAAGGCAAATTCCATGTGGCCAATTGGAATGCATCTTCTACAAATAACAGTATCAGCACAAGGGCCCAAAAATGTAGATTTGGCTTTCATGTGGCTGGTAAGCATACAAAAGTAAATGTGTGTTTGTGTGTGCACCATACCAATATATAGAAAACATAAAGCATAAAACAAATAAAGCAACAGAATCAGGCAACAAGCGACTGGCTTCACTCTTTACTCTTGTGTGGCCACTCGGGTAAACACGTAACGGCAACGGTAACAACAACGTGGCATCCACATGGGGCACACACCGAACAGAATGTAGCTCCTATAACAATATTTGGCTTCATTTGCATAAAATGCAGTAGTTGTGGCAGCAGCAGAGGAAACAGAGGCAGCAGCATCGACACAAAAATGTCAGGTGCAAAATGGGCACGCGGCGTATACGCAATGCGGTCTCAAAACGAAGCTGCTGCAGGAACAACAGCAACAGCAGCAACAACGGCAACAAGAGCAACAACTGGCAGGTAAACAAGGCTGTAAAGTTCCACACAGAAGGCTGCAATGGGCTGAGCTCGATTCTGCACGGGAATGCCATAAACTGAACGACTGATTGAACAGCAAACATGTCGCCAGTTGCCTCCTGCCACTAATTCAACTGCAACTGGCTTCAACTTGCCACGGCTCCATCCACGGCGACATCATCAGCAATCGGCAATCGGGAAATCGAGCAATCGCCATCGACAGTCTATGTAAAACATATGTTGCCCCTTTATTTCTTTTGCCAACCCTTTTCTCCTTGTTTCGCCTTGTTTCTCATGTTGCCACAATGTCCAGTGTCCAATGTCCAGGGCGTGGCCAATTTTAAGCAAATATTATTGTTTGCATTTATGTTTGTGTCTGATATCGCACAGCCGATAATATACATAGCCATGTGGTTACACTCAACTGAGCGGAACGCAACGAAACTGAACCCAACTCAACCAACTGAGCACATTCTATTACACTGGGCAACATCATTTTCAAGGATTTTGGAAAAAACGTATCATTTGTAAGCAAAACAAAGACTAATTTACCTGTCGGTGAATTGATTTTGGGGACATGATTTTGAAGGATATGAAACAAAAGAAGACTTCTGTTTTTCTTGCTAAATATATTTTAAATTCGGTAAAAAGGTTTAAAACACATAGAGACAAAATTTTGATTTTTTGTATAACTCTAAAAAATAAAATCACCTAAATATTCTGTTAATTTCATACAAATCTGTCAATAAACAACAAAGTTACTGTGGGTAAAAATGTCATTGACTTTCAAAAGTAGCTAAAGGTATATGTAACTATAGAATAAATAGTTACAGGGTATCAGCAAGTCCTTCCTTTAAATTGTTATCGAGTCTTCTGCTCTGGACAATTCCATTAATGGAGTGTTAACAATGTTTCCGAATTCTATTATAAAACAGCTTTCGATGCAAATTATCTTATTGTTGTTTGTAGCATAGTGTAATTCGTAGCTAGAAAATTATGCAGTCAGGCGAACGTTACTCTTGTCTGGCACTGTTGTTGTTATTGTTGCTGTTGCACTTATTGTTGTTGCTGATGTTGTGCGACTTGAAGCGTAGTAAACACACAGTGCGTGTGGGAAAGAGAGAGGGAGAGAGAGAGAGAGAGGGAGAATGGCAGTGAGAGAGACAGAGGCATGTAAACATAACCTCAAATTAAAATATGTTTACTTACGTTTGGCAAACTATACGGCAAACTAGCTGATGCTACCGTTAGCTTCCCGCCAGGTAATAGGAAACACACCCACAGACACATATATACACTCAGAGGACTCCGACTCCGGTCGAGACTTCCCGGCATAAATTAAAAACTTTATTGCAAATTTTGTAACGGGGCAAGTTTGGGTTGTAGTTGCAGCTAATTATGCATTAAGCTCCCAGCCATATCGCAGTTTATTTACCTTTTGCTTCAAGGAGCACGCAACCCCTCCAACAACCCCTTCCCCCTGTCCACCCACCCTTCTTAGAGGGGGCTGATATTATGACAGCTGCCTTGACTGACAGCCTCGCGGTCGGCGACTGTCGGCAGCGGAAATTAAACGCCTCGATTTGCATGTCCGCCACGCATAAGTCAGGCCCCTCCAATGAACCCCTCACCTCACCTCACCTTACCCCTCCTACCCTCCGCCACTGCCAAGTTGACTCAGCTAACTGCTACAAATTGATTAGAGCCTTCAGTTGCAGGCTTTCAACAAGGCGTAAAATACTCTCGGCTGCTTAATAAACTAAATGCATTAAGAAAGCGAGCCAGGAAATGCAGCAAATGGTGCGTCAGTCAGTCGGTCGGTTCGTCAGTCATCTCAAATTGACTAACCGGCAATTACGGTTCCTTCAACGGCGGCTCAGAAAGGAGAGTTCAAGTTAGCCCAAGAAAAAAGTGCAAAGACTGATTAGGCCTGGTTAGTTAAAGTAACCAACAAATGTAGCGACATATCCCTTGATAATGATGATGACGATAATGACGTTGATTATGGCACTCACCTGGAAATGAGGGACAATCAAATGACTTAAGTGAGCAACTGACCAAGGAGCACTCAGTTAAAATCATTTACTTGTTAATTTCATAATAGCGAACCTATTTTATTATATATAAATATTTGCTATTAATATTATTTTAATACTATTAAGCGTTATCTTAAATGTATGAGCTGATTAAATAAAAGAGAGTTATGAAATCAAAATACTCTTTAAATATTTTATTTATTCTTAATAATATTTACGATTATACCAGATGATGAAAACCACCCGCTGAGTGTTAGAATGGACCGATAGTTTACTATTTATTTATTTTTACCTAACATCCTTAATTCATCGAGAAAAACGATTGATTTATTTCAAGAGATGACAAGTGCTATTTTAAAATTGTGGCTAATAACATTCTACAAATAAAAGTCTTGCCATCATTGTATATAAAGAAGGTAGCACTTGAAAATGTTTCTATATATTTTGCCTGCCCGTTTCCCTATTACTTATACCAGTGTATATCACACACCTTTTCTGATTTATATGACACACATTAGGAAGCGCTCGTTTGTGGTTGGCGTAGGGCAAATTGAAAGGCTCCACGAGAACTAAAACATATTGCTGTATTTTATTATATTTTAAAATAAACGATTTTAGTTTATGCGACAAGGGAAATGGAATTAGGTGGGGAACAAAGGGAACTGAAGGCGGCCTGCATTCCAATTTAATGCAGTTTTTCGCTCCTGGCTAAACAAATTACTCAAAAATGGCGCATAAATTAATGAGAGAGCAGTCAAAAGAGGGAGAGAGGGAAACAAACTAGACGACTGACTAGCAAAATTAAAACATTAATCTAAAGCAATCGCGAGGGAGCTGAGCAGAGTCTGAGCATGCATAATAATTAATGCAGGCTTTAAATTTATTAATTTATTTATAAAACCAAAAAGGGAACATGAGCAAAAAGAGGTGCGAATGCGAACTTAAAGAGCTACAGACCCAAACAAAAGAACACAGCAACTTAAGGAGAACCCAGAAACAGAAACAGAAACCGAACGAGAACTAACTAAATGGGTCTCACTCTGTCTCTGGGCCCTGTCTCCAAGTCTCAGTCTCAGTCTGAGTCTCAGTCCCAGTCTGGGGATGAGGCAGCGTCTTTGTGTGCACTTTTTAAAAATGTCCATGCGCCCTCTAGGGACAGATTAGCGATTAATCTATGGGGCATGGTCACATGTACATGCACTAACTGCATCCCATGTCCTATGGTCCTATGGTCCTATGGTACGTGGTACGAGGTACGAGGTAACGATTAAAAAATCTCCACAGTAAAGACTGAGCACTTAATCAAAGAGGATTTAGAGAGGAATAGAGCCAGAGCCAAAGCCATGGCCAAGTCCATCCCCAAGCCAAGCCAGCGAAGCGTTGATGCGGCGCTTTGTTTTTAGCTGCTTTTTTCCACATAATACCCTATAGAACCAAGTGGATAACTATATTAAATTTACAAGAAAAGCTAATATACTAAGAAATATAATATAATATACAATGAGTTTCTATAATAACAACTCTTTGGATTACATTTATTTTAAGCTAACAAATTTCAATCAGATTGTTTAATACTTTAAATAAATGCAACGTGAACAAACAATGCAATAAAATAAAAAATGAATACAGGAACATTCACTTTAAAATTAAAATAAATTAATTTTATTTAAAAATATTCATAACTTCAACATTTTATTATTTTCTTGACTCTACAATTAGAGAATAGGAAAGAGCATCTCATAGTCTGTACAATGCTTCGCACATGAATTTACTTTGGTTTTTACTGCACATTACAAGCAGTTTTATTTCGCTGAGCGTTGTTCATAGTTTCTGCTGCGCTTTTTCATTTGCACTCCCATCCCGTGTCTCCTGTCTCCTGTCCCCCTTCTTTCATTTACCCTCTCCTGTTTCCAGTCTTCAGTCTCCTGTCTGATGGCTGCGGGCAGAGCTTCCAACTTGCAACCCAGAGCGCTGGCAACTCATAAAAGACCTTAAATAGTGGCAAAGACATTTCAGACATTGCCGCGTTGGCTGCATTTGTCAATTTACTACGAGTTGAAAGGGGCGTGGCTGGGCATAAAAATGATATATATGAGCGCTGAGTTAGCAATTTTCGTATGAATTGGTAAAACGACGCCGCCAACAACGCAACGCGAAGCAGTTGCCATTCGCTTTATGAATTTCTTTATGGTCGAACTATAAAATATTTTGATTGTGTTTCATTTGAGTTGAAATTAAATGCTTGTTGTACTTTAGTTTAGTCGCTTGTTGCATTCCTGCCCCCTACTTCCTCCCTTTGACTTCAAGTGGATTTAGATCTGTTGCCTTACTTGCTATTATGGCCCAGTAACCGCAACAGGGCTAAGGATGTTCAGTCCCTTCACAATTTTCGGTATTTGGTCAGTAATCCTTTTGTGTGCTAATTGGAGCGTTGCTAGGTCATAAATACCCCAAACCAATTCCGACTGTCTGTCTGACGGTCCGGCAGACCAAATATTTGCCAAAATATTTTGGCATTAACAGTTGCCATACTGACATCCAAAAGCGGCTTATAGCCCCCAACATGTAAATGTTCTTTATGCCTTTTAATTGCTTCAGTCGTGTGGTTAAATTTTGGATCAGTTTTCGGCAAATGCTCTTGGAATTAGTTCACACAACCCTTGAGGTGGCCAACAGCAAGTTACAAGACATTTTGATTAGCTCTTCAACTTGCGGTTTCCGTTCTGCACAAATTTATATTAATTGTGAGAAAGGCCTATTCTGACAGTAAATTGATAATATATTAAAAATGTATTCAAAAGGACTGACAAGGACTTTACATAATTGTAATTACAGAGTGCAGAGTCAAATTTGAGGTCAAGAAATCATACAGACATTCCGCAAGTAAATCGGTTGAGTTTTGGCAAAGTTATGACATTAGATGAATTGAATAAATAGAAACTATTTTCATTATTGGCAATTATTTTACTGACTATTTTATTTCTAAATAAACCAATTCAAAGGCTAAGCAAATCTTAATCAAAATTTCGTGAGTCTTTTATCAGTTATTGTCACGCTTGTTATGTTCCATCTTTAGGGTATACTTATTAACTAACTCCATAGCTTGTTGTTATATTTATCACATAACAGAAGCTGCCAAAATAATAATTTCCTACTGAAAAGATACATATTTACTAAAGATTACATTGTTGTACATTCTCTGGCTCTCCCTCTTTCACTTCTTTTATCTCTCTTTATGTCTCTCAAGTTAACGAGTTGTTAATAATAAAACAATAATACTAATTCTTATCAGACATAAGATGATGTTGACTTCACGTCGTCTACTTGAATCTCTTATCAGTCCCCACTGAGACTCAGACTTCGACACTGGCAAAAGTATTTACTAGAAGTGTCGAACTCATTCATCTCAATTCACTTTGTTGCAGTGAGCAGCAAAAGGTTGACTACGAAACATTCAGAAGAACGGATTGTGTTGGAAAAGAAAATAATGAAAATACAAATGTGATAATATAATTTCATAACAAATAAAGGTAATTTTTTAAAAGGTCCAAAAGTAAATGGAATAAACTACAATGTATCAGGCTTTATGGAAGTGCTCTGCTGTGTGACTTGTGTAATAAAATAAATTATAAACATTTATGACGCTTTTAGCTCGTACCGTAAGTTTTTGTAAGAGACAAAAATAGATTTTGGACAATATTATTTATTCACATATATACTTGATCAAACTTGCACATTATAGACTGTCAATATCATATATTTTAAAAATTTAGCAAATTAGCTTATTGCTCAGATATATAATTAAAATTTTTCTTATAAGGCCGCAAATGAATTAAAAAGCTATGTAGTTTGTTATTTTTGTGTCCCCAAAAGTACGAGTTTCTAAATTATCTATAGGGAAATATTTTGTTGGATTAATCTACACTCATAGTCATGTTGACAGCTCATAAATAGGTGAGCGCTATCGAATTCAAGCGTCTGAAGTTTTTGTCTGCTCAAATTGGGCATCTTAGTGGGTGAAAATGTGCGACATTTATGCCGCTATTTATTGGCAGATTTATTATGTGTGTGCGTTGAGTGTATGTGTGTGTGTGTGCTTGTGCTTGATTGGCTATCCAATTTGCATATAATTTATTTTCAATTGTTGTGACATTTTCTGCTTGCGCAAGCAGCTCGACACACGCCAGAGTTGTATGTACATTGGACAGGTTGCCACAGCCGTGGGAACATGTTGCAAGGTTGCCAGTTGCCAGTTGCCTGTTGATTGTTGCTTGTCGCCAGCAACAAATCTCTGGCCAACTTTCACTCGATTGTCGTAATTAAGCCATCTGAAGGCAGAGCCCGAGTCAGCGCAGACCTGAGATTCAGTCAGAGTCTCTAAGCCTTTATCTGCTCACAGACAATAGGTTCATCTAGCTGCTAGCTGCTATCTGTGGCAAATACTTCGCTGACTGGCGCACCTTCAATTAATGATTTGGCCAACTTCATTTACGTAGGCCAGGTACGAGGTACGAGTAAAAGTAACGAAGCTGTTGTTGTTGTTGTGGTTGGCCTTTTTGCAGCGATCTGTTGTGGCAATTGCTACAGATTCTGGCTAAATGCCACTTTAGCCGAATTGCGGACGAACCTTAACGTGCCAGCTTTCAGGTGGTAATGCCTGGCCAAGTTGTCACGCTTACTGTAGCTGTATCTGTTACCTGGTTGTAGCTCAGATCGAGTCTGGAGCATAACAAAAAACCGGTTCGCTCTTTTTATATGTATGAAATCGCGATCTATGTCTCGACCATATTTTCACGCCAGTCTGTTGCAGCTAGCTGGGTGAGTAGGGGCTCCAATGGGTCGGAACTGTGCTTATTCATTTATTTTTATTAATTTACTTTATTCGCACACAATTCATGTCTACAGTGTGTCCCACTTTCGTAAGCCTCACTAATCATTTAATTTATTTTTCTTTAATACTTATAATTGTTTCTAGCGAATTCTCTTTTTTTACTTTCTATTTATGTAATTAACTTTATTCTGTGAGTTTTTCCCTTTTCCAAATATGTGTAGTTTTCTGACTTTTTTATTTTCTTTCTGTAAATTTATTTCTTACACTTTTTTTAAACATACCTATAGTTTTTGCTCATATCCACTTATTCATTTTCTGATTTGCATTATTGAATATCAGGTTTTTATTTTGTTCAATGTCAGTTATTTTTTTGTATTTAGCTGTTATTTATTTATATAACATATTTTTAAAATTTTTGAATTTTAAGATAAATTAATTTTTTCATGGAATAAGAATAACAAATTCTCTTTCGATTTTTTTTTTTTCATCAGTTATTAATAAATCATCATTCTCTTAGTTCCAAAATATTGTATATTTGGTTTCAATTAAAAAGTGTAATGGCATGATTAATAGATATATTCAAAAGCAATACTAAGCAATCATATTTACCTTTAAAGTAATGCTCAAAAGTATTCAACTTGAGTTTCATTTGTACATATCTGAAAAAGTAGATTTGGTAAATGAAAAAAGATCTCTAAGTGTAGAGTAATCAATCATACATTCCTTCGTAACATGTGTCTCACGTGTAAACACATTCAATAACTGAAATTCAGTAAACGACCAAAATTTTAAGTTTTTTTTATTAATGTTTTTTTAAATTTTTTTTTTAACTGTTTTTATACTTGACAAGATAATAAGTTCGCAATATAATGGGTGATCTAGGGAAGAAAACTATACCGGTAGAGAAGACGGCAGATCCAATCATCTCACAGATTGGTGACTTTCGGAGATATCAATTCTTCTTCTGCGGAATTATATTTCTGAGCAAATTCGGAACAGGCTGGCACACATTGGCCCACATCTTTCTGGCGGCTCCGACGGAACTGAGCTGCAAGACGGAGAACGTGACGGATGCGTGCAGCAAGGACTGCGATGAAAAGGAATTCGATACAAGTATCTTCAAGTCGACCATTATAACAGAGTGGGATCTTACGTGTGACCACAAGTTTTTGGCCAGTCTCTCGCAGTCGATTGTCATGATGGGCATTATGTTTGGCAGCATGTTCTTTGGCATGATCTCAGATCGGTAAGATATCTGTTTATAATTATGTATGTGTATAATAAATACTTTGTCCTGACTGACTGGTTAAAGCTAGAAAACTGAAATTTTCACACAACATAGCTGAGATAATTTTGTAGCGCAAAATGAAGCTTTTCCCCGCCAAATCAGGTTTTTTTTTTGCCAAATCTGGCCACGTTCCCGCCAAATGTGACTTTTTTCTCACAAATATCTAATGATTGAGGAATCTGAATTTTTCAGCTTTGGCCGTCGACCCGCGTTCTTGGGCTGCTGTTACATGCAACTGATTTGTGGCCTGATCGTGTGTTTGTCGCCTTATTTTTGGTTCTACGTGGTCTTCCGATTTCTGACTGCCTTTGCCACAGGAGGCACAATGTGCACCAGGTAAACTAAAAAAAGCTGCAAATTTCATGTAATCTATTCTTAAATAATCGATGTTAACTAAATGCAGTTTTGTGCTTATCATGGAGATCATTGGACCAAAGAGGCGTGAACTTGTCGCCATTTTATATCAGATACCCTTCAATCTTGGACATGCCTCACTGCCTCTGTTTTCCTACTTCATTCGCACCTGGAGGTGGTTTCAATTCAGCATTACGATATTCTCGGCCGTCTTCTTAATCTACATATGTTTGGTGCCCGAGTCACCCAGGTGGCTTTACACCCAGGGCCGGGTGGATGAATCTGTCAAGATTCTGGAAAAGATTGCGAAGCGGAACAGAGCTCCAACGGATACAATTAAGGGGGAGATGGATACCGCCTACAAAGCGCTGGCTGCCAAGACTCCATCCAAGAAGGGTACAATGATCGATCTGTTTCGAACTCCTTACTTGCGATTGAAGACCATCTGCATGGTCATCGTCTGGGTTGTGGTATGCATGGTCTACTACGGCACATCTCAGTACATTTCCAAGCTGGGAGGTGATATTTTCGTTAACAATGCGATTGCTGCAGCCCTGGGAGTTCCCGGAACCCTGCTGTGCATTGTAATGACAAAATATTTGGGTCGCCGCATTACAATGATGATCACAAATGCAATCAGCGGCGTTGCGCTTTTGTTGCTGGTCTTTCTGATCTATTCGGATATGACGATTCAGGTCGTCTGTGCCATCATTGGTCTCTTTGGAGCCTCCATCACCTTCCCGAATGCCTATCTCTGGGGTGGCGAAATGTTTCCCACTGTTGTCCGATCCAACGGCCTGGGACTCTGCTCCATGTTGGGTCGCGTTGGCGGCCTCCTGGCCCCCCTCATCTGTGATCTGTCCCACATCAAGCCTTGGATAACGCCCCTTATCTTTGGTGGCGTCTCGGTAATTGCTGTTATCGGCACTATTTTCCTGCCCGAGACGAGGGGAATGCCGCTGCCAGAGACGTTGGAGGACGGCGAGACTTTTGGGCGGAAAAAAGAAGCTTAGGCTTACCAGCAACAAAGAGACTAGAGATTATTTGATGCATTTATTATTATGCTCGTATAACTTGCAGCGCAACAGCCAGAATTTCATAACATCTGGCGGTTCAAGCAATCAAGAGAAACGAAAAACTGGTTAAAACAAATGTAACTGTGTTAAAATAAACTTCGTCTGATCACATTTTGAAACTTGTTTGACAGAACTACCCACAATCGTAGCTACAAATGCATAATGTTCATATTATTAAATATGGACAGGTGCTTAAAAATTGATAATTATAGATGGCTAAATTTTATACATTTGCATAATTCAACTAAGAGAGAATTTAAACTAGCGATATTTGCAATACGAAGCACAATTGAAATTAAATATAAAATATAAGTTATTCTAAAAATAAAATATACTGAATTTATATTTAATTTGTTAATAAATTATTACTTATTTGTTACGCATTTATATTGCTTTAGCTGTTTAACCCCAATAAACTACATCAGTAATAATTAAAATTCCGATGATGTTCATGTCAGCTCGTACGCATGCTTAAGCAAATAGGAAAGAGGGAGAGAGAGGATGAGAGAGAGAGGAAAGAGAGGGAAGCTCTCTTAATGGCAGCCAAGTGACCTTCAGAGAGAGCAAAAAAAAACCTGCTGAAAAGTCCACTCAAGGTTAATATCATTGTCAACTTTTGGCACGCCTCATTCATATGCAACACAGTGCGGCACAGTGCGTTGCAACCATATTCAATCCTCCTCATTCTTCCTCACTCTTCGCCACTCTGTCTCCCTTCACTCAGTCAGTTGTCAGCAGTCAGGAGTCGAGCAGTCGAGCAGTCGCCGTCGGCACTTGGCTACATGGAGCGGCTTTCATCCTGCGCTGCTCAATCGCCACTCAAGCGGAGTCGTTTAGACTCAGATAGAGATTCGGTCTGAGGACGGTTGGGCAGTCAATCAGTTGGGGGCAGCCATTGACTCTCCAACTGGCCAACTGGCGGCAAGTTTTTAGCGTCATCAGCACTGGCAGCTTGTCATGTCAGACGTTCGAAAACTGTCAGAATTCGAGTTGCACTTGGAGTCTAGAGTTACACATTTTCAGACCCATCCCATTTTCATTCCCATTCCCACTCCCAGTTTCAGTTCCAGCTCCAGTTCCACGTCCAGTCGCAGCGTCGGCGTCGCATTTTTAATCAGCTGCGGCGCGTCTTAGTGATAATTACCAGACATTTCAGTTGCCCCTCGACGTGGCGTTCCACTTCCCGCTGTTCCTGCTACATAATTAATTACAAGTGCCGCGTTCATGTTGAGCCTTGGCCATTATTTATTATGCTCAGAGCCTGGACTGTGACTACCTTTACTTCAAAGCCCATCTGCAACACATACATACACAAATTTAAGATTTTATTTTTTTTTTTTATTCTGTAAACGTCGACTAAAAATATAACTATGAAGCAAAAAATGTGATATTAATAATTACATTATACCCAAAACAATTTAAGTTTGTAACTGACAAAAATAGAAAATTTGCATTAAATTAAATTGGTGCTGCGGAAATTAAGAAATTGTAAAATTGATCCAGCATTTCTTGCAAAGATTGAGGGAAACGGAGAAACTATCCAATCAAATCAATACGAAAATATATATTATTTACAACGGTCTGAATAGTATATTATTTTAATCACTATCAAAAATATTTTTAATGTTTAGTTTAATAATGAATGAATAATAAACAATTTAGTAGCAAAAGCTGAAAAGATTTTTGTGCAACAATAAAATGGAGAGTTTTACGGCCTTGCTGAAAACGGCAATTCTTAAATTAATTTTATATATTTTTTTTATTTTTATTTTTTTATTTGTGGCGATGCATGCATCGAGCGAGTTGCATTGTTATTGTGTCAGCCTCACGTGGAAGTCGCAGGCAAGTCCTGGCAAGGCAATGTTAAAAAACCTGACACTTGGCCAAAGTCGAAAAGGCAAAAGCAGTTTGCCATTTAGCCAACATATGGCAAATTTGCCAGTGACTGCATGTCAACAACAACAACAACAACAACAGCAACAAAACCCATTTAAGTTCAAAGCGCGACAACCGCCAGAGTCGCGAGTGGAAGTTGGAGCTGGAGTTGAAACTATGCAGAGAACTCTGTTGAACCGATCATTATCTGAGCCGCATATCCATTTGGCAGGCAGTTGCTGGCATGGGGGGCAGAGTCTAAGTCTAGGGGGCAGGCTGTCAGTCGTGGGAGTCGCAATTGGCAACGTGGTGGCAACGCCGTCAATGTGGGCGCATTAAACAGACAAATGTCAAAATGACGCGCTTTGTTGTTTATCATATTTACCGCAAGCCAAAAAGGCAACTGGCAACATGGCTCTGCAGCTCTCTTCAACTTGGCCAAATGCAATTAGTATTCAAATGTGGACGCGTCAACGAGCACAAAGCCAAAACGAGTCATCATCTCGCCTGCTTCTTGGAGCCAGCACAAAAGTCTTTTTGCCGACAGCCAAGTTTATAGTAGAAGGAGGGAGGAGTGGGGGGGGGGGATTCCTGCTGCTTACACGTTAAAAAATGTCTAGGCTTTTGTGCTTTAGAATTCGTCGTAATTTAGCGCACGCATTTTGCATTTTAAATGCGACTTCTGATTAATTCCTCAGCTGGGCGCTACAAATTCGTTTGACTAATTGCGACTGCTGCTTGAAGGGGATTACAACCAGGGACACGGACAGACCAGGGCTGGAGCTGGGGGGATTCTGTGGAACTGCACACCTTATCGGCCGCAATTAAATGTGGCCAGTGAGTCGGCCAGTCGAAACGAAACGTTCATATTGTATTTTATTGTATGTATGATTTCTTTCAAATCATCTAGACGTGACTTCAGCTCATCAGCATGACACATGGACTCTACTTGGAACGTGCGGCATCGTCTCAGATGATTCAATATGTTGTCCCCCTTGCAGCATATTAAACAGCCTAAGCGGTATTTTAAATATGGTCTGGTTTTACAATTTCAACTTCTCTCTTACATAACCATACAGAAATGCAACAGAATGCGTTATGTTAGCCATTAAAAGTGACCTGCTTCCTTTGCTTTCCTCTTTTTCTCTTTCCCTTCTCCCTGCTGTAGATTTAACAATCGAGTTATGACAATTGCAGGCAATTAAAATTGACAATTGATACGGCTGTCAGAGAAATGCGATTTACATAAAAAAGCATGGGAAATGCAAACAAAAAAACATAAACTGACTGATAGGTGACTTCAAGATAGGTGTACACGTTGAGGAATTTTGTTAAAATTCAGCAATTTAGATACTGTTTGAAAATAAACATCAGCTATTAATAAATCAACATTCTCTTAGTTCCAAAATATTGTATAATTGCACTCAATGAAATGGTTTCAATTAAAAATATATTCAAAAGCAATACTATAATAAAAACCTTAACATAGCAGTAATGTTTAAAAGTGTTTAACTTGAGTTTCATATGTACATATATGAAAAAGTCGATTTGGTAAATGAAAAAAGATCTCTAGATCAATCATACATTGCTTCGTAACATGTGTCACTCGTGTAAACACATTCAAAAACTAAAATTCAGTAAAACTATCTCCCTTTTGTTAAGTTCGTTTTTTCTCTTTCTATATTTATGTTCTCTCCCCTTTACTCTTTCAGCTCAATATACATCTGCATTGGTTATACTCACTTTTTTATAGAAACTGTTCCGACTCACATTATTTTTTATTGCCAGCTCGTTGGAAATTTACGGAAACTAATTGCTGCAAATTCTGGAAGAGTGCCACAACAGCAACAAGAACGACAACAACAACAACGACCAGATTAAAAAAAGGTTGCAACCATATGAGAGATCCTGCATGTTTGACCATTTTCGTTGGGCAAATATGACAATTGGCGGCATTATTAAAATGCTACGTGCGCTAAATCTACTGACATCAAGAAGAACTCATGATAACAGCAACAAAAAAACAAAGGCAAAGGGAGACAATTCCAAAACAGGTGAACGGAAAACTGTGTATGACAGTAGTTGTTTTTGGGCGTGCACCGCCTCTCAAATGGCTGAATGGGAAAGGGAGGGGGAAAATACTTAGATGGGTTGCCATGACAGTTGCTGATAGCGCACTCAATTTGCATTTTTGGTCGTGAAACCAAGAGAAACGAGCAAAAATGTACAAAAGATGTAAAAATGTACAAAATCAACGGGTGGCAACAATTACTTTTTATAACTTTCTAGCTGGCACTTCAATCTCAGCCAGCGACAGAGTTAGTGTTGGCCAGGCGCTGATTTCAGCTAAGACTTGGCAGCCAAAAAATACACAGCATAGTATAAACTGAGAGGGTTGTTAGGTCGGTGATGTTTCAGGTGGTAAGCAAACATTAACATAATATTATGAAGGGATTTTAATTAAAAAGCCCATACCCTTTGTCCGGACGGGTATACTCAACAAAGTCGATCCCCATCGGACGTGTGTGCACTGACAAAAATTGTGGTGTAGATGAGGCTAACAAAAATTAACATATTAA
Organism: Drosophila limbata; assembly: GCA_963924055.1. NCBI lineage: Eukaryota > Metazoa > Arthropoda > Insecta > Diptera > Drosophilidae > Drosophila > Drosophila limbata. The sequence continues at coordinate 15,824,488 of OZ001355.1, read as the reverse complement.
AAATAATATGTATAATAAAATATAAAAATAAATGACAAGCATTTTAGATAAGAAAACAATAATAATATTAAAAAATATTAACAAAAATATTTGAAATTCCGAATTATAAATTTGAATTTTGACGTTAAAATAAATAAAATCTTTATTGAAATAAAATGTATAAAATATATGTAAATAATTAAATATTTTTATTATATGTAATTTTTTTTTATTTGTTGAATAAAATTGAACTCACATTTCTCGCAGTGTATTTTAGGGTCCTTGTAGTGTCGAAGGGCATTTAAGGCTGCCATCCGGCACAGACAATTAAAAACCCTCTGCAGTTTTGCCATTTGCCGTTTTATAAGCACAGATTACAGCTATACGTAACACACACACACACACGAAGATAGAGACAGAGGGCCAGACCCGGAGTCATAGCCGGAGACGGAGATGGAGTCGGTGCCGGAGTCAGACACACAATGTCCGATAAGCGACCACAGACAGGAATCTGGCTTGGGTTACGGCGTTGGCTGTATGTGTTAGCCATGCGAATGTCTCTTTAACTATGCAACACACAGTGGTGTGAGTGTGTGTGTGTGTGTGTGTGTTGTGATTTTATGTTGGCCATAGTCATCTTCAGTCCCGTTCTCACCTCTTAGCTCCCAGCTTCAGGTCTTCGTCACGCTCTGTCTCGTTGTCTGCTTGTCTACTTTAATGACATTGCATTGCACTTATTTCTTTTTGACTTTTTTTATACACATATTGTAGTTGAATGTCTCCCCACTTTGAGAGCGAAAGAGATGGGAGACAGGAGAGAGAGAGAGAGGGAGAGAGACGCAGAGGAGCTGATAGTCAGCTGTAAAAGCTGATGATAGCTTAATTTTAGAGTTTTTAAATCGTTTTTGCATTTTCCATACATCGCTTCCATCGTCTTCTTTTCTCCATCTACGCGTAACAATGTGATTTGGGCACAAAATCAGTTGCGAATTTGCATGGCTGAGTGGCCAAAATGAAGTCATTCAGCTGTCACCCCTCCCTTGGCTCCCCTTCCCATCCTCCTTATCTTATGGAGAAAAAGAGAAAAAGAGAGAGCTGCTAAATATGCAATGCACGGGCAGCAGGTGATCATGCCCCGGCTGTGTCATTAGATTTCTTTTTAAGAGGACTTTTCGCTGTTTACCAAACGAAGGAGAAAAGATACTTTTCGGGCATGTGAAAAGTGAAGAAAAGAAAATGGAATAATATGCAAATGGACTCAAAAATATTTGAAGCAGAAGAAAATAAGAACGAATATTGAGTACTGCTATAACAATTTATTACGATTCGATTGTAAGATAAAAAATATTTCAATTATGTGCAGGAAAATTTTAGTAATTTAATTATTCCTCTAAAAGTTGCAAATATTCATTAATATTTAATACATACAATTAATTTTTTTTATATTTATTTTCATGGTATATTTTCCCGATATTTATCTCTAACAAATGTCTAATAATATTTTAACATTATCTTTATATATTCAGCCACAAGTAACTGACAACGCAATGAATTATGCAAATTGAAATAGAGAAATTATTAGTACAACTCCTATAAATAAATATTTTGTAGATACAGTTAAGGAGCTCAACGAGTTTGTTTGGCAATCGCAATGCAAATACAAATTGAATGAAACGTGTCTATAATGTGGCATAGTTATAGCAGCATTTGTGCCGGTTCGTATAATTTGATACTTCATCAATTTGGAGGAACCATTTAATATGATAATGAAGCGTAACGAAACGAAAACCTTTAGCCAGATTGGGCGAACCCTTTGGGCAATGAAAATGAAATTCATGTGGGGCATAAAAAGGAAAATGCTGAAATTGAAACCGTTTATGGAAATTGGAAATTACGCGCGAGACAATCGGACATCAGCATAATAACAATAATAATAAGAAATTTCCATATATCTCAGAACGTAGTCATATGTGGAGAACGGACGGCGGACGTATAAAGAATATGTCGAGAGAATCGCAAACGGAATCTGAAGCTGAATCTGAGCAACAAACTGGTCGACAAATGAGCGAGGAAGTGCATAAGCTGTAATAACAGTAACAGCAACCGGAAACGGAAATATTTCGCAATTGGGCGTCGAGTCGAGAGAGAGAGAGACAGAGAGGGGGGAGAGAAGGGCGTGGCAGTTAACGCATTTACAAGCCTCAGCGACGACAATGAAATATCACCAAGATTATCTGTCTGTCTGTGGGGACAAGTCGCCAAAAGGGCCAAGCATTCACTTTGCATAATAAGCCGGATTATGGAACAGTCTCAACGACGACGCGACGCTGACAATTGATTGCCCCCTGAACTTGGCGGGGGAAAAGGGGCAAAAGGGGGTAGCTATATCAAATGGTATGGAAAAATATTTGCCGCATTTCATAAAGCAGTCAGTAAATGAATAAAAGTTCACTTTAGTTACCGAACGGAAAAGAATTTGATTCCAAGATGAGTTGTCATGCAACTTTATCATTAGCACTGACAGCAGCAAAAGAAGATACTTTTATGAGAGAGGGTAGAAGGGAAATCTCTGGTAAATATGAAATATTTGCTGACGTCTGGCTCTAATGTTTTTTATGTCAGAAATCACTTAGAGTTCTCTCGCTTTTGGTCAGCGGAAGTGGCCATAAAATGGCCATGCCGCCATTTCTATGCCCATAAATTCGGCTGTGAAATTGAAACTTAAAATGCGTAAAGTATACGCCCCATACACCAACGAATGCCTCGCGGCAGCAGTTTCAATTTTTATGCACATTTTATATGCCTACTGTAAATTGTTGTCCAGAGTTCAGAGTCACGCCCCCTACCCCCCTCCATCCCCTTCTCCTTCTCTATCTCCATTTCCAGTCAGCGAGAAGAGATTCGGAAGTTCAAAGGCCACAGGCGCACAAATGTTGTGGCATTTTCTTTGCCCACTTTGTCTATGGACGCTGTCGAAATTCCACGTTCGCAATCGTCATAAATCTTATGGCCACATCTTGAATTTATGTGACCACCACCCTCACTCCACTCTCAAGTAGATTTCCCCCTTAAACTCCCCTCTCTTCACTCTTCTCTAACTTCTCTCTAAGCAGTCTGTGGCTGTGTTTTGTGGCTTAGATTACTTCGATTTCTGTGCGCTGCCAGCTGGCGATTTGATATTGATTTTTTATGCCGTTTATTGAATTCGTTGCTGGCTCACAAAGTTTTTTAATCAAAAATAGTTGGCTTAAAGCGTTTTAGCCAAATGACATGATCAGCTTGGCAACAATTTGAAACGTTTTAATTCCAAGTATAAGTACAAAACACAAGCCAAAGCGTTTTTGCAGCTAAAATATTTGCAGCTTAAACAAAGGGCTGCTGGTATGCCAGAGACTCAAGCTTCTCTCATTTCCCTCTGTTCGGGGTAAGGGTAAGGGTAAGGGTCGTTTTCATTACTTGGCTAGCAAATGTCTGACCAGCATTGCGAACACAGTTAAGACAATCAAAGGTGAGTTTGCAACGTGCGGCTGTTGCTCTTGGATTTCTTTTATTTTCCGCTTGGCTAACACACGAATCACGTGGTCAGGACTCACACCCGCATATCCTGGCACTTGAAGGACGCGTTCAGCAGACAACAGACGGCGAAGGCAGCTGCATCCTTTGGATATCCTTTGGAAAGCCAAAGCCATTGCCATCGCCACTGCCACTGCCAATGCCGCCATGAAAATTGGCGTCTGCCAAACATAAATAAAAAAGGTAGACAAATCCGGAATAAATAACAGCGTTGTCTAGAGACCTGCATCCCTTCTCACCCTTCCGTTCCCTCCCCTCTTCCTTCACTCTCGTCATTTCCTTCTTTGTCTTTGGTCTGTGGAGTGAAGGCGTCACAGTGTCTCGACTTGGTTTGGAGGCTGGACGAGTTGCTTGCCACGTCAGCGTTATGGCAACCAGGTAGGACCACACCTGCCACGCCCACACTTCAGCCCACACTCGTGTCGCTGTCGTGGCTGTTGCTGCACGTTGCGTATACGCTCAGTTGCACCGCAAAATGAGCGAAAATCGCGCCGTCTATTTGCCATGGCAATGCCATTCGTCCTTTTGTATCTGACTTTTAATAAAATATAACCATTTAATTGGTATGGCAAACGCAGCACTCGACGACGGTGCCACAAAGCTTTTAAAGCATTCAACTTATGCAGTTAACAAAATATATTGCCAAAATCACTTACAAATAATTAAATTAGATTGAATGGGCTAATTATGTAGTGGCAATATCTAAGAGAAGGAATTCAAAATTATATTAAACAAATGTAAAATTTATTTACTTAGTTATACATCAGAAACATATACTATAACTCACAGTCTAGTTCATTCAGATGAGCAATAAAATACTGCGAGCATTAAGCACAGATAAGCACAAAAAAGATTATTGTCAATATTTACATAGTATAAGAGCGCAGATTGGAAACTCTCATGAAATTCGCAATAATATATGATTATTTTATTAATAAAAAGCTCATTCAATTTGAATCTTGAGTTTTGTTTTGCGCTAACATTGAATGAATCAAGAGTAAATAATGAATGTGAAAACTAAAATCGTTTTATCTATAATCGTAGTTCTAATGACTTTGGAAAACGCTTCATGCAGAGATGAATATAGTTTTTATTCAGAGCTTGACAAATGCAAAATTGTGGTTGAAAAATATAAAGAGTTTCAAACTGTGAACAAAAAGCAAAATCTGTTAAAAGATGCAATGATAGAAGACTGTAAATCAAGTAGTAAAATCATGTTAAATAATATAACCCATTTACAACTTCAAATTGAAGGCTATGAATTTAAGGAGAATTTCGCTGATCACTTTGAAAAAACCATAACATCTAAAGTAGAACAGATTAATCGTCTCAACGTATCATTAATCGAAACACAAAAAAATCTCAACTTGTGTGAACACAAAGTTTTAGCTTTGGAGCAACAGTTGAATAGTAATAAAGCTCAGCTAAGTGCTAAAATAAATGAAATAAGTGAAATGAGTGTAGCCATTAAAAATCAGAATGATCGTGTACAGACTCTGGAGGAGGAAATTCGCATTGCTAATGAAAAGCGTCATGAAAATGAAAATCAGATTCGTAATTTAGAGTCAAGTCTAAAAAGTTGTACAGATGAAAGTAAAGAAAAGATTCAAAAATTTGAAGAGTTAAAGACACAGATCAGTTCAAATGCTGTTGAGATTAAAAACCTTAATGAGGTAATTGCCTCCTACTCTAGTTGTTGCAAGGCCAGCAGCTGTGAGCCATTTGGCAACTCGAGCAGTGTTCATGATATACAAGTACCTGGAGTATCTGCACCCTTCAAGGTCCTGTGTAATGGCCAACTAAATGGTCCTGGATGGACCGTTATCCAGCGACGCTTAGACGGCAGCGTGAGCTTCTATAGGAACTGGACCGAGTACAGAAACGGATTCGGGGATCTCTCGGGCGAGTTCTTCATTGGACTCGAGAAACTTCATCACATGACCACAGCCGAGCCACAGGAGCTGTATGTCCACTTGGAGGACTTTGAAGGACAGACGCGCTATGCCAAATACGATAACTTTGAAGTGGGCAGTGAAGAGGAATCTTATGTCCTTAAATCTCTGGGAAGCCATTCAGGAAATCTCAGCGATAAAATGCGTTTAAATGAGGGTGAAAAGTTCACAACATTCGATCGCAAAAATGACAGGAACTCTAAGAATTGTGCAGAGCATTTAAACGGCGCCTGGTGGTACGGCAAATGTGGACTCATGTGAGTTAATCTGACACTAAATCAGTCTATCATATTTATAGGTGAATTATTATTTCCAGCAACTTGAATGGACTCTACCAAATTGCGGATATTAATTATGACACAGCCTATCAAGGCATCTTTTGGGACGACGATCAATGGCACGACTATGAATATTCCTTAAAAACGGTTCAATTAATGATACGTGCTAAAAAAGCACCAGCTGTCTCCGAATTATATAGACAAAAATTAATAAAGTGATCACAACATTTTAAATGAATATGAGAAATGTACAAATTTTAAAAATGCATAGGAGAATTTTAGTCTGCCAAAGCTATAAAAATACCCAATCAGCATAAGTTCATAAGTTCAAAAATTATTTTGGCTTAGGTAGAAGTAAAGGCAAAAATTCACAAAAAAAGAAGTGAGTGACAAAAAATAATTAAATATATACTATATCTACTAAAATCTGTTTTTGAATGTAATTTATCTTAGACAAATAAATAAATAACAATATTTAAATCAGAACGACTAACTATTTATTTTGTCTTGTATCTTATCAATTAGCAAGGTTTTTTTCTCAGTGTAAAAAAAACCATGTCAAACTGATAGCATATTTATACTATATATGACTTGTTTATTTGTTAGTTGTTGTTGCTCTGATAACCCCGACATAGAATTTTTAGCTCGATTCCGTGGGAATTTTACAATTTTTTTTTTTATTTTTATTCAAGCAAATCGCATTTATAATTTTAACATTTTATTCAAACAATTCGCATGGTTCAGTGTCGAGTGTAAAAGCAAAATGAACAGATATTCGACTTTATTACTACTTATTTTTGCCGCTTTTACTCGAAGTGAAATAAAGTCTAATAAGCAGCCTGTAGATGCACAAATTAACGCACTGGAAGATCTAATCAATCAAAACAACGAACAGCTGCTGAAATTGGAAGACCGAATATGGGCCGAAAGATCTGATCAAATCAATAGCAAGGAGAACTCTTGTGACACTATTATTAGGGAAAAGGATCGCGAGTTGGATGCTTGTCAGGCACAAACCAAATCAAATGCAGCTCGGCTCAAGGACAACGATCTACAGATCACTAACTTGCTGTACAATTTGACGTCTTGCCAAATCCAATCAATGGATTATGTAGATCAGCAAAAAACCGAAGAGATTCCAATTTTGTATGAAGTGGAACAAAGCACAGAACTCAACTTGCGACTGGAGGACAAAGATCGAGAGTTGTTAGAGCTTCAGAAACGCTTAGAGGATCAGATCAAGGAACTGCAGTCTGCTCGGAGCAAACTGAAGGCCTATGAGAATCAATTTGAGGAGTTCCATCCGAGCAGCTGTTTGCCATTTGGCAGCACCACTGGCATCTACAGGATTAAGCTGGAGGGAATGGAGTCCTTCTATGCGCCCTGCGATTCCCGCTTCGCAGGATCCGGCTGGTTGGTAATTCAACGTCGCATGGATGGCAGCGTCAATTTCTTTCGCAACTGGACAGACTATCAGACGGGATTTGGTGCACTGAATGGAGAGTTTTTCTTGGGCCTCGAGAAGCTGCATCGCTTAACCTCGGAGAATCCCTATGAACTGTATATACACCTGGAGGACTTTGAGGGCGATGTTCGCTATGCTCACTATGATAACTTCAGCATTGGCAGTGAGAAGACCTTCTACGAGCTGAGTTCCCTTGGAAGATACCAGGGCAATGCTGGCAATTCTATGGGCCTGAATGCTCAACAGAAATTCTCCACATTTGATAAGGACAATGATTCCTGGCCTGACGGCAATTGTGCCATTCGGTATCACAGTGCCTGGTGGTACGACGCCTGTGCTGCCTTTTGGTAAGTTTTCTCAATTCATTATAGTCTGCAAGGGATTCTCAGTTCTCTATTTTACAGCAATCCCAATGGCAAGTACTTTAAGAGACGAAAACTGGACTGGAGTTCTCGTGGCAAGGGCATCATTTGGAATCATTGGCATGGCTTTGAAGAGACCCTCAAGTTCGTACAGATCATGATGAGACCGATATCAAGAGTGAATTATTGAGAAATGGATTTAATTTTTTGTCTAACGAAAATTTGTAAGCAATAAATATTTATATTTATAAATATATTTTATTATAAATATTTATATTTATTTAAAAGCTATAAGTATTATTTTTAATTAAAAAAAACACTGTTCAGTGCAATTGTTTTTTTTTTTCAGTGCTGCTGTTTGGGCAATGAATGCTGAGCTGATAACAAGTGACGGTACTAAGTATATATAGTATTATTTATTTTCTAAGACTGTGTATTTTAAACAGAAACACTTATACATATATCATCAACAGCTCGTCTAGGCTAAGTTATTTGTATTATTTATGGAACCAAAATCAGATTTGCATTCTAAACATCGTTGTCTGTGCTCAGTTTTCAATTTCAATTAACAAATATCAGGGAGCTGCATACCTCGATTCCCGACTCCCGTCGCTAATTAATTCAGAGCGGGGTGCAAAGATTCGCACCAGATGGCCATCAAAGGGGAGGAGGTGGATGGAGGGGGAAATGGGGACAGTGTCGATGCCTAAATGGCTGCAATCAATTAACAGGCAACAAAGTCAACCATGGCCATATCGATGTCCATGTCAGCAGCTGTGATAGCAATGCCACAACATTCCCAGTTTCAGTCCCAGTCCAAGTTTCAGTCGTAGTCAGTGTACTGGCCCGGTAAATTAATGAACAACGCACCAATCGAAGTAAATGCGACTGGGAATGCGAATCGGTTTGAGGTGGTTTTAATGCCCCGAAGGGAAGCGAAGAGAACGAGGGGAAATGGGAATGGGAAATTGTCATATTTGCATATTCATGTGTCAAGCTCAGTGGAGACATGGAACTAGACTCCGGTGGTTGTTGCGGTCGCTGCACTGATTGCTCCAGGATCAGCTAATGTATCTGCATCTATAGCTACTGTATCTGTATCTTTGTATCTGCAACTTTTACAACAGCATTTGCTTCCGCCTATCTGACCAATGAAATTTGTGTGCAAATATTTGTTGCTTTACTTTAATTAGTTGTTTTGTTTGTCTAGCTAAGTGAGTGCCACAAAAAAACAAGAGAGACAGTATGAAAGAGAGAGAGAGAGAGAGAGAGAGAGAGAGAGCGAATCTTGTCTAATGGAACTAAACTTTGAGAAAATGCGTTTGCCTGTTAATGGACGGTACGCAGCTCATTAGACATTCTCTTTTCCATGCTAATATGCATGCACTCAATGTGCAAATAGTTTGAGAGCTAAACTACAGACAACGACTAAGGACAACTACAACTACAGCCACTACAACTACAACAACAATCGCATCTGGCTCAAAAGCCCCATCAAGTGCTAGGCATTAGGATTGAAAGGATTGAATCTGGTCAACTGAATGGGGTTGTTTTCTCTGACTCTGGCGTCACTTGGCCAAAAGCTAAAGATATTTTCAAAATTGCTCAAGGCTTTTAATTTGCTTTGAGCTTATGCTTTTAAGCGCTGTTAGATTATGAAAATTATCACTTAATACAATAAATATCTGTGAAAAAATATGGATAATAATTATGAAAATTATTCGAATATAAAGTATAAATTTTGATAACATTTTTAAGCACTTGTAAAGCTATAAATTATTTGAATAATAGTAATATTTGTATTTTCAAATTGCAGTCTATGTTCCGTTCAAGTTTTTCTTAGAATTAATTGGCTGGTTGAGGACATACTTGAAAAAAAATGTAGTTACAAATCAAGCACCTATTAGAAACTGGACAAAAACGGCCAAAGAGATATTTATAATTTTATTGCTCAAGCCAATTATGCAAAGAGTGGAGAGCAAAAGCTTTTTCTATTGTGTATGGAAAGTGTGCGACAGTGTGAGTTTTTTTTTTTGCAGTCATAATACAAAAAAAAACATAAAGGGTACGCGAAGAGAACCCCAGGAAAACTCAATGCTATGACAACGAAATTAATAAAAACAAAACAAGAAAAACAAGTGCAAATAATTTTGTCACATGCATAAAAAGGACCTCGCAATTTAACGCTTGAATGTCTGAACAGCCGTCGACATATGCGACTCTGTTTCTGCCTTCGAGAGTGTAAGTGTGTGTGTGTGTGGTTATGTGTGTGGGCGGATGGAATTGCCAACGTTGCGTATATGGAAGTTTTTAATAATACTTGGGTGAAATACCAAAGGAAAAACTTTTATTAATAAAGTTTCTTTCTTTCTTGTACTGAGAGCGTCTCCAGCGCCAACTTCGACTCTGTCGCAGTCTCTCTCTCTCTCTCTTTCTGAGTGTTTCCATCTCTTTCTGTGACTGCCTTAAGGCTTCCGTCCTTTTTGCTTCGGCAGCTACTAAGGTTTAATTACAGCTAGAAGGAAAAAAAACTCCTAGCCAGCCATGAACTAAGTAGTGGCAATACTTCTTAGCACATATTCGTACGCATGCAAAGAAACGACGGCGGCAATTTACGTTTATACGATAGGGGAACTCACGATCAATAGTGCTTCATGAAGTGCTGTTGAAGCAGCAACTTTAAAGTTTAAGGCAAACTTTATTACTTTTAAAATATTAGTATTCTTCCTTTTTTTATAGAAGATTGATGTAATTATAAATTATGTCACAGTCAGAATTATTTGACTATTGCTAAGGCGATGTGCCACTTTTAGAGTTTTCAATTTCGAAAGTAACTGGATTAAAAAGAAGTATTCTGGAAAATGAGAGAGGAAAATCTTAGCTATGTTTCTATCTCTTCAGGAATTTTCCTGTCTAAGGACTGTCTAAATTTTCTTCCTTAATTATTCCATCAATATTTACTTACGCACACTGCGCACTTATTATCATGATATGTGCACACGCATAAACATGGCACAAAGGCCGCACGCACACATAGAAGGGCACTTGTCGCATCGGCTACAATTGCAAGCTGCAATATGCCCGGACCTCGGAGTTTTGGGCTTCGTCTTTCGTCCTGTGCCTTTCGGCGACAATATTAAAATTGAAGCTGAGATGCCATAGAACGAGTGGCAGCAAACGAAAGGCCCGGAAATAGTTTTCCTTATCTTTGTGTGGAATTTTATTTAATTTTCCTCTTATACAATATTTTTTGTTCGTTCGTTTTTGTGTTTTTGATTTTGTCGTCCTCGTATTTGTCTGCTGATAGAAAAGCAGAGCCGCTGGCAGCGCCTCAACTTTTGCCGAAATACTTTTAATTAAAATTTCAAATTATTTTCGCCGAAGAGATGTGCAATAAAAGCGGGAGAAGGGACGAAGATGAGCACAAGTACAGTTAGCAAGTGCAATGGTGCACAAGATGGCGGACAGGAAGAGCTCGCAAAATGCGAAAATGCGAATTTGCAAAACGCTGAAATATTCAAAGCGCATTTTCAATTTAAAAGTTTTTGCGCCCAAGCATATTTATTTATTTTATTTCACAATTTTTGTTTTGCGCTCATCATTGAGCCACGAAGAACGAACAGAAGAGCGGAGCAATAAAAGAGGGGCGTGGCAAGTGGACGGGGAGGAGGGCTAAATACTGGAAGGGGTTGGCGGGGTCTTTGACCAAAACTTTGAGTCGAAGTAGGCAATGTCATTGAAGTGGGCCATGGCGGGCGAATCATTTGAAAGCAACAACAACACTAACAACAACAATAACGATCGCAACTTTAATGCAATTTCGCTTTAGCAGATTTCATTTGTGTGACAAATGGGGGGCGTGGCAATGCAAATCGCAAATAAAAAGAACTCATTAAAAGTTTATGCCACAAAGTTTGTGGCACCACCTCCCGCCTCTTTCTTGCCCCCTTGCTCTTCTCCCTTCTCGTGCTCCCCTGAAGAGCGTGCACTCCACAAATCGCTCCCATGGATCCCCATCTTCCCACTCAGCATTTGCAACTTGTTTCGCTTCCTGCCTTGTGTCCGAGCAGCCTCCGATTTGCAGTTGTATTTGTTTGATTCTCTGCCTTGCGAGGGGGATGAGTTGGGGCAGGAACTCTAAAGGCCCTTTGTTTTTTGGATGTTTTGCAAGAGTTTTAAAAGCGACTCGGCGTTAGTTTATGATACAACTATCAATTACCAGCAAACTTCTCCAATTCGCTCCAATTTCATTTCTATGCGAAGTAATTTCTACACATTGAAAACTCCGATTAAAAACAGGCGTGTGCATTCAATAAATATAATGCATGTTTGAAATAATTTTAATAATGTAAAGCAGATATATCCCATTAAATATAAATATAAATTATAAGACGGAATATTTATCTATTCAACTGTGCACATAAAGCTCAAATTTATTTCAGATCTGTCAATCAACCCAACTAATATGCAACCACATCAAATGTCAATCACAATTCCCTTTTAATATTTTTTATGTGTCGCCAGAGAGCCGAGCACGTGCTTCAGCTGCCCCACTTGCCACTCTGGCTCCATTTGCGACACGTTTACGTCAAGTTCAAAAAGTCAATTCGAATTAAACAACGCATTTGATTGCCATAAAATGGGCGACCGCCCATATTTATGGCCCAGACTCGACTCTACTTGAATCTGCGACTTGTTAGCTCAGCAAAAGCAAAAGCAAATGCAGTTGTCCAATGTCCGTTGCCAGTTGCCAATTGAACGTTGCTCGTTGCACGTTTAGTGACACAGTTTTTGTTTTTGTTTTTCCCTAGAGTAAAACGTGGCCACTCCCCAAACAAATGAATAAAATTGAAATAATTGTTCACAAAAAAAAAAACAAATACCAAACGAAAAACCAACAACGGAAAATTAGTCAAGGCGGGCCTTGAAAATGGTTAAAAAAATCAAAAAGATTTTGAAAATAAAAAAAATAAGAAATGAAAAGCTAATGGAAAAATGCAACATATAGTAGAAGCAGGCGGCATTTCAATTAGCTGTCTGATGTTTGTCCAGCAATTAGGTGTGTTAGACTTGGCTAAAATGATTTTAATCGCTGTGTGTTCTAACATCGATTCCGTTTTTCGCTTTTGGACACATTTTGTTGTCATGTCGTCGGTGACATTAGCGAGTGCCCCCAACAAATACACACACACAAATAAACACACACACACATACTCTTATGTGGATAAACTTGAACAGACAGCATGAAACATGCAGCATTTGTTTGATTAAAAAACATAGATATGACAATTTTAATTAAGTTTAGTTTCAGTATCGCTTCGTTTAACAGTTTATTGTGTATAACACACATTCGAGATGTTTCTGTTACTGTTATCTTTGAAGCCTTTTCAAAATTGAAAAATATTTTTAAAATTGCTATTGACCTAACAAACTTAACATTTAACACGATTTATTATTAAGTAACTTATGGACTATAAAATTAACTAGGCGCGTATTAAATGTATATTTGCTGATAAACAAAAATATTTGAAATTCACAAATTTAATTATATTTTAGTAAAATTTATAATAGAAGGAATTATATTTGGAAGCTTTTTCTTTGATTCTGTTTTCAATAACTTTTTACCCTTAGGCTTTTTTCTGAAAATTCATAAGTCAAAGAAATACAGTATAAAATTTTAAACTTAAAAAATAAAATAAATTATTAATTTTCTTAAATAAACTTACAGGGCATTTTATAAGCTGAAATTAGCTGAACTTCTGCAGTGTTCTTGGTTCGTTTTTTTTGTGTTCTTTTGTTTATCTAAAATTGCAAATCGAATGCGATGCATTTATTCATTGGAAGAAGGGCTGGCCATGCCCCCATTGGCCCCATGCCCCCCACTGCACTCTGTGTGGCTGTGTGAAAAGGTCAAAGCATTCGATTAACTTTAATTTGCGCGGCTCTCGCTCTTGTTACATGTGTATTTGTATCTGAATGTGTGTGAGTTGGTGTGTGTGAGTGTGTGTGTGTGTTAGCGGTCCATTGTTTGCAGCAGTTGATTTAGTTAGCAGAACCGTGGTTGATGTGTTGCCAGAGTTGCCAGAGTTACCAGAGTTCAGGTGTGCCGCTTGAAGGCGGCGTGAAAGCCAAACCTTCTGCAGCTTTCGGGCCAAAAGCATTCGTGGCGCATCTTTTGGCCAACACATGGACGATTTACAATGACCTGTGCCGCACTTTGATCAATGACTTTTCCAGCCGAGTCAAAGTTCAGGACACAAAAATTGAGAGAGAAACAAAAAAATCATAGTGCTTTAGACCATGTTAACAAAATGCTAATTGCTGTTAGTCAAGGCACGCGTCAGCAGCTGAAAACTTGGCCAAAATGTCACTGGCAACGGTGAACGGCGAACATAATTGTTAGCCAAATTTGGACTTGCAAGTGACGGGTTTTTCTCAAGTCAAAGTCGAGTTTTAAGTCAGAGCCAGAGTCGAAGTGCAGTGTGGGCACCACTCATAAAATATACATAATTGATACTGCAAGGCAGTAATCGAATGTGGTTGCCAGACTGTCAGAATGCCAGCCTGCCAGTCAGTCAGTCTGGCAGTTAGTGAGTCGACGGTCTCTGTCAGTTAGTTGAAATTAATTTGCACAGTCGAGCAAAATAATTTACAGTCTCGCCCGATTCCGCAGCAAAGCCAATCACTTGAATCCCCTCTTGGAAGCTCCTCTGCCCATAAGGCAGAAATGTGGGCAGGTTTTATAGCTGCAGATACTTTTTTATGCACCTCAGCCACGTGACATATCACGAAACGCTGTTAACTGCATTTGCAATGGCCCAGACGGCCGAGAAGGCCGAGAAGACTGAGAAGACAAAGTGCCGCCCCACTGGAAGCTGTCAATTAGTTGTAGCTACATCAAATCTACATGGTCTACTGCAATTCTTTTTTTTATCTTTTTTGTTTTTGGCCAAATCCAATTGACAAACTCTGCGCAAATATTTAATTTAATTTTGATTGCCAAGCTCAGCTAAAATATGATGTAAAGTTTAGATTGTTGCTTGCTAATTCTTAAAACAATTCATAGCTTTAATAATTTAATTTATATGTTATTGAATCAGCAATTTATTAACAACATTTAAGAAGACATTTTGTTGTAAAAGACAGACAAAATATTAATAATTAATATTTAAAATTTGTAGAACTTTGCTCATTATATGTTACGAATTTTAATGTATTTTTTTTATAAGTTAATTATTTAAATTATTTATTTATAACATTCAATTTTAAAAAACCATTTGTGAATTCTAACGTAAAATTTATTGAACATGCCTCGAACATGTTTCCCATTGATTGTAGCAAATGTTTTCAATTGATTATTAATAATAAATAAACGTCTGTGGCAGAGTCATAAAGAATCACTACTATTTTCAGATAGCGAGTTGAACGTGTTGCAAGCAGCTTGCCGCAGATAACACTTGCTCTGGCGGAGTTACGAATACTCGAGGCCCAGATGTGTATGTGTACATACGGGTATTTACTGATTGCAGCCAGGTTGCAACGTTGCATTGCAGTCACAAATCTTGTCTTGGCAACAGACCGCCCGCAAAATGCAAATATCTACGCAACATGCAACTAGGCCGGCAGCTTGCAGCTTGTGGCAGTGTGGCAGAGTGGCAGTTGGAAGTGGAGGCTGCGTCGGCGACATTCATTCCTCATTTGATCTTTATCGCCTAGCAACATGCAACATGCGGCATGCAGCATGCGGCATGTGGCGTTGCATCTGCGCTGCTCCCATTGACCGCTCCGTCGACTGATTGTAATCAAGATTGGCTTTTTGCATGCGCCCGCCCGACTGCCACACCGATTTGTGGCATGAAGACTGAAAACTGAACTGCAAACTGTTTCGCTGCGTTTCGTTTCGTTTATGTGTGCGACATTTCAAGGTTTCCAATTTTTTCCTTCTTCTTACTCGCTTCGCCCCACTTTGGTAGCCTCGGGGCCTAAGCACCGTCACCGCTCCACCCTGCACCACTCTGTGTCACTCTGACCCACCCTGCCCCACTCTGATCCACCGCACCACAGAACTGTTTGCGCAATTTGCAATTTGTGAGCTTTTAATTTGCAGTCGCTCCACTCATTAGTGTGTCATGTTCCAGATGGCCAGACAGCCCCTAAGGAAACTCAATCGCAGTCGGTTTCAGGGTCGACTCTGCTCAAGATAAGGTCAACTAATAATACTCCACCGTTAGACGAAACTTGAGTCTTTCCAAACAGGATTCATGATTTTAATCAGCGTTCGAAAAAAGTTGGATTTAGTTTGCAGATTCAAAGCGCATTGGATTTCTGAAGCTGAACCTGAAAATTATATAGACAATGACTGTTTATTGCAGTTTACTTATCTTTCGGATCTTATATTTATTATTAATCTCACTATTTTACAATGTATATATATTACAATATATGAGTATCGTTAATCATTAAGCTGAACTGAACTGATAACATTTTGATCAGGATTTGGCCTTTAATTTCATTCAGATTTCAAATATTATTAAACGTTATTATAAAATGTTAATTTTTAATGTATTTATTATGAGATGTTAATTTTTAATTAAACAAAATTTGCTAGGTCAAGTGGAATGAAACGATTGTGTTTTTTTTTTAATTTATCAAGTAACATCTCGAGGCAGAACATAAATTCGGATCGTTTAAATGGTCACTCAGCTCGACAATTTGCAGCACTTGGAAGTGTTGTGGTTGTTGCTGTTGATGTTGTTCTTGGTGTCTTCCAGAAGTATTCAAAGTTGACTTTTCGACTAGACAATATGACAATGGATGGGTGTAAATCATGTTTGCATTGCTGCTGTGTTGTTGCCTGCCTCCGACTTGACTTGACTTGTGGTCAATGACTTGCACATAATGTCTACCCCAACGATAGCAACATCAACAACAACAACATCCACAAACAACAACAACCACAGCAATTGCTGCTATGGGGCATTTGCAAACAATGACATTATGCTGACGTTTATTAATCGCATTTACAGAATTAATGTCGTGACATTTTCGGTTTAATGTACTTGTAATAAATAAATGCGGCGTTTAGTAGGAAAAATCAATAGACAGTGCTGCAAATTGTGTAGTTGTTGTAGTTAAACATTTCTGTTGTTGGTCAGCGTATTTCAGTGGTAACAAAATAAAATTGTGTAATGCTACTTTGCATATTATAAACGAGCTCAGATTTAACATTAGTCTTTATACCCTTCAGAAGAGTATATTAAGTGTATCGTTAAGTTTGTAACATACAGCATTTACTTAAGAGTATTTATCATTCGGCAATTTATGCATTATTCTCTGTCTTGCTTAACTTTTGACTTGCATATTAAATAAAGAAAATATTTGCATAACTTGACAATTTATTTAAAATACCAACTACATTTGACCGCAATGTTAAATTTAAAGTAAAGAAAGAAATAAATAATTTAAAATAAAAATTAAAAGCCATTGCAAAATGTTTTCCAAGTTGCAAAAAAAACTTTAATACTTATATGTGCAGCTTGCAAAAGTATAATTGCAGTTAATAAATTGATATATCTATCTCCTGAATTTATAATTGGAATTGTTAAGCCGTCAGTTGTAGTCAAGCATGTGTTTTTAAGTTTTTCGGAATGAAGCGCAAAAATATATACTTATCGTCGTGAAATTACCCATCACAGGATTTTTTGTAAAACAAAATTTCCACAAAATATAATGAAATTTCAAATATTCACAAAATTCATTTAAATTAATTAAAATTATAAAAACACCAATTTAGTAATATACAGTTGGTTGAAATAATATTACATATATACTAAAAAGAAGGCAACTGAATTCCTTGTTAATTGTTGTTTAGCATACTATAAATAATATTGACATGACCCTTTGTAGCACTGTGTTGCATGCATCGCAGCTTGCAACACATGATGAGTACTTAAACAGTTTTGCCAGAGATCTCTCCGCCTCCCCAGCTCTCAACTGGCAACTTGGCATTTTCCATTAGTTTTAAGAGCTTTGCAGACATTGTCTTATATCGATTACAGACTTTAACCGCAGCTATTAAATGGCAATCAGGCATTTGATGAGCTGTCAAAACGCCGCTTGACATTACGAGTACCCCTCGTTGCCATTAATGAAATGGGTGTGGTTTGAGTACCAGTCCCAATCCCAATCCCACTCCAAGCAACTCCATTAGATTCCATTCCAATCCATTCCATTCCAGGCGATTCAGAGCTTAAAGCTATGTTGTTTTGATCGTAAATTCACTTTCGCCAGCAAAACAACAACAAATATGCAGATAGAGTGAAATATGGCGAATTGCCCAAATGGCTGGCAACTTTGTGCCGTTTTCAGTTTTCATAAAGTAACAAAAAATACAAAAAAATACTCACAAAAACCAGCAAAATGGCGTAAGTCGAGTAAGTTGACTGAAAGATTCCCAGTAACAAAGATAAAAGGAGGTCAACAAAAAGATAAACTTATTTTCTAGGGTTGAGAGAGAACTTTTCGTATGATGACTTCAACATTGCTCAAAGAATTGTTATTTATTTTCTGAGTTTTAAATATGACTTTCTATACCCCTTACACATTGCTTTGCACAAGTCTGTTAGACACGTTTATCCTGCACAGGGTATAATAATAAAAAAATAATCAAAAAAATGGAAAAATAAAAAGCGAGAAAAAACGCAAAGTTTTCATAGTTTCAATTGTTTTATGCTGCTGCAAAAGTTCAGAATGTGCTCAAGGTTAAACCAAGGATGGGGAGTGGAGAATGTCGGAGGGGAGTAGGGTTTTGTCTGTTGTTGTTGTTGCTGTTGTTGGGGCTGCCACAAATGCTCATCATTAATGCAAATTCATTGTTGCAGCTGCTGCTGGGAGAGAGAGAGAGAGGGAGAGAGTAGGGAGAACCGCGTGCATTAAAACAATTCATGTTGCATTTTTGATATGCAGACAAAAATAAATAAAAACATCATGAACAACAACAACAAGTTGCAACTTTTAACACACACAGTGAAACACGTTAAAAAAGGGACATAAAAAAGCACAGTTTTGCTGTAAAATTAATGATGAGTGCTCAGAAAATGTAGGCCAGGCACAGACCGCATTTAAGCCAAGTTGGGAGGGGGCAAAAAACATGGAAAACTAAGCGGAAAAGCAGCGCAAGTTTATGAGCATCTCGCTGGCATTTTGCTTAATTGAAAAAGGCTCGCAATGGAATGAGTTTGGGTATGGGCAGGTGCCTTAAAAGGATCTACAGTCCCTAGCCCAGGCATGCAGTTCATAAAGCTGACAGAACGATTGCGGCCAAGACTGGGAATGAGACTCGGACTCGGAGTCAGGCTCTGGCTGAGAATGGAGCCTATAAAAGCACATGACCAAAGCGAGCCCAGTTTAGCTCAGCTCAGCCAAAATAGACCGACAACCAACAACGAACGAGCAAACAACAACAAGAACACACAACAGTAAACAGTAAACAACAAACAACAAACAACGAACGGCGAAAAATTATCAACTCAGATTATGTCGAGATTAATTACATACGTTGAGCGCCATTGTCTTGTCAATAAATTGTCGTTGTTGTCGTTGTCATTGTGGTTGTTGTCGTTGTTGTTGTTGTTGTCGTGTGTAGTTCAGATAAGAGTGAAAGAAAAAGCCAAGCGATGTGCAACTTTGTAATGGTAATGGGAACCTACCAAAATGTTAGCTGACTTTTTTTCTTGTGCCTTTTCGCTGATGCTGTCAAAAATTGTTGCCAAGCCTTTTGGCCAGGCGGCTAATTAATTGAAAATGTTGCCAGCCATCAAGGGAGCGCCACAACAACAACAATAACAGCGACAACAATAGCAAGTACTCGTAATAATGAAATGATACGGTATATGGTAGATGGTCCATGGCATATGCTCCTCTAAGGCATCTAAGCCCGATACGTTAGCCCGATAAGCATCTTTTGGCCAAGTGCGCGTAAATTAATTGGCAGCCAAGCAAAAAGGAAGCCATGAAGCCCAAAGGCATCCAGTTATACATACTGCCAAAGCTTCCGCTTCAGCTTCATGCATACTCATGCAATCGTCTCAAATCCTCAGCTCTGGGCCATGTTCGTTCACTCAGTTCAGTTTAGTGCATGTTAATCGGCAAATGGCCAATGTAAATTTTCGGCCAAACATGAAGCGAAATTAAGTGAAATGGACAGAGCTCAAAGACATGGCAACTGGGCAACAGCGCAGCTGTTGGTGGTTTCTTAGCTCTGGGTCACTTGAGTAGAAACGTTAAGAACTTATGGTCAAAAGACTTGCATACCGCTAATTAGAATATGTTAAGAAAACGAAAGAAAGAGAAAGATGGATGGTTGTTAAAATCTAATCGAAGAAAATGTACTGTGGGTTCGAATCTTTAATATTTCAGAACCGCATCTTAAATAACTCTCAGTTTATTGTATTGATTCTACATTTACAGTCCATTTCAATAAAGCCGCAAATAATCCACAAATATTTAGAAATTTCTGTGCAGATTTGTGCGTTTATTGAATGGCATTTTCTCGAAAATATTCGACAAAATTGAAATACACGTCAAAGCGATTGCATTCCATGCATTTCACACTTGGCAGCAACAGAGCCACAAAATAAATTAAATTAACAAATATTTACCGCCGCATTACTCATTATTAATATCAAATGGGGGTCGAAGTTCATTCGGATTGCAAACTGGGTTGAGATTGAGAGCGGTGGGTGGACAAATACAGTTGAAATTGTTCTTGAACTCAACAGAACTGAGGCTGAATTAATTAAATCTAATTGAAATTTATGTTCGGCAACACTCACTTCTCTCTCCTTTATGAGCAAATGAATTATGCTCCTGAGTCATAACTAAAATGTTTTCAAATCCATTCTCATAAACATGTCTCTAAAGAGCTGATACAAATAGTAATGCTGACAGAAAATAGTTGTAAATTAAACTAAATTAAAATCTGAAAAAGAAGAAAATAAAAAGTAAAAAAAGAAATATGTTTAAATGCGTATAGTGCTAAAGTCTTCAATTGGGCTAAATTTAAATTTTGTATAACAAAATTATAAATATATAAAAAATATTTTAATGACATTAAAAAATCTAAAAAGCGTATTCAAATATCGGCATATTTTAAGCTTTTAGTTTATACTCCTTTTTCTGATAATTTTATTTTATTTTTTTGACATGTTGCATGTGGACAGTTTAAAATATTTTGGGCATTGCTTTTTACTCTATTTAAATGCCACTGACATTGCAACTGCCACATACGCATACATACACACACGCACATTTGAAGCTCTTAATTTCCCAAGTGAGTGCCGGAAATGCGCCAACGCCAACGCCACCGCCGAAGTCGATGCCAACGTCAAAGTCAACGCCGACGCCATTTTGCTCGCGGCCATTTTTGGCAATCTTCGCGTGCCGCATGGATAATTGATGCCGGCTGTCATGGGCTAAGAGGGCTCGGTGTTTCACTACCATCCCCCTCCCACCCCCTTTTGCACCATGCTTTCTTTTCCCTTTTGCGCTGATCTCTCTTACGCGCACTTGCTATTAATGAGTTTCTGCTGCCTATGTACATAATACATTTACGAGTAGACTCACACATGTGTGTGTTTGTGTGTGTGTGTGTGGCAACTCTTTCCACATTGTAGTTGACAAATAAGCGCTTAAGTAATTTGCCACCGTTGACAACAACAACAACAACGAAAGCAACACGGATATTTTCAGGCAGTCAACTCGCTTCATAAGTGAATATTAAATAAATTTTCCAGTTATTGCCACCGCAGTGAAGGCCAACACTGAGAGGGGAAAGGGAGAAGGGCGTGGAACGGGGATCGGGGGGGTTGGTTGATGTTGTGGGGCTGCATTCAACTTGTAATTAATGTCAAATATTTACACATTCGCTGGAGATCAAAGGTCTTCGCAGCACTGGCTGCCAGTCTCACAGCAGCGCTGCTAATTAAATGAGTATTTATATTTAAATTACGCAAAACTACTTAAAACCCCCTTCCCCTACCCAGAGTATAAAAAGAGGAGGAGGAGACGAAAAGCTTCTACTTGTATCTGCCACTAAATGGACTTTATTTGGTCGAGCTACAATATTTCAGACAACTGTGCAAAGATGCCAGCAGCAACAGGAGCAACCCTTCAACTTGGCAAACACCTCGTCATCATCGTCATGTGGAGTTGGAGTTCGAGTCGAGTTGCTTCTCAGCACTTTTGATGCTCTTTCAGTCCATGTTTAGGGCGATAAATCTGCAAAAGTTTTGCCTATAGAGCAACCTTAGGCAAAAAGCTTTTGATCTCAATGCAAATAAGCCATTCAAAGAGTAGATTTAAGTAAATGTGCGAACTTATTTGGACGTAATTATACTAGTACGAGTATAAATATTAATAATTACACAGCTGAATGTAAACTTATGTGTTGATGCCTGACCTTTGCTTTAGTTGAAAACTCTCACCAACAATTTGGAAAGAAATAGATTATTAAATCCAATTTGAATATAGTTAGAATGTTTATTACATATATTATAAAACTAGACTAAAAAAAACTTCCTTTAAAGCCCCTTCAGACGAGCGCTTTTTCACCGACACTTTTTGTAATTTTTTGTCAAAAAGCTGTCCGTGTCGCGTAACCACACAAAATTTCAAAGCGCCGGTGAAAAACCGAAGCTCACCGATGGAAATGGAACACGTTCTATTCCATCGGTGAGCGATGGTGATCGAAATGGACAGCTTTTTGACAAAAAGTGTCGGTAAAAAAGTGCTCGTCTGAAGGGGCTTTTAAGAATATATCACAATTTAATAAATTGTGATAAACTCTTTCAAATCTACCTATCTTTTGAGCTATATTTAAATTGCAAAATGAATGCACCATTAAGCACACTCTATGATATGTCAAGTGCTTTGATTAACCAACATTCTAAGTTATATTCCCAGCTAATTTGAACCTACTTCTACTTACTACTCATTCAGTGCTTAGAGTGTGAATTTAGATCCACTTTCGCCTGCATAAAACATGCACAAAGTTTAGCTGAGGTATCTTCCTCAGCCACCGCATTGCTCCTGTCAATTTGTCACGCAACTTAGTCGGGTATCCAATTTGGTGTCAACAAAGTCTTTTGAGTGTTTTTGAGTACTGCATTGATATAAAACAGTCTTAGCATTCGAGTGATATGGAGTTTTCAATTAGGAGTACTCGAAGCAACCGTTAATTGCATTTGAAAATGCATTCGGTGCATGTGCAGCGCGCCCTTAGCCTGGACAAGAACCCAACTTGAAGCTCTCACAAATGTGTGTGCTATTTTACCGTTATGTGGACAACGCATGTATGCATATCAGTAAGTGTTTGTCTGTGTGCGTGTGTGAGTGTGACAGCCTCTCTGTTGTCTTGACCTAACCGGAACCGGATTCTGTTGTTGTGCTCTGCTGTGGCTCTGTTAAGCAACGGAAATGTCGGCGCACATTCGAGAAATGCATTTTGTAACCTAATTTCCTTCTTCCGGTATCTTTTTGACTGTTGCCTCACCTCGTCTCACCTCTTCTCACCTTTCCTCATCATCTCACCTCTCACCACTGTCAGCTCAACTCTGCGTGAGAGTCGTGAGCGCGTGGGAGAGTGAGCGGAAATGAGCTTATGTGCATGTACGACAAGTGTACAGTGTGCAAAAATTAACTCACACTCATCAGAGCTTTTTTCCCACACACACACACACACACACATGTGTTTCGTCCGCTGGTCGCCGACTCTGAAAGTGAGTGAGAGTACAATGTAAATGAGAGTGAGTGGAGAGTCGCTCGAGAATCGTGCTTCGTGCGTCGTGCTTCGTACGTTCGTGTCTTGTGTGGAAGCTTCTTGCTGTTGCTTTCGGTGCTTTCAAGCTTTTGCGCTGTGCTTTCGATATTTGTCGAGTGCATTTGCCTTGCATACGTATGCGAACTTTTGATTCGTGAGTTTTTGTTGTTGTTGTTCTTGATGTTTGCTGTGGGCAACTCACGTGTGCATTTGATTTGATTTGATGAGTTATTATAATGATTGCGATTCGTGTTGTTGATTGATTGGGTAATAAAGTTATTAGACAGGTGTGACGGTTGTCATTCACAGAGGTGTGTGAATAAGTGCAATTGTTAGTCAAATTAAGTGGCTCATTAGCCATACGGATTTTATGATACTTGATTATATTTGACTAAAATCTAGTATGCAGTAAATTTAAGAACAAATATAAATAAATTTTTTCATACTAAAGTATAATCTCTTTTGAACCAATTCAACCAAAGAATATTAACGCTATTTCTTGATAATTCCAATCTTTGAAATTTAAACTGTGAAATTATTTAAAAATATTATTTTTAGAAGTTTTTCCTTCATTTTTCAAATCTCACGCTGTCTTACTCTGCTTAAGTTCAATGTTCTACAGTTCTCACTGTTTTTACGCTACATGGCTTAATCGTTTTGTATATGTATATGTAAGCAGCCCGAAATAGGTGGAGGAATACTTATGATAACAACTGTGGCTGCTTGTCACTTAGGCTGACAAGGTCACATTGTCAACGTCAATGCGCGTGCGTAAACCAATAAAATTTGTCTAGCTGCAGTCATCGCCGGCTGCTGTCGACGACGCGAAGTTGGCTAAAACAATGGCCAAATAAACAAAGCTAAACGGTCCGGACCAGGTCGGTTGCGGCATCGGTTTCGGAATCGGAGTCAGAGTCAGTGGCCAGTGGTTGCTGCTTAGAGCATGAACTGGCTTTAATGATTCAATCCATTTATGGGTGTCAATAAGTTAACAGACAGACAATGTTGCACTTGCCGCAGCCATAAACCGGGCAATGGTCAACGGTCTAACCGTAGCTGGAAGTTAGCCACACAGCCAAGTGACACAGCCATACACTGAGGAAAACAATTGGTGTATGAATAATATTGTATTTTAGTTAACGATATTCTAAAACTTTTAACTAATAAATTAATTTAATAATATGTGGGAAATGGTTACGAAACATTTATTTTATTACGTACAATCAGAAACTATTTCCATTTCTTTTAAGAAAATGGAGTAAGAAATATATTTGAGTGGAGTAATTTTATTCGTGTGTAGTAATCAAACCGTAGACCGATCCCGACTTTTACTTGGCTTCTAAAATTATGAAATGCATTTAATTTTGTTGCGCACTTTTTGTGCGGGCTCTCTGAGTCTTTGGAAAAATCTATAAAAATTCCATTGACCATATTTTAAGCCATTGGCATTGGACTTGGACTTGCAGTTGGTCTTGGTTGTGGTTGGGGCTTCGTCTTGGTCTTGGCGATTCGGCATCGGTTGACTGTTTAAGGAAGCAAATGTTTCCGTGCAGCTGCCAACTAGCTGACAACTTGTATGGCCTGTGTTTTATGTGCCAGTTGCAGCAGTTTGTTGCACAGTTTCGCCGGCTCTGCTCGTATATTGCAATCTGTCTGCAATCATGTCACATCAGTGGCCATAACTGGTTCTACTTGCTGCCACTGCCACTGGTGATGCTGCTGCTTTAAGCCTGGTTAGTAAGTCGCCTTGGCCATGGCTAATGAGCGTTCGAGGGCGTTGTTGCATTACGGTTCTTCATAAAATGTTTATTGCAGTCATTGGCCAGCATCTATTGGGGTAGGAGAGAGGAGGAACACGAAGAGTGGGAGTGATGCCATAAATCTCAAGTGTATGCATAAAACTTGCAACATAAAATGCCAAGTGTGGGTGCCACTTGCCACCATCGGTGGCAGCTTCAGCGTAAACAGCGACAACACAAAACTGGCAATAGTATTTGCTGCCAAACGAAAGAGCTGGCCAGAAAAATGGTAACGCAGCCAACAAGGACACTGTCATAACTTTTTTAATGGTCAGAAGTAAGAGCAGGAATTGTTGTTGGAGTAGGGGAAAGGGAAAAGGGAAAGGGTCTCAGAGTCAGCTGACAGTAGATAAATTCTAAGCAAGTAACTTTTGTTTGCGCTCTTTGGCAGGCCAAGTTGCACACAGCCAAGTTGTACTGACAGTTGGCCACGTTGCGTCCTGACAAATCGCAGAACCAAAGCCAAAGCCAGAGCTAAAAAACAATGGGAAAAACGCCCGAAGAAGTTGTCATGGAAAACTGCTTAGTTGTTTTAAGATTTGCCCGAGCCCCGCGGGGAAAATGTTTCACTCGCAACTCATACACATAAATCATGGCGGGCTACTTAATTTTTCAGCAGTTGCCGCTTGGCCAAGTGCATTTCATTATCTACTGTCACGCCCCCTTCCACTTCCCCACTTGGCTTTTAGCCAAGTTAAGAAGCGCTGTTTGAGTTGCGTTTTTCTTTTTTGTTTTTGCGAAATTGACAATTGACATAGTTTTGGAACTTTGACATGCAGACAAATTGCAATCTTTTTTACACAAACTGTGTATGTGTGTGGGTGTCCATGTATGTGTGTGTGTGTGACTGTTGCCTTGAGTTGCAGTGGCAGCTGCATAATTGAATTTGGATTGTCTGTCTGGTATTTTTTATGATAATTAAATTATGTAGCCTGTAATTGATATGTTGGGTATATTACTTCCTCAAATTATAATTGAAAAATTTTAATGTAATGAATAAATAATTTTAAGCAATTTGTGAAATAATTAAATAGAGAGTCTACTTATGAGCTTGCTTATAAAAGAGCTGAAGAATATCTGATGTTTTTAAAACATTACACTGAAATTGAATATATTTATTTAAACATTTAGATTCGAACTCAGCACATTTTTTCAACATTCAATAAATAATGAATTTATTTTACTAATAATCATAATATTAACTGGTTTATCAGAATCACCCTTCGGTTAATTCTTTGCATAACCAATGAAAGTGTAGTAAAAAATTCAATGCAGTTTGCAACTAATTCTGCACGGCCAGACAGACTAATTAAAATTTTAATACAAAAAAAACAGTTGGTTAGTAAATTAACAGTTTGATTGATTGATTTTATTGCCATATTGGAATAAATTATCAGACGGGAGTAGCATCAAAGGGCAACTGACAACAATTTCGACCAAAAATCACGCGCATAATAAATACTATTTATTCACATTTTGCATTGGTATTTATTCATATTTGTGTAAATAGTGTTATATATTTTAATTACTGCATCAAATATTGAGCCTTGCTCATTATTTTGCAATACATTTTGGGTGCAGTCCAATGTCGGAAATATCGTTAGAGGTGTAAATTGTTAAAACCCTAAATACACATTATGAAATTGATGGGCTGGCAAATTATGTAGGATTTGAATGCCTAGATACGTATTGCCAAACATGTGCACGCATTTTCCATTTTCCACTTTGTCTCCTCGCATTTTCACATTTGCAATTCAATTATAATTTTATTTGCCAATTATTACACAGGCTACAGCAACTATAAACAATAAATTGGTTTTGTGTTGATAGCTTTTGATAGCCAATTGAAACAGGTCAGATTTCCTATGAGGTCAGTCGATATTGGGTACGCTTTTCACTGTTATTTGACAATTGCAAATGTTGGAATAAAATGCACAGATTCTAAAATTCAAATTTATTTATAATAAGAAAAATGTGACAAAATAGTAGAGAATAAAGGCTTGTTTTACGTGGATACTTGTTTACAAAATTACTAATGAAGCATGAAAATTTGAATTGATTTTATTAAGTATGTTTTTCAGCTTCCTTTGGGATGCCAACAAAATGTCTGCCCGGAGTCGACGGGCACCTGAGAAACACGTAGAGGACAGCAAGATGATGATCAGCATTAGCATTTAAAAGAAATAAAATATAATTTATTATCAGTTGGTTGTCAATTGCGATGGCCAATTGGGTGTTGATGCGAAATTATTAATTTCAGCGCATTGATGAGGAGCTGCCCTTGCCAAAGGCAAGAAGGAGTGACAACGACGTGGCGTGTGAATGCCAGTGAGTGTGCAAGTGAATACCAATAGTAACATATGAATGTGAGTGCCATTTGGTCGCATCATTACGATAGCAATCGCAGTTAAACGGCGACAGACTAACAACAACAACAATGATGATGATGATGATGAGAATTGCGACAAGAACATTTCCGTGGATGGTTCGGTTCGGTTTGGTTCGGTTCCGTCTCGTCTCGGTCTTCATTTAAAATTCCAGACGTTGCTTAATAATGCAAGATGCATGTCGATATGTCAATGTGTTTGCGCGCAATCGATCATTTTGGAGAGAGGGCCCAACGGATCCGTCTTGGATCCGTCTTGGAGCATATCACACGCTGCTTGGTCCTGTCCTTGTTTGACATAATGTCGCCAGATTAACACAGTTGATAAACTAACCCGACCAGGCCAGTCAAGACTTGACCAACAGTCTCTCCCCTCTCCCATTATCAATCGCAGTTGGTAGTTGGCAATTTTATGGCGTAACTCGCAACACGTTGTGGTCACGGCTAACGAATGCAGTGATAAGACGAATACGAATACGAATAAACGGACTCGTACTTTGTGAATAAAACAAAAACTCACTTATCAATTAAGACTGTTGATCTACCTGCTGCCTCTTTAACCTGTCTCACCTGTGCGTCTTCCTCCGATAGCCACTGTCAAATACGAGTACATACAATAATTTATTGTCAGATCGTTCCAGCATCGATCGATCCGCACAGAGTACGTCAACTGCAACAACTACAGCAACTACAACAAGCATTGATTTATGTTTGACTGTCCACACTTTTTGCGGCACTTGGACAAAGTTGTCATAAGGACAATAACAAAAGCACCATCATACGCATGTAAAAACTAAAAAAATAAAAACAAAGCTGCAGCTGAACTTTTTGCCCTTCCTTTTGCAGCACTTTTATTGCATTTTTATGATAATTTCTTTATTGAACAGTGTACACATTCCCATTCCAATATAAAACTGAGCACATCAGGGAATGAAATAATATTGCAATCAATAGTTAAAAATCAAATTTTATATCTTGAAAACGAAATGTAAAAATCCACAAAGGATGATTGGAAAAAGTGGACAGTGTTGAATAATGACATTATTTAAATGAATATGTGTATAATTTTGATATGAAATCAAATAAGAGATCAAGGAAATCGGTTGACTTTTAAAAAAGTTATGAAAGTTGGAAGTATTTGAATAACTGTCAATTCAGTGCTCAAATATTTGTACACACACATAAACATATTTTAGGCATTTATTTAACAACTCGAGAACAAACTCATTGTTATGCACATTAGGTAAATTCACAAAATTTTTATTGTTTTCAAGGTGTCAAATAGTTATGGCTTTTGGGAACATTTTTATTTATTTTCATTTACTTTATTCACCTTGTTACTTTCTCTTGCATGTTAATTTTAACAGTCAGCAAATTAATTCAAATTTTTTTTCATATACTTGCATTTAATTATAAAAAGTATCTTGGGTAATTATTAGCAGTGACAAAATATGTGAGCTGTTTATTTAATGAGTTGGAACATCGAAATTTTAAGTAGTATAAATATTTAACAATTTGTATATATTTTAAAATATTTTTATTTTAAACAATACTGTAAGCGACAAATTATGATTATTTATATAAAAAGTCCAACTAATCTAATGTATTATTCAAGTTCAGTTATTTAAACCGTCATATCTCCAGTCCAAATAAAAATCGATGAATAGTTTTTCGATAACAACAACATTTGTATTTCAGGTGGAATGTCAAAACGTGAGTTGAGTTCTGTCACCTTTTGGCCAAGTGTCAGAACTCAACTTGTTGACAAATTTTCAAGGCGTATCATTGTCGTAATAATTTGTTGGACTCGTTTGAATAAATTTCACATAAATTCACTAATCATTTTCGTCAGGGGCTGCCCGCTTTGCCCAAGCCCAAAAGTCAAATGGTGCATATTAATTTCCATCATAATTTACCAAAATAAAAATGAAAAGAGTTGAAAACAAAAAGAGTGTGTGACGTCCATTTATAACGCCGTGTGCCCAAAAATTCTGTGTGTGTGTGTCTATAAAATATTAAAATTATATTTCATTTGCAATTGTCGCCGACAGTTTTGCCAGGCTGCCAACCAATTTTTTGTCATATTTTTTTGGTTCATTTCTGTTCCACGGCAAACATAATAAATGTCTTCGCAAGGCGCGCAAACTGCCACGCCCAGCATATGAGCCAAAAGCGAACTGAAGCTGGCCAGAATTTATGTGCCATAAGAGTTTTTATGAATTGTGCCGTGTCAGCAGCTAAGCACTCCAAAAAACTTCACACTCCCCTCTTTCCAAATCTATGTGAATTATATGTGAAACATTTTCTGATTACAATAATAATATCAACGTCCATTGGCTTTGATCTCTGGAGTACTGAAAGCAAGAGAGCTGAAATTTGTATGTGAATTTCGTTATGTTATTCTGAAACTTGAAGAATTCCTAGATGTGTAAGGAAGTATACATATTCAAATAAATATTTGACAGATCAACAATGAATTTATCTAATATATGTATTTACATATGCTATTAAATATCCACAATTATTTTTCATTGCGCAGTTCTTCAAATCGACATGTGGTACTCGAATTCACAAAGTCAATTACATGTTGTTAAAGTCACATTAAATGCAAGCTCTAGATAATGGCTGGATTCGATAATTTATTGTCTGCAATCACTTTAGTTAGCTGGTCCGTTGATCAAACTGATTGGCATATGTTATAGCCGTGATTAGCCCAAGATTACGTAGTTTAAATCCAACTTAAATGGATGGCCATAAATTAAGCGACTTGTTGGTTAAAGTGCAGTTCACTTTCACTTCATGCCGCAGACAAAATGCCAAATGGCCAAAAGTAACGACTTTTCAGTTTCAATCAGCACCCAACACAACACGTTGGCGAATCTGATAAAGTGCAACTGCCACACGGTGTCGACACCTGGCGACACCTGCCGCCAAGCATTTCTTAACACATCGAGTCCCAGTTTGATCGCTTTGATCAATTAATTTGACATGCAAGCCAGACTCTGAAGGGTAACGAAAACAACAACAACAAAAAAACAGGCAAGAGCCTCATCCAATTGGGGGCTAGCCATGTAAATCCTTTCACTTTAGCCGCTGCCAATAAATTTGTATCGCCAAATGCCTGTGGTGAGATTTCAGTCTTGCGATTATCCCGCTCTTTAACAGGGTATTAAAGGCTTATCGGCAAATATGAAATGGTTTAAATAAGCAGATAAATCAAATATATCAAATAACAAGTTGTAAATTAAGTATGTAATCCACCAATTACTTTATTAGACTTTCATAGGAAATAAAGTTAAATTTAAGATCGATTATCAATACATTTTTGTATAATTTTTTATTTATGTGCACTGTATTTTATGTTCGGCTTTCTGCTCTTAACAGTTCTTTCTTCTTTCATTATTCACTTACAAGTCGTGTCCCTCATCGAATGTTTTGCGATAATCTGTTGTCAGCGCCTCAGACGATGATCGTCAATCAATCAAATGTCAGTCAATGCAATATTTATACTCATTTCAACTACGGCAACAGCTACTGGTTATTGTACACGTACTCGTATTGAAAAATCTAAATGGCTATGAATTCAAATTGTAAAGCGGCTTGTGAGCGTTTGAAAATCCAATGAAAATCAAAATCCAGCTAATAAAACGCCCAAAAATTCAATTAAAATGCCCGCTAAGCTGAACAAAACTGAACTGTCGACTGACGTTGGGCAACTGGTAAATCCGGCCAATCTACTTGATAATTATATTTGCCAATTGAAAATAGCATTTGCAATCATTTTGCGCGCTGTGCGTTTTGCGTTGTGAGTTTTGTGTTCGCATTATGCGGCATTTTTGCGCGTTCGTTTTGCTTGCGGGTCAAACGCGGCGTATGCGCGATTTTCGCTTACCCAAATCGGCAAATCAGTAAATCGGACTACAAGCAACAACCGACAAAAGGCAAACGACAATCGACACACGAACATACAACAACATGCAACATGGCATATGTGGCATGCATTTTTATGTTATTACCCCGTCGACGTCCAGTTTTTGTCTATTGATCGCTCTGCGGACAGAAACATTTGTAAAACATTTTAATAACCATTGACAATAACAATAACAACATAGATAGCGATAGTTACAAGTACGCTGTATGTTGTATGTGAGCTGCTTTGGGGAATTGCGAAAATAACAAACAAACAAATCCAAATTGTTGCAGCTGCTTGGCAATTGCATTTTTGATTGGAGAACTTTAAACTTATTTAGACTGGAGGCAATTGCGAAAAAACCGAAAACATAAAAGCTATTTAACAAAGTCAAAATCAAATAAATTTGATAAACAGTCTGCAATCAAAACGTGATCAGCATTAAGATTGCTTTTTTATTGAGTTTTAATAAGCGAGCAAAATAATAATAATTCGTCGAATTTTGATAGCTTTCAATTGGCAATTCATCGTGCGTAGAGTGAGTCAGATTATAATAAAACTGAATCGAAAACAAGTAAAATTCGAATTAATTTACAGTCACAAAGCATTAGACTTGATAATGATATCCGATCACTATAATTGAATCAACAAAAGCTCACTCAGGTAGTAACAAAAGTCAACTATAGTTTCAGACTCACTAAAAGTCAACTCTAGTTGACAAAACTAAAGTATATTTAATATTTATTGATATCTTTTTAGTGTATCTTCAATGAGATCCACAAGCAGCTCATTAGCCAGCAACTTCTTGAGGAGCTACTCAAACCTAAAGCTCTACACAAAATGATCCGAAGTCAAGGAGTTAGTGTAAAAGGATTGTAGTAAGGGAAGGGAGTGAAAGAGATAACTTGCTGCGGAACTTGTGTTGGTTGATAATGTTGCAAAATGTTTTATTACTTCCACCTATGGTAACAATTAACATAAGAATTTCGACTTGACTTCAGCCAACAGTCGAGGAAACTTTTGGCCAGACAAGCAAAAAGTTTGCTAGCTTCACATATTTCAATGTGGCTGGAGTATCCTTAGAAGCACACACACTCCCAGTTCCCAGTTCCTGACTGCCTTTGCTATCATTTACATAGCTGAAGTCCTCGTTGTCGTCCTCATCCCCTCGTCCTCGTCCTTGTCGTCATCATCCTTTTGTGACTTCCGCTGGCACGCAAAGAACTTTTCACTTTAGCATCCCGAAATTTGTCAGGACACACAATACGAAAACTTGGCAAGCAGTTTTGAATTACATCATTTTGTGTACTTCTCAAGTGGGTTTATAGTATTCTTCATGCTCTGGGTTTCAGTTGCCACACGAGCCCCATGTGGCAGCTGCAGGTGCAACGAAATTGAAAGCCGACAGCCAATCAATTTGCATCCAATAAATAATTGCAACTTCAATTAGGCAAAACAATAACAAAAACAATTGCCAATTACCAGACCAAACGATGCCGAGGGGCGAAAGAGGGGACGGGGAAGAGGGTTAGGGGACGGAAGGGGTACTTCGGCTAATGCAAAAATTTCAATTGGGAAACAAATATCGACAAATAAAAACTGCAAACAATTTTACGTTTTTCTTATGATTTTTGCATTGAGCTCAAGCATAAAAAAAATGAAAATATATTGAACATTAAAGTGGATGGATAAGTTTATAATTTCCTTTAAGCCGACTGCAAAAAAATACACTATAATAAGAAAAGTAATATCGATAAAAATATTTGCAAGAATTGAAGTTGGAGAAGTTAGTAAAAACCCAGAAAGTAAAATAATTACTTGTATTGCTTGGTAGAATTTAATTCTATAATTTGTATTATTCTCTGGAGTAAATATATAACTTTTTATTACATTAAATTTATGATTATGATAAAAATAACCTGTTTACGTATATAAAATTCGTGCATACCCGTTTTGTCTTAATACTTTTCTAGCTTGGCACAATGGAAAATATCACTCAAAATTGTGGATGAAAAGCAATAGCAAGCAAAAAATAAACAAAAACGACAGCAACATTTGTTTGTACTAAGGCATAGGGTGTGCGGTGGTCCAATGAGGGGAAAGAGAGGCAGAGGGAAAGAGGACAGAGGGGCTGAGAGGAGGCGGGAGTTAACTTTTGTATTTGCGCTAGTTATAATTGGCATTTTAGAACGTCAAGGTTTCGACTTGGTCGACTGCTTTGGACCCGTTTTTCAATTGCTTTTCAGTTTTCAATTTGAGTTTGGCCATTTTTGTGTTGTGTTTTTGCATTTTACGCTCATTGTTTTTTCTTTTATTTATGCGAATTTCAAGTGAATTTTATAATTTTTCGGCTTTGATTTTTATTCTTTTTTTATGGGTGGTCCGAGGTCAGTCTAGGGTTAAGCTGTTGAAATACTCGTTGCAATGGGGGCATGCTGTGGGCGTGGCAGCTGCAATTTGCATTGCATTATGTAATTAGACAAAGTCCACGGAGTGCACGAAAATGCAAGAGATGCGCCCAAAGGCCCCTTGACAGACTGACAGACCGTGGACTGTGGCTCATAATGGGCTTTCATTATGTCCGGGCCAGTCCAAGGCTCACTCTCGGGTTCTGGCCAACTCGGGTTCATCTTGGCAGCGGCATCTCTTTCACTTCCAGCCGCCGCACCACATGTGCTCCACACGCAGTCAGTCCACAGTTTACAGTCTGTCCATTTGTCGTTTGTCTGACTGTCTGTCTGTTCTGGCTGTGGTCATGCATCATAATCAGCGGCGTTGATGGCTACGCCGCGCTGCTTTACACTGCACAAAATGGGTGCTCAGTTAACACCTTTCAGCATTTATTATATAAACTGAAATAGTTGCGCTCTATGATTTCTGTCTCTTGCCATGCGATTTCAAGCTGTGCACAGTTCAGCTCACTCCCCTTCTCTCTTCCCCTCTTCCCATTGCCCACTGAACGCTGCCTGCAGGCAGAAGCGTTGGAAGCTGCCGCCACCGTCAACGCAACGCCGCTGCTAACGCCGCTGCCAACGTCGCGCATGCGCACGCTGAGATCGCGATTGCCAGGCCGCAGAGCCAGAGTTGATAGACTTGCACCGTGGATAAGTATAAGGTGCCACGACGAATCTCAGGTACACTAAAACACTAGTAATTACTAATAGAAATATTTAATTGAATTTTTTAGTGTCATAAGTCTTATGAACTTAAAATATAATGGAAATTCTAAGTTATGTAATTATCAAACAGAATATTTGATTGAAATTTTAATGTGATAAGTCTTAATAACTTGAAATTTTATTACCGTTTTGTGTTAAGTTTCTTATTAACTTGAACATGACTTAATAACTTCGACGGACTGCAGACATCGGTCAGATTATCAATATCTAAATATGGTGTTTGAAAACTATTAAAAAGTAATTTTAAAGTTAAAACTGTATAAAATATAAATAAGCTTTAATATTATTACAAGTGCTAGAAATGCTACTGGTATTATTTATAATACTCGTAAGTATTAAAAAAGAAGGTGTGCAAACAATTTTATCATCGATTTTTGACAGTTTTGCGAGGAAACTATTAAATGCACTAAAAATAAACGTACAAAAAAGCTTATTTACTTGACTTTTTAAGGCTTTTTTTACAACATATTAAATGGTTGATGTGTGCCATAAAAATGGCTCGTCCGCCGCCAATCGGTTAAGAAAGTCTTTATGCCGCTGTTGGCCAAGTGTATTAAGGCCACAGGCATAAAAGTGCAGTTTAGTCGGTACCATTTGCTCACGTTCGCATCTTGGCCACGTTTCGCATCAAGTTCAAGGCGTTTGAACTCTTGACATTTGGCAGCAGCAGCAGCAGCAGCAGAGGTAGTTGTTGGCCCGTAAATGTAACAACTCGATTAGCGCGAAATATTCGGCCTCCAGGGCCTAAAATGCAAACTGGAGTGTTAGAGGAACAAAATGCGAAGTACGAGGCCACAATTTGCGAGGAGACTCAACGTTAACGTTGCCCATCAACTGTTGGCACTTTCCTCTCTCGCTCTAATTGGCTAGTCCGGCAACTGGCTTTTTACTGCATATTGACTGCCCTCCCCCTCCCTCTGCCCACTTAACCGCTTGGCATTTACCGTTGTGATGCGCTTATGACGATGACGCTGACGATGATGCTGACGCTGATGTAGGCCAGGTCTAGAAAACGAAGGCAGTGGGCAGTTTTTAAAAATGCACAGTCACTAAACCAAAATGGGCAAATGCTCTTGTATTTGTATTTCTCCCTCTCTCTCTCTCTCTCTCTGTTGTTATTGCTTACGTGGCTGATTGCAGTGCACTCGGCACTATAACAGGATTAAATGGGAACCACCAATGGAGCTGGCGCTCTTCGACTCTTCAACCAAACAAAACATGCCAAATATCCGAATGAACAAAAACAGAAATAAGAAAAATGCAACGAAGTTTGGCCTATGATGCCCCATCGAATTGTGCAGCACACGCAGCGGCAAATAAAAATCCTTTCTGCATTTGTATAGCGGCCACAATGTGGAGCTTATGTGTTTTTTTAGAATTGTTCAAGTGAGTGCCATGAAAATCGAAATGGAAATGGAAAATAGAAGTGCACCCAAAAGCGGATGTGGAATTGGAACTGAACGTGGAAAGTAAGCAAATCGCACTTCGACTTGTCAGCAATTAAATTGTTCTTGTTTGCGGTTTATGCGCAGTTCCATTACATGAAGAACTTACTCACGTACTAATAATTCATAAAAAGATAAATTAATTAATTTTTGTTATGTACAAAAACGAACAAATACATAAGAAACCAGAAAAAGTTGAATTTTATTTTTAAAATTAACTAAGAATCTATTAATTTATATAATTATGTCATTTATTTAAAAAGCTAAGGTAACATAAATTATGTGTCTAAGATTTGTGTTATATATTATCTGAGATATATTTTAAAATTCAGTTAGAGGCAATAAATATTTGTTCTTTATAGTTTTTTATAGTCAAAGATTTATTCAAAAAGCTAAATTAAATAAACACATGAAGGCAACATAAATGGAATCGCTCTCAAATGTATGTGCGCTAATTGAAATGCAAACTACGTAGCTCAATCATCATTTTGTGCATGTTGCCAGAGTTGTCGCCCCGCATAAACAAACGCATTTGTAATCATTTGAGTGTTGCCACAGAGTTGGCAATTTGCAGCAAACGCAGCGCAAAAATTGTCGCACACTGACCAAATATTCGAGAACAGAGAAAAAAGAAAAGGTAAATGGAAGTGGAAGTGGAGTTGGGTAAGAAATACAGGTAGCCAGTGTAGCACCACCTACGCGGTGAACGTGAACTGGCCAACGTTAATTGACTTGGCTTAGATGGGCTAGCGGAGACAGCAACCACTTCATCAACTGCCGGCAGGCACTGTAGAATTCCGAGCCGAGTTATGATAGGATAGTTGTGCCGGGCGCGGACTAATTTTGTAAACGTGGCCAATCAGCGTTGTCTTGGTCTAGGCCTGGTTGTGAATCGAAATCGGAGTCGGAGTCGGAGTCTGGGCCATTTGCAAATTAACTTGGGGCTAGACTCAACTTGAATCGACTCGCAATCGTCTTGGCCGGCAACTAAATTGTATTTAGAGCCGCTTCAAGCTGCCCGTTTGCTGAATTAAATCACGTACTAGATTAAAAATTTCGCATGAAATTAATAATATTGTATTGCAGCAGTGGCAGTGGCAAAAGTGGCAGGACAAACCGGTTGCAAAGACCCTTTATTTCAGCTCTTGCCAGATAAATATCGGGCCCTAACTGTAAGCCAACTGGGGGCCAAAAGCAAAGCAGCTTTTGTCACTTCATAAATCGTGCGTTGTAAATCGAAACCCGCATGCAAAATACGAAAAAAAAAAAAAAAAATGGAATTTATATTAAGAATTTATGGAATTGTCATCAGGCCGATCTCAAGCTGCGCGCGTTTCAATAAAAATCAATCAGCGAAATTTATAGAACTCAACGGACAGCTGTTTAACACTTTGTTGCCAACGCCCCAACCCCTCACTCCCTCACTCCCCTCTCGCTCCCTCTGCTTTGTCAATGTGTAGGTGTTATGTAATGCATTTAAATCGCCAAGAAACAAAAGCCGCAATCGCTTCACAGCAGGCGGCACCATAACAGCGCTGACTCACGCCCCCCTCCTATTTACACACACACTTGCACACACCCACAAATACCCCGCAACACCTTGCTAAAAAACCACTTAACCCATGACTGCCCAAAGGAACCATAGGAACATTCCCTGCTCGGGACCTGTCTACTTTATGGCACACACAGCCCGTAGCTGACAACCTACTCGACTATATCTGAATATATATAGCCTATGCATATTGGAACATATGCGATATATATACATATATATTGATTTATCATATTTTGTGAGCGCTGCAATTGACAGGCGGCGATATAAGCAAAAGTCGTGCATTTATTGTTCAACATGTTGGCAGATTTAAATACCCTGTAAACATGGTAGGGATACATTTGTCTTAAGGGTAAAATATATTATATTATGTATCAGGAAAATATATATATATTAATTTCATATATTAATCTCTCTGAATAAAAGCGATGATACATTTTCAAGGAATTTGTGAGGCTGATCAAATGAAAGATCGTTTAGTGAAATCATAAACTTGTTATATATTTTTTTAATTTTTATTCAAGATCTTAAAAATTTAAAATGTAAATCAAGTGCAGAATATTTGAGTTATTCACAATTCTATTGAACAGTGAAACCGCTGACAGTTAGGACAGTTATGAATTGCTTACAGGATACTTTACAGCCGATCAATATTGTATTTTATTGTTTGCGTTCAAAGCGCGATAAAAAGTGGGGCTGCTAGTTCGGCTTGTTAACCCTTAACTGGATTTAAAGTTATTCAAAACTGGAAGACACAAAGTGGATAAATAAAGTTTAAGAAAATATTGTTTAATACTTGTTTCTATGAGTTAAAAATATAAATTGTCTTTTTAAATTAATAAAAATATCTGAGAAGACTTTTGAATATATTTTAAATACAAGTAACTATATAAGGATTAATCAAGATTAAAAAGCTGTAATTTAATGTGTGTACCTATAAGTATCTTTATTTGGTCATCTTTCTAAACCTTTTGCTACTTTGATTTCCCTGTTTTCAGCAACTGAAGCTGATGTAGATTACAATAATTTGTCATGTGTGAACCATTAAACTGCAGTTCAACTCCCAGAGAGCACTTCGTGTGTGGCAATTCCCCCTCCTCACCTCCCCGCTCACCGATCCGCTGTCGAATCTGTATCTGTATCTGTATACGGAGTACAATGCATTAAAGTATTAATAACGTTTCAGTTGGCGAGCTTAAACAATAAAATTTGTCAAATTGCCACCGAAGTTGCAGCGTGGCAACAACAACAATAACAACAACAACAATTGGCTGGCAATTTAATGCGAGTGGCAAATTGCATTTGGAATTGGAATTGCCTAATGGGTGTGCCACCTACCCAGACCATATTTCAGCCCATACATTTGAATCAATGGCTGCGGGCAATGTTAACCACGTTAATTGCTAGCTGCAGGGCAAAGATGGGAGGGGAAGAGGTAAAAGGTAACAGGTAACAGGTAAACTCGGTAAACTCGTAATCGAAATCACCTGAATGGCCTCCAATAATCTATTTTGAAGTGCAGTTGGACGTGGGTCGATCTGGGGTCGGATATTTGTGCCATTTAGAATCTGGTAGCATTTGCCAGCACATTTAACCCAAAAAGCTTTCGCTTTTTCCGAGCGCATAATGAAAACATTCCACAAACCAATTCAATATTTCCGCTTTGTGAAATACGGAAAAACGCAAATTGATACGGTTTATTTTGTTCATGACCTTTTTAAGGAAGAGAAAAAGGAGTATATAGGGAGCACATTTTCCATTTAATTTTGGGAAATTGTCCGTCTGTCCTTTCGACTGAATCCTCGTCCGGCCTCATATCAAATGCACATGAATTGACCGGCTTCATGTTTGGAATTCGTTATCAATTGCAGGTTAACCGAGGGCGGATTCTGGCCAACATAAAACCCATGATAGCCACAGCTCTCAGTCTATCTCTCTCTCTCTCTCCCCCTCTCTACACCCACATAAACGGCAAACATAAATTGTTCAAAAGCGCCGATAAAAATCGAGGCAACTGCAAATGGCCAACTATTAATTAGAGCAGCGCCAAGAGTCAAATTATGGCGCAACAAATGGCCAGAAAACGGCCAATGGCCGATAGCCAAAGACACAGCTGGCCAGCCATGAAACTGACCCCTTCGACAGCTCCAGGCGCCCCAAGTGACACATGCGAGCTGCACTGGGAACGGGATCGGGAACGGGACTCGGAGACACTGTGAGGGAAATGACGCAGCATTGACGACAGTGCCTAAGAAAAATTGCAGCTGAACTTTTGCAATGCTCTAGAATATGGAGAAGTAACAAAGGGTTTCTCTACTTTTCTAACAATATTACAATGGGAAAACTGTCCACTTTTCTAATTTGTATAATTAAAACTTACTTATTATAAATGATCTTGACAAATAATAATTGTAAACAACAACGTTGTTTCAAATCATACTATTACTAAATATACTAAGAAATAAAAAGTCATTAAATACATTTCCAATAAGAAACTATATTTTTTAGGACTATGCCAATTACTGCAATATTATAGGATACATTTTCCAAAAAGCTTTTAATTAATTTAAAATGACATTTTATTCCAACTATTAAACTTCACTTTTATTTTTCAACTTTTGCGAATAATTGTTAACTGAACGCTGCCAACTTTCATTTTTGTCTGTCCCAAACTTGGTCCAAGTTGGACGCAGTAATTAAACATGGCACTGTCTGGATATAATTTTGCCACCCATGCTTGACCTATTTAATAGTGCTAGTGACTAGAGTCTCAGTTTTAGTTTGTCTTTCAGTGGTTCAGACTTTGTCTCCGAATCTGTCGCTGTCCGAGTCTGTCTCTAAGTCTGTCTTTGAGTCCGTCCCTGTGTCTGTGGTGTGGTTGTCATTTGAAGCCTTGGCAAGCAATTTGCATATCAGTTGTGTGTCTGGGGCTGGGAGAGTCTTGTGTCTTGTGATAGGCTTGGAACGGCATTTCACGTCTGTCCACGTCTGCCCAGTTGCCAACTGACTGCTCATTGTCGTTTCAGCTGGCCATATTTTGGCCTGACTTTATTGTGGGCCAGCTGCCGGCCCGACTCTGGCCAGGCCAGAGGGAGGAGCTGGCCCCGGATCTGGGTCTGATCTTGTGTACACGCCTAGCCAGCTTCAAAAGCCCAAAATGTCAACTGCAAAACTGCAGGGTCGCATTGATGGCGAGCACGTTGCTACGCATAATTTCAGTGTCTCCACTTCTCCACTCCGAGTGGTTCGTTGCACCACCAAACCAACTCAGAGCATTTTTTGAGTTACCGAAAATTGCTACTCATAATAGGGCAGTCAAATTTAATTATTTAAAAGCATGTTGTAACAAAATATCAGCAAGAGCAGCTAAGGAATTGAAAAGAGTAATATTTAATTTTCTACACTTTAAATTTATTTATTAAATTTTTATCTATTTATTCTTAAATAACTTAACATTTATTATAAAATTCATTTGAAATTTTGGCACACTTAATTTTTTTTTATTGAAATTATTTTAGCTTTAAGCTTTCCATTGTCTAAATAAGTATGTTGCCAAATAAATATTACTTATTTTTAAATAAGTTTAAATTTGAGAATTCGTGTTGCAAAATTATTGTGAAATTTTAACTAAATATAAAAAAATTTAAGATGTTAATTTTACATTTTTGTGAAATCAATTTATTACCATTAACTGTGAAAGATTCATACTTTTTTTTTAGCATTTTATTTTAGTATTGGAGAGCATTTGGTTTTCGTTGCCACATTCCACAGTAGTTGGGCCACTTGGTACTGAGGTTGAACGTTTTTCTTGTCAACAGCTTTGGCAACGACAACGGCAAAAGCAAAAGCAACGGCAACGGCAACAAACTGCGTCATTGTCACTGTTGCAGCTTTGACACATAATTCTCAGTTACATAAATCGCATAACTGTGTCATGTCTGACGCGGTCTCAGGGTCCCAGTGCCAGAGATTGACCCATAGCCGCTCAGCATCGCACGCAATATTCAGAGTCAGTTACAGATGCAGATATAGATACATGTGTATGCAGATACCGATACTCATTCTGAGCAAATGTCCAGCACGTAACTTGAAAGCGCGTGACTGAAATGCGTGTCACACTTTTGGCCACTTATTGCTCCGTTTCCAGCCCTCTCGGATGAATCCCCTATCCCCTACCCACTGAACAGAAAACTGGACAACTGCTCCGCTGACATTCAGAGCGAAATGAGTTTACGTGGATCGCTCATTGTTGGATTTGGATTTTGAATCGGATGCGCTGACTACTCGTGAGTATTTGTGAGTATTTGTGCATCCCGTGGCCACTTTCCTCGGACATTGGCTTTTATTATGCTAATTTTATACTTCCATTGTTTCAATGCACGCATATCACTTTATTACGAGCAGGATAGTTGGATATCTCTTTGGATAGCTGGAGCGTTTGCTCATTTGCATGGCGGCTGCCATTTTTGGTCAGCAAACCAACCTCAACCTCAACTGTATGCAAATTTCTCCTTTTTTGCAACTCAACTCGAGCAGTAAGTCAAATCACATCGTCGTCGGGCAGCAGCTTTGAGTTTCCTTTGTGCTGTCAGCGACGAAACAATCATCAATAAACCGAGCACAGGGTCCAAGCTCCACATGGGCCACCAAACAATGTCGAAATCAAACCCAAAAACCATTAGCACAAAAGCCAATGACAACAACAGAAACAAGCAAGTTGATACCATTTCAGAGAAAGACACCAATCATTTTCTACTTTAACAAAAAGAATAACTTAAAAACTTCTTAGGAATATACTAAGAAAATGGGAAAAAAATAAAATGAAATTCAAAAAAATTCAGTTAAAATGAACAATAAATATTTACAATAAAAATTATTATTAAATTAACTAATAAATTAAAAACAAATCAAGTTAAATTTATATAAATAAAAACAGTAAGAATAATATTATCAATATAATAGTAATAATATAATAATGTCATCATGCCTGTAAATATGGAAAGCAATTAAGTTAAATATATATTAACAAAAAATATTCTTAACTTTTTTTTTTAAATTAATCGCTTAGAATTAAAAAAATAATCATAGAGAAATAGTAAAATTAGTTTCTATAAATTAAAATACAAAAAGTACTATATTTTCTTAGCTTCCTCGTTAATTCACACCACACATTTAACCCCAAAGTGAATATACCTTTTGGCAATTGCAGTTAATAGCAAACTTTACATACTTTGCGGCAATTGAACATTTGTTTTCATTCAGCGCAAAGTTGCATTGAAAAGCGTACCGAAAAGTGATTGATGTCGTTGTAGCTCTGTGCCAATAAATTTTCAACGAAAAAAGAAACAAAACTGATATAAAATGAGCAACGAAAAGGAAAAACGAGTAACATAAAAAAATAAAATAAAATGGTTTTGCTGGCCATATGCTCGAGTGGTCGAGTTAATGATTTGGCAGTAATATTAAATTTGTGCTGAGCTCAGAAACGTTTAAGTGGCAAGCGGAAAATTGCACACGAATTCCACACGTTGCACGCGGCGTATGAGTAATGCGCGTTGTAGAGGCCGAGGCGGCAATTACAAGCTGACAAAATAACAACAACGAATCAATTAAAACCCAAAAGATTTCCAACATCTTTTGTGTTAATGTGTGTGTGTGTGTCACACACAACGCCCACAAGGCCCAGCATTGAGTTCAAAGTGTTCACAGAAAGAAAGAAAGAAAAAACGTTTCTTTCTTATTGGAGAGTTAGTTGCAGGCAGGGAATTACACGATTTACGATGGCATTGAGGCGACAATTGTGCCTGTCTTCAGGTCGCAGTCGCAGTCTCTGTTTCTGTTTCTGTCCTGGTATCTTTTTGTTGCCTGTTTGGTACCTGGCGAAAGGTGCGCCTGCGCAATTTTCACAAGCAACACGAACTGATGTTAGAGTCTCTGGAGTTGGTTGCATGTCGCCGTTGCCGTTACTTTCTCGGCCCGTTTGCCACATCCGTTTGCCGCCTGTCAGTTTGCCCAAATTGCGTATGCGCTGGGACAAAGGTGCCAGTTGCCAAACAGTCGGTGCCAGTTGGAAGTTGGAAGTTAGCAAGCTGTGGATGGGAGTGCTTGGCTATCTATGTATGTGCATCTTAATTGTCAGCTGGTGTGTTAGTGGGTAACTGGGCATGTTGTGCCACAATTGAAGACCCAGTTTAGTGCCAAGGTGCCAAGGAGCTGCAACAACAACCACAACCAGCACAACAACAAACAAATAAACCAAAGGCAACCACAATTTAGTTGTGGCTTAGTTCATGAGCTGTCATTAATCGAGACAGCCACGATGATTTAGTGTTCTGATATGCCCTGTAGTCAATTACAGATCAATGCTGAGACACTGAGAGAGAGAACTCTACGAAATTTACAAGCACAACTTTCGTGGTTACACCCTGGGAACGAGGTTAAAATGGAATGTGGACACCTAAAAGGAGAAGACATCAACCCAATAAGCATTTGATTTGCAATTATAAAAATGAAACATTTAAATTAATTTTAACTTTTACAAATATAAAGAACAGAACATAAACAACAAGAATATTAAATGCCATTTATTTATTTAAAATGAATTAAAAGTATAATTAATGCAAATTAACAATGTACATTTATATTTACTCCCTCATATTTAACTACACATTGCATTAACTTGTTCTTGCATTCTGAAAAGGTTTATTATTATAAGAGTTTACAGATCAAATTGTTTTAAAGTCAAGAGTCATTGTCTTATCTTCCGACTCAAGGGATTGATTATAATTTGTTTGATTGTGGGCGGAAGAGTGAGAGGGA
Organism: Drosophila limbata; assembly: GCA_963924055.1. Lineage (NCBI taxonomy): Eukaryota > Metazoa > Arthropoda > Insecta > Diptera > Drosophilidae > Drosophila > Drosophila limbata. The sequence continues at coordinate 15,779,972 of OZ001355.1, read as the reverse complement.
CGCTGCTATATCATCACTTGTTCTGATTTGGATTCAATGAAGTAAAAAACACGTATGTTTCTCTGCTAATTGAGTGTGAGGCTGAAACGACGCATTGGCGAGCGATAGTTGGGTGAGGAATTCATAGTTTTGGGGGAGTATTTGACCTTTGACTTGAATGGCGACATGCTGATGTTACTCTGAATGACACTCGGCTCCATTGGGGGCGGCACCAGAGCCGAGTCGTGTATCCTGAAGCCATAGATGCTGTGATTATATCCTTTAGTATTAAAATAAGTATTGGAGTGTCAGCTGAGAGATTTTAACCGACCGTGGCGTGTATTTCTCCAGTGGCGGCTCCGGCAGCAGATGAGGCATTTGCATGAAGAACACGTGTGGAAAGCTGCATCCGAACATTGCCCCATCGAGGAGAGCGCAACGATCGTGGGGCTGATAGACGTCCCTGCAGCGGGGACAATAGACCTTCACGTGTGACTCCCCGATGCGATCCGTCAAACCCACGGGCAGCATCAATTGGCCGTTGCAATAGATCCTGGGACAGATGCCAAAGTCGCCCCTTTGGTACTTCATGCACATGTCCTCGATGCCCCGCGGACTGAGTATATATCGGGCGTGGATCAGGCCGTACAACTGCGCCGTCGTCTCGGGGTCCATTTCCATTGGGTTGAAGCCGTCATCCGAGTCGTAGTTCGTGTCCATAATGGCATCCAGGGACTGCTGAAAGTTCGGCACCATCGTCTCCAGTCCAGTCAAATTGAACCTGTCCCCGATAAATTCGTAGGGCACACGACACAGAAACTCGTTAACCTGGAGGTTGAGGAACCAACCTATCCAGGAACCATCCTGCATGCAACTTCTGACAAATCAATGAATTAAATTATATTAGCAGATAATTCACCTCTTTTTTACTCACTTGTAGGACATATTTTAAATATCTGCTAACAATGTATTTCGAAAATGTGAGAACTCGTTATAATAATATTCTATGAACGTGATGCGAACACTGTACAACGAGCTTACTATGTTGTAGCTTCAAAGCACATTTTACAACACTGACAACACAGAAAGTTGGGCTGTACAATATTAGAGGATCGAGTTGTTAACTTTTTTCGTTTTTAATATTATCACTATTTATTAAATTTTCATTTATTCACTTATAGTTAAAACACTGTCGGTTTTTCACAAAATTTAAATATTTAAATAAATTATATAATAAATCTTATTATTAGAATTAGATATGAATCTGCTGCCATAAAACAGTGCCATTTAAATTAAATAGCAACAAAAACTTGCAGCAGCCACAAGGCATCTTTTCAAAACCCCCCAGAAAGGGGGAAAATGTAAAAGTCAAATAAGCCGCGAAACGTCAAAGTAAAGGGCGCTACTTTAGCTAATTAATGCACCTGATAAGCCCGTCAAACGAACACATAAAAAACACAATTATTGAAATCAGAAACAACACCCAACTTTTGGCCTTGGGAGTTGACTTGTAAATTCTGTCGAACTGACACTGGAGGACATCTTTAATTAGGCCAACACCAGAGACACTTCAAAAAAATGTCCAAGCTCAGAGTCAAAATCAAGCACGAAAAATTGCTGATTTTTTTGTAGTTTGGGCTGCAAGTGAAATTTTTGTTTTTTATGTTTATGTGTGTGTGTGTGTATGTGTGTATGTGTGTTTGTGTGTGTATTAAGCTGATTATTGATCGAAGTGTTGCAGCAGCCATTACATTTCCGCTCTGCTGCTTCGATTCAATTGGAAAGCGCCCGAGTGCGCCTTTAATTTTAGAGGAGTGGCAGACGTAGAGTGGGGAGAGAGTAAGAGGGAGTTGCATTCATTCATTCATGCACTCATTCGTGCACTCATGGAGTGCATTCGAAGTCGGCCAACGCGCTTACTTGTCATTTGATTAATGAGACCACGCTCTGCCATCGATCTCCATTTAGCAGGCTCAAAAGCTGTTCCTCCCCACCCCTCCCCTTAGCACTCCCCTTCCTCTGCCATTGCAACAGCTGGACAGTTGGCAAACTGAAAGCATGAATAATGGGGGCGTTGCCAGTTTGGTTGCAGGTACGAATGAATATTCGCAACAACAACAACTACAACAACATTGTTGCCCCTTTTAATGGCGTTCTAATTGCGCGAGTTTCGTGCCTCTCCTTCGGCCATGTTGCCACACAACTGATGCGTGAAGTTTCGTCTTGTGTGTGTGTGTGTGTGTGTGTAGTTACTAGGGCAGCCAACCAGCCAGTCAGGGGAGGGGCGTGCCCAGTGACATGTCTTAACTGACCAATATATAAAGCCAACACAACACAACACAATGCAACGCAACGCGTCAGTGTGCAACGTGCCCCACAATGTTGCAATCTTGTTGTTGTTGTTGCTTCTGTTACTGTTATTGTTGTCATGGCTGAGAACAGCTTCAGTCATTTGGCCAGCAGCTGCTCATTGGCTCGTAACCGCCGCCTTTACGAGCAAATGCCGTCAACTGAGTGTGAGACTCTTAACACGGAATTGTCTTTGTATTTTGGCTGCTCGCCTCATCGAATTGACATAAATAATAATGTACAACTGCTGACTTCACTTTTAATACCCTGTAATCATGTCGTTTGCAATGAGCAGCTGAAACTTACCTAATTATTTTTAATAATTAATCGACTATCGACTAGACTGAAATTATACCATGACAGTTGACATTCAGAAAAAATATTAAAACATCATAAAATATTAAAAATAAGACTAGTTTAGAGAGTTGAAATAAAAACACAGATTGATTAAGTATGAACTATTGTTATCAACATGAAAAGCTGGAACTTTTTTATTAATTTAGCTGTGAATTTTAAGCGAATTAAAAGCGAAATGTTCTTATTAAATTTTTTTTTATTTTATCCAGCATCCCAGCACTACAAGTTTAACTTATAAATTAATGTGCTAGTCATGATTACAAAATAGATTGGAATTTTTAAATTACATTCTGTTTATGTTTGAAGAAAAAGATCGTTCTTTAATAGAAATACTTCAGTATAGCTCAGACGTGTATATTCTATAATTCTTGTAAATAGCAATTCTGTTTCTGAGAAACCAATCAGTTTCCACTTTCCAATTGGTTGTTCAAACATAAAGCGCCATCTATCAACAATTTCTGCAACTAAACTGCACTTGTTTGCTCCTCACATAGATCAGTTTTATTTTCAGCTGCTGCTGCCATTTGAGATTCACACCAGAAAAAAGCTGAAAAAAAGAATGAAACTATAAATTAATAAGCGTTTGGTAGGTTCCCCTCACACTCCTCCTGGTGACAATGAAGGCCCCTTGTGAGAAGTAATTAAAGAGAAAACCCTATTTCGGGTCTGTGTCGCAGAGGGACGACAAATATTAATTGCATGTGAGTGCGGGGCAGACATGAAAATGAGCAGCAATTAATATGCGGAGAATATTACTTTGGATCCCAAGCCTCCACTTCCCTGCCCTTCTCTTCCCTCTCTCTCTCCCTCTCCCTATAGACCCCTCAAAGCAATTTGCAGCCAGAGAAAAAAAGAACGAAATAAAGTCGCCCTAAACGAAATCTAATTTAGAGTAACGCACTCGCGCTTGTGGTAGATTGTGTAGATACTTTTGTATCTTTCGCTCTACGCTCGTATGTATCTTTGGCATATATTGTGCTGCTATTGTTGTTGTGGCTGGTAAACAAATGTGACGCTGGCATATCAACGCTGAATGTCATAAGTTTGACAGCACGCAATTTACACGTTGATGGAAAAGGATACTCTGAAACTGAACTGAAACTGAAGCGAGTGAGATACAACGACGCTCTATAGATACAAGTGCTGCAGATACTCGCATAGCGAACGCAAAGTGTGAAAACTCATTTGTATCAAATTTCTCATACATGCCTGAAATCGTTACACACCAGGCGAGGGTGAAAAGGAGAGGGAACTGGGAAAGGAAAAGGGAAAGGGAAAGGGAACTCGCACACAAATTGATGTAATAAACTCTACGCGAGTGGTGCGCTGACAGGACAAACTTGTCGATGTCGATGGGAATGAGAATGAGAGTGAGAAAAGAGATGGCAATGGGAAAGGGGAATGAGATTGAGGATGAGGATGAGGATGAGGATGAGGATGAGGATGAGCGTATGATAGAATGACGAACCTCCTGCTTTCCACAAGTTGCCAAGCGGGGGTGCAAATCCGCAGCCAGTGCGGGCCTAGACTGGACTGCCCTCTATTTTACAGGGTAGCCAAAATAAAGGGTATGTTCGAACCATTTGGAACTGAAAATAATATATTGAAACTAAGTTTACTTTATTCGCACAGTAGCCAAATGTCGATCACCCCCCTAGCAATTAGTTTTCTTTATCTTAGACTCCACTTAAAGGAATTAAATTGAAACCACATTTAAGCAAAGAAAGTTTTGCTTAAAATTTTAAATTGTTTTCCTTAATAAATTTTTGTGTTGGTAATTTATTTCTTGGCGGCATTGTAATTTCTTATTAAATAAAATGAAAAAAATAATTAATGAGAAACAAATTTATTTTTTACTTAAATTTTAATTATATTATAGTTAATCTTTAAGAACACATTTGTAAACATACCCTCTACAATATGTTGTACAGGGTAGCTCTGCTTTTGATCTCTTGCGCGTGCGATATTCTCACTTATTTTGTGCCCTTCTCTCATAGCCAGTCACTCACAGAGTTTGACATTTTTGACATGGTTTGTAATTGACACTTGCACTTGCTACAACAGCAACAACAACAACAAACAGAACAACAACAACAATCACATCAAACTGTAGCTATATCTGTGCAACGCATCTCCATCTCATCATCACGTGTCTATATCTCATTCTGCCACTCCCGAAATGATTTATTTCATCACTTGCGTGCCCCATCCAAAAAAAGAAGCAATCGAGAGACAGCAATTTCTACATGGCTAAAAAGGAAGTGAGGGGAATTTCTGGGAGAGTGGCAGAGGGTGGAGCAGCGGGGGGTGGACCTGGATATGTCAGTCAAGTTCGGTGCGAATGAGAAATATGCACAGCCATTTCAAAGCTACTCTCTCTTATTATTATATTATGCCAGCCGTATGCCAAAAGATTTGTCATTTCAAAGACGTCTGTTGCTCAGCTCAGGACAACAGCCCCAAACTCTCGACTCTCGACTCTCGAGGACTTCTCAGTTCCGAAACTTCGACGGTTCTCGTCCTTGTCAGCGTCTCACTGTCTGCCTGTCATTGACGCCCAATTGATGGCTACAAATTGTGCGTGGTGATTTTTATTAGATTTGATGTGGTAAACAAGTCGTTTGCGTGGGTGCGATGATTATTTCGGTAAGAGGGTTGCTCTGCAAGTTTACTAGATATTAATACAAATTTCAGATAAGCTATAGAAGTTTCAAATATACAAAATTGTTTAAAGGAATCTATAACTTAAAAATAATAAATTTAATTATATAATATTTTATAAATAAATCCAAACTATATTATTAAATTCTAATTATTCATTGAGAGGGTTGCTCAAGAAGTTTGCTAAATAGTAACATAAATTTAACATATTAAATTATGTTTATGTAAGCTACACATTAATATATAATTACATAAAATTGGGCTTAGAAATAAAAAATAAATTTGTATGTTATAAATGTTCTCTTTAGTCAAAACTAGATGAATTATTAGCTCAATCCGTTTGATAATCTTATTTGACTTCCTTTCAAATAAAACTGCTAATTAAAGCGTCAAATATTAATCAATCCAACTGTCTATAATAACTAATTTCTTGATAAAATCTTAAAACAATCTGTCTGTTACCTGAACCTGGCAATCTGGCTGCTAATTAAACTATTCCGCAATCTATGGCCATCAATCTGGCTATCTGGTTCCTTGCTATCTACATAAATATATCTGGCAATTTCTCAACTATCTTCAACTGTCTTCAACTGGATCGAATTGAGCTGCATCCGTAGGATTCCCGTTTCCAATGCAACTTTCTGTTTGCATTTCGTGCAGTCCACAAAGATTATTCACAAATTAACACGAGAGCTGAGAACAGTCAACAGTCGAGTTTGCCAGTTGGCCAAGACTTCCCCCGTTTCCCAACTCGTAGTCCCAGTCAATCGGAACTGCAGTCGCAGAGTGGCTCATAAATCAGTTGAACGAACTGAACTGTACAACAACAATAAAAGAAAAGAAGAACAACAACAAATGGGAAAACAAAACATTCAAAATGCGCCACGCACTTTCACACACAATTTTCTGCACGCACTCAGCCAAAAAGCGTTAATTACACTAATTATGTGTTGTTGCTGTTGTTGTTTTTGTTGTTGCTGCTGGGTCCATGATAACGAAAATAAATATGGAAAAATAACTAAAATATCATTTCGAATAAGAGAGAGACAGAGAGAGGGACAAAGCGGAACACTTTGAAGTGCTCCAAATAAAAATGCAGACACACCTCGAACCAAACAAAAAATACAAAACTCTTCCAAAGCAATTATAGGAGCCAAGGGTTCTTTTTTTTACGAAAAATGAAGAAAAACATATTACGGATTGAAGTAAATACATAAATCTTACTTAAGGTATCTTTTGGGGCAACAGTCTTAACGGAAACCGAGCCCGGAAGTCGAACTTAGATAATACATTCGGGGGACAATGGGTTCGGCAGGGTAAGGTGGGATATGTTGGGGATCGTAATTAGCATATCTCTAATTGCTTAATTCGATTGAGCCTATGCTTAAATGATGGCACATTTCTTGCTATTATTATCAACAATTGCTTTGGCTTTTGTTTTTATTCCTATTTCTTCTTTTGGCACTAATTGCCACAACACCCCAAACAAATTTGAAGACGTTCGTTGTGAACAACAGCAACTAAACAAACAACACGAGGAAGAGAAATAAGTCGAAGCTTAAATACACTTTTATGTTTGTAAAAAAAACATAAATAAATATTAATATAAATTAGGAAAGGGCATACAAAGTTTGTTCCGACTTCATCTATTATTTGTCGACTAATTAGTTTTGTTTTTTCTGGCCGCCGACTGTTGCTAATTGTTGCTGCAAGTGTTTCTATATTAATTATGGCCAACTCTTTGTGCAAATGTATCTGTATCTGTGTCTCTGTCTGTATTTGTATCTGGTGTATGCCAAAGCGTGCCTAAAACAACAGCAAACTGGGGAATCGCATCAGTTAGCCAACTGTGCAAATAGTTGTCACCATTTGTGGCAGCCACATGTGTCGCCCAATGTCTCGCCGAGTCCCTCAGAGTTGCCGTTGTGTCTCGCATGGCCTCAGAGATTTTACGTTAAATTATACGGTCTGACTGAAGTGATAAAATGTTGCACACGCGGCATGCGACATTTAGTTGGCAGCATTGACAGTCAAAATGGTCGCAAGGTGGAGCTGGGCCCAACCAAAGAAGATGAGAGATGAGATACAATTTTATCATCTCCGTAATGATGAAACTGGGAAGGCAAGTATAAGATGCCACCAATGAGATAGCCTCACTTGAATTTTTTAAAAACTATGGACAGGTTTTCCAACTGGAGAAATTCTTATATGAAATAAATATTTGTGTATTAATTGAATTCAGAATTCTGAGAGTCGTTTTCATACTATTGTACTGATTGGAAAAATTGGTTACCCTAATCAATAAAAAGGTGTGCAGTTATTCCCGAAAATGACAACAGGTGGCGTTAGCATACCAACAAGAAATTATATCAATAGGAATCCAACCAAAGAAGTCTTTAATCGACTCAACATTCATTTTGGACTGATGCTGGTCATTGTCTTATGCTAAACGAGCTCTAATTGTGTTGTCAGTTCCATTTAGAGTGCTCCCATATCATTGAAATGACCACAGAAACAAGTTCACAGCTCAATTTGAAATACAGAAATGCTGCGATTATTATCAAATGCTTCCAGACATATCGGCCATGGAACGCAACTGAGCAGAAAAACGCCAAGCATTTCCAAAACTAATCCATCATAATGTCGTTTCATGTGGAGACCCGCCCTTTAAACAAAATAAAGCCCCGACAATATGAACGAAACTTTCAAAATTTATGAGACCGAACAAAGTTGTAAAGCAGCGGATGAGTTGACAGCTGACCGAAAAGAGACAGAGAACGAAATACAAATGAGACGGAGAGAGAACGTTTGGTCATCTGTCATAACTTAATTTTTGACATATGAAAAGAGAATTTTCGACAACACGAAACTATCAGAATGAGGCTCCAAAATTATGCAGAGAGCCACGACGATTGTTTTGATGCTACAACTCATCTATAAATTAAGATTTATTAAATATGTATGTATCTATGTGATGTAAATTACCCCAGCTCCAATTCAGCTTTCAACGCCCTTACAAATACATTTAATAATTGTTGTTGTTGTTTTTGTTGCTGTATTTGTTGCACTTGTTCAATTGCATTTGATGCTGTTGTTGCATGTACTTGAAATTTGTGTTTCCTCTGCTCATTCATCAAATTTTGTGGGCCTTGCATCTTGTATCTGTATCTGTATCTGTATCGGTGAATGTATCTGTATCTGTGCTCGCTGCATGCATAATTTGTTCTGTTGTTGTCGCTGGTCTTGTTGCAACATGCTGTTTTGCATTTTGTTGAGACAAATTTGTGCGTGTCATCAATCAAAAACTAAGCATTTCACATTTTGATGGAATAATTAAACATACATGACGCCTTGACATGGTGAAAACACAGTCTTTATTCGGCATTATTAATATCGATTAAACGACCAATTTGATGCACTTTTGAACTTTAAGTATAACAATAATTATAATTATTTATTAATATAAAAGTCAACTAAAATTTATAGAAACTAAATTCATTTTAAGTTCTTAATATATTTTAAATATATTTAATGTTCAGTTTCAGTTTCTTTCGATTCTTTAAAAACTAGATAAAATCCATAAATTATCTGCAACCGATAGATCTTAAGCATTAGATTGTATTTATAAGAGAAAATTATTTGTAGTTTTTAATGAACACTCCTTCAAATTCAGGGAAAACGAGTTGAGTTCATTAAAGACATATATTTTTTAGGCAGCTGCATTTGAGGACAGTAGCCAAAACACCTGTGAAGGACTACCAAACAGTAGTTGAGGATGGAGCTGGCAAAACAAGTTGTAGGTAGTCAATTTGTTGTAAGCCAGTTACATTCTGAGATACAAGACATTATATGAGATCATAACCCTGTGATAGTGACTTTGTCAACGCCCCAAACGCACTCGATGTTGGCTTAAGTTATGCGAGTTACGAGTTGGGTTAGATACTCCTCTGATATCCTTTGAAATGAGTGGAGTCCTGTTTGGTTCTGTCTGAGTTTCACCGTGAATGTTAATAGCATTGTGAGCGCCTAAGCATGTGCTTCAATTTATTTTGACAAGTGCGTTGTGTGCACTACGTGTCCTTACCAAGGATACTCTGAATCGAGTAAGAGAGGAGAAGACTGAGTGGGAGAGAGAGAGAAGCGATCAAGATATGAAATGTGTGTCATCATTAGTACTCTGGCAAAGCCAAGTCAAGGGTTCTGTCCAATGGACACTGCCCTGCCTGATGTCCTTATTAAACGCAAGGACCTCCCAGCTCGGCCACAAAACGGTTATGCAATAAAAATTCTATTCTACTCCATTCTATTTTACTTTCGTCCAGTGAGTCCAGAGTCGGATTAGATGTGCGGGCAGCGAGACTTCAACATGGCACTGTAATACTTTCTATACATAGTTCTTACCTGCCCCTTGTACAACATTATTCCCCTGCTCCCCTTGTGTTGTTTTGTTGTGTTTGTTTGTGCCTGGAGCTGGTGGCATGCCACAGCATAGACACATACGAGTACAAGTATTTATTTATTATTGACGACAGGACAGGACAGTTCGAGAGCCATCTGACATAGCCAGCTCTAATGCCTGGGCGTAAGTGCTTCGTTTGCGCTACTTATGTGATACTTCAGGCCACAGCGCGTGCAACTATTTCCTTCGTTACAGATACGCGACGGATAGAGAGAGACAGAGAGAGAGAGACAGGGGACAGGGCAACATTGGGCTTTGTAAGATGGTCAAGAAGGCAGCTGCCTTTTGGCCCGTTGATGCCTCTGCTGCCGTTGCATATTAAAGCTGCAAGCAAAAACTTTGGCCAACCATAATTCATTGGGGCACGTGTTGCATGCTGCACGAAACTCAGCACACACTGAGCTGCTAATGGTATCAATTTTCAAGAGTACAGTTAGCCTACAGCCTTCAGAAGTTTAGTTAACAGTTTATCGAAGTCGTCCGTTGATAATATGCATTGATAACATGCTAACGGTGTTGGCTCTCAGGTTCTCCCTAATTGGCCAACACTTCATTGCGCCAGAAGTGTTGAGCGTCGTTAAAAACTGTGCCAATTAATGCAAAGATACATTTAATATAATACATTTCTCAGTCAGTTTTAAGACATATATTATTTGGAACAGAGTACAAAAACCATTAGGCAGAATTTAATAACTATTTTTTATATTTCACATATTACATAGAAAAGGGTAGAAGATTCCACTAATCTATTTGTTTAAATATAAAATATTTGTAAAATGTTCTATACCCAATGGAGCCATCACTTAGTACCGTCTGCAGCTGCTTATATAATTACTTGCACCGACAATAGAATCCTCTGAAGATCCCTTAGCTGAAGATCCTTGCGGCAATGACAAAGAGATTCGCTCGTCTCGATGTCAATACGATTCTAAGCCAAAACACTTAACTGATTGCAATGATAGTGTACTTGGGCGTAGTTTAAAGCGTAAATTGATATTTTCCACGCTTTCGTTTAAATTGGAGATGGAGATTTGAAATGATTCCTCAATGCTAAACACGTACAACGGCAGCGTTGACAAAAAGATGACATAGAGATGTATTCGAAAAGAGACAGAGAGCGAGAGCGAGTGAGAGGGATTCTCAGTCTGCGAGTTGTTCTCAGGTGATCTTAATCGCAGTTGTGGCCCTACCTGTTTCGACAGATAACCACAAATTGTTTGCTGTTGTTTGTCTTCTCTCTTATTTTCCTTCAATATTTTTAGATTCTCATCAGCATGCGTTGTTGTCCTTTGGGTTTGTCTTGGCCATTGTCAACGGCCCTTTGTCAACTGCGGGGCTGGCTCACGTACTTATTTACTTGCCTACAAGGTCCAAGAACGAACTCAAACCCAATCTCAAACCCAAATTCAAACCCAAACCCAGAGACCAACCGCCGAGGCAGTCAGTCAGACATTGTCTATGTCTCTTCGCTCTTTTTGTTCTAGCTGATATCGATCATTAGATAGTTGCCCCATTGTTGTTTTTTTTACCCCAACTCTACACACACACACACACCAAACATGCACACACACATTGTGGTGACATGTACTACGTGTGTCCTATGTCATCAATTATTATGTAAGTTTTCCTCATCTCTCGAATCCTCCGCGCACTTTGGTATTCGTGGAATCTACGCATCACAGGACCCACAAACATCAGACATGATTAACTGGAAATATTTAAGGCGTGTGTACTTGGTTTGTGTGTTTTTTCTTCTTTTCCCTCTCGCTTCTCTTTTTAGATTCAGCCAATGTTGATTTTGGGGTTTTGTCTAGACCAATACAGGCCGATAACGGATTGTATTACAAATGATATGGCAGTTAGAGTCGATGGCTTAGAAATTTTCAAATATTATTATTTAAGTTAATCTTTATATTTATTTTATTTTGTTCTCACTCTAACGTATTTATTATGTAATAAAAACAACTATTATATTTTCATCATAACCATTTAAATTTCTATGGTTATTCTAGTTAAATTTCCTAAACTTTTATACTCTTTGATGTTTATATTATTTTATTAAAAATAATTTTCTTTTTTTTTGTTTATTCTCATTAAATGTACTATTATTAATTTAACCTTTGCTCTAGCTATCATTGAATCTGGTTCACCTTTTACAAATTTAATACTACTTCTCCTGCATTTCCGAATATCACCTTGAAATCAGAAAAAAAGAACCGAAAATGTATAATTTCCGCCGAGTTTCAGCGTGGAATGTTGGAAGACGAAAAAATCATATACTAAATGGTCTTGCACATCCTCGGGGCGCTGTCCCACAGACCATAAACATTATAAACTATATATTACTACCATATATATGTAAGACGATCTTAAAGGCAAGTGCTTTAATTGCCCGGCGGCGCCGTATCACAGCTCGAGAAATACTTAAATGCTTGAATAACAAGCGGACGGCAAAAGGCAAAAGACAAAAGGTGTTGGCCAAGGATATCCTCTAAGAGAAACATGTGTTGCGGTGGCTTGAGCCTTTTTAATTAACCAAAAAGCGAACCCATAATTAAAGACAGAGACAACAGATTCAGTCAAAATCGAAAAACGAAATAACGAAAATAATTTACTTGGTCGAGTCGAGTTGAGTTGAAGTCGAGAGTTGCAGCTTCTGTTGTTGGCCAAGGTGGCAGTTCCTGCTGCGTTTGCCAGGGCCAACGAATTACAGTTAACGCCTAGAAAATGTGTTGGCTAAAGGGCGCCTCGATTTGAGCCAACTCACGCAGCGTTAAATGGCCGCCAATCAACAAACTGTAAACTGCACCTGCAGCGAGCCAAACAACTTCACAGACAGAGACTGGAACTGAGACTGGAAATGGAACTGTGACTGGGACTGGAAGTGTGTTAGAAATTATACCAAATGATATGTTATATGCTTAGCTCATATATGAGTTCTCTAATTTTTATTTATGGCTTCCTGTTTGCCACTTTTTTTCGAGCCCAAACTCGGAGTCTGAGTCCGAGTCCGAGTCTGAGCCAGAGTCAGAACCAAAGCCAGAGGTTTTGGCCTGTCGATGGATTTTGCCGCCTTTAGTCTGACTTGCAATTTGGTGCGTGTTGCAGGTGTAAATTCTGGTTTCATTTTTATACATTTTTGGCACCTCTGCAGTTGAGTAGGTGTGACTATAAACATTAATCAGACGTCATTGCAGTCATTGCCTGGCATTTTACTGGGTTAGTTGGCAGCAACAAGAGAAAGTCAGCATCGAAATATAATTGCAGATTACGAGTGCCAATTTTAAAGAGGGGTGATTGAGAGTCATCCTATCGACAGCTTGTAGAAAACCATCTCGGAAACATTCACAATTAATGAAAGATATTCTGATATGTCAGAAATACACTCCATAATATTAAAAATAAAACATAAATTAAACTGGAATTATGCCAAAGTTATAACTGATTTTTCTCACATCTTATACAGTTTCTAAAGAACATACATATTTTTAAATCAGCATTATCAACTACTAACTACTTTTAAGAATACGAGCAAATTGACCTCTTAACTCTGTGAACTCTCTTGCTGTTTCAGTAAGTATATTTATATTCTGATTTGGGCTGATTACCAAACTGCAGGCATTTGAGTCTGAGTTGGTTAAGAGGCCTTCAAGTTGCCCCAGTCCAATCGAGTCCGATTCGGAGTCAGTCGAGGGCCTGTCAAGTTGGCCAAGTGGCCTGTTAACAACCAAATGATTAATGAAGGACCGCGAGGCTATCAACTTCACACTTGCTAAATAAGAGTATATTTTTGTTTTACCGACTGCATTTCGTGGACTTTGACTGACTGATTGACTGACTGACTGGCTGACTGACTGACTGAATGACTGAACGAGTGTTGCGCTCACATAATTAGTGTTAAGGCAACGCCGTTTGCCTTTTATTTTGACTCGAATTTTGGTGTTTTTGGCTTAGTGCCTCTTGCCATTTTGGCCATTTTGCATGATGCCCTGTGCACATTTTGACACGTTGAGTGCAAGGTGTTGACTATAATTACCGCTAATTGGTAGACGGACAGTGCGAAAGCTCATTCCCTCTAACTCGTTTGTCTTTCCCCGTCAACTCAAAGCTTGAGTGGATGTGGATGAGAATGTGAATGTGTGCGTGGATGTTAAGTAGGCGCCTAATTATTTTGACACCTGCTGGGACGGAAACTTGCGGCTCGTAATTACAGGGTAAGTTGAGCTTCTTTCACACCTCGATCAAGGCTAACAGATTTTGTTGTTGTTTTTTATTTTGGCAACAACTGCTGAGTGGCAGCAACAGGAACAACAACAATGGCAACAGCTGCATCTGCTTCCTGCAACTGCAACTGCTGCAAGCTATCATTCGATCGAGTTGAATGCTTATCAACTCATTTGCTAGGCCCATCTCAAGGTCCTAGCCGATGCTCGATAAGGTCTCTAAACGAGCTACCAAACCCGATCAAGACCAAGTATTTTTTACCTTTTTGTGTGTTTGCCCATTGTCAACGCCTTACGCATTTTAACAACGCAATTTGGGCTTACACATGTGCTAGAAGACAACACACAACTCGACAACTGGCGCTATCAAGATCCAGAGAGAAACGCACACACATACACACACATTATACACTGCAGATCCTGATCAGAGACAGAGATAACTCTCAGCTCTTTCTCTTTGCCAGTTTCCCTTGCTCGTTTTACAACATGTGCAGATTTGTGCCTCGTTGTCCTTAGGTTGTAGGTTGTAGGTGTCAACCACATGATGATCCTTCGATAGGCATCTACATAACATACGTGGTTCTATAAACTCCCTCGTTTGTGGTTGGTTTCTGAGGCTGCTTTGATAGTCAAATGCACAATCCAAAGATTTTCCAGTTAAGATTGGGAATGTGGAACTAGCAGATGGGCAAATTAAGGCTGCATTTCGACAATTTGCATTTACTAGTACTAACAAAGCTGTGCCCATCGCTATGTGATACTAATTTAAATTTTAATTTTTAAAAAAAATTCATGATTTAAAAAAGCACTATATACTTTTTAAAATCTAGTCTTTTATGTGATTACAATTTCCGAATATTTAAAAAAGCTTTTCTTGGCTTAAATTCTAAAGAAAACAAAAGCAATTTCATTGCCGGAATTAATTTCGAGATCTTTTGGTTGCTTCCATCTCAAAAAAAAAAGAAGAGTTGAATGAACGAAGGCAAAGAGAGCCGATAGCACTTAAAATATCAACCGCAAAATGTCAAAGAGTTGGACACTTGAGGCGAAACATTTCACCCACATGCGTCGAGTGGGGAAGGGAATGTTAAGGAGGGGAAGCATTAACATTTACTTAACATTTAACATACAAAATTGTTCCCAAGAACTTTGCTAAAATTGTCTTTGGACTTGGCATGGGGCATACGATAATTAATTGCTTCATTACCAGAGCCACAAAGCAGAAGAAGAAGAACAACAAGAATAAGAAGATGAAGAGTAAGAAGAAGTAATGCAAGCACAATTGTGGCAAGTGAAAAGAGCAGAGTTTAAGCTCGTCCGCCACTTGGCCTGATGGACAGACGAACACGCAAAGTTTGACAGGGCAGCTAATTGAATTGTCTATCCACAAAAAAGAAAATAAACTTTAAAATAACCACAAGATCTATAAGAAAATGAGAAAAAATGTGTGAAAGAAGAAAGAAAGAACTGTTGAAATTTATTGAGATGCTTCTGAGATAGTACGGAAATATTCTCAAATTATTTTAATGCCTGACCGATGATGCTTTTGTTTTTATTTTCATTTTATTCCGTTTCGTGGCTGACAAAGTTGGCACAACAAAAACTCAGACCGCCCGCTAATAGTGTCAAAAGTTTAATGATGAGGCTCGCCTGTCACTTTTGGGGCCGGGTGCCGTTAAGTAGTCGGCTAGAGCAGCACCCAGCCCCCCATCCACCCACAATCTCCTGCCCCAACCCCAAGCAATAATTCGAAGCAACATGTCCGCCATGTTTCGTGCAGCGAACAGCTGTCAGTGGCAAAGTGACAGCGACTGGCTGCCATATTGCAGATGACGTTGTTGATGGAAACGGTGGTGAAGGGGGCTATAAAGTATATCTGCAAAAATAGGGTTAATTACTGATAATGGTAAACAGTAAAAAGGTGAGCACAAATTGCAAGAAATATTATTTAAAATTCATTGAAATTGTACATTATATATATTATTTCAATTAAATTTATTAAACTGGTTAATTGTGCAATATAAATTGCAATAAACAATAATATAATGCATTGAATTACCCAATGATACTTATAATATCATTTGTACCTATATGCTAAATTTAATTATTGAATTTCTTACTTCTGTATAGACAGATTTCTGCAGAAATAGGGTTAATTACTGATAATGGTAAACATTAAATAAGTGAGCACAAATTGCATGAAATATTATTTAAAATTCATTGAATTTGTACATTATATGTATTATTTCAATTAAATTTATTAAATTGGTTAATTGTGTTTATTATTTCATTTGTATATGCTAAATTTAATTATTGAATTTCTAATATTTGTATAGACAAAGATTTCTAGGCATTTTTGAGAAACGTGTTCTCAGACATGATTTAATTCAATTTATTTTCATTTTTTTTATTTTAATGTAGTTCAACTTTTATATATTTTCAGCAATGAACTAAAATTATTGTTTATATAATTTAATTGTCAAGTTCACAATCCTATTTCATAATTTTTTCTAGTCAAAGTTAAAGAAATAGATCTGCACTGCATTCAACCCACTGACTCATTCCTTCTCTTTATTTTTCACATTTTCACGCTATATACATATGTAGATGCACAGATATTCAGATATTTATATTGATAGATAGATCGTTCGATCGGCTGCACTTAAAACAAAGTGCACGCATTTGGCCAGCAACAAAGAAACAATTAGCAGGAACTTGAGAATTGTCTGGACATACATATAACAAACAAATAGATAAGGAAAGAGAGAGAGAGTGAGAGATAGTTACAAAAAGTTTATTTGTTCGAGTCTTCGAACTGCCGCTAAATTTGAGTGTAACTTTATTTCTTGTGTTACCTTTTGTACTTTTGCCGCACACACCAAAGGCAAACAACAAATAGACGGGCAGACAAACAGAAAAGGGGCCAAACCCCAGACAGGGACTGTGACCGGGACTGGGACTGGGTTAATGTAAGGGATCTGAGACAGACCGAGTTTAATTCTCACAGTGTCGAGTGGGCTTTGAGCTCTGAACTGGACTTTCGTACTAAGTATACTAAAAGCTCACCGGGTGTCCAATGCAATTGCTGCCAATTGGAATTAATGAGTTTTATATGAAACCAGCTTAATTTTCCCGACTCTGTCTACGGCGAACAGCTCATACATAGCACAGATCTGTCAGTCCTCCCCTGTCACCCTGTCTCCCCCACGAAAACGATTATCTCCCTTCCCTTTCCCTCTTTTCTTCAATGTTTAGCCTTAAGTTTCCGTCGACTCCAGTTTCCGTGTACTAAATCATCATATTGACTTGTCCCCATCATTGTCTCCTGCAGCGCCATTGCGTGGTCTTTCTCCTCTCCCCACTTCCCGTACCATACACTGCCCCTTTCCCGCGGATAGATAGAAACAACGTGAACTGGCTCAAGTCAAATTGCCAATTTGTGGACGCCACGCGGCTTTGACTCCCGATAATTGTGCGTTTTCGGAGGTGCAACGCCAACTGTTGCACAATGGGCGGCAAATTGCTAGAACCATTCAAAGAGTCGTCGACTCAGAAAATATTATTTCAACAACATTTTCCTCGCTTTTCTATTGGCAATTTGGCTTTGAAAGATTTGTTTATTTTCTATGCAATTAGAACACTTGTTTTTATTGAGTATTGACTTTTTTTTTAATTGAGTACTAAAAGCAAGATTTCAAATTTCAGAAAAATTTTTTCTACTTTGATAGATAAACTTTACTTAATGTTTATTATGTTAATTAATAAATTCGAAGATAACTTACTAAAAAATAATTTGACAAAAAATTTATGCAAATTAAAGACAAGTTTTAAAATATGTGTCAATTACAATTTGAATTTTATACTCAAAATATTTGTTTGATTGGGGCATAAAATTAACATATATACATACATAGATATAAATGAATTCCATGTTTATTCTTACTTTTTAGAACAGATATTGATGAGTAATCCCATTGTAGTATTATGAAATATGAGGAAAATTGAGCTACTGCTGTGACTCTGCGTTGATGCTCCAAGCTCTGCCTCTGTTGCTGCCTCAGTGCGTCCCATCGGGGAACTGTCTCTGCTTCCTGTTGCTGTTGTTGTTGTTGTTATTGTTTCTGGGGCTCATACCACTGCCAACAATTACAACACCAGCAACAGCAGCAGCAGCTGGGTGCAACTTTTTGACATTTACAATTGCAGGCGTAATAAAAGCTGCTGTTGTTGTTGTTGCTGCTGTTGTTGCTGTTGCTGTTGTTGCCGCTGGGGCAGCAAAATTGTCAGCTCGTTAGGGGCTTAAGTGTTGTTGTTTCTATTATAAGGCAACAGGGCATAATTATGCCTGAATTACCGATATAAACGGCACTCCCTCTCCCTCGTTTCCTCTTCACATCTTTATCACCCTCTCTCTTTCACTCTCTCTTGTCAGCTGAACTGTATGTGCAAAAGTCCCGTTGATATTGAAATTAATTAATTAAATTATAAGCTAGTTGCAGGGACATGCATGTCAGAAAATGACACAAAAGCTGCATAGGAAATATAGCTGTCAGCGAGATATTCCCACACACACACACACACACACACACACACACACACACACACACACACACACACACACACACACACTCACACACACACTCACACCACACTTACACACACACTCACACATACTTTGGTTGGGTTATTGGCTTGACTCGCTTTTGTTTTGCATTTGCACAAATGGGTCAAACCCCAAAAACAATCATGTGACAAACCCTTCGCCCGTCGGTCCGCCCGTCTGTCCGACGAATCGACCGATGCGTGTTATGGCCTGGACACTAATTAAGTGGGCGTGGCCAATGGCCAGGCGATAGTATTTTGCATGGAATGTGGGCGTATGTATTGCACAGTTTCGTGGTTTTCCATTATGGCGCCTGACAAACTCTTTCCGAGGCGTCAGCGTTGACGTTGACGGCGACGTCGACATCTGCGTCCGTCCATTTGTCTGACAGGCTTTTTGATTGAACTCCGCAACACGTCAGCTGGCTGTCAAGTATACGCACCGTGGCCCGGCCACTCTCACGCTCTATTGGCCATTGCTGCAGCAGTCATTGCGCATATAATTAAACTTTAGGGACCGAAGTGACCCACCTGCAGATGCCTGCTGGCCAGGTGGCACTGCACCACGCAAAACCCACTAACCGTTAATGCCGTGCAAATTTATAGAGCGGCTTCCACAGAACCTTTAGAACACAACGAAACAGAATTTCTATTGTCATGCTAAGAGCAAAGGCGACACTTGCAACGAGAGTCAAGAGAAGTGTTGTCAAAAGATCCAGAGAGAATATTTAACAGCTTTTAAGTCTAATATTTTTTTAAATGTAATTAAAATTAGCAAAATGTAAACTATTCTTATAGAAATTCAAAATTCTAATGTTAAATGTTTAACTTATTGATAAAGTTTAATTTATGCAACTCCTGAATTTTAATTTATTTGATTTTATTTTTAATATTTGTTGAATACTCATATTACTTATTTAATTGATTAATCAGCTTATCAATTAGGTTCAATTTAAGCAAATACTCAGTATTAATTTAATTGTAATATATAACTATTTTTTTTATGAAAATATAAAGTAAAGACATTCGAAATTACTTCAACACAAAACACTTAAGATAAATATTTAGTTTATTTATTCAGATTTAATTAAGCACATACTGAATAAAAATTAGTTTGAATATAATTTTTAAATTTTATGAAACTATAACCAGAGCTTAACTTTATTTCAAAGTAAATCTTATGCTATATTTATTTGTGTATACTTTCTTAATATTTACATATTATTTTTTAACGAAACTCTTGAGCAACCCTCGCGCGTAGGCGTTGACTCGGTGGACAGTGGACATTGGGCAGTCAAATGGATGAGCAGTCAGCGGGGCAACCACGCACACATATGTCATTCAACAAAGGAGACTCCCCCTGCTTCCCCTCCCTCCACTACAACCCCCTCCAACAAAACCCCGCCCTCTGCTTACTACTAACAACAGTTGTTGTTGCTGTCCCTGAGATTGTTTATTATCAACTGGGAGCGATAAAAGTGTCCTGGCCTTATTGTATGTCATTTATTTTTGGCCATCGTGGCACCTTTTATTGTTGTTTCCATTGTGTTGAATGCCACAAGATTTCTTTCTAGCAGCTTGTCAACACAAAATGGACATGTATCAATTAATCTTTGGTGCCACAACAGACACGATGATGACCCACAGTGGGAGCCAACAGTTGTGTCTTGTCCGCATTGTCCTTATCCTTATCCATATCCATATCAAAATTCAATGTGCATAACACAACGCACGCTTCTCAGGGCAATTTGTTTGATGGCGCTGCGTGTGCTCTGCCCCCTCCCCCTTCCCCTTCCCCTCAATATCCCACACTCCAACTGCTTCTTAACATGACTGCCATTAAAGGTCATGAACATAAATTACAACATAAGTCAGTCACCGAGGCAAATATAAGTAAAAATTCCAAGACACCTTCAATTTGAAATGCCACAAGTGCAACAAAAATAATTATTTAATACTCCAAGAGAGTAAAAAAAGAGAGAGAAATAAAGAAAGAGAGAAGTAGTGAGATGGGTGCTGTGATAACTCATCCAAGTTTTACTCGTAATGCTCGAAATATCAAAAGACAAAGTGCGTGAGGCGAGTTCTGGTTTCAGTTCGTGTCCTTGTCCATGGCCATGTGCCTGGCCTTTTAATGCCATCGAATAACATATTGTAGAACAATTTTGGGTATTTGCTTTTCTCTTGGCCCCCTTGACACGTACTTGGTTAAAAGGAAAACGTTAGCAGGCACAAATGACGAGCATATTGATTAGCTGCGTGCTCGCCTTTGATGGGCATGTAAACATGATGACTGATAACATGCTTTTAGCTCTCAAAATACACACTCGACCAGCATTTCTAACATCCTACGATATGTAAGTCCAAGCCCAGATATAAGCCAAGTTGTTATGCTGGCTTGAACACACTTAGAATTGGTCATGGCACTTGGATTCAGTGCATCAAAGGGCATGGAAATGGGCAAGTTGAGAGTCACAAAGCAGAGTTTATATTTTATTTAAGATTTTGATATATCATTTTTTTTGTTTTGACTTTAATAAATATCGAAGAATAATAATTTGAAAAAAAAAAAATTTTTAAATAAAATGCTTCTTATTATTTTTCGATTCGCTTCTCCATTTCACACTCGCGGTCAGCGAAAACTTTGAGTAATCCAACAGAAATAAAACAACCCAGAGTTTTTTTTCCACCTGTGCCGTGTTGAGTGACACATCCTGGACACGCACAGGGGTCAAAATTAGAGTCAGTTCCTCGCTTGTCCCTCAGACATTTCACACTTATGAAATGGGGTATAATAAATCCATCAAAATGTTTCATATGCTTATCATAAAATAATACGTCATTCGATGGTCATTGTCCATAGTTATTATTTGGGTACCCCTTTTGGAGAGCACTGAGGGTTTCAATTTCCACATAATTTGATTTTTATCATGGCATAGCAATTATTTCATTTTCATAGTGAAAAATTATATTATGATGAATTTTCTTCATATCATTAAAGATAATTTCTTCATTAGAAACGAAATAGGAATAGGATTATAATATAGAAACCGAAATAGAATTTGAAAAAGGGAAAAGGAGAAAGGAAACTTGTTTTGAGCTGTCAGAGTTTGTGACAAGTTGTTATCGCGGTGCATGCATCTGAAAATGACAGTTTTTCCCGGGAAAATTCTCGTTAGGTGTTAAGTGCATTTCGTTGGTTTTTAATTGCAAAGTTAAAAACAACACGCGGCTTAGCCAACTTTACAGTCAATGCGATTACAGCTGCTGACGCTGAAGCGATTTTCATATTTTTCGACAACATTTCCAGTGAAAACTTTGCGCCAAACAAACTGACGACGAGTGGCAACAGAAGAGCATTAAAATGCGGCTTTATTGGCGAGCAAACAAAGACGAACCTGTTCTAATCTGATGCAGCTCGGTTGCACTTGAAAGGATTTGCTCAGAGTCGTCGCCTGGTGACAGACAAAAGCCCATTAAAGGATAAACGCGAGCACTGAGAGAAACGATTTTATAATTTAAAGAAAAATGGTTTACTTGCGTTATTGGAGAAAATACTTTGAGAGAACTGGGGTTATATTTAACATTTGTACATCTTCTTTATTATAAATTTATTTTATGACGATATAAATAAAAATATTTTCACTTATAAAGTGAGCCATTTATTTCTTTAATTAAAATAATTATATTCGGATTAATAATAATATTCAATATTCTTATACGTCTTATTTCTCAGTGTAGCCACAATATAAAATATTCAATATTCTTATACTTCTTTTTTCTCAGTGTAGCCACAGGCAAAGGCAGCTGCCCAAATCCTCATCCTTATTCTCATCCTGTAAACTCATTCGCGTCGCGGTTTTTGTTTGTCCAGACCGCAAAAACTGGGCCCAGTTGGGTTGCCGAGATGTCGGGTTGTTGGATTGTTGGATTGTTGAATTCTTGGGTTATAAGTAGATAGAAGAGCGCATTGTAATGCCATTAGGGCTTAGCGTGACAGACACTTTTGCGTGGGCTGCGATTATCGATCAAAGCCGCAAAATGCGCACAGGTAACAGGTAAGAATCCGCATCGGGTCTTCATAAAATATATATTTCGATACATATAACCATAGAGCGGAGACCCGTGCCTTTCACCCAGGTAGAGCCTGTCAAAATCCATTTTTAATACCTCTGTCTCCGTAACTCATCTTTATTTATTTATTTTATTCCTTTTTTTGTTTTATTTCTTTTCGTTTTTGTATATATATTTTGACAAGTGTGTGTTTATTGTTATTGTTCTTGTACAGTTTTCCATCCACAAAATGAAGAGATTTTCACAAGTTTCCTCCGTCGGTTGCGTTATATAACAATTAGGCTATGTAAACCCCAAGAACTCGACCTCAATTAGCGTCTTTTTGGTTTGCCCAAGCAATTTAATCACACAATTCCAAGTCTTCTACTGTTTTGGCCCTCGTGCTCCAAGTTCCCAGTTCCACGTTCTTCTGTTCATATTTTCTTTAATAATCTTTAGTTTGCCACGCATTCGCCATGCACTCTAATTATTCGGCATTTCTCATAGATATCTGCCAGATACGGGGCAATTGCTCTTTTAATTTGTTAATTATTTTGGGGTAAGTGTAACTAATGTCGTTCATTTGTGGCTTTTTCTTAGCATTGTGGTTACGAGTACACAAATTCCTCAAAACTTTGCGTGGGTCAATGTCAAAAAGACGCCGCCAGCTGTATTTCATTGTGTAGGTCGCACCTGCTCTATTTTGGGATATAATTGCCACGCTTTGTGGCATGTAATCATTTAATTGTGCTAATCAAATTTTGTTCTATTTTCTAAAGCCTTTGATTGCAACATTTAGAGGCAGGCAACCCAAGTTATAACACACAATGATATTAGATTGTATATTTAAGCGCTCAATTATGATTTTCAAATTATTTTGAAGCGACTTTTAAAGTGATTATCACTTGGAAGTATATTTACAATTTATATAACATTTTTACATGTAAAAGAATAAATAAGTGTTTTTTCTAGACATCAAAATAAGAAAAACTCGGCCACTCTATGTTACTTAATTAATTTAGATATCTCAAAGCCCAAGCTCATTACATGAGCTGTAAAATCCAACAGCTTCTCTCTCACTCTCCCTGTCGCTGTCGCTTATCTCCATATCAGGAGCCATCTACACGTAATCTCTTGCTCCAAATTCAGATTCAAAAATTAAGTTTAGTCACATTCTAAAGACACTCCGAGGTATAATTACCGCGAACCAGTGCACGTGATTAAGACCCAACAATGCCAAGAGAAAGATATAGAAATAGAGGAAGAGATGGGGAAAAGAATCTCAGTGAAATTCCCAGGAAAGCAGAAAAAACATAAACAGAAATCTCGCACAAACAAAGTAAAGTAAAAGATAAAGTCATAAATAAAATTTGAAGTGTGACTGTGTTGGCCAGTCTCAGACCGACATAAACATAAACCCAGTCCCAATCCCAAACCCATCTCCAACCACAGCCCAACAACCGAGTTGGCCCAATTCATTCTCATAGTGCAGCACGCATCCTTTTTTGAGTGAAATGGCCCGAAATGGCCCGAAATGTTCTGAAATGGGTTTTAGAGCCAGGAAGCATTTGATTATTTTTTACGGCTCTTTGGGGCGTCCGCACGCTCGCAATTACAGGAAATAATTCGGTCAAGAGACAGAGAGAGAGAGAGAGAGTAGCAAGTATATATATTAAGAAAGAAATGTCCATTGTGCGATAAGACGGTTAAGATAAGACCAGAGTAAAGTGAAAAGATACACAGCAGCCACCTCACAGATAGAAATTGCGATAGAGTTTAAGATGTGACCGGGTTCGGGTCACGTTCATATGATGATGCGTGGATGGATGGAACTGACTCAGCTCGGGACAAAAGAAGACAGAGAAGGACGTCCAAGCGTGAATGTCACGTAGCGAGAGTTGTGCAATGTGTCCAATGTAAATAAATAAATACCGAGAGAAAGAGAAAGAATTGGAGATAGTGAGAGAGGGGGTGGAGAGGGAAGGTGGAGAGTTAACCTGGACATTCACACGGCCAAATATATATCAACGATAATTTATGTGCGTGCTGACATGCGGGACCCCTTTCCAGGGGTCGGATTCGGACTCGGATTCACTTGAGTGTGTAGTGCGTCCCAACTCCCCAGTTACCAGTTGCCAGTTGGCGGTTGCCAGTTGCCAGTTTCTCCTACCTGATATGCTACATGGCAGTAGCTTGTATGCTTTGTTAACAATTTAATGGCATAAACATTATGATTTCTGTTGTTTCAATAAGAGACAGACACATGCGACAGCGACAACATGGCTGCTCCCCTTCCCTGCTGCTCCCCAGCGAGCTATGCACTGTGAGAAAATATTAGTTAATTCTTGCTTTTGTTGGGTGTGTTCGCTGCTTTTAGCTTGTCAATAAATATATAAATACATGTTCTTATCAATCTAAGAAAGTTATCTTACGCTTTCAATCAACTTAAGAACTTTCTCTGACATTTCTCACAGTGTATCAGTCTTATCAACCTGGTTTTGTGTCTTGCTCTTGGAACTGAGCGTGAGCGATGCGCACTCCAAGATAAACTGCACAAAGTTGATGATGAACCACAGCAGCAGCAGCAGCAGCCACCGCACCACCACTACAACCACTTCAACCACCACCAGATACACTGAGCACTGAGCACTGAGTGGAGCAACCGTTGAAATATTTATACGAGTGTTGGACGCACTGCTAAATTATTATGCGTAACACGTTCGGTTTGTTGGCTTTTTCGGCTGTGGCTGCGGCGACGTCGCTGTCGCCGTCGACTGCGCAGCAAGGCCCCCAGCAGGCGGTCAAAAATGTTAACAAGCGCAATTTGAACGCCTCACGGTCCAGTGTGGCAAGCAGACTGTAGCAGGGGCGGGGGCATGTGGCAAGCACACACAACGGAGTCAAATACCGGTCCATTGCACCCGTCGCTTTACGCTCTTTTTGTGTGTGCAATTGATTTTTGATGGTTGATAAATATAGTTATGAATACGTTAACTGGCCCTGTCCATGGCTCCAGTCTTTCTCTCTCGCCCACTCTCTCTCGCTGTCTCTGTCTCTCCCTCTGTCGGACTGCTGTCCGATAGATGTGATTTTCGTTGTCTTGCCGCAATAATTATGCCGGGCCAGAAATGGCCACTGGGCCAGTTATCATTTATCTGATGAGTTTTTAATTAATTCTCAGCCCATTCGATCTTTTTTGTGGGTCGTTATCGATGTCCGTTTTTTATTGGGTCAACATAAAAATATTGCTGTCAAAAGTTTGCAAAAATTAAAAATCAATTTAAGTTCGGAAGGAATATCTAGTACTCCACCTTTCCATTGTTTATCGATTTTTCTGTTATCGATAACGATATCAATAGAAATGTAGGCTTAAATAGATTAACAGTTGTTATTATTTATGAGAGATAAGAACAGCAACTATATATAAATCATTTTAAATTCAGAAGGAATACACAAAGTACTTCACTTCCTCCATTATCTATTAATTTTTGTGATATCGATAACAATGTCGATAAAAATTAGGGCTTAAATAAGCACAAACGAATAAAATTTCAGTCATAAATACAATACAATTTGAATGCTTACAAATGATCGATTAATTTAATCGTTTATCACTTGCTTAAATCGATATCTTAGCAATCATTTTAATTGACAGACAAGCCTAATTTGTAGCAATTATATTTAAATTGCGGAACAACTATGCGATAACATTTGACGGATTAGCTATCAGTGCACTCGATAACGTGTCTATTTTCATGCAACATCTCTTCTTCTTCTGCTGCTTAGGCAAACGCCAGTCAAGTGCCTCAGATGAGCCACAAAAAGCGGAAATACGCCTTGTTGCAAGTGCAACAACAACAACGACAACATCGACAACAACAACAAGGGTATTAGCAAATACCATTAGCTGCAACTTTGGGAACAACATTGAAGCGCCAATTGCAATTGGCCACGTCAAATGCAATTTACAGCTGTCAACACGTCCGAGAATCGGACATCTAATGGCAAATGACTTTGGCCCCGTCCAAAGTGTTTGAGGTGTTAATTTGCGAGGCGAATGAGCCAAAGTTGTCAACGTCAGAGCCAAAATTAAAATGGCCTTAAAGATTGGCAACGATGGTAACCGGTTTCTCGGACTTACATATAAAGTTGGCCCGTACTGTACATATGTAATTTGTCATATTGCAGTTTGGAGAGACTCAGTGAGAGACTGAGACTGAAGCTGAGATTGCGATTGATTGGAGTCTTTGCGTTGGTAGATTGAGACTGAGATTGAGACATAACAAGGCCTAGGCCTAGGCCAAAAGCCTTTCACAATGCCGGCCAATTTAATTACCACTTTAGTGCGCTCAATTCCCCAGGGCTTATTAGGCTCGAAAGGAGTTGAAGCTGGAGATGTTGATGTTGCTGTCGATGTCGATGTCGATGCCCATTTGGATTCCTTTGTTGTTGAGTTGTGCCGCGTCTTGGGCAAGCAATAAAAGTGTCAAAAGTAACACTGTGTTATATAAGACATTCAACATTGAGAATTGAATCCGAACAAACAAATCCCTCAACTATTACACACAATAAAATCTCTAAAGAGGAGCTGCGATCGCTCGAGTTCCTGCGGGATTAGCCGCGACCAGTCATAAAACAGGCAATCACCACAAACAGAGAGAAGCAGAGAGAGAGGAGAGATAGGCAGAGAGAGAGGGCATCTCCCGGACAGTTCAACTCCCGCCTGATCATCAAACAAAGGGTTACGTATAAATAAATAAAATTTCATCAATGTGTCGAACGCAACTGCATCAATAACTTAAAGGATTAGGCATCGAAATGGAACTGGAACTACAACTCCACCAACGCCAACTCAGAGTCAAACTCCAACTCCAACTCAGTCTGGGCTTAAATCATAAAACGACTTTGGGAGTCTGACAAAAAATCTCGGAATCTTTGAAAGACGCGCATTTGACTTGCACACAAAGCAAATCACACAATTTAATGGCTTTCAGGCTTCGAAGACGAATATACATATGTATAAGTATCTTTTATTTTCTTTCTTTCGCATTTCCGTTTTAAGTCCAATTTATTTGAACATTTAAAAGCCATAAAATATTTGTGGCCAGGGCGCGTCTTTTAAAACTGCAGCTGTCATAATTGAAATTCATTTAATTCATTCCAATAAAATGTCACACAAAAGTCTTTGGACTTGTACCGTATCCATTCCTAGGGGTTAATTGCTTCCATGAACCACTAAAAATTAAAATGCTACTCCAGTAGTTGAACTCCAGCATCGGACTTCACACCAAGCTAAACTTCGTGGAAATTCTCAAAAGATTGGGATAGCGCACTGATTAGATGATCCGAGGGAATTGAAATTGGGTTTGGGTTTTGGTTTGGATTTGAGTTCTGGATTGGGGCAGTTGCAGGTAATGTCCAGCATACGCTCAAACTGTGCCATGAATGAAGCAATTTGTTTCAGACTCAAAAAATATGTACGTGTGGTCAAAGAAACAGTAATCGTAATCGTAATCGTAATCACACTCACTCGTTATCGCTGCTCGGGCATCACACGTCCCGTCAAAAAGAAAAAAACAGTCGAGACCGAGAAAACGCACCGAAAATTAGTGGGCAATTGGCTCAGTCTTCCCCTACTGTCTCTCATTCTCCTTTCCTCTCTCCTTCCCTTTATACTTGCCTCAATGAGAGGAAGAAAATTAGATTTATTAGGCATATGGCACAGATCTCTCTGGCACGATTAAAGCGCCTTGACTACGTGTTGTGCATCAGGAAATACCTGTCCATTCATAATGTGCCACACTGAGGATTAGACTTGCATGAAATGGGATTTATTTTAATACTCTCACACATGTTAATCTCGTAAGTGAATATGCCGCCAATATCCTGCTGAATTCACTCGTACCCCTAATAAACAACATCAAATCAACATTAATTTCAAGCCCTAATAAAAGCGAACTAAAAGTTTTACCAAATATCCCTATTATTGTTTTTAAAGGGAAAACTAATTTCTTTTACATTTATGGTAGTTGGAATTATGGGGATATTTAGTTTATATGATTATAATGTTGGATTTTTAATGTGGTGTTCAGTTGCATTTTAAATATAGGAATATTTTCAAGACGAATTTTTTTTTAGATTACTTACCTAGTTTTATAAACTTTTCTCTCAATTTAACTGGGAATATCTATCAGTTTTTATACTTACGTCTTTCACTTGCAGTGCTTAGAAATATTATATTATATTTTTATGTTTAGGATTATATGACTGTTTTAATTTGCAATTTTTCAAATTGTAACCACATGAAGCCGCTACCAGATCAGCTGCATTTTATGGCTGGTTCACACACAGTCTCTGAATGCCCACACACTGCACATAAATATGCAAATAAAAGCGAAAGAGATACATATTTAAATAACTAAGATAATATTATGAGGGCTCGACTTATTTATACCCTATACATGTTTTCCTGCGATCCGTTTGAAATATACTTACATACATTATTTATAGGATTAGGTATAAATATGACTTTTAAATTAAATGTTTAGGCGAAAAGTGATTAATTTAGATAATAATATACCCCTTTATGATTACAGGGTGTTAGTGGAAATTAAAGTTGTTTCAGTTGCAGTTGCACTTCTGTTGCAGTGTCAGTCAAAACTGGAGTCGAACTTAATTTACAATCGCAAAAAAACGACACACATTCATTTGGAGCAAACACCTGCAAGTCGTTGTTGTGCGAGTGTGCGTGGTGTGTGTGTGTGTGTGTATTGAAATGCAGCAGCGTGTATGATTTTTGATTTATGATCTGTCACAAAAATAGCTGTGGTACACCCTACTCTAGGTGCGGTTAATAAAATAAAGAAATGCGTGCAAAAAAAGATGGCAAAAATGCGAAAATGCTGAAAGCCACTGAGGATGGCAGTAAAAGATATTTACGATGTCCATGCCAAAGTTATGCATAAAACTTTCTATAGAACTCAAGTTGCGGCTCAAACTGAAGCCGAGACTGAGGCTGAGGCTGAGGCTGAGACTCGGGGACTGTTTCCTCTCGGCCTGTTGCTATCTTAACACGATCAAAGCCAGCCACAACAACAGAAGCAATCAATTTTCGTTGTTGTGATAGCCGCGGGTAGTCAGACAGCAGCGGATCCCAAAGCACCCAAAGCCCAGCTCAGCTCCAGCTCCAGCTCCAATCCAAGGCACAGTCTCAGTCTCAGGCCCTGTTCCAAGTTCAGGTCCAAGTCCAAGTCCAGGCAAAGCTGCAGGCGATGCGGCTGCTTAATAAATATGATAATGCGCTGGACGTGGCCAGTAACCAAACAGGCTGCTCTACTAATTAATGTAACAACTACATGGGCAGTCGTAACTGAGCCATAGACTAGTTCTCATCCTCAACCACACCGCATTCTGTTTATGTTTTCGGTATTTTCTGTCTCGGCCAAGGCCCTAATAATAATAAATAGTGTCAGGATTAATTGAATCGTTCGCACTTTGCAGTTCTTCTTTTTTTTTTTTTGCGCCATTCCCGAACCTGTGACACATGCTGCGACTCATGATATATTATCGTTTTTCAACTTTGCAATTTATTATAAATTTATTTATACCCCTTACGCTTCAAAGAACAGACCTATTTTTATGCAAGCAACAACAACAACCGCCTATCGACTTTGCCATTTTATAGATCATTAACGTGGCAACTCTGGCATGATTTACGCCCAAATCCATTCAACGTAATTCAAGCAAAAAAACTAGAGAAATATAATCCAAGCAAACAAGTTGACAGACCAACAAGTTTCAAACTGGATGTGAGATTTTCTTTAATTGAAATAAGCCCACAAATAAAATAACTACACATTTTTTAAAATAAAATTTGTATTTAATTCATGAAAAATTGTGACAGGTTTTAAGTAAAAATTACAATTTTAGTAAAAATAGTTATATAAGTATTTAAGATACCTAAGCACTTATTATTACCGAGCTTCTAAAAGAAACTAAAAAATAAACTATAGTCGGCAAGACTAAAACATAACTAAGACAGTACTTATAAAATCTTTTTCTTTTCCTTTCGTCTTGCCAAAATTCCTTGGCTAATTAGTTCGTCTGGCAGCGCAAAAAATGACTTTAGTCATTAAATTGGTCTTAAATTGGCAAAGGCGGGAATACTCATACTTAATACGGCAGAAACAATAAGTCATGTGTCAGGAGTTGCCGTTAAGCTGATGATGCTTAAAAGAGCGTAAGCCAAATGAAAAATCATAAGGTAAGTAAAGCATTTAAAACAACAGGCACAAGGTATGGCAAGTGTGTGTTAACGTGGCCCAAAACGAGGCACTCAACGTTTCGCTTCAGATCAGCTGATTGCTGCGACGAATCGCTGAGTGAAATGGAAGTGCCAAATCCTCAGACCCAACTGCAGGAGAGACCCTGATTCAGAGTGATGAGGATAAAGAGGGTACGAGGGTGGCGAGGGGTTGCAGCGGGAAAGCACATGTGAAAATAATCGCAAGCCTGCGCATAAATAATGGACTTAAGTGTCAAAGGGGCATATCATCAATTTGTTTTTTGGCGGCGATATCCAACCCCACAGCAGCTACCCCTCCCGAGTAAGGGGGAGAGGGGAACACACATTCCCCCCTCAGATATTTATTTTTAAAAATAAAACTGAAACTGAACAATGGTGTGGCATTGAAGGAGTCAGTTCCAGATTTTCAAACAAATTCGCTGAGTGCTTAAGTGCTTCCGAAAGTGAAACAAATCTGTGACATGTGTTTCAGTTTCTGTTTCTGTTTCGACTCCCCGCTGCACCTCCCCTCTCTCCACTTCATTCCCCTCCAGCTATGCAGTAAATTTGCCTAAAGTGCCTCTTCCCCCCCTTAAGCGAAAACTGAACTGCAGCCGCCAACTGAAAACTGAAAGCGGAAAACTGAAAACTGAAAAGAAAAATGTGCTGCCTGCCCCTCGGCCACCTTCTCCAACTGTGTTGCATTTTAATTCAGTTTTCTTTCTCTTCATTTTTCCTT
This sequence comes from Drosophila limbata, assembly GCA_963924055.1. Classification (NCBI taxonomy): domain Eukaryota; kingdom Metazoa; phylum Arthropoda; class Insecta; order Diptera; family Drosophilidae; genus Drosophila; species Drosophila limbata. Next base: position 15,748,266 of record OZ001355.1, on the reverse strand, counting down.
TTTATCTGTTGTTTCTGTCGCGTCTCGTGCTCTTTTAAGCGGATTTTGAACGCCGCTTCCGAAAAAAGCCCCAACACCAAATTGGCTAAGAAATATTGTCACAGTCGCACCAGAAGCCGGAGATGCAGATGGAGCAACAGTTGTAGCTGTATCTGAATCTGTAGCTGGAACAAAAGTAGTCCAATCCGGAGCAACAATCTCTGTTGTTCCTTCTCTCTCTGATTTTGATGGGGCTCGTAATTTATGTGAGCTGCTTAGGGAGTGCGTCCACAGAATGATATGTGACAGTGCCTACGAAATGTTTCACTACGAATTATAAAAAGTTACAGACTTGTGCATCTTGGCAAATAAACAGCAACAATATGAACAAGCTAAGGTTATAATGATAGTTATTTAAAATATATTTCTGTCTGCTAGATTATAATATCCAATGTTGAAAATCAAAAAAGAAAATTTTGCTTTTTGGGATTGCAAAGTTTCTTGTCTTGCTTAAGTTTCAGATCCCATATTTGAGTAAAAATATAAATTTCAATTTCTCTTTCAGATTGAATATTTTATCATAAAGTATTAATGGCCATGTTCACCAGATCAAATCGACAACAGAAAATCGATGAAATTTGCATGATTATTCTGGTGAAATGCAGTGATTAGCAATCATGATTTCAAATTTTGTGATGTATGATGACTGAAAATTCATCACCAAAATAGTACGCTGAAATTCTGTGATTGTGATGCTTTGTTATCGAACAAACAAAATACATGATTACTGATTGATTAGTTCTGGTGAACGCGGCCAATGATATTTCGAGTTCAACATTAGCCCAAAATTATATACCTAAAAATAGTTCAATGCCACTCTGAACATCACAATATTTGCTTAGACTTTTATAAGTATCCAAAATTGTTATTACAGTTGTGGTAAAATGTTTTCCTTTTACCCCTTCGTAAGTTGTTCACCTGGTATTTTGAACTCCAGCCTTAATCCCTCAATGCTGCCCCTATTGAATAGTCTTCAAATAGTCAGGCTCTTGGCTTTAGTCAACTAATCAAAATAAAAAGAAGAAAGCGAACAATAAAAGGACAACAAAAAATGGAAAAACTGCTGCAATAACAAACAAGGACCAACAATGAGCTGCGAGAACAAAATGCTGGCAATACAATCTGGATGGGGGCTTAATGCCACAAATTGAGCAATTCTTGGCATATGTATAACTCCTCCATCTCTCTCTCTCTCTCTCGCTCTTGGCCTTTTCTTTTGATTGTGTCTAACACTAATGCAGCTATTTGAAAACTAATGAGTGGCATGGAATGAAATGGGATGCAGCACAAATAGCACAGAATAAAAAACCAGGCGGCAGTCAGAAATCCGCTTACAGCGATGAGTCCCAATGATAGTAAGAGAGAAGAGAGAAGAGAGAGGAGAGAAACGATGCGATGCGAATGACGACAGAGCCAGGATAAAGCCGAGTGCAAATGAATGCGCATTTGAAATTAAGCCCTAATCCTTTTACAATTGATGCTGTGCAGTCAGCCATATACCTGTATGCACATGTCCCTGGCTCTCTCGATGTCCTTGCCAGGACTGACAACACTGCTACTGACAACCAAATGTTGTTGTTGTTCCTGTTGTTATTTTTTGGGCTAAAGCAATATGTTTGTGTTTGCCAGGGCTTAGAAGCATGAGTGCATTGCCAGCTAGGTGTGAGGACATTGAGTATATTTTCCAACTCTCGAGCTAGCGTCGACCTACCGCGGACTTCAGACACCAAAACAGATCAAAAGACAGTCAAATAAGAACTATCGTAAATAAACAGTTGCTTCCAGACAACAAAAACAGCTTTATAAGTAAAATTTTAAGGGGAAAATAATGAATAAAAACACATTATTCATAGAAATCGGTTAAGATTTGAACAAGTTAAGCGATCTTAAAGTTTTTGAAGTAATTTAAAGGGCTCCTCGCAGTCTGGCAGCACTGACATCCCCCTCAGGTTTAAAACTACATGTGTTCCAGCTCCTGATACACCTCGTTAGTGTCCCTGTTATAAGGGCAAATGACACATTGTCTGGCAAGGCACACAGCTGCTGGAGAGGACATCGGGCCAGGGCAGAGGGGCAACACTCAGAAGCATTTGAAAATCGAAAAGCGTTGCGAAATGGTTAAATTTGTGTTTCCTACAAAAGTTAACACATTGTAGATGCCAGAGTGCACACAAAATCAAATAAGAAATTCGTTACAGGCGACGCATGCAACGAGTCGCAACGCAACGCATTTAATTTCAAACAGGATTTACGAGGTTGACACACATTTAACGTGCCACTGCCTCTAAATGGGGCACACAAAACACCACATCACGAGTCCCTCTTAAATTCAGGAATTGCCATCTCTGTCGCACTGTCTGTTGCGCCTGCGCAAAAGGAAAACTGTGAAAAGCGCAAATCGCTTGTGACGAAACGAAATTTTCAACGCTCGGCTGAAGGCGACTTAAGGGACCCGAAAAGATGCAAAAAGTGCTAACGAAATGTCCTTTTTTCGAACCAGAGATGAATCCGGTCTCGGGGCAGCTGCCCTTGATGGTCTTTGATGTTCTCTCTGTGTGTGAGTGTGGCGTGTCAAATGCTCTGAAGAGAGAAAATTGCTCGCTCGATTGCATTTTAAGAAGAGAACAGAGAGAGATAGGGAGAGATGAGGAACAGAGTGAGAGGCATGTCCGTAATTTGTTGCATGCAATGCGTAGCAATTTGCCTGGACGACTTCAAGTGGAATCTGGCATTAATATTCAATTTTCCGAGTGTACTTAGTGCAGCTTAGATGAGCCTATGTTGCACTCGTATGTATGCATCTGCCCCAATTAGTTGCAATTGTTGCAATTCGCTTCGGGCTCAAGTGCTTGGAAATCCACAGCAATCATCTATCCATTGCATCTGCCTCTTGTTTTGTCTATTAGCTCAATTACAGTCCAAGTACTCGAAAGTTGCAACAACCCAAACATGCAACATGCCAAATGTACAAAATCGTAGTAATAAATGTGAATAATGTCAGATTGAAGAATTTACAGTTATGTCAACAGACAAAGCTCACAAAATTATTAAGAACTTCATCTTAAATTTGGAACGAATATTGGGAGTGGGCAAAGTATCGAAAATTTATAAATATAGATAAGATCCTAAAATATAAGAGTTACATTGATTGATTGATAACCTTATCTTTTATCACTTATTGTCATTATAATAAGAGATTTATCAAATCTCATTTTCATTTAAAAATTCAGATATCTCAGATACAAGATATCGGAATTTAAACTATTCTTTACCATTTTCTTAACAACATTTAAATTACAATTAAAAAAATTTTGCCAATAGTTTTTATTAAATTCAGTTCTCTTACACAAATTTATATTTAAAATATAAACCCGATAAGTAAATACTTTTAAGAGAACTTGAGAAATACGAATAATTATAGTAGTAATTTTCACCAGTTAAAATGGTTGCCTCAGAATATATCCTTCGATCACATATAAAAAATTTCCAGTAAATGCCAGAAGAGTTTTCGCTGACTGGCAATGCAGACGTGCCGCTGTGAAGAGTGCTGCAGTTGCAAGTTGCAGATTCTGCAGTGGCAGCTGGGGAAATTACTGGAAATGTGCTTTTGTTTTTCCACTGCAGGCAGCTGAGGCTGCACCTGAGCGAAACCACAAGATAAGTAAACAACAGTTAGTCCCTTTTAATTGATAAACAAAGCACTTGGTGGCAGAAAAAACAGCAGCAGCAGCAGCAACGCAGCACGAGTCTGACACAGGACGGGCGATGTGCCACATGCCACACGCTGCACTCTGCACTCTGCAGTGTGTGTGTCTTGATGTCCCTGAAGGCACTCTGACGCAGCTTGATATTTGTTTAGACCAAAATATTTGCAACGTATGAGCTGCAGATTGACATTGTCCGTGTCGCATGCCGCATGTGGCAAGAGGCATTTCCATGAAGCACGAAGCACACAAAAGGATGCAGCAGCAGCAAACGGAACGGATCGACTACCGAAACAGCAGCAGCAGCAGAAGCCTTGAAATTGCATTTTATGAGCAGCCATTAAGAGGAGTCGAGTCTCGAGTCTCTGATTGCAGCAAATGCAACATCAGCACCAACGGCAGCCTCAAGCGTGCCAAATCAGCGTCCCAAGCAGTTGACATTTCTAAGCTACTAACTAGACACCTTTGCCTTCCCCTCTCTCTCTCCCTTTCTCTCTCTCTTTCACTCTACTGCGCATGCGTGGCTAATCGCGGTACGTGTGTCCAGTTCTGGACCGAAGTCCGCTGCACGCGCACAAAGCGAATTTAGTCACAGCAAATTATGACAGCGAACGCTGGACAGGAAGCTGAGGGACTGAGGGCCCAACTACGAACTGGAATCACCTTGAGCTGCATTTAGTACACCCACCTGGTAGCCCATTATCCTTTGGCAACAAAAAGCGTGGCTAACGTGGCTGCCAGCTAGACAAATGTCACGTGTTTTATAAGGTTGGCTCAAATTAATGCCTGCCCCTGGACAATTGTTAAGAAGCGTGTCTAAATTGGAATGAGCAGAACGAGAAAGGGAGAGAATATGGGAGATAGCGAGAGAGATAGACTGAGATACTATCAGAGTAAAAAGTAATCTCATTTACAGTCTCTTTTAATAAGTTAATGCAACAGGGACTCAACAAGTTTCTCAAGTACTTAAAGAATAGTATAGAAAATTTCAAACCAGAAATTGTCTTACAGTTTTCGAAACTAATAATTTAAAAAAATGTATTGTCATAGCTTGGTTGCATATTTATTAATACATTCACCAAATTATTAAAAATTTTTATGAATTGTAATAATTTTTTAGCATACTTAACATGAATAGTAAATTTTCTCTTTTCATATATCATTCTGTTTTTCTAGAATGAATATTTATTTTTTTGCTTAAATAATTTCCTTAAAATGATGAAAACCTCTTTAACTGTACCTAACATCAAGCTTTAAGAATCTAAGTAATTATGTATTTTTGGCTAACGCAATTCGCTGTTTTCTTTTTTATTAATTACGAAAAGGGTCTAATTGCGTACAGAGGCCAAAGACAACGGGCAAAAGTCGCCAGCTGTTGGTGGCTTGAAGTTGAGTTGAGCCTACGGCTTTGGCTTCATTGCCACATTGACGCGTTCACACCTTGCCCAACTGACAGAGTAAGGGATAGAGAAAAAGAGATGGAATCGAAGGACTGAGAGAAAGAACAGAGTGCTAAAAAGCACCGAAAGCGGCACTAGCAAACAAGTTTCCTTTACATATATATTCTTATTTATATATATACTTTTTGTAAAATAAAAACTGAGGCTATTTAAGCGGTGCACGCCCCAAGAAGTGCAACAAGCTTGTTGCAGGCAGCTGCAGGGTCAAAATAAAAATATTATAAAGGAGATTAAGGCCAAGTCTGCTAAATGCTGTGCAATTCCACCTGCAATGCGGCAATGTTATCATTCATAATTTTACACGCTTGTGATTTTATTGCCGTGAAATTGCCAATAATTACGAGCAAACGAGCCGCTGAAGACTCTTCGGAAGATTCTCGATCCCAAAGTTGTTGTTGTCGTCTTCCCTTAAATGTTATCACCGACTTAATCGGAGGCAAAAACTGCGCTCATTATGCGACAGAGCCTTGAGAGTTTGCAATTTGGCTTTAAGCCGCTTTTGGCCAACAAAAACATATAAATGTAAGCTTCAACTGTAACTTTAATTTGGCATTTTGCAAGTTTTTCTCCTCCGGCTCTGCAGCTGACTGATTCTGTTCCTCATTCTGTTTCTCTTTCTGGCTTTGCCTCTGATTCTGTTTCTGATTCTGGTTTTGGCTTTGGCGTTCGCTGTGTTTGGCACAAATTGGCTTAAGCCCGCACAAAACGTTTTTCATCAGAGTGGCAAAACTTTTCCGGCGCTGCTTTTCCGCGCTTTTGTCACAAGTTTTGCTTTTCCCTCCACTTCCCCTCGCCATTTGCTCTGTGTGCGTAATTGCATTGCATGCTGCGCTGCATTAAACATTTTATAATTTTATTTGTCTGCCTTTGTCATTGGCTTACGTTTGTTATTTGACTGTTATTCACAAAACTTTTGTTTTTCACCATCGTTTGTATGCTTTCATAAGCTGCTCAAAAATAAAGCCTTTCAAATATGCACACATATTTTTATGATTTCTGTAATAAACCAAAAAACACCTTTCACTTAAAATAGCATTTGAATTGATGGATATTCATTTTAAAGAGCTTTACAATTCTTAAAATAATAAAAAGCACATCAAAAATATTGTAGACAATCTTTATTTTATTACTAAATATATAGAATTTAAGTGCCAAGAGCTTTTCGACCAATAAAATTTCAAAATATATATTTCAAAAATAATTTAACGAAATTTAATTAAATAATTTAATTTTATAATCCACAATAATTTTGTTTTAAATTTGAAAATATTACAGTGCTTATGGGAATTTTCTGGCAAATCTCTTGAGTTTTCTCAGCTTTCTTCTGGCCGCCACTTGAATTCCAACGTGGGAAACCGTACAACACTCCACACTTGCCGTCTGTCTATGGGATTGTTCTGGCTGTCAAAATATTGAAAGAACCAACTGAAGAGAATGTTGTTTCAGAAGTACCGATCGCCAGTAGCGGCATCAAGACACAAAATTCGCAAACTCATTGCGGCACTCACAAAAAGAGATGGAACAGGACAGAAGAGAGAGGAGACAAGAGATGAAACAGAGCCGAAAAAACATATACTCGTATAACAACACAAGTTGGCAACTTCCCACCTTTATTAACTAATTTGCTAAGGTTGAACGGCGATCGAACAATGAGGCAATGTTAATATCTTCTAATTGCTACAAGCGGCAGCCACACACAGTGAGCAGAATGAGGAGAGGCAGCGGCGACTTTCAAATGTCACCTTAATACGATATCCAAAAACCAAAATTGTGTACGTCATCGTTTGGCTTTGCGTGTGGCGCAACTGAGATGCCTCTCCTCTCTTCTCTATCTCCCTCCTTCTCTCACTCGGACAATGAAGCAACATGTCTTGGGAAAAATGTCGCACACGTCGTCAGTGGCATTGTTATAGAGATTCTCCCGCTTCTGCCGACTCTGCCTCTCTCGGTCGTCAGTGTCATTGTCACCTGAGAATCGCTGTCCTTTTGGCCGATTGTCGCCATGGCATTTGTGGGCCTAGTAGTCGCCTTTCACCTTGCAACATGCCACAAGGCGGCAGCTTCCTTCAGCGCTGCCTTTTGATCCTTATTCCCCTTTTGTTGTGTTTCTGTTGTTCTGTTGTTCTGTTGCCGCTCGATTTGTTACCATTTGAAACTCATTTGGCTGCACTTGCGCATCCCTAAAGTGTTTTGCCAGCAACAAATTTGGGCCCTGCTGCCTTTCAACTCACATTGTTCAACAATGTTCGATTGTTTGCGCTCAATTGCCAAAAATTGCTGCAAGCGCCCATCTTTCAACTGGTTGTGTGTGGTCCCTGCTGCCAAGGCTGGGAATCACTGCAGCTCAAAAAACATTGCATTTTGGCATCGACTTTGCATATACTTAAAATGCAGTGTTCTCTGCTCTCAGCAAGCTCCCGGCCGATGCAAGAACAGCAGTTGCACACTGGGACAAATTGCAAAGCTTAGGAAAAAAACAACTAGCCAAACAAATATTTAGAAATTGTAACCTCATAAATTTATTTTATTGTTGGGATAAGGCGTGAAACTCTGCTTTTAACTGACCATCGGTTGTATTTATTTTCTTGTTGTTGTTCTTCGTTCCATTCATATTCCTTTGTTCCCACTTTTCTGCTATGAAAATGCTTCGAGTAGCAAGCAACATACTAAAAACAAAACTTACCAATATTTAACTAAAAAAATTAAAGTAAAGAAAAAGTCAACAGTTTAATTGATTTCAACAAAGTCTACTTTTTCTTTCCATTATGGAAATCCGCAAAAAACTTCTTTTCATTACTATTATAAAAAAAAACAAATGTTATTTTAAAATCTGAAATAAATCATATTCCGCAACTTATAATTCAAAAACCAAAAAACGGAGTTATTTTGTAGCTTTTTAACACTAAAACTCAGAAATAACACTTATTCTGTACTTAAATCTTAGAATAAAAAAAGTTTATTCTGTTACTTTAAATAAAAATGTGTAAATAAAATTGTCATTAAAATTGTTTCTATAAATTTATACCAGTTTCGGTTCAACTGAACTAACAATTAAATAATCACTAAATTATATTTAGTTTATTTTCCACACTCGTTGTCCCACTGTGCCTGTGATCACGCACTTTAGACCCACTGATGCTGGGTCTGAGCTGTTTTGCATGATTGACTGTTTGACATAATGAAACGCATGCAGAAACAAGCAGGCGAGTAGCCAAGCAATAGGCAGAGACCTAGTTCCAATCCCAATCCGAATACCAGACCCAGACCCAGTTCCATCTGCTGGTCCAACTCCAGCTTTAAGCTTCAGCTGCTGCCTGAACCCGAGAGCTGGCAAGTAACCAGATTTGGGATGCCAGCCCACGCATAGTTGCATAGCTGCCTCGTTGGCTCGTTGTTGTTGCCACTAATCAAGTGCAATGTTGCTGCCCTGGGTTGAGTCTGGGTCCATTGGGGTGGCCTTCACTCATTGTGGCAGGTTCAGTATTGTGGTTTTCCCGCCTGTTTTTCTTTTATCAACGTTGCCCCAGTCGCAGTCTCTATGATTGCTTCAGTTCTCGTTCTGCTTGTCTTTCTTGTTGTTGTTGTTGTTGTTGCTCGTCTAATCAGTCAGTGCACAGTGAATGACAGAAAGTTGGTCAGCAGTCGGTTGGCCATCTTTCCATGAGGAGAAGGAGTCTCTCCTTCTTTCCAGAGGCTAATGAAAATGAAAATGAAAATCTGTGTCAATGTGCATTGTTTGCATATTGAACAGCACTGGGCAGAAATTGCATCGAGTTGTGTTGAGTTGAGTTGAGTTCAGTTTGGCTTTGCTTTTTTGCTTTTCCAAGGCCTTGTCAACACATTCGGAATTTTCTTTTGGTATCACACACAAATTAACTGCGACACGCTCTTTTGTTGGGTGGGCTGTTTCTGGTAATTGCTGTTCAGGTGTAGGAAGACCAGAAAGAAACCTGAGTTCACTTCAAAAGCATATGACAAGCAATTTTTTAACACTTTGTGGAATACCCTATAGTTATTATTAAAGTGTAACAAAAGATCATATAATTTCTCAGCCTAAAAAAATTAAAATTTAACAGATTATAAAATTACATCAACTATAATAAGTTTAAGGAAATGTTAAATTCTTAAGTATTAACTTTAAAGAATATTGTTCTTCAAAAATAAAAATTATATTTACAAATTAAAATAAATTTGTAAAAAATAATAATTAATTACTTGTGCTACAAATTATGATAATTACTGTCTCTGAACTCTGTTTTCAGAATATTTCGTTTTATCGTATTATTGACAACAGGGTATCTGATCTTTGAGCACTTTTGAATAGAGCACTCTCATTTCTTTTAATTTGGCGCTCTGTCACTTGTAAGACTTCAAAGATGCTCTGCTCGCCAGATGATGTGTGTGTGTGGGCTCAAAAGCCAGATCCAGTCAGAGAGAAAGAGAGAGAGGGAGGGACAGAGAGGGAGAGTGAGACGAGCTATTAAAACAAACGCCCACCGTTTGTCAGGTCTTCAGTCGGCATGGATGACATGCATTTGGTTTTGGCCTGACACTGAAGTGATGAAAGTGTTTCACAATCAACGAAGACATTTCTGGCGGCAGCATCACAAGCTAAAAGACACCAACGAGACAAACATACACAGAGAGAGACAGACAGTCGGACAGACAGACACCTACACACAACAGGACGCCGACATGTCTAAGGGCAACTGGGAGAGAGAGAGAGTGCAACTCGTACTTCGACCTCATCCTCTATTCCTTCAAAGGGCGTTACTAATTTGTGTCACATTTTTTTGTGCTCACTGTGAATTTGCTACACTTGTTACACGGTTCACACGCCGTAGGAATCACTTGGATGCCTTCTATCTTCCGGCTTCTACTTCTCCATTGTATTCTGTTTTCATTTTTCTTTCTTTTCTTTTTTTGGCATTGATTTTTGCGGTAGGTCGACATCATCGATCGAGTGCCGGGACTCATTCATCAGCTCCGACTGGCATCGTTAATTGCCGATTCGATACAAAAATGTGCGACTTTTTACTTTTCACAGCCAGCAAGTCATCTCTCTCTCTCCACCTCCATCTCTGTATCCAGCGGCGACTCTGAAGTCTGAGGATTGCTTACTGTGTGGGCGAGTCGACCACATATTAAGCATCCTTGCATCCCGTTCGAGCTGACACAATGAAGTGTCCTGGCCACACAGCACGTCCCTGGCATATGCAAAAACTTGGACTCTCACTGTGCGAGCTACGTGTAGTTCAAAAAGACAACGCCAAGTCTGGCGGCTCATCAAAGTTACGCAGTTCTTAGATCTAATTTTTATTTAGTCAAGTTAGTCAAAATACTGTTATTTGTAATTCATTTATATACATATTTATACTTAATCTATTTAACATTGTTACATCATTTAATAAAGTCATTTGTGGATTAAGGAATTTGCTCGGCAGATATAGAAAAAACTTGATCTTTGTGCTATCTACATTACAGTCACTTGTAAAAAATAAAACAGCTATAAAATATTTTATTTTAAGTTTTGTTTTAGTTTCTTTTCACAATTGGTTTTCAATACTGTGCAAACAATTATCTCAACTTTTTCCGGCTCTAATTATTTAATTTGCATAAGCTTAGCTCTGTCTGGTCTTCAATGGGAATAGTTAGGCCATAAAGTTTATCAAATCCAGAGTCAAGCTGCTGTCCAACAGCAGTTGAATGTTAAATTGTTAATCGCAGCTCAAGTTTCAGGTTTCCAATGGCGTGCACCCACTCGAGTGGGCCATGATTGCGATGTGGCTTAATGTGCGTCCTAGAACGCTTCTGGCCATGATTTGGCGTACGCCATTTAATCAGAGATATCAGCAGTGGCAACACCTGCCGCAGTTGCACTCTGCAGCTCTGGAACTAAGTGCAACTTCAACTTGGCTCCTGCAGCGGCAATAAGCAGATAAAGAAGCAGAAGTCGATGCCGTCCGAGCACTTCCTGTATTCTGATTTTTTTCCTAAGATCTGGTAGCTGCTGCTGTTGGTTGGCCATTGGTTATTGGCCTTGGCTTGCATGCCACGTAACTTAAATCAAAATCGATGCTGCAACTGTTGCTGCAAAGTTGCATTGCAACTCTCGCTGCTGGCATAAAAATTAATTAAGTTGACTTCTGGCATTGGCAATGACCAAGGCTTCAGTTTTATATTCTCTCCTCCATCCTGCCCCAATGCCTTCTTCTGGTCAGACATCAGTTGCAAGCGGAAGTCGTAAGTTTTCTTATATTTGGTTTTCCGTTGCCTTCTCCAAGTGTGGAAATTATGAAAAATAAGCCAAGAACGACAAGAAACGAGCAGATCAGAACCTAGACATTTCTCCCTCTGTTGCTGGCGCCATTTGCAACATTCTGAAGCTTCCCCATCTTGTATCTTGCGACTAATTGATGAACAGTTCTCGACTCCTTTTCACTTGCAATGCGTAGGCGCTGAAGTATTTTCCACAAAATTAATGAATTGCATATATTGAAAGTCATCTGAAAGATAAATTAACTGTGTCTCAGTCTAGTTATATATAGTGTGTGTGTGTTTTTGGGGGGCATGATCATATCTGTACTCCACTTCAATTGTCGAACTAATCAGTCATTAAAAATGCTGAAACACACACCTCGAATGCAATCAGTTGAGTGTTTAGATCGGAATGCAGCTCGATAATGCCCAAATGTCAACTGTCTGGGGGATCAACTTCATTTTTTTTGTGTTTTTGATTTGAACTCCAACAAAACTGTCCGCTAAACTGTCACTGACAATTGGGCACGATATGACTGACAGTTGCTGTTGATTTTGAGAACGCTTAGCTTTAGATTACAACACATTAACAGCCCGTCTGTAGGCCATGTCTATGGGCTTGGCTTTTCTTGGCTTACCTCAAATCCCAAGACAGTTTCCAACAGGCAATTGTCTGAAAATAACTTCACAGAGCTAAGTTACACAAGAAAATATTGCATTTTTAAATAATTTAATTGAATTAATGTTTATTGAATTTTTAAACTAACAATATTATTGACTACATATAGTACAGTCTTCTCTTATTGCTTTCAGTTTTAGTGTATTGTTTTAATAAGTCGAGTTATTCAAAATATCTATTAGATACATATAATAAACCTCAATTGAGGGCCTCCCTCTACTTCTGAATGATATCGTAAATCAAATCTGAGGGTGTCCTCAAAGTGCTTTCGCTTGTTGCTTCATCTTATCGCTTAGGATAGTAGTTTAATGGTTTTTAGAGCACCACACAACAACACCAACTACGAGTATAACAAACAGAGCAACAATTTCATTGAGGAAAGTAAAACTTGTAATAAAAATTAAAATCAAATTCGATTTTTATGGTAGACGCAACGCGTTGAGGCCACAAAAATTGCAGCTGCAACAACAAAGAAACAACAACACTGATAGCCAACTAAGTTGGACATTTCAGAGAACGTAAAATGATTTTAAGGCCATCATTAACATTATCGGCTGGACGTAATATGGTAGATAAGAGACGAGAACTGGGCGGTCGACAAACACTTTTCAACTTTCCTTTGACGCCCCAACGTTTATTTGTTTTTTTTTTTGCTTTTATGGATTTGAATTTGTTGTTGGACTGGTCTGTTATTTAATTAAATGTTAAATCAGGTTAAGTATTGAGCAAAAGCGCAGCATGAGCTGCTTTTTGAAGGGCCTGGCCAAAATCTCGACACAAAAGTGCCATTAAAATCGCGTAAATCTCAGGCCTACAAGAAAAACCATCAAATGAAAGTTCATTAGTTGAGCATAAAAAGTGGAAAAGAGAAATAATAAAAAAATCACACGCGCTTCGGTAAATCTCTATTGAAAGTGCTGCCCAATTTCTAACCAGAGTTTGGCTGATTTTCAATCATCAAAATGTTGCAAATCGTGCGGCTCTCCATTTAAGCCATGCAGCACAAATCGAACCTGGCCAAAAGAGCATTTGGCAAATGCATTTGCCAGCCAAGCAGCTGCTGTCAATGCCACTGAAATTATGCTCGCTGCCGGCCAGGTCGAAGCAGTTCTTGGCCAACTCGAACAACGAAGAGCGAACAACACATCGTCTCGCTTTTGGCCAAATCCAATTCGAAATGCGTGTCACCTACGGCTGTAACGAAATGGCAGCAGGACAAACGCTGAGCGTGAAAATCCTTTTGGGGATGTGAAAATCGCTTATGTCTCGGCATTCGGCATTCGCATTCGCATCTGCAGAATGCATTAAAAGAAGAAAATTCCTATACAATTTTTGTCTATGCTCGGGCAATTTCCTAATGCGATTAAAATCCAGTAAAAATGAAAGGTGCAACAGGCATTGAATGCCTAGAAATGTTGAACAGAAGGTGATTTTTAAATGTTTAAGCATTAAATATTTAATTTCAGTTTTTTAAGTATTATGAGGACTTATTAAGTGACTCTATATTCTTCTCAGAAGTAAGAGAAATAAAAAAAGTATTAAAATGTAGTATTTGCCACATAAACTCAGCTTAATTTAACAAGGTAAATACCGTTTAAGCACAAGCCTCTACTCAAAAATAGGTCAGTCTGGGGCAGCGTCAAGCTCATTTCGTTATAAAAGCAAATTGTTATAATGGCCACAGATCCGGACCACACCTTCAGCACGTTTCGCGTCATTTGTAATGGCCAAAACCACACAGCAGAAATAATGCAAAATGAGAAAAATAAATTTAAAAAAATAAAAGCAAAACAAAAACAAAAATAAAAAGTAAATTTAACAAAGCGCTGAAATTGTATTAAACTATTCATAATTCACACAGAGCAAATGTTAATGAATACTCCCCGCTGCGTTAATGAGCCAAAGCGCTGAAATTATTTGCATTCACTTTTTAGCACTCAATGTGAATGAATGAATGAATTTATTGTCATGCCTCACGAAAGTTTTTCAAATCAACACAAAACGCACCGCCGACACGTTGAATAAAAACAAATTATTTATACTCGTATGCAGCTGCGATCGGTCAGTTGCCACATTGCAACAACAGCAACAACAACAACAACATCAACACAGCTACCTAATAAATGCAAAATGAGTAAAAAAAGGAGCCATTAAAATTAAGCTAAAATTAATTGCCAGCACACTGGGAGAGAGAAAAGTATTAAAATCAAAACTAAACTTGTTTTTTGTGCTTGTGTAAAATGTTGGAAGCTAATTGAATATATATATATATATATATATGTATATGTATGTATGCATGTAACTTGCCACACATGCCACACACCATTTGTGCCTTATGCAGATTCGGGACCACTCCCCCCGCCCTCCGACATGTGGAAAGTGGTTCAGTGGTGCAATTGACCAAGTGGAAAACTGGTTAACGCTGCAGTTTATTTCACCAAATAAAATTTTATTAAAAAACATTTTTTTGTGCGCTCACATTGCAAAGTTAATTAAAAGCTACTGGCAACTTTATAAAAACCTTTTTTTTTGCATTTGAATTTTTGATATAATATTTTAGTAATTGAATTTTACAAACTGATTTGTTTTATGTGAGTTGTTGAGATTCACCACTCTTAATTATTAAATTAATTATGATATAATTTAGCTTTTTATTTGAGCCGTCAAGGTAAATAAAGCTATTTGTGTGTAACCAAAAATGTGCATTGTTTTAAAAATTATAAATCTGACATGAAAATAAACAAAACATATTTGAAATTCCTGAAATAACTTAAAAATTGTAAATGGAAATAAAATAAAATTATCATTCCATTGAAAAGGAGGCGAAATGATTGCCATAAATACTTTAAATTTGTAGACTTCATATATCAAAATATGATAATAATTTCACATTCATTTAACAATTCTTTTTATGAGTAGCTCCATTAGGTAGATGTGCCAGTTCTGATAATGACTGAAATGTGTTTTCGTATTGGGCAATCGGAAAACGAGTGCAATCTGGCCGAAACAGATGCAGACAGAAACATAAACTCCATTTGGCTGGCATAATTTCCTGTTGTTAGGTCAAATAACGCAGATACCGAAAAGCGGAGCCAAAAACATGATCAATTATAGTGCGAAATGCTGGAAAAATTGCGGCCTAAACAAATAGAGTTGGCTAGATGAGGTGGATGAGGGGGAGGGGGAGTTGCATTTGTTTATGCGAATTGCGGGCGCGGCCCATGTGAGTAATTCATTTATGCCATTGGCGTTGTTTTTGCCATTGCAATGGCCAACTTTGTTGCCTGTTGCCGGTTGATTAATCGCGGCTAGTTACGAGCGGCAATTGCAAAATTAGCCAATAGATAGAGCAGCGAATACTCGTAAACTCGTATCCAAAAAGGCGGCCAGAGACAGAAACTGAAACAGTTTTCAACACCTACGTGAGGCAACTGCCACACAGAGCCACTGGCAACTGGCAACTGGCAACTGGCAACTTGCAACTGCCACACGAGCGATGTGAAACAATTATGCAAATGCTTTGTGTGTGAAACAATGCAGAGAAATCATTGCGAGACGCAAATTAATTACCCCAACTGCAATATGTATCCAACATTAGTTGAAGTGCTTACTTATACTCCTATATGAAGGTTACTACCAATGTGGGTGTGTTGTTGTTGCAACTGCAACAACTACAACAGCAACAACAACAGTGGGCGGTGTCAGCTGTTCGTGTTCTGTCACGCTAATGAGAGAATTGCAATTGTTGTTGTTGCTGCCACAAAACTTTCCTCAATGTTGGATGCGTGTGTTTTGCCTGTTGCCGGTTTGTCTGTCTGCCTGTCTGTCTGTTTGACTTGTTTGGCTGTCATTAAGATGCAGCTTGCCCCTCTTCCGTGTGGGGAGAGGGAGCAGCATGTGGCAACTACTTACTTACAACTGCAACAAGCTGACGTGAGCACTGACTGACCCAATTCTCAGCATCGGCATTGTCATCGCTTGTGGTAATGTGACATAAGGTGTAAGCAATTACACTAGCCAACAAATTAAAGACACAATCAATTTGACAACTTTATGAAGATGTTTATTATAATAGAGTACAAACTTAAAATGTATTTAAGTAAAATAAATTTACTTACATTTGTTTTATATGTATATAGCGTGAACAAGAAAATGATTAAACATTATAATGAAACCAGAAAATTAACATTTACAGTCGATTATATACCATTTAAATTTACAAATTATAATGACAAAAAATATGGAAATTGTTAAAAATACAAATAATAATTATGCATTTTTTTCAAATTTTTCAAATAGTTAAATGTATTAATTTAAATTAAATAAACTCAAAAAATCTAATATTGAAAATAAATACAGAAATCTTTAATAATATTATTTCCCAACAGTGTTTCATTTTAAACGCATTTTTGCTGTCTAGTGTACAAATCGTAATGACAATCTTGATTATAATAGAAATGTCTGTCTGTCTGTTTGTCGCATCTGTTGCATCTTAATTTGTTAAATGTCTTGCTGCGAAAGTGTTGTTGATGCTGTTGTTGTTGTTTGCGATGTTGTTGCTGTTTGTAAATTGAGTTACATTGCCTGACTGTCTGCCTTAGTTAGCCAACTGTCATCATTATTTTTTCCAATATGCATTTAGCGTTTTTTATGAACACGCGTGCTGAGGCTTTGAGGCATCGATTTCGCTTTGAGACTGAGACTGCGACTGAGACTGAGACTGGCAACTGCCTAATCAGCATCTCGTACTCATACTCGTATGGTGCTGCTGCCACCGCTGCTGCTGCTGCATGTGGCACGCAATTGTTTTGTTATTGTCTGTGGCATATCCTTGGCCATTGAACTTGCTGCTATAAGTTGTGGCACAGTCTAGAGTTGATTGTTTCGTGACAGCCAAAGACAGTATTCAAAGTCGTCGTCAGTGTATCATCAAGGCTTGTTTATATTTCGTAGACATTCTTCCGTTTCCACATAAAGGCCTTTGGTCAGCAATTGACGTTGCGACGTCGCTTGACGTCTTAATTTTGTGGCTGCTGCTGCTGCCGCGACGCGGTGACGTCGTCAAGTTGCCAAAGCACTCGAAATGAAAAACTTCATCACAACATCTTGACTCTCGGGGACATAGACGTAGCATAGCTGCAACCTCAACATCAACCTCAACTTCAACTTCCAACTTGCCACTTCATGTGTACTTGTGTGTGTATGTGTGTGTGCGTGTGTGTGTGCGTCGCCTGCTGGACACTTGACGGCGTCTCGGGACCGCATCATCCATTGGTTTTTGGTTACTTCCCATTAATTGCAATTGCGTGTCCAAAGCTTGAACCATTGTTTGTTTGCTTTGTTGACTTCTTTTTTCTTTTTTTGGTTTTCTGCTGCTGTCTCTTCTCTCTTCACCCCTCCTTTCTTCTCCATATACATATTTATGCTGCCAATAATGCATTTTTGGCCTACGCTGTGTAAATAAACATTGATCTTGAAAAATTATATTTACCCAACTCATCAGCATCGTCATCAGCAGACACCGGGTAATGTTTTCTTTGCTGATTGCTTTGTATGATCACGCAGATGACTCCGAGATCCACACTCCACACAAAGTATATTCTGTTCCTTGCTTCCTCCTTCTTTTTTTCACATTTTGCAAGGTGTTGATATTTGCTTATTAAACACCAGACTTTTTATGAGCTTTGGGTAAACAGGGCGTATGCTTAATGAGCCCAATCACGTTAATTTCTTATACAAATATTGAGCTGTCTGCTGCTCGTGCGTGAAGCCTCACCTTGGACCCAACCAAAAAGGGATGTTGAAAGGGTTTGACAGGTGCTTGGACCTGAACAAAAGGATAATAAACTGCGGGCAATATACTTTTGGGTATGACTGTCCAATTTTATGGGAACATTACTGGTTGATTTTTAGAAGAATAACTATGAAATTTAATACAAATAATTCATTGATTTGTTTATTAAAATTTAATTAAGAAGCTTAAGCTTTAAGCATTTCTGATCGACAAATCATTCCATTGGAAACCAACTATAAATGTTATGGACATAAATTTTACACATAAATGGCCGCAACGAAGTGAAGTGAAATTCGTTCCAAGGGCGTAGCAAACAACATTCTTTTCTTTCGTAATCAAAACCCACTGACTAACTAAACAGCAAACGGCAACAACAATAACAACAGCAACGTCAACAACAACTCTAACATTGATCTTGTCTATTAACAGCAACAACAACAACAACAATAGCTTGGAATATGCTGCAATATCTTGGAGAGGCAAGTTATAATTTTTTTCTTCTTTGATTTTTGTGGGCCGTCTGCAGCACGTGAGGCAACAACGGACACCCACTAAAGTAACCTGCAACTTGTTGCACCACAGCAAATGCAACAGCAACATGAAGAGACCTCGTCATTGGAGTGGAAAAATCACTTCCGTGTATGTGACCAAAGCGAAGAGAACATTGCTGAGAAGAGACAGAGAGAGAGAGATAAGGAAAGAGAGTGAAAAATATGCTTGGAAAATAGAAAAACATTGTGGAGAAAATGCTTTGCTATTTTCCACTTTGGCACTGCAATTTGGCTCGCTGGCAAATTTAATGTGAATTTAAAATGTTGTCGATGATAATCTATTAATTATAGCGTTGGCTCAACTAACGGCAGCCCAAAAGGTGTTGAGTGGATGAGCCACAACAGATTCCATAAACAACCACAACCCAAACCCAAAACTGAGCTTGAAGTAACTGAACTGAAAATAAAGCACAAGCTTTTTTATTCGCTTTGCTGCAATTTGATATTTCTTGAGAACACGCACAAATTGACACCGATTTCATTACAAAATTTACTTAAAGTATGTAGTAAATATACATGCTAAACACACTAACTAGAACAATAAACATGAAACAAGGATTGTTTGGTTCAAAAAAATTTAAATTCAAATATATATGGTAGTTTTATAAATATGTGTACAATATAAATATTTTGGGATTTAATGTTACAGCATAACTCTAATGATATTGCTTTGTTATTTCTAAATTTTTTTATGTGCGTATTCCACAATGAACTTGATTTTTTATGATCAGTATTAGCTATTTAGAATCATTTAAATTCTTAATGTTTATTTCTAAAAATTAGTACTTAAAAAGATACCCTTTTTTTTATTAATTTAAAACTTTTTATTCAATTTCCATTTCTTAATGTAAGCTCCAACTATACTCTTTCAGTGAAGGATAGGATATGAAAACGTCGGTGCTAAGATGTTAGCCTGTTTTTCAAGTTTCTAACTGTTTTGAGTTACGCCCCTCAGCAACACCTAGAACACCACTAAAGCAACAGCGATGGCAACGGCAACCACAGAAGAGTAACAGCAGCAAGAGCAGCAACAACAACACCGGCAACAACTTGTCTAGCAAGATGGCCAAGCAAATTAAGTTGGCACTCTTTAATAAGATGATGATGGTTCGGCTTTGATATATCAGCCAGCGTCTGTCTGGTCAGCGTGCCGGGGCGTTGCAGCAACTTCAAGCTGCAACACAGAACAGGCAACACAAAAAGGTGTCGTGCTTGTTGTTGTTGCTGTTAGTGTTGCTGTTGTTACTGTTGTTGTTAGTGTTGCTGCAGTGTGGCGAACGTCATTGACAGATTGCAACTGAGCGTGAAAATAGTTCCCATGTCTGCGCTGCTTGGATATTTTCTACTATTTTCCACTATTCTTTTTTCGACTTTTCGCAGTTGTTGTTGCCGTTGTTGTTTTTTTTTTTTTTGCTGTTGCCGGCGTGCTATTGCAGCTTCTAATGCGCGCTGGGGACTTGCCGTTATTGCTGCTGACCGGCAACAGCAACAGTCACAGCAACAACAGCAATAGTCGCCAACAGGGCAAGCAATGTTATTGCCTGGCAGTCATTATATGGAATTTTTGGATATATCATCTTTTGGGCTGACTGACTTGGCTTACATGCAACACGAAGCGTTCCCCCTCCTCCCACCACTCCTCACCTGCCCCTTAACAACCTCACTTCTTATTCACGCGTTGCTGTTGCCGGCGGTTAATTTTTGTGTTGCTGTTGCTGTTGCTGGTGGACACGTCTGCCAAAATGTTTCGTTTTATTCTGTTTCGGCAACAGCAACAGAGAAGAGAGCCAAGTACTTTTGCTATCATTGCAATTTATCACGGAACGTCGGCGCGGCGATCCTTTTTGCCAGAGTTGCCTCCTCGCGTTGTGTGAGAAGTGTGCGTACGTGTTGCTGATGCAGCTGCTGATGTTGCTGCTGTTGCTGATGTTGCCATTGCTGATGTTGCCGCCGCCATCGTCGACGATGCGATGACGTTGCTGCCCACTAACAAGCATTCGCCACTAATCATAAAAATTATGAGGTCGTCGTCGTCGTCATCGTTGCCATTTGACACATTTTCAAAGTTATTTTTTGAGCTATGCTAAAAATAATTGCAAAAATCAATTACGCTTATCAGTCAGTTGCCTGGGTCAACTCTGGCCAGACAGCGACACATACACAGAGACAGTTGGCAATGGGCATGTCTCGAGTGTATTACACGTGGGATAGTCAGACTCACACAATTTGTATAAAAGTATCTTTATAGGGATTCTCGCTCAGACAGTCAACGACACTTACACACGCCGATGAACAATGGTAAGTCTTGATGAATTTCGAGGTGAAATCAGATTGACTTAAAATACAAAGACTTTTCATTTAATTTAAGGAAACATTTGAAATTTTTATTTAATAATTTTCAAGGTAAAGTCAACTGAACTTCAACAGTATTTTATCTTGATTCAAAAAAGCATCTTGCTTAACTAGAATTTCATTAGTATTATGCAAATGATTTTAAAAATAATTAGTATTTTCCTTTTTTTTAAGCAAATAAAATTATATAAGCTGAATATCAATGCATTTATTTGAAAAGTTTATATAAACTAGAGTATATACATCAGTGAAACTGACTTCTGAATTCGACAGATGTACTTACCAGTTTAAAGATAAATAGATATATTTTATTTTAAAAAACTCTCATACATTTTTCACCATTTTTTAAATCAATTAGTTTAATTTTGACCACAGTACTCGGCAACATTGATAATTTATGCTACGCATCAGTTACCATTCTTTATACTCGTTCAGATAGCGCACATCGCAGCGGACTCATTCTCATCCCCATTCTCATTTTTATTCTCATTCCCAAACTGAAACTCATAGTCATTGGGAGTCTCATTTGGAGATTGTGTTGGTCGCGAAACTTAACTCGATTTCATTTCCTTATCATTATCACCTTGGCCCGAACACAGACAGACCCAGGGCACTCCTTTGGCCGTCGTCGTTGTCGTTGTGGATCTGACTCTGATGGGGACTCCATCTCCATCTCCAACTCCATCTCCATGTCTTTTAGCTTTAACTTGGCTTATCTTAGTTGGCCTTAACGTAATTCAACATTTAATCTTGTCTCGACTCTTAAGTGTCTGCCACAATTTACGCGCCACAATGAACCCGTTGCTGTTATCCCAACTTCCAACTTCCAATTTCCAAGCTGAAGCTCAAGGTTGGAACCCACCGCTTGATTTGTGGCTCTGAATCTGGATCCGACTGAGATGGGAACCAAGACGAAGCCCCGAGCAAAATGGCTGCTAGTTGTGACTTTGCTGCACTTGTTGGTCCTGGCAACAGGTACATCAGTTGGCCCAAAGGATATTCGAAAGGCACGCGCCGTCAGCCTGATAAATATATATGGCCATTCAATGAAGTTGGCCAAGGCCTCGACTCGACTCTATGTTACTTGATTCCGGCTAAGTCAAAACGCCAGGACACTCGAGACTGTGACAAATTGACCCGACGACGATTTCTACCTGGTCGAGACCCATTTGCGTGTCGCGACACACGCTGTCCAGGAGGTGCCACGTTTTCCATTTCTCATTTTCCAGTTTCCCGTTGTGTTGCAACTTTCCCGAAATATGAAAGATTTCGTCGAGTTTGTCCATTGATTTTTATAGCCCATTTCACGCCGTGCATTGGTCAAGGTCGACTGAAGATCTGAAGTTGAGCGCGTGTTTAAAGGTAGCGTGAAATATCGAATATTGAACATTGAACGAAACGTGGCAGCCACAAAGTGTTGCCACTTGAATGGGCCCCAACTGAACTGAACTGAACTGAACTGAAGTTGCACTCTGCATATGGCATTGAAATTTATGACACTTTCAGCATCAAAGTGTGAAGACTCTCATCATCATCATCATCAACTGTTGCTGCTCATCATTTGTTAAGCATCATCAACATGATCGACGACTGCGCTGCACTTGTTGCAAGGCCCACGCGGCATCCACAAATGTTTACACATGGCTGGGAATCAAATGGGGGCAGCTACCTCTCTCTCTCTCTCTTTCTCTACTACTCTATCTATTTCTCTTTGACTGGGTGGGTGTCGCTATAAACTACACAGAAAAAAATCGGAAATTTCGGGATGAATTCATTCAAACGCGGTGTCAAAAGTTCGTTTATCCCGGATTTTCTGAAACCAAGAACAAAATACTTGATTCAAGTGGATTCAAGTAATCTAATCTTTTAGTCTTTCATTAGCATAATGAACGAATAACAAAAATATCCTGAATACATACCAAACAAATACATGCTAAAATCAATTATTTTAAGCTTAAATTTTTTCTGTCCGTGTTCCAAAATATATTTTAGAACCGGAGGGGCAAAGAAAGAAGGAAGAGGAAAACACACGCTGTGTGCAAGTTGCTCGACGGCTGCCGCTTGACAAATGCAACCGCCAACAATGACGCAGTTGGTGGTGCATTTCTTTCAGCATTTCTTTAAAAATAAATTTATGTGATAATTCCTCGTATTGGCCCCACTATAACTCCAACTCCAACTCCAACTTGACTCTCTGAATGAACTTGTAGTCCAGTTTTCAGATTTCTACCAAACCAATTGCGCACAAGAAGCAGCAGCAGAAAAAGGAAGAAGCCGAAATGATCCCCCATATCCCTCTTCCTCCTCCTCCGTCTCTCTCTCGCTCTCTCTGTTCACTTTGTGTTCCCATTTTTAATGGTCGCATCAACGTAACGCTTCGCCTTAAATTTCGATCTAATGAAGTTTAATGCTCGCATTTGCCATAAATTATGAAAACTTCTGCCTTTTGTTGTTTTGTTTTGTTGTGCACAACAACTTGCACTTGGTTCCCCAAAAATATATATAAAAAAATAAAAAAAAATAAAAAAAAAAAGAATACAAACCAAACCAAACCAAATTCAAAGCAAGCTGGCTTTGTACTCGCCGTTCCCCAGGCGAAAGTTGCCTCGGTTTATGGCCAGGCTTCGGTTTTTGGTCTTCTTTATTATGCGTTTTTAATATTACTTTGCTTTTCTTTATGAGCATTATGGCGGATTTTGCATAACAATAAACCGCATATCGGTCAGCATTCGGCTGTATTTTAAATGCTCGTTAAACGGCATGGAAAAAGGTCATTCAAAAGTTGTTGCCAGTCGCTTCCTATATGAGTCATATTATGAAGGCCCGGCCTAGACATTTGGGCCATCTTTAAGAATGAAAATCAAAGCCGAAATTGTTAAACTATCAATGAAAGGCATAGGAAAACTAGAATAAGAGTAAGACGAGTAAGATGACTTTTCATATTTTTCTGTAATGTAAATGATAACTAAAAATTAACTTATATCTTGAAGAGTGTTTTAAATCAATACATAATTATTTAAAGTCCCTAAAACTATTTTGATAAATATAAGTGCTAGAAACTTATACTGCATAAACTTCGGTAGTAAATAAAAATTTACTAGAATTCTCTTCTTACATTCCACTTGAAATTCGACTCAGTGGAATTATTGTGCAATTGTGTATTCGAATTTATAAGATTTCTATTGAATTAAATAGATATCCATTCATCTACTTCTGTTTCTCTTTCTATCTATGTTTTTTGCCTGTATCGCAATCATGTCATGTGCTATTGAAATTCCACTTAAGTCAAATCATATTTTTTTCGAGTCTTCTTTGGGAGCATGACTTAATAGCATCTAATCCGAGCCCTAATGAAAAACCGCACTCGTAAATGAAGGCAGTTGGTTTCCCCGATTTCCCCGCAATTCCCTGATTCTTGTCCCATCCCAGGGCGCAAGTGTCAAATGGTTTGGTTGGGTTTATTTTGATCTGTGCCCAACTCCGAGACATGATCGTATATAAACAGAGCTAACCACAAGTTTTGGTAAACAGATATTTGTGTGGCATGGCATTTTTGCGAGCAACCCGGCAAACAAACATCTGTCCACACAGACAGAGAGAGCATGCAAAAGTTTATAATGCAGCAAATGCCGAGAGTTTTGTGTTTTTTTTTGTAATTTTTTATGTGACAAGCGAGTTGTGGGGCACGTACTAAGCTGACACAATGATGCAATCATCACGTGCAGCAACAGCAGCCACTTCTAGCATTCATTTTCTTCTCATTCTGTTGTTTTGTTGCCTCGGTTTGTTTCCTTTTCGAGCTAGAAATATGCCATAGAATATGCATTGGACATTCGAAACGCTCGTTGACTGCGATTCATGTCGAGGATTTTGGTCAATTGCTGTCCGACTGTGGTTTTGTTAGATTACTGCGAAAAATGTTATACTCGTACAATAAAGCAGCAGAACCCTTTCATATTTTAATTGTTACACTCGATCCTCCAACTGCCCGCCAGCTGCCATTGCGAGGCTTAACTTCTGACTCCGATTCTGAGCACTCTACGTGCCGGGGCCACACGCGCGCCTATTACACCATGGAACAAGTTCTCATTTCATTTAGTTGTTTACCTCTTGTCTTCTTTATTTTTCAAAACTGTGGTGAAGCAAAGTAACCCCAAGCATGGTAGTTAGATGTAACTACAACAAGTTGACATTCAGTATTCAATGTGCAGCTGTTTAAATTTAATTAAATATTATTAGATTCGTTTAACAATACCTTTTGTAATTATGTCGTAATACGTTCCGCAATTAATTTTTTTTATTAATTTTTAATTCAGTGTAAAATCCCTTGATTTTGCTGAGTAGTGTTGTTCAAAAAAAAAGTGAGTGATGCATCTGCGAGTGAAGAGAAGTGCATTGACTTGGCAATTAAAATTCTACAGATATGCGATACATTAATTACTCGCTTCAATTGAAATGCAAATACCAAAACAAAACAAAAAAGTTAAGCAAAACACACTAGCAGAGTACGAGTCTGGGCCAGCTTGCATGTCTGGGCCAAGTTAAGCATCTGCAGAGGCAACAACCACTGCCAGTTCAAGTTCCGAGTCCCTTTCAGAGAGAGTGCCAACAGAGTGCAATGTACAGTGGCTTTGCTTTCTGACTTGACTGCCGACTAGTTTTCCGTTTTCCAGGAAGAGTCAGAGAAGAAGGCGAGAATGATTTACAGCCAGAAGCGCGTTTTATTTGGTTCGTTTTGCTCTTTGAGTTGACACTTTATTGATGCTCATAAATCGCGACGTCTGGCAGCAATTAAAACAGCATGTCCCCAAGGACATGGTGACTCCTACTTCTGCTTCCACTCCTCAGCCTTAGCCTCGTCCAGTGATTTGTTTACAGAGATTAGCGTGCGAAAAACCAGTAGCAAAACAAAACATTTGCCGCGTCAGGTGCTGCTGTTGCCCAGGTAGGCAACAACAACAACAACAACGACAACAGTGTCCAAAAACTGCACTGAATTTATGTCGCTGCGATTTATGATGCGAACCAAGACCAGTTCCATATTTCACATACCATATACCTTATCCCTTGTCCCATTTCCCATTTCCAGAGAGAGGCACGAGAGTCGCAATCCTCGGTGCGACCGTTAGTTACATAGAAATGAAAGTCGTATATTTTTCGGGCTACTGTGACGAGTAAACGGCGCACGGCGCGCCTCTATTTGGGTTACGCCCCCTTTTGGCGGCACTCTGCTTGTCATACGCCTACCAAAAACAAAGATGAACATCAACAACAACAAACAGCATCAGCAATAACAACAACTGCCATATAGTGTACGAGATGCCAGCTCTTTGATTCCAGAGCCCTTTCGGTAGCATTTCGCCGTTTTTCTGACCATTGTGACCATGTGTGTGTGTTGTGGGTCATGTGAAGTACAAAACTTGGCCATAAATATTGAAATTTATGTAGTACACGAAAGGAACTCACATGGCCGGACCCGACTTTATTAGTATTTATTTGTATTGACGCTTCGCGTTGCCAAAAAGGATTCTTTTTGCGGGCTCAGTTTTTTAATGTTTTATGACGGGCATCGCATAAAGTTGCAAGATATTTGTGGTGGCAACAACAGTCTGGGTTTTTGCTAGGAATCAGTTCTAAGATTTTTTGCTGTGAGTCAAAGATACCAATAACAATAGCGATGAGTCTTTGATATTTCTGATGTTCAAAGAAACATAAAAATTCGCTGCTTAAAGATTTTTAAACCTTTTTCCTTTAAAGAGATTAATATTAGGTCATGAATACCATAATAATAATATTCTTTAAAAATGCAATATATAAATATTCAACTTTTACATATATAAAATGTATTAACCTCAGAAACATATTTAAACAATTATCTTTTCAAATTGAATTTAAAGCTTTGATTTCAATGTTCACTTTCTATAATAGGTCGAGGTTAGTATTGCGGCCACACAACTAGGCCTAATCATTTGTCAAAAACATGTCATTTAAGCGGAAAACAATTTAACGACATTTAGCCAAAAACAAAACCAAACTCGAGCAATCAACATAAATTTAAAGCGCAGTCAGCCAAAATGCCCAAATGGCCATTTGGCAGCCGAAAAGTGAAAGTCGAATGTGCAACAAAACTGCGGACAACATGCCCCGAAATCCCCCAACAACACAACATAACACAACACAGCACAAAACCCAAACCCAAATCTTAACCAGGAATGGACTCCTGGTTCAGTTTAAACACATTCGCGAGTTGCTTGTAATTTTCCATACAAAACTTTTATTACCATAGGATATTCAGACAGTGTTGTTGTCATTGCTGCTGTTGTTGTTGTTGGCCAGTTACCAAAAGATCGAAATGCAAATGCCTAAGACAAGCATTTGAGCATTTTGTTAGACAACGCAGACATTTGTGTCTCAACCGTCCAAATCAGGTTGCCCCCGTCCGTCTGTCCGTCCGTCCCGCTGTCCATCTGGGCGGCTATTTGCCTACATATATGAGTCCGAAACGTTTCGCTCCAGTTATGTCAAAACTACAGCTTGGCCTGGCCACAAAAAAAGCGAAAATCGAAAACCTCTCAGCCCCCTAAAAGAAAAACATGAAAAAACTCGCAGAAATGCATTTTTCCAGCCAGGAACTGAAATTTTTTATACTTGTAAGTGTGTGGGGTAAAGGGGACGTTAGCAGGAGTTTCGACTTGTAAGGCAAAGTGTTATACACGGAGCCTTCTGTCTACCGAATAAATACACATGTGTCCAAATTAAATGAGCTGTCGATATATTAAAAAGAAATTTTGAGTTATTATAAAAGTTGTTGCGATTATTATTACTTACATTCGATACAAATCAAATACAGTCGAACTTCCCTAACTCGAATCACCATTATCCAAAGAAAAGGTTCGAGTTATGGAGATATTCGACTTATAGAGTTCCTTTTCTTTAGTTTATTAATTTTGCTGCCACTCATTTAGAGAGAAATTCGAGTTATGGAAGTTTAACTGTATCATATTTTGTTATAAATGTAATAAATAAACAAAACCTTCAGATTAAATTTAGTGGTTTATCTTAACCAACATATAAAATTTTAAATACTCAAGAGAGAAAATAAGAATAAAAATTACTTAACTTAAGCAATAAGGTGACAGATGATTTATATTTTTTTGGATGACAACTTGTGAATAAACCCTCGTTAGCTGTCAATACAAAGTGCAAGCCATAAATCCGTGCGACGCCAAGCAGAAAAACATGGCCAGAATTTGATTTGGCATATCAATAATTTACGAGTTTTATAAAATTATAGAGTGCACTTACAACAACAACCAGCACACGCACACATTCGCACACACACACACACACACACCGGAACTGCTGCTGGCAGTAATTACCAAGTGGAAAATGCTGTCGATCGATGTCGCTGTCGATTTCGTTGTCGATTTCGATGCCAATGACGATGATGGCGTTACTCGTTAAACCTGCGTTCCCGGCTCAATGAGTTGTCTAAGCCAGCGACATGGCGTCGATTAAAATCGGTGTTAAAATTTATGCAACTAAATTTTTACGTGATTTTTATCATAGTAACAACAACAGCAACAACAACAACAATTGCTGATCTGAACTTCAGCAATTGCAGCACTTTGAATTTTGACCATTTTCGGTGGCCAAACAAGCGATTTATTGGCCAGACTTCTGCAGGCCCAGTTGGAAATTGGCAGTCAAGTAAATAGAAAATTTACGAATTTATCTGAATTTATCTAAAGCTCAGCATAATTATTATTTATTAATAAATAGAAAGGAAAGTAAATATAATATAGTTCTTTGTTCAAGAAATCTAAATCTAAGTGAATATAAAATTAATTAAGGAATTAATATACATACTATATATATCTAAATGTAGATTTTTAAGCACAATCATTTAGCTATTTTGCAGCACTAAATCAAATTTCTCACTGGGCATTGTAAAATATGCATACGATATGATTGCATTGGGGCCTTTTATTAATAGAAATAAATCAAGTCTTGTGCACTGACATCAATTAGCTGCTTGCTGCAGTTGCCAGAGTTGCCACAGGCAAAGCAACTCGGCCAAAATACCGAGACCAGCAGCGAGCAGCGGCCAAAAACAGAGTTAACACAGCGGCACCGGCTTCCTATCGACTGGCGTCAGATACAAATGTATCTGCAGTCGGTCGATTGCTTGTTTTGCTCGTGTAAGAGTCGCTACAGTGCCGCACATATGTATGCACACACGTTTTTACATACCCCAGTGTATGTTAATAATTTGCAAAATGCATTTGTCTGGCGATAACAAGCGGCTGATATGAACACTGCCTGCTGCTCGCCCGGCACCTGGAAACTGTCAGAGCCACGCCCCACCCCGGCCGCCTCCTTCAACCGCCCCTCCTCGAACCGACAATCGAAGCCCGGCGCCTTGTGAGATTTTTGCTGGCAATTAGCGTTTGAATTTCGGTCTTATCAGCAGCTTATGAAGCTATCAGAGCGGAGAAACAGAGAGCTGGAAATAAACGCTGATATGCGCATGTCATAAGTCAGTATTGAAATCGGAGCCAGATTCGGATGCCCGCTGTGAGTAGCTAATCAATTGAAGAAGAAGAACCCGAAGGTGGAGAAGAAGAAGCTGCTGCAGCCATTAGATAAAAATGCGCTGCCATAGATAAAAGTTAAACGCAGTCGATGCATGCGCCAGATAAGAACCTCAACCACAACCACAACCAAAACCAAAGCCAGGCCAATTCATAATTTGTGCCCTGCTGCCACAAAACTCAACAATGTCGCGCAGGCGTAACTCGATACCAAAAGGGATGCTTGCCACATAAATAAATGGCCAGCGTACTAAAAGCAACAACAACAAATCGCTGAGAGAACCCAAAACACACAGAGTGTACCCAAAAAAAAACACACATATATCTGGTTTTTATTTCGTCGCTGGGCATATTTTTTAATTTATATTTCGTTAATTTTTATATGAAGAGTTGACATTTCGGTCCGGAGAACTTCGAGGTCCAAAGACGTCGCGTCGCGTTGTCGCGTCATTGTTGTTGTTGATGTGAATGTAGTTCTTGTTGTTCTTGTTGTTGTTGCTGTTATCGCCCGTTTAGGCAACGCCGTTGGGAGCCCCAAGCCGCAGACTCCCATTATGATAAATCATTTTGGTTTTTGTTTTTATTCCTTGACATGCCTTCGGCCTTTGTGGACCCATCCGCAGCTAACTAACCTAAACTTATCGCTCACTTAGCCATCATTTCTGTGTGAGATCGACCGGAAAGAGCTTACCATTTCTTCAGTTTTATAGAGTGTATTGCAGTGTCTTGACCGCTTTGTAATTTCCAAAAAATTTTAAAACAAACGAATATTATTGTATTTTTTTCAATAAGCTTAAATTACAAAATATTTATATTATTTATATATTTCATGTCATTTTATTTATACTCATGAATAATTCTTCCAAATTCTTTTTAATTTAATATAAAAGCTGTTTAGAATATGTGATAAACACTTTCTGAAAAGAAAAACGCAGATCCATTATTATTATTATTCCATTTTTGTTTTTTCGAGCCAATAACAATAACAAGAGTATTAAATATGCATTTTCAAAATACAATGCAAACAGAAAATATTGCAAAAGAAATATTCAAGAACTGTCTCTTTGAATACCTTTACGACTTTATGATTCATGCAATGAATCGGGCTGCTTAAGCGAAATTTAACGAGCAAACTGGACAAGAGGCAGCGCCAAAAATATTGTACTAAACAAAAACAGAAACAGAAACGAATCCAGAAAAAATACTGATAGCATCGCAAAACAAAATGAAATGCCATAAAAAAATTTTGAAGAGAAATAAATGAAAAAAATAAAAAGGGAAAAAATTAAGAAATTCATAAGTTGGTTGCTGTTGAAGCATTTTATGTGAATGCTCCGTAAATACGTGTGGTAAACGCTGCAGGTCATTTCAACCAGATTCTGATCCTGATCTGAAGCCGATTCCGAGCACAATTTCGTTGCAGATGGAGCGAGATATATATGAGTATATAGCGATATAAGAACTTGTTGACTGCTGCTGTGTGTTGGGGATATAAAATAAATATATAAATGTGGCATGCAATGTGGCAGCGACAGAGATTGAAATTGTTTGATGGCTGATCTGTCGCCCCCACAAGCAACAATCAGTTGAATGAATTTGAGTTTGAGTTTGGGATTTGCTCTGGGGTCGCACTTCACAACAGCGCTAATGTGACACTAAACTGATGTAAGAATAAATCCGCTTAGTGCGCTAATAAAGGCAGCACCAAAAATAAAGCTAAATACCATCAAATGCCCAACAACAACAATGACAACTAAGATATGAAATTACAAACCCCCAGCGAATGAGTGAGAGCTCAGCTTAAATGCCCACGAATTGAAACGAATAAAAAAATCAAATCAAATTTCAAATAATGCTACAAAAATAATATTAAACTCAAGGCTTTAGACCGACGATGGAGGGGGAGAGTTGACTTACGAGGGGGCACTGCCAAAACCCTCGAATAACGTCACACATGACAGTCACGAGTTACGAGTTACGAGAGTTTCGCTATTGTCAGGTGTCTAATTCGAATGTCAATGTCGGTAGAACTTGGCCTCATATGGACAGTCTCGGACTCAGACTCAGACTCTGAGTAAACACCAACGCCAAGCGTAGAGAAATTAAATAATTATGGTTTCAGTTTTGATTTTGTTTTCGTACTTCTTTTTAGCAATTTCACCCAGTACTTGGTAAAGCACTCTCTCACATGGAACTCGTTTTGGCCAAGACAGCCAAGAAATAAACCATCGATCATGTTCGAGTGGCCCAAACTTCAATTATGCGTAATTTAAAAGAAATTAATGTCGTGCAAGAAATTACTTTTCGGTATTCGATTTTCGGCTTCTTTTGGCTCCAGAAAAAGACATGAAAAAAACACATAACATTTAGCTGCATCGGAACGCGCAAAATATATAACTGCGCCCATGTTTGGAGCACATAATCATAATATTTATATTATTGGCATTAAATGCAGGCAACGCCCTAAAAAAACCAAAAATAAAAAATCAAATTCTTTACAAAATTGCTTTGTAGTATACCACAGACCGGATGTATAGCTTCGAGAACACTGAGCAGGTCCACAAATGAACATTATAATGATGTTGAAAGTCTAAAAGAGTTATTAGAATTTAACTATATTGAAGTATAAAGACAAGTGGACAATTTTAGAACAAAAATTAAATCTTTTTATAAGATTAAAATTTTTTGCCGAATAAAATTCCGCAAATTAAAGTACTTGAATATCGGTTCCTTAAAAAGCGAGTTATCAACTTTTGAATAAATTTTTCGTCTATAAAATTTATATTAAACTAACTTAATACAATTTGTATTCACATCTAAATGCCACACTCATTCAAACATTCCCAGCTTGTCAACAAGCAAAATGAGCCTCAAATATATTCACATATATTAATATGGAGCAACTCTTCATGTCTTTTGCCCACAGGGCGAACGGAGAAAATAAAAATAAAAACTTGGCATACACTACCCATATCTCAATCTTGGGCATTCCACCAGCCCAGTCATGATGTGGTGTCTGGGTCAATTGCTTTACTAACTTTTGCTCTGGAAATAAGTCTTTGGCCCCGAAAAACTGAAGAGAGGGAAAAAAGAATGCATAACCCTCAATTATGATATATATTTTATGAAAGCACTTTAAAAACCAATGGCAGACAGCTTTGTTCGGCTAAGTTCAACAAGCTGACGGAACTTCAGCTCCAGCTCCAGCTCCAGGATGGATGTGTTTCAGTGCGGCGGCGTATTCCTTTGGGCACGGCCAACATATAACAATAAAATAAAGTGCAGTTAACACATGACTTGGCGCAAATAGTGTCACATTTTGATAAATGACACTCGTTTGTCAAACAACCAAGACAATGATCCGCTCGTGCAAAATGAAAAGCAACCCTGCCGTCTCTGTCTCTCTCTCTTTTACTCTTACTCTCTCTTTCACTCTCTTTGCAAAATTATTCAATCCCTCCGCCTTGAACTTCTTGTCAAGTTATGTAGTTCGACAGTCTGGCAAAAGGTGTTCGAACCTCTCAAAATCGCTCAAAAAGTGACGCCCCAAAAACTCTTTGACGGATGACTGCAAAACGGTTCTTGGGGGTACCTCTGCCCTCCCTTTCTCTCTGCTCTCCCTCTATTTCCCTCTCTCTCTTTCTATGGCTGGCAGACAGCTTTATTATGTCTTAATTCAAGACTCTGGGCGATTTAGGCGACAGGCCACAAAACACCACTTGGGTTTTTAGTTCGCCAGTTTTGCAGTTTCCAGTTCCCAGTTCCCAGTTTAGAGTCCGTTCCGTCAGTGGGTCAACTTTCGTTTCGGTGGGGCGTGTGTGGAGCTGAAAATTGAATTTAATCTTCGACATGGGCAAATTAATATTTTTATAATGCGTGGGGCGCGTTTCTTGTAATTTCTTAATCCCAACTGCACCCAGAAAACAGTATATAAAAGATAACTAAATAAAGAGGAAGTGCAACTTTTCATTTGGTGGTCTTTTTTGGGTGGGCGCGTCAGCCAATTCTTTATTTACCGCTAGAATTTGTGCGATCCTCATCTCGGCTTTTGGTTTTTGCTTTTGGTAGGTGTAACCATAAAGTTCGCGCTTGCAGGCAGTCAAAAGTGAAAGAACAAGTTTGGGATGCCTCTCCAGGCACTGAATGGGCGTGGCTGGCTGTGTGTCATAAAGGCGTGTAAAAACATAGAGAGAGGGAATGAGGGAGAGCGGGGAGAGACTTTGCTTTGTTGCATTTGTGGGACAAACCAATGCAGTAGGCAACTAAGCACAAAGCCACAACCATTTGATTGTCAATAAATTAAAACATTAGCCTGGTCACATGCGGCGTATGCGCAATGCGGACGTGTTAAAAATAAACAGTTGTACAATCAAAATTGAGCGCAACTAATCCAACATCACATGATAAATTATGACTTAAATCTGCTTTTGTTCAATTTTCAACTCATCATCAACTCACACATGCAACGCAGGTGACGCAGGTTAAATAGTTGAAAATTATGCCGATGTCTATGTGTGTATGTAAGTGTGTGTGTGTGTGTTAGAAAAGGTGTCACCAACACAAACAAAAGACTAAATGGATAAAAATAATGATGAGATTGTTGTTTGTAGGCAATGCAAATGGGAAAATTTTATATGCAAAAGCGCTTTACTAAATGTTGCCTGAGATTCAGCTAAACGAGGGGGTGACCTGAGAGATGAAGGCAGCAGGAGGGGAGGTGAGAGGAGAAGAGAAGAGAAGTGTTGTAAAGGCCCACAAGTTAGCTGGCATTCAAATGTGCAACATGATATGGCAAATGCTTGACTGTGACTGTGACTGTAACTGTGGGTGGGAGTACAAGCTCAGGTAAACTCCTACACTGAACAAAAATTGTGGGGAAAATATATTATTTATGAGAATATTGTATATTATGTTGTTAAGGAGATATATTGCATTTTAATTTTTTTGTTTAAAATAATTAATATTAACAAAAACATAGTATTTAAATTTTCAATTTTAAATCAAAAGATAATTTAAAGACTTAAATTATATTATTATCTAATTAAATAAATTTCACTATTGTTATTTCAATTTGAAATTAATGACTAATTTTAAAATTAAATTATGTTATTATTATGTTAATTATATAATTTCACTTCTAAGTTACACATTCAAAACTAGTCTGATTCACGCATTTTCTCTCAGTGTTGTCGTCCCATTCATAAAAAGCGCATCGTCGCTGTTTAAGCTAACAAAACGATGCATTTTTCCATTTGTTGCCAGGCGGCAACGACATAATTTAGATTTTTCGCCGTGGCAGCATCTCTCTCCGACGCTTTCTCTCTCTTTCGCTCTCCCCCTGACTCTGTTATTCTTTTATACACCCTCTATAAATTGAGCTAGCCATCTCTGTCTGTATATCTTGAGGTAAAAGCTAGAGGAAAATGCGCCCAGCAGCTTTCCGGACTATTGTCTGTTGAATTAAGTGCAAACATTAGCAGCGCACAATGTCTAAAGTTGCCCCGTAAAAGTCCCAGTTTCATTTTCAGACAAAGTCCCAGCAGTGGAAGCTGATGATAATGATGATGTTGCTGATGCTGATGCTGATGATGATGAAGATGACGAGGAGTGTTGCTGAATACCACATAGACTTTACACCTAGAAAACGGAATGGAACGTGATAAAGCTTTTTCTTCTCCGCGTGCAAATGATTATCAATCATTTTGGGATTAAAATTCCTTGTGGTGTTTTGTCACACATTTGTTGTTGTTGTGTGTTGTTGTGTGTTGGTGTGTGTGTGTGTGTATATACCAAGATATATCGCATTGTTTTCGATGCTGTTGTCGTCATCAATAAACTGCGACGGTATTTAGCATAAAAAAGTCTTTCACTGCAGCCCTCAAATGTTGCAGGTGTCTCCGCTGTTCCAAACAACAAATCTTAAATGGAGCCAAAGCTAAGCAGCCAACGTACAGTAGATACTCGTTAAAAGGGGAGCTGACATCGGGTTAAAGTGTCGCCCTGACAATATTTTCTCGTTGCTCGATCTGTTTGCGTTTAGGTTTGTCTTTGTTTTGTTTTGTTTTTCGCTCTCCATGTTTCTTTTTATTTTGTCGAACGATTCTCACGTTTGTTGCCCTGACAAGTGGATTTAGCGGCATTGATGTATGAGTTTACAGATAGTTTCCACTTCTTTTTTGGTTTTTTGTCGACTTGCCTCGCTCTGCAACACGTTAGCTGCCATATTGTTGCCTATTCTTGTTGTTGTTGTTAGTGTCAGATGTTGTTGTTGAACCATGTGTTGCATATGTTTAAAATTGAGTGATGCTGCTAATGGCCGGCAATTAATATTGTGTTCCAAAGTCTGTTCAACATTTCAAATCAGAGCAAATAAAGTGAGCGGATTTCAAATGTGCAACAAAACTGCAGAATGAAAAATTGCAATGCATTTGTGAAAATATCAAAATACTACTGAGCTAAACTGAAACTAAAAGTAGGTTAAACTGATTCTCATTCAAGAAAACACTTAATGGCATTTAAGGCTTGCAGCTGGGCAAAGTTGAACACTTTGTAATTAACTTCCAAGCAATCTTATTTCTAGCTTTAGTTAAATTAAAACTATTCTTATTTTAATTCCTAGAACTTTGTCTGTTGTCTGACGGACATAAGGTCTTAAGATATAATATATGTTTATTTGAATGTCAAAAAGCAAACTTACTTTTCACCTCCTTCAGCAAATTATTTTAAGAAATGAATTTAGCTGGATTTTTGAATTAAGGGAAAATTCTTAAATCTTGTTTTGTTCAGTTGTTTGACTTTTCTCTTCTTTGCTCTTGTTCTTTCTCACTCTCTCACTCTCCCTCTCGCTCTCTTATAGAAAATGTCTAACGAATAAACTTCTTTTATATTTCTATAATCAATTTGTCATGATATTTATTGTTTGACTATAACTTTTAATTTTGCTTAAGACTTTTCCACCAATTTTCCTGAGCGTTCTCTTGGTACAAGGAGCATCAAACTTCTATATATGTAGTAGTTATATATGCCAAACACGTATTTGAGGCAACTGAGTTCCTAGTGCTTAATGCAATTTTGAGCTCCAGCATTATTCATAGTCACAATTAAGCTTGTATCTGAGAGTTCTTCAGGCCATTGCGGTGAGACTCGTAGATCTCGTCTACGTTTTTACGACACTTCTAATGAAGCGTACTCAGGTAGAGGGGGAATAAACTCAACTGAACTGAACCGCTTCAGTTGACACTGACCGCAGAGATGACTATCTCAATATTTAGGTTGCCAAAGAAATAAAACAAAACAACGAGAACGACAACAAGAAAGACGACGACAGCAAAGCACTTGAGTATAAATCAAAAGATGCGAAAAACGAGTTGGTTTAAGTTTAAAAACAAGAAGAAAAAGAAAAGCAGCGAAAATAGAGCCCTAACAGTAACAACAAGCGACAAGCGACACTTTAAGGCCTTGGTAACGCTCTAAAAGGCGCACTAACTGAGATCTAAGCGAAATGATAAATGTTTTGTGCCGTGTATCAAGTGTGAATCTTAAGTAAAAACGTTACATGATTTCGAGTCGAAATTGTTGGGAAAATGTTGTCGACTCGTCTCTCTAGCATTTTATGTGGCTTACGTGAGCGGTGGCAAAATTGAGCTTTAAAAATAATGCCAATAAATGATTTTAATTACAAGCGAACAGTTCTCTCAGTTCTCTATCAAAAAAAGAGCCAAAGATTTTTTCATAGCTACCAAAGTCGAATACAATCCGACTATTTTGTCGAGGGCCATTTGGTATGGGCATCGCACGCTGGTCATAAAAGCCACATAAAAAGTCAACTAAAAAGGAGAAAAACAAAACTCCGACAAATAAAAATAAAAATAAGAACTATGTTTAAATATTTCTCGCTTACTTAAATTCCGTATAATTCTTGGCCAATAGAACAGCCGCCAGCCAAAAGAGCGGCATCGTAAAAAGTGCAAACTGTAAATCATGACAGTTTTTATAACCCGCTCAGCTCAGCCTGGTAAATTATATTGTGTATTACCTGCTGGGTCTGGCTGCACTGGGTCTTACCTGCAAGTTACTCTCTCGACTAGTATTTTGGCTGCTGCTCGTGTTTACCTGTTGACCAGTCTCCCAGTTTGCTAGCTTCCCAGTTCAGTTCTCGATTACCTTTAAACAGGCGGAAATGTAATTTTTATTTTTATTTTTTCATTTTACTTTTTACCACCAACTAAGAATTTGTATTAACTTTTTTAATGTGTTTGTTGAGCAGCAGCAGCAGCAGCATTACGAGTCAGAGTCAGCTTTGGGAATTTGAGCCATTGCCGCCTTGGCACAAATCTCCCGACATACCCGACATAATCCCCAACAAAAACTTTACTTGGCCTGTCATAAATCGATATAATAATTGCTTATGGAATCGTTCATTGCAGCTTAAGCGCGACTCTCTTGGCCCCGGCTCAACTTGGCCCGGACTGCCATTAGACGGGGCCATATTTATGGACAAATTTATAGATACTCGAACTCGAAGTCGCAGTTGTAGGCTGCTTGTAGGCAGCCTGA
Organism: Drosophila limbata; assembly: GCA_963924055.1. NCBI lineage: Eukaryota > Metazoa > Arthropoda > Insecta > Diptera > Drosophilidae > Drosophila > Drosophila limbata. Next base: position 15,710,279 of record OZ001355.1, on the reverse strand, counting down.
AATAAATAGTTAAATTTATGTGGCGTGCTGCGTGGATTAAATCAAACTCAAATTCAAACTCAGACTCAGACTCAGACTCAAAATTGTTGTGCTTCCCACCCAATCCCTCTTCGAATATGAGTCCATAATGCGACTATGAAATGCTTAATGTTTTTCATTGAGTTGCAAAAGCAATAATAAACATTATCAGCTAAAACCTACTGAAATATTAGAGTTTGTTAAATTTTATATTTAGAAAATATCTAACAAGTTTCTCATATTTTCTTAAGTCTTATTCACAGATGTTGGATCTATATAATTTCTAATATTAACCCTTCTTTCTCTCTCAAATTATTGTGTATATGATCAACCATTTTATTATAAAATGTATGCATAAAATATGGAGTGATCGTTTCTTTGTCAGATAATCTTACGAAAATTCTTTCAATCTATGGACTCTATTCTAAAATTGCTTTCTACACATACTGATCCAATCAAAATAAATTTATTGTTTAATCCCTTAGTCTGTCTACACTCACATTCAAAGTAATTGAACTCCAACTAATGTACAGCTAAGACAATTACTCAATGACACCTACAGCTAATTTAAATTACATGCCATTATGCACACTCTAAGCGAGCGGAACCAATTGATTTTAACACTCAAAACTGTGAAATTTTTAACAAAAAGTCGTTGGGCTAAAATTAGCAGTCAAAATAATGCACAATAAGCGTCTTTAAAATACCAACTACATAAAGAAAGACTCAAATTCCAACTAAATGCATCCGAGAAATATTTTATATTATATAAGTAAAGTAATGGACTTGAGCTCTGTAAAGTACGAGTATCTAAAGCAACAGTTTGTTTGACAACTAACTCAGAAAATGTTTGTTTCGGCCAAAAGTGCACTGGCCTGAACTGAGTCATGCTTTTGGTTCAATTGTTAAATGTTTCCCTGGGTTGGGTACCTTCAAATGCACCGTTAGTAAAGTCTCTTTTATTTCAAATTTTACTTTTTTGACTTTTATCAATTGTTCAATTGTTGTAGCTAAGGCAAAGTATGACAAAGTGGGCAACATTAACGCTTTGTGTGCATTAAAAGACATGAAGAAAACCCGAAAAAATTATGACAATTTCATTCGAAGAACCACTTCGTCAATGTCAAAGCTGACGAGACCCAAGTTTTCTTAACTCTTTTCGTGTAACAAGTTCTGTAAGAGAGAAAAAAGAGACTTGTCGTTCGTTTTGTTACTTTAATATCCAACTCAAAGCCCTAAGCTGCCTGAAATACTGGTCTAAACTCAAAACAATGCCCAATTTTGGGACGTACTTCTGAGGAATAGCTAAACTGATTACAGCTGCTTCTTAATGTAAAACATGAGCTGAATCTAACGTGTTGTGCAACTTTACATGACAAACTCTGAGTTGACTATATGTGTGGTCTCTGAGGTCAACCTTCAAATGGCTAATGGTATACAAAGGGAACCACTTTATTTAAAACTATGCGGTCTTTAATTAAGGATGTTATCCTTGATCCATTTCTGACTTAAAAATTCTTAGTCTTGATATATAATTCTCATTTTCTATGGGTGTATGAGATAGAATTACAATTCTTCATCTACAACTCCCTATCTGATATACAGATTACAATTCAAATAATATTCAGATGTTTTTTGGCTTCATATTATAATTTGAGCCCACAGTGGCTGCCTGCAATCTGCCAAAGTTGTCACTTTATTTGTTGCCGGCTACTTTATGGTAACAGTCTTGGGCAATACACTTCACAACAATTCGCTCGAACGCCTTGCAGCTTCCCACCAACAACACAACAATATTTCGAATGTGTGTGTGTGTTGTGTGTTGTGTGTATGACTATCAAACTGTCAAAATTATGACATTTGAAATTTCACGTAACGTAACATAACCGGACAAGAAAGCTGCCAGCCAGGCCAAGAGATCCGTGAAAACCCCCACCAAAAAAATCCAAAAGCCAAAGCCAAGTGTTTCAAGTGTCAAGCGCGATGTTTGTTTGGCGGTTTCTCTGTATTTTTATTCATTTTTTTTGCCTTTTTGGGAAGAGGGGATTGGTTCGGGGAGTTGAATGAACAATTTTCAATTACAGTTCGTGCCAAAATGCGAGAGATCAAATTTGTTTGTGCTCATACACATATGAACGTGTCTGTCTGGCCTGTTCGGATGTCAAAAATACCGAAAATACAAAAAAATAAGCATTATATGTACTTATTCAAATTGTTCAACATGAGTTGTGCCTCTTGTTACAACAATAACAAATACAAATACAGTCACGGCAAGTTTTGCAGCTCATGAAACACGCGCCACAACGAAAAAAACACATTCATTTTTTTATTTGATTCGTATTAAGAGCAAAAAATCATTGTCTTGGATCTGTCAATGAATGAAACGCGAATTTTATTACACATAAAGTATTATTGTTGTTGTTGTTGTCAGTGAATACAATTGTTGAGTATGCAAAAATCAAAAGATACGAGAAATTTGGATTTGCTTGCAGGCGAAAATTAATATGAAGCCAAAGTAAAGAGCACGAAATGAGAATTTCCGAATTGTTGATTTGGCGTCAAAACACTTTTGTATTTTTGTCATTTAATTGAAATTGAATGATATGGCACTTTTATTTTAAAGTATAAACATATATATATACTGTATGTGATTTTAAAAAGTCAAGGCTTATGGATTTGGCTAATGCAGCTGCCAAAGCGAATGACGCATTCAGTTATTGATCCCTCAATTGCTGATTTCATACTCAAATTCTTCAAAATTGGAAAACTAAGGAATGTGTCTGACAGACGTAATCCTTATTAAGTATATACTTTATTGTGGATTGGACTTTTTGTGTAAATATTTAATTATTATTCGTTGAAAGAAAAACAATGATGCAGACATAAATCATTAATCTAATACTTAAATTGTCATTTTCATATCTATAGTTTAAGCTGGAATATTGACTTTTTGAAATTTAATTTAATTTTAGTACTAAGCACAAATAATAATCTCAAAATGGTTCATTCTGCTCATTTTTCCATAATTGTCAAATATTCTTATTGGAGTAGATACTTATCATTAAATTTAATTATGTACTTTTAAAGGACAACCCGCAGGGCAATTGAAAGTCGACTTTGGCCACTTCCGATTGATGATTTGCCCACTTTTGAAATTCGATATTCACGAAATTTTGCGCTTTTCAAGCACATTGCGCGTGCTTTTTGTCAGCGCAAAATCGAGAGATGGCAAAAAAATATTAAAAAGCATTGGAAAAAAAGCTGCTAACTAGGCAGAAACTCAAACACTTCACTGGCTTCACGGCGCCGTTGCTGACAACGCAGAAACGCAGGCGAAAGGTGCTCGTTTAAATTGGATCATTGTGGTCGAAAATGAAGAGACATGAGGGGAAAGGTGAGAGGGAGAGGGGCTTCTTCAATTGATTTATTTGTTTGCGCAAAATTTGCATACACATAAGTGCCAAATAATTGATTAGAAAGTGGAGTGCGTGGAGATGATTTGGGCACTGTAATTTGCTGTGCTTTGGCCACACTTTCGCTGGAAAGAAGCCCCATGAAATGTGCATATTTTCTCAAGAATTTCTCAGAGACGCAGCTACAAATTGCTATTGAAGTGTAGACAAAGATGGGGAAAAACTTGAAATGAAATAAAATGAAATGGTATATTAAAAGCGACAGAGGCCGAACGCGCAGCTGTCAAGCACTCGAAATAATTTTCGTGGAAATGTTTCAAATAAAAATTAAAAAAAATACAAAAAAAACTTTTTTCCTATGCACGCAAAGTTCTTTTGTGTAGTGAGTGTGTATGAAGGCCAGGAAATATTTGTATGTATATGTGGCCGGACGGAGTAGGCCAGTTTTCGACACTTGCCGGGATGTCAGACACTGTCAGACACTAAGACGCACCGAACCCAGTCCAGACTGGCCAAGAAGCCAGCGAGCCAGCCAGCCAGTCAGTCTGGGCCAACCGGCTGGCCGGGCCAACAATTTGTTTTCCCCACTTACACTTTAACCTTTTTTTTCCTCCTAAATTTCATTTTGTTTTCAGTTTTCTAGGCGGCATAATTTCGGCAACTGTGTGTAAAGCGGCGGGCAGCGGCGGGGCAAACTTGTCACTTGCTTTTCTTATGAAATACGTCAGCGGGCAGACAACACCACACACTCACACACACACACACACAGCACACAACAACTACGACTACACTTTCAAGTGGTTTGTCAGCAACATTTCAAACAAAGCGTCGGCAACTGCAATGACAGCATTGAGTTGAAGAAGAAGAGGAAGACACAAACCAACCAAAAAAACAGATGAAAAAATTAAGCATAGAAAAAACTTGTTTGCATCCTCTAACGACGCAGTGCATTTTCCTCACACATTGCCCCACTTTTCCCCCTCCGCCCTCACCAGAATACTCTTTGCGAGTACTTAGAACACTTGGACATTTCAGTTTATTGTTGGACTCCATAGACCACAGAAAATAAACCAGACTGCAGCTCGTAAAGTTATCTGAAATGTATGAAACGAGGGATTTAAATAACCTGGTTTGCTTCCATGTGGCAATATTACCTAAGTGAAAAAATCTTGCCACGACTTGCCATTTAAATTGACCAGAAAAAACTGAGAAAAAAGCTTGGAACACCCAAAAAGAGAGTTGAAGCTCTTGACGAATTTATAATGACAGCTAAACTTGAAGTATAATTAACTAATAGTTAAGATTATGAGAGAACTGTTTTTGCAAATATATAGAAATAAATTCATAATACTAAATGAAGAATATAAATATATAAATACGAAATATACTCAGATTGCTCGTATGATATAATATTAGACAATAAAGCTAATAGAGTACGAAAGAGTTATGGCAGTAATACTAATTTATTTGAGTCCCAACCATTTCATAACTTTGCCAAAAATGAGAAGATCATGGTTTGATATCCTTAACTTTTCCACAAATTATAAAATTAAGTTTTTTTCACACATGCACAAATTTTTTCAGCACAAATATATCATAAATATTGCTTTTTATGCCTTAAACTAACTACTTAGTTGCTTTGGCTATCTAAAGAAATAACTCAAGAATACTTTATTATGGCTATTGCTCCCATTTTTTTTGCAATGAAATTTATTCAGCATACCTTTAACAACAGCAGCAGCAGAAGTGCAACTTCAGCTTACGGCACATTTGCTTGCAACACCTGCAACATGCGACTTTCTGCAGTGGCAACAGCAACAAAAGTGGCGAGACAAATTTTTCATAAACATAAACTGAGCGCCATACATTTTGATGATTTTAATGGACAAAAGTGCGCAAAATGATGGCCACAAAACGTGCTGGGAGCAGGACTGCAGATTGCAGGCAACACTCTACACTCCAGACTCTACGGACTACAGTCTGCAGTTAGCGGAATGTGTTGCCAAGCACCTTTAGCATTCTGCATTCTTCTCTCTTTTGGTTTCCTTAACCATCTCCCGGCTCCTTCTCCTTCTCACCCGACTTCAACTCCATCTTCACCTCCATCTCCAACTCCAAGTGACAACGGCAATGTTCAAGCGCGCGCCCATTTAAAATGCAGCAAGTGTCACCATTGACTGAAACGAGGCGCAATAAATATATATGTGTACAGATATACATATATGCTCATATACATATATATGTAAAGGAGCAGCGTTGACTGAAACGGGGCTATGCGAGTACGAGTATACAAAGTGGCAGTGGCTCTTGCTGGTGCTGGTCTTGGCCAGGCTTTATACGGGCATGGCATGCGCTGCACATTGGCAGCAATGCAGCAAAAGAAATACAAAAAATTAAATAAAAACTGCCTTAGAAAATTTATTGCTCGGATATACCCTGTAAGTAACTTATACTTGGTTTAATTCTCGTTTGGAATAAAAGTCTATAACTTTATTTATTATTATAAATTTAATTTGGAAAATTAATTTTCTCTTTGCCGACTGCTCTTAGATAAATAAAAAAAAGTAAATAAATAAATAAAACTTAGGCCAACATAATCTACCCTTTTCTGTCATTTCATACAGGGTATTACTCGACCATTGCAACTCACACTTTGCATGACATTTTCCTACAGTGTCGAGTCTTCGAGTCTTCTTCCCCGCACCGTCTCGTCATTTAAATAACAATAAAATTTGACGACAAGCATCGTTGCACCACTCAACCACCCGCTCAGCACCCCTCGCCATATGTCCTCTGTAGTTTCGATTTTGCAGTTTTGCCACTTCGGGCCATGGCGGGACTGATTGGCTTTGCCAATATAATAAAGACATTCGATGCCTTTTTAAGCGTTTCACTTTCGCACGTAGCTGTAAAAAGTTTGCAGCATGTCCGGTTGTAAAAATAAATATTACAAAGTTCTGCTCCAGCTTGGCCCTAGTCATACTCGTTTCACGATTATATTGGGAGAGAGTTGCGTCTAGAGTCTAGACGACAAAAGCCACCCATGAAGCTGCTAAGAGTACTCGTAGTTGGAAAATGCTTTCCATTTCAACGAGCAATCATCGACCAAGTTTTAATTAAGAAGTCGTGCCCAGAACTTTTTATTGACTTGCTTGTACACTGAGTGGCAACTGTTTGCAGCCCATCGCACTATGGGGCGAAATCCGAAAAATCGAATATTTATTAATAACTTTTAAGCCAAGATAGATTTTTGAATGAGGTTTTTAATCTATGTTATGTACACCCTCAGAAATATTTTTGGAAAAGTGGGCGTGTCACCACTCCCGCCCTTAATTTTTTTTTTTTTTTTTTTTTGTATCGATAACAAGTAAGCTCATAGTTTTTGTTCCAAATTACAAGCTATGACCTTGTTTATTATTAGCAATAAAGAGAATAAGTACTTGTTAGACAAAAAAAAAGTTGTGTGCTCTTATAAATGGTTGTGAGCATAAAATTAAAAAAAAAAAAAATTTGGGGCGGGGATTTTGACACGCCTACTTTTCCGAAAAAAATTCTATGGGTATACATAACACTACAAAAAAAACCGCATCAAAATATCCGAAGTAGTTTTCGATTTAATAATAAATACCTTAAAAACTGGTTGAAAACCTCAAAATACCTCATACTAAAAGCGAGCGAATCATCATTGAAAAATGGTGAGGTTACGTCCTAAAATATTAATTTGCGCCGATTGTCGCAAATTGTTCACATTGAGACATATTTCCTTTAAATAACAATGAATGGATCTACGACATACAGTTGGACATACAATAAGCCTCGTTAAGCATCATTGCTAAATTCCTTCGCAAAGTTGATACTTCTTTTCAAGAAATTATCTTTCAAAGCATTATCTAATATAACAAAATATAAACAGAACACGCACAAATACTGATTACTAGTACAACCAACACATAGTACAAACCCGTATAATTGGTATCCATTTTAAATATTGTAATAAAAATGATTAGCCTTTGTGCAATACCAATTTGAAAATAGGCTGCCTAAATGTTGCAATGCTAGCGCACGTGCTTTTCGAAAGCTGACTTTAACAGCTGTCAGGGCTAACATTTTTCTGTTATTTAACATTTTTGGTACAGAACTTTACAGTTTGAAGTTTTCTTAAGATGTTAATACCAAAAAAGTAGTAAAATTAATACCTTGGTAAAATGACTAAATAGTCGATTTTTCGGATTTCGCCCCATAGTGCATCGGAGAAGCAACACAAAATTAACTTCAACTTAAAAAGAAACTTTTGCCAGCCTCAGGGTCAATAAATCATAGTGTTGCAATTATTGTTGCAATTGATACGCTAAGAAATTCGAATATCAATTAAAAACATGGTTTAAAAATAAAACGTTTTTATATTTTAATATGTTTATCAAAATACACCGAAGGAACTGAATATGATTACCAGATATTTTTTTATAGCTGCTATATGCCAAAAGTGTTGCTGGTAAATTTAAAAATGTTTTATAATTTATAATATTATTTTAATTAACGCTTAGTTTTAAATGTATAATTTTTTTATATTATACAGTATTTCGTTGAAAATTGCATAGTCAAATTAAATAAATATTACTCGAATTATATAAAATAACGAATAGCAAAAGATAATAAAATTATAGCAATTAAATCTAATTTCATGCTCTTGTTACACATCATCACAATTTGGATTTAGTTTAGTTTATAATTTGGGCAAAAATGTTATGCAAAGTAAGTTCATATGTAGATCATACTATATGTGAGTGTGTATGTGGGAAAGGCATGATTATTCATTTGAATGTGCCCCAGGTTAATGCCACTTTTCTGTCTTCGCTTTCGTTGGCTTAAACACGCCCTCCGTTCAACTGCCAGCTTCCCCCACAGACAAACAAACCAGCAACAACACCAACGCTTTTGTCTTGCATAAAATACAGCCGCCGAAAGCTGACGGAAGTGCAACAACCAGCAACAACCAACAACAGCTAACAACAACAACTAACAACCAACAAACAACCAGCAACAACAACGAAACAATGTAAAAGGCTTTGACGCATGCGCCAAATGGCCAATTTGGCTGGCATTTTGGCTGTCTGCCATAGAGTGTTGCTGGGGTGTTTGGGCCTGATTATCGGCATTACTTTTGTATATTGTCTACCTGAAAATTAAGTGGAAAAATCAATCACTTTCACTAATTTTAAAACGATTTTCCCCAATGCCAGAAAATGGGTCTGTGCCTCGGCTTATTATCAAGTGTTGAAACGAACGCCGAATGTGGAGAATCCAACTATAATGCCAAGGCATTTGTAAATGGAATTAAAGAGATTTTTAACTGAGAGAAATTAAATTAAAATGAATTAGTGAAAACAGTTTTAAATAAAAAAGTAGGAAAGAATAATATTATTATCGCCGGCAAAGTGCAAATTGATTAATTAATGACTTTTGTGTGCGAGAGTCTCGACTGAAGTCATTTTTAATTTGATATTTTGTTGATAGTTGACTCTGTTGAGAGACACGATTAATCAGGCGATACGCACTGTAGCTTCATCTCTTTTTCTCTATTTCGATTTCTCTCTCTTCTCTGTCTAGTTAGAATTTAACGGTCTAACGGTTTTCAGGAGGTCTCGAATTTCGCACTCAAATCGTTTTTGTTCAATCGCAAAACGGAAGCTGCGCATGCGTCATGCAGTCTCTATGTCCCTCACTCTATCCCTCTCACACATATCGCCCTCTCTCGCTCTCTCTGTGTCTTTTTCTGTTTGTCTGGTGCGTGCTGGGCCAAAAACTTGGCAACGGGTTCGTGTCTGACTCGGATTTCAGTCTCTGAAAATTTCTTATTTATTCTCATGTTAATTTTCACTGTTGCCCCAGCACTTGCGTGACTTGATCGTTTTGGCCTGATATTATTTTGTTACATTAAAAAATAATTACCGCGTTTGCCTTTGCCTTCTTTTTTCTTTCCATTCTTTCCCTCCTCTCCACTGCCAAACTATTAATGTCTGTTGTGTCTTGCGGCCAACTTTCGTATGGCTGTTGATTTGTAAATAACTTTGCGAAAATTAGTTCATTTTTTTGTTTAAACATTTTCAGAATTGATGTCTGATTCCAAATCCAATTTTCAATGTGCAAAGTGAAGTGGAAATTGTTTTTGGTTTTTGATTAAAATTTTAAATGTTCATATAATTTTCTGTTAAAGCAAACAATTTAGTTTGTTTGATTTCTATTTTAGAAATTGAGTTGAAGGGAACTGACATAATATTAATTATGATATATAATTATTTTGAAATTTAAATGTATTCGTTTGACTTTATTGGCTATTATAAATACTTAACTATCTTTCTAATCGTTACTAAAGATAATATAATTAAGTTAAAGTCTTTATTATTAATTCGCTTTGCGTTCGTTGTGTTTATTATTATTATTGCAGTTGAATTAAATGTAACAAATAGTTCTTTACAGTTCTCTGCACTCTACTGTTGATAAATATTTACAATACAAGTCAGTGGCTGTTGTAATTTGGTGTAGGTTTTCCTTCTCTGTTTATTTATTCTATGCCACATGTAACAATATTATTTTTTTTCATTTGCGAAGCATACAAAACTGTTGCAAACTGCATACTAAACAATGCCAATTCAACGTCAACAAGTTGACAAGTGTTTTGCCTGTGTTTTTGGACCCCAAGCCCCTCATTTCCACCTGTTCCCTGCAGAGAACTGAAATATCTAATAAATGTTGTTGTTTTTAGACCCTTGTATCGTTATCCAACAAAAAAAAATATAAAGAATATATTTATATGTTGTGGCGCCGAGTGAGTTTAAATAAAATACTCGCATTCGCAATGTATGTTCTTTGTGGCCCACTACAAATTTGCATAAATACCATGGCAACAGTGGCAACACCAGCAACAACAACAACAACAACAACAACCACAATCAGAACGGTGGCAACAACAACAACAATTGGTACAATGAGCTGCTAACAATGCAACATGTTGTCGTTGTTGCCTGTCGTTTGGCATGTTGTGAATTATGTTTGGTATTTTGACCAGCTCTCAAATAAATTCAGCTAATAACAGCAACAGCAACTTGGCAAGGCGGCGTGTCAACGGCTATAAAGGACGGTCCTTTTAGCCCGGTTTCTGTCTAATGTGTGTTGTATGTTGCACTATAGTTTTCAAATTAGAAGCCAACTAACAGGTCACGTTCAACATGCAACGGTCAATGCAATTTTTTAATTGCCTCCATTTTTTTTGAAAGGCCTAACAATTATACTCTGCGTTTTAAATGCCTTTGTGTTGGGTATTTTGATTTAAATATATAGTTTGTTAGTTGCTTTGAAATATTTAAAATTTATAAACATTTTTCATATGAACACAAATTTCTTAATCTATTAAAAGAATCTAATGAGTAATTTGAGTAAATATTTTTTGATTAAAAGTAAATTCAATGGATTTAATAAAAATAGTAAAAATCTATAGTAAAGAGCATTCAGCATTGCTCGTTAAATTGGGATTATTAAGAGCTTTATTTTTTGTATTATTTATCGATTTTGTTGACGTGCCTTGGCCACATTAAACGCGCTTTGACTGCGCGACCAAAACGTTGGCGTGTCATCGCTGAAAATGTGTTAATCTTTAGAATTTAGTCAAACGTTCGCTTTAATCATAAATATTGCTGCCAAAATGGAAAATGTGGGGGTTGTGGATGAAGAAGGGTAGGAGTTCTGGTCGTTTGGCCACTCAGCCACCACCAAACGTGCCAGCTGGCAGGGTTGTCGCCATTGTCAAAGAGCTGTCGTCGTTGTCGTTGTTGAACCCACTGAAGTGGCACATGGGCCGAGTGGCAGTGGCAAGAGCTGAGAACACCACAAACTACAACTCGGGCACGCAGCACGCACACCAAAATTGTCGATTGTCGATCCCCGAAACTCTGAAACTCTGCAATCCTGAAAACTCTCTTTCTCTGGCGAAATGTCAACGCGCCGAGTGTCGAGTGCCACTTCAGTCCAGCTGCACTGGCGACAAACTGCAGTTCAGCTTGCAACTGCAACAGGAAGGGAACGACACAGAGTCCAATGGGACACTCGAGTGGCCCTTTTGGGATCCCCCTTCAATTGCAATGTAAATCAATGCAATAATTAAGAAATTCCTTCTTCTTTTTCCGTACACATGCGTAAGGCACTTGAGAGTGCAACCTCCCACCCCCAGCCCCCTAGACAGGCATTCATGCAACCCCTTGTGGCATGCATCTCGTTAGCATAACTGCAATTAGACTGCCTGCAGCCTCTGCCTCAGGTTCATATTCAGATTCTGACTCCAACTCCATCTCAGCTTCTGATGCTTGACAAATGTGCGTAAAAGTTCGTGAATTGTATTTGGGGGCGTGGCAGCGCCTACGCCTACGCCTCTGTTCAAATACAATGCAACGCACATGTGCATTGTTGTTGTCGTTAATTAGAAGACCTAGACTCGTGTACCGAGGCCCTGTTGCAAGGCACAAGGAGCGAACGGTGGCAACTTCCGCGACGCGGCGCTTTACTTCTAAGGAGCCGCCCTCGGGACGCCGTTTCGTCGCTTCGCACTCCAATGAGAAATTTCGTATAGTGTGTCGATTTTTTCTTAGTTTCTCATTTCTTTGCCGCTCTTTATTTTCTAATGCTTTGCTCCGCTTCTTCTAGTTGTTGTTGTTGTTGTTTTATTATTGTAGAAGTGCAGAACGTGCAGCATGTTGGTCACGTCCATGGTTTCTGCGACTGCGTCTGGATCTGGATCTGAATCTTGTTGTTATATTTGTAGTTGCTGTAGTTGTTCCTCTTGTTGTTGCAGTTTATGCTCTATTTAAATGCTTTTTATTTGGCATGTCTGGCGTTTGAGTGTTACAACTAGTTCTGGCCATAAAAACAGGCAGCTTAACATCTTGTACGACCATTTCACAGTCGGAAGATCTAAGGCTAATGCACTTTGACCTGAACAACAACAACAGCAGCTGCTGCTACTAATAGTATTTCCAGGAAGACACTAAATACTTCTAATATCAAGAATATGTAATATATCATAGCTTAGAGCATTTATTTATTTCAACTTTATTCTTGAATTAATTTAATTTAATTCTTTCGTGTAATTTCGGTTTACAGCAATTGAGCATCCCATTAAAAATTAATCCACAAACAATCAGCAAGCAAATTTAAAATAATTCAGCCCTACTATTTAAAAAGCAAATAAAAAAAAATGGAGTAAAACTGCCCTTAACATATTGAAAGACACGCTATTGACACGCAATTAAATTAAATTAAATTAAATTGTGTAATGCGCTTTTGTTATCCAACATGTGTTTATACCCTACAATCATAGTTGAAAGGGTATAATATTTGAAAAAAATATTTAAGTACATAGCTAAAAAGCTAAGTATAATTAAAAAAAAAAGAAACAGGTATAAAAAATGTTTTGCAGATATTTCTGAAACTATTTCGTTCACTGAGTATCCATCAGTCGAGCTTTTAATTTAGTTTCAACAGTGTCTACGTTGCACAAAATTGTGTTGCGGCAAAAGGTGGCAGCAACCAAGGTAGCAACATCAACATCAACAGCAACAAACTTATTAGCATGATGATTATTACTTAATTGAAAAAGTGAATGAAGCATGAAATGTGCAATGAATAATAAAAGAAATAAAAATAATAAACAAGTGCAAAAAAACACAACACTGTGGTTAAAAACAACAAGACAAATAAATGCAACCAACATATGCACTTTTCCTGCAGAAAATATATACAACAAATTAAAAGCAAATTAAAATGCAGTAGTTAAAAGTACTCGACAGAGAGATGCCTTATTGTGAGATTCTTTAGACTGCTTTTGATATCTATAAAAATATACCCATTTTAAATCTGATTAGGGTATTTTATATTAATTTATGCAATTCAATTTAATACCGCTAAGAGCTTACAAAGCGATTTCAATTACTGAACGCGTAAATTGATGAAAACTTGCAATTGATTTCAATTCATCAAGCTGACAATCAATTGTGGACTTAAGATGCGATTTAAAAAAATTTATAAAAATAGATATTTATAATTGGATAATGTTTTTAATCAAATTTCTTATCAGTTAAATAATATTAGAATGCAGAATATTAAATTGTTGTATGCATTGAATGACCATAACTTTTATACTATTTTAAGAGTATAAATAAAGTCATCTATGTATACACATATACAATAATTGTATAGCTTAAACTTCAATGTCTCACTTCACATTAACCCATCTGTTTCAGTAAGAAAGGCAATTAAGTATGTAAATTATTAACTATTCTTTAGACAATTTGCTAGAGTAAAGTCAAGTTAAGCCCAGACACTTGCAGTTATAAATTCCAAAACAATTTCCACGCAGTTTGTAACTCGTATGCGATGCGTTCAGTAAATTTGCAATGAGAGTGGAGTTTGAGTTGAAGCTCAGTAAGGGGACTAACACTTGGTACTGGTTACTGGGTCTGTTTGGTCTGGCAAGCTGTGAAATTTATTAAGCGCAAAACTATAATTAAAGCAAAGTAAAAATTATTAAAGCAACAGATGAGTGAGAAGACTGCAAAGCAGCAGAAGAAGAGTCTACGACTACAACCAAGAAACTAGTTCTGCTTTGTTGATAACTCCAGCCAACCTGTTGGTTAGAGCTCGATAGAGCGAAGAGCTCTCGAAGTTCTCGCAAAACGTTTTAATTTTATGCAGAAATCATAAAAACGCGTCAGGTAACAAGATAGTTACTGTGCACGGTTAATTGTATGGAGTTGCGCCTGAAAAATGATGCAGAGTCGAATATTTTAAAAATATTTCTAGTTCTGGGCTGGCAGCGCATGCGCAATTACGCTTAAAAAACTCACAGACTGAACTGGGAATATTGTTTGCCATGGAAGTCGTAAACAAACCAACACGAGTATTGTTTATTGTTAACACCTAAAGATAGCTTAAAGTTTAAACAAGACTTCCTGTGTGCAGGTTCAATGCTCCAACTTGGCCAATTCGGCCAAAAAGGTGTTCAGCTCTCGCTTCTCCTGCCTGATTAATAGGCAGCTACATATGCAGAGTGTTATTAGAACAATTAATTAGCATTAAGTGATTGAAGCTTTGGCACACATTTCTCTCTAACTCATATTCAGCCATTCTTTGCTCCAGGGCTACCTCAACAGAACCCGCATTGCCGGACCCAATGGGAAACACTTCAATAAATGTTCCATGAAGTGGTATAAACTACGAGTAAACAGCGAAGCTTACAAAAACTTGTGGATAAGTGTTTCTCATAGACTGATAGATACCCTGTGTTGTGTTTAAAATTGTTACATTTTATGAGAATGTTATTTTTAATAAGAAAGATTGACTGTATTTATTATATATTTATTGTCAATCTATAAAATCTACTTTAAAATCAAAATATTTTATATAAGAAAATATATAATCATGATTATATTACTCCTCAAGTCTCTAGTCCCTCTATATACACTATCTAAAAACTTGCCTCATAACTATAAGAACTCATGAGACATAATGAATTGCTTTTATATATAGTATTGTATATAGTTCTTCGGTTCGCTGCCATCGCCCGCTGTGTGTCTGAGGCTGATGAAGTAGTTTCTTTGGCTGTGGTGTCTGCTTCAAGATTCGCGTGTCCAATTCCGATTCAAAGTCTGAGTCTGAGTTTGAATCCAAGTCCAAGTCCAAGGCGGCGGCATGAGTAAGTGTTTTGCTTAATTGCCTATGGCTTATTAGGCACCACAAGAGAGAATAGTCAAATTAATTTCGATAGAAAAGCCAGCAGTCGAAGGCGAGATTTTGATTTTCTGATTTCTGATTTCAGACTGACTGTGCGTGGTCCCCTCTAATGATGATGGCGTTACGAATTTCGACTGCCTGCATTGACCGTCGAACCCCAAACAACAACATGAACAACAACACAAACACCAATGGCAACAACTACAAACAATTACAATCGAAAATAAAAATATAAAAAAAATAAGCACTTTTTTCAACTATTGTGTGGCCACAATAGAATTTTGAGCTGTGGTGGCAATCGACCGAACAATGCAGAATCATTAATTAAATTTCTTGCCAATGCTGAACTATTTGACCGAACTATTAAGTGCGAGGGCAGAAGGGATAGAAGGGCGGAAGTGGGGCATTGTAGGTGCTATAAGAAAACTGAAACCACAAAGTGAAAGATCCAAAATGGAATTGCAGTTGAAAACAGCAAAATTGGAATAAATGATCTCCAAAGATATTTCAATTACACAGACAAAATCATTAGCTCTAATATTAAATTGTACACAAAACATATATTTAAGATTAAGATTTAAGATTAATTCTTTAACTATTTCCAATTTTTAAAACCAATTGAAATAAATAAGCATTAACATGTAATTCTCATTATTTACTTCTATTTTTGTTAATGTGATTCGAGCAATTTGTAAAACAAAACATTTCAGGTACGTGTATCTGAGAGATTCCCAAAGTATCTGAGCCACATAGCATTTCTTAGTTGTTGTGTAGCAAAGCAAATTGGCGGATTTGAAAGGCAGTTGTGTTGCCTTTCTATTGCCGCTCCACATAACTTCTGCCAAATTAGAAATAAATAACATGCTCATTTATGAAGCGTAGTTCCCAGCATAAGATACTCTTGTACAAATGTATCTGTGGGTCTTTTTCCGCTCTGGCTTTGAAGTTTTGCTGCGTAATTCACACAAAAGCCGCATAAAAGTGCATGAAATTAGGCGGAAATTGAAGTTGGAATTGGAATAGGAATTGGAATGGGAATAGGAACTACCAACTACAAGGTACAGTAAAGCTAAATTATGAATGGCCCAACGGGTGTGAGTGCTTTTAAAAACCAATTAATAAATTTTTAATGTATGCGCTGCAGGTTGCCCCACTGCCGCCTACCGCGAGGTGTGGAAAAATGTTCTTGCCTCTTATGTTTATTATGCAGTCAACGATGCAGTGCGGCACGCTGCATGGGGCATGGGGCAGAAAGAAAGAGCTGCGCGTGTGAGTGAGAGAGTCAGATGAGAAAGAAGTTCTGCTGGTGTCGAAGTTGCCCTCACATTCTCTCTCTCTCCCTCTCTCTCTCTGGCTGTTGAGCCGCCACAGCACGAGTTGTCAGTGCATCATTTTTCTTAAAGCCGCTCGGGCTTTGCATTGTTTTCGTGAAAAATTAAGTGTGAACAATTTATTGAGAAATTTGTACAGGTGGCACCTACAACAACAACAACAGCAGCAACAGCAACAAGTCATTCCATGCAGCGTTGCAACCGATTGTTTAATGACTTCATTTGCTGCCACAGAACCAGATCGTTTGGCTTAATGAGCCGGACTTGGCCCCCAACTGGCGGCTGACATGGCCCATAAACTCTGCTTGCTAACTTAAAATTTTTCTAAATAAACGATTCCTTGCGACTTTACTAAGTACGTTTCGTTTATTATTGTTCATAATTGAGAATACTAAAATGAAAAACTTTACTGAAAGCTAAAAAATACACAAATATGTAATTAAATATTTACATCTACTTTCGAAAATAGAATTAAAAAATTTATATTTTAATATTTTTATTTAAACTACCGATAAATTAAATGGTTTACTTTTCAAAGTACAGCGTATTATTAAAAACCGATAAATTATTACGGAAATTATTTAAAGAACTTATCCGAAGTTTGAAATACTATTTAAGATAAATTAAAATTTCAATAATTTCCAAAATATCTTTGTTTTTATTTATTATTCAAGTAAAGTTCTACATTCAAAAGAAATTAAAACAGAAAATATTTAAAAAATATTATATATAATATAATTTGTAATATTATTATATTTATAATAAATACTATATTTCAAAACAATTATCCAAGTTTTGAAATATTATTTAAATAAAATAAATATTATATAATTAATAATTAAATTTCAAAGTGTTTGACAAATGCAAAACTGCTTCTTATTTGACTAAATATGCAATATTTAAAGAGACAATCGCGGGCAATGCCGGGCAACTTCAGTTAGTTGCAGATACACATACACGTATGTACAGATATGGAATCAGACAATAATTGAAGCCTAAGCTTATGAGTGTCTGGATCATCTCATTGGAATGTGCTGCGCGAAGAAGTCGAGTTTATGGTCGAAACAGATGCCAGCAAGCGACTCAGATCGATGAGGGCCAATAAGACGAGAAACAGCAACAACAACAACAAGGAGAAGAACAACAAGTCGGGAACTGTTTACAATGTTTGCTGGCGTATGTGGAGCAAGCAGCGAACTGGCTGATCATGTCACAAAAGTTGATAACGGCGATTACTTCATATGCCTGGCATCTTGTCGAAGTTGCGATGGCACAGGTATCGTATCCAGTGCTGCCAGTGTTGCCAGAGGATTGTGGGGGCATGGTCAGGGGGCAGGGGCAGGAGCAGGGGGCAGTGGTTCAGGAAAGGACGCTGTAGCCGCCGTCGCTCCACATGACACATGAGTAATGGCCACGCAGGCAAATTTATGACAAGTCACATTTCTGATGTGCTCGTTTATCAACGGCCATAGACAGGCAGTGGCTCTCTTTGAGAGTGTGTAAATGTGTGTGTGTGAGTGTGTGTGTGTGTGTGTGTGTGTGTGACAGGCACACGCGTGACAAGCCTGGTTGCCAGGTTTCCCATGGACATGGAAGCGGCTCTTGAGTTAATTATAAACGACGAGCAGCAGAATGAGAATGAGAATGGGCTTTAAACCAGGCCCAAAGGAAGCGCGCTAGTCAAAGCCGTTAACTAATCCTGTCTGACTGATCAAAAGGCAGCCGTGACGTGGCAGAGTTATTCAGATCTGATGCTGCAGCAACTGAGACTGAGACTGACTCTGAAACTTGGCTTTCCTTTCCTATTAAGTTGTAAGCAAGGTCAGACTGACCGCCTGGCAAACACGACGTTGAACCTGGGGCCACATAAATCGCACTGCCAGCAAATCACGTACAAATTTTTCTAGTTTTTTGCCTAGCGCCAATCAGCAAAGCAATTCATTTTATATGCCCCCTCAACGTTGCAAGCGGGGCAGCAGGAGGTTGCACCGATCTTCACACATTATCGCTGAGAAGGAGACGGCGACGAAGACGGAGACGGAGACGAGGTAAAAGTCCGAGTTGAAGTCTTGTCTGCTGAATGGATGACAATTCGCGGTAATAAGAAATGCAAATGGCAGCTGAAAATGCTTAAAACCAATAATAATAAAAATACATGAGCGTGGGGGCAACAGACAACTTGCAACTTGCGACTTGCCACATTCAACATTCAACATTCGACTGCAACTTCGAAGAGACAAAACGATTAGATCACAATAAAAGCAAGTTGAAATTCTCTTCTGGTTTCGTTTTTGCATAAACTGTGAGTGAGAAATAAGCTGAAATCCAAAGAGATATTTTAAGCTGGACCAGCCGCACAGTGAGGCTGAAAAGCGCAAATAGAGTTCATAACTGAGAAAATAGTAGATCTGTAAGTCTAAACTGTGAATCGAGTTTAATCGAGAGTCGGCATATCTTTAAATAATCCCTATGCATCGAGTTTAAAAAAAAAAAACTTTTTATGAGGTAAAAATCTAGTGGCGAAAACATTTCCAAGTCCCAAAATTACTGAAATACAATTTTGTGACGAACGATACGCCAAAAATATTTTTTTTAATATCGTTCGTCACAACTTTGCCAAAACTAAACAGATTTCATTCAATGATCATTGACAGATCTGAATTCATTCTGCAATCAAATTTAATTCATTTTGCAGTAAAAATTTTCGTCCTTAACTTTTGCGAAAATTCAAATTTTTAAAATTTTATGCTTTAACATATAATCATATCAAGATAATTCCACTGTACCGCGGGCCAGTTCCGTTGCGTTTGAGATCTCATCGTTCTGGGTAAAGAAAGCAGCTTCGCCTGCCACTTCGTCTGTCAGTCAGTCTGTCTGTCAGTCTGGCGGTCTGTTATATATTGTGTATGGGTTGCTGGACACCTACGTGTGACAAAAGTTCAGCCACACTTTTGTTGGGCTCTTTTCTCTTGGCTTTTGCCTGTGGCATGTGGGTAACATTGTGGGCTATTAGCACGCACGGGTTCCAGACCAGAGGCCAGGGCCGAAAGAATTTGGACACGAAGTTCCAGCGACTGCAACTGCAACTGCAATAGTCGAATTGCTGCCCCGTTGCAGCAACAACACACAATCATGATCGAGACTTGACAAATTCTGTTGTCTTGCTTTAGTTTCCTTAGTGTTAACTTGCCCGGACTTGGACATTGTCTGTGTTTCTGTGGCATGGTTTGTGTGGGGCAGGCAACACGCCTCATGCCACATGCCACATGCCACACAGATCAATGACGATTGCAAGTAGAAAGCCACAGCCACTGATTGATCTTAAACAAGACGAAGAGGAGAAGAAAAACCCTTTAATATATGAAATAAGAGTCTTATCACTTGCAACACTTGATTGTGCCACAAGAGAAAGAGTCCTGTGAACTTTCTCAACTCAACTCAACTCTCTCACGGTTCAGTCTTGGGTCGGTTCACATTGCACGCTTGTGTGGTTCTCATTTTAATATTGCCACACCACCACCGCATTACATGTGGCAACATGTGGGGCATCACCTGATGTGGCGCCTCATCAAATATGCGGCACAAGTGATATGAGAAAAGAAAAACGCCGTGCAACTGACAACAGCTGCGAATTTCACGCTTCACTGGCCAATTGAATTGACTGAGATTCATTCAAAAGTCAACGCCCACACCCTTGCCACGCCCCCGTCCTTCCATTTGGGGCATGCAACAGCCGTGGATTTTCATAATTCAAATTGAGCGTGTCCGGGCTCTTCTTGGACTTGGACTGGCGGCGCATAATGGAATTCGCTTTGTTTTTCTTTGCCCATTGCCAATTTTTTTTGCTTTGCAGCTTTTTTCTTATTTTCATTTTCACTTCTTATTTTTTCGTATTTTTTCCAAGTGCAAATTCCATTCAAGCAGAATAATGCAATATAAACTGTTGCAGCTTGAGCGGAGCTACTCAGCCGAGCATGGAAGCTGAAGCTGGAGCTGAAACAGGCGTTGACAATCCAAGGAGCAATTGATGGAATAGGGGGGAATGAAGGGAAAGGGAAAGGAAACGGGAGGGGGACATTCACTTGTGTCCCTGCAGCCTGAAGGCGTTTAGCAAAATCTGAAACCACAAAAGAGTTGGGCCAAGGAATCGTTCATCGTTCATGTCAATTATTCCAGTTAAGTGAGCAACAAACCAAACTCCTCTAACCCAAAGCCGAAGCCGAAGCTGAAGTCCCTTATTCTCTGCCTTCTTTGACTAGCCACATTTTAGCTTGAGCAATATTTGCATACCGCATAAGCGATGATAAAAAACTAGTATCAATTTAGTTTAACCTCATTGAACTCGAGCACTTTGAAAGCTATGGAAATGAAATGTGTGCTGATTACATGTGTTAGTTCTTGCACTTTAGTTTTCTACACTAAATATATATATTTTGTGATTACTTCGTCACTTTTCTGCATTTACTCAAACTCAATTTGTCAACTCGTTTATCAAGTTAGTGTTCTTAAATTGCATACATAATTATCGAAGCATATTAGCTAACTAAATATTATTTTTCAATACGATTACAGAGCATCTCTTAGTCGTTGACCCTTTTTTGAACTCATTTTTAGCCACTTAGCTGTTTTTTAGTTGCATTTTATGCAGTTTTAAAAGCCAACTGCTTAGGCTGGCAAAAAATGTAATTTAATATACGAGTTTACTCAGAGCAGAACGTTTAAAGACGCTGCAGAAATTTAGGCTCTAGAGTTGCCTGCATAAATTGCAGCTCAGAAATCACACAGATTACGTATAACTCGTAAAAAAGACGATGGAGAAGGAAAAGGGAATGGGGAATGAAAAAGGGACATCGACATACAGTGACACAATGAAGACGCCCAGGGACATAATAAAGCAATAAAGTGCCTTAAGGATAACAAACAGATATACTTGTATACTACATACTTATGAGAAGTACAAAAACAACAAATACAAAAACTTGAGAAATAACTCGCAGACAGATGCAGAGTCTCCGAGTCCCGCAGACTCTCAAATTTCACATGCAATCGATGACAAATTTATGACTTTCAATGAGTTCAGTTCAGGGCCCTCGACTCGGGTCATATTTCTGTCAATTTGTTGCATACTCCTCGTACTCTCCACAACACAACAAATTGAGTTATTGAATAGGGCACAAATGCAATTCCTGCGCTTCGCCTCCACATCTTCCATATCTGTATCCATATCCTGCAGCTGTCCTGCCAGCCAAAATACAAATGCATTTAAGTATCTATTTCACGCATTTAACAAAGATCAAATGCGAGTGCAACATCAAGTGCTTAAATCCCACTTGAATTCGTTGCACGAGTTAAACTCCCAATTGTTTCCGCTGCTCAAGAAGTATTTCCGTTGAGTCTGCATATCCTCATAAGATCCTTATGGATCCTTTGTTGCTCCTCTGGGATACTATTAAATTCGGCTAACAAATTGACTTTTTATGAGCTCAGTTAGGGCAATAATTAGTGATGTTAACCCAAATAGTGAGTCGAGCCTAATATCAAAAAGTATAATTGTTGTTACAAAAAAGGAATTTAAATGTATTCTCAATTTAGTAGTAGTAATTAAAATTAATTGAGAAATTCTGGACAAACTCTTGGCCTGCCGCAAGTTGTTGTCCTATCAGCTGGCATATCACATTCAGTCAGGCACTTTGAACCCTTTTGGAATTCCTTTGAAGTGCAACTGGCTGGCACTTGTTCCCACAAATCCGTACATTCGTGGCTAAAATGGCATTTTAACTGCACATGCCACGCCCTGTCAATTGCAGTAGTCCGTGTCTTAAGGGCGCAATCAGTTGGGATCTAAGTGGAAATGCATTTGCACAATATTCGCAGCTAGCAATGTACGTGTGTTAAATGAAACCAGCAACGAATGTGGACTTAAAATATGCAACTGCCACAAAGAGGCATATGTACATACTTAATACACACTTGCAACACAAGGGCCCCCCTTGGTGGCAACAACACCACCAACAACAACATCAACACCAACAACAAACAAATGAAAACAAGTAGCAAATAGCTCAAGACGCCACAAAACGCTAACGAAGTTTTTGGGCCCAGACTTGGACTTGGTCTGTTGAATGTTGTGGTTGTTGTTGTTGCTGTTGTTGTTGCTGCTATTGCTGGGGCTGATAAAGGAGCCTGATAAGCGACACGCGACCTGGTCGAGTCCGTGCCTCCAGACGTGGCACACGTAATAACGGAGTGAGTGCAAAAGGGACAGAGAGAGAGGGAGGGGGAGGGGGAGAGAGAGGGAGACAGAAAGTCATTGGGACAGGTAACAGGGTATAGTTTGTTTTGTGCCCGCAAATTGGTTTCTGCTCTTGGCTGCAGCTTGTGGCAGGTGCCGTGTCCAGGGCAGCACTCCACACACACACACATACACTAACACACAAACATACTCCCACACACGCACAACAACTTGGCGTTGTCACTTAGACGCCACACATGGGATGTCTACGGCTTGAAGCACGACCGAAAACCCGGAGACAAAGTTGCCTAGTCTACGAGAATTCTCCGTCCTCCTTCTCCCCAAAAAGACAAGAGCCAAGACAGCAACAACAACAACTTTAGCAGCAACTACAACAACTGACCGTGTTGTCTTAGGCCCCAACTGTCTGCAGTTCCGTTTTGTGTACCTTTGTCAACGAAGTATCCGCCTCAACCCGTTCCAGTTCCAGCTCCTGCCCCAGGTCGGCGACAAGTCTTATATTAATTGTCACGCATACGTATGTTTGTCTAACCCCCGACGACCCGAAGCGACGACCCCGAGACGACGCCAAGCCAAGTGAGGAGACCACAGACCGAAGCCGAAGACATCGCGCATATTTTTCGGGTCTATTGAAAAGCCAAAAACCACAAGAATGTTACCAAAAGTGTTTGCAGCCCAGACAAAGCATACGGCATAAGTAACAACTACTGTTGCTTGTACTACGCTTTCAATACTCTGTCTTGGTTCGGGTATATCGAAGAGAATAGAGAGATTGGTTCTATGCGACTTATACGTAGTCCTATTTCAATTATTCTGAAATTATACTTGTATATTCTCTTATGAAGGATTTTCTTTCCTCTACTTTAATATATGATTTCCATTGTAAAATTAGTGTCGTGCTTTTATTAATTGTAATTTAATATTTATTAATTGGCAATTAATTTTTTAATATTATTAAAGTTTATTATGTTTTTAAATTTAATCTAATTTTTTTAACTGCTTTCAGTTGATGTTAAATAAATTAAAATTAACTATTTGACAAGATTCCTTTTGGAATCCTTTCAATATTTTCTCCCAGTCGACTCATATTTTCTATTATTAATTTCTAAATATTTTCATCATTGGAATTTAATCTGAGAATAATATAATTTATTATTTGTGGCCATTCAAATGAAATCTTATTATTACAATACTCTGGGTATCATAAAAAGTTAGAGTATCTACGACTCGTATTTTTGATTGAGTTGAAGCCTTGTTGTTTGTGTTACCATTTTTGTGTGTCATTTGTAGGTGGGGGCTGCAATGGGTTAATGTGTGCGCAGTAGCTGCAACACCGGACTCCAGACTCTGACTTGAATTTGTTGTTGTTGCTGGTGTTGTTGCAGGGTTGTAGTATTATTGTTGCCTCTGCAGTTCGTGCCACGTCTACGTCTGTGACTGCGACTGTCTGTCTGCTCTACTTGACAATTACCTTTGGTACATATGTTGTTCTATAGTTCTCGTTGTTGTTGCTTCTTTCTTTACTTTCTAAATATTTTTTGTTTTTCTTGTTGTCTTTTTTTTGGCTTTTTATGCACGAAGGCAAAGTCACAACTAAAACACTTTTGTGTACCTTCTTTGTTTTTGTGTTTTCGTATCTAATTGAATGAAGGGAACGAGGTGCACTGATGAGTAGAGAGAGAGAGAGAGAGAGACAGAGAAACAAACAGTTGGAGTTTCCCATTTGCCTCCCTTTATTAATGCAATTAACATTTGCATTTCTGTTGCATTTGCCACACAATTTCAGAAGATGTCGCATTTTTTGGTAGCCTTAAGTGGCACACAGATTAGATTAGATCTTGTCTCCAGTTTTCTGTCTTCTGTCTATTGTCAGCCCATTTATCTGACAATAATACAGTCCATGCTCCAGTTGCAATTGCCCAATCTGTAGACAGACACAAATATTGACAATGTTTTTCCAGATTAGTTTCTGTTTTCGGGCTTTAAAGTTGAGCAACTGCACCTGAAAACTGTTGAAACACCACCTACTATTAACCAAGTTATGATTATGATTTCAAGTTTTATTGAGTTAGTTGTTCTTATTGGCTTTTAGCTTTTCTGACTTTCACTTAATTTTGGTAATTTACTTGCAAGTGTTTTCCGCGAAAACTTTAAACTATTTGCCAAGTAAACAGAGTGAGTTCTTGTTAGTTCTCGATTTGCATGTTTGCCTATTTTTCCTACTTCCCCCTTTCACTTGGTACAAATTTAGTTAAATAGGTAAATTAGCACGGCCAATTATCGTCCTGGCCAGTTGAATACATGCTCAGATACTCATACGAGAGTCGGTTATATAGAGCAATGGCTGACTCTGGTTTCAATATGCACTTCTTACACGCAAATTTTTAGGAGCTCCTATAAAATCTACGGGTTATACGATAAAAGAAACCCAAATAACTTATTTTTAAAAAAAAACATTCCAAATTTGAACATAATTAACAATAAAATCTATTGAAACTGAAAAAGAATAAGTATTTACTTCGCTTATTTTATTCAAAAATCGATATTAACACCTTAAATCGAATCACTTAAATGCTTAGCTCTTACTAAGTCGACTTTAAGCCATTGAGCGTGCTTTGTTAGACGTGTAAACCCCTTTGTTGAAGCCATATATTACTCGTATTTGCCTTTTGACAAAGTGCCAATAACTTTTGCCTCTAACCCACAACCTGCTGCCCAAGCTTAACCCATAACGGCACAAAAGAATGAGAGAGTTAAAAAACTAAAAAAAACTAAAAAAAATACAACGAAATTTGCATGGTTTGGCCATAAGTTATGCCATGTTAGCAGTTGATTTTGAGGCGGACCATGAGAGGTGCACGACAGAGTCCAAGTTGCGTGTCAAATGCGTTCAGGGCAAGCAAGGAAAAAGCCAGGAAAATGCCGGGAAAATGTGTTAACCACCGCAGGGCAGCCAGTAAGGAGGTTTCACAAATCTCAGCCATGAAAAGCCGCTGAAAGATTGAAAAAAAAATAACAAAAACAACAACAAAATATAGAAAAAATTGTAAGAAAAACCAGCAACAGCTTGTTCAGTTGGCTAAGTAAATAACTAAGCTGCTTGTGAGTGTCCACAACTAACGGCATTATTGATATAAATTGTAAGCACTTCCTGTGGTCTCATAATTTCATAACTGCCATTCACATGGCTTTCAAAAGGCCCGAGTAAATTATATTTTCCACATCGTGGCGAGACCTTTTAAGCTCCATAAATATTAATGAGCCAAGGACAAATGGGCTCCAGTTCACTTTTATGGCGGCTTCCTTTTGTGTCGCAAAGGGAAAATCATGGACAGCTGAGATTTGCATTTGAAAATTGGATTAGTTATCAACATTTGATCAAGGGCCACCCCGACTACATAGTGACAGTTCAAAGGAAGCCACGTCTAGAGTTACCCGAACTCGGCTATCGACTTCCGATAGGCTCCTGGACATTTCATGGCTAGTTGAAGCGACCTGCAAAGCATAACAAACAAAAATCAAATGCTTCAGCTGCCTTGCCTGCGATTTTCTGCATCATTTACAAAAGATGAGGCGGGAAGCAAGCCTGGTAGTCGACCAGCAAACACCCTGTTATACCCTGAATCGAGAAAAGCATAGTTTTATTATTTCGAATAAGATATAGAAAATTTATAAGAATAACAAAATGATCAATATTTACTATCTATATTTTTCAATACAATTCTCATCTGAGCCCACTACCAAATCACTTAAAAATAATCTACAGCTTCCCAATATTCTTTAATAATTGTACAAAAAATTATAAATTAATAATAATCATCATAAAAATGATAAATTTGAAATATCTTTTATATGTAAGTATCCCAACTATTCTTAAAGTATTTACCATCTAAGAATTATAATAGACTTCTAGGGTTCTTTTCTTCCAGATAGTTTTATACCTACTCCACAGACACTTTACAGGGTATAAAAATCTCAAGTGCATAACAGGATGCTCGTGTATTTGCCCTGACGGCGCCTGAGGAGTGTTTTCAGCGACAGGCCGGATACATATATGTCCCATGGAAATTCAAACAAGTGCAGCTGCAACAACTGGAGTGGCGTCTCCGTCTCCACATGCCTCTGCACCACCGCACCACTCAAGTGGCAACGATAGACGCGGCAAATTAAGATATCAGCGACGCTTTACGGTCATAGGAAAACCCATTCCGACTTCCACATTCAGTGCCCAGTACAGTGGCACCTTTTGTCGGTGAAACCACAAAAAAAGAAGGAATAGGAAAATAACAACTGAATAAAAAATATATATCTAAAATACCAAAAAAAAAAAAAAGGAGAAGAATAATTTAACAGCAGCCAGGAGCGAGGCACATAAAAGGCATCATCTAATCGCTACTTTCTGTCACATTGATGATAAAATTTGGGTCAACTTCTAGTGGAAGCACCTTTTTCAGTTTCCCACTTCTCTCTCTATCTATGGGTATGTCTGTCTCTGTCTGTTATCCTTGGCATGCCAAGATAGTCGACTGCACTTACTGTCTAATGGCCTAGTCGCTGTTGTTGTTGTTGCCTTCTTCTTGCCGGTTTTATGGGCCTCCCTTAAGTCGAGCGCCGACTTAGGCGGCGATAGTAAAAACGGGGCGTGGAATAGAACTACAAAGTTTTAAAGAAGCCAACGGTAGCCACGGCATATCCTTTTTTATGTTGTGGTTATTGTAATGGCCAGCGTACACTGCGCACAATACCTCCGCCTAAGTTAGATGCCTACTAAATGGATCAAAACTTAGATATGCAAATTATGCGCAGAGTGCCCGAGATGGGAAGTGGATTTTAGTGCATCTAATGCTGGCTAATGAGTTGAGCTCAAGATACTTCTTTTTGTTAAGCCTTGTTTGAATTCCTTTCAAGGGGGTGTTTCTTTTTCTTGATAATAATTTATTTCATTTTTCTATGAAAGAAAATCTTAAATTATTATCTGATTATAAATTATATTGAAATAATAATCTCTGATAGTTTTTTCTGCATTTTTTTCAGTAATTCAACAAAATTACATATTAAGATATCTAACATATAACTAAATTAAACATAATGGTCAATCATTAAGACATTTAGCTAAGTATATTGTATTTTATTTAAGAAGCTCATCAAGATTTTTGTAGCTTAAGCCATGAACTCATTACACAAATTAATAGCAAATTGTTTGATGGCCACCCCTCTTGCAACTAACCCGTAATTTTCTTTCAGTGCAGGTCTGCAGGCTGTCTATCTGACTGCGTATCCTCGAGTAGTCGACGGTTCGTGTAACAGATAACTGCTACACTTTCTGCTCGGCGATGCATAAAAAAGGTCCAACAGCAACAACTCAAACCACACAAAACTCTTTCACAAAGTGTTTTTTATGACAATGGCCAATTGCATTTGCCCTCAGCTGTAACTGCAACTGCAACTGCAACAGAAATAGAGATAGAGATAGAGGGGAGGGGAGGGAGAAGACTGAAGTTAACGCTGTGGCAGAGGCAAATGTTGAAAACTCACACGCAAGTTGCAGCTGTAAAATAAAACTTCATATCAATTGACATTTGTGGATCGTAAAAGGTTAAAATTAAGCACTGTGCGTTGCTCATTTTAACGGCTTTCCAATGGCAACCCAAAAAAACAAAAACAAAACAGAGCCCATTGATAAAAACTCAAATACAGATACCAAATTCGGCACTTTTGAAGTGAAATTTTCTTAGTCTGAGCCAGAGGCACAATTGAAAGGCTTTTCCGAAGACACAAATTAGTCTCTGGCGATAAAACAAAGTATATGTAAATTTCGTTCAATTTGTTATCACAACAACTTCAAAAGGCCATTCCTAAAATAGTGGCTCTATATATAAATGAGTACTATATCATTTTTGCGTCATGATGTGGCAGTATTATTATTAGGGGGAAAAATCGAGAGTTTGCCTGGCCTCCAAAGTACACTTGAAAATAAGATACACACAATAGCAAAAGCAAAAGCAACTCGTGATTGGCATAATTTTAAGTGGATTCAAGTTGAGGTGTGAAAATAATTTAAAATATGAGACGAGGCATCGAAATGATTGCTGAAACACAAGGCTAAGTTTAATGAAACACCTACAGGCTAAACAAAAACTGAAACTGAAAAAAGTGATTATTATACGAGTCTGCCTCGTCCGGTAACTGTTGAAATTAATTGCAATTTATGATGACGTTTCAACAACAACAGCAAAAACAAATAATAATCATAAAAAAAGTGTAAGTTCAACAAAAACAAAGGCAAAAAGTTGTAAAAATCCAACAAAACAAAAACTGAAACTGAAAAAAAAAAGACAAAATAAAATACAAAACTACGCAGGTAAGCACAATAAACGTGCGTCTCTTAATTAAGTCATGGCCTGGTCCGTTGAATTTGTAGTGGGCTTCGAGTGGCTACAGTGGCTCCATTGGCCACCATCAGACCAGTTAACGAAAAAAAAAAATTAAATAAATAAATAAAAAAAAGAATTGTTGAGGAATAATATTTATTATACAATATATATGCATGTGAAGTACTCAGGATGGTTCCAAGCGGTAGCAATTGCTGATGATAGAGATGATGATGATGATGCTGCCCTCAAGTGTACTGAAAATATTGAAATGAATTTGTCAATAGAGCCAAAGAGTTGAGAGGAACAGTGGGTGAAAGGTATGTGTGGGTTAACATGGGTTAACAGCTGTGACAATTTATCCACGCCATTACTAAGGACGGGCAATATGTGACTGAGACTTAAGCAAAATTCATCCAGAGATAATAGTTTATTTTCTATGACATTTGGATAACCCTAGTTAAACTTATATAAATAAGAGCTAAATGAAAAGTACTGTCGATTATTCTTTGAAATGTATTTAGCAAATTTCTAAGTTATGAAGAGAGTAAACATTTAAATTTCTAATATATTTGGAAACCATCTTATTGTTAACAATTTTTTTAAATGAAAAATAGTACTCAATGTTTACAAGCATTTATAGAAGGTGAATTGCAGTACTTTTTTTAAAGCCCAACCCATAATAAACTCATGGATCTCGTACATGCCGTTAATTTACTTCCAAAAACTCGATCAGACGATTTTCATTACTTGGGTTAATTTGCAGTTTTCTGCAGTTTTTTGCAGCCCACATGTGAAGTTGGCTTTAACACCTCGCTCCTTCACCTGCCCCACTTGTTGCCGCTCTGTTCTAGACATTAAAAAATCAATCAGTGTCGAAAAGTTGCATGAAGAAAAAATTTGTTGCTTTTTTTTGTTTTTGCAGTTGTGGCGTTAACGCTTTTGCAGACTTCCTCCTTCTTGCTTCATGCAAGTGTGAAATTTGCTGTAAACCACAAGAGGCATAAAAAATATATATGTATGTACGTATGGGCAACAACAACAACAACCAGAGGAACAAGAGCAAAACAGCTCAAAGAAACGAAAATACCGCAAAGAGGTGCCGGCCATAACGGACAAACGACGCTTGGAACACAACTTGATTACTGGCTCATTTAGTTTCATTTAAGCCAGGCCAACAACGGCAACAACAAGAAGTACATTGTAAAATGGCAAAAAAGCAAAAATGGTCAAATGAGAGCATTTTGTGTGTGTGGTAAAACAAGTTAAGCAGAACGGCGACAAAAGGCGACAAAGGTAACAAAATTCGCTATGACGCCGCCTGAGCTTCGGATAAAGTCACAGCCAGGGGAAAGGGGAACGGAAGGGAGTGAAGAGTAAATATCCAACCTCAGCGAATCCATTCAGCGATCGAATTTCACATGCGTCGATTTTTTACGATATTGTCTCAATCAGCGACGGCATTTTGTGCACAACACAAGTTCACACCATAAAAAATGAGAAACATTTTTTTCTGCAGTTTTTGAATAAATTTTTGTGAATATTTTTCGCTTTTGTTTTAGTTTATTTTCGGGTATTCATTGAATATGCGCAGGCGCGACTGTGAAAACAAATGCGAAAATGCTGTGAAAAATAAAATTGCAAGTGATAGCGTAAAATGTCAGGCATTTGAAGCGGGCAAAACAGCTACAGATACAGATACATCACAGATACATTTGCCAGAGCGAGTTACAGATACAAGATACATAATTGCCTGGCAGCGCTGCCTGACAAATAAACCTGCTGCTGAGCGTGTCAATGACAGCGCAAAGAGCGAACGAGTTGAGAGAGCTAGGCAGAGAGAGAGAGAGAGAGGGTAAAGAGATTGTCAATGTGTGCGTGAGCCGATCACAGCGCAAATTGTGCGAGCAGATGGCAAGATACAGAAGCAGGCGGTGAAACAGAGAGAGAGAGAGAGAGAGCTGCACTCTCAGAGAGTGAGAGAGCGGCAGTTGTCAGTGTATTGGTGAGAGAGCAAATTGCAGCAGTGTGGGTAAGGCACTTCCCCTCCAAGCAGAGAGTGGGAGAGCGAGAGCGATCTTTATAATCAGCTCAGCTACCTGCAAAAAAGTATCTATATCTATGGTAAGAATTAAATTCAGCCCCGGAGATCTCTTCAGAAATTGTGGGCTTAGACAGAGGCTTAGGCCTGTCCACGTTAAACTGTTTACTGAAATAACAAGACTGAGAAAATGCAGCGAACAAAAATATTATTTATTATTTTTCCCATTTACTGCAAGTAATTTTCACTCATTTTTGGCAATTAGTTGGCGGCTGCAAAAATATCTAGTGGCACTTTTAGGGCTAACTGAGGCTGAACAAATAGGAATTTTTTGGCCAAAAAGAAAATACTAATAACAATAATATGAAGTGTACGTCGTACGTAGAGTTAAGCTGTATAAATATAAATTATAGACCAATTTATAAACATGAGTCGCCGGTTCTGCGCTTCGTATTCGTTTTCGTTTCGTGTGTTTAATGAAGGGTTCCGATAAATATCTTCGAAGTTCGAAGCGTCTTTGAATATCTGTTTTTTTTTTTTTTTGATTTTTTGTACGTCTTTCGTTTTGGCCAAGTGGGTATTAGCAAAATGCTGAAAAATTGCGATAAAATAAACCAAAATGAAATGGCAACGACCACGGCAAGCTGACAATTAGAATTGTCTGCTTGGCTTTTTGTGCTAAGCCATGATTATGGGTTATGCTCACAATTTATTTTTTTTCTTGACCATTTTGGCTGAGGCATATGAGCTCGAATTTCTTTTTTATATAAACAAATTCAACAATTATGAAAATATTTAAATTATAGGAAATGAATTATTATTAAATAGTCTGCCCATGCAAATCCAATCAACTCAGCCCATTCGAATTTGGATCAGTCTGCCTAAGATGTAGTTAAGATTGTAAAGATTGTAAAAAGTAAGCACAGCGGGTGGATCCGCATGTTCTACAGTTTTATTGGCACTTATTTCCCGCTGTGTTGCTGTTCTAAACAATTTACATCCTTGTTGGAAGCTAAAAATACGAGAACAAATTCGTTAATAAATTTTATTACACACTGAACAATTCGAGAGGATAACAAGCAACCAATAATTAAATCCTGTAAGCATATAAAGAGAAAGACATAGGGAAAGAATGAAAGAATAGAAGGTATGTAAATCATAGACAACAAACTCTTGTTTAATTTTAAAATATATGCTAAAAAAAGTATATTAAATATAATTAAATGAATTAAATTTACATTCTGCATCGGCAATTTATTATTCATATAATCTTAAAATAAAATACTCCATTGAAAATTATTGCTTTTCTTAAATGTTAAGAATAAAACATTTTTTATTAAACTAAGTAAGTTGAAAATATCTCTTATTTAAATTTTTTAGCTGTCGTTTTTATTTTGTTTTGATAAAAAACATTTCAAAAATATTGAATATGATTTTGATCAATTTAAACTTTCGATTATAAGTCAGCGTTGACTACTTTATACAAAAGAAAGTAGCTCGGATGAAGTGTTGGTCTACTCTGATATTGGTTAGTCACAGTCTGCACTAATCTGTGTGCTTGCCACACATTTTCCGGTCTTTAGTCACAGCAGGTAGCCCAAAAGGCTAAAGCACTTAAATGTTTTGGCCACAAAACTTTTGTTGCTGGAGTTGAAGACACAGATGGGGGTTGGGAGAATGGTGGGGTACATACATACGATAAATCAAAAGAGCCCAATAAATATTTTGCGGCTGGCCATGATTTTCGGTAAGCGGCATAAACGCGTAATTAACCTCAATTCGCGTGGCAAGCTGGATAGAAAAATGTGGCACAAGAGTTAATGCACATTAAGGCTCATATATCAACCCCTATATATGCATGTAAGCTATGTAAGAGTTATGCCAGGCACCACAAAATACAATAGGCAACCACTTTCGATCCACTCCGTGCCACACTCAACTTGCTGCTAAGCGCTAAGCGGCGACACCGAACAATGCCGCAAAAAGTATCTTTAAGATGCACTTGAACGGTCGATGGCACCGCGCTCGTTACTCACTCAATATGCATGTTTCATCATGTCGCATAGCCGCATAGTTGTTCCCCTCCAACATATATGCATATACTACCTAAGCCTATAAGTTTAATATAAGAAAAAAGGAATATAAGTATATACATATTATAGTGCATATAAAAAATGCCTCGCATTGTTTCAGCAGCTTCGTGTGGGCGCATTGCTGAGCCCGCATATCAAATGAGACTGATATAACCACAACAACAACGACAACCTCAAAACAACAACAATAACACCAGCAACAACAATGCAGCTCAATATCAAAATACACTACACACCAAAAAGGATTTTGTGCGTCAAAACTGTGAAAAATAAGAAAATAAGGAATTCAACTTTGTGACGCAGCTGAAAAAAACATAAAAAACTATTATATTGAGTATCATATTTTTTAAAAGAGTGCTAAAGTTCTTAACTGTGATGGTAAAAATGTTTCTTGAATATTTTCGTACTCAAGAAGTATCTTTTTATTACAGTTGAAATAATTTTTTAAATTTTTTTGTATTCAATAAATCACTAAAAACAAATAAACAATATTCAAATATTAAAATATTTTCTTTTTACTTTATTTTAAATCAGTTTCTTTTTTACTTGTTTGTAGCATAGTGTAAGCGCAGTGTAATGCAAGTTCTCGCATGCTTGACAGCTGCCAGGGACTTCGCCAAGGAGTTGCTCCTGTCACACGCACTTCTTCTTCTTCCCTTTTCTACATGTCGAGCGAATGAAAAACAACAACAACAAGAAGAGACGCAGCAACAAACAAACAACAACAAGCAACAACAAACACAATGCCAATATCCATTTGGATAAACCACGCTCATATTCCATATCCATAAACCAAATCGAATGTGGATATTGTTAATGTCGTTATTGATGTTGTTGTTGTTGGTTTTGTTGTCTTTGGCATTGGGTCGTAGTTTCACTGTCTGCGTCCCCATTCATTAAAATCCATGCAATGATATTCATAATTTGTGCACGCCGCCAATGCAATTCTCCAGTTTGCCAAAAGATTATGAAAATTTTGGCCTGGAAAATTTTTGGAAGAAGAAAACATAAAATGGTAGCTTTAGCTGAAATCAGTTTCAGTTTGATGGCAAAAGAAAAAAGAAAACTTGAACTCGACTTAGACATCTACAGATACAGATACAGATACAAATACAAATACTAAATGGAAATCAAATAAATTATGCATTACAAACGTGCTGCTGACCCATTGCCATTTTCTAATTCAATTAAAAAATGTTTGTTGGTTTTTCGCATTTGAATACAATTTCCCAAGGAGCTAAACGAAGTGGGAAAGTTTTGTGCTTTGTGTTTTTCTGTTTTCGTGGACGCGACTGTAGCCTAAATACACCACTGGGAAAGCTCCATTGGAGGCTGTGGCTGTGGCAGTTGCAAGTTGCAAGTTGCAGCGCATCCGCACAGACTCAGACTCAGACACTAATTTGACATAGTTATGCGCAACGAAATGAAAGCTGCGACTTGCGACTTGCAACTAGCTAAACTCCAACTGGGATTGTGGCCGTGGCAAACGCGGCGTATGAATAATATTTAAGCCATGCCTCGTTTTTGTTGTCTGCAGCAACATTTTTTCCCCATTTCACGTTGCTGTTGTTATAAAAGCAGCAGCTTTTACTCCCTCCTTCTTAACTTCCTCTTGAATTGTGTGTGAAGCTATGCGAGCAATAAGAGACTTTTCGGTGTAGTTCATTGGGTTTTTAGGGCTAAGATACACAAATAATAATATGTATACATAAGCTGCAACTTTGAGAGCCTCAATACTGAGGATAACTGCAGCTTTAGAGAAATAATCAAGTCTTATTTTTGGCATTATTTATATATAAATATAAGTATAAGTAAATGTCTTTTGATTGATTTAACGTATAAGTTCCATATTATAATATACAATTACAAAAAAATTTTAAACTTAAATTTTGTCAACTTTTAGCCAATTCAGTTGCAAATTATCCATTTTAATTTATTAAAATCTTAAATTAAAATGTAAAAGTATTGAATTAATAAAATTTAAATAACAAAACAATTATCTTTAAATAGGAATTCAACTTTTAAGAAGCAAAAAAAGCTTAAGCATGCAATTTTCGTACTGCTTTGAAGTAATTTCGTTTGAGCCGCAATTTTGTGCACTGAATTTGATTGCAGAATTTTAGATTTCTTAAGCAGAGTAAGTTGTAAATGTGTGTGTGTGTGTGTGTTTCGGTTTTGTGCCTAATAGCCAAACACTTTGACTGCAGGGGGTCGACGACTTGTGACAGCAGCAACAGC
Source organism: Drosophila limbata (assembly GCA_963924055.1). NCBI lineage: Eukaryota > Metazoa > Arthropoda > Insecta > Diptera > Drosophilidae > Drosophila > Drosophila limbata. The sequence goes on along the minus strand of OZ001355.1, from coordinate 15,674,743 downwards.
AACTGCACGAGCAACAACAACAACAAGAACAACGGCAACGACGACAATGTTGTCGGCACATGCCACAATAATGAAATTTAAAAATTCATAAAATATTCGCACCACTAAACAAACAACAAGTAACGCTACCAGCAACAGCATCAACAGTAACAATAACAACAACAGCAACAGCAACAACAATTGCAGTGCAAGTGTAACTCAATTAATTAATAACAATATAACAACAGCTACCAACAACCAGCAGCAGCAGCAGTAGCAGCAGCAACATTAACAAGAACAACAAACAAAATAATTAAGTAACAAAAGTTTCATATTTGCAACGCCGCAACAAAAAACATAAAAAAAAATAAATAAGCCAACAAGCATAAGCAGAAAGAAGAAGAAGAGGTAGAGAAGCAGCAGCAAAGTCCCAAAAGCTGAGCAAACTTTTGCTCTAGCAGTGAATAGGGCAACACTGGCAAGCCAGCAAATGAGGGCCAGAGCGGGATGGATAGTGTGGGTGAAATGAGAGGGGGAGGGGACGAATATGTGGGCTGTTGTTCGCCTGGCAGAGGACAGAAGTTTTTTAATGTAATTTTAAGTGGCATAAGTTGACAGCCCAAAAACATAAGTACACACATACATACGTTGTATATGTACACATGTTTGACAGGTGGGCGTGCGGGGCGTGACACTGCATGCACAGCAACAACAACGACATTAACAACACAAATTACAACACAAGTCTGCATTGCACTGTGCCTAATGAGGTTTGGTATTTTAGTATTTGGTATTTAGTATGTTAGTATATTTTCATTATATATGGTTGTGATAAGCAGCTTAAAAAATATTATATGAACAGCGCAAATTAGTGCTGAAAATGTAACTGAAATTGACATTAAATAGTTGCAATAAAAGTTGAACAAAAAAAAACTGAATTATTCATGTAAAGTGCTCGACTATTAAATGCCCTCTAAATTTTCCTGCATACCTGAACTTGTTAGTAGAGTTTTTCAAGCTAAAAGAACTTAAAATTAATTCGTAATTAATGATAAGAATATTTTTGAGCACTATTTAACTAAATTAGTATGTTAATGATACGATTTTAAAGCAATATTTCTTTTAAGTCTACAAATTATCAAATTAAAATTTTACTTTTAGTAATATATATTCCCGTTTTAGTGCACATAGTTGCAGGGTATTAAATAATATTTGGCAAGCGAAGCAGAGCATAAAAACGTGGCACGAAGAGCAGCGCTGCAGCAGAGCCGCAGCGCAACGCCAACGTCGGCGTCGGCGTCAAAGCTGTTCGCTTGTTGCGCGTGAATGTAAAAGGCATTAAAAATGGCATAATAATAGCATTCAAACTGTAATGTTGCCGACGACGACGAGGACGTCGACGATGTTGCTGCTGTTGCTGTTGCTGCTGACGCTGGCAGCGACGATGTTGCTGCTGCTGGTCGTTAATGTTTGTTGCTGGCGTCGCATGCAACATTTATATGCAATATTTTAAGCTTTGCAGTTAAGGAAAGAGTAGAGAGTCCACTGAGAGTATGCGGGGAGGTGGGCATTAGAGATTGTTGTTGCTGGCGCGCTCGGTAGTTGTTTGTATGACATAAATGGGCACGGTAGCAACTCGTAAATTTGCTGACTACCACAAAGCGAACACATTTCTATAATTCTCGCGCCAGTCTAAGACCCGAAATGATGGCCACATTGCTAATGCCTAATGCTACATGAATATTACCTGCAACCTATAGGAGAGTAGCCACAAAGGCAACAAAAATTATAAACTTGCAGATTAAAGAGACGTGCACGAGAACTCAACTGCAATTTGTAAGTCACTAAAATGGGTTAAAGACAGAGAAAGAGCTAGGCAAGTTTGTCCATTTTTTATATATGTAGATAGCGTATTCATTTATAATCAGCAAGAGAAACTAATTCACATATGTTTAAGACTTTTATCGGAAATAACAACCTCTTGAGTGGTATAAATTATAAATATCTCATTATATTTTTCAGTGATGTGTTTATTTAAATTCTGTAAAAACTTCAACAGATTTTTTTATTCATTCTCTGTCAACTTTCTAAACCCTTTTCAGGGAATAGTCACCCCAACAGCCTCACTCTATATTATGTTTCTTATCAAAGCATATCCACTTTCAATTACTCTCCGCAATTTGCCAAATTGCTGTTGAAAAAAAAATATATGTATATTTTGTTGCCTGTTGCCTGGCTGCCACAAAGAAGTCAAAGAAATGTTGAAGGCCGCAGCCGCAGCCGAAGCGAAGGCACACATAAGAAATGTAGCCAAAGTATATAGGAATCTTTGACATACGACAATAGATTTCGAATTTTATGAATCGAGCTGCAGCAAAAAGAACTTCACTCGAGTGCTTCAAAAATGCCCTGTGGCATGCAACATGGCAATAGCAACATACTCAACTCGTATGCAACACGACGCTTGCAACGACGCCGTCCGAGTTGCTGCCAAAAGGACAAAAGGGGGGAAATGAGGCAGCAATGAGTCCGACCAACATACGAAATGTTGCAAGACAGCCTGTTGACTGCGGCCGGTTAGTGAGAGTAGTGAGTGAGAAGTGTGTGAAGCTTAACCCAATAGGGCCTGAAGGGGTGAGTAGTGAACTATTATGTGCCAAGCAGTTTCGTAAAAACTCAAGTTACACACAGAGTCGTTTGCTTTACAAAAATAAAAATGCTCTAAAGTTATGGTTCCTTACAGTAAATTAAAGTTTATATGAATAATATTTCACACAAATATATTATGAGTACACAATACAAATATAATTTAATTACTTTGAAATATAAAAAATATTATAGCTATTTTTTGAAATGTAGAATAATTTTTGAGTATTTAAAAATTATTTATAGCTCTATCAGTTCTCGTTTCATAACAAGTCAAAATAATTTGACACATTCAAAGCGCGAAGCAAAGTCATTAACATATCGTTTAATACTTCGAGATCTATAAAATATATACAAGTCTTTAAACTATAATTACTCTTAAAAGACAGCTAAGCCGAGTTGTTACTGTAAAATACGCTGCTAATCTGAGCTTTATGTTTTTTATAGCTCAACTAATTAAAGTCAATCATTTGAAAAAAAAGAGAGAGAAAAATATAAATTTGTTTTAATGACGATCGTTTTGCATTTGAATCTCAGCAATAACAATAAGAAAGAGGAATTGAAACACAACAACTAAACACATTGTGAGCTGAGTTTTGCGGGTTAATCGACTGTGTGAGTGTGAGTCTAAGCATGTGTGTGCAACATTTCCCCTACTTTTGTTGAGAGAGAGACAGTCACGTTCTCTTACTCGTATGTGCATGAGTGTATGTGTGACTAAGCTGCATGTGTGTGTCTGAGCGAGAGAGCGAGAGCGCACATGCATGCTGCTGAACTGCATATGCTTTGACTACATGCAGGAAATGCACTCCGACGCCAGCAGCGACTACGACGACAACTGCGACGGCGACTGCGACTGTGGCGTCGCTGCTTGTGTGGGAGCGCAAAAAGAGCGCGCGTATGTGAGAGCGAGTGCATGTGCATGTGAGTTTTGCCTTTGCTGCTGCTGCTGTCGGCGTCGGTGTCTGTCTCTGTGTTGGTGTGAGTGCTGCAGCGAGCACAAACTAAGGCACACTCATACATATACATGTAGCAGTTTTGTCTGTCTGCCTTTTGCCGTTGCCCGTGTCGGTGTCGGTGTCCGTGTCTGTGTATCTGTGCGTCTGTGTATCTGTGTGTGCGGCATCGTTGCCGCCGTCGTCGGTCGTAAAAACATTTTCAACGAGCCAACGGAGTCGACTGCGTGCAACTTCAGCAATCAGTTTGAGTTGAAACGCGAGGCGGTTAACATGTTTTAAGAAAACGAGCTCCGGCAACACAAAACGCTAACGCAAACGCAAACGCAAAACACAAACGCAAAACGATTTTAAAGTGCCAACCAACCAACAACGAAATTCAAGAAGAAGCAAAGAAGCAAAAATAAATTACAAGTGCTGACCATTTAAATCGCTGAGTGCACGCAACGCAAAAAATAAAAGCAACAACTATAATTACACACACACTCGAATAAAAACACGTACACATACTTACACAAGGATTACGGTTACGCGGCGCAGAGAAGCGCAAGAAAAAAGCGATCAAATATGAAAACCAGAAAGTGAATTAGTTTGAGCAAACCAAAAAATTCCCCCCTCTCAAAAGTCCTAACACGTAGAAAAAGCTTAAACGAAAGCTTTTCTTAAGAAAGTTTCATAACTAAACGAAACACGAATCAACAACAATGTCATCGACAACAACAACAACAATGCGCTGCTGCCTGTTGCTGACTTTGCTGCTGGCAGCGACGCATGCGCAGCAGTGCGCCTGGGAATTTGTGCGCACCACAATGGACATCAAGTGCAACGTGCGTGCGTTGGACACCGCGGCATTGGACCTGCAGGTGGCGGAGACCGCGAATCGCTTCGAGTTGCAGTGCAGCGCCGATTTGTTGCATGCCAGCGAGCTGACAAACGGTCTGTTCAAAAAGTTGCAGAAACTGTCGGAGCTGCGCATCGACGCCTGCAAGTTGCAACGCGTGCCGGCGAACGCCTTCGAGGGCCTCATGTCGCTCAAGCGCCTCCAGGTGGAGACGCACAACGCGCTGTGGGGACCTGGAAAGACGCTCGAGCTGCACGCTCAGTCGTTCCACGGCTTGCGCGAGTTGAACGAGCTGCATTTGGGCGACAACAATTTGCGGCAGCTGCCCGAGAGCGTCTGGTGCAGCATGCCCGGCCTGCAGCTGCTGAATCTCACACAGAATCGCATCCGTGCCGCGGAGTATCTGGGCTTCTCGGAGAAACTGTGCATGGGATCGCCCAATGGCGCTGTCAGCGGCGGCTCCGAGTTGCAGCTGCTCGACTTGTCGCACAACGAGCTGCGCTCGCTGCCCGATGCCTGGGGCGCCTCCCGCCTGAGACGCCTCCAAACGCTGAGCTTGCAGCACAACAACATTAGCTCGCTCTCGCCCAACTCTCTGGCGGGTTTGAGTTCGCTGCGCGTCTTGAATCTGTCGCACAATCATCTGGAATCGTTGCCCGCGGACTCGTTTGCCGGCAACAAGGAGCTGCGCGAGCTGCATCTGCATCACAACGATCTGTACGATCTGCCCAAGGGACTGTTGCATCGCCTGGAGCAGCTGCTCGTCCTCGACCTGAGCGCCAATCAGCTGACCAGCCATCATGTGGACAACAACACATTCGCCGGCCTCATTCGCCTCATCGTGTTGAACCTGTCGAACAACGCGTTGACGCGCATTGGCGCCAAGACCTTCAAGGAGTTGTATTTCCTGCAGATTCTGGACATGCGCAACAATTCGATCGGACACATCGAGGAAGGCGCCTTCCTGCCCCTCTACAACCTGCACACTCTCAATCTCGCCGAGAACCGCCTGCACACTCTGGACAACCGCATCTTCAATGGGCTCTACGTGCTGACCAAGTTGACCCTCAACAACAATCTGATTAGCATTGTGGAGTCGCAGGCGTTCCGCAATTGCTCGGATCTCAAGGAGCTGGATCTGAGCTCCAATCAGCTGCTAGAGGTGCCCGAGGCAGTGCAGGACTTGAGCATGCTCAAGACACTCGATCTGGGCGAGAATCAAATATCGGACTTTAAGAACGGCACGTTCAACAATCTGAACCAGTTGACGGGTCTGCGTTTGATTGACAATCGCATTGGCAACATCACCGTGGGCATGTTCCAGCAGCTGCCACGCCTGAGTGTCCTCAATCTGGCCAAGAATCGCATCCAGAGCATTGAGCGCGGTGCCTTCGATAGGAACACCGAGATCGAGGCCATTCGCTTGGATAAGAACTTCCTCACGGACATCAATGGAATCTTTGCTACGCTCGCCTCTTTGCTCTGGCTGAATCTGTCGGAGAATCATCTGGTGTGGTTCGACTACGCCTTCATTCCCTCCAATCTCAAGTGGCTGGACATCCACGGCAACTACATCGAGGCCTTGGGCAACTACTACAAGCTGCAGGAGGAACTCCGAGTGAGCACCTTGGACGCGAGCCACAATCGCATCACGGAAATCTCCCCCAACTCCGTGCCGAACTCCATTGAGCTGCTGTTCATCAACAACAACATCATCAGCCAGATTCAACCCAATAGCTTTGTGGACAAGACGCGTCTCGCCCGCGTCGACCTCTATGCGAATGTGCTGTCCAAGCTGACGCTGAACGCTCTGCGCGTGGCACCTGTGGCCCAGGAGAAGCCCCTGCCCGAGTTCTATCTGGGGGGCAATCCCTTCGAGTGCGACTGCTCCATGGAGTGGCTGCAGCGCATCAACAATCTGACGACGCGCCAGCATCCGCGCGTTGTCGACCTGGGCAACATCGAGTGCCTCATGCCACACAGTCGCCAGGCGCCACTGCGTCAGCTGTCGCATCTGACGAGCGCGGACTTTGTGTGCAAGTACGATTCGCATTGCCCCGCCACGTGCCACTGCTGCGAGTACGAGAGCTGCGAGTGCGAGATGATCTGCCCCAACAACTGCAGTTGCTTCCACGACGCCAACTGGTCGAGCAGCATTGTGGACTGTGGCAAACAGGATCTGGCCAGTCTGCCCCCGCGTCTGCCTCAGGACGTCAATGTGCTCTACCTGGACGGCAACAACTTTCCCGTGCTGCAAGCCGCACACTTGGCCGGCCAACGCAATCTCCACACTCTGTATCTGAACGCCTCCAATCTGATCTCTCTGCAAAATGGCAGTCTCGCCCAGCTGCCCAATCTCCGCGTGCTGCATCTGGAGCACAACAAACTCAACGCGCTGGAGACTGAGACATTCCGTTCCCTGACCTTGTTGCGCGAGCTACATCTGCAGGGAAATCAGCTGACGCACATCGGCAACGCCACATTCGAGCCGCTGGTGTCACTGCAACTTCTCCGCCTGGACAACAACCGGTTGAGTGTACTGCCCCTGCAGCAGCTGGCGAATCTGCAGTACCGCAACAACCTGCAGGGCTTGACGCTGGGTCGCAATGCCTGGAGCTGTCGTTGCCAGCAGCTGCGGGAACTCGTCCAGTTCGTGGCCGATAATGCGCTGGTGGTGCGCGATGTAGCTGACATCTACTGCGTGGATGCGGGCATCAAGCGGGAGCTGGAACTCATGGGTCTCGGCCAGGAGAAGCTGCCAACTGGCGATTGCTCCGAGCTCCTTGACGCCAGTGCCAGCAACATTAGCTCCACTCCGGATCTGACCAATGGCTATCGTCTTCCTCTGCTGGCTGCTGTCCTGGTGCTCATCTTCCTCGTCGTTGTGCTCATCATTGTCTTTGTTTTCCGGGAGAGCGTTCGCATGTGGCTCTTTGCCCACTACGGTGTCCGCGTCTGCGAGCCGAGGTTCGAGGATGCAGGAAAACTCTACGATGCCATCATTCTGCACTCCGAGAAGGATTACGAGTTCGTCTGCCGCAATATTGCCGCCGAGCTGGAGCACGGTCGTCCTCCCTTCCGCCTCTGCATCCAGCAACGTGACCTGCCGCCCCAGGCGAGTCATCTGCAGTTGGTGGAGGGCGCAAGGGCGTCCAGGAAGATCATCTTGGTGCTGACACGCCATCTGCTTGCCACGGAATGGCAGCGCGTTGAATTCCGTAATGCGTTCCACGAGGCGCTGCGCGGTCTCGCCCAGAAGCTGGTCATCATCGAGGAGACGAGCGTGTCCAGCGAGGCGGAGGATGTCGCCGAACTGGCGCCATACCTCAAGTCGGTGCCATCGAATCGCCTGCTCACCTGCGACCGCTACTTCTGGGAGAAGCTCCGCTACGCCATCCCCATTGAGCTGTCGCCGCGCGGCAACAACTACACCTTGGATCATCACGAGCGCTTCAAGCAGCCCGTCTCGCCGGGCTTAATCTTCCGGCAGGCGCCACCACCGCCAGCCTACTACTGCACCGAGGACATGGAGGCGAACTATTCGTCGGCCACCACAGCCACGCCCTCGCCGCGTCCCATGCGGCCCGTCGTCGAGGCCATGGCCATGCGTCCCCCCTCGGAGCACATCTACCACAGCATCGAGTCGGAGTACAGCGCCTACGACCAGCACGAGGCGCTCTCGATGATGCCCAGTGGCCTGTTGCATCATCCCCACTCCCATCCCCATCCCCATGCCCATCACCAGCAGCAGCAGCAACATCAGCAGATGCAGGCTCATCAGCTGCAGCAATTGGCGCGTCAGCAGCAGCAGCAACGTCTGCTGCAGCCGCAGTTCCGTGCGCCAGCTTCCACATCCTCAGCAGCAGCAGCGACGTCGGCGTCAGCGCCAGTGCATTTGCGCAGCGGCAGCGGTCTCAGCCAGGCAAGCACAAGTACGCAGTCAACGGCTCAAGCTTCCACTTCCGCTGCTGCCGCACAACAGCAACAACAACAGCAGCAGCAACAACAACAACAAGCAGCTGGAGGCAGCGAAGCAGGCAGCACCAATAAGAACGGCGGCCAAGCATTCCTGGTGTAAAAGCTCTCTCGCTCTCTTCATGGCTGTCTCGCTTTCGTTCTTGCTTACGTTCGCGCTCTCTTCCTCCCTCATTCACTCGCTCAACGGTTCCTGCGCAAGGGCGGCCATCTTGAAGCTGTTCGCTCGCTTGCGCGCCAGGCAAAGAAATACAAAAGCAAAACACACACAATACATATAAAATATATAGCTTATATATACACAAATATATACACACGAGTATATATCAAGAAAAAGACTTTTTCGTAGGCATTTCTTTTCACATGCGCCTTCGGTGTTCAAGTGTCGTTGTTGTTGCTGTTGTTTTGTAGTTGTTTCGCACAACCAACACACAGACAGACACACGTACACACGCATATACATATATACATACAAAAAACATATATTTATAGGCTTATTATTACACTATTATTATTATCATTATTATTATTATTATATAACAATTACTAGAAATGTTGCAAAAAACACTTTCAAATTCAATGTGATATATTAATTAAAAATATAAAATATATACAATATATATATATATATAGAGGTCACGCCCCCTAACTGTAATTGTAGCTATTAGTTTCTAGCCAGGCAACACCTTAATCTAAATCTACACCATAGTAAACTAAATAGAAGAAGGTGCAGAACAAGCAGAAGAAACATTCGTAATAAATTCATCAAACTCATAACTAAATAATTAATATATGTGTATATAGAGCAAGTAACGAGATCCGATTATATAGAAATTGAAAATTATTTAGCACACTTAATGTATTTATGTATTATGATGATAAACTAAATTAATTAAAATAATTAAAAGAAATGTATTATTAAATTAATTACTACAATTACAAAATGCAAGAAAAACTATATCTGAGAAAAATAAAAACCACTATAAAATATAAACGAAATTTAAAAAAAAAATCTAATTCTGTGTTCTATATTTGTTGGGTTCACATGATCTTCTTTTCAGCATTTAATAGTCAATTTCCAAGATAGAAACGACTTCTGAGATATTTACAGCAACATGTTGTTGGAGAAATTTGATACATAAAATTTACAGCTTTAAGAGCTCTAGAATAATGTGGTAAGTTTAAATAATTTATATCAAGCTAAACAATATCAATTAATTTAAATTTTAATAATTATGATAATACAATTTAATAAAATTCAAGTGCTTCATTTTTAAAAACTATATTTGCCAATTATATTTGTTCAAGTGATTTCAAACAACACTTTGTTGTTCAAATTAATTGGCGCTTTGCTCGTTACGTGGAAACCTCAACTTTTAAATAAAACATAAATACATGACTAACTAAATAACGTAATGAAAACTATGCATAATGTTAATTGCTTGTGAATAATTATTTATAAATAAATGAATGGAAAATGCACTCGAACATAATACACAAAGTTGGCTTTGCATATCCATGTTTTTATTATGTTTGTTGCTATGTGAATTAATATTTGGTAAAATTAAAATACGAAAATGCATTTTTCGCGTTTATATAACACGCAATTTGCCAGCGCATAAATTTTATTTTTATGCCCCGAAAAACCGCAAAACTCAAAAGCTTCTGTAACTGCAAAAGGACCAAATAAATGGGAAATAAACTCAAAACTAAATCCATTATTTAGCCACATGAGTAATTTTATAAATTAATTACCAGCATTGCCGCCAATTGTTCAAACGTTGCGTAACTATTGAATGTAATTATCTTGTTTTTTAGACAATGCTTATAGAATTTAAAGAAGGCTATTTAATAAGTTCTTTTAAATATATTTATCATACCCCGACTAATCAATTTACTGACAAAAGTTACATAAACTGAAAGAAATCACACTTAGAACTTTATTACTTAGTATCCAGTTTTCAATATTTCCAAGTACTTCTTGAACTTCCCTCACTGGCTGTCGCCAAGTGCAATTGAAAACTTTAAAGCGGCTTTCATATTGACCACTGAAATGAGCAGACAGTTTTAAATTGAACGCTCCGACCCCCTTTTGCAATTTCACTTGACTTTTGGCATGTTTATGGCCCCAGCATATTGGCGTGTGTCTATTTCTGGTCTAACCCTGACACTTTTTTGGCAATGCTTTCGGCCAAGAGCCCTTGCCAAAGTCGAACTGCAATCGTTGGCTAAATCGTTGGATGCGCTTTGGCAAAACAAACAGCAAATTGCATATTTTATGAGTACAAAACTTCTTCTCATGTAATTCACTTGCGTTCGCAACACACACACACACACACACACACAACCCTACGCACATTGGTATAGATTTCAAATTAAGTATGTCAATTTGTAGTGGAAAATGCGACAGAAAAAGACAAACAGCAAACGAAACGAAATCTTAACTGCAAAAACCAGAAACAGAACCAAAGCCAAACTCAAAAGAGCAAAACGAAACAAACTAATTGAAAATCAATAAAAAGCCAGAAACAACTATAACAAAATAACCAATAAACAAAAAGCAACTTTAATGGCATAATGGAAAGCGATATACTCGGACCTTAACAGGAGTTACGTACATCAGGTCATTGGCATATGTTTGAGGTCTATAGTTTGTTGCCAGAATGTCCTTTGAGAATAATTAGAATTATTTATTTAACATTGAAAATAATCTATTGAAATATTAATTTTAAAATGACGGACCCAGTAGTTCATTAAATATGAGCATAAAACGATTGCTTAAAGAACACGTATTGTAAATATTCAATTTTTTAGAAAAATTAACAAATATTTTGAACTACATTTTCTTATTAAAAAAAATAATTTAAATTGTATATTTAAGTATGTTACTTTTGCTTCATGTAATGTAAATTTATTTGGATTAATACTACGGCTTTGAAAGCATATCTTGTTATCCTTGTTAAAAGTCTGAGTAAAGTGCAAGTAATTGCAATGCAAATGGTGAATGCATCCGGTGATGGCATAAAAGTATGAAAATTTAAATGAAATCAAAGTTAAGGAAACTTCTTAATGACTGAACCTTAAGTAAAAAATCAGCGAACAAAAATTGCAGATTATTAAAAATGTATTTATGCAAATTTAATTGACTGGGCCGAGCACTTGCATAAGATACTGTAACGCGCTGACAGCAAACTGCATGGGGAAATATAACAACAACAACAACGAAATGGACAAATGCCATTAAGCCGTCGTTTGCCTCGATGTGTTGGCAAATTGATTTGTTTAATAATTAAAACATGCAAACTGCATATGTACGGCAAATCGCAGTGCCATAAAAGGTAACCACAGCTCCATTGGACGTCCGTCCACTTCGGGCTTATATGGAACTGGAATTTGCAATTAATATCGGTTGACAGCATTAGATAAACGCCTCGTAAACTGGCTAGTCTGGCTTATGTACGTACATATGTGTGTATGAGTACGAGTACTGGTCTAATTAAACCCCGTGGGCTAACTACTCCACTTCCAACTCTCACTCTCTTGTAATGAAAGCTAATCATACATAAAATTTACTTGAATATTGCCAAAGGGCAGTACAGGGTAGAAGTTGATGTAACTTTTGATTTTGAGTAAACTTCAATAAAAACATACCTAAGGGGGGAATTCCAGCCGCAGGGAGGATCTAAAGCGTAAACACAAATATTTATGCATTATTAAAAACCAAAATTAATACACTAAAACAACAGCGATTATGCGTGGCGCATATACATGCAACATAAACAACAACATCAACAACAACAAAATGGGGGTTGAGCTGTGTGTTGTATGTTGTGTGTTGTATGTGGCATTACCCTTTGGCTTATCGCAGTGTTGTACGCTTGTAAAGCGACTCCGCCCCCTTTTGCAAAGGGTTTTTTCATTTATAGCAAATATTTTGCATAGCCCTTTTTTTGTTCCTTTGGTTTTTTTTGGTGCTGTTGTTGTTTGTATTTTTGGTATTTCGACTGTTTGTTAATAAAAAATGCAAACAAAGGGGTTGCTTCACTGGGTCGATACCAGAAACTGGTTCACTGTGGCACTACAGTGGGCAGCGCACAGTGCACAGTGGATAGCGGGCAGGAAGTACTATTTGCATACTGAATACTGAATAAAGGCAGGGTAAAGGGAGGTTAAAGGGGAGTTGCACTAAGCGCATAAATAGACAACTGCAAAACAAGTTGGCCGGTCTGGTCTGGGTTTGGTCCGGTCTCTTGGTCAGCTCCGAAAGTTGCCCAGTTGCACTTTGGTTTCAACTACTAAATTTTCGACTCGTCTGGCCCTGAAAAATAGTTACAGGCGGTTTTTACGTTAAACCCGTACACCTAATTCGTGGGCGATATTGTTGCATTCAGTTTGCAAAGTAAACCAAAGCCAAACTGAAACTAAATACCAGTTGGCATTCCACTCATAAAATATTTAATGTTTTTCTATTTTACTTTGTGGATACTAATAAAAATTAATATTTATTGCGTTTCTCAACAAACTCTTTTAATACTTAAAGCATAGGTTTGTATTATATTTAAAAAATTTGAAAAGTTGACAGTCCATTAACATTTTGTAGAAGTGAAATATTTATTGGAGTAAAAGGTAAAACTAAAGATATTTTAAGATTTAAGATTGGCAAAAAGTTGAAATATAATCGGATTGGTTGTATCTTTAATATTAAAAGAAAAAAAGACAGCAAATAAAGCCAGTAAAGCTTATAAAATATGTTTGAAAACGTTTGCTAAACATTAGGAAAATGACTCTGGATAATTCTTGAAATAAATTGACATGACCTTAAATTGCATTTAAAAATTGGCAACGCCAGAGAAATCCGCTTAAACTTAATAAAGTTATTTACATCATTTTGCGAAATAAAGTTATATGTATATTTGTTGTCAATATTCTTTGGCTCGCGTTGACAACCCTGCGAAATCGAAATAAGCTGACTCCGTTTGTTGATGTTGATTGTCAAAGGAAAGACATTTGCAGGTCGGGGAAACACACAAATATCTTTGCACATTGTGTACGCGAAGGTTTTTCCTTCTTTTTTATATTTGGTCTCTCTTTTTTTGTTGTTTTTAGCTTTGGCAATCTGCGTGAAATGATTTATTCATATTCATAGCTTTTTGTTGTTGTTGCTGTTGCTGTTGTTGTAGTAAGAGAAGCGCAATTCCATTCATTCGCTGACTGACTGACTGACTGACAGAATGCGAGTCGTAGTAGTTCTGTTTCCCCACTACGCCTCCCCCAACCCACCCCTCTATCCTCATTGCAAGCAACTGCCAAGCTACGTTTTCGCAACACATGTGGCAAGCATTTCCCACGGCATCAAATTGTTGTTGTTGTTGTTGCTGTTGCTGTTGCTGTTGCAGCCTCACCTTGTTTAATGCCGAGAGAAGGAGAGAGACAGGGTGAATGTGTGATTGTGGGCGGGGTAGGAGGGCTGCTTGAAAAGATGCGCACTTCCTTCATTTGCATTACAATGATAAGCTCCAAAGTGTGTGTCAGAGTATTTCTTAATTTTTTTTCACATTCTCATATTTGTCTTTTTTTAGTTTAAATCTTTTGTAGTCTTTTGCGCAAAAGGCAGCAGCTTTAGAAACTGGCCTTAGTTATTTATACAGATTCTCTTGATTGCAATCAAAGATAGAAGAACTTTTGTATTTCGACATCAAGCAAAACATCATGTGGAACAAATTTAGCCTCATTTTCAGTTTCTAGACATAATGAGTTATCAAACTGAGCGCTACGCTCATTAAGCATAAATTTGCCATCGATATAGACACTTACAATGTTGGCTACCAAAAATGGATACACATGAATGTATGTGTCATCAGCACACACAGCTACACACACACATTGCTAGCTTAGTTCCAGTTCCCATTTCCACATATGGCACAGCAAATGCCTAATGAAGACATCGATTTGAATTTCGGTGAATTATTATTTTTGGCTCTTTTCGGTTGACTTTGTACAATGAAATGAAAAACAATGAAAAAAACGCCAGCAATTTCTCAGCTAATTGTTATGCAATGAATGTTGTGCCCATTGAGGCTTTTGCCAACGGATATACCAACATTAACAATACAAATACAGTCCATTGAACTTGCTGCGGCGTCATCGACACATTTTTTGGCAGTCAGTCAAACAGTCAGTTGGACAACCCATCAGCAACCCATCATAACTGTGTAGAACTTGAGATTCTGCGTTATGATGTGACTGGAACTTCAAGTGCAGAGTACAGTGAGCATCCGGTGAGATGACTGAAGCGGATCGGATTGGGAACATAAAAGCACGGAGTTTGATTCATAAAATATTGATTCATATTAATTGATTGATTGAATAAATAAATAAATAAATAAATAAACAGATAGTTAAATTGCAGATATAATCATTAATATATTATGTTCTGCATTAAATGTTTCAAGATGAATTCTTAGTAAACTTTTTGAAGAATTTTTGAAAATTTCTAATAACATTTAATAAAAAAAAATTTATTTTATGAAAATTTTAATATATTGCAGAACAATAACTGCAATTATAAAGTTATATTTTAAGGCAGATTTCATTCAATTGTTTAGTTATAATATATTTAAGATCCCTTAACTTATTCTAAGCACTCGCTTAGCACTAAACCTCTTATATCTATTCTAGTGAGCACTTTGAAAAAATATTAAGATATTTTGAAATCATTTTTTGATATTTTCCAATCAATATTAAGGAAGATTTTACTTATTTTATCTCAAGTGTTTCAGTTGAAAGAGACTAAAATTCTTTTTAAAATTTTGTAAACTGTTATCTATATAGGAACAACATTATCTACTTGACATACCCTGCGCTGCTGCTGAGTACTCACTGTACTATTACAGTGTGGTAATAGTGCAACAACACACACAAACACACACACACACACACACACAGAAAGAATGCTGAGCAGCAGCCACTTGTGTTTATCATTTCTCTCGTCTCCTTTTTTGTACAAATCATCAACTTAATTATGCTTATATTAAGGTTTTTATCTGCACGGCGTTGAGTTTTCACATGGCCTCAGTCCGGCAGATGGGAGATCGGGGCAAGGGAGGGGGCTGGAGCAGGCTAGAGGAGGCTAGAGGCAAGTGCCAGTAGCTCGAGTGCAACAACTTCACTTATTTGTAACCAGCAACTGGCGCTGTGTATCTGTATCTATGAATCTGCAGTTGTATCTGTATCTACAACTGTGGCCACTGCGTATCGAGTGTATGTGTGCGAGTGTGCGTGTGTGAGAGTGTGTGTTTGTCAAGTGCACTTGTGGCTTATTTGCATATAGTAGGCACTTTAGTAATTGAATTCAGTTAGCAGCCAGTTCGAACGCAAAAAGATGGAACGACTCACGCGCATGCTTGATTGGGTATACCCGATTCCCCTCTCCCCTCTAACCATGCCACTGTCCCCTGTACGATCTACGGATCCCTTGCAGGGTCCAATCCGGTATGGGCTGCCTGCTTTATGATTAAGTTGAGTTGTGGCCACAATTAAGCAGAACCTTTCTAGGCACTCGAAATGAATATACAGTTACGAAACACAACACAAACCAAGCAGTCAAGTACCTTGGCCAACAAAGCAATATGCAAATGTTCATTGCATGAATTCCAATTAGGCAAAAAGAATGAAATAACTACAACAACAGCAACAGCAAAAGCAACAAAAATAAGAATCAGCACTTAAGTGTGTGTGCGTGTGTTTGCATTTACAAATAGTCTAAAGTCATAAATAATTTTTCCCAATCAAAAATTACTAACGAACCATCGTGCACTTTGGGCAATCAATGACTAAAATTGTAAACAGTTGCAAAGGACAAAGTCAAAAATATGCAAAGTGTAAATAAGAATGTTGAAATTAACGACTAGGTTATACCCTTACCTTAACTTAATTTTTTGTTCTTTTCAGTCTATAACTTAAATTTGATATTAATTTTATATTAGTTTTATTTCAACTGTCAAAATTAATTTACTTTCTGCATTATTAAATGAATAAATAAATAAAAAAACTATTGTGGACTTATTTTGTCTATTTTATTTTCTTATATACTAAACATACTTTAATCTAAGGAAATAGACCTTTCATGTTCTTTATTTTATGATTTTCGTTTACTTAACATTTCTAAAAAAAATAAGGCACTTGAATATATTTCCTAGTAAGTTCAATTCAATACTCATAGTCCACTAAATATAGTAGTTTTTCATTTAGTAACAGTTAAATCTTAAACTAATTCCAATCAATTTGCTAAACGTTAGTTATTCGATGTATTCCATTGTCACTAAAGACAAAAGTATATGTGTATCTTATTATGAGGCACGTTGCACGTTGCACAACAAAGTCATTTTGTCCAGTTGCTGGCAACAGAAATATGACATAAATTATGCATGTACAGTGTACACTATACAATGTACAGGGCTGTTGCAGGTGCCTCATTGTAAGAGCGTTGCATAAGAGGCAGAGTCTCCAGACACTAATTGTCCAAAAAGGACCACCAACACGTCTTTATGTCATTAGGAATGCCCCGAATGCCCCTCTACCTCTGTCTCCTTCTCTGTCTATGTCTCTGTATCTGTATCTATGCCTGTGTCATATTCAAAAGGATGACAAAAGTGCAACGTGACTGCAGTTGCCGTTGTTGCTGCACGTGGGCGTCTTTTGTGTGGCAACAACATGAGGCAAGAGCAACTTTGCATTGGCTTAACAATTATTTGATAATATTTGACACGGCAATTGTGTCGTGCGCATAATTACACTTGTCAATATAAAATGGGTTAAGATTTTATAACATCTGAATGGGCCTTTCTCTGTCTCTATCTTTCTCTATCTCTCTTTGTCTAGCTGCCAGTCACATATACATGTTGCATAGCTGCAGTCACTTCCTTCAACATGACAAGCTAATTGAAATTTTATTAGCGTTGTGTATTCAGTTCTTCAGTTCGCCCCCTTTCCCCCTCCTATATTTCACTTGTAACTCAGCCCCCGCAATAATTTGTAATTTATTATTAATAATTCATAGCACTCCAAGTCAGTTTTTGGAGTTTTTCCTCTTTGATAATTTTGTTGTTGTTGCTGCTCAGAAATGCACGAGAGCAGCTAAACATTTCTGTTTGCTTTGCTTTTCATTGGAAAAATTATCTACTCGTCTGATCAGTTTTCATATAAATTAGAGATATGACCCATTCAAAGTACAAGCTGGAAAATTGAAAAACTGGCAGTTGATAGGAAGTATTTATGTTGTGCTCAGGAAGTAAGTTGTATTGCATTGCAGATGAGGGTAGCAGGTATCAAGATTTAATTCCATTCACTCATTTGTTAAAGGGCACTTTTCAAGTATTCATTATTTACATGTTAATATATTGCACCTGAATGCGATGCAGATTTAGAAATTTGATTGCTTTTCCCATTTAAATAATTGAGAAACATATAATTATTTATTTGTATTTATTAATTTTAAAAAGTAAATTTCATTTCTGTATTTATTAATTTAAATTTATTTATATAAAAATAATAACATTAAAATAATTTCTTTTCAAAATAACATACCGTTCTGTCAATCAAATTTCCCTTGAGTATTCACTGAGTTGAATAAACTTTCTTAATATTTGGCTCACAGAATTTTCATATAATCGTCAGCCTGTCATTAAGAGGATAATCAAATTAAACTCTTGCAAATTAGAAAGACACGTGAGATCTGTCAAGGCATAAGGTTAGTGTCATGTCTCGCTGCAACATGCAACAGAAAGGTCTATTGGACATAAAGGGGGAATGAGACACAGGACAGAAGGACAGACGACAGAAACCCAAAGTCAAACCGAAAACCAAAACCAAAACCCAGCCCAGTCATAATGAAAACCAAACCAAACACCCGCAATCACACACACGTCGCCGAGCTATTCAATTATGGGTGTGCCAAGGGTACACACACACACACACACGAGATGACGAGAGGGGTAGGCGAGAGGGGGGGAACGACAGATGTCATTTGGATTTTGTGGCACAATATTCCGATTATTATTGTTGTTCTTGATGTGTGTTTTGTGTGCATTATATGAAAATACATTCTAAATTATCAATGCAGGTAATTGCAGCTTATCAGTTATGCTTATAGCTTAGAAACAACATATACACACACACATAAGTGTGAGTATTGTGCGTATGTGTCTTTGCAGCAACACACGCCCTTTTTATCAATAACAATAATAACAATTGTTATTATAATGTACTTATGTATGTGCTCAATATATGCATTGCTTCATAAACGAGCAAAGTCAAGTTTTACCCCCTAAAAACCCCCTCGAAACCCCTTTGAAGCTGTCTGGCAATGCATTTCCAGTAATTGCATTTCATTGATTTTTATACTGAGCCGTCCTGTCCTGGCCAGGCTAACAGCCAACAGCCAGCAAGCAGCCAACTTCACAGCTATTTCACAATTTTCATTTGGCTTTTTATTTTCAGTAAATAAATACGAAATCGTTGGAAATGAGTGAAACAGTGTCAAATATGTCATAATACTTATCTAAATTGCACACAGACTCCTTGAAATCTGACTACGCCCACGGCCGGATTCGACTCGGCTCTAAGCTCGACTGCTCTTTAAATATTTTATCGTTTAAGATTTTTAGCCAGCGACTCTTGACTCTGGAGCTCAACGCCCACCCATCGACCACCCATCGAGTTGGAGCTGAAAGCACCCAATAATCGACAATCTATTCAAATGGCAATTTCATATCGTTTCAAGCCAACATTTAAGTCATTGATTTGCCATGCAGCTGCTTTCAGTTAACTATTTTGCCTATTATTATTATGATTCAAGCCTTGGCAATTGTTACAGTTTTGCATTCGTAATTGTCGTACGTTATTACAGAGTATTTTGCGGGAATTGTCAGTTGCCAACTCATAAATGAGCAGCTTGCGATGTTTTTAGGATAATGGATTTCTGATGATTCCTGATTCCTAATACGCATTTGCATTCGTAATGCCAAATGCTGAATATTTTCTCTTTCTCTTCAGTTTTTTTACCCACTGCATTTCTTCAATATATTTTGAAGAAGTATTTTTAAAACCTTTCTGAATCTGACTATCGCATTCTGCAGTCGTTTATGTTTTGTTTACTCCCTGACTTATAGATGAGGCATAGGGAAAATTATCGCCATGATCTGTGGCACGTACACGATAAGTGAAAATTGATAACAAAATAAATGCAGGTGATAATCTGGTAATACTCGTTAAATAAATATGGCTCGACATATTGATAAAGACTAAACTAGATTAACGACATGTTATTTATTACATATTATATTTATATTTTAATTGTAACTCATTTAGTTACAAGTACAACTGTACATTATTTCTTAAAGTATAAACAGTATTTAATTTATTAATATTGCATTTACTGTCAGCAATTCATAGAATGCCAATTCACTTTTTTCTCTCCCCTGAAAATAATTGGTTTATTTAAGCATCTAATTGTCTTTCTTATTTTACTCTGCAAATTATACATTCAAGTGCAATGCCAATGAAATCGGAGATCCCTGTGAAGGATCCAATGTCTCCCAATGTGTAAAATTTTAATAGAAATTATTTATTATATGTTTATTTCATTTTAATGTCTATCTGCTTGTATGTAGGCAAGTATTTGTATGTTATTCAAATTGATTTTGCACTTATCGAGATTTTAACCATTTCATTTTCTCAGAGGAGTACAATTGAGTCATGGCAATACTTGCACTATCAACGAAATTTAGATATATTCTGTGAAACGTGCCGACTAACAAATACCCTTCGGAAGAGCTTATTTATTCCATCATATTTATTCATATCGAATATTTATTCTACACTTTATCAACTTTAAAACGTATCCTTCAACTCGTTACATATTTTGTTATCAAGGCATAATACCCATTCTGACAGTAGTGCCCAAATTCTTGATGTGGTCTTTCAAATGACTTGATGTATGTATGTATGTTTGTATGTACATATGTGCAGTGCAATCAAAGTATTGTGTTTGTTTATTGAATGTGGGCCGCTCTGTTTGTTTATCTAATTTCGGTGTAGAATGGAGCTGTCGAAGTTGACAGTTCCATGCCCATAACCATACACATACCCAGACTCAGAATCAGATTCAGATTCAAACCGAAAACCAGCAAATTCCGAATGCCTGACTGTCTGCATAATTGTGTGCTTAACGCGTGCATGTGTTTGTAAATGTACATATATCTGTGTACCAATGTGTGCGTATTTGTAGTACTCGTATCTATGTAACAACATAAACAACTGCAATGTGAAATAATAACAACAACAACAACAATAACAACGAGAAACGGAATCGAAGCGCGAGCCGCAGAGTGCGCAGATTGCCACGACGCGACGCGACGCGACTCGATGTCAATGGGACGCCTCATATCGCATTGGACACGAATCATATTATCAGCAACCAGAGGACAACAACAACAACAACAAATCCCCAAATGCATCTGACAACAAGAGTAATATAAGCGACAAATTGATAGGTGAGCTTTGCTGACTTCTGAATGCACTTCTTGGACTAAGTATGATATATTTTCTGAGTAATAAATGCTTTTATCATGTTTTAGTCTTACTTTTTTGAATATTACATGTTTCAACTTTTATACAACTTTTTGAACTTTTGCAAATTGGTTTCCAATTAAAATATTTTAAGGTATTAAAAATTATGGAATATTAGAAAGACTTTGTTATTCTTTTGTTGGTAACATGTTTTAATCTCTTTTTTTTTTTTAATATGTATAATTTAAAACATTTATGAAAATACTTTTATTAATTTTGTAAATTGGTTTCAATTTAACATATTTAAAACTAGTTTATTTCAATTTTTATAATTTTAGAACATGTATGAAAATTCCCCAATTAATTTTAAATTTATTACAAATTATCACTTCGCCTAAGTATTGTATCAGTTTTGAAATGTTTTTATGTCTGAAAGACCTGTAGGATAGTGCATTTAGTGCAGTAAGATTCTTTCAAGTAGAACTCTCCCTAGTGAGTCCCATCGAAGTCATTATTGTCGTCGTTGTCTTCTCTATCATATCGCTTACGCTGTAATGAGTTATGTATGCGATCTTATCCAATGCACCGCAATGCAACGCAGGAAAATCAGTTATGGACACGGCAGTTTCTTCTTTTTTTCGATTTCTCTGTTAAGTATATAATCAAAGGGGCAATGTGGCAGGGGCAGACGGAAAGACAGTGGGCAGACGCTGAGGCAGCAACTGAGGCAGACATGAATGCGCCTGTAATCAATGCGTCGTCACATCGAACTGAAAAATGGGTGAAATGACGACAAATGGTTTGTTTAAGTTCAGTTCACTGCTGTTTATTTATACATCAGATTGCCGTTGTTGTTGTTATTGTTGTTACACAGGCCAGCGGAAATGCATTTAAACAAAAATTTATACTGCAATCGAAGCTAGTGGAAGCGAAAAAGGAAAAAGTGGCTCGAGTAAGCGGAATGAAGTTAATTGGCCTGATTTTCATTAAAAAAACAAATATTTTGTTGGCTTCTTTAAGCTCAGCTGAAATGATGCAGAGATAAGAAACCAGTAAGCTACCAGTTGATGACTCTTAACTATCTGTGGATTATGATGCATATCAACTGACTGTATCTTTCAGATATTCAGCATAACAGTGTTTCTTTCAGTTTTGTAATTGAAGTATAACTCAAATATTTGGGCTTGTGTAAAGTAAGTCATTTTTGATACGACAACGCAAAATTATTATTGATTTCGATAACAAGTTAAAGGTAGTCAATAGTATATCTTGTTAAAGTACAAATACGTTTCTCAAGAGAGTTGACCTAATTGACCTCAAGTAGCATTTAAAGGTTGCAACCTCAATTTAAAGCACTTCCAAGGGAAAGCCTGTATGGAGCACGTATATGGAATCATATACAAAGTTGGAAAATCTCTTAAATATATTATCGTATTTGTATTTAATGCTCCATATTTTTTTGCATGCATATTGCAGTTTGCACATGGCCGTGTTTACTGTGGCTATTATTGACGCATATGCGAAATGCAGCCCAGGAGATTTAAGCATGAAATGAAGTAGAGCAAATAATAAGAGTTGCCGTTGATATTGATGCCAAATGAAAAAAATTCAGAAAAAACAGGGAGGGGGTAGAGGGGCGTAATGTTGACTGTTGGATGGGTCAATATGTCAGAACTCAGTGTAGAGTGACAGAAGAAATGAAACAAACATTAAGAACAAAAAATTCAACATTTAATAAAAATGATTTTTTACGTGACCAACTATTTGTGACAGTATTTTTTTGTCCAGTCTGTTTGGTATTTTCCTTGGTAGGCTTTGTTCACAGTGATAACAACAGATTGGTTTGGGCTTGGCCCGGAACGTGTGCTCGGTGCCATCAAACTAGGGTGAGAAAAAAGTCGGACAAACAAACAGACCGACGGACGGACGGATGGATGGACGGACAGGGTATGGCTATGGGTATAGGATAGGGAGGGGGAGAGCGACCTGTCAATTATATAGACAGATAGTTGCCTAACCGACTTTTGTTTTGTTTCTTTTTTTCCGGCTTTTATTGTCATCGTATAATAGAGGCAAAGTTAAAGGTAAAGTGCCGCCTTTCCACGCAAGTAACTCACTTATCCAAAGTTGACACTTGTTGCGTGTTGCACCTCCAAATGTTGGAAGAGGGAGTCTTAGATTTCTATTCAACATAATTTGCGCTTTTAATGTGACTTTTTATTTGCTGGAAATTCGCCACCGCAAATTGCGGAAGGAGAAAACCAAATCCGACACTAAAGTTGCGTTTTATTGGGCCACACAAAATAAAACATCAAAAGGGCCAGGGAATTGCAAAGACAACAAAGATCAAAGTGACAGCTTATAGATCAGAGAGGGGGTCAACTACCAAATGCAAATGAGTCACATCACACGCCAAAGACAAACAAACAAACTGACAAACTAACAAACAAACACAAAGTGACAAAAAATCAACTCAACATTTGACTTAAGTGGAAAATGCAGCCCAAAAGACCAATGGAAATGTGCCAAGCAATGGGCCATCATCATAAGTAAATATCTAAAATTGTGCATAATAACGCTAATTAGCTGGGAAGATGCCTCAAAGCATTGTTAGTTGACTTAAATGGAGGGGAGGGGTTGAACAGGTACAGCGGAAATAAACAATAAAACCAAATTTATGTGACAGAAATTATTTAATAGCTCAATTTTTAAGACCCAGCTTTAAAGCGCCACCTGGTATGACGAAAATCTCGCTACACTGAGAGAAATAAGTTGATCAGCTGGGAAAAAAAATGACTTTCCTAAGGTGGCTAAATTAAAAATCAAAACATCAACATCATTTAACAATTAGTTGACAGTTTCCAAAATGGTCAAAATAAATTTTATTTAAAATTCGATTTTTATAAGATTTCTTGTTTTTATTTTAAATGCTGCTTTGATTAACTTCTAAAATTATTCTTTATTAATATTTACATTTTTATTCTAATTGATAAATAAGTTAAAAGAAAGCTTTATATTTCATCACTTTCAACTCAATTAGGTTTAATTTCTTTCAGTGTACGAAGCATTCCCGTACGTGCTGCGGTTGTAACCACCGCAAGTGTATTTTGTGTCTGTCTTCGGAAAGGCATCGATTTGAAATCCGTTTGAAAGAAAATGAAAAATTAAAAATGTATGAGCTGTATTGGGTCAGTTTGTGGCTGGCAAAGCTGCAGTTTCCGCCCAGAAAGCAGAAAATGCCGAGGAACCGGGAAAGCCGGAGAGCTTCGAGTACAGCTCACTTCCGCTTGTCACTTTGTGGGTTTGGCTTTTGTGGCTTTTGTGGACTGACTTGAAACGCAAAGCGGACTTGACATTAATTCTCATAAATACCCCGAGTGCAGGTCTTAAGAATTTCACTTTAAAATTAATTTCGGTAAGATTTTCTGTTTACAATTAACAGCGAATGCGATGCGGGCGGCCTCTGTCCTAAAAAAGAGCAAGATTTTCGAATTCATTTTCATTTTACTTTGCGTTTCAATTGTAATTTTAATTTAAATTTTATTTTCATGGTCGTACCGGATGCATTCAATCGGATTTAATTGTTTATACATTAACACGCAGACTGCTGGGCGACCGAATGCCAAATATGAGCTAAAAATGGGAGAATAAGACCGTTGATTTTCATAATATGAGCAATTTGTAGATTGTATCTGTGAGATACACGTAAATGGCACACGGATCGTATAAGTAGCCGAGTGGTGCCACTTGAATGGGAATGGGTATGAAATGGAGCAGGGAACAGTTCAGAGGCACTCACTCTTTGTGTTTATCTTTCGAGTTGCATATGCTTATCACAGTGCGCAGTGTAGCAGCTAATTAGCCATGTCTTATCAGTAATTGCAGCCGTCTATTGCCTTTACATTACTAATCAAGTGCATTGTTTACATTTCGAGCATTCTTTCGACATCTTCTAATGAGTTTTTCCCCATGATACGAGTATGAACATCAACATCAACGGCAGCTACTGGTTGAATTGAGTGAATCGTAGCTACTTGATGATTAGATTGAAGAGAACTGAATGTGGAAAAGCAAAGAATGATGAAATGCGAGAAATGCTCATTCGATATGTGAATTAATGTGAAACTATCATCGAATTAATAATACTTGTTATAATAAAATAAATGTTCTAATAATTAATGTTTTATATATTCAACTATTTCTACAGAATCATGACATCTCGATGACTTCAAAATTGCTCAACTGCTGATTCATTTCTGCCATTAGAATTGAAAGGGTGAACGACAATAAAGGCCTGGTGATCTTGGCTACTGTTTTGTATATATTTGTGTAGATATACATACAAGTATATCTATTACAATGTATCTCAAAGCTGCGGCTTTGTTTTGGCTGCAACTCTCGCAGAGGCTGCCTAATTGCTGCCCAGACTGAAGCGGAGGCGTTTTCACTTGAGGCGTTTCTTTATAATTATTATGACAATGTTTTGGGGTCTGCAGTTGCTGCTGCCTTTTTGGTATGCAAACAAAACACCAGACACCAGATCGGAATGGAAATAATGGAAATGTTCGAGCACCAGCTGGCCACAAGTATAAGCAACAGCAACAACAATCAAGTCCGTGCCACTCGATATACAAATGTATCTGAGAGAGTTGTTTCTGTATCCGTGTGTGCTTGGCTGTGTGATGGTGGGCGTAGGGGCAGCCCCACCTCAATTACTGCAGCGCCTCCGAAGCTGAAGCTGAAGTTGCCGATTGCCGCATGCCGCATGCAATCTGCATCTAAATTGATCGTAATAATTATTGTATATGTCGGTTGTTGCCTTGTTGCTGCCGTTAAAAGTAGCTCAAGTGGTTTTCTATTTGGCCGCCGTTGCAGCAACAACATCAACAACAACAATAATGAAAACTGCCTGTTTGGCTTTTTGAAGTCACTGAGAAAAGTGAAATTTTTCATTAACGCTTCAATCGAACACAGCAGACACGGTGGCACGTATGCACATATGTATCTAGATACAAATGTGCATACATTTATGCCACAGATACAAAAATGGAAATTAGAAGGAAAAACAATTACATTTCGATTTGATTTTCGGTTTCAATTGAATTTGTAATTGTTGCCTTTTTACGTTTGCCTTTCATGTGTGTTTATCTTATTTCTTTTTTGATAATTGTTGTGCAAGTTATTTGAATTTTTTCAATTTTTTGTCTTTGTTTAGATATTTGGCTTCTGTTGCTATGTTTTTTATTTTCCACTGATGTGGAAAAATGAGGAAATTTTATTAGCCACACGCCCTTCCATTGAAAAACATTTTTGAAGTGTGTTTTTCCATTTAAGTAGACCGTTTGCCAAGTGACCCAAATTCGCTCTATCAGCTTTGTGATTTATGCGAATTATTTGCTTTGAATACAATAAATTTTCATTTCAAGTGGTGGCAAATGCTTTTTCCCATATGCAATTGGTTCTATAATAGATGGTATCATGCTTGAAACCGAAACGGAAACGGGATAAATGAAGTGCATATGCACTTCAGATACTCAATTAATTAGCCATTTTATGGAGTGCCATTTGGTGGAAAAATTTCTCACGAAAGGAAAATATGAGTTAAACTTGAGTAATGCAGTTGATTTATTTCTATCATTTATATTTATATTATTATTTATATCTATCTCAATCTGCGGCCGGTCGTCTAATCAGCCGTTAATCGGCGGCATGTACGCAGCTATGGCAATCAAATGGCGGTTTGGACATCAACAAGTCGCTCGAGTCTCAAGTCTCTGACTTGTTGATGTCTCAGCGACTCAGTTTTAATAACGTGCAACGTGGCGAATAATTGCACGTACTGCGTTTTCCTTTGAAGTGCAACAGCATCTGCAAGATACACTAAAGACATTTTTAAGATACATTTCAACTCTGTTTGGAATTACAGTCCAACTTCGCAAAGTCACAAGTTTAGCTTCATAACTGCGTTTATTGAGTTGCTTTCAAGTTAGCGAGTCTCTACTGTAGTACAGCAGCAACAGCATTCGCTGATTTTGTACGTTAAGTTAATTTTACTGTCCACTTGGAGGGCTGGTCCTGGTCCAAGTCCAGGCTCTCAATGAGATCAATGTTCGATACGTGTGGAAATTGCTATATAATTGGTGGTGCCACAGCGTGTTGCCACAGCCGAGGAAACGAAGCGAAAGAAAAGGAAGCTCAACTCGAATTGTATGTCAGTAGTTGCGTTTTTCGCGTTCGGTTGAGTGAAAAGACAACGAGAAGGTATCACTGCAATTTGCAATTGCACAGGTGGAAATTTATTTTGATGCCAAGTGCGATAATTCCAAATCATTTATTTCCACGAGGCCTTCGGGCCTCTTTCCTCCTCCTGCCTTGAATTTATAGCCCAGGTTTTCCTTTATGCCTCGGCTGTCCGCACAATGACATTGGCATTGATGTTGCCTCGATTGGCCGATGACATTGTGGACTCATTTTAAAGCACTGCCCAAAAGTTGAAAGTTCAATCCGAAAGAGGAGATGGAAAGCACAGTGGGCAGTGGACTGTGAACAGTGGACAAAGGACTGAGGACATATTGACTGACTCTGACTCTAACTTTAAGCTGCATGTTCGCCGTTCTGTCTACACGCTGTCAATGCGCTTTGGTTTGATTAATTACAAAAGCGCCGCACAGCAAGAAAAAATTCAACACAAGCTGCCAGCAAACGAGGGGAGATCGAATAGTTGTGAAGCTGAATGAAATATATATTTTATTTCAACCTTTCATAACTTTATCAAAACTAAATTGATTTTCAAGCGGATTTTCATTTTGATCATTTTATTCTATATTCAAGTATTTCTCACTTCGCTCAAATCAATTTTCCACGAAATTTCGTCTGCTTGAGCTTAGACCAACTGTTGTGGCATCTTAACACGTAACTGGCCATGTCTTGGGGGAGTTTTGTTGCAGCCCTGGTACATTGCATGCTACATGCTCCTTCGGCAGCTGCTGTTGGCATCCGAGTCGTGTTGTTTACGCCATTTTACACCGCTTGACAAATAAACTAAGCCAGCTAAGACAACGTCAGCGTCTCTGTCGATGTAGATGTAGATGTGGCAGTTGCTGTTGCAGTTGCAGTTGGCTTCAAGGTAACTTGCATTGACATAATTAAATTAATTTACGTGGCAGCGGCAACTGGCGATGTCTAATTGGCAGCGCCAACATATGTTGGCCAACTGGACTGCACTGGCCATTGCATGATGGGAACGGCTCTGCTGTTGTTTCTGTTGTTGCTGTTGTTGGCCAGGCCAAAATAAAAACCAAAACCAAAGACTAATGCTGCTCATATATCATGCGGGCAACCGCAATTAAAATGTCAATCTCTGGCCAGACAATGCGAATCATTGTGGCGTCTCTAACTAGCTTAGTTTTTCAGTTATGCAACACATTTTAAGTTTTTATTTTTTTCAACGTTTTTCAGCGTTTTTGCTTTGTGCATATTTGTGACATTTTGCACAGTTTGCAGCGTCTTGAGATATAAATCATACGCACTGTTGTACACGCTGCGGCGCTTGTCAGCGCACATCGCAATGTTGCAGTTGTTGTTGTTGTTGTTGCACTTGCAATTGTTGTTTCTGTTGCTGTTGTTGTTGTTGTTGCGTGGGGCAGCAGCAGCTCACAGCTGCAAAATGTCAAAGTTATCGCACACCTTGCCAAACTGTCAACAGTCGTCGAGTGTTTGCTTTTGTTGTCCACGGGTTGCATGACCTAATTAATCCTCAAACTAACCCCTTCCCCCATCCCTTTCTTCGGTTCCCCCTCTCAGACCATTCATGCCACACACGCCAACAAATTGCTGCCTGCAAACTCTTCAGTTGCGACTAGAAAACTTTTTCTTTTTACTCAGCTATCCCAGTGCTCGACTTTGACATGTGGCCAAAGTTGCCCGTTCCCCCCGCTGTCCGCTGCCCGTTGCCTGTCAGCCAAATTCCGGTTGCAGATGAGTCACATTGTTGGCAAGTGAAACACTGGCAAAAGGGGGCGGCGGTCGGGCGAAAGCCACGCAAATTTAATTTAAGCTGTGTAAAAGTGTAAAATGATGTTAAAGTGCGACCATCAACAGCAAGGTTAACATGCCCTTTGGCTAATTTAAAGTGGAAGTTGGTAAACACATCTAAGCGTTTCGAGCAACTAAAACGAATCCGCCAAAAACGAGTCAATTTGCAAGCGAAAGTGGGTGACAGAGTGTCTACTATGTGTATGAGATGGGAAAGGCTGTGAAATTGTCTGAAAATAAGAAACAATTTTAATATGTTAGACTTCTTAATGGAGACTTTTTGTTGATGGAAGTAAAAGTTTACAGTTTAAAATAAATTCAAATATAATACACATTTTAATGACACCATTCTAATTTAATAATAAATTAATAATAATAATAGTTTGAATTAAAGTTTATTATCAGAAATCAATTTAAATATAATCAGCATTTTGATTGTATCATTTTCATTTATACATTAAATTAATAATAATTTAAATAAAAGTTTATTATTAAAAATAAATTGCAAATATAATAAACATTTAAAATGTATAATTTAAATTTATGCACTATAATTAATCATCTTAATAAAATTGATAAAACTTATAAACAACTTTTTTAAATTAGTTAAAGGGCTAAAAAATACTATTCGTATAATAGTCCATGTTTATCAAAGAAAGCTATACATATTCAACTTTATTTATATTTTATTTCGATATACATATATTCTGGAAAATACACAACCCTTAGGTCTGATTTAAAGATATGCAAATGCACGTGAGTCAGATCTGTTTGTGCATGGGACTAAAATTGTTAGCATTGTGCAAACAGTCGGCACGACAAGTGCGACAAACGACTGTCAGTCAAGAGCGGCATTAAAGTTCACATTGCGCATTGCTCAGAGCGCTTTTTGGCCAAGCCCCAGAGCGCTGAGTGTTTGCTATTTTGGCCAACGTTGCATCGCTGTCACGTTGCCACCTGGTGCACTAACTGTGAGTAATGCGCAGTGACTTTCATTGAGAAAGTGGCAAAGTCGAAACAAAAGTGTTACAGGTCAAGTTGGAGTTGTTATTGCAGTAGTATTTTAAGGTGATTAATTCAGTTTAGAAGTTCAATAGAGTTGACCCAGTTAAGATACTTGACACCTGGCCAAGGCACAGATACAATTACAAATACAAATTCAAATTAGTCGCAACTAGTTGCAGTAACCTTGTCGAATTTAATTGAAAAGTGCATTGAGCAACTGATTTTTATGGTTTATTGCAGCTCGGCCGAGAGACACGCAACTGCAAACTGCAAACTGCCTGCAATCTGCCATCGACAGACATGCAACGTGCGGCTTTTTGTATCTGCAAGATACACATATTTCAAGTGTCTCGCCGACAGCTGCCTTATTACAGATGCTGTTGCCGATTATTGACTGGCCCCAAAAGCGAGAAAAGCTACAACAACTGAGGCAACTTCATAAATCTACGCGGCAATTTTGACACATGCTGTTGACTGTTGCCGCCTGATGATCAAAACTTTGTGGATTCGACATGTGGTGGGTGGTTGGCTGCTTGTTTTTTGACAGGCATTTTGACACTTGCGGCTGAGCTGAGCTGAGCTGTCAGCGAGTATTTATGGGCTCCTGATAACAGCAGCGTCTACTTAGGCCGCACTTTAATTGCAACAAGTTTGCGGCAAACTGCTAACTGCAATTTTAAGTGCCTCATGATCGACAACCGTTTGGCAAAATGACTGCCGCACGTTTAGCACATCAGCAACAGCAACAGCAAAATACCAACTTGCAACTGCAACTGCAACTGAAAGTTGAAAGGATCGTGATTTAGCAAGCGGGCCAGGTCGCATTGCTGTTGCAAGTCGTTGTTGCTGTTGCTGTTGCAAGTTGGGTTGCATGATGAACACGCATGATGCAAACGCCTGCAACGGACACCGCTCAAAAGTAATTAAAAAACGCCGTTCAACGACGTGGAAAGCTTTCCCAGATAATGGCTGCAATAATAGAAATGGTAATAGCACTAAACCAAAGCCATTGAAAGAAAGCAAAGCACCAAAAAAAATGAGAAAAAAACCAAAGATAAACGAAGAAAAATACCATAAAAGTAACGAGTAGACAACGAAGACTATTTACACTATTAAACTGGACTGAGAATATGAAATATATTCTCTGTTGAACAAAATTTAAATTGTATTGCAATTTAAGAAAAAGTTCCTAATTTTAACGTTCACTATAAATTATTGGAATATTAATAATTTGATAATTATAATTATATATATTTTCAGCTTGTTGCTTTAAGCTAAGAGACTCTCGAAATGCATCGTTATGGAGAAAAATTACAATATTAGCTACAGTTGGCTCGTTGCGGCTGGTAAAACTACTTGAAATTGGCGGATACTCCAGAGAAAGAGACCAAGAAAGGGGAGTGGAGAGAGAAAGAGGAATCAAACTAGGCAGAGGCTGGTCAAATGGACAACAGAGCGAGCCCAAAGCAGCTGGCCAGGCTGGAAGCCAAATGGCCATGGCAATGGCATTGCCGGCAGCTTGTGTTGCCTGCGCCGTGTGTCGATTTGTTGTTGGTGCCGCCAACTGCCAACTGGCAACTGCCACACCCCCCGCCTCCCGTTAGCAGCCCCGTGTTGCAAGTTGGCTGATGGACAACTGCGTTTGAGTTACGCGCACAGTTTGAAATTCATTTATCATTTTATTGTGGGGCAAATAGATGCAGTCATTCTGAAATACTTACTCGCCAGTTACACACACACACACACACACACAGATGGATACATGTACGTAAATGGTAGCAGAAGGTAGGAAAAATCACAGAGTGGCCCCTGCTGGATATATTACCTCTAACGATTTTTAACAGTTTGCTGCCACAAGTTGAAGTTGCATTTAATTTGGCATATTAATTTGCCACTGAGCTGAGCTGGAGACTTTGGAGACTCTCGGACTTGGCAAGTCGTTTCAGTAATGTGATAATATTATAACTGAAACGAGAGTAGATCTTAAGAAATTACTGAAATTCCAACTACTACTGGAGGTAACAATAAGTAAGGACTGTAGAAAATCGTACATAGCAAATTTAATCAAAATGATTTAAGTATTTAATTTATTAACCACTATTTTCATTTCTATGACTATTTAAAATATTCTAAATTTATATTTAATTCAAATCTATTAAAAATATCCCACTTTTTCCTTTTCTATCCATCAAATATTCTCTTTCCTTTTTCTCTAATATTATCGAACCTAAACACTTTTGGGTTATTCGCCTTGACCTCAATTGTTGTGAAATCATCGTCATCTATTTTTTTTTGTCTGTCTTCCGAAGGCGTATCCGCAGCAATTGAGTCTTGAAATCAACACATGCTTCGCAAAATTTATATTCAGCATAATCACAACTTCCTCAGAAGTTTGCAAAAAGCTAAGCTCCTAGCTGTGAGATCTGCACCACATGGGGCCACCCACATGAATGCAAATGCCTGACCTTTTTTCCCATTCCTTCCGTTCCTCCTTCTCTTCATGCCGGCTTGTCCGCGGACTAAAGTTGCCTGAGTAAATCAGTTCAAGGTTTCCAGACAAACCGAATGCAAACCGAATCGTAACTCACAAGCTCAGAGAGCCGAGAGATGAACTACAAACTTCTTCAGTGGGATTCGTTTAGTTCAAGATGTTTGCTCTTTTGTTAAGTTTACGTATTGTATTTTGTGTTTTTTTATCTGTGTTTTTTTTCGGGTGGCCGCCGCTCTTAAGTAATTTATTGTGTATCGGAAATTTTGAATTTGCATGCCAAAGCCATAATTCTTAATTTACTCATTCTTCAGCTTTTATTATGAATGCTGTTGCTGTTGCTGTTGGGGCTGCTCCGACTGCTGCGTGTGACCACAAGACAGCCCCCAATTAACTGCCCCAACCGCAGCTCGGAACCCCGGACTCGGAACCTCGGGCTGGCGGCTTTCTTGTGGCCAAGCGACGTCATGCAGCTGCAACTGCAGCTTTAACAACAACAACGACGACAAGAGCTTCAACTTGAGAACACTTTCAGTTTTTAGACGCAACGAAGAAAATCAAACTCACACTAATTGCTATGATCGGACACAGTTATAAATATTTGAGTTGTTATTTTGTGCGTTTTCAACAGCAGCTGCTGGCTTCTTTCTTCTTTCTTCTTTTCGGTTGCCTCTTACAACCGTTTTATTTAAATGCGATCTTCCATATTTCTTATAATTTTGTTCAGTTGCCACAAGTTGCACATATCACTCGTACGACCATAAACTACAAATTGCTCAACTTTTATTGGCTTTTTGGCAGCCCACTTGACTCTCTGTAATTATGGGCAATTTAAATAAATTAAAGGCGCATTTTTACGATTTACCAAATATTTATTGTATTCAAGTCTTGCATCTTTGAGTGCACTTAACTAATTTAACTTTTCGAAAATATTTACTATAATATTCGATTTTAATCTAGTGTATTTATAAATGATCTCACAAAAGTGAGGATTAAAATGAGATAAATTGATTGATTTATAGTTGACAATTTTACGTTTAGTTTGTTATCGCTCTATTAAAGTCAATAAATTAAATACATATCAATAATATTCTACAGCAATAAATATCAGTTAAAGTCCGTTTAAAGCGTAGTTTGTAAAAACTATTTAATCGAATTCTAATTGCATATTGAACTTTAATATGAACCGAATGCCACATGCAATATGCAAATGTAAATTGAAATTGGAATTGAGGTAGAAATCAAAGGGGCACCCACAATAAATCAATTTAATTAAACTACGTATTTAACATTTAAATAAAATGCTATTAGCAAAGCCAGCAAAATTCGCATAAATAAAACAATTTGCAATACACGACGCCAACAAGGCAACTTATGCGAATTCACAGTCAATGCAAATAGACAAAAGTGTCAAATAAATATCGAGTATTATATTGATCAGCCATAAGATAAACACAAGACATTGCCGGACAGTCGACAGTCGCCTGACCAATGTGCGGCAAGTTTTGTTTGACATTAGAAACTGTCATTTGATTACTTACTCTCCACTCTTGGTTGAGAGGAGTATAAAGGGTAAGGGAGGCAGCATGAGACATCGGTCTATCTCTCTGTTGTGAGAGATTTGACTTCTGATATTATTATCTATATAAACTGCATACTTTAAACAGGGTATCTACTCAGTCGAGCACTTTCGACTCTCTGTTGTTTTGGGAAATCAAAAGTAAAATTTACGAGTATGCATTGTCGAAAACTTGTTGAACTCGGAAGGGGGGCGCTGTCTTATCGCGATTATTTAAATAAAAATCTATTTGAAATATAAATATATTTGGTGTTCAGTCATAGCAATAACATGATAAATGCTTGTACGCAATTTGTTACCTCATCGCCACTGCGAAGAGGCAGCACAAATTTTATGCTAATTTGGACAAAACTAGATGTCGATATTGTTTAATTGAGCTAAAGGCAATGCGGCAAAGCGGCGCTCGTCAGTCAACTGAACGGCATCCCAAATAACACACAAATTTTAATTAGCATATTATGAGAATCAACACAAATGCTCAGGTTGACGAAGATCTTGGGCCAAAGATAAACCGGCAAATTTATGGGACTTTGAACGGCCTCAACGATTCAAAAAATGGCAAAGTCAACACACAATTAAATCAGTAAGACATATCGATTAGATTTAAAAACATGTAACGAACTGTTAATGCTCTTTAAAATTGCAATGGCATTTATTACTATACTTTATTTATTATAATTAATTTAAATGTTATCTTCACATTTTAACTGCTCTCTAAGGTTTTCATGTTTACATTTTTAAGTAATAGTTTTTTAAAGCTTTATATACCCTACAATGTTATTATATTGTGGAGCGAATCTGACATAAATTACGCAACTAAAGCTAATGAAATGGACATTAAAATGTGTTCGCTGTCGCGAATATATTGTTTTCTGACGTTGCTGCGAAGAGGCTACAAATTGTTTAATCAAAATTATGGGAAGATGCTAATTAGGCAAATAAATTTGGCATAAAAATTAATAAACAATTTCGAGTGGAGTTCGAAATACAAAAGATATGAATTCAATCGAATCTGGTCGCACAATGATTAAATTTCACACTCAACTGGTGTATAGACACAATAAAACACAACACGAGTTGTCTAAACAAACAGCTTGCGTATTAATTAGGGCCTTTGATTTGCCGCAACACTGAGTGGCAGAGATTTTGCACTTGCCACAAATAGAAATTCTATGCAAAAACTCGACAATTCAATGCTAATTGAGTCATTAAAATAGATGTTGTTTTTTGTTGGACTTTACAGATGTGTAGGAAATCGAAAGACAGCATCCAAAGGCACAAGAGCTGCTGTGGTTTGGTTAGTATCTTGCTACTGCCACAGACGGCAGCAACAGTAGCAACAATAACAACAATATCGTTAAATCCATCAAAATAGCACGTTTTCTGTGTCCATCCGAATACAATGGCCAGTTAACAGTAGTTTTTAGATAATTAATTTGAAAATAAAAGTCCAAAAAGAGAGGAAATTTAAATTTTAAACACTACAAATCATGTTTTAATTTTTAAACAACGATACGACTACGCCACAGCAACAACAGCAACCAAACTGAAATTTGACTAGCAAAAAAAAAAAAAAATACTAGACAAGATACAATAATTAAATTGTCAGCTACAAACACGCATTTAAATAGTTGAGGAAATAGGAGCCTTATATGGTATGTAAATGAAATATGTGTATATAATATAACTCCTAATCAGATCAGATGGTGCTGTCTAATTTGGATAATCTGAAAAAATCATGAGCATGAACTCTTCATTCTCTGTATACTAAAATCACCTAAGAGCGCCGAAGTCAAATGGGCTTTATTGAGAGAAAAAAATACTTAACTATGATCGATCTTATTTTAAATTCATTAAAATGCTTAAATTAAATAGCACAAATTATATAACAATTAAACGAGTCTATTATTGTTGATAGAGATTTATGATTTAATTTAAATCAAAAATCCAATAACTAAATAAAAGCATTGTTTAAACTTTAATAAGACATTTCAAAAATCAATAAAAATCAAATAATGTTGTTTAACTAACAATCGATTCGAGTTATTATCTCGTTTGTATGGGTATACATTGTATTCATTTAACCAATTAACTGCCATCGAAATTAGCCAATTCTTAAAGCCGTAATATATAGCGTCAAGTTGAGAACAAGCCATCAACACGAATCACATTCATATACATACATACATATGTACATATGCTTATATTTATGTATGTGTTTTTAGTGACACAAGTTTTATTAACTGACAGACAGAGGCCAATACTGTATGTGGCTTTGACTGTGGAAATGGATGTGGATGTAGATATGTATCTGGCCATGCTTTGGCCATTTGTTTTTATTGCTTATCAGCAATTGGCGGCTGCCTGAGCTGCGGCGTCGGCTTCCTCTGCCTTCCAGCTAAGCGTAACAATGTCGTTGTTGCGCAGTGTAGCGCCGAGCTCGATGCGTCAGTTCGTTAGCTGCTCATCCAACAACAACATGCGGCACACATATGTATGAAACCAGCATTTAGAGAAAGAGAGAGCAGGGAAAGAGCAAGAAGCAACTCCCTATTATACAATGGACAATTTCTTTAACTTAAGTAATTTTAACTAATCTTATATTTTTTTATTAAAAATGCTACAATCGTTACACGCAACAAGCTATTGTTAAATAAAGACAAAAATATATTTGATCAACTCTATACACATTATAAATTTTGCATGCTTCGCCCACTGTGCGCCAGCAAAAACATGAGCTAAAACTTTAAGTTGTAGTTGTAGTAGAAGTTGGAAAGACGCGACGTCAACGTCATGTTGGGTATGATTATGCCCGGAAGCACTAATTACCTTATTTACACTTTTATAACTTGGCAGCAGCGTTGCGCATGCGCAGATCGCATATCACATCACATATCGCAGATCTCTAACAGTTGTTTACGACTTGTGGAAGCTGCGGTTGCCCGTCAGTCAGTCCGTCTGACAGTCAGTCAGTCAAACACATTTGACGGATGCTAGCTGTGGTCTTACTGTGGCCAAAACAAAAGTGAAAATTTGGCAAAATATATTATTAGATACTGTAGTATGGTTGGGCAAAAGCGAATCCAGTCTTAATCAAGTCCTGCAGTTATAGAGCAAACAATCAATTGCCATGCCACATCAAGAGTAACCAAGTGGTTCCTCGTCCGCTGTCTTAATGCCTTTGGCCACAAGCCGCTCACTCGACTCGACTCAACTTGGCTCAAATCGACTCAACTCCACTCGCTGACTAGGCTGATAAAGTCGTTTTTGTTTTTGATTTGGTATTTTTGCTCTTTGATTTTTTGGGTGCAGTCAGTGAGTTGGCCTGGCTTTAAGACGCTGCTACCGATTGCCGGTGATTAAGTCAT
Source organism: Drosophila limbata (assembly GCA_963924055.1). Lineage (NCBI taxonomy): Eukaryota > Metazoa > Arthropoda > Insecta > Diptera > Drosophilidae > Drosophila > Drosophila limbata. The sequence goes on along the minus strand of OZ001355.1, from coordinate 15,637,305 downwards.
GAATCAGTTGCAGCTACACGAGTAACGGTTAAAGCGGCTCTAACTATGAATTTCGGTGGGCGTGTGCCTTCCAGCACATAGCCCAAGACAACTGAACCACCGAGCCACCGAACCACCGAGCAACTAAAACCAGCCGACAAGTCGAGTGATTGTCATGCTTTAGCAAAATCAATTTTCCACCAATTTCTTCTCTCTCTATCTTTTCATTAGATTTTGTTATTGTGTGTGCGATCCTGAAATACAAATTTCATTTCATTTTACCAATTGCAATGTCAAGTAAATTTTCTATAGATTGCCAGCAAATCAGCAGCGAAAGCTGACAGTGAAAATTAACATGCCCAACCGGCCGCACGCTGGTTGAAAGTTATTGAAATATATTAAATAAAACATTGTGAAATAATACATAAAACAGGTAACCATAAATTATTCGATTAAAGTAATATAAAAATATATATTTTATTAAAAAATAATAATTTTATCTACGATATTATTTATACAAAAGTTACAAAAATTTATATGGACAGATTTTTAAGTAAAATTGAATTCAATATAATTAAGAGTCTATTATGCTGATATTAAGTTTTTTTTAACGTACTAGATATTTACTTTACTATTTAAAAATATGTATTTTATTGAACAATTAGAATGTTGTCCACGATAATATTGAGAAATTATATCGAGCCAATTTTAAGTAATATTGAAATTAACAAGAACTGCTTAGTTATTATTATGCTGATCTTATATATTTTATTGAAATAGTACCACACTCGTGTGATCCTCTAACATTTAAAGTCAGTACTATGTGATTGTTGTAAATTGCAAGAGAAAGGGAAATGATTCACGCTCATTCGAACCACTGTGCGGACAAAGTCGCAGCCCGAACCGCCTCCCGGGCACATGCAGGTGCCCAGCTCGAGATCTGATGTTGCATTCCTGTGCGTCGCCAGCAGCAGCAGCAGCAGCTCCCCCCTCGACAACAGTTGCTGCTGCTTTGCGGTCTGATTGAGAATTTGAATATTTTCGGGGGCTTTTCAATTATTAGCAACGCCTAACGAATGCCAATTTCGCAGTTGTTGTGTTTGCATTAAAATATATATTTTTACCACTGCGCACGGAAGTGTATGCGGTTTGGCTCTGTCTCTGTCTCTGAGGGATCCGATGGATTTGTATTTGTATTCGTTTTGGGGCATTTGGAACTATTGGAAGGTTGCCAATCCGTTCTAGATTTTGGTAAGTCTCTGTATTGTTTGCTCTGGACAGGGTCAACAAGTTAATCACATTGTGTGGCATGGAATATAATAGAATTCTTATTTAGCTGCTGCTCAAATTGCAGCTTAATGTTGTTCTTGTATAAGTTGTTGTTGTTGTTGTTGTTGTTGTGGCTGCTGTTGTGCTTGTTGTTGTTGTGGGGAATGGGGCACGCGTTGGGGGCCTTAATAAGACAACGGTCATACTGTGTGTTGCCGTTGTTGTTGCCGTCGTTGCTGTTGCTGTTGTTGGCACGGAAATTGACGTTTAAAGCGATCGGCAGAACCGGCCAGCTGTCTGGCCTTTTTTGGCCAAGAAGCAAGTACGCTTTAGCCTTTGGCGTTCAAATTGGCAAATTAAGTCATACGCCTGCAACGGCGTTGTAATTTATCTTTTTTTCAACTCGGCTTTTTTCTTGCCATTTTCTGGGCCTTATTTTGCAATAATTATTGATTTATTGTCTTGTTTGCTGTCAGCCACATACGAAAATACAAAATTATACCAAATTAAAAACAAGAGAATAAGTAAATAAATATATAACTGAAATCAAAGCACCGCCAAAGTCTATTATCACATGTTCGCGAAATGTTTTCGGGTTAAAAGCATTAAGGAAAAGTAAAGTTCTCAGCGTCCAATTTCCCGGATTGTACCGCAAAATGATCATTAGTAAAGGTAGCTAATGATGGGCAGGTCTCAGATCTCAGACCTCGACTGTGAGTCTGACTTTGACTTTGACTTTGACTTCGATTTCGATTTCGAGCTCGTAATTGGAAAGGCACGCACATTAGGGCGTAGGCATTTTGATAGCTAGAAAGTAAAGAGTCGGGAGCGCGGCAACCAATTAATTTGAAGAGCAGTTTATGCCAAGACCTTTCCCTTTTTGACCGGGCTACCAGGCGTGTTCAGCGCATTAATATTTCACGCCTATTAATCGAAAGGTAAACTAGTGCAGAAAATTGCCTAAAGCCATTTCAATGGCTAGATAATGACTAAAATGGAATTGGAATTGGGTTGAACGATAATGGGCCCATAAAGTTGAATATTTAATAAAGTAATCGAGTAACTGGAGCTCCGAATGCTTTGCCATTCTATTTGAGTGAATGTTAAATATCTTGATGCAAAATGTATAATAATGAATGAACGGAAGTTTGGCTGGCTGAAACTTTGGCAATTTGAAGACCCTGAAACTAGTTGCAATTTCCCAATGATGTCAAATTTGCTGACATATTAAACACCTGACCATCCAAAGTCAAAACCAAGCTTTGCAAATTTTCACTTAATACGCGGAAAACGAGTTTAACCAGTTTTTCCTACCCACAGATAGGAGTACGTATGGTAATTTAGCCAAGAGTGTGCGCAACCCAGCACAATAAATTAAATTGCAAAATATTTTTAACGCCTGATTATAGAAAATGTGCTACACATTTGTTAGCCCGTTGTCCGTTGTATGTTGTATGTTGTTCAATGGAAAAACAATTTCCATTTCCTGACAGGCCAGATCGGCTACCAGCTCCCAACTCTGAGCTCTCTCAGCTCCGAGCTGGTTGCTCGGAACAATTGTTGGTTTCGCTTGTTGCGCTTTCTTGCATCGCATCGCAGTTCACGGTTTGAGGCATGAAACCCACTTATCTAATTGCGATTCCGGGAACTGGTTTTTCTTGATACATTTTTCTCAACTCATTAGAACTCAATCATAACTTGGACCGTGTGTGTATGTGTACTCTCTGGTCTATGCTCTCTCTTTTACCTTCACTCTCTCTACATCGCTCTCTCTCTCTCTCTGTCTGTGTCCATGCAATAGGCAAATGTAATCGTTGGCTACATATTTTTCAGACAAGGCGAGCAATTGTTGCCGTGAGCAATTTTTAGCCAAGCCAACAAGCCAACAATAACAGCATCAGCAACAACAACTACAACAACAAGTACGAAACAGAATAAAACACGCCGGACGTGTTCCATAAACAACACTTTGATTACGACGACGCGGGCGCACAAACGCAAATCGATGTTTTCATATGGAAATTGAATCAAAGTCAAGTCGAGTCGCTGCCCAATGGAGATGCAAGCGTGTCGTGACACGCAGGGACACGACTCAGGAGGGAATAAATGTGAAAATAAAATAAATAAGATATTAATATTTAAGTTACAAAAAACAATCATGTTATATACTTAACTAAATTATTAATAAAGAATTTCTAGTTTATTAAAAGAATGTACATTAATATACTGACAGTCTAACATGAAATTTTTCTAAGGAAATAAAAAAACTACCCCATTTTATTTTGAATAAAATAAAAATTTATTCATTTTTGTTTTTTTTAATTATACATTATTAAGCAAGCTTAAATTATAAGATAAAATATGCTGCAATGGGTTAAGTTTTTATTTTCAAATTACAAAAGCGTGAATATTTTTCTCTATGCAGTCGTTAATTTTTATAAATATACATTTTATTATCTTTATATTTCGCTGTTTAATATATTTATAAATATTTTAGGCAAATGTTCATGTTGTAAAATGTTTGATCGTGCGTACTTCGTGCTCGTGACGTTTCGGACAAGTGTGACGTGTCCACCTCTAGTATCTCAGTACCACAACATGACTAGACGCAGTTCGCCAGTCGACAGAGAATGTGGAGCACAGCAGCAACAGCAACAGCAAACAACAACAGCAACGACAACAACAAATACATATCTTGCTGCGCCCAGGCTTACAATTTCGATTGGCCTTGATGGAGCTGGAACTGGAGACGGACACGGAGCTGGAGATGGAGAGACCCATGGCGTCAGCTCTTTTGTGACCAGCTTTTTGGCCAGTAGCCCCCAAGACTCGGTCAGAGCTACAGTCTCAGTCTCAGTCTCTGTCATTCATTGGGGCAGCTCTTTTGTGGTTTTCGCTATGATTATTAATCAATTCTTTCATATCATTTGGTTTGAATTGAATTCCTTACCTTTAACCAAGTCGTTTCTTCAAAATCTGCGGTTGCTGTCTGTCCATCTGTCTGTCCGACTGTCTGTTCATCTGTCTGTCTGTCTGGCTGCCTTTTTACTCTAATTAATTCAACAAAAGTTTCTGGGTCATCTATTATGAATCGTTTTCCGTTTGGCTGCTGTGAAAGGTAGCGGTCATTATTTGCATGTTTATGTTTATTAAATTCCATTTAATTACCACAATCAACTACACACACACACACACACACACAGAGGCAAACGCAATTCAAATCAAACAGAAAATGAGAATAAAAAATATTGTATTATTAATTGTAAATTAATGGAAAATATGCTTGTTTTTGTTACTTTGTAAAAGGGCAAATTATTCGAATGGAATTGTCCGAATGTATGAATGTATTCAAATGCTATTGTAAGTGAATAATTTAAATGAAAATTTCAACTATAATTAAAATGGTCAAGGTACTTTAATAATAACATAGCTGGAAAATTAAATGAACTTTTTCAAATAAATAAAGTTTGACATTCCGCAAGCAAATCGGTTGAGTTTTGGAGAGTTGGGAGTTGGAAGTGAAGAGAAGTGAATAGTGTTGGAAAAATGTACAGTACGAGTTTTTAAAATTAATTTTCAGTAGGAACTTTCAATCAAAATGCTTTGATTAATCGTATAATTGACGGCAAGATGTTGCCGCTGTAATTATAAAGCTTATATTGAAAGCCAAGAATAATGATATTCCTGCCCTTAAATAGCCATGATGAGGCCATTTGGACGATACACAGATGCGGGTCCAAAGTGAGATTGGGGGCAGGACAGACAAGTGGCAGGTGGCACCCCACAGGAAGTGGACGAGAGTCACTGACAACTCGCCGTCCTGTCTGTGGCAGGTGTCGAAATTGACAGATGAACAAAATGCAACAGAGTTGCAAATGGTAATACTGATGGCGAGCGGAAGTTTCGAGGGGACGGAGACGGAGATGGCGAAACAGGGCGTGTTCGACTGGAAGAAGAAGAAAAATGACTCAAGGAGGAGCAACAGAATGCAATTCAAGCTGGGGTTGAAGCTGGAGCTGAAGTTGTGGTTGCTCGACTTCAATTTAAATTTTAATCGCATGCCTAATAGACAAACTTAGAGTAAATGTCAGAATAAAGAGACTAAGAGCTGGCTTAAATCATGCCCACATTTACAAAGTACTTTGGCAAGCAAAGCAACACCAAGTCAACCAACAACAGCAACAACAACAACGACACACACGAGAAAACTGCGGAGTTGGAGTCACGGACACGTCGTCGACGTTGGCCAAGACAAACTTCCGATCACGTTGTAAGTCAGGCAGCGAAATTGCAAAAGGCAGATACAACAACAACAACCAGAAAGGGTCTCCAAGCCAAGAGAAAAAGATGGCAATGGTAAGGGAGCGAGACAGAAAGAGAGAGAGAGAGAAACTTAATGGAGGCAAATGCATCAAAATGGTTAATTGGATCTGGAACAGCAAATGACGAACACTTTTAGTGTTTATGGCAGTAGCCACCTAGAGAACAGAGCAGAGGCTTGCAACATGGGGCATGGGGTATGCGGCATGTGGCAACACGGTCACAGTAGATGGGCCGCTCGATACGAAAGTGTGTGTGAGAATACGAATACGAATACAAATACGAAGACGTGTTGTTGCACTTACAGCAAAAGGAACTTGGACGCAAGTCCAAGCAGCTCAAGTGGCAAGCGTGTTGTACACGACACGCATTAGCGTGAATGAAGTAGTTGCTGTTACTCTACTTTTTTTTAATCGAATCCAGACATTGCATTTGCCTTCTCCCATCTTTCTCTTCTAGTCTCAGACATTGTTGCAATTTCTATTTAAGTGCGCACAGCACCAAAATCTAAGGTTGCACTTGTTGCAGCCTCTAAAAGTTGACCATTATGGCCTGGTTAAGGTTACTTCCGTGTTGTCAATGGTTGTTAAATGTTATCAGCTTATACTAGAGCAGTTGGAGAAGTAAATGAGTTGAAATATGTCCGAATATTGTTTTGTCTATTTCATAGACAAATATGTATTTTTTTCTATCTGTCTCAATCCGTCGCCTAGCAGCTTAGATAGTTGTTTATTATTCTCACTCGAATATTGATCTAACAAGCAGAAGTTACAATTTACCCCAAAATCTATACTAAACATTCATTTCTCAAAGTGCACTCAATGGATCTAGACTGTAAGCAGGAGTTTCTCAATGTTTCCCTATTATTAAAATGATCCTTAAATTAACCCGCAGTTAATAACGATTTGGAGAAGCGCATTTCGGATGCCTTTTGCGTCTTTGACCACCACGGCGACAAGTTGATAGATGTCCGTGAAGTTGGCACCGTGTTGCGACTTTTGGGCTGTGTGCCCACGGAACAGGAGGTCAACGAGGTCATTTCGGCCACCGAGACGGAGGAGACCAGCGGCGTGGTGCACTTAACCAAATTCCTGCCCCACGTCTCGCAGTTGCTCATGGAACGCAAGTGAGTTGTTGCTTCAAGTGACGCATTAATAGATTAAAGCCCTTTTTGTTTAAACACTATAGAATGGAACCGGCAGCGCCTGAAAAAATTCTTGAAGCTTTTAAAATATTGGATTTCGAAAACAATGGGTATCTTACTAAAGAGAGTTTTGGCAAGCTTATGATGGAAGAGGGCGAACCGTTTACCCAGGAGGAAATGGATGAAATGTGGCCGGTTGCCATTGATCCAATCAGCGGAACTATTCCCTATGAATTGTATTTGAATCAATTGATGGTGAGCTGACAAATATCTTAAATTTCGAAATATACTTATTATATCAAACTTTATTTTTTTCAGGTTTATCTTTGAAAACTTTAAGTGGACATTATGTGCAACCAATATAAAACAATAATGCAAAATATTAACGTAATTGCTGGTAATTCATAATAAAAAAATCTATTTAGTGCTGAGTGTGCGTGATTAATCTCTCTAAAGTGACTTATTTCAATCATTTTAGCCATTCAGTTATTTAAATTCTGTTATTTCTGTATAATTTCATTAAACAAATATTTAAAATGTATTTAAAATGGTTATAGAAAAATTACTTTGTAGTACTTTTTTATTTATGTGCTTTGATATATTTACCCATTCATTCATTTAAATTATTAAGTATACGTAATTATAAACTATTCAATAATAATTAAATTCTATATTTGTAACATTATTTGTGTTCTTTTTCTCGTTTGTATTAATTTTATTTAGTTCCTTGTTTTGAGTTTATTCAACTGGGAATATAACCCAACATTTACTGTAATTATCATATTTATTAAGTATACGTAATCAGTAAATAAGTTTTAATTTTTTTATGTTAATAACTTGTCAACTGTTTCTCCCAGTGCATATTTTGTTTGCTGTTCTGTGCTGTGAGTGGTCTGTGGTTCCTTGGCCACTTTGGCTTTGCATTAGCCACACACACCGATTCTCTCTCACACACACACACACACATAGATACATACAAGTCAAAGCTATTGCTAAAGCTAACTAACCAGCGAGGCAAATGCGTTTCAAAATAGCAAGCTAAATCCACACGCCCAGAACCAGGATAGCACATACTATAGTAAGTAGTAAGAGTCCAGGACACTCGGCAATCTGAGAGCCAACTTAAGAAGATGATGGAGACGAGGAAGAAGCAGAAGGAGAAGGAGAAGAGAATGAGGAAGAAGTTGCTGGCTGGTGTGTGGAACGCGGCCAAGTGGGCTGCGCATCATTAGCACAACTAATGGATGTTCACTTTTCTTGGCCAAAGTTGTTTGAGGCTCTGGCTCAAAGTCGTGTGCGCCTGGGCAGTTGGGACCACAACAGACCAGGCCAAAAGGCTGTCCGTCTGCTTGTCTGTAAATTGCTGTTGGTAATATGAGCAGCTAGAAATTTAAATAAATTAAAATACCTCTTTGGAGTTAGGAGAATCTATTGGGTCTAAGGACTGTTGGCAGTGCGTCAAAGCAATGGCAACGGGAATGGCAATGGGAATACTGCGGAAAGTCGTGTTCGAGTCGTGTTCTCGCTTCCGTATTTATTAAATACTAAATACACGCTGATGGATGCACTTAACTGCATCTTTTGGATTAAAATATTTCATGTAATTCAGCCATTCGTGCGGTTGCCATCTGCACGTTCCGGCGCTTTGGCCAATTTGAGTGATTGCATTGCGCGCATTTAAATGGAGGCTGCCATGTTCGAGATTTTGTGGATGCCGCATGCTGCACTCAGCTCTCCTCCATCTCTCTTAATATTTATATGTATCTCTCTCTCTCTCTCTCTTTCGCAGAGTCTCTAAACAAGTTCTACGTGCGGCTGCTGCCGGCACGCCTAATGGACTTTTAGTCTTTACAACTTGTAAAAATTTTTTCATTTTGAATTGCCGCGTACGAAGTTGATTGCGAATTGTCAGCGCCATAAAAAATAAAGCCAATTGCACTGAACTTTTTGACATCAAATGTCTGCCAATTGCACTAGCTTAGACAAAGCTGATGCCTTAACCCATTATGAGCAATATCGTTAGCCAAAACTGAGTTATTACATGTGATAAAAAGTGAAATGCAAATTAATGGAAATATTTTTATCATTATTCTAGTTAAATTAAACTTTAAAACAAAATAAATTATTAACTTTATTATTATTAATTTCTTTGTTCATTATCTGCCATAAAATCAGTTAGAGAATGGAATGTCCTCAATGAGACTGACTGTAAAGAATTTTACTTTCTTGATGGGTTAAACATTCAATCGTCACAGAGTCTGTGGGTCATAAAAATATGCAAGTAATAAAAGAATAAGAATGCCGCCAAATTGTCAAAGTTACTCAACTAAAGATGAACTCTTTTCCTCAAGAGTTTCTGGCGAAATTGCTGAGCATGAATCAATTTCGCCAGCAACTCTGTGGCTGATGATGATTTACGCTCGACGAAGCGTAATTAAGATTTATACGCCATACTTGCTTGCAAATATCTGAACAAATACATACATATATTTATGTATATGCATATATCATGACATTACATACAAACATATACATATTCAAGTTTGCGGTTTTCTTGCGTATGAGCAATGCGAGCTTAATTATTAGTTATGCTCTTTTGTGTGTGGGACATTCAAACTAATTAAGTAGAAGGAATTCCTAAAAGATTTATATGCCTCAATAACAGAATTATAATTGCATTTGTTTTCTGCAAATGAAGGCAGTTAATGAACATCAAATTACAAACTGTCTCCAAATGCAAACAATAGATTGAAATTATTTTCAAATCTTCCCCCAAAGGCAGCCCCAGGGAGATACTTAATGAATGGACTCGGACTCTGTCCATTGATTGATGAAATTCTTCTATTCTGTTATTAATTGCATAAATTCAGAAAATAGTGCATTCATGTGTGAGTATGTGTGTGTGTGTACAAATAAAGTAATTAACATATTTCAAATGTGGAAACTAGTCAAATTTATAGAGGAATTTATTAATGCCGAAGTCCAAAATGCTTGTCTATTGAAAATGTAGCAATAAGTATAGTATAATTTCTAGGGATTCAAGGTGTTTATAATATTGAATAAACTTCTTAAATATCATATTTGAAATGTGATTTTAAATTAATAAGTAAATTTTAAATTAATAATAAATGATAAAATCGTATTCTCAATATCAATTCTGAATATGTGTATGACACGTTTATAACCAGTATGTCATTTAATCTGTTAGTTTTTTACGCTGTGGCTCACTGTCAGCCTTGGCCTTATAAATACACTTCCTACACATCTCACTCTCATTTCTCATGCTTCAAATCTTTGGTTTAATTTCCCCATCTGCACTTTGCTGAAACTTTCAATCAACTTTCTGTTCACTTACTCGCCAGGCGGCTACTTGTTTGTTGAGTGCTCACCGTGCCTTCATTTGAGTTGAGTTGAGTGAAGTTAATGGCCAACTCTTCTCGGCTTAAGCCAGGGCTCAGATGTAGTTGCAGTTGCATTTGCAGTCGAGAATGAAAGTGCATTTTGTATATCTCTGTTGTTTTGTTTTTGGAGCAAACACGAGTACTTCGAATTTGTTGGCCTCACCATTAATTGAATTTAAGCAATGAAATGTAATTTGGATTTTTGCATGTGCCCAGAAATCATCATAAAAACCAGACTGTAAACGTGAAGCGAAATTGCAAAAGGTGAACAACATGCAACATGGCCAGCAAAAGCAACAACAACAACAACACAAGCAGCAGCATTAAATAAAGGAACAAAACCACAAAAAAGAAAATGAAAATATATAAAATAAAAGAGGAGCTGCTGAGCGTGGCCAGTGGCATGCAGCCTGTGCTTGCGTCTTTATTGTTGCGGCCAACTTGCCGTCTTGTACAACACCCAAAGGTATCAGCAGACAAAATGCTAAAAATGTATTTACCACAAAAGCGACGCGACGCAACTGCAGCGACAGCAACTGCGACGCCAACTGCGACAGTGACGCCGCCGCGTCGACGACGACGACGATGACGGCTGCTCTCTGCTCATTTCTGGTGCCCTTAATGGATCTGCAGCACTTTGAGTGATTTATTTCACACGTTGATGAAATGGACAGCAATGGGCCGCATTTTGACGTTTATTGCAGCAGTGGCAAAGCCAACAACCAGCAACAACAACAACGACTACTGCCCACGGCATGTGTTGTGCGCATGCGCAGCCCAGCGACAACAACAACAACAACGAGGAAGAGGAGACCCAGAAGGACGCTGCATGTATACGACTGTGTAGTAACAAAGGGGCAACATTGACTTCGTTATCCAGCTTGCGACTAATAAATAATTCATATTATTAGCACTATTACTTATGCCGTAAGTAACTACACATAAATATGCATATCTTAAATAATTATTTATCTTATTATGGTAAGAACTAATTCTACTATCTTAACTTATCTAACACACTGTGTGAATTACAGTCAACGTCCGGTCAAACTTATCCATGACAAATATGTGAAAAAGACTCAAAATTAATTGAACTATTTCGAAAAAGATTATAATTTTTAAACACACTTATTTTAAATACTAGTGCAACAAAAACTAAGTTACTGAAATAAAAAAATTCAAGTAGTATTTAAGCAAATATATTTTTAAAAGTCATATGAAATATTGAAAAAATTAAGAAATTCAAAGTAAAAATTCAGCTTTCAGTTTTCGTTTTCAATTAGTGAATTCAAAGCGTCGGCTAGTTATATTGTGTTAAGTTGCCATGTTTTAAAATTTAAAAAATGTTTTCTTTTCCAGTTTTTTGTTGTTGTTGTTGTTTCTGTTGCAATTGCGCTGGGAGTCTGGTGAACCTCTTTTGGTAATAGCCCTGCAGACCGTGCGCGCTTTAATGAGGCGCGCTCCTCATTTGGACGCCACGCATTTTGTAGTTTTATACCTGATGCGAGCAGGCTTCATTTATGGGTAGATGGGGATAGGGGGAGATTGGGAGATGGGGAAATACAGAACGACTTGGCTATTAAAATATTTAATTGCAGGTTAATTAGTTAACGCAGTGACATAGGCACTCCACGTGAAATGCAACAGCAACAACGACAACCTCATCAAATGCCAACCGCAACTTCAAGTTGGGCTCAACAAATGATCCATGCACGAAAATGCAACGATGTGGTGCAGGAGATTGTCAAAACCACCCGAGAGAAAAGTCAATTTAACACATTTAGTACGCCTCTTAAAATGTTGATATTTTAATTAGCAACGCTCCGAAGGATTTTCAACAGGCCAACAGTCTAAGGCTAAGGTTTCACCCACTCCCCAAATGTGGCCAATGGTAAGAAAGGAAAGCAAAGGAGAGGTTCCAAGCCATCATCAACAAAGATGTGGCTGAATGTAGCTGAAAGAAAAAAGTGCCAAAGGGCACAAGGCATTGAGTGCGACTTGGTTTTTGTGGCTTTTGTTCCAACTCATAAACATGTAAGACACAGAGGCGCAGAGCAAAACACGGCAAAGGGGGGCGCAAGTACATCAGAAAATAATTTTAAGAAATAACTTAAATAAAACCTATTTAGTTATTGTTTTATTAGATTAATGGCTTTTGATATTATTCAAAAAACTATTAGAACTCATTAATTTATGATATTTATTATTATTAATTTGTCTTCCTCTTTCTCTTGGGAAACCCTCCTTAAATGATTCGGCAACACCTCTGATTCCTAAGCAAAACGTTACCTATATGCCAAACTGCAGTTTTGGTGCCAACCTACAGAGTTTCGCTGACTGCTTTTATGACAGCGTACCCAACTGTGGCAATAAGTTCAAATGCCAGACCAGACTGCAAGACTGAAAGACTAAAAGCCAAGCTTAATGTGCCACAAAGGCAACAACTGCAACAAGAACAGCAACAGCGACTTTGACTCTGACTCTGACAGACGGAAGAGTGCGGTTGGGCTTATACTGTGTTATATTGTAAGGAGTACAAAAGGTTCCCTTGGCCAAAAAGTGGGTGTAGCGGCACCAAATGCCATTGCCAACATTTCTTTGGAGGATCGGGAACTGAAACGCCAACGCACTGACACCGACTTGCTCGTGAGTCTCCACTCCTCCAACTTTTGTGTTATATACTAGAGATGCTCGAATGGTTCTCTCTGTAGTGCTGATTTCTACTAATTTGATTAAACTGATTGAGATTGAGTTTAATAAGGTTTTTATGCAAAAGAAAGCCAGCCACTTGCCACTTGGCCACCTTCCACTTGGCCACAATTTGAACAAATGTTGCCTAATTCAAGTGCCGCATTTATTTTGTAAACATTTCACATGCAACACACACTCCAAACTACAAACTACAAACTCAACACTCGACACTAGCTCGTACTTTATTTAGCCATACCCTCACGATTTGTTGTGATACAAAATATGCCGGCTGAGCAGTGATAGCACTCAACTATTTGCCCACACAAAAGGCCACAGTCACCGCAACATCCCGGAGCAGGAACAACCCAATCAATGGCCACCAGACCCATTCCTATTCCCAGTTCCATTCTCATTCTCAGCCTGAACTGCAATGTGCGTTTTGTGTGCACTTATGCGATCATTTGTTAAGTGTCATCGCACCGGCATATGGGCAAGAAAACAACTCAGGAACAACCACAACAAACGACAGAGTGGAGTCTATTAATGTCACGTCGAAGTCTGAATACCCTGTATAATCAATAACGATTGCTTGCAATTAAAATTCAAACATTTTTGGTGGATTCTTTAAACGGTTTTTAAAAATGAAAACTAAGTTAAGAAAAACTATGTTAAATAATAATAGAAAACTAATGACGACGAACAAGTAACGACAGTGCAATAATTGAATAGGAATTGAAGACACCACACAACACAAATGTTATCCGCTAAGTTTGAAAATTTATGATTTTTAAGTGTTTCTTGTTATTAGAGTTCGTGTAATGTAAACACATATATCTTTTTATGTTAACACACTCCCTGCAGAAGACGAAGGAGGAAAATAAAAACTGTCAAAATCATCAACAAACTGGAACAAATTAAAATGCACAAACATTTTTATAATTTAATTTTACATTACCCATATAATTTTTGATTCGTAATACAGAATTTTCATTTTAAAATTTTTAATTTAATTTAACATTATTAAGTTTAACGTTTAAGTTTAATTAATTATATAAATTTAGCTAACATTACATTAATAACAATATTTATTTATATGTCTCCTAGTGCTACAAGTAAAGAGATTACTTACAAATAATCAGATATGACATAATTATTGCATAATAATTCAAATTAAAATAGGTAAATGAATAGATTTTGAAAACCTCAAATATTTTGCAATTGCTAGGGAACTCGGGGAGAATGCAAAAGGCAGCAATATCTATGTCGAAAAGTTCTACCAAAATTACCAGAATTAAAATCAGCTCAACTGAAGACTCTTCATTAGCCGAACTTGATGACAAACTAAGCAGACTATTCACTTGAAGTGTATAACAACAAAGTGCAGCTCGTAAACAAGCAAAATGTTGTTGTTACTCGTTGTTGTTGTTATTGTTGTTGTTACTGGTTGTTGTTGGTGTTGTCGTTGCTGTTGTCCATGGTCATGGTAAATTTATGCACAATTTTTCGCGCTTTCAAAAAATATTTGCATCATTAATCGTTGCACAGTCTTCGGCTCATGGCGGCATCGCATTGTTGTTCCTGTTGTTGTTGTTGTTGTTAAGTTCGAGGCGTTGTCTGCGCCTAAAACTTCAGTCTGAGCAACAGCAACAGCAACTGCAACATGAACATCAACAACATTGGCATGCGGGCGCTGGCGTCGTTACAACGTTGTTGAAATGTTTTGTCAAGTTCGCAACGCGTTGCAACAACAATGTGGCATTTGCCCTCTCAAAAACAGGCAGAGAGCGAGAGAGTGGAAGAGAGAGAGGGGTATAGACTGAGATTGAGGGTAATGGTTTACCTATTTACTCTCTAACCACAACGGCAAATACGAAGGGGAAGGGGCGCCGTGATAAACTTTGAATTTCGCCAAAATCATAACAGCGTGCAACGCATTTTGCAACCGCAAAAGAGTCGTAAGTCAAACAGCAGACAAAATACACAGTTACAACCGCAGTTAGCCACCTGACGACCAAGTGCACCACCAAGCAACCACCAAACAGTCACCACCCACTTTGGTTGCCACAGCTGCCACGGCACAACTCAAATAGAATAAGTTTTCAGCTTCAGGAGAAACATTGGCAAGAGCCAAAGAAAGAACCGAATGAAATTATCAAATGTTTAATAGACTCAGCAAGCTGAGGTTTCAGCCCTGTGCGTAGCGTATAGACCATCTTAAATCCTCCCTTTTCACCACCGCGTCCCCACCTCCTAATGATGATGGATGAAGTTGCAGCTTGAAGTTGCCCCAAACTCCAAACTCCAGTTGTCCAGCTGAGTTCAAGCTGCGGCTCAGCTCCGCTCAGCTCAGCTCAGCTCAGTTCAGTTCAGCTCAGTCCACAAAATGAACTTGGAAAATTTCAGTTGTTTTTGCGGTTTGTGTCGAAAAGTTTTTCGGGCTTTAGCCAGTGCGAGGGTAGAAACTTTTAAATTTACAACTTCCACATAACACAGTGGCAAGCTAAAAGTCACAACTTGAAACCATGCAACAAGTAAAGTTTTCCCCAGAAAATTCTCAAATTATAGAGCTGGAATATGCGCCATATTCATTTCAATTAAAAGATACTTAAAGACTCATGAGAAAAGTTAAGTTCAAAGTAAGCAAGTTGATTCCTGATATAAAATCCTGTAACTGATCGGCTTTTGATGACAGTCAAGAAATATTCAAGAAACTAATAGTAAATGCAAAAATGTGTAAGTTGCCGTGTTTTAATATCATATTTTAAGCTTTGTGCATACTTAATAATTAATAAATAATTTTTTTGTTTCTAAATATTTTAATCCTTATAATATTTTAAAAGCAATGTTTTCAATAGTGACTGGCGTCTTTAATAATAAGCGTTAACTCGGAATCGAATAGAAATCAGGGATTAAAACCGAAACGAATATCGGTTTCAGTTACGGTTTCGGTTATGTTCGCATTTCGGTTTTCGGTTATCGGTTACGCAAAATCTTTGAATAAAGGTTTCGTAACGGTGAACCGGTTTTTGTATGTATCGGTTTTGAAATACCGGTATGGTTTCGGTTCACAAAAAAATTTTTTTTTTCAAAAAATATAGGTATATTAATATTATAATAATAATAATTAAAAATGTATTACTTTCTTAAATTTTCATTCACACATTTCTTTCATATATTCTTCAGTTTATTTTAAATTTATTTTATTTGCGCATATTCAGTGCTATGAAAATTCGATCATGAATATCAAAAATAAAAATTGAAAATTAAACATAAGAAAATTAAAATCAAAAATCATAATAAAAAATGAGAAATAATTTTTTTTTTGAATGTATAAAAAACCGAAATTAACCCTTATAAATGAAACGGTTACTAAACGGTTATTTCGGTTTACAGAATTTCGGTATTAAGGTTTCGGTCAAATGAAAGTTTTTTTTTTCGGTTACGGTTTCAGTTACGGTTTTAAATTTCAATCGGTTTTTACCGGTTAAAGGTTACGGTTTCGGTTAGGATTTTAATCCCTGATAGAAATAATAAAAAAAATAAATAAAAAAAATGCTGTGGGCTACTAAGCTCTGCTTTAATTCTACACAGTCTTTTCTATCTTCCGTAAAATTCAATATTTGCACCTTTTAAAGCCAATAGATCATTATGAGAACTAACATAGAAAGCTTAATAATTACCTATTAAAGCATCTAAAAAATATTTGCAACATTTCCTGTAAGCAGAACGCACAATGAACTCATAAATTGACGCACCCTCCAAAACCGACAACATAATCGGCCACGCCGCCGGCAATGGCAACGACAACAACCACAGCAACAACAACAACGACAACGTTAGCAATGACTTCGACGACAACAACAACGAGAGAGAGAAAGAGAGAGAGAGAGAAGAGACTCCAGCGACGGCAAACTTGATATTGCAACGCTGTGGCGCGCACTTGTAAATGGCATGTTGCAACAAGCCTAAATATGCGCCACACACACACACACACACTACTAACGGCACATGGGCCACTGAGAAGCAGCCTAAGTTGAAGTCGATGCTGAAGCTGAAGCTGATATTGAGGCTGAGGCTGAATAAGTTGAGCGCGGGCGGCGGTGGCGACTCCTACGCACCATCCAGCGACATTGGAGAGACGCGACAGACACGACAGTCGCCGGATTGCAAGCCAGCCTCTATTTAGCTACGCCAAAGCCTTGACAATGATCGTCATTAATTGAGAGGCAGCCGACGATGCTCCTCGCACGTTTCACGTCGCACCGTCCGATGCAACGGTCGATGTTGGCGTTGTTCGATGAGTTCGAGTTGCATTGGACGTTGCTTTAGGATTTTCCACACATTGTTGAAGGGTCCAACTGCATTTCCATGCAGCTTGTCCTTCAGATCTGGCAATTGTTTTGAGGCAAGTCACTTCAATTCCGAAATGTACCAAAAAACATACTTTTTTATATGGCTAGACTTCATTTCAAATATTTTTTAAATTGTTATTATTTGTATTATTCCTTATATCTTGGTAGCTAAGGAATATATCTGTATATTATTTATGTACAGTTTTAAATTTAAGACCATATTTAAACGGGTTTTGAGTTCAATAAGTAGAAATTAATCTATTATTAACTGAAAATATGAAGTATCTGCAACTGGAAATAACTGAGCATTTAAAATCTTAGTTTTTAGAGAAATTCTCGCTCGAAACACCTTTTAATTCTGAATTTTACTTCAATGTTACTTGCAATACAATATCTAACCTATCTCAAGATAAATTTCCCATTAACTTATTGTAGTATTATTTGTGAACATGATTTGTTAGTGTATTCTTTGTTTCTCATAGTCAAGTTGGTTTCTGTTTCTTGATTGTTTGACTCGTTTTGGCCAGGCGAATTATGAAAATGTGGGCTTGGTGCTAGCAACGACAACAGCAACAACAACAACGACAACTTCACAAATATTGTCATCGTCCAGAGGAAGCCAGGCCGAGGAGAGAACTGAGACCTAAAGCCGGAGACTTGAGACTGAGTTGGGAGATTTGGGCGCTGTTGGCATGCAGTGCATCTGGGATGAGTTTCGGCTGCTTTCTAAATGCGTAGCATATGCCACAGTCAAACAATGTGTGTGTCTGTGTGTGTGTGTTCGCAGTGTGTGTTTGTGTGAATATGTTGACCTTTAGCCCAGAAAGCCATGGAAAGAAAACTGTGCGTCGCATGCGAAAATCTAAGCAAAAATCTGCGCAGATTTATCTTTGGGGACAGTTTCAACAAGCGCTGAAATTTAAGCTTGGAAAACGCATTTTCAAGCTGTTGGTTTATCAGGAAAATTGGCATGAAAAATGGGTAAATTATAGCTTATAAGAGAATCCACTTAGACAAATGTTAAAATAAAAAGAGAAAATATCATATTAAAAAATAAAATAAGATCTGGGTACAATTTGATTTTCGCTGATTCAGAGCGAGTGCAAATTGCATCGTTTAAGTGCAACTCGAAGCTGACGCCAATTTCGACCTCAAAATTATGAAGAACATAATGATGACAGCTACCGATACGAATATGCAACATCGCGCGCCTCACGCTCATAAATTACAGAGCCATAAGGCACAAACAAGATCGAGAACAGCAAATCATCCATCAGTGAAGGACTTGGGGGGATTGGACGGGAAGCTTAAGAAATTATGCCGCGAAATTCTTAGCATGCCACATCAATAATTTGTTGGTAGCTGTGCATTTTGTTGTTGCTTCCACCACACAAAAAAGAAATCACAATCTCATTATGGCATACACCTTTTGGGCAAAGTTCTCTTGTCTCATCTCTCGTCCTCGTCCTGTTCTCCTCTGAGCAGTGGAACCACACATACCGACACCATAATTATAAAGAGCCCTTAAGTACTTGTTAACAAGTTCGATATCTGAACGATTTACATGCTGTTTCTTCTTATACAGCCCCCAAAAAGAAAGTGCAAAGCCGGCATCCAACGGCACATTTTGTCTGATCTGTGGCAATTGATAAAGCCCAGAGGAACTCTGCACACGCACTGTGGATATATGCTATAAAATTGCAAAAACTTAATAATTTATTTTTGGAAATATTTGATATTGTTGTGGATAAGATTAAACAGATTATATTTATGCTTAACTAGATATATTATATATCAAATTTAACTATATTAATATTAAATTTCAATTTTATTTATTACTTAACATTATTAATTTGTTAACCACTGTGCGCAACTTGAGGCATTTTTTGGCAGGTAACCCGACCAAATTGAATGGTTATGCTTTATGACTTATGGAAACCGGCAGCTGATTCGCGAGCTGCGATTTGCCGCTTAAATCGTTTGCCATAAAAATCGAATGCAGCACTAATTAAAGCCAGACAGCCTACAAGACAGAGAGAGAGAGAGAGAGAGAAAGGAAGTGAAAGAAGAAGATAGATATAGAGATGAAGATGGGGCATGTGAAAGATAAGCCGACCGTTAAGACGTGGGCCCCAAAGACGGCATTAGCTATTGGCCATTAGCCCAATAGCCGAGTCAATGCTGTGGCTAACCATTAGCAATTAATTAAAAAATTAGAATATATTACAAACACAAAACTGATAGGGAGCGATCAGATGTCTTATCAGCGGCCACATCGCCATTGACATCCAAACGAATTAAATAAATTGAATATTGTCTGAAATATGTGTGCTTCTCGCATGAATTTGAATGAAAATGAAAATTTGTTCTCATATGAATAGATTCGTAGCTATTCATATTACGAAGCAGCCAGTCAAAAGCCAAAGCCAACGCCAAAGAGAAGCAGCTCAGGCGAATGTTGCATATTTACGAGCTATTTATGCATATTACAAAATTCTCCAAGCGCTCGAATCAAAAACTAGATAACAGTAGCTGACCCTCTCCCCCTCCTTGTCCCTACCACAGTGGGCCCTCGCTATCGTGATTCGTGCTTACCTGGACTGAGTCTGATTCTGAGTCTGAGACTTCTACAAATATTTTCGTATTTCTATTTATATTTTCTTTTGCTCTCTCTGTTGTTCATACAAAACCCAGTTTGAGGCAATGCATGGCATTTGCTGAAGAATCTTTTTGTTATTCTCATTTGCTTCTTTTTATTATATTTTCTTTTCTCCTTCATCTTCTTTGCCTCCCCCAACTCCCGGGCGATGCATTTACTGATAAAGATTTGTCCGCACAAAAGGTTGCTGCCTTCAATCTACAAAATTGGTAGCCGGCATTCAATATACCAATATACCGGACCCACTGCACTTCGAGTGCACACATAAAACTCACATTTAATCTAAAGAAAATGCAATAAAAAATAAAATTCTCTTACCATCAAATTTGCAAATATGCATAAGCAATTACACTAACATTTCTGAGTCAGTTTGGATAAAGCGAAATATGACGTCGAGTGCATTGAACGGATGCTAAAAAGTTTATGGCCCAACTTGCAGTTGATATTCGTGATTCTTAAGTGCTAAATTATTGCCTGGGGATAATAGTATCTCACTTTAGAAGGTGTCCCTGACAGTCTGAGAACGAATCGTTTCCTAGTTTGACAAGAAAATACATAAAGTTATTAGTCTCTTTAATTAGTCTTAAAAAATTTAATGGAATTTCTATAGTATTATTAAATAGAGAGTTTTATCATTTTAAGAGCTATTATTTTTCTAAGAATGTTTAGGACATTTTTCTTCTCTTGCTGATCATTCCTAAATATGACATTCTATTCTGAGACTTTGCTTCCTGCTCGTTATTGTGAGCAACTTGAGCGCCCACTGCCTATCGCTTTTGTCTTTAATTTAGATCCTGATTTATGAATATTACCATAACAGACGCCGCCACCGAGTCATCCATTTGGATTTCGGTGCGATTCGGGATCATTACTCATAACGAAAATCAATTAGTGCAACCCACCCAATGAAGAGTACTCGCAGTTGGTAATATTGCCGGAGTCGGAGTCGGAACAGAGTCATCGTCAAGTCAGCGAGTTGATGAATTGGTTTTAAATCAAAGATAATGCGAGCTAACAAACCCAAGTCCTAGTCACAGTCATAGTCATACTCATACCATAGATACTTCTGCTTGGAGTCAAGACTTGTGTTGGCCAAGTTATAAATTCAAATCACACAACCACGCAAATACGAATTCATTGAGAGCCAACCGCATGTGGGTTGCAAATGCTCCGACCAAGAGTCGGTCCAAGACACGAGTTGCTTGTTCTTATCTCGGCAACTTGGCCAACTTTGTGGAAACTGGCAACATGTTGCAGTTGCTGTTGCTGTTGCACATGTTGCTCTCCCCTCCATTCCAAAAGCATGAAACAAAAATATCAATTATGAGGCTAAAGAAGGACGCCAAGGAGCAACTAGCTCGTATCATATTTGTCGGACATGGCAATGCAGTAGCAGCAGCTGGAGGAGATCAGTTGTTGTTGTTGCTGCTGCTGTTGCAAGTACACATGTTGCTACCGTGTTGTGTTGTCTTTGTTGCTGGCGGGTTGTGAGCGCTATTGTAGCGAGTTTGACATTTGTTTTAGCCGCTTATCGCATTGCAGCCAAACCCAGTCGACTTTCAGCTCCATCTCTTTCTCTCCATCTCCCCCTCTTCACCCTTCTCTCTCGCTCTGTCTCTTTTTGGGCCTTACCCAGCTCTGTCTCTGATTATGCGCTAAATTCCAATAGCAGCTCATTTATTATATTTGTCTGAGAGATTTGTGTGCTGAATAGAACAGAACGTAACGTTATGTCTGGCCTGATAATTTGTTGGCTTTGCCATATAATTGATGCATTGGGGTTATGACATAGTTACCCGATAATGCCAATGTGCATTTCATAGCCAACCAATTTGCAATATGCTTGAGCATTCTGACAAACCATCTGCCCCTTAACCGAGCCGACTGATGTCTATTTGTTGCACGCAACTCCTTGTGGCAGTGGCAACTTGATAACTATTTCAGAACCTGCACTCACTTATTATGGCGAATGTCAATTGCATAGTTATGCTATATATAGTAGGAGGGTTTCAATTAATTTCGAGTGATCAGCATAATTTAATATATTTTTTATGACTACAAATTTATTTCTTATGGCGCTTACAAATCTGTTGTTGTTATGCCCCATTTGGTGTGGTTGCAATGATTTGAATCTTGTGTCAACCTGCTGCAATTGTGACAGTTGGAGAAGCTTAGGCTTAAGCTCCAGACTGGAGTGGACTGGAGTGTGTGCGGAACACGCCTTTAAACCCAATCCAATTTGGGTCAGAACTGTAAGCACATGCCACTCGACTTGTTATCCAAAAGCAGAGTCTGTTTGACCCACAGACACAGCAACATACACACACACACGGATAGATGTGTAGTGAACTTCATGGCTTTGACTGCGTCTCGACAATTTCCCTTTCAATTTCAACAGTAATCAAAACTGTCCACTTTGTGTCATGTCACACGCGACAACAGCAACAACAGCAGCAACAGCAACAACGACAACTGCAGATACTTCAACTGAACAAAAGCAAAGCCCAACAAGCAACTGTCCAGCTGTCAAATACAGCTACACACACACACATACGACAACTTTTACACACACACACAGGCACACACAGATACACCATGCTATTCAATCAACTTTACAAACTTGGGCCCAGCGACAGTGCGTTCAATTGTATAAACGGCTTGTGGCGGATTATGATTTTGTGTAAGCTGCAGATACAGATACAGCGCAGTGCGCGTATCTTACAGATACATTGGGGCGTGTCTAATTGCGCGCACATGTCTTACGCCTCATGGGCCTGGCAATGCCCCCAACCCCAACCCCACCATCAAATGGCATTGCCATCCGACATCCACAATAACTGAAATGTGGCCCATTGTTTCGATCTAGCCCATAAATACATGTCGACCCTACCGTACGGTGGGCATCGCTTGAATGCCACATTTTGAGTGATTTAACGCAGTTTACAGCAGCATTTCTCCATTAAAATAATGGTTATTAAATGTAATATCGCCTATAAGTAGCTAACCATGTACATTATTGTGACTCTGTCAAGAGATGAGTCGGCGATAATGTGGATTAAGTAATTTTCATGTTATTTACTTGCTTGATACCAAATCCTATTCAGCAAAATATTTAATCTTTTTAATAACATAATATAAAAAATTAACATATTTTTAAAATGGCTATTCACTAGAGTGAATAATATCTAATAACATTAAATAGTTATACAATAAATGAAATTAATTGAAATGAATTCGAGTAGACTGCACAAGATTTGCTTTTAAAGATTCATAAAAAGTCTCATTAATAAGTTATAATTTTAAATTAAAATTAATTTAAGCCAAATTATACTTAAATTAATTTTTCATTCAAGTAACTTGCATTCAAATAATAATAAACACGCCTTAGTTCATATGTATGCAGCAAACATTTATTGCTAAATTATCTGTCGGCATGGAAATTAGTCGTCTGTCTGGCTGGGCCTCTAAAGTAAATGCTTTTGGACATTTTTTATATATTTTATAATAGCAATAGGGTTTATTATCCATACCAACGCCTTAAAAGACACTTCAGAAAAAGCTTTTAAGTAATTTCGCTGCCATAAAAATAAATGTTGCGCATGGTAATGGAGTGGAGTATGGGCCCAATAAAGGGCCTCTAAAGTGGCAGGGAACAATCTTTAGTCCCACAAGCACAGGGCCATAACCACTGCAAAGTTCCTCAATTTTTTGTATTTTTATTTTAAAAATAAAAATATTTGTTATTTATATTTTTTATTTTTGACTGTAGGCTTCGTCGGGCATGCAAAGAGGCGCCCAGTTGGCAGTCGGAGTGACGCCAGGGCGATCGATGGCCGATCCTGTCCAGCTGCAATAATTACGCATGCAGGCGGCGCACTCCATTGAATAATGCGAGTGCATAAATTAATTAAATTACGTTATAAAGCTGCAGAATGGAGAATGGCGAATGGCGAATGGAGGGGCAAACTCACAGAGTCCGAGTCCGAGTCACAGTGTGGCGACTGCCTCACGCATTTGTCGCATAATTACGGGGCGCGAATTGCGATTCCTTCACGCAGACCCGACTTTAAGCTCCAACTCCAGCTCCAGCTCCAACTCCAACTCGAGGCGTTGCCTGGCCAAGTTGTTGCTTTGATTGGAAATCGTTGTTTGGTTTTAATTTTTGTCGCACGGCCACCCAGCAAGTGGCCAGGCCGAGCAACTTGCAGCAGGCAAGAGGGAACAGGGAATTGGTAAGAGGGAATTGGCAATAGCCAACCTGCCACGGCAAATCATTTGCATAGCCAGTGTCAGAGCCCACAGGCTGTGAAGGTTGTTGGAGCTGGAGTTGCCATTCGGCCAGCTATCGTTGCTCCCTTTTGCGTTTTCGTTTTCGTTTTTGGCCAACATGTCGTCCAATTACTCGTTTATTCAATGGCGTTTGCATTAAGTGGACGCGTTAATTACGACCTACGTTCGACGTTCCACGTTCGACGTTCGACGCTCCTCGTTCGGCATTTTCTGGCGATGGCGAAAAATGTTAATTAAGTGATATTTTCGGCACCCAGCCAACACACACAGGGAGAGAGAAAGAGAGAGAGCGAGAGAGTGAGAGAGACAGAGCGAGGCACTGTGGCGCCCAATGATGTGCACCTCCTTTTGTCAGTCACTGTAATTAAGTTGTTCTACGAACTACGATGCTTTGGTTTCAGCTTCAGTTTCAGCTTCAGCTTTGGCTTTAGCTTTTTTCTGCTTTATTGTGCGTTTGCAGTGCAAAAGTTTTTTTTGGCTTTCAACTTGTGGCAACGTCAAAGTTGCAGCACAAACAAGAAAAAACTTTTCAAGGTCAATGTAATGTAAGGAAATCAAAAAGAGAGAGAGACAGAGAGAGAGGGAGGGAAAGAAAGAAGGGAAGTTATGTGGTAGTTGGTGAAAGTGTGCAGACACACGAAAGGCATTATGAATTGATTTTTGCCTTAATGAAGTTAAAACTATTTGGTAAGAATTGAAAAAATACATATGTATATACCTTATAAGCTGTGCAGCTATAATTGTATACGTACAAATTAATTTAAGATAAAATATCACAAATTTTAGAACTATATTTGATAATTCTGATTTGAATAAACGAGATATCAAAAAAACAAGCAAAGTAACATAAAAACGCATGTCAATATTCTAAAAAATTCTCTCTAAAAAAGATGAATAAAATTTGTTTTCAATATATAAATACACATGCAGTTGGGGTTAAGTTAGCCAACTATTTTGACCAGAGCTTAACTAGGATGCCTTAAATGCATCATTAATGTGCATTTGTTGCCTTAGATTGTGCGGTCGGATAACACACGCATGAGAATCCCGAAACATTAGACAGAGAGAGAGCCAGCTTGGCCATTCGGGCCATTCACTGGCATTCAACTTGGCTAACTTGGCCGCCAAGTGGCGGCCCTCGAGCAAAGAGTTGGCCAAATGGACATTGAGATGGTTGCCTCCAACTCCAACTCGAGCTTGAGCTCTCGATCTCTGTCTTGGTCTCGTTCTCGTTCTGGTTCGGGGTCCGATTCTGGTTTGGGTTTGGGTTCCCGGACTATCGCGGCTCACAAGCTAAAAGTCTATGTTAACTTTGATAAATCGCTGCACTACTAAAATGCGATAAGCGTGCGAGCCACATCGCTGATGAGGATGGAACCGCGACTCCACTCGACTCGACTCGGCAGACAGGCCATAACCAGGTCCAGTCCCAGTGCCAGTGCCAGCACCTCTTTTTACCCCTTTTTACCTGACCTGACCAACGGCTACTGTGAAAGGGACGATCGTTCGTTGTAAACGCATGCGCTGATTGCAATGCGATAGGCAACTTTGTGTTTGTATTGTATTTATACTTGTGCATAGTAGTTATACTTGCATGTATGTGTGTATATGTACTCCACTAGTGTCCAGCAAGTACTTGCCACAATGATATCTGCATGTCTATCTTAGATGCTCGCACACACACACACTCACGCATACACACGCACACACAGTACTGCTGCAAAAGGCGTTGAGTGGTGTACGCCTGCGTGGCACTGGCACTGGCAGTGGCAGAGTGGCAGTGGCAGTGACTATCTGCTCTCTGCCAAGCCTCCTCCTTAGTCGGCCCATTGCGTGTTGTGGCAAGTCAAGTGCAGCAGCAGCAGCAGTTGCAGCAACTGCAAGTGTCACACACACAGTCGTCTCGTTGGCAAAGTGTGGGCAACCCAGCAAACAATTATTACGAAGGCAAATTTAATGCTCGTAAATTCAATATTTATAAATGTTGGAAAATATGTATTACCGAATGAGTTGTGTGCAATTTCGAAATAAAAGTTAATAAAATCCCTAATAATAGACAGTTTTCTTCCTCTTAATAATGTTACTATTTTATTCTTAGTTCATTTGTTATATTTAGAAAAAAATATGTTTATTATCATTAAGTTCAATTGGAATACATTAGGCAAAACTTTAAATAAAGGTTATGAAATTTATAAATTTAAAACAAAAGTTTTTTTTGCTACTGAATTAGACAGGAGTTAAATTGTTTACTGGGTTGTTTACTGGCGTTGCAAAGTTGTCGTCTCTGGTGAAGATCTCCCTTTGGCCGCTGCCTCCGCCGCCCAATAGTTTGTTCGTATTCTTATCTAGCGCCTTGAACTTGTAATGTTGGTTATTTTGTGCAAATATTGCGTTAATTAAAATATTTTAGTTGCGCCTCGTTGATAATGGACGTCGTTGACGGCCTCGTCGCACCCTTGGGGCAGAGTGCAACAACAACAACAACATCTGCTGGTCTCACTGGCCTGTTGGTGTTGACGGCACTGGGCTTTTGCCACCGACACCTTTGGCTCTTTAATGTGGCAGCGGCCACTGGTCACCGTGGCAAGTGGCAAGTGGCAAGCGGCAAGCGGCAAGCGGCAAACGGCAAGTGGTAACTTGTAAGCGGCAAGTGCATGGCATTTCGGTTTGAGCCTTGCCTTGCGGCAAGTTGCGTCTTCCGTTGCATTGATTAGATTAACAAGTGCCACGCAGTGGCAGTTGCAAAGCCAAATGCCAAACGGCCATCTATAAAAAGTTATTGAAGCCCAGCGCAAATACGCGTCAAATATTTGCATTAAGATGCCAGATAAAAATACAAAAAAATAAAACAAAAAAGAAAAGTTCTGCTAAACATTTATAATTACTTAACGCATCTTATCGCCGTTTGGCTACTAGCAAAGCGCAAACGAAAATAACTTTGATAAAATAAACTGCACTTCAAAGAGCCCCCATCTCCCTATTCCTCTTCCTCCTCTCGGCCCAAAAACAGCCCTGGCACGATACGTAACGCCCCTGGGCCAAGTCAACGAACCCAAATCGAGCGTAACAATATTCAAAGTGCCATTGAAGCCGCATTCACATTTCTTGCTCTCGGGTCCAGTTCGTGCAAAGTTCAATGCGAGGGCGGATTCAATTGTTCATGCTAACTACATAGAATTCGTGAATTGATTATGAAAGAAAGTTTTCAGTTACTAATATAATTAAGTCATATATACAGCGAGAAATATGATATTTTAATTTCGAAATTTTATTTTAAAAATAAAAAGATTTTTTCTCTTTTTTTCAATTATATATACTGAGTCAAAAAGAATTATTTGTATGACAGTATAAAAATGACAATAAATCAATTACTTTATGATTATATAAAACATTATAAGCAACCCTCGCTTTGATTGTATACACATGCTGCTCAGTCAACTCTCGCTGCATATGTTAGAAGCGCATTTCGAATTGCACCCACGCATTAGTTGCAACAAATTTGTAGCGCGTTCTTTGTGGCACGTGACGCTGCAAGCTTCGAATCACATGCCCCATGCCCCTTGCCCCTTGCCACCACCACTATTACCATTACCAACCACTCGGAATCTTTTCAAACGCCAGGGCGGAAGTTTGAGCACATTTGCCTGGCCGGGTCTGTCCTCCCTGCCCTGTCCTGTCCTGGCCCCCATCCAATCCCCGCTGATCCCCCGTCCAGTTTGTAGCGAAAGTAATTGATTTCTTTTATAGTTGAGACAGTTTCTGAAACTGAAATGGCTCTGCAGCAACTACGTTACCAATGCCGTTGGCGTTGCAACTCACACGTTTCCTGTCTGCTGACCTGCTGCCCCTTCTGTGCCCCTCTTAACCCCTCTCTCTCTCTCTTCGAGCTCACACCTAGTTTACTGGCTCACACTCGGCATTGATCCCTGTCCGTTTTATTCCGTTTCGGGCTTAGCTTTGCCGCACGTGTAAATGCTTCAAACATGTTGCGGTTTTTGGCTTCTACACAAGCCCAACAACAACATCAGCAACAACAGCAACAACAACACTTTTCGGTGTTTTATTGTTGCTGCCGTGAAATGTTTTAAATAAAGATTTTTTATTGTCAATGGGAAAATAGTGTTGCGGCTTTTGGCTTTATATCACCGCACCCAAAGGCGGTGTTCCCTTTAATGTGCTGCGGTCGTTTTGTAAGTGTCAAGGGATCTACAAAAAGGGGTTACAATTTAGCAGGAAGCATTTAGACAACCAGACGCCACATTAAGGGGCACTTTCAACTCCATATGGACTCGACTGGACGACAGCAAGGAAGCAAAGACAAATAGATTAAGTAATTAGGATCGATATCAGTTAGAGCCAGAATCTCTAATTGAAATTGATAAGCAGATAAGCTAAATGATTATTGATTGATCTGCCGACTATCAGTAAACAAAATCTATTTAAAAATTGTATAACGTATCTAAGTGAAATTCGATTTTTATCTCATCTTGAACAACTTTCACGCACCTTAAGTTTATGGAGCTACCGATTAATATGACAAGCTCTAATGTTCTTGACCAAGACATTAGCCTGGCTTATTCATTGGATCTTCATGTACCAGTCCCTACTTTCATTTGTAATTCATTCAAAATTCACAAAGCGAATTCAAAGACCTCCGACAACTTGTGTTAAACTTTGGCAAGTTGATATACGAGACCTATAAAACAAAACTCGATTTTGTTTTTCTTTTTGTTGTCTAGAGGTTGAACCAAGACGCCTGCCATTTCAGACTTGAGGCGTTTTAAGCGTCGCCATCAATCTAACTACAAGTGCGAGATGGAGAGAGATGGAGAAAAATAAAATAATAATAATATGTAAATCAGGGGGAACGCATGCCAAATGTTTAGCTAGTGTGACTTTTGATGATGTTTTACATAAATCGAACTGCTTATAAAATTGATAGATATCGTTTTCGAAAAGTTTAATTGATTAATGAGGGCTAAACTATCAAAAATACCCAAACTCAAAATAGTTAAGGTGAAAACATCGCGAGCCCATTAATGGGACCATAATTTGAAGGGAATTTTATATAGATTCCTATATAGAGTGTAGACTCTACGGCAATGTGTAAAAATGCAAACAAACCGCCGACAAAAAAGGATTTATTAGATGCTGCACTTGACAACGTGATGGAAGAGATGGCAAGAGAGAGAGAGAGGGGAGACTCATGAGTTGCTCAAGTTGAAGCCTGACGGCAGTCAGAGTTGCTGCTGTTACTCACACACAACAATAATGATCATCATAATCATAATCAGAGTCATCATCATCATGATATGATGACTGAGGCAGAGGCAGAGGCAGCAGCAATGTCTGTGATTTGATTTGCTTATAAGACTCATACAGCGCAGTGTTGCACATGTGGCAGGCAACATTTATATGCAACATACGGCCTGCCAACGTGTGTTTTGTGGCTGCTGATGAATGCCAATGCATTGCTGTTGCTGTTGTCCACGTTGTTGTTGGGGTTTCACAAGTGCCAAATGTCCCTCTAGCCCTGCCTGCAACTCTGACTCCTTCTGACTCCGACTATGTGCGTCACGGCAGTGTGGCAGTGTGGCGGTGTGGGCGTGGCAAGCACTCAGCAACGCGACTTGACTCCCACTTGAATTTGCATTACAAAGGCAACACAAATTGCGCGCTGCTCTTTGTGCTGCTCGGCAGCTGCAGCTCCTCACAAGTTCTGGGCAGATTCCTTGAAAACGAGGTGTGTTCCAGGAGTTCTTGAAAAAAAAGAGAGTTAAACACAGATAAAATGGACAAACAACAAAATTTTAAATTAATTTACATAAGTAAAACCAATTAACTAATAATGGAAATATTAATTTTTAACCTAAATAATATTAAGTAATGTATGTTTGCAATAGTGACTAGTGCCTTAATAATAAGCGTTAACTTGTACTCGTAGGAGTCGAAATAAAATT
The DNA here is from genome assembly GCA_963924055.1 of Drosophila limbata. NCBI lineage: Eukaryota > Metazoa > Arthropoda > Insecta > Diptera > Drosophilidae > Drosophila > Drosophila limbata. The sequence goes on along the minus strand of OZ001355.1, from coordinate 15,607,240 downwards.
AAAAATGTAACTTTAAAAAGCCATTTAAATTTACTATTTAGTTATTACTTAAAGCTTATCACATCAAGCTAAAAAGCCCCAATCATTCGGATATTGCTTACCACTTACCTAATTTCTAAAACTCTTCAAATGCACCTCGAATGGAACTTTACAGATTTGTTTGCAGTAACGTAATTGAATATTGAAATGCATTTTTCATTAGCGCTTCGCAGGGCCAACAGGCCCAGCAACAACAACAACAACAACCACAACAACAACTTGGCGAAGGCTAGAAAAATTGCGTATAATGAAAATTCAATTAAACTTTATTACCTTTTGGTTGCACTTGCTTAACCTCAGCTTTCACAACTTTAACCGCGATGGGATTTGTGGGCCATTTGTTGCATTAATTCTAAAGCAGCTGCTAGCGGGCCAAGTTCCTTAGCTTGTTACCAACACCAACACCAACACAGACAACAACGCCCAATTCCCGACACCAACATCAACTTTAGATATTCCCCGAACCAAAAAGCAGCCCAGACTCTTCTCATTCCTCGCATTTCCATTCTATCCAGGCAACAGTTTGTAAATTGCACGCTTTTGTTCACATTTTCCGCAGAAAGTTTTTCTTTTTAACATTTTCCAACCGGGTGTTGTTGTTGTTGCTCGTTGTTGTTGGCTGTTGGCTGTTGCCAAGACGACAGCCAAACACCTTCATATCTTTTAATGAGAATAAATTGATGTTTTGGGCATTTTGTAAAGCTGCCGCTTGTTGCACAGCTATTTGTATAGAATATAAACTTTGCTGAAAGCTAAAGCAACATCATTGTTGTTGTGGTTGTTGTTGCTGTTGCTGCTGTTGCTGCTGTTGCTGTTGCATATTGACAGCTACTAAGAGAGTGTGGCTGGCAAATTTGCTGTTAATCATTGTGTCGACGCTTGGGGGCATTAAAGAGTGTTGCAACTAGTGCAAAGAGTCCTCAAGAGCCTGAGGAATAAAGGAAGTTGTTAGGTTATTGATAGTCACACCTGACAAAGTGACCAAAGAGCACAAGCTAGTAATAATCAACAGAATTTAAAGTATACAAAAAAGGTAGAAAATTAAGAGATGATTCATTAATTTAAAGAAATAAACTGAAATGCTCACAGTCATATTTCGAATTCTCTAATTGACATTCAGTCTTATATCCTTGAACTTCCTCAGTAATAAGCTGTGCAATATCCATGGTTCATTAGATTATCCACTTAAAACTTCTCGCTCGTCAGACGCTAATAGATGTCTTTTACTTAGTTAGTTACCTACTTAGTGAGTCCGCCTTTGGACAAAGTAGGCAAATTGCAGCAGCAGCAATAACAAGGTCCCTTTTAGCCATTGCAAGCGCCATTAAATGGGTGGCGAGTGGATGGAGCTAAGAAGAGTAGAGAGTGAGAGACTATTAAGAATGCACTGCAATGAATATATATTTCAGGCATTTCAAACATTAAATAAATGACAGCCTGACTGACTTGCTCCACTTTCCGCCAGAGCAGAGGCAGAATCAGAGTCGAGTCAGAGATAACGCAATGATATTGACCCAAAGAACTCAACTCAAATCAAGTCGACCCGCCGCAATGTGAGTCGAGATTCAGTTGAACTGAAAACTGAAAGCTGAAAGCAAAAATCTCTGAAATGTGAACAGTGGAAACAGAAATGACTGAAACCGGGCGCAACTGCAATGCAAAAAGTTGAAACTTATTATAATTTTAATGCAAAACATTATGCGAAAGTATAAAATTATATATCTTTGCAACGCCAGTTGCCCAGTTGCCAACTCCAACTGCAGCTCTGTGGCCATAATTTTAAATGGCCAGCAACAACGGCAACAATTGCTGCGGCAACAGCAACAGCAGCAACAACAGCAGCAACAACAGCAGCAGCAGCAGCCGCAAAGAATCAACTGTCATAATGACAGTTCTCTGTTTACGCCATCAGCCACTTGGACTTGGACTTGTTGCCGTATACGAGCACAACTTTCCCGCTAACACAGCCCCCTCCCATCGCCCCAATCCCCTCCTCACTCCCCTCTCTGCTGTTGATCCACTGCTGACTTCTAATGGAAATTATAATGTGCATTGCATTTGCTGACGTCGCTTCAGTTGCTGCCGTGGCTGTTGCTTTGTTGTTGCTGTTGTTCTTGCTGTTGTTGTTGTTGTTATTGCGGCTGCTGTCTAACTGCGCGCCAAAAATTTGCTGTTGTTTATCAGTTGTAACCACTTGGGAATAGATCTAGGGGTCCATTAGTTATGGCATTATTTAGAACTAGTTTAAAAGTAATTTAACAATACAATAAGGTGATATAATTTACTGAGGTGTTTTATTATACCCGTTACTTATTAAAAATAAGTAAAAGGGGATATTGTATTCGTTGCAATGTATGTAACAGGGAGAAGGAAGCATCTCCGACCCTATAAAGTATATATATTCTTGATCAGCATCAACAGCCGAGTCAATATAGCCATGTCCGTCTGTCCGTCCGTCCGTCTGTCCGTCTGTCCGTCCGTCCGTCTGTCCGTCTGTCCGTCTGTGTGAGCGCCTAGATCTCAGAGACTATAAGAGCTAGAGCAACCAAATTTTGCACACAGATTTCTATAAACCCCACGCAGGTCAAGTTTGTTTCAAAATTTTGCCACGCCCCTTTCCGCCTCCGTAAATCGCGAAAATATTAGTTTTTTTTAAACGGTGAACGTTAGCTATTATTATTACCTATCATCCTACTAAATCCCAACAAGATCGGACGAAGATAAAGGTGGTACTGGCTGATTAAAGCTTTTAAGCAATAAAAGTGCCTAAAAGCATGCAATAAAAACAAAAGTTTCATTTATTTAGGTAAGTAACGGGTATCCTATAGTCGGGAGCTCGACTATAGCCTTTCCCACTTGTTTAGGAAACACAAGTTTTAAAACCGTTTCTGCTTTATTTACTTAATGTGTCCCTATTGTTCAATTTAACTTTAATTACTATACATAATAATTGATAGCAAACTAAAAATTTTGCTTTCAAATTTCGTTAATTTAACTATCTATCAAATAGCCATAGGTATTAAGAGAAAATGATTGATTTAATATAGTTTAAGATTTGACATTAACTTCAATGCACTTTCCATTAGTTAATAAATCCCTCGTTTAGACATTGAAAGCAACCTAACAACCATCTCTTTCTGAGTGTACGCCTAGGGTATTCTCCATTCGTTCTGTTAATAAATGCTCCAATCCAAGTTAGTTTTTCTTTGTGGTCCAACAACGTGCATTCTCGCATATAGCTGCATGCCATGGCAGTCAGTCAGTCAGTCAGCTCAGTTAGTCCAGTCAGTTGAACCAGTTGACTTGATTAGGGGCCTGTCCGGCTGACTCCCTGACTGCCTGACTGACTGACTGACTCTGACTGCCTAGCTGCCTCTCTGACTGGCGCTCTTCAAGCTGACTCCTTTTGTTGGCCAACGCGATAACGCGCCGAAATGTCAATAAAAACTAAAGCCACACGGGCATCGCCTTGACTCTCGAGTGCCGAGCGATGGCCTTAAATTTCGAAAAATACTCAGACTCTAGGCAAAAACCCAAACACAAATCCAAAAACGATGCCTCGTTGCCCGTGCGGAGCGAGCATTTGAGTGACGTTGCGCTACTTGGCTGACTGCCTGACTGACAACAACAACAACAACAACAGCAGCAGCAGCAACAACAGCTATAATCTTGTTTAGCCTTGCCATTGTTAGCTGGTTTCAAATTCTGTTTTTTTCTTAATATTTATTTTGATGTGCGATAGATTCGTTTAGACAGGTGAAAGGCTAAATTGTCAATTTGCAAGCGCAGAACCAAAACCCAAAACCAAAATCCAGCCAAGCAAATCTTAAGTCAACTCTTAGATACTCTGTCGAGAGTTAATATGTACTTAAGAACTTATAACTGGACAGATGGATAGATAGATAAAATTATAGATAGGGAGATATATACAAATAATTTCGCCTACTTTAAGATACCCTACATAGGTGGCTTCAAATACAGGGTATTATAATTGGTTCTGACTGGTAAACTGACCAAATGGAGACTCTTGTTCGTTGTGCGCTCGTTGACTTATTTTTGATTGGACCAACATTTTCATTTCACTATATTGTTAGTTTTGGGCTCCAACTGTGCTTGTACAGAGCCTTTTGTTTAGGCCAACAACGAGTACACGGACATCTACATTTATCTAGTTTGTTTATTTGACTCTGGTAACTCGATGAGTGACTCCTTGACTGCATTGAGTGATTGGAGATTGGAGATTGGAGAGTGCCAGGACAGCAATTGCATCTAAAGTTGTTGCTGTATAGTATTTCTGTTCTGTTAATGACTGACCGACTTTCATATGACCCTCTCGATTTATTTGGGCTTTTGTTGAATCGACCTGTTCTGTTTGTGCTGCCAATTCAAAATTTATGAAATTTCCCTGAGCCAAATGAGTGTGCTGTGTTCAATCAAGCTGAGTGCAGTGGAAAGTCGGCTGTCAAATGCAGTTTTCCAAATTAGAACATAACCAGCTCTGACAATTTGCATCTTTTGTAATTGCTATCAATTAAACAAATATTTTTCAGTATCTATCTCAATCAATCTCATTCGGGCTTAGCGATGTAAAAACACATCGAAAATTCGACAGGTCGATTTTCGACCTAGGAACTCTAAAAGTCAAAATATACGTAAGAGTACGAGGGTATTTTATATTTAAAATTAGGTTTTTTGCGGATTTTATATTTTAACAGAATCTCGATTTACAGTTTAGATATCCTTAAACGTCCTTACATTAAATTATATCTTCTTTATTACGGCCACGTTATATTCAAATGATGTGTGAAATAAATCGCTGACGTCCATTTGAATATCTATTCTGCTAACATTTAACCCAGACACAAATCTGCACAGAGTGAAGTTGACTTTTTGAATTTATATTGTGTACATTTTATACGCTGCTTATGGGTCGCTTATACGGATATGTGTATTTGTGTATGTGTGCGTGAGTGTGTGTGTACGAATAACGACCTTATAAACAAGTTCAGAGTACCATCCGCTCGAGCCACAAACAACAAATGCGAGCCGAGTGCATTTTGTGCTCTTTTGCTAGCCACGTTTGTTAGTTTTGCGATGCATCGTTTAATTTTAACGCTCAATTTAAAATGTTTTATGCAGCAGCGCGAACTCGCACAACACACACACATACACACACACACACAATGAGATACTACAAGTAGTAGCAGCCACAGTCAGTTACTAGAATCCACACTCCCACACACACACACACACACACCACACACACATATGAGAGGAGCCTGAGAGAAGCCAGCGAAGCGCAGTGCAGCGCAGCGTAGCATAAGAACAACAGCAGAAACAACAACAACAAGGAGCATCAGGACTTTGTGCCAGGAGTAGAAAGAGGCGGAGGCAGCAGGGAGCAGGGAGAGGGAGCAGTCTGGTTGTCGTCCTTGTTGTGCATGCAATTATCTCAGCATTGGCTTTTTCTGCAGCCGTTGTCCTGCATCTTTTTGCCTTGCAATAAATTAAGCTATCAAGTGTCCTTAATGTACAGTACACTACACTACAAGCAGCGGCCGTGGGAGCTTGACTTAATTTACAATCAACCCATTGCAGTTCAGTCCAGCACCCATTGCCCCTCCTTCATCCCCTCGTGTCTCCCAGACATAATAATGCAAAGTATCTCACAGTCAGTCGGCAATTATAAAGTTTTTATTTATATAAGCATTTCAAGCATAAAGCGATCGCCGAGTGCCAGACAAACTGCAGCAGGTGTTGCATATGAAAATTATACGCTTCATAAATTTCGCTAGCCACAAATTGAAACTGCCCCAGACGCTGTCACAGACTCTTTCTCTGGCTCAAGCTGAGAACCCAGCCAGAACCCGGGCTCCAGACCAGACCCGGTAATTTAAGATGTTTGTCAACCTTTTTCCAAAGCCATCATGTGTCATGTGATACTTTTTATTCAACATCTTCATAATGGCCAAAAGATCCCAGTGCCTTGGGCTACCTGCGCCCAAATTAGTTTGACAATCTATTGAGAGAAAGAGATGGAGATAGAGATAGAGACAGAGACAGGGATGGAAATGGAGATATCAGGGACATATCGGCAAATCTGTTTTGCGTTCAGATTTTGTGGGAATAAAATGCGCTGATGTCAAATTATTTTGAAGTGTTTGGACAGATTTTTACCTTCATTTTTATTTAGTGTGCAGTTTGCGAATAATTTGATATGAGCCCTTTTATTTGAGGAGAGGGAATGAAGACCTCGCTTAGATTTTTATTGCAGGGCGTTTACTTCCGTGGCAACAGCTGCCAACAACACAGCAGAAGGGAATGGAAAATATGGAAAGGGTGGGCACAATAGTAATAGGAATCAAGTGAAATCGTTCAAAAACTATATAAAAGAAATGGAATAATGCAATTTCAAGTCACAGAAAGTGAAGTATAAAATTTCATTATCAATGCAATCACAAATAAGCCTGATGTACAAAATGCAATTTCACAATTAAATCTCTGAAACTAAACAATTTCTATGTTAACACAACTGATAATTTTCCCGAATAAACAGACTTTAAAAATATCTATCTAGAGCACAACCCTTCCACATGAAGGACAAAAGTCAGTTGAAATTTAACTAAATTGCAGAAGATGATGTATCTGTTACATTTCAAACTACCCTCGTTAAGCAAGGTGTTTTTGTATGCGCAGCTACTCAAATTTCAAAGAGTTAAGAGGTCGAGTCAGAGCCAAAGTTATACGCAAATCATTGACCAAAAGTTCAATCGAAAGTCCCACAAGATGGCTTTGTCATTGTGGCGTGAAATCAAGACATTCAAATGGATGTTTCCGGGGCCTTTTCTTCTCTGAATGTCTGTATCAGTTTTCAAGTTTGTCGTGTTCCAAATTGGTGCTAAATGCGCTGGCGTTTCAATTTTCAGCAATTGAGATAAATCGGAAGTTGCTTTGATGCCATATACCAATACAATACAATTCAGATACAGATAGACGTCATTATAATGTAGATGAGGGCCGTCGTCGAGTTAGAAACAAATTCCCTTCCCACTGCGTGCACCTTGCGGCGCCTCGCATTATCACTCAAGTCATAAATTTCTTGGGGCTATACTTGTTGGAGAACTCAGAACTGGGAACCAGACTGAGAACAGGTAAATACAGGAATCGGACGGCCTTAAGTGCCGTAATTTCAGTTCGATTTTAACATGTTTTGATCGCGTTGCTGACAAACTTTAAGTGCTTTTATTTCTACGCTTTATGGTGGCAGCAAAAAATTTTTTTTTTCTGTATTTTATAAAAGCAAAATATGCCGCCTGAATAATATTTTTTATTTTCTTATTTTTAATCTTTTTTTCTGTTCATTCATTTATTGGCATTTGGTTTGTTGCCTTTTTAAGCTTTTTTGCTGCTAGCTTTCAAGTTCAATTTGGTCTGTGACGACCTTTTTGTAGTTGTTGTTGTCAGTCTTGCTGCCTCCTGCCACGTTGTGTGGCATTCTTAAATACGAAAAAAAAACCATATATATATTAAGAAATATCACAGAGACATAGGAACAAACAAAAGTTGCCGCTACCAGACACGAGCAAATTTATGGAATTTATTTTCTTACTGCGCGAATTCTTCCACAATTTCAGTTTAAGTTGCTTAAAATTCCAATAAAAGCAAAAGGCAAAAAGTGATAAATTTAACAGAATTACAGACGAAATTTTAAAAATAAAAATAAGAGCTAAACATTAATATAATCGCCAAGAAATATATATAAAAAGACCTAATCTAATTATTATAAATACTAGAGTAAACTACACATAACTAAAAGTCGTATGTTTAAATAAAATGAGTACTCGCAATCCCGTTGAATTTGAAGAATGATTAAGATTCATCATATGCCCCATAGTTGTCTGGCATTTTATAGGTCCCAATTGGATTGTCCATCGATTATACGGATGCCAATTTTTATTAAAATTCCCTTACCTTAATGAAAAACGATAGTTGAGGGAGTCCAATTCCATTTCCATTTTCATTTCGCATAAAGTTAAATATTCAGTCGCGCCCACAAGTCAAGCTCCATCGGCTGTACACCGATTTTAATTTCATTTAAATCTCAGAGCGGACCATAAAAAATGCACAATACATATACATTTATATACATATAGTACATACTCGTATAACCAATTGCAAAACCCTCTGCTCCTTTCGTCCCTCCCACTGTTAAGGCGCAGTTCAAACTGGGTTAATGACAAGCTTAACGGCACTGGCGGAAAATTAAAAACTGGCAACAGAAAAATGCAAAGAAAAAAAAACAAGAATTACAGAAGTGGAGGTGGAATAATGTCAGGCTAAGCCCAGGTGAAGGTTTCAATAGCAACCGCCGCAGCATAGAAAAGTATGAAATATTGAACAGAGAAAAGCCAGTGAAAAGCGAAAATATTGTTTACCATTGTGGCTTTTCTGCCCTTTCCGTTTTCTATGGCCTTATTGTCATACCTGCTGCTGCTGCTGCTGGGGAAAATGCCAAAAATGTAATTTAACAAGCATTTCCAAGCACACACAAGCACACACAATAAATAAATGGAAGCCAAAGCAAGTCAAATTTTTAATCAAAATATGTTCACATAAACCCCTAAAAATGTTAACTCCATTCACATACGAGAATATGAAAATAAAATGAAATATATTTGAATAAAACCGAGTATAAATAAAAACGTCAAAAATTTTAAATATTGATTTGGAGAGACAAAATTGTTTTTGTATTAGTAGGAAACTATATAGAATGAAATAACACATATAAATAAATAAGAGTGTGGCCCAAGAGCGAATATATGCAAATTCTAAAATAGAACTAACTCTTTTGTTATCATGTGCTGAATAATCTAATAAATATTTTAAGCTTTAAACTCGTCTTTAAGCCTTACCACAACAATTCATGTGGTAGTATTACAAAATAAGTTTTTAGCATCAAAGTTGAATATCATGAGCACATTAATTCAACTGTTTCTTGGCTTATTTAATGACAAACTTATTAAGACATAAATATTTCGTATGCGGTAGGGGATAGTGGAGACATTTGAGCGCATAACACCGCCGAACTGACAGTCAGCCGGCACCTCGATGACGGGCACCGAACATCTTCTCAATATGTCACGCGCCTGCGCCTCGGAAAGGGCCAGAAACTAAAACTGAAACAGAGTCTGAGTCTGAGTCTGGGCCGCAGTCCATGTCCCATGCATGAATTGCCGGTGTGCATCAAAGTGATTAATTAAAACATTTTTGCATATTACAAGCATTTCGACTTTGAACTTGATGGCGGGCTGTGCAAACCACTACCAAGACCAAGGGAACAGGCCCAGACCCAACGAGTCGCAGTCGCATAACCAACACCAGCGACAGCAACAGCAATAATATCATAAACAACAACAGCAACACCTCACGCAACATGTTGTTGACGTTGCACAGTGGTGCAGATTTAAGTAAATTTTAATAATTAGCTAAAATTTAAAGATAAAATCTTAGGTGTGTTATTGGAATGCTAGCAAATGGAAAATGATAAAATAATTGTTGTAGATATTTCAAGAAATTAAGAATTTATTTTTAATAACTAGCTTTTTATTTTGAATTAACTGTCTGCATGTTAACACATAAATTTATATAATTTTCAGAAATATAAAATATTTATTATTCATTTATGTTAGGTATGAATTTAAAATTACTACATATTTTTCAAATGAACTTTCTGCATATTTGCAAAAATAAGTTCATCTACAGTTTTATAACTTATAATTTTCATTATAATTTATACGACTGTATTTTTGGAATGACCTTGAACCACTGTGCACTGCCTGGGCCCAGAGACTGTTGTCACTCAGGGCGAGTCTTGGATGCGGTCTGCACATGTTGCAGAGACGCCGCCGCTGCTTAAAAGTAAAATTGTGTCGATTTCAATAATGCAAGGGGCCCATTACAACTCACACACACTCACACACACACACACAGAAAGGCAACACATATGTGCGTGCTAGCGTTGGCATTTTGAGCGAGCATTCCATCAAAGCGCTTCGACCGCAAACGCCAGGGATAGCAGGAGGAGACGAAGAAGGAGAAGCAGAAGTGGAGACGGGATCAGGACGCAGGCCACAGGGAGACAGGGAAGAAGGGTGCCAGGCTGCAGAGGTGACAGTCCCGAACTGAACTGAAGCTGCCGACATTGTCAAACATTTCATTAATTAAACATGCGAATGTAGCACATTTTAATTTCGCACAAGAGGCTTTATATGTATTATACGATACCTCGTACCTGCATAAAGTGTGCCTCCGTCTACCCTTGGCTAAGTTCTTACCCTAAGGCGGCCATCGGGCTGCGTGTCAAAAGACATACATAATTTGCAACATGACCAGGAACTCAATTTGATCGAAGCACTCATAAAACTGATGCTCTACCAACAAATCTACATACTCGCAAGAGCTCAAACAAGTGATACATGAGCTTGAATGTTGCCCACCCGACTAAATGGCCAACTGGCCGTTTTGGCCATTACGAGTGTAGCGTGCTCGGAACTTATGTGAATGGCAGGCAAAGTATGTATGTATGTATGTAAGTCAGTATCTCCTAGGGCTACGGTAATAGCATAAGCAGACTAGGTGCGATAATTACCAGAGAGTGGCTGAGTTATTAGTGAAGAATCATTTAAAATATAATATAGACAAAATATTATACTTACGCTAAGCCAAATCGGACTATAGTAAATGGAACTTGATAAATATCTTACTTATCTTAAAAGATTATCTATTAAACTATAATTAAATATGATATTCAAGATGAACCCAAAATTTTGCCTATATTCAAGTTATAGTAAATGGAACTTGTTGTTTGAATTGGATCTTACAGAGTATCAGATGATTTTTTATATGAAACTCATAGTTTATTTATAATTAATATATAATTATAAATTGATTCTTAATTTGTTCCTATTTTCTTTTATTTGAACAATGCGAAACTTTCTTCAAATATTATTCATTTTCAACTTTGAAAACATCCAACTAAAAGAGACAATGTAAAGAATATTCTCTTTATGCAGCCCTGGTGAGTGTGTAGTCTGTACTTAATTTTAGCAACCTTTAAATAAATTAAATAAAAATTATACAAGTGGTGCAGCATAATGAGCGCCCGAAGCGCTTTTGCAGTTACTTTTACCTCAATAGCAAAGCGGCCGCAACGTTGGCCAGGAACACGACGATCGGGGGAGGGGACAGTGCCAGGGATACGGATTCCAAGGGGGAGGGACGGAAAACTGTTGAGGGTAACGGGTAAAATCGGCCACTGTGGCCACTGGGGCAACGGTGCATGTGGCACGGCTGACTGAGTGCTGTGTGTGTGTGTGTGTTTGTTGTGTGTGCGGCTGTGTGTGCCAGGGTGAAATTAATGTGTTGTAAAAATTAATTAATTTTGCAAATTATATATTTTATGCATTATCAACTTTTTCACAACGAACGTCGCATGTGAGCTTCCTGCTAGCCTGGTCGAGTCCGGCCAAGGATGCTTTAAATGAGCAGAGGACAGTGCTTAAAATAACAGCAACAGCTGCGTATACAATATACAAGCTATGGATATATCTTTATATATGTTTCAGATATATCAGATTTTCAGTGGATACTTGCACTTAATGAAGTAAACACACCAGTTTATATAAATGTATCACGCGACTTAAATTCCATTAAGATCGGATCCTTCTGCTCAAACTGTTTTCTGAAGTCCGCGTGTATGAAGTAATTTTTTTCAGGACTTAAAGCGAAATTTAACAGCTTTTTAAGTGGGCATTAAACTTGAATCAAATTAAAGACAATTATTGCCATAAAGCATTTGCCTTCGATTAGCAATCGTATGTAAGTATTCAGATGATGATTTCCATATTAATTGGCTCTTAAAAAATGCATCCATTTCCTATTATATTATCTCACTAGGTTTCAGATTAAAACAATTTATTTTCTCGATTTACAGCAACATTTCATAAGGATCATAAACTTAAGATCAAAGTTATTCAGTCGAATTCCACCAGACAAAGACAAAGTAAACAAATTAATAATTTAAATTGCATACGTATTTTTATTTCAGATTAATCCCACACAAATTACACATTCGAGTGTGTATAAAATTCAAATGTGCAATCCATCGTTGTGATTCTCAATTTGAATGAGCAAAAACTCATTAAGCTCAACGTAAGCTTGTTATAAAAATGTTTATACTCCCATTGTTATTCGTGTTGTTCGGCTTTGTTGGATTTGATATTGGGTTTTGTGCATATGGCACGATAATAAATATAATTTAAAATTGTTTATAGTCAATGCAATTTATAATAAACTGCCTGCTCGCTTATCCCTTTGGCCATGCTCAGCGGCTTATTATTACGTTAGATGGAGGCAAACGACCAAAATAAAAATAAAATACATTTGTCCGAGCCAAAACATTTTCAAATTTCGGCCAATTTCAATGTCAATGGCCATTCGATGCGATGCGAACTCAATTCGGAACGGTTTAGTTCCAGAGTCCGAGTGAGATTTGTTTTAATTGCCTGGACCGACTGTCGGGCCATCTGACTCGACAGTCGACGCCGGATAGGCTGCCAGGAATGCCAAGCAAAACCAAAACCAAGACATCCAAGGCAAAATCTGGCAACTTACTCACGCTCTTAAATCCAAAATTCATATGAAATGAGTTTCGTATCGCTCTCATTGTGGCAGGCAGTCAGGCCAATCGCAATCACACTCCAAATGCAAAAGCAGAAGCTCTTTGAGCAACACTTTCAGAGGCTGTTCTAAATAAATTATAATTTCTCGTCTGCGAATTCGCCGAATAACTCAGCACAAATCAACTGCTTAAGCTTGAGATCTGCTTTCGGCTTTCAGCTTCAGCTTTACTTTATTTTATTTTATTTTACTTTACTTTACTTTTGGCCTTTGTGTGTGTCGCCGTCTCACGGAATGAGTCCATTTCAATTTCGGCACATCAAAGTTTCCGAAATAAATACATGTATATATACTGCTACCTTTTCTTGTTGCGGAGATTTGCGGTGGCGGAGTGATTAAAGGTGTGGCCATACATCAAATGTGCAGCTCAGTCACAAAGTCTGACAGCAAGGCTGCTGATAATTTCGAAAAATTATAATCAAAGAACTCTTGGGAATTTCATTTAAAGCGAAATCCGCCAGCAACAGCTTTAAAATTCGGTTAATATTTCAAACAAGCTGCTAAATACGAGTATTATAGAAATAAAATGCTACTAACACGTACTTAAACACTTCTAGATGAGATCTCAAGTAGTTCAGACAGATCAATCATTAGCTGAGAACTCAATGCTGACATTGACTAACTGCGGACATCTCTCGAATCAGCGGGGAGCACTTAAAATAAGATAGTAGTTATACCGTGACTCTAATAATGAAACAAAATATATGAGAATTTTATAAAGTCACTAAATGTTTTTTGATCACAATTTACTATATTTTATTTAAGAATTCTAAGAAAATACCTCCAAGAAAATGAAACCTAATATATGAGAATGTTTTAGAGTCAATAAATGTTTTTGATCACAAATTAGTTTAATACCACGCTGGTGACGAATTGTCAAATTATTTTATTCATCAATAAATGGACATATTTTGATAAAATACTGAGCGCTTTGTCTGCGATTTTTCATCTATAAAATTCGCATGTAATTGAAAAGCCACATGGCCTGGAAAAACAATCTGTCACAAATGATAAGCTCAACTTCATCTTAAGGATTGGCAGCCAAAAGAGCTTTTCATTTACCCGTACATTTGACTGTCACACGCACACACACACACCAAGTCCAAATGTCAGACACTTGACACTGAAAACTGCTTTGCCACAGGACGCGATTTTCCCCATCGCGACGTCAAGAAAATTTATTAACCAACATTTGGTGTCAATGTCGCGACAATGTCAAAAGCTCTTGCTGCTTTTAACTATGGAGAGAGAGAGAAAGACTGCAGTCACTATATCTAAATACATACATATGTTTACATATATATTTGGTTGGCTTTTTGTGGCAGTTGCAGTTGCAAGAGACAGAGCTCGCTGCCATAATTATAATGAAGTGCAGCGCGCTGATTTCGCTGCTGCTGCTGCTGCTGTCGGTGGCACCTGCAACGCGGCATTTTGCTGGCTTTGACTTTGCCAGTTTTTGTCGACTCTTTCATACATTTTTTTATTACTGTGCCAAGTTCTTGTTGCACCCCTAAGCGCTACACACACAAACATACCGACTTTGTGTTGAACGCCACGCTCGAATTGTCATAAAATGTTGAACGCTAATTGGCGTCTATGCGCGTCGGGAGTCGCAGTCGGCGTCGCAGTCGTCGTCGCAGTCGCAGTCGACGCTGCAGTCCACATGTTCCCCATAGTTCCCCACTTTCCCACTCAACTCCCCGACTCCTTTACCGGCGGCGCTGTTCAGTGCGTGAGGAGCTTGCACGAGTGTCTGAAGGCGCCGCTCAGTATGTGGCGCCTTGGCTGTCACTTCTTCTTCTTCTGTTGCACACTGCTCGCCAGTGCTTTAGCTGCTAACGTTGCTAACAAGCTGATATTGTTGCAGCCGCAACTCTGCCGATTTTAGCAAGACCTTTCCATGGCCACCTTTTCAAATTAAATTTTCTATTTATACTCTCTCTATGGCACACTCAAAACATAATGCTCCTTGAATATGAATATGAATATGAATATGAGCCTGCCATCCCACTCTTACACCATCCCCCACTTTTTCTCTCTCTCTATGTACATATGTCTTTCGTTTAGCAAATTGCAGTTCATGTCTCTGACTTTGTTCCATTTATTTGTTAATTTGTTCTGCCTGAAGTGGAGTATGAAAACTGTTAAAGGGTTGCTGGAGAACTGCAAATATATCAATTTGTTAACAGGGAATGTACAAATTGGTCGGATTGTTAGCTTCACTATATATGGATTGAAGACAATTACTAAAAACATAAATGATTCTCAAAGCGAAAACAAATAAAACTCATTGCTTTGGGTCATTAAAACCAATTAGATTTAGATAAACGCATGTGAATTAGCTGATTTTATGTACTCATTAATTTTATATTCCATTCTGTAGCCACATTGAAGGTAATAATATTACCTAAAGTCACATTTCATGTGATAATTTTAGCCAGATTGCATCAAAGCACACTAACAATAAGGCACTTAAAAGCCAAATGAGGATAACTGTGCAAGTAATAACAAATATTATATAATATGCAGCTAGTACACATCTAACAACAATATTTAAACTTATGCTCGTATCTCGGAAAATGTGGTATAATAATCCTTATGGAAATCCAATTTGCGAAGAAAATAACAATTAGTTAGTTTTGTGTGCTAATATGAAAACCATATGTGGTAAATGCATTAACTTGGCTTTATAATCAACACACATACAACAACAACTATAACTATAACTACAACTACAACTACAATACTGTCCAATTTTGGCCTTTGGCCTGGTCAAATGCATTTTGTTGGCCGTAAATTTTGGACAATTTTGTGAATCATTAAGCCAAACATTTTGCTGCTTGTTTAATTATGCATACATGTGTAGTAGTAGTAGAGAAAGATACAGATACGTAGATACAATATCTGGTCGGGGAGCTCTTTATAATGGCCGTGCAAAGTAATTGCAGCCGCAGCATGGGCGCATTACACGCTCGACAAACATGCGATTAACAACTACAACAACAACTACAATTCGAAGACATTACCACAAAATTTATAACATGACATTCATGTGTCCATATGTGTGTGTTTCTATCTAACGAACATAGATAGATACTTATGTACATACATCTGATTTTGGGAAAAGCCAGCTGCCGCTTTTTCCAGCCTGTTCATTGCCTTGCCAGTTGATTTAAAATTAAGTGTTAATTAGTTAGAAAGCTGCAGGGCGTCTGTAGAGCCTTTTGATTTACATAGTAGTAGTCAGAGCCATAGAAATAGAAGGCAGCACATTACAGGAATTTCTCATTTCGATTACCGTCCCATCAATATTTTATCTGTGCTGAGGGCAGAACTCGTTACGAGTAGCTGCAAAAACAAATAATAGCCAAAAATTACGTAAGTACTTAGTGCAACAATCTTGAGAATTACATTATAGACACGGAAAAGTGGTTTTCTTAGCAAAATAACTAGCTACAAACTTGTATCTCAAGCATCAATTATAATATAAGTTAAAATACTTTTATAATATTTTTGGCATTTCCCACCAACTCAACATAAATTAATTTAGCGGCAAATAGCTAAATTGCTCAACACTGTCGCTTCATATCTTTCTCTAGCGCTCTCTCTCTCTATTTCTATCATTCTCACTGGCTGATCTCTTTCACACACAAGTACATCCTTGAACATCAATCAATCTAATGATCTTCGTATGATCTTAACGTTTTGAGGCGTTTTGATTGTATACTTTTGTTTATGCCGCACCATAATCAATATCGAATTTGTTTTGTAATCGTTAGAATCTTTTTTGTTGTTGCTGTTGTTACTCGAGCCCTTTTGATCCTGCGCTGTCATGTTGAAAGGATCGCAGCTGCCTAATGATTGCGCATCTTTAGCGTGTTAGAAATCACACTCTCACCTCTTGTTGGCGTAACCCTCTCTTACCTCTTCCTCTTCCTCTCCCTCTCTCTCTCCCTCTCTCTCTCTCTCTGTCCCAAGATGACCACCGTCATGTCATTAATCAATACAAGGCCTACAAATTGTTTAGGAAAACGGTTACATTGTGTGCCTGTCCAGATCACGCGATGGCTTTGGTAATATATATATGCCCATATATATATATAGAGTGATGCTCCTTTTTGACGTCTTCTCGCCGCACATAAAATCAATCAAATTAACTATAAATTTCTGTTGGCTTTTGCATTTTTCGATCTGAAGTATGCGAAATAATTTATGTTTAAGATGCCATAAATATTCATTAGTCCGAACCGCTCTGCCACCACTAAAAATTGCGTACATAGTTTTATGACCCACCCAGCTGGCTCTGTTAATGAGTCGGTTGCTCTTAAACTTCAACTTGGACTTGGACTTGGTGCAGGGTTTCCTACTCCATCCATACGAGTGCGAGTTGGAGTACTACATACTATCTATCTCACATTATCTTTATCTCTGGCCAGGGCTGCGGGTCTTAAGTCTGTCCTTGTCCCAGTCCGTCTGAATCGGTGTCTGGGTGCACGGTAGCCACAGAAACATGTCTGTAAAATCGCCAATAATGACAAACATAAAACAAGTTAATACATTGAAACTTCCGATTCTTATGCAAATATGTATCTGAGCAACGTTTTGTAACTGGTTTCTTTTCATCTTTTTTCATTCATTTTCTTATTATGGCTTATAATTAAGAATTGACTTTTCGCTCCAACAAAAGGGCGATGCCTTGTGAGTTATCTGATTTTGGGCATATATCATTATTAGCTGCACAGCAGCCGCTCATATTTGCATGACAATACCTAACAAAATATATGTCTACAGATCCATTGCTGAACATGTTGAGAACAAGCAACCAAATGGCATCATTGAGTGGCGTGTTAATTATACCCTACAATCATTAAAAGGGGGTATAACAATTTATATATAAATTTTAATTACGTATAAATTAATTAGATAACATAAATAATTAAAATAAATTACTAAAGCATCGAATAACAAAAACAGAATTTGTTCAGAAAGTGTTTCTAGAGATAAAAGCAGAATTGTGTATACAGGGTATTTCCAAGTTGGCTTTTAAAAATATTTTTTTTGGTAACATCTTGCGTATTAAATAATTATTGATGGGTTTTACGCCAAAAAAAAATTCGAAAAAAATAGTTATTTAATTGGTTGTCACATCAGCTTTGCCTTAAACACTCACAGCTGGACACAACATGAATTTCTGCTGTTGATGCTCAGAGTTCAATCGGTGAGTTGTTGCCTCAGAGCATACATTAAAATTATTTTGTTTGTTTCAAATCTACACAAATTAAATAGCACTGTTACTTAATTTAAATTTTAATTTTTGGCTCTGAAAAATCAATACTCGTATCAGAGAAGTAAAAACGAAAAATTCGAATGGTTTTTTGAGCAATTATTTTTGGTCAACTGGCATAAGTGTTGCACAAGCATAAACCAAATAAACGCCACAAGAATTCCCAATAGGCACATTTTTGTTTTAGATTTACTTATATAACAATGATTTTTGGAAGAGAAAAACAAAAAAAAATAAATAAATATATTGTGTATTTGTATATAACGAACATTGTACGAGTATAAAGATGGTAAAGTCATAAAACTGTTGAATTGCACGTAAATCTCCAGGGCTTTGGTTGCCACAGTGGCCATAGGCAGTGGCAGCGGCACTCAGAGGCAGAGGCACTCAAGCCCGGGGCAGCCTGCGACATGTGGCACGTTGTCGTCGTCGTTGTTCAGCATTTCTATTCTGTGTGGAGATTTATTTTTATGCAACGCGTCTGCAGTTGTTGCCCCGTTCAACGTTGCGCAAGTGCCAGCAAAAGAAGAGAAAAAACCAAAAAAATACAACAACAGCTAAATAAAAACTGAAGGCAACGTTTCGTGTAAAGAGCAGAAAAATCATATAATCGTCAAAAGTCACAGGAAACATATGCAAATGCTGAACGGGATCCATATATGTGTGTATGTGCGAGTATCTGACGGGTCCGGGTCCGGGTCCAAATCCAGGTCCAGGTCCAGACCTGGTTCTGGCCCTGTCCCTGTCCCTGTCCCTGCCCCTGTCCACTGCCCAGTTTGGTCTTTTGTTGTGCTGCTTTCGTTCTCGGCATGCAACAATAGCCACACGTTTGTCCAGAGGTAACAGAGGTAGCGATTTATACTCTTTTATAAATGCATATATATATAGGAACATAAATGCTCTTAAAGATGGGTATAACAAGTTGCTTATGAAACTGGAACACACAACTCGTTGAGATGACATTACAAAATTTAATTGTTAATTTCTATATTTCGACTCCTAAAATATTATTAAGATTAAACAATTCACAATAAATAAGAAAAAAGATATAGTAATAAATTACTATACCCAATTTTAGCTCTAGTTTTAAGATTAATTTAAATGTTAGCTTACAATTTTATTTATTTGAATGATCTATTGTGATACATGTACTATACATGAGTCATTTTAATTATCTTATTAAAATTATTATTATATTAAATTGGTTGCTCAATAATTTATTTTTCTTATAGGTAAAATAAAATATCAGTATTTAAGTTTGGAAATGATTAAAAACTTCAAGCATTGGCCTGAAAATGCATTCTCTTTTCCGTTAATAAGCTCATAAATAAATATGTATCTATGCCCAAGTATCTTATTATTCATTATTATCATTAGATGAGAACTATGTTAATCTAATATAATTTACAGCTACTGAATATTTTATGCTCACATATATTACGCAAGTTTGTTAGTGTATTAAAACTGCGGCACATTTGAAGTTGCCAGTTGTTGTTGCTGTTGTTGTTGTTGCATTCATTCATATTCGTACAAATTTTGCGCGCTTGACAAAGCTGAACAATGATGTACTTCATGTAAATTTCACTCGTCGGCTGAGTGACTCTCCTCAATCTCCCGCCACCTCCCCTCCTCTTAGTCACTCCATGCCCCTCACTCAATCACTGACGACGAACTGAGGTCGTTGATATGAAAAACCTAAAATGTTGCATATGTAAAATGGATTGGCATCGAGTATCTGTGTGTGTTTATTTGAGTGTGTGTGTGTCTGTTTACATAACTTTATTGATGGCAGCAATAAATGCTGCCAGCGGCTGTGCCACCAGCGGTGGCAGGAGGAGGCGGAGGCAGCGGGTGGAATGCAGCGGCAGAAGCAGCAGCTGAACTTAGCTCAGTGGAGTGGATTGCATATTTGTATAAATTTAAGTTTTAGATACGCGACTCGCGGGAGCGGCAGCGGCAGATGTTGCATAATACAATTGAATTTGTTAAAAACAAAAGAGACAACATTGCAACAATTCAAGCCAACAACAAAACATAAATAAGTTCTGTGAGAAATCTGCGCACGCAAGCAACATAAAAAACAAAAACAAAACAAAAACCGAAAATATAAAACCCAATTGCATTTCAGAATTTTCATTTTTTTAACAACGGCTCTGCCATTTTTCCAGGCAGGCAACACCCTCAATCTCAGTCGTTACTCTGTCGGCTGAAGGGCTGCTCTTGGCCAGGCCTGGAACTTGATTGGCCTGTAGTCAATGGGCTAGCACTCCAAACAGCTTGTAGCTCCAAATTGGGCCAAGTGTACGGAATGATGGTGGTAATAGGCAAAGTGTTGTGGCAGTAAAAGTAAGTGTGTTTGATTTTGAGCTACAGAAATCAAAATTTTATGTTAAATCATCAAATCAAAATATATAAAACAAATATTTTGACTTGTAAAGTTGCTGGCTACAAATTCAAACCATCTTCAAACTTTCGTATTTTAAGGAATATGTCATTCATCACTTAAAGTTAATGAAATCCTTTTAAATATCTTCACTATGTCAGAATGCGATATTGATGCACAGGGTCCCCCCTTCTGTTTTTCGAAAGTTCAAAATTTTAAATCTCGTGCTTTAACAGTTATTCAACTCTTTAACAGTTATTCAACTGTGACTCTGAAAAACACACTTCAATAATCTGTCAATTTTTGATTAACATTGATTTAACTCACTCGATAGAATGTCAAAAAAGTCATGTAGTTAAAGTATGCGAAACTACATCACATATTTTGGCCAACTTTTCGATTGGACCTCGCTCACTCTCATATGCATATTTTAATAGCCAGCTCTGCAGGCTGCTGCTCCCGTCGCTGCAGTTCCCTTTGACCAATGTCCGGTGGCTATAGTTTCCTCCCACCAGCCACGCCCCCTCCGCCTCCCCCTCCCCCTGGGCCACCCTGGGAGCAACTTACACATGAACGACCTAAAACGAGTGACCAGTGAGGCAAATAACCAATCTCGAACACCAGAGGCCTTTTGTCTCCTCTGGGCTGGTTGGTTGTGTATGTGTGAGTTAGTGTGTGTGTGTGTGTATAGAGAGTATAGAGTATGTGCTATTGCTGTTGTTGTTGCCGTTGTGCCGTTTAGAATGTCACTTGATTTTTGATTGATTGTTGTGGGAAAAATTGCAAAAATATTTTTGCATAAATTCGTTGCACGTTGCAAGTATGAGAATGAGTATGAGGTGGATAGTCGTAGTTGCTGCCTGGTTTCACCATTCCGCACGCTGTGTTAACATTGTTTATGTTTTTATTAAAACATGAGCGCCATCGAGGCGGAAACATTTCATATGCCATTTGTGGCATACTGTATGAAAACACCACAACAACAACAACAACAACAGCAACAACAACGACAACAACTACAAAAAATTAGTTTGCCTCGCCGCCGAATATTAAAATGTGCATTATTTAGTGGCAAGGCAACATTGTAAAAAAAACACAACAATATGAAGAGAAAAAAACTGAGCAGAGATCGTAAAACTTGGCCATGGCTAAAAGAAAGCATAACTCCCAGGCTAGCCAAGACAGTTGAGCCCGAGATGGAAAAGGAGACAGAGATGGAGACGGAGATGGAGACGGAGATGGAGTCGGAGTCGAATAACGAGCCAAGAAACTTGCACTCGCTGAGCATTAAAAAATCAAATTATAATAAAATTGCAGATTAACTGTTGACTCGTTGGCGAGAGGGAAGTTAAGCAGCCACCACACAAAGTAGGAGAAGCAAACGACTGGTAATGGCCCAGACCCACCTCCCCCCCCCACACACACACACACACTCCTCTCTAGAGGAGGGACAACCCAAGAGCGACCACTGACAACTGCTGCAAGTTGCACTGATGCTGCTGCTGCCAAGATTAAGTCATCATCAACATTTTGCAGTTGTCAACTGCTGTGAGGCCGGCTACTTAAACAGCACTTTGTGTGCGGCCCGTGTCTGACTCCAGAACACAGAACCCAGAACAACAAGGACTTAGGGATGCATGCAACGCTGACTTCGGGTATTCAATCTAAATGATCATCGTTATTGCGTTTTTTCTCTCGTTGAGTCAACTAAACGGTTCAACAGCTGTTGAATAAGCCAGCCAACCGACTGATTGCAACCACGGCATCCAAATTCAAGACTATACCTAATATTATAGAATAAATAATATTTTTGGAAAGTTGCTTAATTTTGGAAAACTCGTTTTGTTCTTAGACATCCTAAATATTTGAATTATTATAGTGATGTAAATACAAATTATGGATATAGTTTTAAATATAAATATTAAAATCACCAAAAAAAAAGCAGTTGTCGATATATCCTCAAAAAAATTATGGAGTTAAAGTATTTGACAACTGATTTTTCGATTAAATTTTACATCACCATCTCAAATTAGGTAAAAATATTTTTTTTTTTAATTTTAAAAATACTTTCAGCTATTTTAAAAACATATCTATTGAATTCCTGCAGCCCTGGCACCACAAATACTAGAAGCTGTCATAGAGATTAGTTTCAACTATACCTCTGGACATATTCCATTTTCAAATGGGAATCCAAACCGAACCCAAACTTGTTGTCTTACGCGTATAGAGCCATTCCGGATTGCCCATTAACGAGCCAACTAAATGTATATGGATGAAGTGGACATTGTAAGGCGCTTATACTATAAGTAAGAGGTATGCATACTTAGTTGACAATTTGTGGAGCCATCGCGACGAACACTCGAAAGCTACTGCAACTTCAGATGCAAGTAATGAGTTGACCAGTTGGAGAGTTGGCCAGGTTGGTCTGAGCCTAATCTAAGTGGCCAAGGCACGACAAAAAATAAGAAGAAGACATCGACAACGTTGCTGCTGCTGCTGATGATGACACATGCAACATATCGCTGCCTCTCACTCACTCTCTTTCTCATATGGAGCTCCAAGTGTTTATTGCATTGACACTCAAGGGAATGGCTTCGACTTCAACTTCGACTTCGGGCTTAACTTTGGCTACGGCACACTTTCAAATCATAAATTTTGAGTTTGTCACTTGGCTGCTGATAGCAGGCTGTAAAACAAAGCGAGTGTCCGGCCAGAGTTGTAGCCCCTCTCCCCAGCTGTAACCCTTTGAAAACGAAAATGCAAATGAATGATGCGCCACGGCCGTTGAAAATTATAATTGGAGCAGCAGAGATGGAACCAAAAAAAATATACATATATATTTTTTAATTTTTAATGGTGTCAACGCTTATCGCAAGACCAAAAATGAAATTCCAAAAAAATGAATACAGAAAATGCAATGCAAATGCCGCTAAGTGCCGAACAAAACGTTTTGTCGAGATGAAGTCATTAACGGGGCTAAGAGAAGGGGGAAGGCGAACGGAAATCGTTATCAGCACTTTGCTTCGATTTCAATATTGTATTGTACATTTTGTAAAATTATATACAGCTTTGTAAACCAAGTATTTTGTATGCATACCCTGCACAAAATGGAATTTTTTAAAGGGGTATGTCAACTTTAAATGTGATATATATTTTATTATATTATATAACATTATTCTGACCATCTGTGTCATTTATTTGTTTTAAAATGATTAACAGAAATGTTGCTAGTCTTTTTCCGACAAGCGATTACAGAGTATCTGACTGTAGATCACTCTCACTTGTTGTTTGCTGTTGTTGTTGCTGCAACACTTTCGAATGCGTTGCTGTAATTACAGCATCAGCGCCTCTAAAGCTTGACATTTTGAACTCGGCGCTTGTGCAACACAATAATAACAACAACATCAATAAAAAGGCATATTAAAAAAAAAGCTACTCAATAAAATATTTCTTATCTCTCGTAAAAGCGTAACAGGAAAACATCACCATTTTGTTGTATGTTAAAAGTAGTTCTCTAGGAAAACATATTGCCCATAAAATGGGGGAAGGGGAAGCCCCTTTTGCTTTTGCTTTCGGTCGATGGATAACAACTCTTTGGAGACTTGTGCCACATTCTGTGGCAAATGGAAAATGGAAAATTTGTTTCTGTTTTTATTACAATTTGCCATTTGTTAGTGTCATAAGCAGCCGTTGCAACAACATTAATTATTATTTTTGGCTTTTATTTTCTTGTTTATTGATTTATAGTCTCAAATCGTTTCGCTTTTTTACTGTGGTCAACATTTTTAACACCGTCTCTAATGATTTTTGCGGTTTTACAATTTAACAAAATATCTTCAATTTTATTACATACGAGTAGACATAAAAGCATTATACATATAAAAAAGAAATTTTTCGTCTTAATGCTGATTATTGTGGTTAGCACATTATTGTACTACTCTCTTAATGGATTTGCCTTTAGATTGAAAGTTTTTCTACCACAAATCTAAGAATCGCCGTAGAACCGTAAATTCAATAGATAAAATTATGAAATTTGTTTTAAAATAATTACTAATTTGATTAAATAAAATTTTGTATTTTATACTCAAATATTTATAGGAAATTGACAGTAAATAATTTTAAAATAATGGAAAAAGAATCATCATGTTTACTATAAGAAATGAACTCACAAAGTATCGAAACTCAGTATCAACCCCTTGAGGTAGATCTTAAAAGTGAAGAGCTAGTCAGATAGCAAGCTTAATATAAGGCTTATAAAGTTATTTTCCGTAGTCAAACTTGGGCAAGTGCTTGACAAGAACTTCTCCTGAATCTGCACAGCCAAATCAGAGCAACAACAGCAGTGGCAACATTGTTGTCGACATTCGGAATGAGCACTAAGCAGCTCAGACACAGAACCGTTGTGTAGTCGAGACACCCACCATTCAAGGAGGGATACAGGGAGACAGAGACTGGCAAACTGGCAAAAGTCAGTCATTGCTGTTGTCTGTGGCACAAGAAAGGCAGCCACTGTTTTTCTGCCTCTGTCTCTGTGTTCTGTTGCTTGTTGCTTGTTGCTTGTTTGTTGATCTGCGTGTTGCAAGTGAAAATTAGAAAGTACGCACTTGAAAAGTGTCTGTGTTTATGTCTAGCAAGCAGCTTGCACAAAGCCTGACTGCTGATGCCTTCTTACTTGCCACTGCAACTGCCACTGCCACTGCCACACTCCGTGCTTAGGACGCCCCCCAAAAAACAGACGCATGAATAGTTTAATTAAAATTTGCCTTTAAGCTCACAAAAGAAAAGCTGCAGACATCAACAACAATAACGGCAACAACGGCAACGATAAAGACAACGACAACGACAACTTCCTGGCAACAAGCGAAATGAAAAACGAACAACTTTTTAAAGTTTTCTAATTTTCGTTGGTAACGACAAGTGTTTAGCCTTCAGTTTTAGTTAGTTAACAATTTTTTTACTGCCTGCAAAACCCTTAAATCTTTCAACTTTTCATTTCTAACTGGGCATTGGAAAGTTTAATTTCGTCTTATTTTTTTCCTCTTTCTTTTTTTTGCCAAAAGTCGGCCGAAATCAAAGCCAAATTTCGTTGAGAACTTATTAAAAATTATGTTATTTGGCTTTCGGTAGCCAAATCAAATATCTTTAGATTGTTGTATATGGGTGTGTCACAATCACAAGCTAGTATCTTGGTTGCTGCCCAAAAAGAGAGATAATAATAACTTGTAATAAAGTTCGATTGGTTAGCGTGATGTTAACGTCAATGAGCCGGGCCAAATGGGATGTGAGCCGCATTTGGTGATAATGCTAAATAATGTGATTATTCCCGTAGTAGTTTATATAATTTTAACATGAAATGCAAAATAGAGGACTCACGACTATGTTTCTTTCACTAATTCTTATAGAATGATCATAGAAATTATACTATTTATATAATTTATGGAGTGCTTGTACAAACTTCTAATATTTAATTTTTGATTAACTGCACAAAAAATACTCCTTGATAGAAATCCTTAAGTTAAAAAAATGACGGAGTCAGTTGTAAATAGTTTCTCATTTGAACTGTAGACTTTTTTAATTAGAAAGCATAAAAACTACCTTCTGTCATCAGTCTAAATTACACTGAGTGACATCACTTTACATTGCCTTTCCCACTTCAGGCAACAGGTTTACAACAAAGAAATTCAAGTAAAACTTATGCCTAAAATTTGGAAACAAAAAATGAAAGATAAAACTAAAGATAAAAAATCCCAACAGCTCCGACTACAGACCAAAAGTTCAAAGACTAAACAAAAAGCAATGAAATTGCGGAATTGGAGTATTGTCTGGGGGATTTGCGAAAAGGGACTTGTTGCTGTTGTTGTTATTGCTGTTATTGTTGTTGCTGTTTTTGTTGTTATTGCTGTTGCTGTTGTTGTTGTTGTTGATGTTGTTGCAGGTTTTCAGTTCAACTTGCGGTTATGTGCAGGCAATTAAAAGTCACAAAGTAGTCATAAACATAGCTTCCCCTCCCTCACTTCACCACTTCCCCACTTTCCCCTACTCTCGCAAGGAACGCAACATTCTTAGTTACGAGCTGTTGATAATAAAGGGAGGACCATGGCGCCGCAGGGGAGAGAGGGAGAGAGGAAGTTTGGTGGAGGGGGGGTAAAGTTATTTGTTTGTCTGTGGCGGCTGCCGTTTTATGACTTAATTAGAAGCAACAACATCGCAGGTTGTCCAAGTCAGCGTGAACCATAACGGTATGTAGCACAGGAGTGGGGGGGGACGGGACCAGTTGGAGAATGGCAGATAACCTGGCCAACACCTTTTGCCATTGCGTTCGATCGCCGGGTAATTATGCACGCGACACATGTTGCAAATACGCTTGGCAACATATGCCGACAATGGACGCCGCTAAAGGGGCAGGCAGAGATCAGAGAAGAGAGAAACAAAGAGAGAGAGAGCGAGAGAGAGAGAGGTATGTGGCGGGCGGCATAGGTTAGTCGACTTGTCTCATTATCATTACAATAATCACTTGGCGGCAACGCGACGCTGCTGACGTTGGCGGCGTCTCTTGATTGCGATCAGTGCAACGTAGAGGCCAACAACAACAACAACAACAACAACCACAACAACCACAGCAACATCCAGCAAAACAACATGATTATCAGCAACGACTATCATCATTATCATCGTCACCGTCGCGTCGACATCATGTGCAAAAAATATGAGTCTCTTCTTCTCTGCGGCCACGCCCACTGACGCATGCGCGTCAAGCAACAAGGGCAGAGTTGGAGCCAAGGCCCAGCTTTGGTGTTGTAACTGATCGTGTACTTCAGATTGTAAATCAACTGTGCGCAAAGAATACGCTTTTTAACAATTTTAGAACTGAATATTATTAGCTGATGATGGAAAAATTTATACATCGAAAAGAATTCAACTCGATTTTCACTTAAGGGATTGTCAAGTACTTCCATTTTATTATCAATGTGTCGAAGTCTTTAAATTCATTTTCAAGATAAAGGAAACGTTAACGTTAAAGCAAGAATCTTCTTAAGATATGAAATTCCTCTAGATCTAAGCCTCGAATTTATATTAGATGCATTACTAAACTCTTCACTTGATGTACGTTTGGAGTAAGTGCTAAAGATATTAATTGATTATGCAGGCCATAGAGTGGTTTTCAGCTAAGAAGTGAGTGCAGATCGTAAAATATCTAAAAAGAAAAGACGAAGTAATAATTGGCAAGCAAGACGCACACACACACACACACGTACAAACACACACAGACAGACAGACAGACAGTTGAAACAAAAACAGCACTTGATGCTAAAGCCTAACGACAAGTCATTAGGCAAGCTACCCAATACACATGTCCCTGTCCATGTTAAAGCCATATTCATATACTGGCAGTAGATACCCAATGCACGAGTAGTTAACTCTAGAACAGACGGAGAAGAAGAAGAAGAACCGCCGCAATGCCAATGACTTCTTCCAATGAGATTGCCTGGGAAATGGCAAAAGGGGAATGGAGAGGAGGCAGAGACCGGGGGCAGAAAAGGCAACGTTGAATGCAATAAAACTTTCATAACTCTGCAGCTAATGGAGTTCGAAATGCTGCCTCGTAAAATATTTGTTGTTGTTCTCGTATAATTGCTAGGACTGGACTGGGTTACAGTTTGGGTTTGCCAGCACAAAATGGCAACGGAAGCGCCAACTCGGACCGCAGGCTCGAAGTCCGGGACAGTCCGGGCTGGGACGCGAAAGACCGGGCCTACACCGTTAAAATGAAGAAATTGTCATAAAAACAATATAACTGCATAGTTGTTGCAGTAACACACTATTTTTCGTATACCCTGTTGTCATATGAAACGGGTATAAACAGAAACTTTTAATTATTTTAAATGATGATGATGGATGCATTAAAATATCTTAGATATACACTCTTTGGATGGATCATCCTGAAAACAGTATGAGCTTAAATTTTAAATATTTATTGCTGTACAAGAATTAAAGAAAAAAATTACAAATTAATAAATAAAATAGAATTTCTATTGAAAACATTTAACTCTTGAAACTCTGATTTCAAATTATTATTATAATAAGGTAAGTGTTATTAAATGAATCATAAATTAAGATGTATATTTAATTCAATTGTTAAATTTTATGTACTCTAAACAACTTAGAGTCAATTTTAAATTTTTATTTTATAATTTTTATTTTAGCCACTGCGATCTCTGGTATATTCAGAATGTTTACAAGATAATGTTTACAAAGATAACTCAAAAATGGTATGTATGTGAGCTTTGTTATATCTGAAGTGCTTGCAGGGTATATGCATGTACATCAGTCGCATTTCGCGAGTATTTCTACTTGTTTTCAATGTAATTTTCTACAGTTAAATGTGCATCAAGGTAATGTAGTGTATCTATAGTGCAGAATATACAGGTACTCCTCCTCCTCCTCCAGCTGGAGAATGGGGAACTAGGGACTTGGCATTCTGTTCGCTTTTTATGTGCATTTTCTGGGCATTTTAATTGAAATCACAGACAGGCAAGTGCGAGAGTTATAAATAATGAACGAAACATTTTCAGCTGCAATTATTTTTGGGGTCCCATCTTCGAGCGAGTTATGGAACAGGCTGCCAATACGTTGGGCAACTTAATCACCAGCTCGCAACTTCAACAAATGCCAAAAAGTAACAACTACTTAGGAATACTATACGAATATCCGAGGCACACGGGCTTAACCAACTTTAGTCCACTTTTTGTTGCTACCCATTTGGTGCAGTTTTCTTTTTTTATATTTTTATTTTCATTTTTGTTGCTCTTGTAGGCGTCAACCTGCTCTTTAAGCCACATTATTTATGCGGCTGTGCAGCGATAACGCGCTTGCAAGCAAGAAGTCCACGACTTGCCAAGACTTGGCTAAGAATCTACCTGTAGCTGGCCATCGGAGGCACTACTACCAACAACAACATCAACAACAACCTGCACTACTTTTAAGGGCTCACTTGCTGCACTTACGAGTAAGCCCGGCGAGAGAAATACAACTGCCCAACTTGGCAACTGGGCAACTGGGCAACAAAAATATGAGATATTTCTTATCAGCTGGTATGCATCTGTGCACCTCGAGCGATGCTCCCTCCCTGCACCAGCTTCAACTCCAGCTTCAGCTTCTGCTCCAGCTTCAGCTCCTTCTGCTGCAGCTCCTTCCTCCCACCTCCTCCCCCCTCTTATGCTGCATTTCAAACATTTTCATTTGCCGGTGAAAAGAAGCTGCTGCAGATTTATTGTCTTGTTTTGTTTTTCCTTTTCTTTTCTCCACTTCTCTGTGTCTGCTCCTCCTCCTGCTCCATCCCATACTTGACTTTAATAATAATCATAATATCAGTCCTAAGTACATTTGTTGCTGCCGCTGCCTGCTGCACTAAATACCAAGGAATTGGCTTATTGTAGTGCCCAGTTGCATTGCCGTCCTCATCTGCGACCTCTTCCTCATCTGCGTCCTCGTCCTCATTGTGCATCTTATATGGCCTCAAGCATCTCTAAGTTGTTTTCCATGGCCATGCACTGATTTTTCTTCATATTTTATTGTTGCCCGGTTTCGATTTCTTTACTTAGAAGTGGGCAATGTCCGTCTGTCTGTCCGCCTGTCTCTATATGGTGGCAACTTCCATGGAATATGACAATACAGTGGAGCAGCTTGAGAGATTTTATCAATTTATATTTTATGGAATTAAATTTACATTAAAATTAAATAAAAAGGCAGTAGTAAAAATTGTTGTTAAAATTTTTTATTTATTATTTAGTAAAATATAACGATAACTTAAATTTTCTTAAAATAAATATTGATGGCATGCAATTTTGTGACGTTCAAAATATCTCCAATATTAAAATTGCATAATTTTAGAAACACTGAAATTTTCAAAGTTTTTTTTCTCATTAAAATCTCTGGAGATTTAAGAAAGATAAATTAATTTGTAATTATGTATTTTAATATATTTATTCGTAGATTAATAAAAATAAATTAGCAATTTTTCAAGTTCTGCACAAATATTAAGAGTCCTTGCCCCACTGTGCCGTGTGTGGCGCATACAGCAGCTGAATTTTATATGCTGCCAAGGTTACATCCCAGTTACACAAATCCATAACAAAACTAGTGCAATATTTGTATAATACGCACACATATTTGTACATGCAACAAGATTGCAACATTGCAACTTTGCAACAGTGCAACAGAGTGGCGATAGTCACGAGTCCAAGTTGGACTCCAAGTAGGAGTCTAAGTCCGTGTCCAACTATGAGCATTAGTATGAGTACAAGTACGAGTATCAGACTGAGTCCGAGTCCGAGTCTCGAGCCTCATTTAAATGCTTATCAGTGAGATCTGGATGAACAAAAGCGGCTGCTAACCAAACTACTCACTCAACTGTGAGGATGCTCCGACTACTGGGGCATGCCACAAGTACAAGTACGAGCAAATGGGACAGAGGGTCGAAGTCGAAGTAAAACGAAGGGGGGGGGAGTGCTTAGTTTGGATAGAAGAAAAATGAGAAACCACTGAGATAAAGTGGCAGAGATTTGCCACATTCAAAGCTGCTGCTGCCTAGAGAATTCCAGCAATGCAACATGCTCGTTGTATTTGCAAATTTTGGATTATTCATAGTTGTGATGAAGAACAACAAGAACAACAACAACAATGACGGCGACTACGACTTGTGATATTTGCTCAACATAAGTAGAGTGCGATGCTGCCACATTTTCTTACGCAGCCCTTATGGATGCAGTTTCCTTGAAATTGGCAAAACTATCTCTGCAATGGTTTCCTTCTTCATCTTTCTTCTACCTTCTACTGACTGCCATTACACATCTTCTGCTCCTTATCTAACATCTGCGGTTACACTCAGCCCACGGTGCACAGCGCATATTTAACTCGCACTGCGCTGCGTGTGTCTAAATAAACCTCCTCCCTCTGGACCCCCTGTCAGTATCTCCACATTGTGAGTGTGAGTGTATGTGTGTGTGTTTGTGTTTTTGTGTGTGATGCATCATTTTGGCCTAATCAGGCCGCAAATCGTTGGCATTAAAGCCTGGCCGAGAGCAATGTTAGCTTTGCAAATGCTGGCTGCCCACTTGTGGGCAACTCTACTCTCTACTATAATACATATTTACTCGAATGCATTTGGTTTCCATTTGCCATCGAAAAGTTCTCGTAATACTCGAATGTCTGCCGAAGGCATTGCAGTTGATCCGATATATGCAAACACTTGAGCACTTACGAGTAATTTGATAGTCAAGCAACTAAATTAATCTCTCAAATCGCAAGCAACTCTTCTCCCTTTAACACCCGCTTGAGCCATTCAACCCACTAATTACTTAATTTACGTTAATTAAATTAGCTTAAAATGTGAAATATGTTTTAATTTTGGAGTAACTCTAACCTACAATAATAAAAATAAAATAATAAATAATATTATTTTAACATAAATAAATCTTGCTGGAATATAAACCCCATTATTGTACATTTTAAAAAGTAGATTTATTTAATAAATTGTAAGTAAGCCAAAACAATCTTCGATACTAACACAATCTGTCACTTGTCAGAGAGTGTGTGTTTATTAATAGAGAAGAACGAAGGGGAACCAATCAAACAGAAAGGTAAATGGCTGAAACAGATGACCAAACACTCGACTTGTTGGCCGTTTTGAAATGGCTTTACTTAGCGTCAAGTATTAATACGCTTTCATTAAAAAACTGAATGCTCGATTAGTCAGACAAGAGGCCCAAGTTGAAGTTGCACCTTTGACACGTGTGACCCACACACAAAAGAATGAAAAGAAAATATAAAAAAAAAGGAAAAACTCAAGCGACGTGTGCCGTCAAGTGTGGAAAATTCGCCTTTTGACAAATGTGGACTTACCAAAAAATATATATAAAGATATGTATATACGAGTAAGAAGAAAACAAGCCCCTAGATACAAACAAACATTTGTAAGTCATCTGTTTGTTTGTTCAGCGGACAATTCAATTGACGATCCGTAAAAGCTAAGAAAACTGAACATACATATGTATTTATTTTTATAAAAGAAAGAAAGAAAAGAAAGTCCGATATGCCTTTAAGCTATATTTGTATTTGTATCTGTATCTGTTGCTGTTGTTGTTTGTGGCTTTTTAGAAATTTATAACCGCAAGCGTTGCTCTTTAATTACAAATGACACAGAATTCATTTCGAGTGTCTCAATTTTGACATTATTAATGTTCGCCATGCCACCCAATATGCAAGTCAGCTCTGTCTCTAAGTGGAACTGCAAGGGACATGGGCCAGAAGGGGGAGGCAGGAAAGGAGGCATTGGCTATGTACGGCTTGCAGCTTGAGCTCGAGATCCTAAGCCGGTTTGCTGCACGCTTTGGCCATACAAATCACAGTTTGGCCATATGCGCAATGCGAGCCGCGCCTGATGTACGATTTTGGCTTAATCTTTGTGGAGCATGTGCGTACGATTGTGTGTGTGAGTGTGCGTGTGTGTGGGGCACGTTCAAGATTTGCAGTTATAGATACGACTGCGCCACGCACCGCACAAGTGCACAAGGGAGTCGCGACTTGCCTTAAAAATGCAAAAAAAAAAAAAAAAAAAATATTAAAAAAGGCGATGCAAAAATCAAATCAAGTTTAGCATAGACTCAGAATGGGCCCCGCCCGGCGCGTTACTAAAAACCATAAACCGTTTCAGTATTGAGCGAGCAGCGGGGCAGCCAAAAGATACAAAGATACATCGGCATCACATCTAGTGTCTAGTGCCAATGCCAGTGCAAAGCTGCATGGCCAACTAACTGGAACACAGCAGGATGACATTTCCATTGAGCCGCAGCCCCAAAACGGCACTGGGGAGCAGGAGTTGGCAGAAGGAGTCAGGCGTAGAGAAGGAGGGAGCCTCACGCCAGAGGGAGCATTCGACATTGAGTTAACGTCAGCAGCGTGGCAACGACAAAAAACAGAAAACAAACAAACAAAACCCAAATACGTTTTAGGTAGGTGGAAAGCAATCGAATGGCTTCGAGTCCCTGGATACCCGGTATGAAGTATCATTTAAGGAGATTGAATGATAAACACTTCTACATATTTAATAATTTTTATTGCACTTTATAGACATATGAAAACTTTTTCTACTCAACATCAAACAATCTTCTAGTTAGTTTATATTTATTTATTTATTTATATTTTTAATTTAATATAAATAACTAAAGTATGC
Organism: Drosophila limbata; assembly: GCA_963924055.1. Taxonomy (NCBI): domain Eukaryota; kingdom Metazoa; phylum Arthropoda; class Insecta; order Diptera; family Drosophilidae; genus Drosophila; species Drosophila limbata. The sequence continues at coordinate 15,573,565 of OZ001355.1, read as the reverse complement.
CCTTCTACTTCTATGAAAACTACTTTTATTAAGCTTAATTAAAAAACACAATCTACCTAAGAAAACTAATGCACAACTGTTTCTAAAGAGCTTCTTGTAACTTGGAATACCCCCACTATATAGTGTATTCTGCCTAGCAACTCTCCACTTTCTGTCTTCGTTGGGAGTCGACAAAAAATAGTTCGCCCTTCGAGGCTTAAAATCGCTTTACGAGAACTCCGTGTGCCTCTGCTCGCTGCATATTTATGTGGCTGCAGTCGGAGCTAAATTTATGTCTTAGAAGTGCAAAATATATAACACAAAACACGCGGCTTAAAGGCCTTTCCTCTTAACAAAAAGCAAGAAAACGAACAAAATAAAAAGGAAGACAAAAACATGGCTATGAATGGAGCATTTAGTAGAACGACAAATGGCCAAGTTTGCATAGATGGAAATTAAGACTTCCCCCTGGATGAAGTCCATATACAGAATTCAGCTCGAATTTTGTAGTCTTTTAAGCACATACTCAATATGTGCGTGTGCTATGTGTGTGTGTTGTGTGTGTGGTGTGTGTGTGGTGTGTGTTGTGGGCCACAAAAGCGTTTGATCATAGCCGGCGACCCAACGCCACACACACGGGAATATTTCAATGCAGTTGGACAAGTAATTTTTCTCAAGTAATTGATACTCTGCCGTGTCGAGAGACGCGTCGCATCCCATTGACTTGCTCTATCTGTCCAGTCAGTCAGTCAGTCTGTCTGTCACACAGTCAGTCGAGTCTGTTGCAGACCCAGCTGTCTGTATGTCCCGTTGTCCCACTGTCTCAGTGTCCGTTACCGCCTGACAGTCTGCTGCTGCATATTAATGACTTTCTTTAATGCCTTTTCCTCATTTATTTCACACACGGACACTTTTTCAACGCCCTCTCTGGGTATTATCAATTCGCCGTGAAGTTAAGAACTTTGAGATTCTAAAAAAATGTATGTCTAAATATATTCCATATAATGTGCACTTTTTTCAGTAGTACTCTTAAATTTTAGAATTTAATTTGAAAAAGAAAAAAAAAACTTTCATTTATGTTTGACCTAAAAATACTTGTACATATGTATAAAAAATATTAAATAAGCAACTAATTTAACAAGCAGTTTAATAAACCATTAATTAATTCATTGAAAATGGTTTGCCAGAATATAGTAAAAATAATATTTTTAAGTTATAAAGTGGAAAGAAAAGTAACTCTTTTAAAATATATCATTTAGTGTACTAATTGCTTCGGTGTTTCAATTCATTAATTTTGTTGTATAAATTTTGTTGTTTTACTTATTTTTAAGCAATTCTGTGTCGGCAATTTGCCGTTTGGCTTTTGAAATGGGCGTTCAACGGGCCACCCAGAGCCAAAACTGAACCCGAACCTGGAGACAGAGACAGAGATAGAGAGAGACAATGATAGAGACAGAACCAAAACCAGTCGAGGTGCGCACAGAATTTCCTGCAGTGCCGAGCAATTGCACTTAAACTTCACGCCACCGCCGCACGGTTACAGCAAATTGAGTTAGTATAATTAAATATGACATTGGCAAGCGTATATCCGGCAGTATCTCTCTAGTGTGTCTTGTGTGTGGGTTGTCTGCCCTGACAATTGAAATGAAGTGTTGACGCTCTATTTGTGTGTGTGTGGATCCAAGACAGTAGCGCATTGAGGCGACAAATGGTCGTATCGTATGCATATCATGTCAGGAGGGATGCCCATAATACATAATGAGCGGGTGCCCATTGCCAGCCACATCCACATGCACATCCATCACAGACTCATAAACGCTTCGCTACCAACATCAGCCAGTTTTCAATTAATGCAACCATCCAGGGCAGCCTTTCACTGCACATCCACTGCTACAATATATGTAAATCCATGCTGCATATCTCACATATGCCAATTTAACATAGTATACCATATAAACATGCTGAATTGTAGGATTCCAAATTCATGCGTAACTAAATCAAAATTCAACGACAACAACAGCAACAACAATAGCAACATCAGGAGCCACTGAAACTGGCAAATGCGCGAGGCAATGCTTATGAAATTGGCGTACAATTTGCGTGTGGCATATGCCACAAGTACGTACATTAGGGATACTCACTGTAAATGCTTTAAAAATATAAGTATCCACAAATTTATAAAAATACCATATAAACCAGGGGTGCCCAGCGCCTATGCACACAACGCACATTTGTTTTTGCTTTGCACATAGGATACGGGAATGTGTGAGAATACACATCGGTAAGCTTTTCGCGCACATTGCAAATTACACTAACAATTTGCACATTCCGCTTTTCGTCAACTTTCGTCGCTGGCAAAACAAAAACAATTGTATTGCGTCGTTTTGCTTTTGCTAATCCGAATGTATTTTGTTGTTGTCCTATCGTTTGGTGTACACTGAAAAACGAAAAGCTTCACTTCGTTGTGAAACGTGTGACGCTTGTATTTTATTCGAATTTTTTAATTTAAAGAAACATGTTCTTTTTTTCAGTGCACACATTGAATAAAAAAAAAAAACGTCGTTGCATGTGTGAGTGCACATTTCTTTATTTGTATTGGTGCGTGCACATCCATAGGCTGCTTTGGACACCCCTGATATAAACTAAAAAAATTTAAAAATTTAACTTGAAAATTATCCAAAAAAACTACAACAATTTTCGAAAAATGTATCTGAATTCAAGAAATCAAAAACAAATTTATTATACATAACAAAAATAAACTAACATAGACCTAATGAATGAATAATTTCCACCAAAATGTTAAACTCCTTTGAGGAGCTTTGAAAATTATTTGAACAAAGAATCAAAACAACTTCAAAGCATTTTATTTTTATTTAATAAATTTAGAACAAAAGCTGGTCAAGCTGTCATAAACAAGTCCAAAATAAAAGATAAATTTACTGAATACCCCTATGGCTTCTGGCAAAGCAACCAATTGCATGAACTGTAGTAGCAGCAGCAGCAACAGTCAGACTGGCAGCAACAAAGGCAGCCCAGCAGCAACATCCACATCCACAGCCAGGGTAAAAGCAATACCCTTACAATTTGCACGCATTTTTCAGTGCGAATTTCGACGTTGCAGTTGCCGCTAATGCAGCGCGTTGCATATGCTTCATTGCAGCAAAGCGCCAAAAGGGAGTGTCAACGCAACGGCAGCATCGAGTGGAGCACGCAGAGAATTGCGAATGGTGAATGAGGAAAGGAGTGTGGAGAACGGAGAATGGAGAATAGAGAGACAACGATGGATGTTGCCTGTTGGAGGTTGGACGCTGGGTATTGGGCGATGACGACAACAACGATGACGCCGCCGGTTGTGAAAAGTTTTGCTCGCCGGGGCGACAGCTGTGAAATATGCCGTCAGGCATTTGAATTTCGCATAATGCACGCCTGCCTGCCAAGTGGCTGCTGCACAGTGGGACAAAGTGCTTGAAAAATGTTAAGGACGTAAATCATATTATATCATTAAAGCTTCAAAGCAGAAACAAAAACACAATATAAAACATCTAAACATATAAAATAGTAATGATTTAAAAACATTTACAACCATTTAATAATTGCAATAGAATTTTTATCCAAAATCGAGAAGAAAAATGTAGAAACGAAAAGAGCTTGAAACTCATCAGAAGTTTAAATACTTTTATTTGAGACACAACAAGTGTTATTAAAATATATTAATCTATAAAGATTTATATCATATACACCTCCCACAAAACTAACTTCATTTCCCACCGTGTGTCAACCACTGTGCGGGGATATTGTCGCCGCCGCCAACGACGTTGTTGCCTGATTTGTATGCAATCATATTTTTGGGTGCCAGTGTCTGGGATATGCTGCCTCGCTCGACTTGATGATACTGTTGGATTACATTTAGGATTGTTTATGTTGTCATCTCCTCCGCAATTGTTGCCCCGGCGAATATGCGCTATGCAATTGTGCATGATATACGATGGCGACAACGGCAACAGCAACGACAAAGGCAACGGCAACAGCGACAATGATGCTGATGACGAAGATGATGATGATAATGAAGCTATGCTAGTAATAGTTGCAGTTGTTGTTGCTGTTGTTGTTGTAGTTGTCGTTATACCCTGGTGATAGCAACATGAAATGCGAGTACAACAGCGCCATTTAGGCAATTGCTGTTGTTGCTGCTGCTGCTGCTGCCGCTGCTACCCACATGAAGAGCTGGTCATAAGGAAGCCACCGCATTTGGAAAATGGACCAATTTGCTGCCTACTGTGCAACGCTACCGTCTGCAGCAATCACAACCACGTGGGCGCCATTTCAGTTGCAATTGCTGTCGTTGCAGTTGCAGTTGCAGTTGCTGTTGCAGTTGCAATTGCTGTTGTTGTGTCCAATTGTTATTCATAAATGCAATTCAATTTGAAAATTGCTTTAATTTAACTCAGCTTTCGTCACCTTTGCACAACCAGAACTTCAGATAAATGCACCAGCAATTAAAATAATATCCCAAAGTGGTCTCATAATTAGTTGGATCTCTCTCAATTTCAGTTTTTACAACACAGACAGGCAAAGAAATATAGTTATCCAAACGGAAGGAAAAACATTTTTTTGCTGGCAAATCCAATAAAAAATTGAACAGCTGCTGTTGGAATAAACAAAGCATTTTTTAAAGGGTAATGATTGTTTTATACCCTGTAATTGTTTATAGCTGGGTGGCTGCAATATTATTAACAAATAAAAATGAATGCAAAAAATACTAAACTACTTGGTGTGTCAAAGATAAAATATCACATTTGAAGGTTATGAGGTAATTATTATATTGTTATTAATTATTTTTTTAAAAGCCAAAAGATTCTTCTAGCAAAGCAAGATCATATATATAAATGTTTACTTGGTAAATAGTTTACAAACAAGATAAATTCTTTTCTGTTCCAAAAGTTGCTTAAAACTCAACTGAATATTTTTAAATAATTAATGAAAGCACAGACAATTAACAAAAAGATTTAAGGTTAAGATTACAATAGACATAAGTTAAGAAAAACGCAATTTAAAATCTGGATACTCCTCTTACGAATTATAAAAAAAATACATTTGAACTGAATTCTGCAGTGCTAAAATTTGCACATTGTTTTTTGAGCGTAAAAAGAATGGTTTGAATTTTTATTTAAATGAAATGCGTTAGTTTGTGTTAAAATTAACGGAAACGGTTTCCCGGCATTGGTCAATTGCCAACGGCGTCGTTTTCAACGCTTTTCTTCCACACACACTTCGTTTTTAATACCATTTAAAAGCATCCGTAACTGTGGTTATTGTATCTGTATCTGCAACTGTATCTGTATCTGTATCTGTAACTGAATCAGTGTCGGTATCTGGCCACTTACAGCTCAGCGCATTTGAGTAAATCTGCATAAACGCACCGAAAAAGCAAGAGAAACAGAAACAGAAAAAAGTGTACAAAATACAAAATTATTTTTCAATTTCACGCTTCAAATAATTTACTAATTAGATTTGCATTTAATATTTTTTTTGGCAAAACGTATGAGAAATTCGTAGTGAGAAAAAGTTGAAAATTTCCCACCCACAATTTGCTGACTTGGCAACAATTTGCAATAGTAAAACTGTTGGTTGAAAGTTTACTTGCAACATTACTGAACAGTTAGTTGGCCTCCATTTAAAGGCAACAACAACAACAACCAACCAACAAAACATTTGGCCCCACTAATTATTCAACAATTTAGCAAAGCTCATCATAATTTGCATTCGGATTCGGATCAAATTTAAAGCGAAGCGATAGCAAACCAGGGCTGAAACATTGAACTGTATCAAGTATGATTAACAAATTTGTATAAAATTTATTTGAGATAATAAATTAAAAATAATAGACTGCGCTACTTATGAGAATAGCTGAATTCCTCGTTGCTTTTAACTTCTCTTTAACTTTAATTATTTATTTATAGGACTCAGAGTTTCTCTATTTTGGAACAAAGTTTACATCTTTAAAAATACACTAGATTTTCTAGGCCATCTGCTAAAATGTGAATTAATTTTAATTCTTTCTCTAAATCTAATATTTATTTGTTCTGAACTTTTGTCAGTTGTTTAACTTAGTTTCCAGCCCTGGCACTTAACTGCCTATTCAACATTTTGAGCCAATTTAATCAAAACCAAATGACAGACCGCGCAAGAAAGAAAGGCAGTCAAAACACTGAGATAGAGATGGAGATGGAGCGGGGGGAATGGAGACGTGGAGAAAAAAGGATGTATTGGATGCATTGATCGCATTTGCATATTAAGAATCTTGACAAGCTACGTACGCTGCTCCTTTTGGGCAACTGGCAAGACAATGATGCGGCTGTGACTCTGATATCAATGTGCAACTTGGAAACTTGCAACTGGCAACTTGCAACAACTGCGACAACGACGACGACGACGATGACGATGACTGCGAATGGTAGAAATTCATTTGGCTTTTTGTCTTAGCAATCGATCTTTCAATCAAAGCCCGAGAGCTAAAAGCGTGCAAGCCAACTCAAAGTCTGAGTCAGATTCAAAGACAGACTCAGAGACAGACTCAGAGACGGAATCAGAGACAGATGCAAGCACTTGGAGTCAGTGGAAGGCGCATCGATTCTGGATCGGATCATCGCATGCAAATTGCCAGCCGCCTCTTGTTGAATGCATCAAAATGCAATCAAAATTAACAAAATAGAACGAAAAACGAAAAGTTGCATGATTCATGGCGGTCTGTCGATCTGTCTGTGTATTTCTTATTGTGGCTTGCACTCATTATTTTAATTAATATCAGAAAAGTGTTGCACAAATGCAAATGCGACTCAATTAGTTGGGAGTTGGTTAAAAAGAAATGTCAGAGACTGAAAGCTGACATTTAAGCAATTTCAAACGTTTTAGCCAACAAATTGTACAACGACAGCAGCAACTAAAAATCACAACAAAAATATCAGCAATGACCTTTTGACATATGACTCTCTCTCTCTCTCTCTCTCCCTTTCTGTGTACTTCTCTTTCTTTCTTTGTCGACTTCTTACACTGACTTCTTAACTTTGTCGTGCCTCATATAGGACACAGTCAAGAGTCAGAGACACACAGCGAGACATTTTACAAATGTTTTCAATTGAATTGCTCTGATTTTGGCCAAGTTGCATTGCAGCAGGAGCAGTTGCTGTTGCTTTTGTGTTGTTGTTGTTGTTATTGTTGTATTGCATTTTGGCCCGCTGGCAGCGCCGTTAAAGCCAACGCCGCCAGCGGCAGCCGAAAATGTCGTGATGATGGCAAATTGTAAATAGCTTAAATGGTCTAAATGGTTTAAATGATTTCAATGGCTCTCCTCTTGGTGGAGGCGGCTCGTTTGCTGCTGCTCCTCCTCGCTCCCAGTGGCAGCAACAATGTAGACAACAACAACAACAACAACATCAACAGCAACAATAAATACAACAACGTAGACAGCGACGACGACTTCGACTACGAGAAGCTGCTCTGTTGGCTCGTTTTCAATGGTAACAGTTATCACACAAACTAATGACATGAAATTAGGTATTGGCCTGGCTGACTGCCTGACTGCCTGACTCGTTGGCTGGCAGCTTCAGAGCCTTTTGGCTGACTCTGCGCTCCGCTTTTGCCAGTTGAAACAAAACACAAAAGGTAACACAGCCAACTACAACAACGACAACAAAATATCTATGCACATTGCTGTTGTTGTTCTTGTTGTTGTTGCGATATTTGCCATAGCTACCTTTGAAGTTAAAGTTGAATTGGGCAAATACACTTCAAAAAAGATCTTACTAAAATTTTGCTCAAAGAGTTTTGTAATTTAATGATTATTTAATTAAATTAAGTAATTTTCTATTTGACATGCATTTATTTAAAAATTCAGCTAATATATAATATTTATTTTATTTAAACACAGCTAAGCATAAATTGCGAAATAATTTGGTAAAAGAGCTTAAAAATTTGACAAAAATATATTTAATATGATTTTATTTAAATAATTCACAATTTAAATAAAACACAAAATTAAATTAAATTTTCACACTGCATTTTTGGCCGAATCCATAACGCCTACGACCAACGTCCTCTCTCGCTCTCTCTTCCTGTCCTCTTCCAATCCAACAGTCAAATCAACAATGTAGCATAAAAAACCCGCTACAAACCTTAGAGAAACCGTTACAATATGAACTACAAGCTACTAAAAGCAAAAAAAAATAATAATAAAATAAAAAAAAAACAGAAAACGTTTTGTGTTACAAGTATTGCAATATTTTCTCTTAGCCATATTAAAATATTCCTATTGACTTATTGATTTGAGCTACCAAAATAATCAGCAGACAAAGGCTTGAGTTCATGATCTTCTAACAAACAAACAAACAAAAATTTAGAAAAGAAAATCCATAATAAAACAAATACAAATCTCAGACAGTCGCCATTGTTAAACATTTCCTGGTGAAATTTTCAATGGTGCAAACAAATTTTCACAATTTTCTTGCAGTCAGGCGGCGTCGGTGGCATTCAAATTTGGCCTGGCATTGAATTATAGTGGCTCATTAGACCCTTTTACTTCAATCACGGCCAATGAACAGAAACAGGGCAACAGTTGAAAAAAAAACAAAACGAAAACATTTAACAATTGGCCATAAAAGGGGCTAACAGAACTGTGAACTGAGAACTGAGAGTCGAGAATCGAGAATCGAATAGAACCAGAGGGAAACGAAATAATTTAGATCACGAATTTGTTGTCGTATGCAAATTAATCAAATGTCTCCAGGTAATTCAATAATGTCAAAACAGGCTAACGAAATCAATTATTTAATCGCTGGAAATTGTAAACGCTCGACAGGCTTGAACTTTTCGTATTAATTACTGAAAAAAATATATAATATCAATATGTAAGATAAGATTTCTAAAAAAAAAAAAGGAGATGAAAAATGCAGCTCAGGGTGGTCGTTAAATATTGTTGAATTGGAGACAGCTTGTTTGGGTAATCCAAGACGGCATTTAACCAATTTAATATTATTATCTATGATCTTGTAGTACAAGAGCGTTTTTAGACCCAACAAAACAGCCTCGCTGTCGTGTCCGTCCTCTCTCTCTCTCTCACCTTCTCCATCTTCATCTCCATCTCTGTGTCTAAGTTGAATTCTCAGCCTTAGTCTCTCAAGTCTGATTCTAAATGTCGCTGGCTGTAATCAGAGAACTGAGCACTGAGAACTGAGAACTGAGAAGGGTACAGGGTGTTGGGTTTTGGTTTTGGTTTAGCCTGCAAACCAGTTGAACAAACGAAAATGAGTGAAATATTTTTGTATGCCTGGATCGCTGGGGCTTTTGAGACCAGAGTTCTAATTGGCGCTTGTAGCTGCTTGTTGGAAAATCGGAGGCAAAAATCTACAGCGTTCTTATCTTACCAGAAAGGAGCATTGAGCATTGAACATTGAACAGAGAACTAAGAACTAAGAACTAAGAACATAGAACATTCAACATTGAATGCAGAACATTCAGCATTGCGCTGAAAGCATTCCATGGCTGTCAGAGACGGCGAAGACATTGATGCATGTTTATGTAACTGCAAATTGATTTTACCTCAATTCTATCAAACTATCATCCAGCTGTAACCAGTCTGTCTGTCTGCCTGACTGCCTGTCTTTCTCTTGACAACAGTTTACTGTAATTAACGAAAAGTATCTCAGTTGCTCTCAGCTCAGAGCTTCAGTCGTTCATAAATCTTGATTTGATTTGATAAATTTTACCTTAATTAATTACTCTGTTGTGGTTTATCAACAAATCTGGCCAATATACTCCTCAGATTCGTAAGTATGTTTTTGTTGGTTTGTTTGCTTGATATCTGTGCCTACTTTATGGTTTAATTGATTTCAGGCCGCCCGTTGCGCCTTTTACTGCTCAGCGGTTTCTTTGCCTAACTGGGTCAACTTCTTATCAATGCCGGAAAATTAAATCAGAAATTTGTATTACTTTTAACAAATACTTGGCATGCTGTGATTTGCTGCTCTTGGCCATATTTTGTTGTGGCTTTTGCGTTTTTGATTTCGCCTAAAGCTTTAATTGATTTTTAACCCGACCTTGCCCACAGCTCAATTTCTGTGGACTCAGTTTGGTTAGGTTCGTTTGAGTTTTCTGACATTTGAAATGCAGCCACATGCAATCACAATTCAGCCAGGCCACAATTCACAATTATCCATTGTAAATTGTTGCTGCTAGTAATTTATAATATTTGTGTACAACTATTTTTCAATTTTCAGTAAACTTTTTTTTGCCAAAATAAATATTTTAAATATTTGTTTTCATTTTAGAAATTTTGTTTTGACAAACAGCTTCCCACATCTTTGTTTAAATTGATTAAAAAACTAGAACTGAAAATTGGTTTTAAGGGTATTTATAAATCTGACTGATACTCTTTAATATTTTTATTTGTGCTTTTTTTATATTTTACATAATTTTACATTTATCATTACTATTTAAGGTAACTTAATAAATGAAATTTTTCCAAAAATTTCGATTTTTTTATACTCTTAATACTCAAAACATTTTCAAAACCTTCGATAAAAACTTAGGAAGCTAAGGGTATATAAAAGGTTAACGAATTCTCCTAATTATTTTTACTTTTGTTAGGTATATTGGTTTTTTTTTAAAATATATTGTATCATTTAAAATTTAATATTATTAATAAATGATCAAAAGCACTTGGATTAGCATTTTCAGTGGGGTTATCCTTACTCAGATACTAGATAGGACACAATAAATACAATTAAATTTCCTTAGCTGAAACACAAAACGCTTAGAAGGGGATACATCGTGCAGTTGCCAAGGCCCAGAATCGTGACACTCACTCAATCATGGCCCAAAACTGACAATTGCAAGGCTTTTGGGGTGCACCACATCACTTGCGTCATCCACTCAGCAGCTTAGTTACCCATTCCCATTTCGGAATACTCGTAAATATCACAAACAGGGAATTTAAATTGAAGTAAAAATGTGGACAAATATTTAAACATGCGTTCGCCCACTCAACTCAACTCAACTCACATACATTCTCAAACGTACGACAACGAGGCCGAAATGAAAGTAAAGTTGAACTGAACTGAACTGAAACTGAGTTGCGTTCAATTAAAAGGATTTTCGATTTTACAAAGTGCGTTTTGTTCGTACCCCAGGCGAGGCACTGGGGGGAGCTGTTCGGAATAAAACGAAACTCAATCGAACTCAACTGCAACGGGCAGGTAAATAAAAGTAGGCATGTTAAACGTTTTGTACACGACAACTGACAAGCAAGAAAGACGGCAGTTTTGGCCAGAGTCTATAAGTGCAGGAATTTTAAAATAGAGGACGAAAAAGAAGGAAAACATATAAGTAGAGAATGCAGAGAAAATGCAAAGAATAGCAAGAAGTCTACTACGATAAACTAACGTATAAAAACTATCTAAACTTTCATTCTCAATCTGCAACTGTGCTGACACTTTTGGGATCTAAATAGTATGCTAAATGAAATTACATATCGTAGGGAGTTAAATGTTGATAATTGAGATTTTAAAATGGAATTTAAATAAAGAGATTAATATTGATAAAGTAATGTAAAAAATGTCAGTTTTCGATATACATAAATAATATCCGACTGTGGAGAAAACCAATATTTGAAATGTAAAGCACGCTTAAAGTCTTTTACTTATCAATATACCCATTTACTTTATTAAATGAATACAGGGTATTCCAACCGCAATAAAATCGACAACAATGAAACAAAAAACACAAAAATTTGAGCGAAAATTGAAAAGTTGTATGGCACAAAATTTACCATTTTCAAAAATTGATTAGAAGCCTTAGCAACATTCGACGCATTTGTCTGAGTTTGAAAATGTTGATGGAGGATGAGGAGTTGCAGTTCGAGTCAGAGTCACAGTGGCGGTGGAATGCAGTCAACCCACCGTTGGCAGCTGACAGTAGCTGGAAGGCTGGCTTTACAGCAATGTCGATGTCGATGTTGCTGTCGACGTCGATGTCGATGCTAAGTCGAGTCGAGTTTGATGCTCTCAAGGATATGCGGGAGAGCCATGTCCATGTGTCCATGTGTTGTGTCCTGTGTAAACGTGTTGCGGACAGGCCCTGACTTAAGTTGCAAGGATATTTCTGTTTTCTGTTTTCGGCTTTCTGTTTGTATGGCAAGTGTTGTGTGTGTGTGTGTGTGTGTGTCTGTGTTGTTTGTACCGCAGCTTTGTTGCTCAATATCGACTCAGCGCTCACAGAGCACACAAACTAGGTCAACTATTGTCCCTCCTTCCTCTATCCACTATCTAAGTCCTGTTGCCTTAAGGTACACAAAGTACCGTAAGAATAGAAGAACACGTAGTGGCAACTATCTGAGAATGATACCAAATTACCAATGCAAAATATCCTGGTACCATTTACCGAGCGCAAATATAAAAATACAGATGAAAAACAAAAAAAAAAAACAAGAAACGGAAAAGAAAATGAAAATTTAAGCATTACCTGACGCTCTAAAAAGAAAATTTGCAGCCATTTGTTTCCTTCTTTCAGTTAGGCAGGCAACAGCTGCTGGTTGGCACTTTGGCTCAATTTCGTGCTCGTTCTTGGCGTCTTGAATTTGGCTCACATTGTCACACAGTACACAGGATACAGTAAGTACTCGGTAAGTTGGCCAAGTCCCATACTCGTGCTGTTGCACAGGTGTTGGCGTGTGTCTTTGAGTATGATGAAGTGGATTGCAACGGCTCAGAAACTGAAAGCTGCATGTGTTGGCTAAACAGACAACGCTGAGCTGGGATAAAATGAGAGTCGAGCAGGACTTTCAAGTATCCAAGAATGTGGGCAAGTAGCACAAAGAGGGGATTGCTTAACACATAGGGAAGTTGATGCTGACGAAACAGAATATGAAGCAGGCAAAGCAAACAAAGTTACAAAGCATTAAATGGTTAGTCAAATTAAATACAATGTCATCGCAAAAAAAATAAAACAAAAAGTTGCATTCTTTTCATTCTTAATATAGTATCTGCTTTAATGTTTAATTTAATTGCTAGCCGCTTTGGGTAATTTTTAGATTTATTTTGTCGCTTGCATTTCTCATTCGCCGCTTAATTAGAGCGAATTAAAAGTGTACAAGGCAACAGTAATGTCAATGAGCTCCCACAAAAGACAGAAGAGGCCAAAATGAAAAGAATAGAAATGGGTAGACAAGCGAATGACTTAATCACATTTGGGTTAGACTTTGTTGCACTCGCCACTCCAGACATTTGCCATAAAAATGCAAATGAAACATTGAAACAACGCCAGATGAAGAAGGCACAAAAACAAAGTCGAAAATGAAGACAAAGACAAAGACCAAGGAGTTGCAACTTGAATCCATGGCGAGGCAGCAAGTGATGAAGTGCAAAAGTTACGCCATATCACGATGTTGGCTCTTGGTTAATGCCATGGCTAATCCGCGCCCGTTACCTTAATCCCCAACAATTTTGTTAACAAACGAACATCAAAGGAAATAAAATGTGCAATAAATTTAATTTGCACGGCGTTTCGAGCCAAATAAAAATCACACCTCATGAAGGGTATGAATGAGTTTTGCCTTTCGTTCTGTCCATCTGTCTCTCTGTCTCTCTGTCCGTCTGTCCGTCTGTCTGTTTTTTCTCCCCACGCTCAGTACTATGTAGAACGAAAAGAAAAATTCAACTGGCTACGATTTTATCGCTCGCTTTTATCGCCAAAAGTTGAAGTTGCCAAAAAGACAAAACTGAATAAAATACGACTTGGCAACATAATTTGGCAACAACTCTGTGATACCCTGTGTTAATGTTACACAACAAAAGTAAAGGAAACAGAGACTGTTATTTTATTATAATTATTATAACAATCTTTTCAAATACAAATGTCCCTTTTAAGAGCCAACTGTTTCCTAATCCAAGTGTAACTCACTTCACACAGGGTATTAGATTAAAAAGGTAAAGCCAGTGGACAACCGAGTGGAGCTCCCTGTTCTCTGTGGCTTAACCTAGAGAAAGAGAGCGAGAGACCTGGTGAACTTGCGACTGAATGCAAAACGAACTCAACACTTGATCAAAATGCCACAAAGCGATTTGCATATTTTAATTAAATTCGCGCTTTTGCCCGGAACACAACAACATAGGAGAAAAGCGCAACAACCACACACACACAGAGAGAGAGAGAGAAGTATACACCAGTTAGACCACCAGCATAAGGAGGGGAGGGAAGTGACACAAAATGGTCTGTTGCTGTCTTTGCTATTTTTAAAAATATGTAAAAAAGCGTGCAACACATGTGACCACAAGCGTATTAAATTTTCTGCGCACTCCAAACAAAAGAGAGAGAAGAAAAAAGTTAGCGGGAACACTTGGTAGCTAAGTGAGCTGGCTTAAACAGACCGAGGGGGGGCGGGGGGGGGAGAAGGAGGCGCTTTCCGGGACTTGAACTGGGCAAAGGTAGCCAACTAACAGAGTCGCAAAGTGACTGTGACTGAAAAGGTCACCCCACTCCCCGCCCAAATGCACTGAGCGAAATGTGCTAAGGGCCAAAAGCGAGAGACACTGAGTGAAATGGTGAAATGAATATCAGATGAGCGTTCTGGGAATATGCGACGTATACGTAATGCGTTAAGTTGAATTTCAAACAAATGGAATCTGAGGAGAAACAAATGAGAATAGAAAGTGATTGATTGGTAGTATTTATTTAAAGATATGTATAATACATTATTATCGTATTATTGATTTAAATATTAAAATATCTGTATATCAGATAGATTCTGTGAAGAATGTAATGTAGAAGAAAGAAATTACGTTATGTTTCAAGTAATCAGAAGAAAGTTATAGTCCTCTGGGATTATCTGAAACATTTAGTATTAAGTAATCAAAATAATTAAATAACAGCTCAACTAATTTTTAAAAACTTATCCATTTTCTTAGTCCTGGTATTTTCTAAAATAGTTATAAATTGTAAAAGAAAGTAGAACTCAATAAACACAAACATTTGACTAATTTGATAAACATAAACTCGTTGCAGTGTAGCAGCATTGACCAAGCATTACGGCCATATTACTGGCTGCCGCCTGCAACATGTTCAAAGCGCAGTGCAGCATAAAGTGTTAAATTGGATTAATCCACAAGATTTACGCTGCGGGTGATATCAACATGCTAACATGGCAACCAGCTTAAACAACAACAACTACAACTATTGCAGCAGCAGCAACAACAATACGATTAACGTAAGCGCGGCAACATGTCGCTGCTGATGTTGCTATTGTTGCTGTTGTTGCAGCAGCAACACTTGAGCAGCATCTGAAATTTTATTAAAACCGGACGCGTAGCTCAACACCACCGGAAATACAACAACAACAACAACAATCAGTTTGCACACCACATATATTGAGTAAGTGTGTCAACCTGTGTTGTAGTTGTTGTAGGTCTGGTTGTTGCTGCTGCTGCTGTTGTTGCTGCCGACGGACGTCAACGACCATGCAAATTTCAATGCGAATTTGGGATTAACGACGGCCACAACTCAACAGCCTGGACCAGCCACAGTGTGAGCTAGTTGTAGAACAACAGCAACAACAACAGCAACAGCAACAACTGCAACTACAACAGCAACAAGCGTCGGTAATAATGCCTTGACAGCAGCAACAACAGCGGCAACAACTCGGCAAACGCGTTGATTATCCCAATCAGCAACACTTTACCAGCGTAAATCTATTTAATTTGCCATTGGGCTCCATTTCAATGCCTCTGCTTCTCTCCAGTCCACTTCTCTTCTCTGCTCTTCTCTTTTCTTCTCTGCTCTCCTCTTCTCTCCTCTACTCTTTACTCTTCTCCTCCTGAATGCAACTACAAATCAGCTGTTTGCAGCTCTTGTTAAATGTAATTGAACCTGTTCTTTGAGTTTTGTTTTGTAATTTATTATTGGCGCATGAGTTCTGGAACCGAACTCAACCGAACTGAACTGAAAGGAAAATATGTACGTAGAGAGATTGGATTGGAGAATGAACAAAATCGTAGCTCATGATGCGAATCGGAGTGGCATGGCATGCGAGGATCGCGTCAAGATCGTGCCTGACGCGTAATTGATTATTACGAGCAACAGCAACAACTACTTGCAACAGCAACAGCAACATCAACAACAACAGCAACAACAACAGCAACATGCCAGCATAATGATGTATTAGTTAAAGTTGACCAACCGGTTCGCATTTCGGCCATGAAAAACGGTTTAGAATTAGGCGCTGTGATTACATGGCCAAGTGCGTTGAAATTGAAAAGAAGTGAGCAACTTGCAACAGTTGAGTTGAGTTGAGTTGATGATATTACCAACTCAAGAACTGGTCGGCAACTTTGTGGATACGTGAGGAATGTTGCAAGCTGCCGTTGCCGTTGCCGTTGCCATTGCCTTTGCCTTTGCCGAGGCAAATGTGTTGCGCTAAACTTTAAAACAGAGCAACAAAACATTGGCATGCAACTTAAGTATAAGCCCAAACCATAAAGTGTTGGATAATTGAATTAAATTTCGTGTTTAGAAAATTAATAGAGGTGCGAAATGCCATTTAGATGGAAGGAAACCTTTTAGATTTTTGCAAGAAAATCAATTAAGTTAGTGGTAATATAAAAAATAAATAGATTATGAATAAATCTCAACATATATATAGTTAGGGATAAAAAGGATATCAAAAATTAAACGGAATTAATCAACTAAGATGATTTTTTTAGAAATTAATTTGGCAACAATGAAAAATAATAGTTGTTTTTTTATAAGATTGAAAGAAATAAATTGAAATCTTTTTCTTCATATTTTAAATTATCTTCTAAAGTGTACTTCTAGGGCTAAAAGTATAGTGAAACATACAAAAATAAGGCACTTCCCCCAAGACTGCATTGATACTTATGAGATTTATTTATGCTAAGAATTTAAACATTCAGTACTACAACTAACTATTATTTTGTATAAATTTGTTTATTCATTCATTAATATAATTATTGAAAACATTAAGTTTTATTCTTTCTAAAAAAGTGCTTAAGATGTTAATTTATTTAATAATACCTTCTGAATTCTTTATAAATTTCCTTAAATTCATCTTGGGAATTTTCAGTGTGAATCAGTCTCGATGTCCTTGAATGTTCATATTTTTAACACACATTGCAACAATTTCAATGACAACAACTGACTGCAGCTGCGGCACTTTTAACGCCGCCCCCCCCCCCCCTCCCGTCCTCAGCCCAATAAAAGGGTTAAGGGGATCGGAGGCACTGGGCCTGTCAGCAAGCCACCATAACTCATAAAAGGCAACACATACCAGACACCAGAAAACTCCAATTTTAATTGCCCGACATTAAACGATCGACCACGACGAGGACAACGACAACAGAAATCGAATAGCTGCGAGTCTAGCAATTGGTATAGGAATAGGAATCGAAATAGGCATAGGATTAGGAATAGGAATTGCAATAGCAATATCAATACCATTACCAATACCATTACCAATGGCAATACCAACACAAATGGGACTCGCAGCGCCATAAAATATGCGCACGTTTGGTTTGTTGGCCGTTTGTTTGTTTGGTTTGCATATGCGAAACCGAAGGCAGCATTCAAAAGAATGGCATATGGTCTGATCTGGTCTGGTTGGCTGCTCCTTGTCCTCTGTCCCCCTGTCCTGCTCTGTGCTGGCCTGGCCTGGTCTGGTCTGGTCTGGCCAGACAGCATTTAGCGTACGATTTGGCGGCGCGAAAAAGATAAACTCATAAATTATGGCATTGAATGTCACTTCGACGACGACGACGACGACGGCGGCGGCAGCAGTCGCCACCGACAATGGCAACTGCGACTGTCGACGACGACGACGACGATGACGACGACGTTGCTGCTGCTGCTGCCGGGACAACAGTCGCTTGGAAGCAGCAGCAACATTGGCATCGAATCGGCATCGAATCGGCATCGGCGATAATGAAGCCCATTTTAAAGTCACTACCATTGAATGCGATTTGATTTACAATCCCATTTCGATTATAATCGATGATGATGTGTGTGCGCGCTTCGGCCATGCCATGAACTTGCATATAAATACCAATCTGTGTCCCTCATCCTCATCCTCCCTGTCTCTCTCTCTCTCTCTCTTTCTCTCTTTCGATCGCTCTCTATGCTAAGCAGTCAGTTCAGATCGCGTCGCCCGCCAAAGTCTCTAGCGGTTTTCCAAGGAAATCGAAATGCCGAAACTCTGTCGTATTACCTGTTGGTGCTGCAATTGAACTTGGTTAGCTTAACCCGCCAACTTGTCAGACAAACGAACCAACGAACGAACGTAGCTAACGAATTCACCGATGCCAACTCCGTTTCTCTCCCACACCTTCCGCCGCACATCGTCGTCGATGGTGGCAATTGTTTTGATGTCCGTTGATAACTGCAGCAGCAGGAGGGAATGCCGATTTCACCAGGGACTGATGAGCCGGACTCAAAATCAATAAAAACCAAAAATAAAAAGATACATTAACAATGGTCTTTTATACTTTGTCACGTGTTTCGTCGACGCAGCTTGAGGCAATTTTTATAGCGTTTTAATTGACGCTGAAATCATATAAAGCTCGTAGCCATCCGAGAGCAAGTTCAGCCCACGCAGTGCTAAAATTTATTACATCTTAATTGTTAATGTTATTTTCGATGTTGTTGTTGCTCTTGCTGGAATTAGTTAACGCCCTTTATACTACAATATATGTCTTAATTTTAGCGGAATGCCCTCCCCATTGAAGTTGGAACTAGACTCGCCCGGACCGGATATGTCTGAGTTTGAGATAATCAAGCAGATAACAAAGGCAAGTTTAGTTTAATGTTAATTTAAATATCACATAAAATGCTGCAAAAGACGTTGCAGTTTTAACATGTGGAACAAAGTTGTCGGAACATTTATTTATTTCATTTAATTATTTTATTTATTTAACTAAAAAAAATTAAAGACAAGTCAATCCCTATTTAACTCTGCACATGATTTGATTTATTGAATTTAGCTTTATTTATTTATTTTTTTTTAAGCGAATAAGTTTTAAAAATATTAAGGAGCAATATATAAATAAAAAAAATGTATAAAATTAAAATATTTAAATAATGAAAATAGAATCAGGTGTGCTGCAGAAATCTCTTTCACCTGAAAAATGACATAAATTTCATACAAATTTAAGTCAAATTCCGGTGGAAGAGATTTCTGTAGCATACCTGAATATATTTGAAGTATTATCTTTGTCTAGACAATTGCTTGTCATGCTTTTTTTTCAAGGGCTTTTATCGCGTGAAATTGAGTCGAGGCCATTTCAAGTGCAGTCCACCAAAAATCGAATACGAGTATTTGCCTAGTGTGGTGCAATTAGTTGAAAGTGGTTATAGTGTCGCCCACTTGGACAGACGGACAGCCAGCAGCTGACCAATGGCCCAAGAGAACTAAAAGCCCAGTCATAAATGGCCTAAAATATGGCACATTGCACTCACATTTATAATTTCATGAACGATTTTGGGACGCAACCAACGAGCCTAACGAGTCGAGTCGACAGCAGCAGTTTCAGATCCCAGATCCCATATTCCATATTCATTCGAGTACCAGTTTATATGTATGTAGTGTGTACTATAACCCAGAGCTCCCAACTCGTTGCTCGACAAAGTGCAGTGATAAATCAAATTGTCACTTTTGTATATTTTGCGGCAAGCGACGACAGCTTCGCCCAGTGCACAGTGCCTGCAAAAAAGCAAGGCTTTTAATATTTTGGAATGCCACTTTGGCATGCAAGTTGCCAGTTGCCAGTTGCAAGCAGTCAGATGCCACTTGCAGCAACTGCGGCCATCTGTAACGTGGAGAGTGACGACGGGTCCCCATAATTATTGTTATTTTGATTATTGCACGGGAAAGATGACATTATTAACATCATTAATGGGCTCGCAACCAAGGTTGTGTAGACTGGAAAAGTTGGTTGTCCATCACACACACACACACTGACACACACATGGGCACTGAGAGAAAGTAGGGACTGTGACGAGTTTAATAATCACACTTTACACTTAATTGGTTTACAATTATTAGTTGCATTTATTGTTGCATTTATAAACTTTTATGCATTGAATTTTTGGTTTTTCATAAACAAAATTACTAATTACATTATATTTACAAATAGTATAAATTAAATGCGAAAATATATTGCATAAATAAACTGGCATTTATGCATATCAAACCTAATTATTACATAGCACTAAGTGGTCATTGATTAGCTAATTGCACACTTAATATTGTCCTCTAATTAGTGTTTATAAACACTTATTATTTATGCACACATATAGCTGATGAACCACTCTAGCTAGCTAATATACCAATATTTTAATTTCTTTTAAATTTCATACTGTAATTTCACAGTTTATTAATGTCAAGTATATAATAGTGAAACGATAATTACAATTTACACTACACTCACACACGGAACTTAGTGGTATGTGTTTAAGCCAAGAAGACCAGAATCAGCGAAATTGTCTAGACTATAATATTCGAAAATTCGAAATGCCAAAATTGGCTACTTCGCTAATTCAGGCTGCTGCCAAAAGGATTTGCCCGTTGAGTCGACGCCTCCAGTCGCAACTGATGCTCGGACTCGATGCGAGCGACACAAACTGAAGGCTGCACTGAGGATTGGACGGACAAGGAGTACCAACTGCTGCTCTTGAGACGCTCCATCGCAGCCTGGTGCACAGCGGGCTGATAGCGCTCCAGGACAATGTAGTGGGGATCCTTGATGGGCGGCTTGTCGAACAAGTGCTTCAAGCTCCAGGCAATGCTCGCCTTTGCGCGGAGCGAATAGTCGATGCGGCTGTGGGACAGAAGACGCATTGCGTCCATGTTGTTAACATCCTCCAGAGGGATTGGTTCTCCCTTTGGTGTCAGTCCCACGCAGACACTGCCTTCGGGATCGGCAAATATAAGCTGAATGTACTGAAGTATCTGCCAAATGTGATGCTCATCCTTGTTCCAGCACTCAAAGAGGGCCGACAAGTCGAGGCTGTGCGACAACTGACAGATGTGCGGGTGGAAGATGTCCTTTTGAAAGATGACGGTGGGCAGGCTGACCGCGTCAGGAAAGTTATCCGGCAGCAATATGGAAAAGCGAAACACGCCCTCCGCATATATACCGCCGTGCACGAAGATCACACCGAACCAAAGCAGGGCGCTGGAATAGCTGGGAACGGCATAGATCCCCTTCAACTGCATCTGCTCGATCATCCGGTACTCGGCCAGAACCTTGTAGCCCTGGCTGATCAGAGCCAGCGTCTTGTTGTTAGTTGATGTGGTCTCCAGACACATGGTATCGGCTATTGTACAGAAAAGCTAGTTAGTTAGTCTACTATGATATGATATGATTCTCTGTTTAACCAACCCAAATATTGCAAAATGATTTTGAGAAATTTGGATGAATTTTGAGGTGTGTTGATGTGTAGTGTTGTGTTGTGTGTCTGGTAGTGAGCCAAATATTTAAAAACACATTTTGACATCGAATTCAAAAGATTTCAATTTGACTTTATAACAATTTTTCAACCAAACTTTAAAAGTGAAAACTAGTGAAACTGAACCAATCTAAGATGCAGAATCAGTTTAAGGTACAAACAATGAACAAAAAGATATTCCTCATCGAAGTCGGCTTGAAGGCTTGACAAAGTTATGAGGAAAGCTTTTTATGGAAGTTTCCCACAAATATAAAGGGGTAAGTATGGAAAAATTAAAAATTTTGTAAAAAAAAATCAATCAATCAGAATCAATTTAGAGAAATAGCAATAGACAAAAAGACTTTTATCTTTAGAATCGGTTAAGATTTGACAAAAAATGTCAAGGAGTAAGTGTGGAAACAATCGAATATTTTTGTAAGAAATTAAAATATTAAAACTAAAAAATTTTTGGTACAGAATCCATTTAGAAGACAAACGATTAATAGAATGACATTGCTTATTGAAATCTGTTAGGTTATTACCAAGTTATGAGAGTTCGCAGCTTTAGCGCATTAACACATTCATTAAATGTATTGATTTCTCAGATTCTGAGTGAGTGTACTGAGCACCGCACAACATTGCAAGCACTTACATTTATGCGGCATGTCAACTTACTTATTACAGTTCAGACAAACAGAAACAGAGAAACGGCAAACGGCAAACGGGAATTGCCCACTGGGACAAGCAAAAAACTAAAAACTATGTCCAGCTTCAACTTCCAGCGACAACTTCGCGGTGAACGGACACTTGGAGGGCACAGCGGACACTGGACACAACGGACTCGTGTTGGACACCGGTCGCGACTGGTACCTCGTATATGTGTGTGGTGTGTGATCCATGGACACACGTACATATATGTAATACATACATGTATGTAATCTCATACTCAGCGGTATATTCAATCATGTCAAGTGTAATAATTTTGCGAATACTTGCACAGTTGAGATTCAGATACAAACAAGCTGAACACACGCAGGCAGCATCAGCATCGCATAGACCACTTTGCATTTGTTTGGTGGATATTTGATTTATGACTGCCTTGTTCTGATCTACGGTTCTTTCACGCACTCGCAACATAATGTGGCATTATAATGTCGCATGTCACACACAAGCACACAAACACACACACACACACAGAGCATGTACTCGTCTGATTTGTTTTGAATTTATTATGTGACGGAAGTCAGGGACCCACTTGAAGTCGCTCTTCAACTTTATAAATATAAATATATGCATATGTATATGAGAGCACTCGTATCATAAATATTTGCATGCCAATGTCCGCAGCTGCTAATTGGCAGTCACGTAGAAGCGACAGGCAGCTTTTCATATCTTTTGGCACTTTCATTATTTGGCCAAAGGTATCATAAACACTCTGACAGACAGTGAAGCCTCTTTGATAAAACAGTTCCCAAAGACTCGAAGATAAGAAAAGCCCCAAAAAATAAAATACAAATAATGAACGGAAATACAATTTTGTTGCTGTTGCTGAAATGCAACTCATTAAAATTTACACTCTTGATATGATATGATACGTTATGATTTGTGACTGTGGCTGACTTTCTTTCTCTCTCTTGACCGGTTTAACGCCAGTTGTCAGTGCATTGACATGGGTGCAACACCCAGGAAGAAGCCGCAGAAAGGGTCAGCAACGAAGGCGGCACTCCGATCCGTTGGGATTTCGATGCTTCATTTTCACCTACCCACATTTTTGTGGGCCTTGCAAAGCTGCAAACTAACCCATGTCAAAATGTTTGGCTTGTTTTATAGCGCTAAGGGCAATTGCTAATACGAGTACGAGTATGTTGGCCAAGAGCTGAATACACCGTTAACTTGGCCTGCACCTGTGGGGAATTGCTTGTCACCTGGACTCGCCACGCAACACGAATCGCAACATTCAATTTCTGTTGCTGTTTCTGTTTCTGTTTTATTTTATTATTATTATTTTTGTTGTTGTTGTCTTCTTCCTTTTAGCGACGCCTTTTATGCGGGCAGCAATTTTTCGTGCCGCCTTTTTAACTTGCTTTTTTTTCTTTTTTGTTTTTTGTTACTTTTCCTTATCAGCTTTCTTCATTTATGCTACGTTGCATTTTGGGTCGTTCTGAGTGCGGTTGGGTTCGGGCCAGTTGTAATACGGTGGCATATAACACTTAAGTGCTTGTTGTTGTTTTATAAGATAAACTTTTGCGAGGCCCACATGTCTGTCCAAAGAACACATATACGCAACAATGAACCAAAAGAATAATAACCTGATGCCAATTTCATTTACTGCCACTTTCATTAACCAACCAACAAAAAAACGGAGAGAAGAAAAGAAAGAACAAGGCTTTATCTGCCCTCAGAATTTCAAGCTTAGGACGTGTTTTCAGAGGCGTGTGTGTGTGTGTGTGTCTTAGTTGTTTGACGTGAAATTAAATTGGCGATTTTTTAAAGCTGCAATAGGAGATTTTTTCAACAGCATTATATTCGAATTTTACTTAAAAACCCTTTTAACAGGAGATAAAAATTCAAATTGCCAATCTCTTTTTTATATTTTTTTTATTTTAACTTTATTATGTGTAAATTTCATCAAACCAACTTATTCATTCAACTTGAAATCTAATTTTCAACTGTTTCAAAATTAATTTTTCGTCAAATTGCAGACAATTTATTTAATAAATTATTCACCACATACTTTCAGGCAGTTTCCAAAATTGCACCAGCATTGAAACTTGTTAGAGATTTAAAATGCAAAAAAAGAAATTCCGAAAAAGGTGGAATTAATATTATGTGTATATTTAGCTAGCATTGATTTATGTGAAATTTGTGTAAAGGAATCGAACAGAATCGCATTGTGTGTGGCATATTCAAATTGGATAATATGCAAACTTGCCAGCGGACTCGGGCTTGGACTCGGACTCTTTCACTTGCCATTCATTTCGGGTACTCGAACTCGCACTCATACTCATACTCCTAGTCGTAGTCGTATTATTATCAGAAGCATTTGGTTGGCAATGGAGCAGGAAAACTACAACAAAAACAAATACTAATATTTGCATAATCGCTGGAAGAGAACAGAGGCAGAGCAATTATTTCTTTAAAAATAAATTGCATGCACAATTGATAGCAATAGGAATATAAAATAAAAATAAAAAGTAGCAATGGCCAGTAGTGGACCACCAAAGCAAATGCTCAACTGAGCTCAGCTCAGTCTCAGTCTCAGTTTAGTTTGGATTCGTTTGGCCTTTTTTTATTTTTCAGAGGCACACACTGAGCAGTTGTAATAGCCACACAGTTAGCCGTCTTCAGGTAAAACAGATCCAGCGACGAATTTGGTCAAAACGGCTTTGGGGGGAGACACTCAAAGGGGGGGGCGAGGCATCTCAAAGTGAGCTCAGCTCGTTTTGCGATTTGTGTGTACGCCTCATTCGTTGTATTTGCATATCGATTTGGAGTTGAGTTTTTCAGACTGGCAGAACACGCTGGTGCCTTTGCTTTGGTTTGGTTCAGTTTTTGTTCAGCTTTTGTTGTTGGCATTGCCTTGCCTGCTGCTTCCTGCTTGCCAAAAGTATTTGCATCCATCGGATACACTTGGCTTCATTTTATTTGCAGCACAAACAATTGCATAATTGCCATGCGGCCATAGAATTTGAATTTATTGGCCAAGCATTTAGCCCAACGGCCACGAACTGCAAACAGCAAGCAGAAAATAGCAAACAAAACGCATTCAAAACTCATAAATTTCAATTCACACCAATTTCACACCAACTGCAAGTAATTCCAATAAAATTCAATTACTATTATTATTATAATTTTCATCAATTTTCATTGAATTTTAGTTTGTTTGCTTTTTAAGCACTTTTATCGAGTCCTCATCAAGGAGAAAATTCACTGAATGGTGACAAAATGCTTGAGCATTATCGAGCTGATATGCTCGATAAGCACGTGCCATTAGCTTATGATGTTCTAAGAACTAAAAGGCCGGAACGGGGCAGGGAACAGGGCCAAACTGTGGCCAGCACTCTGAACAATTTTAATTTGCCGCTAGAACAAAACTTGTCTCAAACTTTGTATTTTTCTACTATTTTTTTTGGGGCAGTCACGTAGCCATAAGTTGACCCGTTTTGTTGTTGCAAGAAAATTGAAAACTTTGTGTGTTCAAGTGCCTATAACACTTGGCTCAAAAGGGTTCTATCAGTTGCCAACAACAGTAGGGTTTTGTTGCCTTACAAAAAAGTGCGAATCTTTATGAAATGATTTAATTTGGTATTTATTTCTTTTATTACTTTTGCAATTCAATTTATTATTCTTAGGATTATTTTTATTTAATTTGTCTAGGGTATCAACAATTTGATCATATAATTTATGAGGGTTATTAAGCCGCAGGCAATAATTAAAATTGTTGAAAATTCTTCGGCTTTTTGCCATGTTTCATGTCTGTTCAATTCTCAACCACTTGAAATACTCATAGGTTTTCCTCTGACTCTGACAATGGATAGTCCTATAAGTCACTCATTATGTCCGCTTTCGGTCTCGGTTTATCATGTTCGTGGTTGACATTCGCGCGGACACAAATGAAGCAATTTTCTTGACATGCAAAACGTGCAACAGTTGCAAGACTCGAGCCCCGAATTGGAGCAACACAGCAACTGTTGCTCTGCACTTAATTTTCGTATATTTAATTCGCCTTTAAATTATTGTAAAGCCCAGACAAAAAACCTGGCCGCGCTTTGATGTGCACTCCATTAGCTGAGGCCGTGCCCAGTCGAGTCGAATCGAGTCAACTGAGACTGAGACCGAAGCTGAGACGTCAAAGGTAAAGTCAGAGCTGCATTTCCGTTGATTTGCAAGGCAAATCAAAGGCTTAATGAATTCATTTCAATTAAATAAAATAAAGAAAAACAGCAAATGCCCAACAACAGCAGCAGCAGCCGTGATAGACGAATGCCAAAGCCAGTTAGCCTTTAGCATTAATAAATAGTTTAGCTTAGTTGCCGTTCAGATTCGCTTTGAACTGAACTGGCTCACTGGGGGAGCATATGAGAAGAAGACTTGGCATTTGAATTGAAGCAGCTTCTGCTAATTGATAGTGATCTGCTTTGGACGGATAGAACTAGATAGATACGAATACAAAACAGTTGACAGCCGAGAACCAGACTTGGTATGTTGTCAGCTTGGCACGAAAAAGAAATAGCTTAAATGCTGGTGTTCTATAGTTCTCTGCAATTGTTATTTTATTGCAGTATATATTTTATTTTCATTTTATTGAACCACTGGCAGCTCTATTTTGAATTCTTTTACAGACTAATAACTAAACAAGATATTTTATAAATTAATTAAATTAAATTACAATAAATCAAGTTGTATTCTTTTCCATTTTCAAATGTTAATAATGTAAGTGACTAGTGCATTAATTTAAGGAAATACTGAAATACTGGAAATAATAGACAAAGTTTCAAATAAATGCAATCCATTTATATCGCGATAGGTTGTAGATAATTTTTAAAGTAAGTTCAGTTGAGTGTTGAATAAATCTGTATGCCTTGCAATGAGGTCAATCACCCGGTGCCAACTTATTGCTCCCCTTATTTATTTTTGGGCAGACAGCCGGATAGCCGATAAGCCTTAAGCCTTAAGCTGCTTAATCGATGACCAGAGAGTTGTCAAAAAATAATTCACAAGCCGCCTGAAAGGTAAATACGAAGACAGCTTGGCGTATACGTAATGTTATCAGCTGTGCAAATCTACCCTGTTGGGATTTCTCCTGCTCGTCTTTGTTTTTGTTTATTTGCTTTTTTATTTTACACAACGGAACCTGCCGGCTTGTACCAAGTTCGATCTGAAGCAGCGCTAAATCAGCGTCGGGCCCTTTACATGAGAAATATTTTAGCGGACCATGCAAAAATGGTAGCAACTTGCAGCGCTCGCTTATCAGACACTGACGCATGCAGTCCAAAAATACAACAACAACAACAACAGCAACTACAAAAAAAGTCGAAAAAAGTAAGTAAAATAAAGAAAGAAGGAACAGCAACTGAGATAACGCCACAATGAAGACAGCAGAACGCGCCGCAGTTGAAAAATCGCAACAGCCACCGAGGATTCCACGGCAACAAAAACAATAAAAAAGAAGACAGCAACAGCAGCGACCCATCAAGATAAATGAACGTGCGCCCTGCTTTCAGATACCCTGTACCTGTACATGGCCAAAAAAGGGAGTTATAGCAATATGCAAAGGATTATGGGAATATATAAGTAACTCAACCCTTAACTTTAAACAGAAAAGAAGATACTCTTCAGTTCATATTTGTGTGAATAAATGTTACGGATTACTTGGTATATCCTAGTCCATCATGTTTTTTAGTCTCGTTATTGACTTCTTCATGCTGTTCGGCAACCAAAATCAAAGTTATAATAATGCATAAGTAATTTGCAGCAGCGGCAATCGAACAAAGCCATCAGCAGGAGGGGCAGCAGGAGAACCAGGAGTCGCATCTGCCGAGGCAGCAGCTCGTGCCATGGGGTCCAATTCTTGACAACAGTTAATCAAAGCATAAACCGATTGACTACAGTAAGTGACCCATCCCAGTCCATTCTATATCCGTTCCATACCATGCCACAATAACCCATCAGCTCTCCATAAAGCTATCGCCTCTTTAGGCAGTTATTTATTAACTGAAAATCATATTATCGGCATATCGCTTACGGCTTACGACTCTGTGCTGGTTTCTTCTTTTATTTTTTAGACTTACCAAACTGAAGAGTGCGCAGTAGCGACTTTAAGTTGATCGCCCTATAAGCATACCCTACACTTGGGCTATTTTGGTTTGAATGAAATTACTTGGACTGTTTGCCTATTTTTATTTTAATCTAAATAAATATCACGTAATGTAAATATGAGTATTACTAATATTTCAATTAAACCTGGATGTATTTATTTAAAATTTCAAATATTTAACGATATAATAATACATTATTTTATAACAACTAAAAGAAAACTTATCGACAGTAATAGATTATATTTTTTTAAATTAGTATTCTTCATCTTCTCAACCCATGTAGCGTATTAAGTTAACAGCTGGCACCTCTTGTCAATTTTCGCATCCTTCCGCCAACATTTGCTTGCCTTTTAAGTTTAGCAAACGGCAGCACAATGGCCTGGCCAAGACCTCAAACCCAAACCTTAGGGCCGCTAAACAATGCCGCGGCATGTATAGACAAATGCCGGGACGAAACTGACGACGGTCAAAAGCTTGTTGCCTGTACCATTGTGAACTAGATATTGCAGTGGAGCACAGTGAAAACAAAACAAAGAATCGATGTAGAAATCAGGAAGTGTATTATATAATTTTATAGATACTAAACTCAACTTTGACACAAATCGACTGAGTGCGGTCTGTAAACATGACATTTGCTGTACACGAGCATCGAGTGGAGTGCGGAATGGAGTGGAGGCAACAGTCAACCAGATGGAGTTGGCTGAGAGTCGTCGCCTCGTTTAGGCCACAGCTCAGTTCAGCTCAGCTCAGCTCTGCTTTGGCCGGCAGCATCTTTAGACGCTGCAATGCACTGCACTGCACTGCACTGAACTGCATTGTGATGCTTATCGTAAAACGTTCAATTATTTTATTTGGTGCAGATGTGGCCGGCGATAAAAGTGCCTGATAGCAACTCGGCAGCTCGGCTGTGGCTCCACAACAACAAGCCCGACTGCCAACAATGCAGCGGGCCAAGTTAATGCCTGCGACTTCTGCTTGGTAGCACAATACATACACACACACATACATACATCGCGTATGTTTGCCCTACTCGCTGCCACAGCTTCTACTTTGTATATGAGATTCAATTAAAATCAGCACAACAACAACAACAGCAAAAAAAGTACAAAAGAAAAAAAATCCAAATAATTGACACAAGAAAGCAAAGCCGCAAATTTGCCCCAACCCGGGGCAGGAAGAAAAAGAAGAAAAAACTTTTAAATAATGTCATGCTGTAAATGTTTGTATTGACGTCCAGGCTCATAAAGTTCCAAGCTTTGTTTTTACAAGAGAATTTCCCACAAAAAGTTCCGTTAACTCAAGAAATGTTCTAGTATTTTGTGGCATAAAAAAATTTAAAATTATTTCTGTAGTAATTCCTAATAAGTAACCATCAAACAATCAAACACCTGTAACTAATATAATCGCTTTAAGTATATAGTTTAATTAATATCCCAATTGCATAAATTTATTTATAATTAATTTGAAAAATACATAGCTTTTCAGATTGCAGCACATTTTAAATATAAAACGAAAATGAAAAATTGTAAAAACTGTAACTCAAGCCACAATGAGTACAAGCTGCAGATGTTCGGTACAGTGGGCACTGAAAGTTACTACACAGTCGCAATTAAAACAATCCAATGGCCAGATTCGAAATCCAACTGCTAGCGGAAATTGTGGGAAACGATGCTCTCTCTCTCTCTCTCTCTCTCTCTCTCTCTCTCTCTCTCTCTCTCTCTCTCTCTCTCTCTCTCTCTGGCAATTTGTTTGCTATTGTGTGTTGTTTTTGCAATTAAAAAATTATTGTATTTTAGTGAGAAGAGTTTAATTGGGAAGCAGTGTCTATTGATCGAGTGGACGGCACTGAAAGTTGGCAGCGCCATTTTGTCGGTCCCACGGAAACGGAAAGTGTGCCATTATGTGAGTGTGCAAGCGGATGTGGGGTCAATACAGCTGCAATTGCAATGGCAACTGCAACTGCAGCTTGATTTAGTTTATCTGGCACTGGCACTGGCCAAAAACCGCACTTTGTGGCCAGAACTTTGGAATCCGCTGTCGAACTGAATGTTGAATGTTGAAGTCTTTCTGCCACAATAAAACAGACTAACGCCAAAAGACCACAGAAAGTTATACCAGCCAAATTCAAGTCTTGCCTTTTTGTATCCTTTTCCAGCAACATGCTTTATTTTTTTATGCTTTTTGTTTTTTATCGCGTTGTTAAAACTTTCGACGCGTAACGTGTTCGCCCCTTCCATTTGCCAAGGGTTCTTGCAAATCAAATCAAAATCGCAATCAAATGCAAATTGGTATTAGATTAGTTTATTTGCGGACGCTGAAAAGGTGCAGTTCCATCAGCTGGCTTCAACTTCAAATTAGACAGAGAGACAGACTCAGAGACAGACTGTGAGACAGGCTACGCATCTGTTGCGAAACCTGTGACAGATTTTTCCCCCTGATAGGGAATTCTGTTTGCGCTGTAAGACAAGCAGCGGTAAAAATAAAGATGATAATAGTCGAATACTATCAAAATGTAAATACCCTTTCCGAGAAAAAAGATTTCAAAAGAGATAACAATCGATGAACAAGGTCAAATAGGTAAAGTAGGGATACAAAATTTAAAATTATTTGATAATAAAAAAATTGGAACACTTAATTTAAATTTTTATTTTAAATTCATAAAATTCGTCTTATTTTAAATTTGTCTTACATAAAATAAATTTGACCAAAGCTTTCTTTATAGTCTATTGAAGAGGGAAACGATAGATGGGAATTGCTTCTGATTTTCATAACATTATTCAAAATTATAAAGCACAATATATGGTATTTTTTTTAACTTATCCAAAAAGTATTTTTGAGATATTCTCATTCTTTCTGCTAATTTTCAATTACAATAAGTTTCACTTATCTCAACGCAATTTTAGTACCCCGAAGAAGTGTATAAAGGGCATTGCAGTTAATAACAAAGTGATGGAATATGCGACAGCAGCTGTCGCGCTTTCAAACAGCTTTCAAATGCCAAAAGGTACGACATGTTCCAAACCCAGTGCCATGTCACTGCCAGCCACTGTCTGGCAAGTCAGTCAGTCAGTCCTTCAGTTAGTCAGTCACAGTCGCTATCCCGTCACCGTCACCGTCACCATGAGTTTGGGATTCAGTCTGGCACTTGGTGGAGTGATTCACTACCCTGCCACACATAAATTGAGTTTGATCAAATTAGTTTGTGTGCGTTGGAGTGCTGAGCGCTGAGTGATGTTTTATGTTGTCTTAAATTGTTTACTGAAGGAAAGTGGAGCTCGTATACTATTTGTAACATATGATTTCAGCACAAGCTCGAAAAACATCTGGTTTTTAAAAATGTCATGAGGAACTTAGCTAGAACTAGATTTCAGTAACACATAAATGGATAGATTTTTCAGTATGATCAACGGATATTAGAACTTAACTCAAGTTTTCAATTATATCAAGATAAATGATAAATTCAGTAGAAAATATTTGACTAGTATATTGAAATACGACAGATTTTAGAACTTTTTATCTTGTTATCCCTTTAGTCTTTAACTTAAATTGTACATATTTTAATTGTTAGTAATAGGTACATCATATTTTTTTTATTTTAAATTTGTTTAGCAATCTATTATACAAGGAAGTAGCTTCTCTTTATTTATTTATTTATATATATTTGTATTTATTTATTTTATTAAAACTATTACTTTATATGAGTTGAAAATTGATTTAAAAGACGTATACAATTTAAACGCATTTGATTCGAGGTAAGGGAAGTGATTCTTTTGTGATCACAAAGTTAACTTCTTTCTAGCACGCCCAAAAACAGTCATCTTTTGTAGTTTTTTTTGTTGGTGTTGTTGTTGCTTTTAGTCAACCACATTTTAGCCACATTTGTGCAGAAGAGCTCACAGCCAGCTGCCAGCTGCCATGTTGCTCTATTTGCCTGTGTGTGCTGTGTGTTGTGTTTTACTTTTGCATGGATGCACAAGAAAAGGCTCTGAAATACTGTCATTGACAAAATCAAAACAATAAGTTTGTTATTTTTGAGCACAGCCAACGAACCGTGTTTGAATCTAACTCGGCACTCCTCTCTCTCTATTGAATTATAAAGACATACACACACACACACACTGTCACACCCAATGCATACATATGTGTGTGTGCTCGACTTTAGTTGACAAACTCCGAGTTGAACAATTTAAAAACTGAGTTCGGGCACAAAACTTAATTGATTTCAGAGTTACGATTTTTGGGACAGATACTCGTAATTTAACTAATATTTATATGCAATTGTTTGCCTAACGGTCACTAATTGTTGCACATTCTATGGCATGTCAAAGTCACATGCCACAACCAACAACCAACAACACACAATTACCATTACAAACACACAAACACAAACACACACACAACTAAAATTCATTGTTGGACCTTGAAAGCTGCAGAGTTGCAACTGAAATTTGCATATTTGACAGGCCCCCATCAGGCATAATTCGGAATTTTTGCATAGTTTTTGCTTATTGTGACATTTAACCCACAACTTCTGGCTAACATTTTGACATTTTCCACTGTCAGTTGGCCTAAAACAAAGTTAAACGAAACGATTTCAGTGCAGAACAGTTTAACAGGTCTGTAATTGATTGAACTGAACTTGACTACCTAATTCAATTGCTGAAAATAAAGTGTCATGCGATTAACCTTAAAGTGAACTAAGTTTTCTGAAAAATAATCTAAGCTCTGATCGATTTAAAACTCGTTCTTGGCAATATTTGCTATGGTATTAGTATTTTGATATCTAGTTAGGTTCTCAGTTAACTGACTAAACGATATATTTAACCTGAATTAAAGATTTACTTGACGTGAAATGACTCTGATAAAACTGGACTGGTTTTTTAAAAATAATCATGTTGCAGGATTCATTTTCAAAAAACATTTAAGTAGATTATTTTAATAATTATTAATATTAATGTTAATTATAAATGATATTGCCTTAGCTAAATCGTTTACTCGAGGATCTTCTCTTAATTTTCTCTTTAAAAATCTATTTTATATAAACAGGAAATCTTTGTAAGCGAAATAATAAAGTGTCGAAAACGTTTTACGAGTATCTCTCCGAGTTCGCATTCATCACTAATTTAAATGCTCTTTCGTTATGAATAGGCAGTTTTAACTATCACATTCTACCTTTCATTAGCTTACCCTCTAGGCAAAGTTGTTTCTTCCATAAAGAGCACTTGAATAAAAAGCACATATGTAAGCCACAGTTTAGCTTAAAGTGCGACGACTTAAATTCACCTGGCATATTTTGGACAGAGCTTTTGACCTAGCTATTTGACCTGAACCTGGCAAATCTAAATTGCTTTCTTTTGGATTTGACAACTACGATGCTTTTATTGAGGCAGCGTAGCAAAATTTATGCAACTGTACGGTGGCAAATTATGATCAGTTCATTTAATGTGCGATAGGAAAAACACACACACCATATATTTCGCACACCCCTCATCAGAAGTAGGTATGTAGGAACATCAGGTACAGTTGTTGAGCTGTTGAGCTCATATCGACTGGACGGGGGTCAGTTTATTGTTTACCTAAAGCTGCAGACGTGCAAACGACTACGGCTAGTTTGGGGGAGTGTTTGATGGCTGGCTTGAGTTGGGGCTCGTGTCTAGTAAACTCGACAAATTCGACACAAATGCGAAAATGCGACAAGATTTATGCTAAAGTAATAAATATAAATGTGGTTTTGAGTAGAAAATAGAATTATAGCAATACATGTCGAAATATACAAACACACACAATGCACACAAAGGTGCGTATACGTAATATAATATCACGTATACGTAGTGTTGTGTAGCTGCTGCTCCTGCGGTGGCTGCTGCTTACTGCAGTAAATCATTGTGGTTGGCCTGGCAATTTATTGTAACGCCCCAACGACGTCCCGTAACGCCCCCTTCTCCCTCCTACATTTAGCCATATGTTACATGAGCGTAAATATTAAAATAACTTAAAGAAGTGGCAAATTCTTTGGACCTGGACCCAACGTTAGTCGTCGTTGTCGTCGTGGACATTGAGGCGCCTCAATAAATCACATTCAAAAAGCGAGCAACAGAGCGTATACGTAATCTATTTAAAAACCAGCATTTTTTATTTGCCAAAATATATGCACTCAATATAGATTGTATGTATGTATGTGTGTGTGTATTTCCTATGTTGAATTTTCCAATCACAGTGAGAGAAACTCCACCCACTTTATTTCGACAATCGATGCGAAGAGCAAACGACAGCTTCCAAAAATATGCAAAATTTGCAGCTTTTACCGAATTTATGGTTATTTGTGTTGCACTCTTAATGCTATTGAACTTGCACTTAACAAATGGCATCCCGAATGCCACTCCTCCAATTCCTCCGCCTCTTTCAATGCGAACTCCATTTAGACGATGAAATAAACGTTCAGCGTTTCCTCTTTCCTTCTTACTCCAACACTCTACTTGTCTCTCTCTTCTTCTCTTTTTCCATCTCTCTCTCTCTCTCTCTCTGTATATGGTATTTTGGCTATCTTTCAAAACATTTTCAGTTACATTTTGTGTATTTTCATTTGAATATGCGTTTTTGATGATACCCAAGTCTGTAAATTGCAAAAGCAAACCAACAATGCAGCTCATAAAGTGCTTACAGAAATGTACTCGTAACCTGAATGGTTATTACAATTACAGTTCCAGTAAATAGCTGAGCACCATAAGTATTCATTCAGATGCATTTCTGATTAGATGCATCGATCAACTATCTATTTTCCATTGCAGAGGGAATTTTAATTCCCTTACGTAATGTGTGTAAAGTATTGAAGAAGGAGCTTTTTAATCTGACTGCTGACTGAACAATTGATGTAACGCAATCTGTTTGCAACAGTAAATTTTAAACACATGTATACGGTAAGTTCTTAATACAATTCGTTGGAATTTTCTATAGTTTATGAGTTTCGGTACAAAAACATTACTGTACCTTTCAACAAGTTTAATATTGAATATTAAAAAACGACCGTTGCAACAATTTTTCAAACAATCAATTTTGTTAATTATCAAAATATCTTTTAACTAAAGGGTATCAAGTCTTCCATAAACTGTTGCTACTTCCTTTTAATCCACATGCATATTTTTAATTTATTAGGAGATTACATTAGATAGGCAAATAACATATATATGCTTTGAAAGCCAATTAATAATAGGTCATTATAGACAAAAAGCCAATCATTAAAAATACAAACGTTGCCATTATTTTTAGACCCTCCCTACGTCTTAGCGGGTTGCTAATTAAAACATAACTGACAATAATTAGCACACAAAACGCGCGCAAACAAACACACAATTAAAACTGAATAAATATGCAAGAACGTGCATGTCAGCTTTTGCCGAGCAAAGTTGGTACATATTGCGTGAGTTTCTCCTTCTCTTTCTTTCTCTCTCACTCTATGCCAAAATTTATCTCTTTCTCTCTAACTGTGCGTAGGTAAATACGACTTTAAAATTACCTTTGCTGGACTAAAAAACGAGAACATATATTTTGATAATAATAATTATTATATAAATTTATTTAATATAGTTTACAAATAATTATAAAATTAGAAAGTTAAATTAACATTAAAATGATATCAAACAGAATTTTAATTCGTTACTCTAAATAAAGTTAAGTTAAATTAAGTCTGGGAGTATTCAATATTTTAATATGTGATCAAACATTTTTGACAATGATCGGTCAACACCCAAAACAAAAAAAGGAATCAATAAAAATTACCTAACTTAACTCTATTCTTCGCTCTAGTTTGTAATCATATAGAACACTAATTATATTCTATACAGTGTTTTAAGACTAACAGTACTCAAAAAAAGATCATGGGCTAAAGGTATTTTTTGTACCAGTAACCTTATCTACTATGGAAATAAAAATCCCATTTAAATCTGGTATAAGCTTTTGGTGTACTCATTTGTATGCTGTTTGGTGAGGGTATCAAAACTAAAGGAATTATAATGTCAGCAGGAGAGCGGCTTTTATGTCCCAGTCACAGTCACAGTCACAGGCGGTGGCGGAGGCGGAGACTAAACGCTAACACACACACATACATATGTACACTACCTACACACAGAGCAAATAAAGAGAAACCATAATTGTTGTACTTGCACCAAGTCGACTTGCCTCATTTTTGTGTGCTGTGCTGGGGTCGTTTTGTGTTGCAGTCAGCAGCCGTTAGGGTTATAAAATATGAATAATGTCGAGTCGAGTTGAGTCGAGTCGAGCCGAGTCACCGGGAGAGGAGGAGAAAGTGGAGTTGATGTTAGTAATTTGATGTGCGTATTTGCTAAACCCGTTTAATGTAACCTCTATCCCTCTCTCTCTCTCTCCGTCACACTAATTTTGTTTAATTCGCTGCCAGTGGGTGGCAGGTTGAATTTAGATACGCATAGAGGGTAGTTTGTCTTTGAGAATGTCGGGTATTATTTTTAATGAAACGCTGGAGCGCAGTCATAACTGCAAATTGGCGTCAGTTTCAGTACTCAAGTGACAATCCGTGGGAATGGGAATGGGAATGGGAATGTGACTCTCTCCCCAACTCAATCTCTCTCCATCTGTATTTGCATTTCACTTTTGGACGGGCCGAAAGGCCATTAAATGTTTGTCATGCCACGTGGGAGTAATTAACCACTAGAAGCTGAATCGCAGCTCAGAAGTTATGACAACTTGTTGGTCTGTTTTGTGGCTGATAAAAAGATTTGTCAGCTAAGCGAGTCTCATCAAAATGTAATTGAAGCTTTATAGCCAAGCTTGAGGTGTGTTTACTTTGCTGTATCATGTATAAAACTAATTACGAATACCTTAACTTAAAATTGTCATTAGAAGATCATCATTAACTGTCAGGCGCTGATATGAAAATAACTACTATTTTTTATATGTATGTACTTATTATAATTACTGTCTTTTTTCCGACAGTCAGCAGTGTATGAAATTATTCAAAAACATTACATAAATATGAATTAAATTAAAGTAGAATCAATGGCATCGATCTGCAATTACACTTACATTTACAAATTTACAATTGGCAAATTGTTCAACCTTAATTACTTAATGGCTTAAAAATGAGCTTATTGAAGGTCCTGTCAGTTTAACTTGTCTGGATTCCGCTCCACCTCCACATCAATGACCACATCCCACAACCCACTCTACTTTCACCTCTCCTGCAACTTTCTCCTCTCTCTCTCTTGTAAGTAAACGTACAACAGCTGCCAAAATGCATGTTCTGAACAGAATTTAATTTTTAATTTACATGCTCTTCGTATGCTGTATATATGCAAATCTACTGAGAGAAGACGACGCTATACGACTACAAAACACTCTGTTTAAATTTGTGTAATTTATGGAACAAACTCTTTGTCTATTTTAATTTATGAAATCAATTCTAAATATAAGCAAAGACTCTTTTTTTATTTATGGCTAAACCAACTAAACTTTCATTCAATTCTGTACAAGTGTGTTATACTTTTTTTACCTATAGTATCACTTTTATTATATCCCTTTATTGTTTATCTTTTAATAAAAGGCTTTTCATTTTAACTTACAGTGCATACAAGCCAATATGTGCCATAACAACAAAAGGATTTAAATACACGCAGTCCGAGTGCTGTTGGATATTTCTGCATACACACATACATACATACATGCATTCATGCATTTAAATATATCTATGTATAAATAAATATATATATATTTCTTTTATACATGTGTGTATATATTGTAATGAAATCCCTTTAAATGTTTATGAAAAATTCATGACGCGTGCAAATGGCGCGAAAACAAGTTGTCTGCTTCTATGTGTGCGTGTGTATGTATGTGTGTGTGTGTGTGTGTGTGAATGAGTGACTGTGACCTGTGGTCACCCAGTTTCCAATGCATTCAGTTGGGTGCAAAACGTTGGCGCCAAGTTCGCCAGACACGCAGCATTGCATGCAAAATATGTTATGAAAAGAAAGCAACCAATGTATTGTGTTGTTGTTGTTGTTGTTGCTGCTTTTGTTGGTTGTACACGTGCAACATCAGGCCGTGCCCGATAAATGAGCAAGTGCATCGTCGTCTGAATTGCACGTGATCACAAAATGAATCCATTTGTTTGTTTGTTAACTCATTTTACTTCAATTATGATGCAAACAAAAAGTATTTCAAATGGAAAATAAAATTGTTTTCAACAATGTCTCGCACACAAAAAAAAAATGACGTCAAGTCAAAAACGTGTTGCATACTTAAAAGCGAGAAAGTTGAGAGATTGGAAAAAAGAGAAGAGAATAAATGGAAAGCGAAAAAAAAATGGAGAGAGGAACGCACAACATACAACTTGCAAGCGTTTCAATACTAATGAGGCTGTCAAGCGTTGTGCTTAAAAAACAGCAAAGAAAATTAAAAAAGCTGCGTTTTTTATGTTAATAGAGAAACCGCACGCAATACACGCAAAGAAAGAGAGAGAGAGAGATAAAGAAAGAGAGAGAGATAAAGAAAGAGAGAGAGAGACAGACATGTACGACACGCACACACACTCAGTAAATGAAACTAGGCGTTGTTTGTAGTGCAAGTCAATTTTTCGATAATTTGAAAAGTTTATTTAATACAAAACGTGATTCAATTACAAAACTGACCAAAAAATACACACGCAGTTTGTATCGGATCGGGGGGAAGTGTAACGGGGGTATAGAGGCAAATTGTGCCATCTGGCTGCCCCTCTTGACCCCGCCCCTGACTCGGACTCTGTCTCTATAACATAATGACCGTTGTTGTCGTTGTTTTTGTTCTGTTGTCCTGTTGTCCTGCTTGTTTGGGTCCCAAAAACCCAAACTAGTTTTTACTTGTAAAGCGCAGCGTGTGCGCCATTTTGGTTTCTGTTACTCTTTGCTTTTGTTGTTGTTGTTGTTGTTGTTGCTTTTGTTTGTTGCTATTCGTGCTGCTCAATGGCGCTTTGTTAATGTAACGGAAATGTAACAGCAGATAGTGAGCAAGAGAGGGCGAGGGAGAGAGAGAGTGCCAGAGCGAGACAGCAGGCGGATGTGGCTCACGCTGTGATTGTGGTCTGCGCCATCTTTTATTGAGAGTTGACTTTTTCTGGCTCACTAACCACAACACCTGAACCTCCTCATCCTTCTCCTCCCCCACGTCCGTCTCCCTCGAACGTTTTCAAAAATGCGCTTTGTTAGCTTTTCTTTGTACTTATTTTATAGTTAAATAATTGAAAACTGATTTTGAGCACAGCTTTTTAGTCATTAATTCTATGTCTAGATAGATAGCTAGATAAACTTTGCATGAATAGTAACAAGACTAAAATATAATTTTGGATTTTTTTCATCTTTTTTTTTCAAGAGATAGATACTGCAATTTGGTGTGCAAGTGACGGATTAATACTTTTTCATGAAACATTTTTTAAATGAAAATTCTAAGTATTGTAGGAAACTTTTAATTTTTTTTATTATTCGTTTTAAAAATAAATCAAAATGAAAGATTTTTAATTTCAAATAAAACATCGTGATTGCAAGGTGTTTTTCTTTTTCTACTTTTACCCTTTCTAAAACCAAATTAAAATTTCTCAACTACATTTTCCAAAGCACCAAAAAGTATGCTACGTTTTTTTACTCCGATTGAAATGTAATTTACTTAGCAAATATCCTTCGAATTGTAATGAATATGTTCGATTTGTCCTTAACATAAACGAGGAGTGCTCACTTACCAATGAGAATAAGAACATTCAAGTCTCCACTCCTACCAGCTTAGTGTGGCAGCCTGTTGGCTGTGTTGGCTGTGAGTTGTCAACTTGCCGCATAACCAATGAATTTTTATGCAAATTGCAATCGCCTTGCAGCTGACAACGTGCCACTTTCAACTTTCTGCGTCATCTTCTAGTACCCACACCAGGCAGCTGGAGAAGGAGAATTGGGCCTCTGGCAGTGGCCATAAATCGTTGAGCAGCATTTGCAGGTTGTCGAGCAGTGCGGAGTTGTTTACCTTGTTAGCTCTTCAAGAGGGGAGGCTGA
The DNA here is from genome assembly GCA_963924055.1 of Drosophila limbata. Lineage (NCBI taxonomy): Eukaryota > Metazoa > Arthropoda > Insecta > Diptera > Drosophilidae > Drosophila > Drosophila limbata. Next base: position 15,533,244 of record OZ001355.1, on the reverse strand, counting down.
GAAGTTGAGAAGATTGCAAGAGGGGATGCTGAAAAGTACTTGGCAATCAGGCGGCATTTGCATAATTTGACAATTGTTTTCGAATTGCAATAACAATTTTAGCTTAATTGTTTTGCACACGCCAACAAATATTCGCAGTGCTTTAATTTCCATTCATTTTATTAGTGCCCCCAAAAAAGTTGTTCCTCCTGTTTTTTTTTCTCGTTTTCTTTTTATTGCAGGGCAACTGCCACACACAGAAACTTTTTCAATTCAATTGTAATATAAATATTTTACAAATAATTGCTGTCATTCCCCATTCATTTCCCACAAAAAGTGAAAAATAATTTTCCAAACAAAATAAAAAAAATATAAAAGAAAAAACATGTAAAAAGTTTCTATTTTATGTGCTATTTTTTTAATGGTCACAATTTGCTGCGTTTAGTGGGCGGCCAAGGGGTGTGGCTAAGTGGCAAGAGGGGGAGGGGGAGGGGACTAGATGAACCGCAGCTGTTGCTCAATTAAAATGCATGACTATTGTCAAGGCAAATTACTAGGGGTGGCGAATGGCCCCCACAAGGGTTGGACACTGAAATGACAACGCCAGAACAATTGCAATTGAGTTTTTGTTGGTATATCAAGGATGAGGATTTGAGTATTGTTGTGGGTGGGTGGGTGTGTATGTGTGTATTACGCGGTGATTGAGATTTAGCCTTGTATGCTTATATACAATTTTGGGGCTTTAAGTTATCCACTCAACACAAGAACTTTGCGCAAGTAGCAGCTGTGCATTCAAATTCATAGCCGGCAGTTGCAACTGTCAGAAAGTTTTCGTAAAACAACGCAAAAGATGGGAGAATGGATAGGGTAAAAAAGATAATATTGGGAAGCACAAGCTAAAGTTGTAAGCCAGAGTGTTTTTGAATTTTCAATTAAAGTAAATATCAGAAAAAAACTTTATAGAGTTCGAACTCAATTTTTTATTTGTTTCAGAAAAATATTATTCTAAATATTCCCTAACTCGAACCACCATTATCCAAAGAAAAGGTTCTTGCTGTGGAGATATTCGACTTATAGAGTTATTTTTCTTAAGTTAATTAATTTTACTGCCATAAATTTAGCCCGAGTTAGAGAGAGAAATTCGAGTTGTATAGTAGAAGTTTGAGTTATAGAAGTTCAACTGTATAAGCTTGAGCTAAAGCGGAACTCGGAACACACCTTTTATCTAGCAAATGCATTCATTTCAGCTGCACATTTCACATGTATTCAACCGAAAGCACCTCTGTCCTCTACTCCTGCACAGTTCAGAGCACTTAAGACCGGCTAAGACGCCGCAAGTTATGCTACAAAGGGACAACAACGAAACTTAAATGACTTGCCAAAACAAGAACTGCCAAAATGATTTGCATTTAAAATGCTTAACACAAATGCAGTTGGCAAATGAACAAAAATCAAAGTCATGCGACGTTTTAACCATTGCCATAAGTCGTCAATTTGCATAACCACATGTCAGAGTTAACTATAAAATAAAGGAGGAGAGTAGAGGGCAAAAGAGCAGAGCAAGTAATTAAAATGCATCAAAATTATACATTAAATGTCAGAAGTTGGCAACATCCGACGGCTAAACAATGGCCCAAAACAGCTGCCAACGCGAGGCACCTGAGCAAGGCCAACAACAGTAACAACAAAAATAACAACAATAACGATAACTAAAACAACAACAATAACTACAATTGGCAGTCAGGAAGACAGCGTCGAGTACTTGGCCGGGCTTGGTTAGCCAAGCCAACGAGCAACTTCCTGTTTTACAGTTTTAAGCTGCCGGTACACACACACACCCAACAACTCACATATGTATATAATTCTGAACATGCATATGCATGTCATGTCAGAGATGAAAGCTTGACGAAATATCGCCACCAAACTCAAAAATTCATATATGAAAATTTATTTGACTAATAATAGGCAAAACCAAATTATAAACTGTCTTTTTATAGAGAGTCAGTACCTTCAAAAAAAAAAAAAACAAACAAAAAGGTTGCACATAATTAAATATAAAAAATATGTAATATCATATAAAAGTGTGTTCCACAAACTGTCAAAAACTTAATTTCTCGGCATATGTATATTCACAAATAATCACCAAAATTATTAATTATTTCCATATTTTATACAATCATAAAATTTGTTTAAAATACACTTTATGCACTTTGAATTTAGTATAATACAATATTTTTTCAACTTTATCAAATAACTTAAAAAATATTGAAAACTTCTGTTTAAACTAAATATTTTTACTCTATAATTTTTTAACTTTATCAAATAACTTAACAAATATTGAAAACTTCTGTTAGAACTAAATATTTTTATTCTGATTTCATTCTAAAATTCTAAAAACGACGTCAATTATACTAAGCAATTTGCAACTATTTTGACATCTTGTTAGCACATCACGCACTCATCTCTAATAAGTATGCTCACACGTAATTTACTCGTGAGCACACACACTCACTCACACACACTCACACACACACGAAGAGATTGCATAAATTTTGCGCATTGCGCTTCGTGCTGCCAAACTGTGGAGTCGAAAGCAGTTGCTAAACGTTACGAACGAAACTGTTGCCAGAAGCGGCAAATGGCAAATGGCAAACGACGACGTTGCCACAAAATAAGGTTTTTGGGTTAAACGGCAAGTTTTTTGTTGACATTCAAATTTGCATAGTCGAATTTTGTGGCAGCGAAAACGGTTGCTGTCATATTTGATGTGTTCAAACTGAATGCGGAAGTGCTGCCAACTCACACACACACACACGCACACACAATCAAATGTAAACCGCGTAATGCACTCATGTGTATCTTTAGTGTCTGTGTGTGTTAACTGCTTTTAAATTTGTTTTAATTACGAGGGAATTGCACATTGTTTCAGCTCGTTGCGCGCAACTTATAAAATATTCAACATATTTTTAAGTGCTTGGGTGCGAAATATGCGCTGATCCTAAAAGTATGCAATGGAAATTTTTACTCGCCAACAGATGGAGAAACCCAGGCAACAACAACAACAACAACATGAAGCAGACAACACTACGAAACAATTTGAAAGTCGCTTTTGGTCACTTTGCACAAATTCTGGTATCCAAAGAAAATTGCAAAATGCCTTTACACATTTTTTTGCTTTCCCTTCCATATTCCCCACTTCTTTGGCCTTCCGCCTACGCCAAACAACAATACATATAAACAGCTGTTTCCGCTAAGTGTACCTGCTACAGTGCCGGAAATGACAATGGCCTGTATGTAGTTGCTTCTTTGTGCAGCTCCTTGATGCTGATGATGATGCTGATGGTGATGGCATGCAGACATTGAACGCAGGACACCGGACAATGGAAAATGGACAACAGTTGGTGGCATCGTCAACGGCAACAGAACGACAAGGGGAATGTGAATGAGGACATTGGCATTACACTGCTCGGGAGTTGCAAAGTGGTGTCAAATGTCAAACGAAGCCGCCAGTATTGTTAAGTCCGATTTTTCACAGTTTTCTTTGAATAAGTCCCAAAAGAAAAAGCTATGTAAGAATTAAATAAAAATTGTACTGCTTCTTAGCATATGAAGTTTTTTTCGTAATACTTAAAATTACTTTCTTTAATCCGATTTCTTACAAATAAAATTCTAATTTCAAAATTAAAATTTGCACATAATAAAAATATACGCAAGCCTTATATCACGAAGTGCCCCACTGAGCCTTATCAGTGCCATACGATAAAATTTTCCCTGGTTAGGGGCATTACTTGAAACTCAGCTGTTGTGGTAATTAGTCTGGAATCGTGTTGCCTGAGGCGGACGGAGCGAAGTGTTTATTTATAATAAACACCTCAATGAAACAGTCAGTGGCAACATCAACAAGTTGCCCCCATTTGATGCCACATTGGGCCCTATGCTCACGCCATGCCGGCATCTAATTATAACAATAACAAGAACACAACAGTTTCTGTTGCCACAAAAGCATCTGAATCTAAAACAATCAAATATATTAAAAAATTAGAAAAAAACAACAGAATTTTAACGAATGCGCGCGCGTCTTTTACCAATTTCGAAACTGAACGAAACGCCAGAGAATTGAAAATGTTCGTTTGTTTCGTGCCCATTTTCGAAAATAGCATTTTAGCATACGGGCATTGAAGGAATTTGTTTGAAGACTGTCAGTCGTCTCCCAAACGCGACGCAACGCGACGCACCACGCGAGATCGGATCGCGACCGAACCAACTATATAAAAATAAATATCATCTACAAAAAAAAAACTAGAAATAGAAAGAAAAATAACAAAAATACAAACAAAATTCAACAGCGAGCTGTGCCAAAAATTTCAAAATTAGAGTGGCATATAGTAGTAATCTGTGTTTGTGTTTGTCTTTCTCTTGTGTTGTAAATAATTTTGGGCACAAATTTAGAGGAAAAACTAATCAAAAGCAAAGAAAAACATGTCCACAATCAATGCTGGGCGCAAAGGAAGCGCCCAGTTGGAGGTAATGCACAAGGCGGGCTGGAAGATCGATGAGAATGAAAAAGGTGAAACCAAATCAGAGACTTGAATGTCAATAAACAAATACAAAATTCTATTTCTCTTTCCCCTCGCAGCCTGCTACATAGACATTGATGAGGATGATGAGGAGGCCAATGATAAACTGGATGAATCGCAGCGCGTGTATTCCAGATGGTCTGAACTCCCCAATTTGGTGCTGGAGGACATCTTTGCCTATCTCTCGCCCAAGGAGCGTTACTATGCCAGCCTGGTAAGTACTCTCCCTTCTCTCTATATCGATTTCCAACCTTATTGTTGACTGATCTTCAGGTCTGCCGACAATGGTATAGCGCCTTTTATTTACCCACGGTGTGGCACAACTTTGTGGTCGATGATCGAACGTTGACGCGTCCAAAGTACAACTACTACTCGGGCTGGCAGTACTGTTTGGATCATATGCGAACCCAAAACTGCCTAGCACGAATCGGTAAACACCTCAGAGGCATTGAGTTTCGACCCTGGCATAGCTTCAATAACATCTATCAGTTTATGGCGATGCTGTCGTGGAGTATCGATAAGGTAAGTATCAATTGGACTCAATGAACAATAAATAAATATGTTTTTTTTGCATTACAGGGTCTCGAGCATCATCCTCAGTCTGAATTAATTGGGATGGGTCAACGCATACGTTCGTTGGTCTATCACTTTCCCTGCAACATGTCACAGCCCAACGATCCCGAGGGCATCAAGCTCTTTGGCACCGGGGGACAACTCCTGAAGGGTCTTAAGGAGCTGCTGCTCCGTCTACCCGATCTAACCACTCTCAAACTGGTCGATTTCGTCCTGGAACGCTTCGAGGCGAATCATTTGCTGGACGAGGTCGTTTGCAGTTGTTGCACCAAAATGCGTGTCCTCAATCTGGTGAATGTGACCACAATGCATTGTCCCATTATGCATGTGGGATTGTTTCTTAATTTAAGGGTGAGTTCGCTGTTTTAAAATATTATTCGGATGAAACAATTAACAACTAATATGACAAAAGAGGAAACGAGAATTCGTAGCTTTAGGTTTTTTTAAGATAAATTGTAATTTTAGCATAGAATTTAAATTATTTTAATCGCTGATGACTAAAATTATCCAAACTTCTCACCAGGTGCTCACCATATCGCCACAGAACATAGACGACGATGTTCTCTCACTTCTGGCGGATACAAAGTTGCGTCATTTGCATTTGCTGCAAAACTCCTATACGCCCAATCACCTAACCATCAGTGCCTGCGGAGTGAAGGCCTGGCGCAGTCTGAAGGTCACCAGTCCAAGGCTGCGGGTTCATCTGCGGCTGGAGAATATGGTGGATGGTGAGGTCGTGATGCAGCCGGAGGCGCCAGTGCACAGCATAACCTATTGGGCACCCAAATCACGTATACGCACCGAGTTACTAGTACGCATGCTGGATCACTATAAAAATACGCTGGCCGTCTATGGACACGAACTGTTGCCACGTTTCAGCAGCCCAAAGCCGTTTCACAATCGCATCGACAGTCTGATGTTGTTGATGTGCCGACAGTGCTTTAATCTGGACACTTTGGTAAGTTTAGTATCCAAAAAGCAAAACCTTGTCTTTTCACACACTTATTCAAACGCAGATCATACGTGAGAAGGTGTCCACGTCGACACTCTTGTTGATCGCACGCACCGCGAAGAACTTGCAGCATTTGCACGTGAGACGCTTCGCTGTCATCTTGAGATGCGACTGGCCGAGGCATCCGGAGTGGAGCAATGACTTCTACTTGTGGCTGAAGCGCAACTCGCACTCCTACGAGGCTGTCGAGCATGAGATCTCGCAGATCTTGGGCTACAAGTGGAAGCTGCTCAGCGATCGCGACTTCAAGCAACTCACGGTGAATGTCAAGTCAGGCGCGTGAGTTCACGCCCACTTGACATGATCTATGATAAAACTGCGACTTGTGATAAGGGGTTTAGAGCTTTATTAGTTATTGACAATTTGCTAAGCCAAATAAATCAAATATTTATTGAACTTACTAATTTTTTGTCGCGGGGAAAAACATTCATAAATTACTTGCTAATTTTTGGAGAAATTTCGCGATCATTTTAGTATATAAAACAGGTGTTAACTTTGGACGCTTCTCAGTTAACTCTCAACACTCGCCGCAGCATGAAAGTCTTGATAATTATATTCGCACTTTTGGGCCTTCTCATGGGCCAACTGGGAGCTCTGCCGGCGCCGCATGTTATTAGCGTTGGTCTCCCTCTGCCCATATCTGTTGGAGTGCCGTACTATGGATCGTCGTACTATGGATCGCCGTCTCCCTACTACCATCATCATCATCACCATTATTCACCACACGACGACTATCACCACCATCATGGCTATCATCACCATCATGGCTATTGGTAAACAAATCGGAATACCTGAGGGATAATTGTCAACAAACTAGTCAAAATAAATAATTTATTTATATCAAAGTCTTATTGGTGCTGCAAAAAAACATTGAACTGTAATTGTTTGTTCATGTGCACAAATCTTTAAATCGAAAACACTGATTAATGGTTTATTTATTTGACTATATTAAAAGTGTGCATAGTATGCACTGCATACCAAGTTTCAGCTTTGTAGCTCAAATACTTTCTTAGCTACGAAGCTGCGGCACTTTCTGGAACTTTTTATGGGTGAATAAGAGAGAAATTTAGCCGTTACTTTCTGAGAAAGCTTTACAAAAACAGAGCTTTTAAGCATGGTTCAGTTTCTTTCACCATAGCTTTATAACTGTCTTTTTAGTTCAATTCAATTGTCGAACCCTGAGCTAAAGTTGCAACACTGAAAGCTGCGTAAAAAAGCTCTCGCTTGTTTCGTGACCTTGAAATGCTAGCAATAAGAACAACAACAACCAAGGGCAAATCAATGCAGCTGCAACCAACGGAATTCAGTGTCATGGCCAAAGAAAGCTTTTAGATTTTGCCGCAAATGCATACTTTCAGGCGGCATATTACGTATACGCCCGTACGACCGAGCAAATCAAAGAAATTGAATAAATAAATGAACTTAAAAATAAAATTAAATTTTAAATACATACTTAAGAGTAATAATGATCTGAGAATTGTATGTGCTCGCGAGCATTTCGAAATATTTTGAGACAATTTTAGCATCTTTGGACCAAAGCAAACTGTTGCTGATGATGATGCTGTTTGGGGGACCAGTTTAGTGGGTGACAGTGAAGGCACCGCATGCCAAAATTTGATCATGACCGCGTAAAAAGAAAATGAACGAAATCTGTCTAAATATAAGTACAATATATAAACAAACAATCAAACGCATACAGCAATCAAAATACGTTTGAATCAATTGAATTGAAATTGAAATTGAAAAGAATTGTGTAACAAAAGAAGCGTCAACTCAATATGAATAAAACCATACTGCACTGGAGTTATTTAAACTTTAAGGATGTGCCCATGGATTTGTTCCTCTACGAGGACCTTGAGGAGGTCTACCTCAAAGAGAACTACATATCGGTTATACCCAAATGGCTGCTCAATATAACAACACTCAAGTTCATTCATTTGGCTGGCAACAATCTCAGCGAACTGCCCGCGGATATTTATATGCTGGAGAACCTCGAGTTTCTCGATGTGTCCAACAACGAGCTGAAGGAGCTGCCCACAACATTGGGTCTGCTGCTGCGGCTGCAACAACTGAATGTTAGTGGAAATCAGCTAACAGAATTGCCAGTGGGTGAGTCTACAGCAATATTGCAGTTCCCAATTCCATTGGCAATGAACTCGTTTAATTCCCGAACTCTTCCTTAGAGCTGAGCAGCTTGCGCAATTTAGAGCATCTGAACATTGCCAAAAATCAGTTCCGTCGTCTTCCCCTGCAACTCAGCGAGTGCGTGCGTCTCAACGAGCTCAACGTGAGCGACAACGAGGCGCTGTTGCATCTCCCAGAGCGGATCGCCAATTTGCCCATGTTGCAGTCACTCTCCGCCGATCGTGAGCAGATCTTACATATGAAAAGAAGAGTGAAAAAGTGCAGAGATTTGATTTCTTTATTTCTCTTGCAGGCTGTGCTCTTGTTTATCTGCCGGCTGCACTCTCCAAGTTCATGAACCATGTGCGCATCTTTCACAACACCTCCGTCAACTATATACCCATGGTCTATGAGCGTTTCTATCAGAACTTTTACGACAACAGACTGAAACTGACACCACTGTAAGTAAAGCGAGAGTATGAATTTATGTAAACACAATTTCAAATTGTCAACTCACGCAGTTCCATCTCCAAGAAGGGTCTCTTCTGGGTGCGTGAGCTGGAGACGAACAATCGCCTCATCTTGCCGGTGGGTACTCGCAAAGTATTCCCCGTTCCCTCGGCAGAGAACCAGGTAACGCTCTACGATGACTGTTTGCATGCGCTGCAAACAATGAACCGCCAATTGCCCGTCTATGAAAATGCTGCACTGCACCGTCTGCTGCCCGAGCCGTACATGAGTTCGCACATCAACAACGGCCCCATTGCCCGCTGCACGACTACCAACTGCTCCAGTTGCCTCTATACATCGTACTACTTTATGGTTGTCAAGCGGTGAGTACTGTGGGCCACTTAAACCGGTTCGTTTATGACTTTACTTTAGCAACATTTAAGAACCAAATACTGTAAGGTCTGCTTAAAATCTAATTAGTTTTGTTCAAGTAACTGATTTTCGCCAGAGTTCTGTTTTTATGCGAAGGGTTCTCCCTTGTGCTTTTCAAAAATTCACAATTTTAATTCTAAAGGTCGAAAATCAGATCAACTTCAAACTTTCATAACTTTGCTAAAGCCGATCCGATTTCCAAACGGAATGTCGTATTAATCATGGTTTGGGCATTTAATTCATTCTATATTCAATTTAAACTCATTTCGCTCGAATATACATATTTGTGCCTTAAGTCGATGACATTTAAGAATCGAGGAAGTCCAAATTTAAGATCTTAAGTTTGGACATTTAATTATAGTCATAACTAGCTAAGCGCAATTGTCGATTTTTCATGAAAGTCAAAAAAATTATCTAGTTAAAGTACTCAAAAATCTTCTTTCACTTCCTTCCTAGACTTCCCTGCCTTCCTTGTCATATTCAATCTTCTATCTGTTGATCATTGCAAGATCATTTTAACCGCATTCCTTTAAATTTGTAGACGCGGCAGCGCTTCAAAGCAGCTCTTCACCTGTAACTTCTGCACACACAACTGCGCACTTCAATGGCTCTCGGTCAACGGAAAGAAATACTATCAGCTGGACTGGAAAGTTTCCGACGACGATGATGATGATGATAATGACTAGATATTAGCCCGATTAGACGGTATTTGTAGATGTTTGTATATAAAATTTGCATTGTTTAATTAGGTGTTAGTTTCATAAATGTTAGTTAAATGCTGAAGTTCGTTAAAGACAGGTCATTAAAGTGTCCCAATTAACTGCTGGCAACCGGCGCCCTTTAAATCCTGGGGATGCACTCGAATAACCCATCCGATAATCTCAATCAAAGGTAACTCTGCGTCAGACCGCGCTCATGGACATGCACGTAATCATCCAGAAGACAATGCGATGCCTCGGGAAAGGCACTACGACAATTGACGCCATGTCTGCCCATTTTGTAAGCATCCACATACCGGACATCCAGAGATCTGTGGGGCCTAAGGGCAGCAGAGGAGGAATGGAGTCGGGTCCACAAATCATTGTCTAACTACTCACGTTAGCAGCCTGTGCAGCAGCTGGGCATAGAGTCCACTGTGCTCATGCACCTGACCATTCTCACAGATCAAACGCTCCACACAAGATCTGCCATCTTGGCCACGTTGATTCATAAACTCCTCAGCAAATTCGAACAGCATCTGCTGCGGTTCATCCACCTCCTGCAACTGCTCTTCTTGCACTTGCTGCTGCTGTTCCTTGGTCAGTCTGAGTGGTCCCTTCAAGTCACGTCCATTCCAGAGATTCCACCAGTAGATAGGTGACGTTGGCTCACGGAATTGATAGTGATAATTCATTAGCCAGACCAGCTGGCGCCACGGGTTCTTCTCCTGAAAGTCAACGGGAAATGCGATGCCTGCCACCATCTGTGAAAATAAAAATTAAGTATTTTACATGGCTACAGTGGCTAAAAAAAAGGCGGGGTTCGTTTCCCATCCTGAGATGTTTAAGAGAACAGTCATACATAAAAATGTTCCATCACCGTCATATCAAAAATAAAAAATATTTAAAATAAAATAAGCCAAATTGTATATTGTTAAAACCTTTATAACGCCACCATCTTGAAAGATGAGAAAACGCTTCTGTCGGCGATGATGACGCCATGAGGTCAAATTGGCTCCCTGGGCATCCACAGCTTCCAGCGCCAACAGCAGCCAGGCGAGTAATCCACTGCAGCATTCGATACATATGTAAATATATATAATTATTCATTTATATTTATTATTTATTTATTATATGTAAATAAATATATACTTATTTTTTATATTTATTATTTAATTCTCATTCCGATTTATATTTCCAACTCACATCAAATTCATTTTGTCCGCTTCTTGTGTTGACAGCTTCGTTGGCTGACCGTTTATGCTGATTAGGCTGGCATTGATCTCGGCGCTTTATGGGCGCACCATCAAGTGACAAACCCGAGTGAGAGGTGTGAGAAAAAGGCACGTGCTTTCGGCGGGTTTCCTACTTTACCTTGTCCGCTCAATTAACACATTTCCAGACTGTCTGCACCGGCTCTGTTTTACTCAGTCTATAAAAAAAAGGTCTCGTTTTTGAGTGGTAGATAGATCTAATTAGTGTTAAGTCCGCTCTTTACGTATTTACTATTGATGTTTCCATTGGAGTTCAAGCTAATAATAATTATTAAATACTTATAGACTTCTGTATTTTTGATTCTATGAATCAGATGTAAAGTATTCTCTTAACATAAGATTGTTGTTTTGAGTTGATTAAAAACTTTCACTTAAGCTAAAATATAAAAAAACGTGGTGCAATTTCAAAAGCCAATTAAATTTAAATAAAAGCTTAAGCTTACCACAAATCATTATCAAAAATCAATTCCGTGTCAATCGCGATTCTGTTTTTATATACGATTCAGCAGAAGATTCTGTCATACTTTATACATAATACTTATTATGATTAAGAAAGTAAAAACTTAAGACTCTAAATTTTGAAAACAAAAAGATTTTAAAAATACCAAAGGGAGGAGTAAATGATATTTTTAAAAATGTTTATAAATCTTATTCTTTTATTATTTCAAATACCTGGAAATTACGGATTGGCGTTCAGCAACAATCGTTTGACTTCCAGCATTTCAACAAGGATGTCATGTTCAAACTTTACATCAATACTCAGATAAGTTAATCGACTTTGGAGGCACCAGCTCCTTGGCAACCACCGCAAATAAACCGTTACCAGTTGCTGTTGCTGCCATGGCGAATTGTGGCATTGCCATAGTGCTGTTTGTTCCATTTATCGAACACTGAAAATGTCGAAACAGTTTAAAAATTCCAAAAATTACTCAAGTTAATTAAATTCAGAGCACAATTTTTGGCAAAAACAAAAACTTAAAAAAAAAAATAAAAATTAAATAAAATTAAAGGTGAATAAAATTTGGGTAGTTTGATAGAAAAAATTCCGTTAGAATGTTGCGACTGCCAGGAATGCCACTGCTGCCAGGTGCGCAGTTCTATGACGTGAGTAGATGAGCTGAGTTTGTCCACGACTCAGATATTAACACCTTAACATAACTGGTGGTTTCTACTGTAGTACAGCAAACACCGGCATCCGCGGCGACAGACGCTGATGCACTATCAGGGCATACACATGCTCTCGGATCGACGGGAGCCGGAGCTGGTGGAGCCGAACGGGCCGCTTGTGGATCCCAAGTGTCCGCCTGTGGCCACCGAGATGAGTGCAATGTGGACGCCGAAGATCAGCATCAAGTTGCCACCTTGGCTGGCCTACGACAAACAGGTGCTCTGCTTCAATGCCTACTTCAAGGAGCCGCTGACGGAGGTCTATCATGCCCCCTATCAGGTACGCAAGGTGAAAATCTACTTCTATCTGGAGGATGGCACCATGCAGATCACAGAGCCCAAGGTGGAGAACTCTGGCATACCGCAGGGCTGTCTGGTGCATCGTCAGCGGATTCCCAAGTCACCGCCAGGTGATCGTGAATTCATTTCCATCTTTGATCTGAATGTGGACACCAATGTGCAGATCTTTGATCGTGTCTATCACATCTGTGGCTGTGACATCTTCACACGCCAGTTTCTCAATCGGGCTGGCATTCCTGTGCCCGTCTCCCTCATGGAGCCCAAGTAGGAATTTCCCATCTGAACTCGAAGAAAATTTATTGAAATTGATCTCTTCTATGATCTTTAGTGATCCCACTACGGAAATACGCAAGCGTTCGGCCTTGAAACAGACGGCCAGACCGGAGACGAGTGGTCTGCCCAAGCGACATTCATTTGCTCAGTTTCTGGAGTTTGATCGCCGTGTGCTCAAGTTCCAGGGCTACTGGAATGATCGTTCCGAGTTTGGTGATGTACGCAAGCTGGACATTTGCTACTATCTGGCTGATGATACCATCGACATTAAGGAGAAGTTCCCAAGGAATTCGGGTCGTGAGGGACCCAGCACATTTCTGAAACGCGCCAAACTGCCCAAGGAGTTTACGGGTCTCGCTCTGCCGGGTCAGCAAACTTCCGTAACACTTTTGAATGTCTTGGGTACCAATATGCGCGATGTCCGCTATGTGACAGATCCACTAAACACGGGCCAGAAGCAGGTTCAGCACTATACGGATCAGGATTTGCAAATTGGCGCCGTGCTCAATGTCTTTGGCCGTGAGGTTATCCTGACCGGCTGTGATCAGTTTACCCAGCACTACTACAGAGAGAAGGTGGGAAAAATTAATGTATCGAAAATTCGACAACTCGAGTTTAACATTAACTCGATAATTTCTGTTCATATACCGATAACTCGATCTTTGTTTTGACGGTTTTAAGAATTCGATTTAAAACTAAATTTTCGCTAAAGCAATTTTCATATACTTTAACTCGATAATTTTATTTTTGACGATATATCGGACACTCGATCTTGATTTGTCGATTTAACAATTCAGTTTTAAGCTCGAGTCATAATTTTGATTTATTGGGAGGAAATCAAATAATCATAATAATATAATGATATTTATTTCTAAATAAATTACCTTTTCAGTATGGTATTCAGGACTTTACGCCACAGCCTCAGCCGGATCGGAGTGATGAGCGTCCTTACCACCAAGGTCAGCCACGACGTCTGCCGCCCTACAATGGCTGGGGCAGCTACGAGGACTCCGAGGGCAATTGCATCACAGTGGAGCCCAAGGCACCGCAGGCCGACTTCAAGAAGCTCTTCAAATATGACGGCTGCATCCTTCGCTTTGGCGCAAAGCTGATGTCTGTCATACGGGAGAACTGTGAGCGCAGCTTTGTGATCAGCTATTACCTCGCCGATGATACGGTTCAGATCTACGAGATCGCCCGACGCAATTCGGGATTTGTGGGCGGTGAGTTCCTGAAGCGAGCACGGGTTCCGCTGCCTGGCCAGGAGAAGTTCAGCTCAGCAAGACCAGAGTACTTTCGTGCCAGTGATTTCTACATTGGTGCCACGGCCAACCTCAAGGATCACATCTTTCACATAATTTCGGCGGATGAGTTCACGTTGCTCTACATGGAACAGCATCCCAACGAGGTGAATCAACTCTTAAAATATCTGCCCCTAATCTCTGGTCCAATACATTTGTTTTTGCTTTCTAGTTTCCGGTGGCTGACATACGCGCGATCATGAAAAAGATTCGCGATGCAGTGCGTCCGCAGTACAAACAGTTTGTGCTGCGCTGCAAGCCGGATGTTGATCTGGGCGATAGCACCACCGTTAGCTACGACAATCTCAAGTCGACCCTGTTGTCTTATCTGTCCAAGGAATCACTGCTGAACCACGAAATTGTCACCGTCTGCCGTTTCTTCTCGGCGGAGCAAATGCCGCCGCCCAGCTGCGATCGGAATCATGTGCGAGCCGCCGCTCAGCTGGAGCTAAAGCGCGCCTTGTGGAACAATGTGGAGGAGCTGACCGAGCACTTGAGCCACATCAATCCCACGTGCAAGCCGTACATATCGGAGGCACAAGTGAGATCCACACTACGCGGCTGTCGATTGCCCTTTAGCCTGGAGCTGGTCGAGGACATATTGCAGGTGCTGCATCGGAATTCACAAGGCGAGATTGAGGTGCGCGATGTGCTGGGATTCTTCAACATGAGTGCCGACCAGGTGCCCGACATTGCGCCCCTCAACATCGCCTTCGAGCTGTGCCCCAAATTGCCGTTTCTACACAAGGGACGCCTGGTGGATTTCAATTGGTTTCTACAGTATTTGGGACTGGAAGAGGAGCTGGTGCGCGATAACTATTAATCAACCTTTCGCCTCTTGGTTTTAGTTCAAAGAACTACTTCAAATGGAGGAATTCTAAATGGCTTTGACAATTTCTCGATTTCTTGTAGATCTTTGAAGTAACTGAATAAAATCGATTTTTATCCTATTTAACTCTGCATTACATACTATAGATCTGCACTCTCGCACAAAAGTCAGCCGAGTATCTAAGGTTATCAATTATCAACTGAAATTCTACAATCGTTAGCTTTATAAAAAATTGCATCTTGTGTTGTGTATATACAAAAAAGACAATATCGTGGCAAATGCATTTTTAAAATCTTTAGGAATGCGCGAAACTGTGTGCTTATTAACTAATTGTAAACGTTGCTGCTTATAAAAAACATGTGTGGGGAGGTTTCTTTCATTGTGCCTTAAAGTTTTGATTCTGTGAGCCAGTTGAACGATTGCGGCTTGCGATCCGACGATGGGCTAATTGCCACGTTGATAATGGTGGGCTTATCCGTCAGTTGATTGGCCGCCTTAACGGCTGACTGCAGCTGCTCAATATCGGTGCAGAAATAGCCGTTCATGCCGAACATTTTCATCATCTCCTCGTAGCGCACTTGAACGCCCAAAGCTGATGGTGGTGTGCTACAAGCGAAAGCATGATAAGATTAGTTAACCAAACCAGTTAAGCTGATAAGCTTAATGTCTTACATTTGCGTTAGATCTCCCTCGCTGCGTATGGCGTCGAAGGTGTCCTTATCAAAGCCGCCATAAATGCCATTGTTATTCACAATGACAATGGTAATGGGCAGCTTGTAGCGTACCATTGTCTCGATTTCCATGCCCGAGAAACCAAACGCACTGTCACCTTCCACGCACAGCACTCGCTTTCCGGGTGCAAAGTCACGGCAATAAAGGGCAGCGGCAACAGCAAAGCCAGGACCAACGCCCATGGTGCCAAAGGTGCCGGCATCGAGACGATGACGGGGCTGCTCATTGAGCATCATGGATCGACCAATATCCATGGTATTGGCTCCCTCACTAACAATAATTGTATCACGTGGCAGCAGTTCGCGCAGATGATGGAAGACCGCATAGTAGTTGAGCGGCGTCGTTGTGTTCAATGACATTTGCTGGACTGTATCGCGATTCTGTTTACATTTCGCTGCCAGTTGCTTCCACCAATCCTGTTCGTAGCCAAAACGGAAGTTCACCGCATTCATCTGCTCGAAAAGTTGTTCCGCGAAGGGACGGATGTCCGCCTGGATTGCAACCGACGAGATAACCGAGTTGTGCAGCTCCTCGGGACAGATATCCACCTGAATGAACTTGACATCTTTATCGTAACGTGGAGCGCGTCCAAAGTGCAAAATCCAGTTGAGGCGAGCGCCCAAAAGCAGGACCACATCGGCCTTTTGCAGTGCCAAGGTGCGTGCGGAGGAAACACACTGAGCAGCCGTATCGGAGACAACACCCTTGCCCATGGGAGTTGGCAGGAAGGGTAGATTTGTGTTTTCAATAAAGTGGCGAAGTGTGTTCTCCGCATGAGCGTATGCCGAGCCCTTGCCAATGATCACCAGCGGACGCTTGGCCTGACGCAGCAGCTGGGCAGCACGAATGACCTCGGCATGTGGTGGATAGACCAATGGTGGAGCAGGGTGCGGCAATGCTTTGTAGATGCGTGACTCAGTTGCCTTCGATTGCAGAATGTTGCCCGGGAAGTCCAAATAGGCCACGCCGGGACGACCGTAGGTGGCATAACGCACCGCCTTCTCAACGTGCAACGGAATGAGTGCAGCAGTCGGTGGGCGTGCCGCATACTTGCAGTATGGACGCGATAGCTCCACCTGAGGACACTCCTGGAAGCCGCCAATTCCCTCGTGATCCTGATTTGTGGCACCGCCAATAACAATCAGTGGCCAGCAGTTAACCTGAGCATTAGCCATACCACCTAAAAATTAGAATACAAACTAAATAGACAGCAAAGAGACTGAATTCATGTATAACACACCAGTTACATGGAGCAAACCAGGTCCGGAGACAACCAGACAGACGCCCGGCTTCCCCGTCATGTAGCCAATGGCTTGAGCAGCATAGCAGGCAGCCTGCTCATTGCGCATTCCAATGTACTTCAGTCCAGCGGCCTGAAAGGCCATGGACAGCTCGATGACGGGAATGCCAATGATGCCGAACACATAGTCCACGCCCTGCAAGAATAAAAATTGAAATATTAATATTTTAAAGAAGTCTTGATTCCCTTGCCCTGTGTTTAATATTCGGCTGATCGCTCCTATGCTATATATATACAATATTTATGATATAGTGGTCCGATGTTAGCCATATGCATAGAAATCAAAAGACAGTAATGTTTATTTTTCAATCCTCAACAGATTACACATTTCTGGACTAATAATTTTGTCCCACTACAAGGGTAAAAAAAAATCTGATAGGCATCAAACTGATAGCTGATAACAGGAAAGGTCCGCAGCCTTTTATGACATCGAGTACAACCAAAAAGGTTGTAAAATTAATGTATGTACACATAGTATGTGTGTTGTTTTGGGTTCAATTGGGCAATTGCAATTGGCAAATTCGTTAGGGGCCTCTGCGAATCTGCTTATTGATTTTAATCAGTCGCGAAACTCGTGTGATTTACTGCTTAATTCATGGGGTCGTGTTCCAAACAACTTTGGAACATTGGGGCCGTAGTTTAATTTCTATCAAGATCCGTTCGTATCTATATCGCTATTGAAAGCCACCGGTTGGCAACAACAACAACAGCAAGAATAGTAGAAACGATAATCAAGGCAACAAACACATACACATACTTAAGTGTGTATGTGCAATAACAACAATGCTTGGACACTTTTGAGTACTTTTGAACTTTGCACAACAAACAGTTGGCAGATAAGCTGCAAATGGAGCACGGACACCGTTAATTCTACAGTTGAACGCACTGCACATTCTTCATTCCCACTGTTGTTGTTGGTATGCAAAAACAACAAAAACTGCATATCACAAAAGGCAGAGGTAAAAGGCCGCCGCAAAGCCAGCAGAGGCCGCAATAATTAGCTTACCTGTTGCTTCAACGATTCGGCAATAATTTGAACAGCTTCCACTTCGGTCATTTTAATGTTTTTATTGTGCTAATTGTTAAAGTAATGCGCACGCTGTCGCGTTAATGCGTTTATTTTATAACTTTTTACTAAAATATCGACAACAAAACAGTTTGCGTTAATGTTAATTTAACTTATGTTATACTCAAAATGGACATGTAATGGAGGTGGAGAAACATCGAATGAAACATCGATGTTTGGTAGGCCACTATCGAATGTTTCTATATACAACAATAATTAAGCAAAAAATTATGATCCCCTAAAATATTGGGAGGTAGTAATTTCAAAATGTTATGAAAAATAAGCAATCAAGCAACTTCAGCAAAGCGGGAAGACCCATGTCGAAACATCGATGCGTTCTTCGATGATTTTTTTTAAAGCATCGAAAACATCGATGGGCGCACACATCGATGTTTCTCCACCTCTAGCATGTTATAAGAAACCGTGTGACCAGCTTTGCAGCTCGCCAAACTGTGGCAACACTGTAATTGCAATACGTTATCGATAGTTGAGCGCAGACAACTGTAATTTGAAAATGGTTTTCATATAAAAATAGCTCACCCTGAGGGTGGAAAATAACTGCAAGGAAATCTCAATTTTAAATTAAATTTTTTCTATTGAACAATTCAAAATGCGTATTAATGTACTAAAAACATGGGTACGGGGTATCTGGAGCACTTTTACTTGTATTCATATTGGTTTTGGGCATTTTTGGGTAATTACGATGAGTTTCGCAAATTGTTTGTGTAAATAATTGTTATTCGAATTGTATTTTTAGAAAGCTCGCTTGACATGATTTTTTCATAACCTCAAGACCTTGATGTTATTTTATTAAAGTCATTATTTGTCAACAAAGTCAAAAAAAAACAGGGTATAAAAACAAGAATACGAAGTTTGCATTTCGGCATTTTGATTAACATTTAACTAATTGTTGTGTAAATTTTGGGGTTTTTTGCTTGAATGCGCAAAAATTAACGTCTGTAGACACCGCAACCAGTTTGAGTAATTCCCCATAACAAATCTAAGGCTATTTTCGACTGTTTAAGTTGCTTTGTCTAAACAAAAAAAAGACGTTCTAATATAATACGTCTTAAAGGCAAAGCTGTAATCAATAATCTTAAAATAAAACAACATGAAATACAACAATAAATAGACAGCTTTAACTTTAATAGGACTCGCACCCGAGAGTGCAATTAAAATATATGTATATATACAACCGAAAATTATTCAGGGGTGCCACAGAAATCGCTTTCGCTTGAATTTCACTTAAATTTCATACAAATTTAAGTAAAATTCACACTTAAATTTCATAAAAATTTAAGTAAAATTCAAGTGAAAGCGATTTCTGTAGCACCCCTGATTATATGGCATTATTGATACAACATCACAGAAAATTGCCAAGACACAAATTACAACTTTGTATTGACAACATCCTCGCTTGGTTCGGTGGTTTTGACCTCATTCCACTTTTGTATCTTTCCCGAGCCAAAGACCCAGAAAAATATGGCGGGCAAAATATAAGCGGCGGCTCCAATTATAAATATCCAGAACCAATCATCGATGGTATTCTATCAAAAAAAATGTATAAAAAAAAGATAATTAATTTATAATTAGGTAATTTATAGTTAATAAAACTTACCGATTCCGTAGTAAATGCGGCCACAATCAATGGCGAGAAGAATCCTGGCGTGGTGCCCAGACAATTGATAATGCCATACATGGTGCCCGCAAAGTTGGGCGCCAGATCCTGAGAGTTGGCCAAATTGGAGGAGGTGGCGGCACCATTAAAGCCCAGCGAGATGGTCATTATCGCCACACACACATACGGATCTCGGCCAAAGAAGGCCAACACGATAAGCATTACGCCTGGCAAGATGTGAGCTAAACAACAAATTAAATGTATAAATATCAAAGTCAAATCCTCAGTTCCTCATTTGGTGTACTCACAAGGAATGCAGAAAAACTTGCGAGTGAATGTCATTGTCCACCAGCCCTTGCGTCGTATCCAATCGGCAATGGAACCAAATCCAAAGGCGGCCAAGAGACGGGCGATATGCGGCAAGCTGGACAGGAATCCGGCAGAGGATAGTTCGAAGCCCAGCACTTCGCTCAGGAACTTGGGCGTGGCGGTCAGCAGGAAGAACAGACCCCACATGCTGCCGTAGTGCAGCATGGTCAGAGCCCAGAAGGGCATGGAGACAACCAGCTGCCTGTATGGAGGCCATTTCTAAAAAAGGAAGACAAATATTTAATCTATAGTTCACAAAAGTTCTGAATAAAAAAGTTCTTTAAAAGAGTTGCAAAAATATAAGGGATCCAAAAAAAAAGATATTAAAAAAAGTAAAAAAGAGTATAAAATCAGAGTTAAAAATTAGTAAGCTGTGATAAGAAGACATTCAATGTTCAAAAAAAAACAAAACTACTTGAAAATTAAACTAAAGAAAGGAAAATTAAAAGGGAAAATCTCAATATTTAAATAAAAGATTTTTGATACACATTTTTTCTAAGTTTTACGTTCCCAATTGTTTTTAAAAATATAAGTTTTAAAAGCTCTTGTTTCCTGATTTTCGTTTTCAAATTTCGATTCTCTAAGAATTATGTTTTCTAAATTTTTATAGAGAATCCTGTATCAATTTCTAACTTACCGGCTTGTTGCCCACTGTAGTGCCAAGACTGTTCTCAATAAACTCGCGCTCCTTGAGGCTAATGGTGCTATGCTGTGCCGGCGTATCGGCTATCAGATAAAACCAAAGACCCACCACAACAAACACGATGATGGCCACTACGTAGAAGGCCCAGACCCAGCCAAGGTTCTCAATGATGACGCCACAAAGTGGCCAAGTGATGACAGTGCCAAATGTGCCGCCCATCAGTGAGGCAACAAACTTGCCCTTCTCATCCGGTGGTGACCACTTCGAGACCAAATTGTGGCAGCATGGATAAACCACGCCAGTGAACAGACCAATCAGAAATCGAATGGTAAACACCGCATATTTATCCCAGGCAGCGGCAAGAGGTGTTAACGCGGTCAACACCGCGCCCGCCAGGCAACTGTAGCCCGCCACGTTGCGTCCTCCAAGCATCTCGGCCAGCGTGCCGCCTGGCAGCGAGGTGATCATGTAACCATAGAAGTATCCACCCAGCAGCAATGCCTGATCCTGCTGGGACCAATCGTATCTATGGCCATACTGGAAATGCAAATAGGACAATATTCAAGATTAACATTAAAATAATAATAATTTTGGCCAATTCTAATACATACATCCGGTTTTTCAACAAGTGTGCCGTTCTCGTCTCGCGCCTCGACCATTGCAATAATGTTGATCGACAGATTAACCCGCATCATATAATTGACCAGGCAAATCATGAACAGCATTATGGCCACATTCACGCGCTTCGGCACATAAACTGCGGATGATAATTATTATTGATTCTAATTATTATTGTTGTTGATTATTAACTAGTCATTAAATCCGTCTATTTATAGTTGAACAGCAGCCGATCTTAGATCTGTCAAATTCTTCTTTATTTCGTTTTGCGACCTGTCAGGTGTCTAATAAACAACGCACGCGAAAAAAAACCCAATATTTGTCAATCTCATTTTTGGGGGATTTTTGGTTGCGGCGCATGTGAGACATTTCGAGGTTTATACCACTTGAAAATCATTGAACAAGGTATATGTATGATACATTTTTTGAAAAGTGTAAAAGTATATGTAATTGAAAAGTAAAATTACAAATTAAATTTATTTCGAATATTTATATCATTTTAAAAGTTTCGCTTTATATAGCTTTTATTTGTGTAGCTAAGTAAATAAGAAAACAGGATATCTTCGAGTCGAGCACTCTTTATTAATGTATCACATATTTTTGATTGACTTAAAATAAAATAACGCATACTTACAGCAGGGCATAACAGCCATTTTGGCAGGTTGTTATTGTGGTTTGAGCCACACGCCGGTGTTAACTGAAATGTAAGACAATAACAGGAAACGACGGTTAAAGACATTATCATAACGCATGCGCCCAGGGAAGTTGAATTCAATGTGTATAGTATATTTTTATGTCAGCTGATCTCTGATTCAGGAGCCGGTATACCCCCTGAATCGGAATCAGAGACCAGCTGACATAATAATGAAAGGATTCAAGTATCTGAATTATGCAACATTGTTGCAACTGAAACTTCTTCGTCTTTTTCAAACTATTAATTTTATATCTCTCTCTAATTCTAATTTTTTACTAATTTAATAAACTTAATTTCATTGAATTTGTTATGCTTTGAAATTCACTAAGGCATATACTATAATGCATAAATAAGTATGAATGACTATTCACATTAGGTTCATTAATATTTTCACGTGCTGGTGATAAATTTAACCAGTTTAGAAACTGTAATTGTCGTTTAAATCATACGGCTACAAATTTTCAATTATTATTTGTGCCACTTAAATGAAACCGAATATTATTACTAATGAGTCATGAGTATTCATCATGACAAATATGTGTTGCAAATATTGTCAAATTATAAATGGAAAAATGTAGCTGTCTGGCAGTGTATTTAATCTTCGGCAATCTCCCATGTTTTAGCCAATTTACTTTAAATACACGTGTCGTTTTAAATGCATTTATCTTCTGAATTTAGTAAAGTAAAACATATTTATCGTCTGTACAAGTTTTAAATCACGTCTCAGATGGGTTTTTGGCAACGCACGTGTGAGAGCATTTAAGCTTAATTGAGTTGTGAACATGACAAATGCGAATATCAAAAGCTTATAAAGTGCTCTGATTTAATTCTTGATTTATACCACTGGCTATGCTATCATTGGCTGTCATTATTGCCTACAGATTTCTGTGATTAGGTAATTGTAGTGCAACACGCTAGTCAAATTATCAAAAATACTCGTACTTTCATCTACAATACTATCCAGATCAAGTCATTTGTTTAAGCTTTAAATAGTCTATTTCATAGGGAGTGGAATGGAGCAGTTGTAATATTTAAATACGAGTGTTTTACAGCGACGCCCTTGGCACGTCGGACTCAAATATTGGATTCAATATACATATAATTTGGACAGCTGTTCGAAGCAATTCAAAATATTGCACATGCAGTTCGTCAATTGCAATGATCGGTAGCCTCGTATATGTTACGTGTATTTGCTTGACAGGGTTAACTAAGTCAGTTTATCAGGTAGTACATAGTTGGTAATAGTCAGTGGGTAAAAACATTAGTACGAGTTCCAGTGAAGCAGTTTATTTTCAAGTGGTCTAGATTTTGAACAAATCTCAGCTAGAGTTCTGGATAATTTATTAGATCTATTGACCAGGTATTGATAAATACCACTGCTAACGGGAAATTAAATAAAGTTAAGATTGTAGCATGCCTTTAAATCATTCAAATTGAATTAGTTAAGCTCTATACTATAGATATTGCACCAAGTTCCAAGAACAACAACAAATAATTCCAAGTAGGCGCCATAAACTAGTGATAAGCAATCGTCTTAGTTTTGCCAAAGTTCTCAATGAACGGAAGAAAAAAAAAACACATAACATAAAAAACAATTATAAGAAAATAAAAAACAAAAACAATAATCGAAAGTTATATGTAGTTAAAGTCTATAGCCCTAATATATACCGTTATCAAGTGCAATTCTCAAGCAACAAAAAAAAAACAATACAAAAACATCTCTATAAATAAATTGCGTGTGGCTGCCACAGCTCTATGTCATTTGCTAGGTGCATTAAGTCGACCGGTAGTTAAATATATAGATACCATTATATATCCAAGTACATATATAAAAAACTACCACAAAGTGTACGTGATTTGCATTTGCGAAAAAGCGTTTAATAAGTTACGAATGTGCCACCAAAAATAGATTTCGCATTAAAGATATTCCGGTAATGATATCCACATTAAAGATATACCATTTAAGATAACCCATGGCCAAGGAAACGTGCACTGAACATTGGTTTTAATTGGCTTAAAGCAAGTAAATACAACAACAAACTTATACCCCAAATAACCTTTGAGTCTGATATCATATCCCAAAAAACCACTGCATATAATTATGCCAAAATAAAGATGTGTTATAATATTATATAATTAGAGCACTCTATTTATACGGGTTTAAGATCGTTTAAAAGAAATCACTTTGCAATAAGTCAAAAATTTACACTTAGAAATTTGAATATTTCTTAGTCAACTTAAATTAGTTGACTTAATTGGAAGAATATATTTTATGTTTTGTTCTTGTATAAAATTCGATTATTCGTTCGATATATCGGCATAAAATAAACTATTTGCATTGATTTGCATGTTTTTACTGACAATTGATTGACTTGTTATAGAGATACCTTGTACTGGCATTTTCATGAACAATACTACTTGGAATTGCTTAGCCTATTGGAATTTTTTGCAACCAATTATTTGCGACTAGTTAAATCAGTCAGACTGTGACAACTATGTTGCTGCAGAGTGTTTAAGCCCAGTTATTTACACATTTTATCTGGATCCATTAGCTACTTTAGAATCTTGGCAAATTTCCCAAATGAATGATAGAGTGAGCAAGGCAATTATTACCACAGTTACAGCCGTACCTAAGTGTAATTTACCCAGTCGAAAATGTGCGGAAATTACCATGTACCAATATCAACATCAATATCAAGAGCACAATTAGGTCGAGAGTGCTGCTAATTAATTTGCCATATACACATATGTATGTTTCTAATCGGGAGCGTCAAATTTTATCAACGTCATTGCCTGTGCTGGCTTTAAAAAATCAACTCAAAAATTTATGATATTATAAAGTGAGGGCAAAGAAGAAATCGTAATTATAAAATATACAATTACGATTATATTTGCCATAATACACGATGATTTGATAAAAGGCAGTTGGCAAATGGTAAATGGTTAATGATTCTCACAGCTGTTAGCTTAATCGCCAATTATTCGGCTGTAAAATTAACAATTGGACTCGTGTTGCAATGTTTATGGATCCATAACGAATTGATTTACCAGCTGAGAAGCATAATATTAATACAATCTAGATAAAAAGAGCAGGGGGTAACGATATCACGATATTGGGATATGTATGCCTTGGGATATTCCCAAAAGAGCGCCATTGAACCGTTAGCTATCAATGCTGATGATGCACATAAGAAAGTATATACCTGATAGTATAGACATTATATACCCATAGCACGCGTGCTTTGAGCATTTACATAAGACATGAGCTCACAATTGACATGGTTTGGCAGTTTGCATCTATCTCTATAGGGTTTTGTTTTTTTTTTTGTTTTTGTATTTTGTGTCTCTTTCTGGCGTTTAAAAAACAGTTTAAACAGTTCGGTTTAAGTCAGTTTTGTATGGCTATCCGACTGTTTTGTTTGTTTCTTTTCTATTCGTCTCGTCTCGTTTTGTTTTGTTTTTACCTTTATTTCTGCAAACTAATTCAATGGCAATGAACCGTATCTTGCATGAAATTGAAATATGTAATACGCTCTACCAGCTAGTAGCAGTTACTTATCTAATTTTTGTTTTTTTAGTGCTTTTTAGGTTCTCAGTGATCGAATTGAATTCCAAATTTGCACTTATTTCCACAGCAATTGTATTTTTGCACGTTACACTTAACTTTCGAATATCAATCAAATTGAGTAGGATGTACACCTAATAAATAATTGTTAAACTGGGATACACCCTCTATAAATCGACTACTTACTACTGTCTCTTTCCCATGAATTGGGAATACTCTCTATAGTTACAGGGTACACAAATGGAAAATACCATGGAATTGAGTATAATTAGTGCACATATTTATTCATATAATTAGCAACTCAATTAATGCAAAAATCAATGCGAAAAATTACAGGTCAAAAAATAAAAAATAAACAAAATTTAAAATAAAGATAAAAAAGATTTAAATTTGCCAAAGAGAACAACTGTAATTATTCATTCTCTTATATAACAATCGTATCAATGTGGACGGCAGTCCGCGCTAGTGACGAAAGCAGCGAGAAGGGTGCGAAAGGCGACTAGCAAAATATTCAGGAAGAAT
Organism: Drosophila limbata; assembly: GCA_963924055.1. Classification (NCBI taxonomy): domain Eukaryota; kingdom Metazoa; phylum Arthropoda; class Insecta; order Diptera; family Drosophilidae; genus Drosophila; species Drosophila limbata. Next base: position 15,507,128 of record OZ001355.1, on the reverse strand, counting down.
GGAAAATGCTATGACTGTCCGATCAGGTCGAAAGGTATAAATTAAACTAACAAATGTGCATACGAGACTTTTAGAAACTCACCTGGTTCGTGAGATAAACAGGTGTAAATGAAAATTTTATCACTCGGCACTGCACACAAAAGGAATATTTATTAGGTAAGAAGAATTTGGCGAAATGTGCCGAGTGTCAAAAAAATTTTTTTAAATAATTTATATGTAAAACTTTGTATTATTCGTCACAAAATTGGATATCAAAACTTTTGGAGCATGAAAATGTTTTCATCACTAGACTTTTACCTCGTCAAGATTTTTTTTAGAAGATTAAATATAAGCTCCGCTTTCTGGTGTTTGATTATATAATTTGTATAATTTAAATAGCTCAACAAATGTGAAGAATTTTTTGACTGAATTTGTAAAATATATGGATTTCTGAGAGTTTTACGACTCCCATTGAAAAGGTAAATCGACAACAACAAAAAACCAGTTGCTAGTTTAAATGTCATTTTCTAACTGAAATGCTTATTTTAACCCAATTTCACAAAACTAGAAGCAAGACAAACACGCGTTTCAAACACGTGAAAGTTTCTACTAGACTCGAATTCATATCATTAAATTTTTCACTTAGATAAGAGTATATTTTAATTTAAAATATATGTTTTTTTATTAAAATATCTGTTTTCGAATTTCGTAACTGTTAACCGCACTGCACAATATCGTACGATATTCGCCTTATCGTTTTAGCGTTACTTTGGAGTCCTGGCACACACACTCCCAATATTCATAGACACTCACAGTTGGGTACGCGTTGTTAGCAACCGACTTTGCGGCTGTGCGGGAACGAAGAGGGGTTAAACGGGAGCGGGACTTGGGAACTGAATAGTAACTACAGCTGAGAATGCCGCGCAACGAATGAAGCCAAATCGCCAACTGCCAATGGCATATATACTTTTAACTTACCTTATGAATCTCTCAGACAAAAACCTCGAACAGCGCAAAAAAAAAACACTCAGCGCAACAAAAACAAAAACGGTTCAAAATTGTTTAAATTGTTGTCGACTGTTGGCGGTTTCGAGATTGACGCTCCGTTCGCTCTGTTACCAGCTTTATTATTATACTCTCTCTCGGCTCTGATAGCGCGTCCAAACAAAATATCGCGTGCGATTTATTGCACGCCGAGAAATCTTTAAAAATGTGAATACCAATTCACAAATTCGTGCTAAATCGAATGCCAATAATCAAACTAACAACAACAACAATTACGCTGGCAACATATTAAGTAAACATAAATAAAACTAAAATTTATTTTTTTGTGCCAATCGCACGTGTTTTAATTTTATATTAAAGTCTATGTTTTAAATTATGCATATTTTTAGCCATGTCATAAAATGGGAAAATACCTAGTACACAACTTAAGAGATACCCTGTACCAAATACCATATAATTAAATATATAAAATAGATCCCATAGGCCTTAGAGATAATTCTAATTCTCAACAGATTTGAGATGAAATAAATGACATACAATAGTTAAAACTGTCGACTCTGGGAATTCTAAAATTTAGCAAATTTTAATTTGCGTAGGCTTTAATTCTTTAGTGTTCTCCCCCACAACCCGTTTACATTCATTAACACCATTTGATCAGGGTAAAGAATTCCAATGCAAAAAATGTTTTGTTAAATTAACGCACTTGGTCAAAATATCAGAGAAGCGTTAAAATGCCGAATTAGCGTGATTTTATATACTGTACTGTGATTTTAAAGTCTGTTTAAGATTTGACATTATATTTGCATTGTTTTACTCGCTAGAATACAGATGCAGACTCAAAATACAGATCTTATCAACTGTATTCTGCTGACCAGATAAAGTCAACGCAATAAAGCAACAATTAACAACATTCAGAATGCTCGTCGCACTTTAAATAATAAGGAAGCTGACAAAAATTATAAAATATATACAGACATGACTAGTTAAATTAACTGACCAAACTAATTAGCAGGGTATCTCAGGGTCAGGCAATAGGCATTGCCATCGAGGTGCAAGATACCGAACTTTAAGTTTGGCATTAAACATGTAAACTTTCTGAATGTTAGGAATACAATACACAAAATTCTCGTAGGAGCAACAGCTTCTCTGGGAGTGACAGATAATTAGTTTTATTGATGCATTTAACTGCCTGTTGCTGATAAGCAACAACAACAATGATAAGTGATAACAGTTGTTAATTTGCGTGGCGTTTGTGCTATCACATTTATCACAAATGTTTTTAGTTAAGTACATAGTACATGTGTTTCCAGTTGTTACTCTTATTGTTTAGTTTAGTAATAGTGTTTTATCAATTAAACTGGTATTTATAATTTGGCTAAACATTTTTAAAATTTTTTATTTGTTAAAGCTGAGTTTAAAAACATGTTCTTAAGTATTTGCTAGGCTCAACAGAGAATAAACAATTGTATTTGAATGCCACAATTTTGCACTACTTAAACGTAATTGAATTATGTAAGAATTAATTTGCATTTTGAAATTCATTTTGATGTATTTATGCCATTTCATGACATGTTCACGTAGACCATTCGGTGTGCACAGACTTTACCCACAAGTTTGCAATACTCAATGATTGACTCGCGTTCTCCAAAGCCACCAACCATCTGTTTCAAATAGAATGAGATTTTCAAGTATAATTCAAAAAAATATATGAGTAATTAATTATTCTGTTTACCTGTATGAATCGCTGGTAAGTGATACAGGTTCTAGCATCCAGCAAAAGTTGTACATCTTTTAAATGCTGATTCAAAAACTCATTCACATCCTTGTCAGTGGCAACCGGATTAAGACGTTGATATTTGTTTGCATCAAGTTTACTACGTATATCTGGCAAAATAAAAGATAAAGAAATATCAAAATTAAGCTAAAAAGTAGATGGTCGTCAGTTACCATCGGTTAGGGGCAACCAAACGTAAGTCTCTGGGCACAGCAAATAGGAGGCAGATAACTTTCCCTTGTAGCGCATTTTGGGACACGAGTGTATATAGAAGCCCATGTAGTAATACTTTAATGCAGGCACACGCTCAGCAATCGTCTGCACCAAATCGATTTCTCTATAAAATAAAATGGAAGTATTCAATTGTATATTAAGCTAACTAGTCCATTGAAAAGTTACCTTAAAGATCCATAAGTGCCCAGTGAGAGAAAACTGTAGTCGGGATCATAGAAAAAGTACACGGAACTAACCGAACCGGGCAATATATCAATGACGCCCACAGCAATCAGCTTATCGTCCAACCAGTATTGCTGATGAAACGATCCGTAGCCCATTTCCGGAGCATCTTCGTTTTTTTCATGCTGCAAGCAAATAACAACCACAGGATATTATAAAATTTTGTTATCATCAATGTATAATGTATAAATAATATTATATTATTGAACTTGATTGTTTCTGTTAGCAACCTTCATAGGCGATAATTTCAGATGATCCTTGTAAGCTTCCTGATTTTTGGGCGGATCATTGTGTATGGCGATCTGATATTTCTCATACAGCTTATAGCTTTGCGACAGTGTCCGCTCGAATTCCGCTCCATGGACGGGCACCAAACTCAGCTAAGGTAAAATTAATAGGAAAAAGAGAAGAAAATCATTTATAATTACCTTTAGGGGTGATTTAACCAAAAACCGCTGCATACTAGCTAGTGTTAGGCGTGCGGGGTTATCATTGTGTATGACTATTTGATATTTGCGATATAATGCGTGTACTGCATCGGTACAACTGCGTTGTATATCTGAGGCAGCGACCAAAACGATCTGCAACAAATAGTACAAATACGATGTGTGTACATAGAGGGGCTTATGGACACATGGAGACTGTGGCACAACAACAAACTAAACACAAACACAAACTACAAACAATTTCATGATATAAGAGGGAACGCAGCTAGTCGTTCTGCAAACGGTTGCAATTTATACTCATAAAATGATTACATTTGCTTAACGTGAAATTTGAAGCCTTTTTATCTTCAACCCGGTATTCAGCTCGAGATATTGAAAATATTTAACATATGAGCATCAGAGAAGAATGTGCCTATTTATCAATTGAGAAAGATAACTGGCCAATTAACTATTTTGTTTGTTTGTTTATATAGTGTTTTGGAAAATTTTTATCTCGAGCTATATACGCATATTGATATTTGGTTAATCCAATTAATCTTAGTTAACGTTTGCGTTGTATCAGTTGCACTTTTAGCAAATGTTATCATCGCATACTTACCTTCAGCTTATGCTTGTCAGTCTCGCTCGCGGCAGATAAAAAATCACGTAGACTTTTTTCCTGGGGCATCGTCTTAGTCTGTGACTGCTCTAGGGAGGTGCCCATCTTGGCCTGCCTGCGCTCCAAGCGCATTTGCTTGGCCTTCTTACGCGGTGGATTTAAGTTCGCGACTACAGATATTGGATTAAATAAATTTAATTTAAATAAATTTTGTTAAGTGACATGATTACACATGCTTACATTTGTTGGATGCCCTTGAGGATGCTAATTGATCATCGCCTCCTGGCTTCTGTTCGAGTGTTTCTATGGTTTTTACCATCTTCTCTGGCGCTGAACGAGACTGGGCCAAGTTCTCAACGTGGTCCACATCAATCACTGATGGCTTCTTATCAGGCAGCTGGGGTTGAAGTTCACTGACATTATCACCGGTGTCAACATCGCCGCCATCGCCGTTTTTCGACGTATTTGATTCACCCGGCTCACGTTTGCCATCACGTAAAAACTTGTTCATGCGCCGCAATATTCGCTTGTTTGACTTAGACAGCTTGAACTCCAACGCATCCGACTTGATGGTGTAGCAGGGGCAGCAGGTTACGTCGTTTTGCGGCTTATAGCAGTAATTGCCGCAACGCCGCCAACCCCGATCAATCAGCTCTTGGTAGTCATCACAGGCTAAACGATACGCATGCATACCTGTATGACGCACACACACACACACACACACATAAAATAAAAAGGAATCATGTAGGAAGTACATTGCACCCAAGTCTTGCTTTTGTTTTTAATTTGTGTTCTTACCATGAGACTTGCTGCAATTCGTTCCAGAGCAGTAGCCACATTTGCTATTCTGTTCCCCAAAGTACTGCACAATGCTGACACTCATTATTTATTGCGTTCAGTATTTTTTATTAATGCAATGCACACATTATATTATTCTGAGTATTAAAACTGCAACCTGATCCGATTCTGTTGCGAAATATTTGGTGCTTAATTAGAGGTGGAGAAAAATCGAGTCAAACATCGTGTCGCCGATGTTTGCAAACCATCGGAGCCATCGGTGTTTGGTAGGTCACTATCGAATGTTTTTATATACAAATAAAGCATAAACAATCCATAATTACGACCCTCTAAAATATTGGAAAGAAAGAATTTCAAAATATTATGAGAAATATGTTCAATATAATCCCTTTTACAGATGAGATTTACAGATTTAAAAGCCGTGTCCAAAAAATGTTATGTGTTCAGCAAACATCGAAGTCTCGGGGACAACCCACAACTCACACCTCTAATCAATAAATGCATTAAACAGCTGATTGTGTTGGTAATAAAAAAAAAAAAAAAAAACAGATGGCAGCGGTGGCGCCATGACAATATTTAACTGTTTTCAGATTTCATAATTTTTTTTTTTTAATTTCTTTCTAATTTCTTAATTTTTTTACCAGTCGAAAGGTGACGTGCCCCAAACCAAATTTTAAATTAACTTTACTATTGTAGAAAATTTATAGTTTTCGTGGTTTATTGAATAATAACAAATAAATTTATTTATTTAAAATTAATTAATTCCAGTAGAGAAATGACATGGACCATGGACAATTTTCTATCGATATTATCCCACACATCGACGTCCACTTCTGGCCCAACTTTGGCACAAGTGGCAAGGTGATCAATTTTACTGTCGATGCTTTCTTCGATGCTTTATTTTATTTTTCTGCTGATCAGGTGTTTTTTGAACGACTTGTAAATAACCTGAACAGGTTCAGACTACCGATAGTAAGCAATCAAAGCTAACATTGCGCGCAATTTAAATTAAAAAACAATATTGTTTATTTTTGCATATAATTATAATCAAAGTACATCATTTGATTTATAAATTTGGATTTATTTATTGGTAAACGTTTCAGAACCTTTTCGTGACAACGAGCAAAACCACTGAGCAACTGAACTATATGACGTACAATCGGGAATGTAGTTCGTTTGTTCAAATGAACGAAATCTGAGCGATTCAATCATTTTGAGGCTTTTGTTTGTTTAATTAGGGTATTTTACGTTAAAGTTAATTAAAACGCCATGAAATAAATTAAACTCATCGGACGTACACAAGTAAGTTACAAAATGCTGTAAAGCTAGATAGATTAATATTTGAATTTGAAATTATTTAATGCATAACTTCGTATTGCGTAGTGCGTTTTTGAAAAAGTGAAAGTGCTTGTGACCCCAAAATATTCATATAAAAGTCTCGCTAATTATTCTCAATAAGGATTTTTGAAGAGGTACTCTAACTGCCTCAGCGGCACATTTTCGCAAGCTGAGTTTCATTCAAGTTTTGGGTCAATGAGCGAATCGAACAAGACTGGGGGCCAAAGGTCCTTTTTTTTCTCTAAATGTGAACATAATCAGAATAGAAACAGATTTGTTTATATTATAACCAAAATTGAATATGTGTTTTTTAAGTCTTATTAATTGCGTCTTCCAACGCTCTAGCTCCGCTATGATTGCAGCGGCGACAACAGCGCTTGACGGCCGCCCGCAAAAGATGAACGCGCACTTCGAGGACAATCTAAAACTGGCGCAGGCGAAGGATGAGGTTAATGGAAAAGTGACGCCAGCAGCACAAACCGCAGACACAGATACTGCCCCTACTCCACCCACAACAACAACCACTCCCATACCCGCCGAACTCCAGCCCGCATATCACAAACTGTACGGAGATTGCAGGGAGCATGCCGCATACTTTGCCAAGGATCCCACAGAATATGGACAACGCCTGCATGCCGCACACATTGCCTGGCAGGATTTCATAGTGCTGGCCAATCGGCTGGTGCTGCAAATCGATGTCTTTGCCCACGAGTATGACTTTGATGAGAGCACGCCGGGCAATGGATATCGCAGTTTTATCTACGTGACCAACGCGTGCATCTCACATGGACGCAGTATTTGCCAACAGTTGCTGGTCACACGTGACACACTTTTCTTTCGCAAGAAATTCTACATGAAGGAGGTAGAGGCTTGTTCCCAGCTGCTCTGCTCTCTGTGCACCTGTCTGCAGTATCTGCTGATCCTTCGCCAATGGTCCACGACGACAGGGGATCTGTTTGCCAGTGGAAGGCATACGGCCGAGCAGCTTTTCGAGCTTGGCGACACCATCAATCAGTATTGTTTCTATGGACGCTGCTTGGGCTTTCAGTATGGGGACTCCATACGTGGTGTGCTACGCTTTCTGGGCATTGGCATGGCCAGCTATTCAGAAACCTACTACTCTCAAGCGGACAATGGCAGCAGCACCTTACTGAAGACCACAAGAAGTCTCTGGTCAAGTGGCAAATATCTTATGAATCCAGAGTTGCGAGCCAGACGCATTGTGAACATTTCGCAGAATGCGAAAATTGATTTCTGTAAATCCTTTTGGTTTTTAGCCGAATCGGAACTGATGCACAAGTTGCCCAGCATTGTGGGTACTGCAATCAAGGTGAATCGCATAATTAAGCTGCCCGCCGAGCCGTTGCGTTTGCCAGCACGCGGAGCTGAGGATCAATTGCAGTTTGTGGACATACCCGTGCCCAGTGCACATCTGGGACCTGGTCTTCCAGTCTCGGTGCGTCTACTGAGCGCGAAGCGACGCGCTGGAATGCTTGGTGAGGGTCGATATCGCGGCTGGCGTCGACCGGCAGCGGCGTCTAAATCCATACTGTTCCACTGTCATGGTGGCGGCTTTGTGGCACAGTCTTCTAAATCGCACGAGCTGTATCTTCGTGACTGGGCTGTGGCACTGGATGTGCCTATACTGTCTGTGGATTACAGTCTGGCGCCAGAGGCACCGTTTCCGCGGGCACTTCAGGAAGTTTACTACGCCTACTGCTGGTTGCTCAACAATGCCGAGCTGCTGGGCACAACAGCGGAGCGTGTAATCTGCGCAGGGGACTCGGCCGGAGCGAATCTCTCCATTGGCCTGGCGCTTAAGTGCATTGAACAGGGTGTACGGATACCGGATGGATTGTTTCTGGCCTATTGCCCCACGCTGGTTAGCTTTGTGCCCAGTCCGGCACGTATGCTTTGCCTGATGGATCCACTACTACCATTTGGTTTCATGATGCGATGCCTTCGCGCCTATGCAGCGCCAACGAATGAAATGCTCCAGGAGAATGCCAAGCATGTCGAAGAGTTGCAGCAGATACGCAATGCTCAGGCATCGGGAGTCGATGCGGAAAAGCCAACGCTCAGTCTCAATTCCAGTCGACGCACCTCGACAGGCAAGAGTCCGTTGACACCGCTGGAGCCGCTTAATCAATCAGATGGTGGGGATGAGGAAGAGGAGGAGGAGAGTAGCGACACCTTTGCCAGTGCTTCGTATCACAGTCAAACTGTAGAGCGCACCGACTTGCCAATTACTGAAGGCAGCGACAACAGTTCCTGCGTGTCCTTCGAGGACGACTCGCAGCCCATCGAGCACTACCCGATTGAGATCTCAGCTGAGACGCCCAAAGATGCCGCATCGGCTGCCTATATTGACAGCTTTTTGGACAAATATCTAATTGACACCGCCACCATGGAGGCCACAGAAGAGAACACAGCGACCGCTCAGAGATCCACCCTATTGAATGGACACGCCAAGAGCAGCTCTGAGGAAAACATCCTTGTTGAAACGGGACGGGAGATGATTGCAATGGACACGTTGCCGGGTCGCCTACAGGAGGCAGTTAACAATATATTCAATCGATGCACACAATCCTATGAGATACACGGCACCACAGCACCTGGTCAACAGGATGTGCGTAATATGGATGCTCTAATTGCACGTAGCCCCAGTGAAGAGTTTGCATTTGATGTGCCCAAAGATCCGTTCCTATCACCCTATTGGGCCAGCGACGAGTGGTTATCACAGCTGCCAGAGACGAAGATACTAGTAAGTGGACAACAGTTATAAAAGAATGTCAACTTTACTTCTTGTATTCTTTTTATAGACGCTGAACATGGATCCTTGCCTAGACGACTGCGTTATGCTTGCCAAGAAGCTGAAGCGGCTCGGACGCCAAGTAAGCCTGGAGATACTAGAGGGACTGCCACATGGATTCCTCAACTTTACTATGGTATGTTAAGACCAACTGCAAATGGCATTGCAAATTAACAAGAAACTCTACTCTAGCTATCCAATGAGGCGATGGATGGCTCCAAGCGCTGCATCAAATCATTGCAGACATTGCTTCAGGCCACCTCGGACAACAACGACGATAGCGTTGGCAACGAAGAGACTTCCAGTCCCAGTGCCTGCTCTGCTACATCGACAGCGCCTTAAGAACAATTTATATTTATTCATATATAGAAACTATTTAGTATATATTAATATTTATACACCGTTTGTTACATGCAAGAACAACAAGTTGTTAATTGGGCACATTTCTTGCTTTTTTTCCACTTTTATAATCGAATAACACAGTTAGCTAAGCTTTATATGTTTTGTAATGCCAGCTAAATACGAATATACTAGTATATATCTATATTATAGATAGGCTATAGCTTCTACATTAAACAAGCCAATCGTTCAAGTATTGAGAGCGTGTAAACACGCTCTAAAATATATTTATAAACTAAGCTCTAAATAATGTAACCTCAACACTCATGCAAACCCTGGATGATTCTGTGCCTGTTATGAACGAGTACTTAAACCCAATTTATGTCCAAATGTCCATTGATAGGAGTTGAGTTAACCATGCATACTTTACTTTGCAATAATGCTGTATGAGCCTAGATCTACAATATACATGTAATTCGAATTACTCTGTTTAGTTGTTATATGTTATTAAATGGTTATTGCCATTCAGCGAATAATACTTTGCTTTTTATTTAATTTATTGTGCAAGGAAATGTTTTATTGTAGAATCTTAATAATTAGAATGTCGTGGGTGAGAAGAATTACGTGGTATAATGTAAATATGAATACGATTCAGGTAATAAACGGTATTCTGTTTATGTTTCGTTATCTTCGATCTTTGGCGCCAGGTAGTACCTTATGTGGCCCAGATCCTTGATGGCATATTCAACAACCAGCGGCACATCGGCGCACATGGACAGCTGAACTTGTGTGGATAGCGGCGTGGCTTTGGTGAAGGCATTCAGGTAGCGACAGGCGAAGGTAAGCGTGACTGGCTCCTGCATGTCAATGATGACAGCCTCCTCCTCTTTGTCAACGGAACCAGTTTGGGCCAACTTAATATTAGCCGTGCCAACATCGCCGCTAGCGGAGAATTTGACACCTTCTTTAGTGCAGCAAATGACAACAGATTCACTGAACTGGGCCAAATCACGGCAGATGCGAGCAAATTCCATAGCTGGCATTCGCACCACACACGAATAGTCCGTTTCTGGAATGCCCAAGTGCTCCTGGTCGAGATTCATCAACTTCATCTCGTAATCGGAGACTTTTTCCTGGTTGGCCGATTCGAACATAATTGTGACTGTGTCGGCATTATCCTGTGCTTTCATTGTCACATTATCCTCATTGTTGGCGCACTTCAATATCTTTGCCATGCTCCCAAGATTCATGCCCATGGAAAGATTACGATCACAGCGGAACTTATCGAAGCCATCAGACCTTAAAGTCAGCGAAACCAGCGAGACATGAGAGTTGTCCATGGCCTGGAGCTGTAAGCATTGATCCCATTGAGATTTTTCTAGAGCGTCGTCTTAATTACACCAATCTAATCACATACCTGTATGCCTGAATCGCTGCAGTCAAAGGTTCCTTCATTTAGCAAATCCTTGATGGCATCCAGGATTTTCTTAAGTATGGTTGCTTGGCCAAGACGTGCCTCAAACATGATTAAAATTTAACTTGTTTTGTTTTTAAGAAAATTCACTTTTTGCAAAAATTTAACGAGCGCGTCGCTGCAGCGTTCTACTTGGCCGACTTTAATATGATGAATACCTTAATCGCGGCAAAACTCGGCGTTTTGGCGCGAACAACAGCTGTCAATTTGGCGGAAAGGCACGGCGTTGCCCAACAGCTGAAAATGTAGTGAAGGGTGTTTTCGCATATGCAGCCCTGACACAAATCGCAATTTGTAGTTTAAATTACCATTTAATAATAAACAATTGGAAAATATCACTTATGTAAATATTTTTTTTGAAAAAGATGTGGTTGTTTCCTGTTTAATTTTGTTATTACGATCTTATGCAAATCCTTTACTCCAAGACCTACGAAATACGCAGAATTCATTATTAATTCCACAATTAAGTATTTGTAAGCTTTACCATGTACAGTATGTAAATCCTCAGCACCACTTGGATCGAGATGCTTAAAATAATCCTCCAAAACCTTATGCTGTTGCATTGTTGCCACACAAATTGCTGGTATGAGCGAGGACAAATTAAAGTCCTGGTATGTGCGGTGGCGCAACAATTCCAACACCAGCGGCAAATGACCAGCATATGCTGCCAAGGTTAGTGCATTTTGTCCAAAGTAGTTGATCGCACGGATATCGGCCCCAAAATCCAGCAAGATACGAGCGCATTCAAACCTTCCCATATAGCAAGCTTTCAGCAACGCTGTGTTACCGTACATATCCAGCTCTTCTATGTTATACTGATAATTCCGAGCTTTTGAGCATATGATGCGTAATGACACCACATCATCCTGGCCAACACAGTCAAGTGCTGAAAGAATCGTGTGTAAGTTTATATTTAAATTAAGTGTAGTATTTACCATTCACATGTCTTGTAGATGCACTCATCATTTTGTATATTGCTCAGTTGCTCCTTTTTGCTTAGTTGAACATTTATTTGTTGACTTGTTCTGTTTTTTGCTCACTATCGCTCACTCAAATTTACGATTTTAAAATTCAAAATATAATGAGAAATATCTTGTGTTCAGCAATAAACGTAAAAAAATGCAAACCTGAACAAGCTTGGCGCAAAAAAAAAGTGGCAGCTGTGAGGCCACACGGTTAACTCCATTCCAAATTTAACTCGTTTTTAAAAAATGAGCTACATTTGGGATTTGCTTAATTTTGAAGCTAGAATTTCGAAAGTTTCACAGGATTTTTGATTAAATTTTTGTCGATTTTTTCAATTTTTTTTAGAATTTCTTACTTTGTTTTTAATTTCTTCACCAGGCGAAAGGTGATTTGCACTCCACTCTTTTTGAAAATGAACTTTATTATTTTAGAAAGTTTATAATTTTGTTGGTTTTTTAAATTGTACTTTTATTTAAATAAATTTAAAAAATTTTAACAAAATTACCAAAAAAAAAAGCACAAAAAGTTGGAACCGTGTGGCAGCCTCGGCCCTTACCAAATATTAGTATTTTAGTATTTTTTCACTGCGATTGCAAAATACAGATGCAAGAAAAAATACTTTCTTGTCACTGTTCGATTTCATTTCACTTTATGGTATTTTGTCGAAGTCTCTCACTTTGTTCTATTTTTTTTAAGTGCCATGCATGTATTTGCGATTAAATATAAATTCTATTGAAAATATCACAGTAACAGATATTTGTAACAGTCACAGTTATCGCTGTGAATCCGTATCAACTCTTCAGCCCTGTTTTTAATTATTTTTACGCTGTTCAGCACTGTTTTTCGAAATGTCAATGTCAAAATTGACAAGAAGAAGCACATCCGCTTTCTTTTTCGACTGAATATTTGTCGCTTAAACAGGGCAAAATGGTGCGTCCCTAAATAAATCTACAAATAACTAGTTAATCGAACAACAAAACTGGCAGATTGAACGCAAATAACCAAATGCATGTCCGTGTGTACGCAGAGAATGCGAAATGCAGGATTTAAATGTTCTATATATAGCGAAATAAAATTGCTATTTATAGCGGAAATGACTTTTGTTGTTTATACCTGGTTTTGTTGAACCAATTGAATATTAGTTGAATGAATTATGTTAACCAAAGAATTGCTTGCCTTTGCAGTCGCTCGTCATCCCAGAGAAGTTCCAGCACATTCTTCGTATTATGAATACGAACATCGATGGCAAGCGCAAAGTTGGCATCGCCATGACCGCCATCAAGGGTGTGGGTCGTCGCTACTCCAACATTGTGCTGAAGAAGGCCGATGTGGATCTCACCAAGCGTGCTGGTGAATGCACCGAGGAGGAGGTAAGTTTGCGCCCAATCATCGAATGGAATCCAACTTTCAACATTGTTTACATTTGTGTTTTTTTTTTTTTTTTGGTCGACAGGTTGACAAGGTTGTCACCATCATCTCGAACCCTCTGCAGTACAAAGTGCCCAACTGGTTCCTTAACAGACAGAAGGATATCATTGATGGCAAATACTCGCAGTTGACATCCTCCAATTTGGATTCCAAGCTCCGTGACGATTTGGAGCGCTTGAAGAAGATTCGCTCTCACCGCGGTCTGCGTCACTACTGGGGCCTCCGTGTCCGTGGCCAGCACACCAAGACCACTGGTCGCCGTGGTCGCACCGTTGGTGTGTCCAAGAAGAAGTAAGCTAGCTAGTGGCTGCTGCTTTGATCTACGTCATCGGGCTGAAGCTGTTATTGCTTATTATTCTACTATAACATCAACATCCAAAACAAAAAAATGAAAACAAATACATAAAAACCCAAAAACTGGAAACAAATATCTTGATTGTGTGAAGTGTTCAATGAAATTTGCAGAATCGATGCTTAAATGAAACATGGAATGAGGAATTATATTTGGAAGCCGCATTAATTGTGAAGTGAACCGTGTTCGCATTATGAAATTAAATGGTTAAAATGTGCAAAACTTGGTTTCAAATCGAATTGGAAAGCGTCTTGACAGGATGACAGGAATTTGCTTTAAAGTTCAAATTAGTCAAACACACGTAACTAAATTGAAATGTCCTCATCATACTTTATACATTCTTCACCAATCAGCAGCTGCACGAAGCTCTGGCTGTTGATAAGCAAGAATAAATCTTTGCAATTAGCCAATCCCATAAGTGCAATAATTATCATTGTGACTCCTGTATTAATTTTCATGCTTTCCCAAGTTGAGCTCATTTTTAATGCCAAAGGAGACAAAGAGTTTCCAGAATCCAGATATAAAGCATTGGAACTAAATGTTCCCAACGCCACGTATGTATGTGTAATAATTCCTTATTTTCCCGGTTTGTTTCAAATTCCTCCATAGTTCAATATTCTATTCGCCAACTAACCATGTTCTTGGGGGTATCATACAAGATGTGGCAGACACATTCGAACGACCGAAACCAAAAATTGAATCTTTTTTGTATGCCTCAGATATGGGCGATGCATTGAAGAAGAAAGACGCCTTTGTTGGCATTGCGTTTGAAGATCACTTCAGGAACATTATCAAAATGCCATCCAAAGTCAGAATTGCATTACGCTTTCCAAGGCATTCACGATCAGATCCAAGAGTATCATGGTCTGAGCGATTATATCAACTACAATCCGCCAGTTCTGGCATAAACATGTATGAAACCGAAGGCTTTCTGTACTTGCAAGTGAAGCTATCCGAGTTAATTATAAAGGCAAAGAACGGTAGTGCTCCAATTCCTCAAGTTCACATACAGTCCTTTCCCGATGGAAGCACTAAAGCTCGTATCGAATTGTTTGCCGCTTTCAGCCGTCTCGCGTTGATGTTCTTTTTGATCTTTATGTGTCCTTCATTGGTTCTTTGCATGGTAAGTTGCTGAGTTGTGCAAATCAATTATTATTCAAAACATCGAGAATATCCTAGGGTTATAATAAGGTCTATATTAATGTGTATTGTTACAGATGATTGTTACGGAGAAGAGAAGATATTTGAGGGATATGTTACAAATCATGGGAGCATCTATAGGATTAAATTGGCTTTCTTGGTTCATTGTTGCCTTCGTGATGTTTATGATTCCGACTACGGTTGTTGTGATAATGATGAGGGTCTTTTTGTGCGATCACAGCAGCTTCGCCGTCTTGATGCTAATATTTATCCTTTACATACTGTTCCTCATTTGCCGCACCTTTTTGGTCTGTGCCATTTTTCGCAATCCGTATATGGCCATGATGGTCTTGTGTATCTTGAACATTGTTAGCTTAGTGCCATTCTTTATCATCTTTGGATCGAAATCGAAATCACCAATAATAGATTTTTTTATTTGCTTCTGTATCAATAGCTCAATGCCCTATGTATTAATACAGGTGCTTATATACGAGATTCGTGGCCTGGGAGTACAATGGAACAATATGTTTCGTTGCGGTTATCCCGAGGATGCGATGAGCTATGGAACAGTATTGGTGACTATGATTTTCGGTTCAATAATTTGTATGGCGCTCTGCTTGTATTTGGATCAACTGAGGCCTGGCGGATTTCGTGCACCCAGAAAGTGGTACTTCCCCTTCACTCGCGAGTTCTATTGTCCCCAACGTAATCCCGATGACACTGCGAATGAAGATGAGCAGGCGAGGAACAGCAATAGCCTGCCATTTGAGGAGGTTACGAATGACAAAGCGGTGATTATCGACAGCCGGAATTTGAGTAAGGCCTTCGGCCCGAAGCAGGCTGTTAACAATTTCAGCCTTAAATTCTATGAGGATGAGATTACCGTGCTCCTCGGACACAATGGCGCCGGCAAGACGACCATATTAATGATGATGGCCGGCCTGTATGTGCCAACCTCCGGTCGGGTTCTGATTAATGGCCATGACACGGTCGTCTCAACACAAAGAGCTCGCAAAAATCTCTGTCTTTGTCCGCAGAATCTCATTTTCTTTGAGGAACTGAGCGCCTTTTGGCATATTAACTTTTATAGCCGCCTCAAGGGCCTATCGCCCTGGAATGCTGAACAGGAGGCGCACACCTATCTATATAAGATTAACCTGAAGCACATGGCGAAAACAAAGGTCAGGAACCTGTCAATTGACATGAGGCGGAAACTCTCGTTGTGCTGTGCCCTCTGTGCTGGCACCAAGGTGAGCTCCAATATTCGTTGTTCACTGGGTTGACCCGTGTGATGGTTTCGAAAATAAGTCACATAAGTAACTCAAGTAGAAATTTATAAGGTATGTTCAGCACATGTGGAACTACAAGATAGACTGGGATAATTAAAGTAGGCCACGTCGTTTCTTTTTAATGCAACAAAGCAGGGATAAAAAAAGTATATTTAAAAAAAAAAAAATTCAAAGTCGAGTAATTATTTTTTTTTTTAACCACACAGATTATAATGCCTTTTTACTTTTTGATTTCTGATCACTCGGTCGGCCGGAATCGTGGCGACAAATGCAGTACGTTTTTTTAGTGTATAATTTTCCCGCGCTGTATCCCGGAAAGTTATGTGGTAAAAAATGCAAAAGTCTTAAATGTAATCGCTCTTAAAAAACATTCCCAAAAAACAGTAAAAAAAACGACCGACAGACGGGTCAACCCCCTTAATCTCTTACTATACTGTAGGTCTATCAACTTTTACAAGTCAACATTTTAATATGAATTTAAAATAAAAATGAAACGTCTTAGAATAAACTTAAAAATGCATATATTTTTTTTATATATTAATTAATTTTAAATTTTCGAAAAGACAATGCGAAAAGTTATTTCTCTAATAGTGTTTTCGGGACTTACCGGAACCGGAACCGATATTTGTTTCGATTTGATTCCCTGATATGTACTGCTGTGATCATTACTATAATTATAATAACAATTTTTATTAATTTTATTTAAAATATATTTGTTTCTTAATTGGGTATTGCATAGCTAAATCTAAAAATCCTTATGCAGGTGGTGCTTTGCGATGATCCCAGCGCTTACCTCGACCCATCTGCCTGTCGTGATATCTGCGATCTGCTGCTCACGGAGAAGGAAGGACGCTGCATCCTCCTAAATACCTACAGCGTCAATGTTGCCGCAGTGCTGGCAGATCGTATCGGGATTATCTCTGATGGTGAGCTTATTGGCTACGGCACATCGGACTTTCTACTTAATAATCTTGGACCTGGTTATCGACTGGTGAGTTGATAATTAGCTACGCACATCTGTTTCCACTTCGGTTAACCATGTCTACGTCTTGTGGTCGAAAAAGGCCTGTGTGCCGCTTCCCGATTGCCGTGTGGGGGATGTCACAATGTTTCTGGGAGCTAAAATGAACGATATTCGGCTGGAAAGCGTTGTGGGCTCTGAAATTGTCTACCGCCTGCCTGTAACGAAAATATCGGAATTTTCAACGCTCTTCCGGTCACTTGAGAGAAGAATGAATAAATTAAAGCTGGCCAGTTTTGGAGTCAGTGCACCAACGATGGATGAAACATTTTCGAAGATCGCAGCTGATAAAATCGATCAATCGTATTTTTTTAATTCCATTGCAATGAATGGTAAGCGAATATTTGATAACCTTGTAGAATCCTGCATTAAACCATTAACTGTGAGTGTGTGTAGTAATCCGATTTTTACCAAAATGCACAATCTCTGAGATAGGTTACGATCAAAAATAAAGTTTATCATATAAGGATTGATCGTTCCTAGGACAGCTAGGAAGTTGTCCCATTTAAACTAAAATTTATCAGGTTGTATAAGGAAATACCAAACACACAATCTCTATGATTGGTTGCGATATCTCGATATAAAAATTAGATTAAATTGTAATTTTGTATAAATATTATTTTCAAATTGTATAAATAATAATCTTATGTACTATATATAATAATTTTGATTTGCCTTACCCCACAAACATATGTGTTGATAAAATAAAAAGTCGAGTATTCTCCATTTTCCCACCTTATCCGTCACAGAATGGATGCAGCAAGGCATGAATATTCAGGAGACTAATAAACGTCAAAGATTCTCGAACGAATGGCATGGTCTGCTTATGAAGAAGCTGCTTTACACTCGTCACAATTTAATCCCTCTTACGTGCTTAATAATACTCCCGCTGCTTATCGCTGGGATTAATATTTTAGTTAGTGTAATGGAAGCACAGGATCGTAACCCATACTTATTGTATAACAGCTTTCGAAATTATTCGAACCCGAATATATTAAGAGAGAATGTATTTAAGGAGACGGAAAATGTAGCTGAAGAGTCGGAGACGGTATATCAGCCCAAGGAGATTGCAGCCGAATATGATAGAATTGCCATGCTGCAAGGTGGCACGTTGCGTGGCATTCGCTATAGTATCCAAGATTATCTGCTAAGTCATCTGGACTTGAATGAGGAGGGTTTTGAGAAAACCTTTGTGGCCGGGGCAACATTTAGCAGTACAGCCGTTACGGCCTGGTTTAACCGACGATTGACGCACGGACAGCCGATGTCAATAAGCCTGGTCTACAAAGCGATTGGCAACTGCCTGGCCGATGTGGACATTGATATTATCAATAATCCGCGTCACGACTCCCATGTGACGCCTTATCGCGCCAAAGTTGGCGGGAATGCAGAGAAACATGCCACAATGATTATGATCTATCTAAGCCTTACAATGTCTGCATTTATCCTTCTACCGATCCAGGAGAGAATATCGCAAATGAAACAGCAGCAGCACCTTTCCGGCATCAGTTTCTACAACTATTGGCTGTCGCATCTCATATGGGACTATTTAATGTTTCTACTCCTGGCGATCTCGCTGACTCTCGCCTATTTTCAGAAATCCCAAGCAATGCTTTCTTGGCTATTCGTTTGCCTAATGACTTATGCCTATGCGGCCCTTTCATTAAACTATCTGTTCTCCTTTATCTTTGATGGGCCCTACATTGGCATGACCTGTCTGATTTTCTGTAACACTGTAACGGGTAATTTACCTAAATTATTTTTCCAAAATTTAGCTTTGCTGTCTATCTTCGAAAAAAAAAAAATATTAATTTCACTCTTTTTTACATTTTACATAATATAATTTCATTACTAAGATTTTATATTTTCAGCTTGGCTTTTTAACTTTAATAATCTTATGTTAAATTTCTAAAATCGAGCTTCCAACCATAGCCGTTACCTATTTAAGCATATAAAATATTTTATTGCATACTCTTAGGCTCTTTGATTAAAAACTTAAAATTGCCATTTTCATCTTTCTATTTGTCCGATCTTGTTGAGATTTAGTAAGATGAAAGCTAATATTAGTAGTAAACTTAATTGACAAAAAAACATTAAATCTTAAAGCAAATTAATATATAAATACTTACATACATTTCAACGAATACAATAATGCCCTTTTTCTTATTTTTTAAATGCAAAATTATTGAGCAGTGTTGTTTGCTCCACTGCTGCTCTATATTACATATGTTGTCTTAAACATTACTATATCAAAAATGAACTACATATCTTTCCATGCTTTTCATACAAAAACTAATGCTTTTAAATGTCATATTTGGATTGAATGTTATTTTTAATGTAGGAAAAAGCTAATTGTTCTTTGAAATAATTGCAGTTCTTGTGGCCATTTGCACACACTTGCATCGGCATCATAGGGTCTATTCGGTTATTCATAACATATTTTTGATTGAGCCGTTCTATGCCATGTACTCGGCCGCAATGGCCACAATTCTCGAAGGGAATAGGTTAGAGGCCTGTGAGGCATTGAATCTAACCGAATGTCCTGGACCATGCTGTATCAGAAGTAAGTAAAAAATGACTTATTAGTCGGCAATTATTCTGGGGGATTAATGTGCGGGCACTTTTAGAAAAGATTTACATGGTTGCCTGGAAAGAGTTAACCTTCATGCTAATAAGTGGAACAATCTACTTCAGTCTGACGCTGCTGTGGACCAAGTTCTGTCCTCGGGAAATTAAGTTTGGTTTGGTTACATTTCTTTCAACTTGGAAGCACTTTAAAATTTTTGAACTTTCGCAGCAACAATCGCGTTGATTGTCGAAGAGCATCCGGGAACGATGATGCGAAGGAGGCAGGAAGAGAAGTCGATAATATCGTTAAGAATGAAGAAAGGCTTAAGAGCTACAGTTTAGTCTGTGATAGAGTTAAGAAAACATTTAATGGCCTGAAGGCAGTCAACTGTGTATCAATCAAGATCAGCCCGTAAACAAAATCCAATTATAGACCTTTTTTTTATAATTCATGCCTACATTCTATATTTTGTTCTGTTCCAGATATGAATGCTTGGGTATATTGGGAATTAGAGGAGCCGGCAAGACCTGTCTTATTGATTTGATCGTTGGCAATCGAAAGATATTTCAGGGAAATATCTATGTGAAGGGATTCAGCATGAAGAATCTGAAGCAGAGGCAAAAGTGCTTCAGTCACATGGGATATTGTCCTCAGCATCACATGGTATTGCATTATATGACTGGTCGGGAAATGTTGAAGTTTGCATGCCTTATACGGGGTATCAAAAAACAATATCTACCCCGCATAATTGAGAGTCTGGCTGAAAGTTTTGTGTTTGGCAAGTATCTGGATCAGCTGACAGTTCATTATAGCAACAGCACCAAACGGAAACTAAACATTGCCATCGCGGTGTTGTCGCCAACTCTGATCTGTCTCGATGATCCCATCACGGATGTGGATATATGTGCCAAGCAGGAGATCTCAAGGGTGCTCAGACAGATGCTCTCCCATGGCAAATCTCTTCTGATCACCTCGCACAGCGTGTACGACTGTGAGATCCTTTGCTCCAGCCTGGCCATCATGGTCAATGGCAAGCTCCGATGCATCGGAACCGCAGAGGATCTCAGGACTCGCTTTAATAGGGGCATTTCAGTCAAAATTCAGGTCGGCACAACAGAGGAAATGGACGAGATCAGAATGCAAGTTTCCTAAAAATATTCAATGTTTCCATATTTTTGTATTTATTGAATTCTTTTTTAGGGCATTAATCGATTTAAGCAGCGGCCCAAGTCCCAGAACATCTGAAATCAAAAATACAGATGCCAAAGGTAACATTAAAAAATCAATTTTTTATTCTATTTATTTAATATTTTATTTTTTTTAAATTGGGTTTAGAGCAACAGGATCAGGAACCGCAATCGCCAAACGAAAAAGCTGTACAAGTAAACATTAAGAAAAAAAAGAAAAGCTCCAAAATAGAATCGGCAAACTCGGGAGAATCCAGCAAATCTTCGAAACAAGAAGAAAAACAATCCATTGGAAGAGGCACATTAGTAAGGAAAAAACGGAAAACTTCGGTATCGACTAGGAGGACAACAATTGGAATGTCGCATACGGGAAGCAGTTTACTCAATGTGTATATCACAAACAACGACGAATCTAATTTTTTTAGCCTTCTAATGGATGTGGAGAAAAGGTTTAAGATCGATTATCCCCGAAGCTATGTCACGTATGTACATATATCGAGAGAAATTGAATTTATTACTTAAGGTGATCGATGACTTTCTTGCATTTGCAGTGATACATTCAGTAATCGTGGCTTAATAACCATCATAATACCGGACAAAGATCTGAAGTGGTCCGAGATCTTTAAATACATGGAAGACAATCGCTTTCGATTACAGATAAAGCACTATGCGATAAGTCAAACAACACTCGAGGATATATTCTTGAACATTGTTCAGGATTGAGAATCAGCTATCAATCTATCAATCAATCATTTTTGGTTAATTAGCAACTTTTCGCCCGGTTTACACCTACATGGGGGAAAGTTGCCTGTACATCAAATCGTTCAACTTACTCTCATGTAGGTGTGAATGTGTCTGACGAACAAGTCAACCAAATAAAATAAATTGAATAAGTGATAAAAAAATGTAAATTTAGAAATAAAAATAAATTTTTTATTATTTGAAATAAATGTAATAAATTACTATTCGAAAATGAATAAAACTGTGTGAAATAAATATTTGGAATAACATGAGTCGTTGATTATCTCTTATCCTGCATTCAATCAGAAAGTAAGTTCAAATAATCGAATCTTAGCTTATTTGACCCAATGGGAATGAATGGGATGATCTTAGAAAAATTAAGCATTTTTAGCAATTTTCAAAAAGTCAAAAAAATAGCGAACAGATTTGTGAAATTTTTTTTTTGTAGTATCAAAACATTTTTTAATTAAGACCGAGAAAAAACTTTCAGCGGGTACTTAATGCCAAAATTTACATGAAGTAAGGTCAAATTATGAGTAGATTTTACTTTATTTTTGTCAATATACTTTATCCGACGACTGTAGATAGGTAATTGGCGAAAGCAATAAATACTTAACATATGTACGTTCAAATTAAAGAAAATAAAATCGCAGCTGGAGTTGAAGTCCATGTAAGTACCTATAAATAGTTGGATTGCTTTGAACAAACTACGAGTGTCAACAAGTCTTCAACATTCTCCACGCTTATCGTTGTTCTTGCAGTCTCTTCTTTCGCCTTATAAATATTCATGTCAACAAATAGTTTGGATACTTTGAACTGGCGAAGAAAGCAGAGAGCAAAAAACTTTCCACAAATCAGTTCCACATGTATGTATGTATAACAGAATTGAGTATACATTAGACAAGTGCAATTAATTCTTGGTTCAATCAATTCAATTATTTGTATGTGTAAATATTTTTATTTGTTTGTTGGCAAGACAATTCCAAACTTGCCCTTTTGCCCCTTCCAATTTATAGCAATTTGTTTGGTCATCGTTTAAATGGAATTTTGCCCCAGATATGACGATAGAACTGGAAAGATATACATACAAAATATAGTTATGAATTGATTATGATTCACAAAATGTGAAGCTTCGCACGCGATGCGATTGCGTAAAATTAGCTTATCATTATTATTTGTTCGAGTATTTATATTATATTTTGTAGGTAAGTACATATGTTTAATTGCATGACCATTTTAGATTCTATTAGTGAAAAACCAAAACACATTTCTAGCTGCAGCAATATTTAATGTTTCAGCAAAAGTTGCTAAGTAGTGTATATATATGTATATAATAACATTTTTTTCGATTTTCGTTCAATTGAGTTGTAAATGTGATGTGTACAATAGTTTACAATAACATGCTGATAAAATCTTGTATAATATAATTTAATATAATCATTTTCAACTTAAAAAAAGTTCAATATGAACTCAAGTTTAGTATGAGTTTTAAATGAAATGAAACATTAAAGATTGTGGCAGTCAATCTTCAATGTTTATTATTATTGTCTATTCCCAGAGTTTCCAAAATATTCCGTGGGGAACTCATCTGCTAAAGATAACAGCTAAATATACGTACTATTTGATATTTGTTATTGTTTCACATACACTTGCAAAATGGAAGACATTGGCGCCTTAAGCAGTTGCAGTTGATAGTTAACACGCAGGTATACAAATAGGTCACATTGTTATCCAGTTGATTAGGTACGACTGCTTATATAATATATACAGAATCATTATATGCCTCAACTAATGCGACACGTGTGCCGGAACATGGCTGAGGTTGGTCCCAGCAAGTGTCGCATACACTTATCCACTACACTTGATACTTCGTTTAACAATTTAGCTAAATTACATTTGACTTTTTTCAAAGGGTGCAGCTGGCTGAGTTAACTTTGTCAGCGACTCGTCATGGAACGACGTAGGCTCCAGTTGCTCTTTCTGATGTTGTCGTCGCCAGCGACGTGAGAGAATGGGCGCAAACAGATCGTAGTCTAGATGCTTCTGGTACTTGTCCAAGTAGATCTGTGAGTTGTCAGCACAGTTGAAGCGCGCCAGTGCAATGCTGCCACAGTAACCAACCAATGTGGTGACCAGGAATCCCAGCACGCAGTACCACAGATACGACAAGCGATACAGCCAAAAGTAGTGAGGCTCTTCTTCATCGCTTCCTTGCTGTGCATTTTCCACCTGGGTTACATTTCTCAACTCACAGCCTTCGGTATTAAATGGCAGTGGTGTTAGCTTCGGCTTGGGGCCGCCAAATCCAATCCAAAAGGCGAAACTTAGTCCCAACAGAAAACCAATCAATACGCCACGTTGATTGGTGCGGACGGTGCAAACTCCGAGGGTGAAGATGCCAAGCAATGGACCGCCGACCACACCAAATATGGTCAACGAGGCCTGTAGAACGCCACCCAAGGAGCCGGCGCCAAAGGCCAACACAATGCACAGCAATCCATAAACGCAGGCAATGATTTTGGTGGGCAGTGTTGACTTTGAATCTATCAGAGTTCGCTTAAAGATAATCCTGTACAGCGGCTTCACGTAGTCCTCCAAAGTAACAGCCGAAAGCGATGTCACCGCAGAAGATATCGTAGATAAGCTGGCCGAGAATATACCCGAAACAAAGAGACCACACAATCCGGGATATTGACCTGCAAATAGGAGTTCTTTTAAAATTCAATTGTTAACCAATTAAGATTTTTAGCTTACCCATAGTATCCAGGGCAAAGAGCGGCATAACCTGATCCCGCGATGCCATGCGTCCATTCAGCATCGGATCGCAGTCGCGATAGTAATAAAATATGGCCAAGCCACTGAAGATGGTGCTAAAGCTGAGCAGCCCAAGGATTGGCAGATTCCACCACAATGCCGACTGGGAGCTTTTCAAGTTGTGTACGCTGAGCAGTCGCTGGACTTGCGTCTGGTTGACACCATAAAGGGACAGATAGGTAACCATGCCGCCAATTATAAGAGTCCACCAGGTATGACGAATTGTAGGATCCACTGAGAATTCAAAAAATTCCAAACGTCCTCGTTCCCTGGCTACTTCCCAGATGGGTCCCAGTCCACCAGCCTTGATGGCTGACACGGCAATAACCGCAAAAATGGCAGCAAACATCAGAAACGATTGAAAGACATCGGTGATAAGTACAGCTTTGAGGCCACCCAGTGTTGAGTAGAAGGTGCACACCAGTCCCAGGACCAATATGGCCATACCCTTGGGTATGCCGGTTACAGCCTGTAGAGCCAGTGCGGGAGCATAGAGAGCAATGCCCATGTAGAGAACCATTTGCATGGTGAATGCCACAGAAGCCGCTAGACGCGTCGCGTAACCAAATCGTCGTTCCAGATACTCGTAGACACTTGTTGTGCGCATTCGATAGAACACCGGCAGGAAGATGTACGCGGCAATTGGGGTGCTCAGTAAGTACGAGATGTTGATTACGCCGAACAGTGTGCCAAACTGATAGGATTCCGTGGAGACTCCCATCAGTGTGATGGCGGACATGAAACTGGCCATGAGGCTAAAGGACACCGGAAACGTCGTCATGCTCTGATCAGCCATGAGATACTCCTTCGTTGTCTTCTGCTTACCGCCCGTATATCGATAGTATAGGCCAATTAGTGCCGAGATTATCAAAATACTTGCCAACACCAACGCATCCCATACATCAAAAGTACCAAGAGGCATTTTGTTGTTGTTATTTCAGTAAGTTAATCCACAATTGATTTTTCACACAAATTAAATAAAAATTCAAGTAATGCTGTCGAAGCGTATTGACCTTTTTCCCTTGTCAATGCTTTCTTACAAACTTATGCGCGAAGTTCACTTACATACACATGTATTAATGTATTTATATACAGACATTAAAAAAGTAAACACGCGATTACAACCTGACGCGAAGGAGACTCGCACCAATAACAACCGTAAAGCTTAGCGGTTGAATAACAACTGATTGACAAATAATTGGCGTTGCCACTTGTTGACGTTGACGTTGTTAGATTTTGTTCTAAGAATAGTATGATGCTCACAAACAAGCTTACTAGCAAAAGCAAAAATCAAAGCATCATTTTTAAATTTAATAACTAAATAAAGAATTGTGTACGTTTTAGTACAAGTAATAATATTTTTGCATATTTATATATAACTAAGAGGCGGGATTTATGTTATTTATAAATAATTAATGCGTGCGAGTTACTGCATTTCGAAAATATCCTTTGAATAAATACTGGTAAGCCACAATGCAACGGTTTTTAACAGTTGTTGCTATTGTCATTTTGTAATGTCAGCCTGCAGCGACTTGGATCGTCAAATTGAGCAGCTAAAACGCTGTGAAACCCTCAAAGAGAATGAAGTGAAAGTCTTGTGTGCCAAGGCGCGCGAAATACTCATCGAGGAGGGGAACATTCAACAGATTGATTCCCCCGTTACTGTTTGCGGTGACATTCCCGGTCAGTTCTTTGACCTTAAGGAGCTGTTCAAAGTTGGCGGCGGCGATGCGCGCGAAAAGAATTATCTGTTCATGGGTGCTTTCGTGGATCGGGGCTACTATAGAGTCGAGACGTTCCTGCTGCTGTTGGCGCTCAAGGTGCGCTATCCGGATCGCATGGCGCTGATACGCGGCAATCATGAGTGTCGCCAAATCACCCAGGTGTATGGCTTCTACGATGAGTGCCTGCGCAAATATGGCACATCAGCCGTCTGGCGTTATTGCACCGATATTTTCGACTACCTTAGTCTGTCGGCCATCATTGATGGCAAGATCTTTTGCGTGCACGAAGGTCTATCACCGTCAATCCAGTATTTGGATCAGATCCGAAGCATTGATCGCAAGCAGGAAGTGCCGCACGATGGTTCCATGTGTGATCTACTGTGGAGTGATCCCGAAGATCAAACTGGGTGGGGTGTATCACCCCGTGGTGCTGGCTATCTATTTGGCTCCGATGTGGTATCCCAATTCAATCGCACCAACGACATTGACATGATCTGCCGTGCTCATCAGCTGGTCATGGAAGGCTTCAAATGGCACTTTAATGAAACTGTCTTAACCGTTTGGTCGGCGCCTAACTATTGCTATCGGTGCGGCAATGTTGCAGCTATATTACTATATTACACATGGAAGTCGCCGTGTACCATCGAAAAAGCCACTGGCCGATTATTTTCTTTGAAAAAGAAGCGACTGATTGACTGTCGTCGTCTTTGTACCAGTCAAAAAAAAAAAAAATAATAATAAGAACAAAAATACAACCCATTTTTCTTATTATACATTTATTTTGTACATGTTATGTACAGTGAGCCGAATAATTGTTATGACAATATAATAAAATTCATATATTTGTATTTGATATTTAAAAATAGTTAAACTTGCTCTAAGAACCATAAACACCTACATACGTATAAATTAATAGGAAATAAGACCGAAGGATATGGTTATATCGACTCGGATGATGATGTTGATCAAGACTTTTATAGGGTTATCTTCGATAATATGTAAAATTCTTAACTATGTGAGAATGTATCTCCCACACATTTCATTCGCGTTCAAAATAAAAACAGTGAGTGAATGTTTTCTCGGGGATAAACCTAGAGCTAAATTTGCACGTTTTGTCTGCAATTTACTTGATGACGCCGTTTATCTCGCCGCTTGCAAGCATCGCTGCAGTAGGAGGCAGTGAAGCAACAGTCAAATTCGGCCTCGTTCAAGCACTGTTGACACCATCTCTTGCGCTTGACCGCCTTTAGCTCATCTCTACTAATGTCCAATTCAGCCTTGTTCCGAATCAGTTGCTCATTTAACCTGAAGACTTCCTGTATCAGTTCTTGATAGCCTGGTACTGTTCCACCTTGCATCTCAAATGTTGGCGAAGATGTCGAGCTGTTTTCTACTTGCAATGTGGTGTCCTCTGTTCCTTGGGCCATTGAACATCGACGATTCGGTTGGACGCGCTGTGGCAGATTAGGAGTAGAGACAGCTGCTGCCCGCTTGCGTTTCCTAGCCGAAGCGGGCGTGGCAGCACGTGGGCGTTTGTTGGAGGCGCTCACTTCAGGCGCCTCCATGCAATGGAGAAGTGCACGATTAATTAGATTGTCAGCGTCGCGAGGATCGGCATAAAAGCTAAACAAATACATTGGCTGATGCAACAACATCGTATGACATTTGAATTCCCGTATCGCAGCATTATACGCCCGTGTGGCTTTTATCTTGAGCTTTGAAATATCGTCATCTATTGGAAGTATATCCCGAGCTGGGATGAGTGCACGGGAATGATCGCCGCCAAAAAAGCGAACGTCAAATATGTTGCACTTCTTGGTCATCACCCGTATAACCTGTAGTTTTATTTAATTAATAAAAGTTTTACAGACGGGAATGCGACAATGCTCACCTTGGCTGGCCAGTAGGGAGAACCATGTTGCTTGGCGTAGACCAACTCATGACGCTGAGTACAGGGTTTGGCAAACCAGAATGCGGATCGGTTCGACTCGTTGGAATGGCGATAGCAGTCCGAGCAGCGACTTATTTCACGAATGTCATGGGTAAGATCACGAACCAGCCACTTGGTGGCATTGTATTCCTCGCACATGGTGCCAAAGAAAACACCAATGTTGTGCTGCAGGTCAAGCACATCGATGAGAAACTGTGACAAATGCTTAAACTTTTTCATCTCAATGCTAAGCGAAATGTCCGAAATGCCGAGCAGGTCGTTTTTGAAGAGCAAGTTCTTGACAAGAGTCGCATCGCGATCGCTCCAATGCTTCGTCATGTGTTTGCGCACATCCTTTTCAATCCAGCTGTGGTGCTTCTGCCACGCATAGTTCAGCAGACAGTTTAGTTCTTCAATGGACATGTGCGGTGGATTCAGCAAATCGGACAACTTAAGCAGGCGACATGGGGTACACAGTTGTAGATCGTCGTTGGCATCGTTATCTGGAGCTTGTTCGCTTTTGACAGTATATGGACTGCAACGCTTGCGCTGACGCGCTGGTTGCTCACTGACAAAATACACATCATCTGAGCTGTCCGGCTCATGCTTGAGGGAATTTCGTGAGATTATGTTGATGTTACTATTGCAATCAAGCTCCTGTTCGATTGCTATTGCTTGTGCGGGTGCTTCATCCTCATCCTCGCTTGACTCTTCCATGTCAGATTCATTGAGGGGAAGACGATGTGGTTGACACCTGTCCGAGGGCACTGAGTAATTCGGATGTATGGGTTTCTTACGTTGGCAATCGGCATGAAAAGATCGCGTACACAAGAGACATTTCTTCAATGGTTCAGTTCTGGGCAATTGGCACTCGAAGCAATACGGATTAGTGTTCATCGATTTTGTTTTGCCGAGCTCCTTTGAGAAACAGAGCATCGTTCGCTTGGTACCTTTTCCTTTTGGGACTAGAATGCCAGCCTTGATTGCACTCTCCACTGTCTGAGAAGCCTCGTCTGCATACCATTTGTAAAACATAAACATCAACAGATTTCAAAACACAAAAAACTTTTTTTGCTTACCTTCAGACATTAGCGTAAGTAAACATCTTTCCAGGTTTTTATTGGACCTGTAGGCACCATTTTTTAGTTTCTGCATCCAAATGGCCACGGTACCGGCAGGCAATGTCGTCACCATCTTTTAAAAGCTTTTATGAAATTCTTCTTTCCTAATTTCTAATTTGTTTCTCCAGCAAAATACCGCAGAGTTGCCAGACAGTACCTTATTGGTCGCAGCGCATCAGCTGATTCAGTTTTTACGCAGTTAAATCCCAAGCAGAGGCAATGCGCTCGTACGGTAACACTGTGGTCTGCCATTTTAATTGGTTTCATTTAAACACATTTCAAGCATATTTGTGTTCATTTTGTTTGTATTATTATGATTTACATTTTATTTGTTATAAATAAAGCATAAATTCATTTATTTTATTGTAACATTAGCGTTGGATAAAAATGTGTTCAAATTTTAAATGTATCAAAATTCAAAGTCTGGTCACTCTGCAAAGCAACTGACAAATCGCAGTGTGAGTGTCGTGTGAGAGATAGTGCTGGGACTTTACGATTTTTTTAAAAATCGATTCAATTCGATTTCTCAATCAGAAAAAATCGATTTAAAATCGATTTTTCTTAAATTAAACAGAATATTTTTAACTTAATTTATTTTATTACTTTATTTGGATTTTATTATTATTTTTCTTGTTTTTTAGTATTTATATTATTTATCACAATTTTTGTATGTTATTTAACAGTCATCATTAATAAAACAAAGGGAAAAAATTACCAAAATTAAAATAAATTCAGATTTTATTGACTAAAATTAAACTCGTTTAATTCGAATGAGAGATGGAAAAACAGCAATTCTTTAGTACATTTTGTGTACTCAAACATACGCGCCTTTATATTCCCAGTCACAAGAAGCATTTCACAGGACTGTTCCTTTTTAAAAAAATCGATTTTCCTTAAAACAAAATCGATTTTGGCTCCACAACAGAAAAAATCGATTTAAATCGATTTAAAATCGATTTTATTAAAATCGGTCCCAGCACTAGTGAGAGATGAACAACAACAACAGCTGCAGCATAGTCAAAAAGAATAATCATTGAAGCCAAGAAACATCACCATAGACTGGTCTAAAAATAATTACAAAGTCGTCGTACGTTAATCTAATTAGATAAAGGTGTAAAGCGCATCCATTACATATTAATATATTGCGCCTGCTCTTTCTACTGAATGCTGTGACACGGAATCTAAGTAAGTTGATCATGTGAATTCATTGGCATCGTGAATTCATCGCGGATCTGACGCATCTAGTTGTCTGACGAGTGTCATTCATTTTGTTTTTTATTTAGGAACAGCGCAAAATGGCAGCATCGGCATCGGTCATCGCCGATCTTTGCATATTCCTGCTTACGTGGAATGTCGGCACTCACTCGCCCAAAAACTTGGAGCTGACCTCGCTGTTGGCATTGAATGGTACCACCCAGTGTCAGGATAACCAACTGCCAGACATTTACGTCATTGGCATGCAGGAGGTAAGCTCGAAGCTAGGCATATTTCAGGACGATCCCTGGGTACTGAAACTTGCCAGCGCGTTGAGTGAATATGAGTACGTTAAGGTCAAGTCGGAGCAACTGCAGGGCATAGTGATTGCAATGTTTGCCCAGCACAAGCATATACCGCATATGAAGAACATTGAAACGGAGGAGGCACGCACTGGCCTGGGCGGACTGTGGGGAAACAAGGGTGCTGTCAGCATACGCCTTAGTCTTTATGGCACTGGAGCCGTGTTTGTTTGCTCCCATTTGGCGGCGCATGATGACAAGCTGAAGGAGCGTATTGAAGATTATCATCAAATAGTTGACAATACCAAGTACAACTCTTTGAGTTATCGGCGTATTTTCGATCATGACTTTGTATTCTGGTTTGGCGACCTCAACTTCCGTTTGTCGGGAGATCTATCATCTTGGGATATACGCAATGCTGTGGAACAGGGGCAGTACGAGGAGCTGCTCAAGATGGATCAGTTGGTATTGCTGCGGGAAACGGGCAATGCGTTCAGCTTAATGGAGGAGATGCTACCCAATTTTGCGCCCACTTTCAAGTTCAATGAGGGCACCAACGAGTACAACCTTAAAAGACGACCAGCCTGGTGTGACCGCATCCTTCATCGCGTGCAAGTCAACAGTTATCCGGCCATTACCCTGAGTGCCAAGCAGTTGTCTTATCAGTCCAACATGGACTATACGCTCTCCGACCACAAGCCCGTATCAGCGACCTTTAATTATAAAATTGAGACCAACAATCTAACGTACACCGACGAGGAACTGCACGAGATGACACACGGTGCGGCAAGCACAAATACAAATGTTAGTGTGTTTGTTTTTATTGCAATAATAGTTTATAATGGCTTGCTTTTATTTTGATTTGCTTTTTTCCGCTTCTTTTATAGTTATTTAATGCCGAACTACAAGAATTTGAAAGATAAATGGAATCAAGGTACTGCCTTCTATGTACACATAAAGCAATCAATCTCATATCATGCAATAAGTATATACATACATATATCCCAGTGTTAAGGTGAAACCGCAAATTTAACAACACTTTGTGATTATTATTATAAAATGCAACTAACGAATCTCAGTATATAAGCATTCAGCTACTCACTCAATGTATAACTCCACAGTGCAATTATATTACTACATTCATAGACACATATGTATACTCAATAAGTATATACAAAGACGTTATAGATTAAAATTGACCTAAGGAAGTACTCCTATCTAAATACTCTGGTTCCATATCATATTAAAGATGCACTTTATTAAATCTTAAAGCAAGCAAAGACTCAAAGGAGCATAATTCTAAAGTCTACAATACAAATTCAAATGCATGTGAATTAATCAAATATACACATTAAGCGAATACTTTTTCTTAAAGCCAAGCAAAGACATCTCTAGTAAAATGTACACTTGTTAAAGTTGAAAGTTGTTGATTAAATAAAGTAATATATATTTTTCTATGCAATTTTACTAATCATTTCAAGGTACGCTTACAATTTATTTAATTTAAGTGAAAACAAGTGGGAGTACATCGCTATCAGTTGTATGCGAAATAAGATCACCTAGTTGTATGCTAGTGATGTGTGCGTGATAAAATATTTGCTTACGAAAATTTTATAAAAAACAAGGGTTTGACTAAATATTATTTACTTATTTCTATACTAAAGAACGGTAAGGCAAAGGGAAACACTCCTTAACGAATTCCCAAATATTACTTAAGGATGCGTAAAGAATAGTTACAATTTTAAACATGTATGTATATTATAATCATGTGTCTCATAATCACGCGCACATCTCTATTATCTAAAGTTCTTGTGTTGGCCTCCGATTCGCATGTTTCTTATCTGTTATCACTTAACAGCAGGTGTTTCGGGTAGCTTTAAAGTTTAAATGATGCGTCGACAGGTACATTAGGTATATTTCACTGCTAAATGCAACAACAAAGTGAAATTCTGACAGCAAACTGATAAAACCAGTTGGATTTTTGGTGATTTTGTTTTGTTTTGTTCGTTCCTTCAAATGCTTCAAGCAAAACCCGATGTCAGTCAGTGGTTAGTCGGTGGGCGACTTGTCCGTCAGCTAGTAACGACTTTTGAAATTTTAGAACTTTACAGGTGTTCTCGTGAGCTGCTTCGGGGGGTTTTTTGTTCTTTAATGTTAGGTGATTGCATTAGATAGTTACTGGCTGCATCGAGGATTGACATAACTGATTTTATTGCCATGTGCCAAGCGAATATGTACATATGTATGTATGTTTGTACATACAATACGGTTATGGCTAATAATCATTTAGACAATTGTGCAATTAGCTGCTTTAACGTGTTGTATGATGAGTAAAATATAATTTGATATTTCAGTTAGTTTTTGCTACCGCCGTCAGATAACAACATTCAGAAAAAGCCCCCTTTGACTATAAATTGATGAACAAGTAATTAAATCATTTTGTAATATCGCACCCCAGATAATGAATTGTCAACAGCAGGAACTGTAGCAGTAACTGTCAAATCGGACTCGTTAGTCGCTACCACGCCCCCTTCTGGCGAATCAATACTATTCGACTGTCGAATTGTGCAAATCAAAAAATTCGCATGACCTGGGCAATGTTTACACAACAGAATCGCTAGACCGATCGGTGCTTTACCCCCACCAAGTAAATACTCTAGTGTTTACATAATGATCTCACATTTGAGGGTATCACTTGGATCTCACTGAGCTCACAGTCAATCAGGTATGGAGTCAAACAGTTGCCAGAACATATGAGAAGAGAATTGAAGCTGAAATGAAAATGCAAATTAAACGGAACGAAGTGTGTGTGACGTCTGTGTGTGCGAAGTGTAAACATTGTTGTTTGTAAACAAACTGGTTTATTCGAGTAGGAAATGATTGTGGAAATATCACGCCTGGCAACTAATGAATGGCAATATGCTTCCCCTTTCTGGAATATTAATACTGAATACCAGAGACTCTGTCGAAATATGTTTTTTTTGTACATAATTAATTTTTTTGGGAGCCGTAATTTAAATTATAAACAGCAAATCATCTCGTCGCTAAGTAAATGTTCGCTAACTGGGGCATTGGTGTAATTTGAGGGGCAATGCTAAAATTTATGACCAATACATGAAATCTACAATTCAATATCAGCACGTACTTATCACTGATAACAAAACTTAAAAAAATACCCCCTAAAAGTCTCTAATATTGATAACGTTCATAAAAGTTCTTGCAAATAGCATTTGGATACACACAGAGTTAAATATGTACATGTATTTTACACACAATGGGAATGGAATGTGGTTAACTCATCTGCCTAGTCACTCGATCCAAACAGCTGATGATCATTATTCATGTCCAAACAATACTCGAAAATTGGCGACTTTATCAGTTGGTGTCCCCAGAGATAAACACGATTACAAACTGAAAACTGAAGAGAGAGAGAATTATGATTGGTCCTAAACACTAAAATAAAAAAGCACCGTCGCTTTGACCGAAGGTTTTGTTGGTATAAAAGCCGAACATTTGGCGGCGATATCGTTCATAGCACAGCCAACAATCGGCGAGAGCAGAACGTAAGCACAAAGCGGAAAGCAGCAATTCAAGTAAAATCCGAAAAAAGTACCGTGTGGCCGGGAGTCCCCTACGCAGTGGAAACGTCATTGAACTAAAAATTTGGCAGCAGCAACCAAAACAAACAAGTTGGATACACACACTTACACATCTACACACACCAACACCCAATTAGATAAAGCAACAAAGGGTAACATCTGTAAAAGCAACAACAACAACAAATACATAGCATACGGATAGTGACTAAAGCGGAATACGAATTTGGCGATCGGTGATTTTTGTGTGCGATTAGCATTGGAAAGAAACAGTAATTCACAGAGAGACACTCACACACACACACACACACACACACACAATGGGCGTCAGAGTGATTGAGACAGACTCGGCAAGCGATTCGTATGACGATGAGGAATGTACGACGTGCAACTCACACCACAACAAAAACAAAACAAGCAGCCCCAAGCGAACCACAACGGAAGCCACAAGTACGACCTATGTGAGCCGGGATCTTGTGGGCAATTGCAAGGAGTATCGCATTGAGAATAATTGCCGGGACTTGCGCATCATTGGCAATGGCAATCGAGTGCGCATCGTTAACAATACGGGCAATCTCCAAATCATTGGCAACACAACCAGACTGAAGATCCAACACAACAGTGGACACCTTAAGTATACGGGCAACGACGGGCGCATCTATCTGGGCAGCCAGTCACAGCAGCAGAACGTCGACTACATCGGCTGCAATGGTCTCCTGAAGGTGGTCAAATCTCTGGATCTTCTTAGCAATAAATCCAGCAAACGCAATCGGCCGCAGAAAACCCAGAAAGATAATACGCCTTCTCCCCAATGTATGGGCGTGGAAATTGATAACAATCTGACAATTGTAAATGGAGTGGCTGGAAATATTGTTATCAAGAATGCGATTAATGTGAGCATATAATCGCTCTCTCGCTCTCTTGTCATCTCTTTCTCTCAAGTCCAAAGTCTTAGCTTAGTAACTTGCCTGTTAGATAATTAAAAACATGCAGACAACATACACTTATGCATGTAGGTATGTGGCCAGTACGAATGGTTCCTATTGTTATATAGTCACTAGCATTAGCAAAACTTTCTGACTGCTCCAATTTCATGTCATCAGGCACTGAAAAGTATTATCTGCCACTTACTAATATCATCATATAAGTAGTTATATATATTAAATATCTGTATTTATAGTACTAAGTGTAAAAAAATGAAAATCATTCCATGAATGAGCTCTGCAAATCATTATTAAACATAAATGATCCTAAACATATTTACTATATCTCAGTTTTTCTTCTGCATTCTCGAGTCTCGATCTTTGAACCGAAGGTCAAAAACCCCCTTGAATTAAAAAAAAAACAAAGAGTAACTCCAACTTTCCCAAGTGGGTAAATACCAATATATGTATTTCTTTTAAAGTACGCACAAATGACCCAGCATAATAGCTGGGTTTTCTTTTCATTTTCCTAGAATTAAAGTATTACTCATATCGATGAGTCTCGAACGGACTTGACCTCGTTTCGTTGTAAACTGAAAAAGTACCCCTTAATAACTATAAGATTGCGCCGATAGTCTGATTACAGATTAAATTCGCTTTTATTAAATGCGCGCTTGTACTTTTGTTGAAAGCGAGCATTTAAATTTTCGGGGATTTTATTTACGAGTGCAGGCACATAAAACAATTAACCAACAACAATGATTGATCTTATAATGTTTAACTTATGTGTGTTAAAATTTTTTGACTGATAAGAATAATATCAATATCTGTTTATTGAAGTCTTAAAATAATTTTTGGGTACAGCTGTACCGGAGAGCTCCTTATATGAGGTTATCTGATTATATCAGTGGTGAAGAAAGCAACACGAAGGGTTCGAAAGGCGACTAGCAATATATTCAGGAATTATTAATATACTCAAATTATCAAAATGTGTGTAAGTACTATACTTTCATAAATAGAACTTGTCTACATACATCACCGTGGACGGCAATTAACGCTAGTGATGAAGCATCTCCGAAGGCTGATCTTTTTATTTCAAACTATCTCTGAATTGCAGCAAAACTTTGTGACCCGTGAATTCAAATCTAGACTGAAAATTCAAAAATGCGCGCGTTGCCATTCAGTTTGCAATAACATACGTTTATTGTGTGATTGGCAACTATTTTTTTTAATAGATATGGTAACTCTGAACAATTGAACAGTTTCGCTGAACACGCTCTTTACGATTTGCATGTTCAATTGAACTTGTTCTGAAAGAAGCTACCCAACTCAATTTAAGAAATACAAACATTTTGCGACATTTAAAAAATAAAGTCATGTTTGGGGCCGCACAAACCACAACGAATCGTATGAACGATTTCGAGGTGGCCTCGCCGCCCGACGACTCCGTCTCAGCGCTGGAGTTTAGCCCAAGCACTCTGCAAGTTCAGAAGAATTTTCTCATTGCCGGCAGCTGGGACAACAGCGTGCGTTGCTGGGAGGTTGAGCAAAATGGAGCAACAGTGCCAAAGTCAATGAAAACAATGGGTGGGCCGGTGCTTGATGTTTGCTGGTCGGATGATGGGACCAAAGTCTTCATAGCCTCCTGCGACAAACAGGTTAAGCTATGGGATCTTGCCTCCGATCAAGTAATGCAAGTGGCCGCCCATGATGGACCGGTCAAGACTTGTCACATGGTAAAGGGACCAAACTACACGTGCCTCATGACCGGCTCCTGGGACAAAACGCTAAAGGTATTTTATATATATTTTAAATTCATATTATCATCTAATGGTGAAATTCCCGATTTCTTAGTTTTGGGACACGCGCACACCAAATCTAATGATGGCCATTAATCTGCCAGAACGTTGCTACTGTGCAGACGTCGACTACCCAATGGCCGTGGTAGGCACTGCGGGACGTGGTTTAATTACTTATTCTCTGGAAAACAGCCCAACCGAGTACAAGCGACAGGAGAGTCCGCTTAAGTATCAGCATCGCACCATATCGATATTCAAGGATAAGAAGAAGACGCCTACAGGCTATGCGCTGGGAAGCATAGAAGGCCGTGTCGCCATTCAGTATGTGAATCCGGTCAATCCAAAAGATAATTTTACATTCAAGTGTCATCGCTCGACGGGTACTTCGGGTTTCCAAGATATATACGCAGTGAACGATATTGCATTCCATCCAGTGCACGGCACGTTGGTCACAGTCGGATCGGACGGCACATTCAGTTTTTGGGATAAGGATGCACGCACCAAGCTCAAGTCCAGCGAGGCCATGGACCAATCTATCACAAAGTGTGGCTTTAATGCTAATGGCCAGATATTTGCGTACGCCGTGGGATACGATTGGTCCAAGGGACATGAATACTTCAATCCGGCAAAGAAACCACAGATATTCCTGCGCTCCTGCTACGATGAGCTAAAGCCGCGCGTCAACTGATCGGAATCGTGTTTTAGTTTAAGTCTTAACATGTATTGCGAATAATATCAACCATTAATTGTATCGTATCATTAAATATCGAGAAGCGCATTCACATGTTGCATTTTTATTGAACTAAACAATCACTTAATTGGATAACTCGCACTAATGATGTCCCTCATCGTCGTGACCATCGCCGTGGCCGTGTCCATGACCACCCTGGCCCTTACCAATGCCAAGCGCATACTCCGCACCGATGGTGACCAAAAATGCACAAAAGCCGACGCCGAGTCCGCGGAACATGAACGTGTTCAAGCGGGATGCATGTGTGCCGAATGCCTTCTTTTCGTAGCGCCAGGCTTCATTCCTGCAAGCAACAACATTTGTAGTAGTTATAGTGCAGGATGTCGACTCCTGAATCTCAATCAATTACCTCAGCCATGGATCACGCAGTCCCTGTCGGGCAAGCGATTCCTTTACCTCCAACAGCTGCGGCACATTTTCCACTTTGTAGATAGAAGGATGTGGTACCTTGTAGGGTTCTGCGTGATGTCCACCCATTACTTACGCCGTGCTCTGAAATAATTAAATTTGTTTTTTTTTTAGGCAAATATGAAATGTTTATGTCTCCTATGTTAACCTAGACCAAAACATTACATAAGTTACACTATGTTTTTTAACGCTCGTCACGGCTTAAGCTTATCAAATATAATAGCAACTACTTGGTATTAGCTTGGTAGCTCAAATCGTTTCAAATTTAATCAAAAACAATCAGAATATATCAAGAAATTCATTAAATTTACAAATACCATACACTTTTAAGGTAAAGTCACTTCACTGCCAACCTAACAGAATAGTTAACGCAATGTTAGCGGAATGTTAAGAGCTGTCAAATGGTTCACAGCAGCAAAAAACTCACTAAAAAATCCAATTGCTGGACAGTTTGTTTACATTTCAGTTAAACTTGCAATGATCTGGCAACACCAAAAACCGCCACATGATAAGTATTTTTAAATATTCGTAAAGTTTAATACAGTCGATGTGTCTTCCTCTCGTCGATGTTATCGATGTCTAAAAACAAAACATCGAAGAGTCCAATCTGTTAAACGGAATAAAATCATGCTTAGTTTATTTTTCATATTTTTATTGATACTTTAAATTTATTTTGCAATCAGTAGAACATTTGTAATCTTTAAACGTGCTTAAGAGAAAATATACATTTTTTATTTCCTTTTTTTTGTTTCATACTTTGTTTTTTTTTCCATTTAATTTTCTAATTATACAATAAGTAATAGTAATATACATATACGTTATTAGGATTTATGTTAATAGCGTTTTTCTTGCTCTTCACACTGTAGTTGCGATTGTGTGTGATTGCTACAATTATAGAAAGGAAACAATTTAAAGCCAAGAAAAAGATATAACAAAATACTGTTCTTACGCTTTGATGCTTTGTCATTTGCAT
Organism: Drosophila limbata; assembly: GCA_963924055.1. Lineage (NCBI taxonomy): Eukaryota > Metazoa > Arthropoda > Insecta > Diptera > Drosophilidae > Drosophila > Drosophila limbata. The sequence goes on along the minus strand of OZ001355.1, from coordinate 15,467,881 downwards.
TGTATTATAATAGCTAAGTATAAAAACGCACGACATGCATGCCCATTAATTATTTAAAATACAATACATACTCGTATATAGTTGATTTTTTTTTTATAATATTCATGAACATTTCTCACAAATTCAAATCAATTCGTTCAGCGAACAAAATTGATTTTCTTTCTGATTACTTTTCGTTCTTCTTTGTAAATTTTCATTAGCGATTTTCAGCGCTTGGAAATGCAGAAGCATGAACAATTTATCAATTATCAATATCGCAATCAATAAATCTTTAAACTTGAAACTACGTTTGGAAGAAACTTGTTTAAACAAATATTACATTGTTTTTTATTTTTGTTTGCCTTGATTTGTTTGGTTTTTTTGTTGTTAAAAAATCACATTGAAATGCGTTTAAATCAGTTAATCAATTGAATAATTGTCAGCTCTGTGGATTTTACCTTGCACTTATCGTTTGGGTTTATAAATTTTTTCCATTATTTATGTATTTATATATGTATGTTTTTGTTTTTGTGGTTTATCTGGTTAACTGTTAAATAATTTTGTTTGTTTTTGTATTTTGTTTTTGTTTTGCTGAATCACATTTCGAATTTCTAAAGATTAATTTCATAATTTAACACATGTTGCTGCAACAATTTAGGTAATTTGAAATCAAATTGTACTTTTAACTTATTTTCCGACCCTGTTAGCGTTCTGTGCGTGGGCTTCGCTGGAAGCTTTGATTGGAGCGCAGGGAGCAGATTGCCGAATCTAGACGGATTCTTCGGCCAAGATCTCGTTGAGCAGGCGATTGAGGCTGTCCAGACCGGTGAGAAAGCCACCATCGGGTCCATGGTGCACGGGCGCGGCAGCTGGTGTCGGCAACATGCTGCCGTTTCGCGGCACAAACGCTGTGTGGGCAAAATCGATGAGACGCACATCCACAAAACAAGCCGAATCATCTGTGGGCGGTGCTGACATGTCCAGTGACTTGGAGCCGTGCAGCAGTGCTGTGTTGCCACGAGTAGCAGCTGTCGATGACTTGGGGTCAGTGCTGCTGTTGTTGTTGTCACTGGCACTCTCGGCACTGGCACGTCGTTCCAGCGAGTCCAACAAGATGCCCGAAAGCAGAGAGTTACAAATGTTCTCACAACTGCGCTGCACCGCCGACGTTGGACGCGCCTTTGAGGGCGAAGAGACGGCTGAAACGGGTGTGGATGTTATTGTTGACTTCTTCGCTTCCCGCGAGTCATCGTGGGCCGCATAGTGCTCGTCATCATCTTTGCAGCGCAGACGCTTCACGGCTCCCTTTACCGACTTTAGAGACGAGGCGCTCGAGGAGGCGGGCGACACAAGTGACTTGATGGTGGCACTGTTGGAGACACCCGAGTTGCCAGTTGGGTGGGGCGATGTGGTGGCCTCTACACCACCAGCTGCTGATGCTGCCGCCGCTGCATCGAAGGACTGTTGCGACTTGTAACGCTTGAACATGGCCTCCGTGGGTCCAATTATGCTGCTCTCGTAGTCCGAGCTGCCGTCATCGGAGCTGTTGTTACCTGTTGATAAATTGGAACAGAAATTGTAAGTGCCAGTGGATCTAATTAATCCATCACTCATCAAATCTTACATGTCTGTCGGCCACTGGCCACGGCCTTAATCTGCTCCGAGAGGCCGGAGAAGTCGTCACTGCTATTGCTGCTGTAGTTCATCCATGAGTCACCGGAATGTGGCGATGAGGTTGTCACGCTGGGCAGCGCTGGCTCTGGATCCAGAAATACTGTCTCTTCGGAAATTGGAATGAATGCAGGTGTTGCGTTGTTGCCACTGCTCTTGCCACCAGTCGATGATTTGGATGGCAAGACGCCGCAGCTGCGCGGTGGTGGCATCACGGACAAATGCGAATGCTGAGATTTGTTGGTCTCATCGTCCTCCTCCTCATCTTCCTCCTCGTCAGTGGTGGTAGTGGAGTTGGCGGCAGTCTGCTTAACGCCACGTGCCGCCGCCTCCGCAAATCCACGTTTGTGCAGATGACGACGTGTGGCCAGATTCAAGCGCGAGTTGGAGTCATTGGATGCATCTGCATCGTAGTTGCAACCATCAGCACCAGTGCTGCTATTGGTTGCCGATGCATTGCCGCTATCAACGGCGGCCACCAGCTGCAAATCCTCATCGGTATCGTGTGGTTCCAGCTCATCGCCCGCCTCGTGTCCCGCCTCATCGTCCTCGATGTCATCCTCATCTATGCTATTCTCCGGATGATAGTCAAACACTGCCGTTGGCTGCACTTGGGCCGATTTAGGTGCTGCCAGCCAGTCATCCAAATCCATGGAGGGCGGATGTGCCATTGGATTCTCTTCGTAACCCTCGTACACAATGAGCAAGGAGCTGTCGAGGATTAAACACAGTAAGAGACAGGCGTTACATAGAACTAAGAACCCGATTGGCTTACCAAGAGTAGAATCTATAACTGGATTGCTTCTCGATGACGCGTCGCAGCTGCATCAATCGCTGCAGGATCTTGCGTACGACTCGGATGCGCAGACGATAGCCGTTATAGAAGAAATCATGCAGAGCGGTTTTGAATCCCGACTCGCTGAGCTCCCGTCCCCAGTACTTGTCCCGCTTGGCGTACTGTTCCAGATCCGCCTGATAGGTTTGCATGCCGCATAGACGGACACCCAGCGATCCGGATGTGCTCGCTGCGCACTTGGCCATCTGCTTGGAGCGCTTCTCGGCGGATGCATCGTCGCCATGCTGTCGAGTGCCCATCTTCAGGTCCAGAATGCAGGGATTACGAAACTGCGACGTGATATTCTCGAGCATCAGGAAGTCTGCGAAATGGAATCAAAGTGAAATAGATTAGTCAAGCAAATTATTAGAGTTGCGAGCTGTTATCTAATTTATTGTATAAGGTTGCTGTCCAGGTCCCGAGCCAGGGCACAGATACTAACATTGCTTATTGGAGTTGTCAAGTTGCGAAATGCTCTTGATAACATCGGCCGCATTTCCGTTCTTATGCACCTTCATTCTGCAAATAATCCAGGCGAGATTGTGTGGGATTAATATGGAATCAAGCGGATCATTTAATATGCTGCGAGCCCCATTTAGATGGCACAAATGAGTGATCTAAAACAAAATAAGCTGCAAGTTTTCTTTTGTTTGTTTTTTCTTCTGTTTTGTTTAACAAAAACATTTGAATTTTTCAAGAAAAAATACTCATACTATATAATTGTATTGTAATTTGCATACCCAAATACCCGTTATGTTTGAGAGGGGCGAGTGCGTGTTTGTTTTTTGTATGCATTGCACAATCTAAAACAAAAATAAAATTCATTTCCATTTGCTTCGCTGAATGCTCCAGTTATGTGGTATATATATTATAATGTAAGTACTTATATACACACACATGTGTGTATGCATATGTGTGTACAACTTTTCTTTTATTGATTTATTTCATTTTATATATTTTCTTTTTTTTTTGTAAAGTGCAACAACTAAATGTGTGTGGACACGTCTCCAGAACGATTCTACATACCTGAGGACATCGTCGCGCTTGCGCTTCGAGGCGCTCATCTTGCGAACGGGAACCAAGGCGGCCTCATCCCGGAAACTGGGCGAGTAGCGTTTGTCCAACTTGATGCCGCCCATGGAGGTCGCTTGCATAACGCCTGGAAATAGAATGGGACCGGCGGACGATAAGTTTGTGGTTTACAAGTCTTTCTCAATTCTTTATAATTAGAATTTTATGTAATTATGTAGTTTCAGTAAATCTGGTCCGGGGTTAAATGTTAGACATTAATAAGCTTATTATGGAATGAATATGCAACACAGACAAACATTTCTATAGCTATAGTTATCCCCAAATGATGTTCGGACATCCCTAATATTAGAATGGATTGCATTCGGATGGACAATGAACATAGAAAAGTATGGAATACATATAGATAATGACTTATGATTATTAGACCTAGTCAGGGTGCATATTGAGACCTAAGACCGATAAACGGGGAAACAAGTGCAAAATTACTTTAATTAAATATTATCAATAATTTTCACTTGTTTTTCTTGTGTCCTAAAGTCATCTTAAAACCATAAAAAAATAGATATATATGTTTTTCTACTTATAAGAAACTGAATGACTTATTGTAATTGAATTGAAATTGTATTTGTAGTTTGTAATTAATGTATAGTATTAAATTATATAGTAAAGTATAGATTATAGTAATTAAATATAAAGTATGTGTTTTGATTCATACAAACCCGTTGAGGCCATTGTCTTTTTTGGCTTGCTTGCATTTCTAATCGGCTTTCGTACTGTGAGAGTCTCGGAGACTTTCAGTTCCAGAGACAGACAGAGCAGAGCAGAGCTGAGAAGAGCAGAGCAGAGCAGAGCGGATCAGATCCGATTAGATCGGCAAGGCCTAGGGAGACGACGACGATGACACATGACTTAGACAACAACAACTTGGAGGGGGCAGCACCGATGTGCGTTCTGAACAAACACATAAAATAAACACGATTTTTGGTTGTTTTTTTTTGTTTTTCTTGGTTTTGTGAGGTCAAGATATTTAAAAAAGTAAATTGCAAAGATATTTTTATAATTTATAATTTTTTTGTTTTATGTTTACGCTTTCACTCTCAACCCATTACATTTCGATTCGTTGGTTTTTGGGCTGCTCTCCGAATTGGTTCAGCGGCAGATCGTGAGCGGGTCTGTCGGTCAGTCGGCACTTCGAACCTTTGGATAATACGAGCATAGAGCGTAGATATGTAGTGGCAACGGGCACGCCCCCAGATCCAGGTCAGATACTGTCCAGGGGCGTGGCATTTGTTCACAGTTCTTTGTTTTTTTTTTAACTAACCAATGAGATTGTAAAATTTTTGCATTAAAAATGTTACAATCTCCAACAGTGGTCAAAGGATTAGATAAAAAATAAAGAAAATATCTTTTTACTGGAGTAGAGTTTTGTTTTGTATATTTTATATTTTGTACTTTGTTATGTGTTTGTTTGCGACTTACCCATTGCTGTCACTTCGCTACTAACTAAAAGTTCTTAAGTATGATCAAAATGATTCTGTGTTCTGTGCAGGTTGAGCTTGAGCTTTTGGCCAGGCGCTTGGACTACTTCCAGGCGTCGAGTCAGACAATAATTGGGCATGGCAGCTATAATATTTTTATTTTGCTTTTCGTATTACAAATATTTAAAGCTAGAATTTACCTAACGCTTACGATACGGTTCAGTCTTATTTCGTTTGGTTTTTGGTTTTTAGTTTGTTTTTTATTTTCTTATTTTTTGTTTCTCTTCATTTTTTTGTGACTGTTTTTATTTGTAATCAATTCAATTTCAAAACTTAGAGTCTACGGTTATCACATATAGGAATATAATACTTAAAATAAAAATGAGATATTCAAATGCATTTATTATTTTATTTTGTTTGTTTTTCTAAGGACGATACAAAGGAGCAGATAAATTTGTTTTTTTTTTTTCTTTTGGTTGTTTGGACAAATGTGAAAAGTTAGTACAAAACAAAAGTTAAAAGAATACAACAGCGATTTCAGAACTCAAAGCAAAAGACAATGCAAAACGCGTTCTTAAAGATATTCTCATATCATTTTTTGTTTGTTTTTTTTTTTTTGTTTGATTTATTTATTATTTTAGAGTTTTTGTTTTGGTATGTATGACAGTACAAGCAGTTAATTCGAAACGAAATATCATATGAAGCGCTTCGAAAGATTCGATGGAGAATCGTTGAAAGTGATTAAGAAGAGAATATAGTCGGTATCTTACCTTTGTACTTGGGCACAAACTTCTGTATGTCCTGCGGAATGTTCTGATAAAAGTCCAATTCGCGCAAATTCAGCGGCTTGATCACCGTCGACTGATTGAGCAGCAACAGGCGAGTGTGTCCTCCGACCTGCAACAATTGATGATGATGGAATATATAGTATCTTACAGTTTCAGTTGAGTCGGAAATCAATAGAGCGTATCTTAACAGTAGTCGTGTGGCCATAGCCGTAACCTACAATATACTGTATCTGTATCTAATCAAATATACGTCATGGCACAACGCCTTGATAAGCTGCTCATTAACCAAATGTTGATTGCAGACGTACATTTGTACAATCAGTACAAGTAAGAGAGTCAACCATATTTATATGAAGCGGCGTTAAATTGGATTAAATTCACTGAATTCTGAATACAAAGTTCCATTTTTAAATTAGTTTTAAAATTGTTCTCAGCAAGCAGTCAATTCAAAATTCAATTCATTCCCTGATACTTGCAGCATGACAATAAATTTCAAGTAAATGAAAATACATTTGCAATAAATTCTCATATTTTCATTACAATATTAATATAACAATTCTAAAAAAATGGAATTTGACTGAATGGGATTTTCATTGCAATGGACACAATTCGCGAAAAGCTGAAACATGGATTTGGCCAGAAGAAGAAGTCAATGCACACGTCTGGACATCCATCTGCCTCAGTTTCAGCTAGTGGAAGCAAGCCCGATAAGAGCAAAGTGGAAGATCCCAAACATACCGATCGAAAGTCACGGAAAACGCAGACGATTGCGAGAAAGTCCATCAATCCTTCTGCAGCAAGTAGCAGTCAAGCAGATCATCATTCCAGGAGTCACACAGGGAGTGTTATGGAGCGCAGGAAGAAGAAATCAACAGTCAATCCCCGGAAAACCAAGTCATTGAAAGTTTCAAAAACCAGTTCTATCGTCTCCAACAAGGCATTCTTTAGTAATGATAACACTGTGGCCGCACACCAAAGAAGAAGCTCCAAAGGTTGTGACTCTGCGCACGAAGGTCGCTTATTTCTTCACACTACGCTGGATATTCACATCGATCAGTTGTTCAAATTGCTATTCTCGGCATCCGATTTCTTTAAGGAATTTCAGGCCAAGCGTCAAACAACAGACCTTCAACTGGGCGAATGGAAGACCAACAATAATGGCCAGAAAGTTCGCGTTTTAAGTATGACGTTGGCGCTACAAGGGAATATTGGTCCCAAAAGCTCAAAGCTCGTTGAGGAGCAGATCCAGCGAAGGTGCAGCCATCCCGGCGAGCTCTACTCGGTTGACGTTACCTCCATCCACGAGGGTATTCCCTACGCGGACGTCTTTAACGTACTGCTGCACTATTGTCTCGTCGATGCTCACAACAACACCACCGAACTGATGGCCTTTGCCAATGTCAATTTCATCAAGCCCACATGGGCTGTCATCAAAACGTTCATCATGAAGCATTCTTTAGAAGGCCTATCCATTTACTTTAGCGAGTTGCTGCAGGAACTGCAAAAGGAAATAGCCAAGTCGAAAAGATCTTCAAGTCGCCAAGCTTGAACTGTCAAATTAGTTGAAATACATTCGTGCCCTGTACCTATTCAAAATTACTCAAACACAGACAAAACTCTGTTCAAAAATAGTAGTTGAAAAAAAAAATATGGAAAATCGATTGATCGATCTATTGATAATGAAATATTTTTAAAATATTTTATACCCAACCAACTACACTATAATTTTGTCTTGGTCTGATTGCGTTTTTCTTTGGTTTCATATTTTGCATATTTTTAATGTATCTCACCTGATTGGAAAGTGGATGAAGTGCCACTTCATCTTCGTTTTCCGGGAGATCCTTGCTGAGCTGTGCGGGATGCTGCGATGTCTTCGCCTTTCCACAACTATCGGCAGGTGACTGTGAGACGGTCGATTCCGAGCATTGTCGCAGCCAAGTTGGTGGCTGTTGCTGCTGCTGCTGTTGATGTTGATGCTGTGACTTGGAGGGCGTGGAGCAACTACTGTTGTTATTGCCGCCGCTGCTCACCGATAGTTGCTGAAGATTAGCGGTTACCAGGCTGCTGCTGCTGGTGATGCTGCTGCTGCTCCTCGAACCAACAGCATGATGAAGGGGCGACTGTTGTTGTTGCTGCTGCTGCTGCTGTTGCTGAAGGAAGCTGGAACCGCTGGCGAATTGCAACTGTGATTGCAATAGGCTTAAGCTAGTTGAGATTTGTGTAACCAACTGCTGTTGCTGCTGCTGTTGTTGTTGCTGCTGCTGCTGCGGTTGTTGTTGCTGCTGCTGCTGCTGCTGCTGCTGTTGATGTTGATGTAAATCACGTCCATGAATGCGTTGGTGCTGCTGTATATTTGGAACATGCTGCTGATATGACGACAAGTCAGAATCTCCCATGCCCCAATCCCCCAAGAAATATACCATTCCCTGCCGCGCGAAACAGTTTAACAAGTTGTTTGCTGCTGCTGCTGCTACTGTTGTTGTTGTTGCTGTTGTTGCTGCTGCTGCTGCACTTTTCCCGTTCCACGAAAATGGGAAATCCGTTGTTGTATCTAAAACGAAGCGAGAATTGCATTACAATTGGGTTAAGCATGTGAAAATCCCCGAGCGTTTATAGATCACATTAAAAACCGGTTGCGAATATTACGAGTATTCGTTTTCGTATTCTCGAGCTGACATTGCACGCGATTGATTCACTGATCTCCGAGATCAGATCCCATGCACTTGGGCATTCCGTTCAGATGTCAGGCGGGTTCAATGTCATTTCCTCATCGGAACACGGAATGCCAACTACGAGCGTGTTCCGGTCTTGATTAAGTAAGCGAGAGAGAGATTGAATGATCACTTATGATATAACATATTCATATAATCCTCAAAGTTTAACTAATTAAGCTTTGAAAGATCGGAAAGACAGATGGAATCTAAGAGTGAAATATACAGAACTTAGAAAAAGAATGGAAACAAGAAGTTTTTTTTGTAGATGTTTTTCCAAAAACATTGGCTCGTTTTTTAAGAACATACAATTAAATGATACATCTTTACTTGTTCAACAAATATGTAGTAAATAAATTATAAAAGTTATCCTATAGGGATTCGAATAATTAGCTGATGAACTCAAGACAGCTGACAGTTGCCAATACTAATACGATCCACTGAGGCATACTAAAGCATCTGAAGCGTAGTCGCACTTACAATTAGACGACTCGCTCAGTCGACAATCACAATCAAAACGATCTGTGAACCATGGAACGAGTACATAAGAGTACTCGTATACATGTATGTAAATATACATAAATATTAGAAGCGTTTAATGAAGCGTATTCCTAATTGAATTCCATTGCTCGTGTTCGTGCTCATGATCATGATCAGTCAGCCGTGTGGAGCCTGGATCGAGAGTGCGGTCATTGATATTGATAGCTGCAGTTATCAATTGCTCAACTGCTCCAATAATTAAGTTATCGTTTGACAAATTCCAATTGACTTTCGAAAATCGCACGATCTACAAATTGCGCATTTGTCTGGCTCTAAAAGTGACGACACGCCCCAATTACACGCCCCTTTCCCCTGTTCAAATGCAAATGAACAGAATCAACACAAAAGTCGGCAATTAGACGTCATAAAAAGATATCAAATGCATATTTGCCAATTGCTGCTGTAACCAATATGAAGCAGTAGCTCTATGTACAACTGTATCTGTATCTGCATCTGCATCTTCATCTGTATCCGTATCTGTATCTTTAACAGTGTTTGTAGCTTAATCTAGCAGGTACTCGGTACGTGCTTTTTACGGCTATTTATAGCTATTTACGTTAGACGGCAGCTAAAGGCCAGACGGCGCGCCTTTTAATCTGTGCTATCAGTGAAAACAATAGATACTTGGCTAGATAACTGATAACTGCTTGGGTAATTAGCCATACATAGAGACAATGCATTGATTTCTGGGAATCACTTGGCAACCGTTTATGACAAATGTTTTGTTATTCGTGTTATTCGGGGGGATCTGCTCGATAAGTCTGTACGTAATCACGGTGTCATTAACTTGAAGCAGTCAACGATCGGGCATTGTTCGCGTACCGTATCTGGCAACTGATCCAAAAGCTTATGAACTCAAATCTTGGACCTGGTACTCGTATTCATATTTAAACGACTTATTTATAAAACACTTGTCATATTTATAGAGCGCGTCAACTGAAACTGTCAAGTAAATGCGACACAACAATCGATGGAACACGGAACCAACACTCAAGGCTGGCTATAATCGATGTTAGATGAGTGCTTAACAATTTGATCACTGTCATTTCATGAAATGCCAAATGAATATTGAACACAGTGAGCAGTTCGGAGAGAGAAAGCGTCAATTGCGTCGTAGACAGACAGACAGACAAATCCAGCTTAGTCAGACTACAGACAGACTACAAACAATGGCAATCCTTATCACAGCTAACCAAATTAAACTGGGCCACAAACAAAATTTGGATTCACAGCTCTTGATGGCCAATAAAATGAAAGTAAACAAAGCCAAAACTTCCCATGCTACACAGCAATGTGTTTATATGCATATACTCGTATGTATATGTATTTTTTTGTATACATACGTGTATATGGCCTAAAAGTAGGTCAAACCATAGCAGATATCAAGGCAGAAAGTCTAAAACAGCAGCTGCAGCCAAACAACAGCTGCTAAAACATCTCAAAAGTCAGCCTACGAATCATCTGGAATTGTCTTCTAATTAGCGATTAAATAAATATTCAACTTGGGATCAAAATCAAAGTCAAAACAACGCGTTTTTGTTATCAACAATTACAAATGCGAATAAGCAAAACACAAAAGCAGAACAAGACGCAAAAGAGCGACTGTCAGTCACAACAGAAGTGGAAACAACAAAGATACTTATGTATCTAGATACATAATATATCTATTTCTGTTAATATATCTAGGGATGTATCTTTAAATTGCATTTCTAGTGAATTTCTGACAGTTTATGTTATACCTGGCAGTAGACTTGAATATTTTATTACAATAATTTGAATTACACACATTTAGAGGACACTTGGAGTTTCTTTATGCATAAGGCCGTTGAATCTGGCTGCCCAACAGAGGAACCATAGATTTGGGCGAATTGTTAAGTAAATGTTTATAAAATTCATTTAACACAATGCCAAAATTCGAGTACAATGGCCAAAACCTCGCTCCATTGAGTTATACGAGTAATCAAAGAGTTGTTTTTTTATTATTATTATAGCGAATAGTAAACATGAAGTTCAAATTTGTTATTTTTCTTCAATTTACTGTACGTATGAATAGGAAAATTTTGAAATTAGAGCAATTTGTAAATCAAATTCAGCAAAAAAAAAGGCCTGTCTAAAGCTGAGTTATCAGCAGCTGATAAGTGAGATTGAATGATGTGACAGAGGGAAATAACGGAGACCAAGTAATTTCAGCATAGCAACAACAAACAAAAGAGAGAGGGGGAAAGAGAGGAGAAAGAAACGAAAGGCAATACCTCAAAATTGCTGATATTCTCGAATTTATTGTGTACTAATAAACAATATATACAATTATTGATTTATATTAATATTTGAAATGTACCACAGAAAATATAAATAACACAAATGTTATTTTTAAGAAAAGCGCAGATAAGTGATATGTTGTTTTCCTGGTATTATGACGAATTTTAATATCTTATCATTAAATTAAATTAAAAGTCCGTATTGCGAATAACAATTGCCTGTCTATATTTACTCCATAAATCATTTAATGCAAAACTTTCAGTCTAGGCCTACACTAACACACACACGCAAAGCTATACATACATATATACAGTGACATATGAACATAAAAGGCATGAAGAAAGCCATATGTAGCGAATGGCGATAAAAGAGCGAACAACTTGAAATTAAATACTCACAAGGAATTGCAATAAGCACAATTAAAACGATTATTAGTCATGCACACATTGAGAGCTCTACATAAATTTCGCACTGAAGAGAGAGAAACATGTCAAGTAGACAGATAACGGCTTTGATGATCACATAATAATATTCAATTTTAATGGAATGTTTTCATTTTAAGGGGAATTTGTTGAAATTCGCGTATTTTACATGATTTTCGGCAGCTGCAACCGCACACTGGAACAAGTTTCTGATTTTAAGTGTGTTAATAATTTATTCACAACTACACATACACACAAAATCGCACATACACACACCCTCTCGACTGTAGACACACGCTCGCCTGATTATAAATTTCTCATATCAAAACAAAAAGCAGCTGTGGACGGACAGACAGCAAATTTACTCGGAACTTGCCAGAGACTACAAAACAACAACAGTCGATTTGGATGACGATTTCGATGACGACAAAAACAGCAGTTGAAAAGCAGATAAAATACACGTACTCGTACCAGCAACAACAACAAAAATAACCCTATTCAAAACAAAAGATCAAGACAAATAGCAAAGCAGCAGCAGCAGCAGCGGCGGCGACAATAAAAAGAAACAATAAGGAAAAAAAACACCACTTGAACTGACGATTCGAGTCGTTTTTACGCTCACACTCTCTCACTCTCAGTTTCTTACTCTCTAGGCTCGTCTCCCACACTCTCTGGCTATCACTCTTTTGGCTGCTCTTGCGTGGCCGTTGCTGCCCATTTTTTCATCGTCGCTTGCTCTTTGCTTGGCTATTTTTACAGCACACATCAAAAAACTAAATAAAGTTCACTAATACAACCGTAGGCACGCACACAAATACATTTACAAAGGGCACGCAACAGAAAAAAAAATTTTCTAAACGTTTTTGCTTCTTGTTGGATAAATTTAAATTTACCTTCTTGAGACACTTAATAGTGGTTGAAGTTTTGCAATTCAATTTATTTGGTTATAAATCAGTTTTCATTCATTTGCATGTGCCCACAAATTTCTTAATTCAATTTTCCACATTGAATTTATATGTGAAAATTTATGTGTTGTACAAATTACACATACACACACACGTTTCACACTCGCTCTGGCCACACAGACTGGGCGGGAGACCAGCACAGTTACACTTTGGCTTCTGCTTTGAATTTATGTACATGCACACATATATGTATGTATGTTGTACATATACAATTTTAGCTTCTCAATTAAATTTGATTTTCTCACACGCGCGATTTAGGCTTATTTTGCGCGACTTGCACTTTATCACTATTTTCCAATTCCAAGTGTTGGACACGTCCGTTTCGAGCGAGTTGAGAGGGTAAACTGAATGCAATATATTTTTCAGATTTCTCAGCAGGCAGAATTTAGTTGCTCGCGTCGTATCGACTAGGCCGCAGTGCCAACGACCCATATAGTAGCTGTGAGTGCGAGTGAGACAACCATACTACGACGCAACACTTGTTCATTCGCATCAGTCTTAGCTGTGTGTGTGAGCAGCAACGCGTATAACACGCTCACGCTCTCAGATACTTTTCTGACAGCTGCGCTCTCAAGTCTCAGATACTTTTTCAGCTACGCTCTTTGCAAGAGAGTTTACGGAGTTAAGAGCAGGTGCAGTTGCATTAACCCGTTTTCGGCCGCTGTTCGAAAATTTTTAATTTTCAGACCGTTTTTTTTATGTTAACCAACTTATTCAAATCCGAATGGAAAATTAAGAAAATTATAAAATCCAGAAAATGTTTACTCTGGTAATCCCATATTTAAAAATTAAAAATTTAATTTTAAAAAATATTTAAGATTAAAAAAATGTGAATTTTAATTTGATTTTTAACCTCATATTCGGTTTTAGAAGGTCCAAATTAGCCTAGAAATGTGGTTTTTAATGAAAAACTCACTACTTTTTGTATCGCGGCCGAAAATGGGTTAAATGGGACTTGGCTGGGATTAGAGATGGGCACGGGCCGGGCCGGGCTTCGTGTCCCGCGGGCCTCTTCAAAAAATTACCGGGCTTCGGGCATAAAAATCGAAAACGGGCTTTTTTTCGTGCGGGCCCGGGCCTAAGCAAAAAGCCCGAAGCCCGGTAGGCCCGAAAAGTCAATTTTTCATATAGAACAAAAAATATTTTTTACATAAAATTGTGTAAATATTAATATTGTTGAATTATTAAAATTAATTGTTAGATTTTAGTAAATAAAATAAACACTATTTTTGACATTAAAAAATTATGAATAAAAAAAATTTTATATAGTTGTATCGGGCCGGGCTCGGGCCAGGCCGGGCCTCTTGAAATTTGACCGGGCTCGGGCCGGGCCGGGCCTCTTGAAAATTTGACCGGGCCGGGCCTGGACCGGGCCAGAGAGATTTATTTCGGGCCCGGGCCGGGCCGGGCCTTGAGAAGGAGGCCCGTGCCCATCTCTAGCTGGGATTGAACCAGACTGAACTGCAATTGAGCTCTGTATCTTTTTAACTGCAAGTGGTTAAAGCACGCGTCGTTAAAGATTTGGACGCAGCTTAGGATTACATAGGGATTAATCCACGAGAATATCATTTTGAACAGCAATCAAAATAAATCCAATTTATTGTAAATCTTGAAATCTAATCGCACGTGTCAACAATTCAAGTGTTTATTTTTGTAACTGCAGAAAAATGAACACAATTGCGATTATTAATTTATTATTGGGTTTATAATGTAAACACCATAAAGCGTAATAAATATTTAATGTAAAAATCTTGGCAAATTGTTTTTTCCTCTCCAATTGTTTGTCCAATAAAAGTTCCATGCCAAATATTTACTAACGGAAGCTAACGGGGCTAACAACAACAACAACAACAACCTACCAACAACAATGCCCTCTCCACACTTGGAACGCTTCCGCGTAGTCTATGTATGTGTATGTAAATTGCTTGGGAGGGCCCTAACTAATTAATTTGTGGTCTATACAGTAACAGCTGTTGTTGTTGACTGACTGGCCAGAGAACTCTTATCGTTCACATCTTATCAACCTTACGCCTATCTACAAGTTGGCAATTCACTTTGAGATCGCCCAAAAGTCATATCAGCATTGGCCACGGAACGGGCAGATTCCACTGTTTTTTCAGTTCAACTTTGGCTGAAAACGGAGTGTGCCTCAGATTGAATTGCATTTTTATTTGTAAACGCTCGAGCAATTTGAGCTGTCAATAATTTCCATATAAGATTTATATGTATGTATATGAAATGTAAGCCAACCTGAGTCAGTTAAAATAATAAAGCTTTGGGCTGTAAATAAATAAAAAATAATAATAAAAATAATCCATAGTTTTCTACTTTATGGCGTCATATATTTCCAGTTTGCACTAAATTGGTAATAATACTTTCTTACCTAGGAAGTTCCCCATATGACACTCTCTAGAAAAATCTACCTAAATCCATTTAAAGTGTCGCGTCTTTTTATAGAACTTTATGCCCAAAATGTCAAATTGTTGTCTGTTGTGGAAAAGTTCACACTACTAAAAGATACAAACAGACCGCTCGCAGATACAGATACAAATGCAATTGCACGGAAAGTATTTCTGCGCCCAGTCGGTGATATCGCCACAAATAATAACAAAATCGCGTGAGCAGATGACGAAGCTACTTAGTTTCCAGGCTAAAACACACAGAAGCCGTCTATAGAATTTTGCACGTGCCGGAAATCAAGTTGATAAGCAAACATTTGTCCTGTCAAAGGGAAAATGCTAAACAAGTGACGCAACAATTTAATATTTTTACATTAAACAGACAGAGAAACCAACATGATGAGACAAAAGAGAGAGAAAGACAAAGATGGAAATGGAAGTGACGCATGTTTCTGAAGTACGCGTAAATGGAGCAGAAAACACCTTTAACCCCGCCGCCAATCCAAGCGCTGATAAGCGAAATCAGTTTGTTAAACACATATTTCGCTCTATGATTAACATTTTTTATTAATTTGTTAAGATGGGCAAATCCAAAGTTAAGTAAAAAAGAACTTTTAATATGATTAAAGAGTAAAAATGATTGCTTACAACTATTTTAATTATTATTTTTATTTTGGTAAATGGGCTTGTCATGCCGCACTTGGCCATCCTTTCATGTCACATTTAGCATTTAAGCCTGTAGCCCAAGGCTGTTACATTGTTTTATTCTGTGGCCATTGTGACTGTGCCCCAACTGCATAATAATTTATTCGTTCCGTGGCGCTGAGAGAAAAAAAGCTTCTTGGTGCTCTTTGACCCTGGGCAGGGCAGCCAAGTGGGCGCCGTTTGAATTGTTTCGCTTGCATTGTTATTAGAATTTGCATCCTTGACATTGCCATTGGCATTGACATTGGCTTTGAATGGAGGCTGTTGTCGCTGCCACTGCCACTGCCACTGAAGGACTTTTTCACAAGCGTCAGGGCTGCCAATTGAGCAAATTGAGCTGTTGTCGCTGCCTGCTACTAGAGGAATTTCAAACGCCTATTCAACTCGACTTGATCAACAGTTTTAAGTAATTAAATAACAATTTGTATTTTATAAGAACATTTTCAATACAAACATTCTCAATAAAAAAATCTGTCTAAGAGAGAGAGACAGGTATTCTTACATGCACTGCTTACTGATAGAAACGCACGCACTGCTTGCAGTAATAGACACGCACTTCAATCACTGCTTGCAGATCTTGCACTGCTTCTACTGATCCATTCTCTAATTACTAACAAATTACGAATTTAATTACTAACAAATAATTAAAATTGCTTAAGTATTTATTAATATTTACTGCAATTAAATGATCGCAATTAAAACAAATGTGATTTTTCTAAAGTATTGGGGAATCCAAGTTATAATTGTTTTTATTGAAATTTAAATTGATTTACATAAAATTAAAATTTCTAATTATTGGTTGATTACTCGACGAACATCAATCTTAAAGATACAGATAGTCACGTGACTCGCAGTTGTTGATTAAATTTGAGCGCGTGTTTTTGTAATGTTTCTTAATTAGTTACAAGTGTCATTACTTATTTGCCTACTTAAGCAATTGAATCGTTCATGTATACAGTATGCAAAAATATTGTGTTTGTCAGTCGAAATATATATTTATTCTGGCATATATAATCACTCACATTTTGCCCGTTCACTTTGTACGCTTTATACCCATTAGATTGTAGCAAAATGAGGTTTATCAATTTTTTGCAGCCTTATAAAAATTTAAGGTATAAGGAACTAGAATCTAATGTAATAAATCATATCAAAGAATAACTGCCGTAGTCGATGTTAATCTTCATTGCCTTGAAACAGGGTATCAGTCAGTCGAATATACTCTTTCAGAATGCTCTTATTTATGAAAATTTGCGGATGTTTGGGGCCAACACATCCGACGTTTATTAGTCATCATCGCAATACAATGGGCCAATTCGGTAGGCCAATTCAGCTGACAGTTAACGAAAGCTGTCACTCTAAAAATGGGGATATAAATGAGGGGTAGGGGGCAGGGGTCGGTTAAGGAGGGGGTGTGGCGGTTGCAATGTTAGTGAAACCATTTCAATCTGTAAAACGACTTGATTTAGAGATTAAAAGCCTATAAATAGTTTTAGTTGCCAGACACAAGGGCTGCCCCTATTATTATTATGTGAACATAGTAGAGCAATGCCTGTGGTGTGACCTGATTAATAAGATAAAGGCAGACAGCAAATGGAGGACATGTGGCAACTGGAAGTTCTAACTGCAACTGGAATTGCAGGCTCAGTTTGCAGCTCAAGGACATGGCCGTTGGGCAGGTGGCAAGTGGAGATGCAAGGCTATGGTGCAGGTCTTCCTCTTCCACTGTATCTCCCTCTCTCTCTCACTATTTCTCTCTCTTTGGACATTGAGTTTGCATTAGCAAATTGAAGCGTTGCGCTCTTTTTAGCATTGACATTGAAACAAACTCAAACCAAACTCAACTCGTATGCGTGCAAATTGGCAATTGTTTTTTTTCCTTTTCTTTCCTTTTCCGCAATGTTTATAATTTGTTTTTGCACGTTTATTTGAATTAGTAATACTAGAATTTCAATTTCCATTACCACTTGATAGCAGTTCCACTCAGTGCCTGCCTATCTATGTGTAAATGTATCTGTATCTATGTATCTGTATCTGAGACTGGGCAGTGGGATTGGGCAAGGGGTAAACACACGGATTCGGGGGCCTGAAATTTATTGAAAACACGCGCGTTTAATTGAAAACAGTCGCCGAACTGTGACAGCAATGGAATTTTGCAATAACAATCAAGTTTTACCTATTTGTTTAGCCAATAATGTGACACAAGTAAATTGAGTGAATAACATCAGCTGCATTCACTTAAACCACTTATTGTGGAAATGATTTAAATGCTAAACAACAGTTTATAGATCTTTATTAGTGACCTAAATCTAAACAGGGAATTGAGCTTAATAGAGGTACAGATAGTAATGATGTATCGAGTTTTACCAATAACAATCAAATCAAATCAAATTAAATAATCTATGTTAAACAGAAACCATTTCGATCGTGCATTCCTCAAAAAAATCTTAATAAAACTATGTATTCCCATGCTCAGTACTTTGAGCTCTAGAAGAAATCTTGGGAAATTGTTGGCAACGCTTTGTAGAAAACAGAAATATTTAAAATGATATTAAAATACTTTTAATTAAATACCACAATATCACAATATGTATGTATTAAGTAATAAGGCGTTGACATTTCAACATTAGTTAGTACACTCTGAGGATTCTCTAGACGATACTACACAAACATTTTGATTTCGTGTCGAAATCCTAAGCTGACCTTGACTTTGGCTGATGTATAGATAGAAAGGTGCCCAAAAATACGATACGCAAGACTTGTAAGCAATTCAAGTAATTTAGCTAGAGATTACTCGACTAAAATGAAATGAAAGCGATGTAGTTGTCGTCTCCTGTCTCTTGATTATCTCGGCTGAATCGAAACGTCACTCGTTGACGGAATGAATTCGCCCACGAGGTGAATCCGTGAACAGCCTCGACACGCGGACGCCTTTCCGCCTTGGCATTGGATTGGATTGGATTCGATGGCGCAAGTGGTCGTCACAGGAGCTGCTTTTCTGGTTGCTGGTTGCTGGGATATTCACAAGCGCCGGCACGAGGCAGCTAATAATATTACACTCAGAAGAGTGTAAAATTAAATGTTTTTAAATTTAAATAAATTAGATAATTTGGATCGAGAATTAGAAAAATTAAAGCTGAATATATTTTTAAGAAAATATTTAAGTAGAAACAAATATTAGCATTTTTGAAATTCTGAAAATTTGTTCCAACACTGTTAGAAAAAATTATTAAATTCCGTAATTAATTCTACGGAAATTTTTACTTCTATTTTAGAGCAATTTTAGAACAAAACATACATAAACATAACCATATTTTTCATTTTATCTTTACTTTATGTTGAGATCTTTAATTTATGATATTTATATAAATGAATAAATAATAAAATAAACTTTAAATATATTTTGTAGAGTGTAAACTCAATGTGTTTGATGATATAAACAAATGAAAAGAGAAAAAACCCATTGGCAATGGCACCCAATGGACTTTAGTTTAGAATTTAGAATTTTGCCGAATCTATAAAAAAACGAATACTGACCATGCCAAACGAACGAACGAGCTTCATTAGCAGCTGTTGCCAACTAACACAAACACAGACCCGTGGGCGGTCTGGCTAAATAGTTGGAGTTGGGCCAACAAATGTATCCATGCCCAGAGAGCATGAAATGCATGAAATGCCGGCAAGGGCAGCACAACAAAAATATGATAAATGATGAATGTTTTGTTGATTCGTCACGCCTCTTTTGTTGGCAGCTCCAGCTCCACTAAGTAGGCAACAGTTAATGAAAGCTTGCCGTATCTTATGTATGTACATGTGAAGACTGTTCGATATATAAGAAAGAAAGAGAAATTCATGACCGAGTGAGTCAATGTCAATAGCAGATGCCAACGACTGAGAATCGAGTCGTGTGGCCCACATTATGCACGAGCACACACACATGCACACGCACACACACATTTACATACACTTGCATACACGAGGGGGCAAATAATGTTTTCCTTTTTATTTTGATTTTATATAATGCCGTTTTTTATAAGTAAACTCTCTTGGCAAACGGAAACGAAATTGCGACGCAAATGCAATTTCATTTATAATACGATAAAACTAAAAATAATGCTACCTATTCTGCAGACAGACTATAATTATATGAATTATACTACATGTAAATATTTGTATGTCATATGTACACTACTTACCTATCGAAATAGATGTGTACATTCAAGCTTATGTAGATCAAGTTTAATTTAATGCCAAGCGATAAGAAAAATAAATAAATAAAAGAAATGAATGCAATTTAAACATGGCCGACATTTGAATGCTCTTTAGTTTAGACAATAATTAACAAAGTTTGTAGTTAAACAGCAAAATATTTAGGCGCCATTTGTCTTTGAAATTTGTAGTTTAAAGCAATGTGCAAATCATAGTGTTAATTGCTGCAACGTGTTGTTACGAAAGTAAAATACGTGTCTGTAAAATATATATATATTCAAAAGACTAATGCGAATGCGAATGCGAATGCGACTGCTCATAGTCGAGTACTCGAATTATTGTTAATGCCGTGCAGTTTTTGGCCAGGGGACCGTAAAGATCGCCAAGAATATGTTTGTTTTTCTTTTCAATTTCAATTGCGTCAATGGCAAGCAGCTTTCAGAAAAGGGGGCGGGTCTCGGGTCTCTCCGAGTCATTTGAAATGCCGTCGAACCAGAATCACAACCTACATCAAACGATCCGCATAGTGCGTATACGTAATCGTCTCACTCAGCAATAACAACAAACTGAACTCAAATCAACTCAACTCAACTCGACTCAAATGAACTGAACTCAAGTGTAAACAAAATTATATTTCACATTCACATCCCCCTCAATTTCGCTTTCGGTTCGGTTTCTTCCGGCAATACAAAAACGACACAAAAGAATGATTCTTCATCGTTTAAGTGACATAAACAAACGGCTGCTTAGTCAGCTATTAGTTGAAAATTGTCTTTAACAAAACATAAACAAATTATGAGTTTTATTTGGCATAAGAATTGATATATTTATATATATCATGACATTCCTTAAGCCTTCCTTTGTCCTAAAGAACCACAACAATTCAGCAAGTATTTACATAAGTCATTCATTAGAATTATTGGCAAAATTTATGATTAATCAGACAACAGCGACATCACTCTGATGACGTTAATCATGAATGCAAATAGGGAAAAAAGAAATAATAAATATATTATTTATTATTCATGTTTGCCAACACTTTATGTATGTATATTTATATGTTCAATCAACATGTTTAGCGTTTAATTATTATACTTAATCATATCAAAGGAATTTTCCAAACGAAATATTTGATTTTCAAAGTATTTGCACTTTATGTACATATATTTTCTGGCATGTCAAGTCAATTAAATTTGATATAATTTAACAAGTGCGCTAAAAACTGAACACTGAAAATTACCACACTCATTATTTATTCAATTACACATTGCGCACACTTGCAACATTTGTTGGCATTTAGAATTTCAAATATTTATTTTACAGCACTCGCATAATTTTCGTTGCCTGGGCCAAAGATTCATTGCGGTTAGGGGTCGAGGGGGAGGTGGGCTGAGCCTCAAAGTTCAAGGACGCCCCAGATTCCACTTTGTGTAGAAATTCAAGGAAATGACTGTATAAACATTTCATGCGCCGTTCAGCCAAAAGAGTTTTGCACACCACTTAAAAGGGCTAACAAAAAGGGTTAGTACAGGAATTTAACAGGCATGCAAATATAATATGCGAGATTTAAAGAAATCTACAGAATAATGACTAGATAAAATTATGATAATTGTGCACAATTATAAATAATTTATTTATAATTTCATAAATTCAACTACAGCCAATTATAGAGAATCTGCTGGTCGAGCAATTTGAACTATAGATATTTGGCTTGTTTATGTTGCGGCTTGTCGGTTATTTGAGATATTTTATGAGCAAACAAATTGTAATTTATGACCCAGAAAAACTAGCTCACATCTAATATTTAGCATATAGTTTTCAAAGTGCCTGAAATGTAAATGGAAATTCCTGAAAAGGAATCTGTTCTCTTAACCACTTTTGCATTATCGATTTTCGGAACACACAACCTCATAAATATTCCAATGCCTGGAAAGGAATTCCCAACATACTCGCTGTTCTCAGTTTTCAGAGTCGCGCACCTCATTGGCAATTATTCTATATTTAAATTGTAGCAAAAGTGAAATGGAAACGGGGGAGCTGCTTATCTAATCATTGTCATTGTCTTGGTAGCTCTAGATAGGCGCCATTAAAACTGTCGTCATTAATAATCAAAAAATAAATATTGATGGGATTTCCGATGTCAATTTAATGGATGCGCTGAAAGTTTGCGCTAATTAATAATAATTATCAAATTGGACAATGATATTGACACAAGAAATCCAGTTTATAAGACAGTGTGCACTTCAGTTTATCATCTGATAATTATTTATAGAACTCAAGCTGTTGAAGAAGCGTGTGACCAGGCCGTATCTCAAGGCATTCCTGCCAGTAAAAGATATTTTTGATTGTTAATTCGAGCCAAAGAAATTATTCAATTGCGTTGTAGTAATTGTAAAATGGCCTAGAAAGAACTTAAGTGTGTTCGCATATTTATTACACGATGCGCATTAGGTAAAAGTGACGCATTGGATTCCCCAAACGCCGAACAAAACAAACCGAAAAACAACAGCAGTGGAAACTCGACCCTCCCCAAAAGATAGTATAATTTGACTTTGAACTGCGTATATTCTGTTTTTTTGCCCCGACTCGGGTAACAGCAAAGCTTGAGATATATTATTTAAATCAAGTACGTTATTATTATATTTCCCTGCTTTAGGTTCTCCATAAATTTTAATAATAGAAAACTGAGAATCCCCCGTAATTTCAATTCATTCTACATGGCTAAACTTGATTTGGAATACATTTTAAGCAAAACTATATTTTAATTATTTTGGAAATCTATAATTTACAACGGGGAAACCTAAAAACAATTAGCAACTCATATATGGGTTTTACAACTTAATTGACAGGTAATTTCTTAGCACAGAACAAAGAAAAGCGACTGTTTAATTGTAATCCCCAGCATGAAGTGTGCTTCTGACACGTGTCTCTGGCGAGAATCGATGGGAATCGAAGAGACCTTGACTTGATTGCTGATCAATTTTGTTCTTTTGTCGGGTTTTTTTTACACCGACTATGCCCATAACAAACAAGAGAAAACCAGAAAAGCGGCTTAAAGTGGACAATTGGTAAACAATGTGTTTATCTTTAGTGTAGTTATTTAATTTTATTTGCAATTAAAACAGTTTTTTTTTTAATAATAATCAATGCCCAACAATGAAAACCAAGCCGAAAAATGTAGTCTAAAAATTTCCAGTCCGATATCCAAAAAAATAAACTGGTTATAACTATTAGCCACAATGATCCTTAGCAACATGGTCCTTAGCCATACATATGTTTATCAGTTAATTACTTATGATACATATTTCATTAAAGCATTGCTGTCTAAAATGTTATCCTAAAACTTATGACTATACGGCAATTAGTTAATTATTATTATGATTATTATTTTACAATTTTCGCCGTGTACAAAATTCGAGAGTACGAGCGATGGAACTACTACGAACAAGCTACAATGATGACAGAGACAACTAGGATTGCAATGGATGTATCTATGTATAAACTATGAATATAGGCTAGTACAAAAATATATATACAACATATATACACACACATATATATGTATATGCATACTATATAGATAGATTGATAGATAGATGGATACATGTATGTATAAATCTGTTACAATCAGGATCATCTACATGCCGAGCAGGCACTCGGAATTGCCGATAGCGGCAAACTGTGTTGGCTACGCCTGCGTCACAAAATACATTTCCCCGGAGGAGCCAACGACCACAGCATGGGTATCACCAGGAGCTCCAGAGCCACTGAGGGCATTCGGTGCAGCGGCAATCATATTGGACATGTCCGTGCCATTGCTGACAATGCTGACGGCACCGCTGAAAGCAGCACTCGAACTGGTGGCAATCAGTTGGTCACCATTATTGCTGCCATGATCCGTATTCTCCACATGTTGCTGCAGGCTGTCAATGTTGTCGTACAGTGTGGAGCATTCTCCGCACTTGTAGAACGGCTCAACGCATTCCGGATGCTTGCGCTCCACGTGCCAGCGCAGGTTGGCCGCATTCGAGAAATTCTTGCGGCAATTGGCGACGCCACAGCAATAAGCACGCTGCTGATGCGTCTGTCGATGCCGATACAGAATCGCTTTGGACTTGAACGTGCGATTGCATATATTGCACAAAGGTGTACTCGTTTCGGCGTCGTGTGTCTTCATATGCATGCGCAGCATGCCTGGTCCCTTGAAGCTCTTCAGACAGATCTCGCACTGCGGCTGCTTCTTGCAATTGGCCCGTATCCAGTTGGTGTGCGAGTGCATGTGATTCTGCAGTCCCTTGAATTGGCGAAACTCGGTGCTGCACAGGTGACAAATGTAGCGTCCAGAGCCCAACGGCGATGTGTGCTGCCTGATGAATTCCGTTACCAGATTGGCATCAATTTCGTAGTTATCATCAGCTCCAGCCGCCGCAATCACTGAGGCGGTTTGCACCAGTTGACGTGAATTCGCTGCCGCCAGTTTGCTGCTTATTGTGGGTGGACTGGTTTGCTGATGATTGCAGGGCTGCTCCACCAGATTCGTATGCGTCGTCTGATGATGTTGGTTGCCACGACGCGCACGCTTTGCTGCACTGGGCGTGGGACTGGGCGTGTTATTTACTTGCAACGCGGGCGCCACCAGTGTGTCCTGGCTGAACTCGACGACAGCATTCTCTAGCGAGATGCTGTGCAGCTCAACGGCCTGTTGTTGTTGCTCTTGTTGCTGCTGTTGCTCCTGCAGTTGTAGCTGTTGCGCATCGACATCGATGAAGGCTTGCTCAATGTCACTGGCGCTGACATCGCCATCGTTCGGTTCCATAATGGCATAGTGCAGCTCATCGTCCACATCGCCGCCAAGGACACCGTGATCCTGTTCATCGGTTATGTACTCACAATCATCCACGGGCGCCATATCATCGCCATCCATTTCAGCATCGCCATCGTCCAGCATATCTTCATCATCCAATTGTATCTCTTCAATTATGAAGTTGTCATCGTCATCATCCTCATGTTTAACGCCATCCTCATGTTGCAGCAGCTGCTCGTCAAAGTACTCATCATGTTCCTGTTCCTGATCCTGTTCCTGCTCCTGGGTTTCGCTCTGCGTGAGATCCTCGTCTATTAACACCTGATGATGATGATGATGCTCTTTGAGAAAATCCTGCTGTTGCTCATCATCCAGTACAATTGTCTCAAATGTATGACCCTTGCCATCCAGCTGCTCATACACCTCATCCAGCTCCTCATCATCCATTTCACCATCGTCCAGCAGCTGTACATCCGCATCCGCCAATGAATTCCCACTGCTCGTCGTCGTACACATGTCCGTCGTACAATTCGTTGTTGTTACCGGCGCCATGCTGCGTTGTGGCACCAGCTGGACCAGTTGTAGCGTCTGTGTGCCATTTGGTTGCTGCACAATCTGCAATGTTTGGCCATTTGGGGCCTGCAACAGTTGCGGCAGAAATTGTCCCTGTTGTTGCGTCGCTGCCGTCGTGGTTTGCTGGCCTGTGCTAATGATTTGTGCCAGCTGCGGCGTCACAATCTGCGTCGTTATAAACTGGCCGTTAGGCAAGAGGATTTGTTGTGCTGTTGTCGTGGGCAGAAGCTGTGTGGGCGCCGGTTGTAGCGTAGGCAGCTGGATTTGTTGTATCTGCTGTTGTGGTTGCTGCTGATGCGTTATTAGCGGTGGAGGTGGCGGCGGTGGCGCAGGCTCCTGCATCAATTGTGCCGCCTCCAATTGCTTTTTAGCCTGACGTGATCCCTTGCGCAAAAGTGGCTTCAATTTGGTCTTCTGCAACAGAAATTTAAAATTAGAACTGATTTAAATAGATATCTTATCAAATATATTCTTTCACCTTCTGTTGTTGATGTTGTTGAGGCTGTTGTACCAGAAAAATAGGCTGTTGTTGTTGTTGCTGTTGTTGCTGCTGCTGCTGTTGTTGTTGTTGCTGTTGTAGCTGCTGCTGTTGCTGCAGAATTTCTTGCTCTAGTTTTTGTTGCTGCTCCTCGAGTTGTTGCTGTTGCTTGAGTTGCTTCTGCAGCAGCTTCTGTTGCTTGCGCTCCTGCGGTGTCAGCGACTCATCTTGCACGAGACGCACCGTCAGAGTCTTAATATATTCCCGCAATTCCTTGTCACTGCGCTCGACGAGCGTCTTGAATGCATGATTCCGACTGACCGCATGGACGCACTGCACGCAGATTTTGTCAGGCCAACCTTCGGTGGGTTCGACACGTACGCTGGTGCAATCCATGAGCATTTCTGGCACCTTCTCGCTAAATAGGGGACGCATTTCCTTGCGTTCCGAAATGCAAACACGACAGATTTTGTCCAATTCCAGTACCTTCTTGCGGTCCATCATAGCTGGAGCTTCACTGTGTATTTGTATCGCAGCTTACTTCTATAAGCAGAAATATAAGTTACACTTGTTGCTTTTATTTCTTTTTAAACTTGTAAAAAGCACAAAAGTATGAGAATTTACTGATAAGAGACATTTTGAAATTGGCGCCTAATATATTCTGGCAGCACTGTCAGTCGTCTAACACTCTGGCAGCTCGACCCTATCGGAGCAAGCGAGATGAATATACTGTGCACACGACACGACAACGACGACAACTAGTATACACAATTTAGCATCCTGGTATTGGTGCGAGCGAAAAATCATATTTTAACTACTTTCGCAGTAAACGAAATAAATTTATTTTGATTCGTATTTTTAGATTTTAATCAAATCTATCAATAATTTTCTCATACTTGTTGCACTTTCATACAAGGTGTTCAATAATACACTTCACTTTTTTACTCACCCAAACACTATTTATATAATTTGTGTGGGCTCCTTCGTCTTTGCACGATATTTGACATTAAATTCTTTTTAAATATGGCCGCGTCACACAATTTCCATGAGAAAAACGCGAAAATTTCACATTTTAAGCACCGAGCGCGAGTTTGTTTTGAAACGATGCGAAACAAAAACAAATGGGGCACCAGTTGGTTATTCTGGCAAGTAAATGAAATAACTAGACTTCGACCAGTGCCAAATTAATAAAAATTCGATGAATGAAATTTCTCTTCAACCGCAATGGTGCTGTTTCTGCTTTTGTCTTCTTCTGTCGACTACAGAATGCGCGAGGTAGCTGAAACGACGATTACACACACAATCGCGTCACACATATATAGCTCTCTTTTTTTGTTTCGCCCCTCTTCTGCTTGTGTGAGTGAGATATGCGTATGTGGCGTAGCTGCAGTGCTGCCAACTCGCTCATATACAAATCATACTATGTCGACAGTCTGGCAACACTCGCATTTATTTACATGGCGCGCAATTTTGATTAAAATTTTATGAAACTAATTTTAATGGAGTAAACTGAGAAAAATTCGTGCTTCCAACTATGTGATTGGATTTAAAAGTAGATTGTGACGTCGCAGACAGTTTAATGAAATTCATGTATAGGTAAATAAAGTGTAAATTCTTACCTTGTTGTTTTTTTTGTCAGCGCCGCTCCGTCAGATTTTTACGAAGCACAACACGCACACATATACACTAACAAGTTTCACTGTGCCTTGCAATTTTTTTTCGACTTTTAAGTCGTCCGACTATGTTTTATTTAAATTTAGTTGGCACATTTAATGATTTGCGAATGATTTACCCCTCAAACAGCGACTTTCATCCTTTTACGCCCACGCAACAGCTGATCCGTATAAGGGAACTTAAGGACTGTCATTATTGCATGGTCAATGAGATTTGTGAGGGGCTACAAAATGTGTGCCATGTGCAAACGTGACGTAAATGATGTGCAAGAACTATGTAAATATTTAACTTGAAAATTTGGGCATTATTTTGTTTTAATTAGTTTTATTTATTAATTTAGCAGAAATTAAGGTACACGAACAGACACACAAATGACAGCTTTCGATGCATTTCTTCTGAGTCGATACATTTTGTGATCAGGTCATCGCTTATCGATATATTGATTTATCACATTGAATAAATCGAAATTCATAAAAAGTGCAACAGATGAACATAAACAATTTACATACATGATTATTGCTTAATTTCTAGGCGCATGGTTGCGTGTTGTTGGTATTAGCCAGTTCATACTTTTGCCTTTCCTTGTTCTTCTTGTTGTAGACTCGAACGATGCCGTAAATAACTATAACCAAGACAATGCCAATTAGCAAGCAACTGATGACGAACCAGGGATAAAAGGAGGATCCCTCCTCCTCTGCCTCCCATTCGTTAAACTCCGTTGAGCCGTTTACACTTAGTTTGGCAGGTGCTGCATCCATGTCCCTGAACAACGAGGCCTTGGCCAGATTACTCGACTCGGGAGCCTCAAACACCGGCTCAGTGCCATCGATGCGCACAAATGTGAGTCTGGCTTCAGTTATTTGCAGCTTGAAACGAACAAGTCCGTGGCCATAATACTCGTAGACATCGGCACTGAACTCACGATGCTGATCAACCCACTGGCCAATGATCTGGACTTTCACATCGCTTTTGGCATCCATGGTGCGTCCGAAGTACGCCTGTTCGTGCACATCGAGTCCACCCTCGCCAGCCTCGTCCAGCTCGAGCACAGAGCCGCGATGTTCCAGCACCAGCGGCAGCTTCTCCAGCTGATGCTTCCGTGTGTAAATGCTGCTTGTGTTGAGGCGAATCTTCTCCACGTACGCATAGTTAATGCTACCGTAGATTGGCTTGCGTTGTCCGCTTGGATTCTTGAGCATGCCGTTGCCGAGATGCATCTTGTAGCTGTTGGTCACGTTACGCCAGGGCAAGTAGGTGACATTGCGCAGCTGATACATCAATGGTTGCAGCTCCACGAGCACATTTATGTTATCCTCCACGCTGTACTATAAGAGCATATAAATGAATTATATGAACTACTGTAACTGCAACTGCATCCACTTACAAAGTTATCCTCAAAGATCATGACCACGCATGTGAACAGATTGTCTAAAACGCCATTGACCAGATCCGTGTGTCTAAAGTGGCACAGCTCGGTCTTTTCGCGCTCCAAGTTTGTGGCCTTGGCAATATAGCTAAGTCGCTCCTTGGGATTCAATTCGGCTGCGTAATTCTGGATCATGATGCTGTAGGGCACCCAGGCGAGCATAGAATGGGCATTTCCATTGCAAATCTCCTGATGGGCTCCTCGTCCATTCAGCTCTCCATTGTGCAGTTTGAAGAAATGATGAATGCTCTTTTTCATTGTCGTAGAACCGTGATCCGTGCACATGGTATCGATGAGGCTGTCCTGGGATTAGTCAAGCAAATTAATCAGCGGAACATACTTGATTTGATTTGTGCACTCGCATAAATAATTCCCTTATCTGACTGCTCTATAACTCTATAACTATCTATAGCTATAGACACTTTCCACGTTTCCAAGCTTTCTTTATCTTTATCAACCTAATTCAATTGAGTAAATGGCGTGCGAGCCACTTGAATTCAACAATTCTCAACATTTTGTGTGATTTACAGACTATTATCTGTCCATATGTGGCTATAACTCAAGAGCCTTGATATTGTCATTTAAGGATTTCAAGCCGAGCAACCTGTTTCCCTTGATCGGGCAAACGACATCGCCTTAAAGCTCAACTGGAACTCAACTGATTGATCAAACGCCATAAAAGGTAAATAAAATAGTTATGATTCGCCCCAGACACTTGAAAACAATTCATATGTCACTTAATTAGAAAACCAAAGTTCAAAAATATTTTACCTTTAATGAAATACTTTGATTTTCTATAAGAGCTTTAGTCAAGAGTGCTCAACTACGAAATACCCTAGCACAGTTTCTTAGGTCCATATAAAACTAGATCGAAACGCATACATTCAGGAACATTCACATTGAAAATAAACTTGATCTGCCTGCACATATAAGGAGTCTACATACAAAATTTGATGCCTCTAGCTCAGATTTCAGAGATCTTTAAAAATAGAAATACTACATTTTGAAATGAGCTATATTTACCTGTTTCACACATGGAACTAATCTTAATATACCCTAGACCAGAGCAAAACTAGTTTATTGTATGCACAAAAGCATCATTTGCAGAATATCGTTAGACAGTTTGTAATGATTTACTATTAAGTATCGAGAGCTTTTGAGCTTTGATTATGCATCAATTTGTTCGGGTCGAAAAAAACGTGATAACCGTCCACCAGAATAGGAATCTACGATGAATTGTAAGAAGATTTCAGCAAGAAACTATGTGTCTAAAATCAATTCCTAGCCTCCGCTGAGAAGCATGAAGATATTATGTTAAGGTATAAGGTATTAGTCTAGGAGCGGACCCTACTCTTAAAAAAAAAAACCCAAAAAG
This sequence comes from Drosophila limbata, assembly GCA_963924055.1. Taxonomy (NCBI): domain Eukaryota; kingdom Metazoa; phylum Arthropoda; class Insecta; order Diptera; family Drosophilidae; genus Drosophila; species Drosophila limbata. Next base: position 15,437,561 of record OZ001355.1, on the reverse strand, counting down.
AGGGCGATTTATGATGAAATTTAGTAAAAAAATGTTTGGGGGTTTCTGATAGTTTTTTTTTTAAATTGAATTTTGAAAAAGTTCGTTTTTTAATATAATTTAAGAATTCAATTAAAAAAAGTAGCAGAAACCCCCTAAATATTTTTTTGAGAGTAGGGTCCGCTCCTAGAATAATACCATATACCTTGAGCCGCCTTATTATGCATACTCATAATTTGAATATATTTGCATTCTCTTGCATTCTCAGCAAATTATATAGCAACTCGACATATTTCCTATATATCAAGAGAATATTTACTTTAATCTGCTAAGCTGATATTAAATTACAAATAGTTTCGTGAAGTGACACCAACCTTCTCCTTCACCGTCAGCGTTGTGGCTGTGATGAGGCATTTCTTCTGCTTCTCACTGGGCATAACCAGACGACGATCCATGTCGATGAGAAGCGTTGGATTCGTTTCTATGCAGAAATCGGAACGCTCCACAAATGCCTGGCAGCACATGGGCAGGAGCACTCCCAATGCCATGAGAGTCACAAATGTGAAAATATACATTCTGTAGTTGTTTCAAGTGAAGTTTATCCGTCGTCGATACGCGCGCTGTCGATGACAAATCGTAACTGAAATTCGCAATTCTAAATTGTCAGCTAGCTATTTCGGTGCTCGTCCGTCGTCCGTCGCTCAATAAAACACATTCAACTTGACACCGAAAACCGATAAACAGCAAACCATATTTATCTATGGCTGAAGGATAAACTTGAGATTATTTGATTGAAGAAACATGGGCCTGAGGTGAACGCGACCAATGCAAATAGCCAAACAACTAAACTGAGTTGATTAATATTAACACTACGGCCATACCTGCGCGTCATTTCCCAATTCATAGCAACCCATAGTTCGAGATAAGATAAAACTAAACGCAGTGAAGAACTGCGCAAACACCTTGGCGTCCATTACTAATATGAGAATGCTACAAAACTGTTTGACGGGATTAATGACAGGGATCAGGGATCGCAGAGTTATGGGTTGAATGACTTAGACCAAAAATGATGTGAATTTAAATCTCATTTTATCTTATATTTTAAACTGTCTCAGTTGTGTCATGTTGTGTAGAAATTTCAGCTTTCTAGGTCTTACCGTTCAGTGACGAAGTCAAGACAAAGAGTACTTAAATTTTGCAAGTATTAATATCTATAAAAATGTAATCCACTATGTATATTTAGAAATTGTTCAACAATTTTTTTTGTTTTTTATCTTTTGTATAAATTGCTCTTTAACAGCTCAGATTTTCCGTTTGTTTATGGTTGTTTTACATTTACATTTTTTTTTTTACAAACTTTTTCAACATAAAATATAATTGTAGATAACAGCTTAAAAAACTAGTTGAAGTTAGAGCTACGGCTGTGCAGAGCGGACGGCGGAGTTCCGAGCTCGATCTGTTGAAAAATATTAGGATTAGGTGTAAACAGCTGGAGCCTATGCAGCGGAGGATTAGAAAGGACAGTTGACAGGATTGGGCTGGTCTGGACTGGGTATTCAATCTGAGGACGAAGAAAAGTCAAGTCGAATTCATACAGATGCTAAAGAATTTGCAATTCTATTACCATCACTGCTGCCATCGGCTTCAAAATCGAAATTGTCGACATCCGAAATAATTTCAATGTCGTCATCATCATCATCGTCAGCATCATCCAAGTCGCTATCGTTATCGTCATCGCTGGTGGACTCAATATCAATAAAATTGTGATTGCGGTGGCTGCGTAACGGGAAACCCATGAAATTCGGACCAATTGAAAATGCTGTGGGTTTGAAAATTTCGGAATTATTACTGATATTCAAATTGTTGTTGACAATAGAAAATTTAAATTTACCATTTTCGGAGCCCGTGTCGGATCCCGTATCGGAGCCCTCCTCATTGGATTCGGGCACCTCCTCATCATCTTCCTGCAAGCATAGACATAATATTAAATTCAATATCATCCATCTGCCGCATGAGCGTTCTGAGATCGATGGGCGCACCGGCACCGCCCAGTGTACGTGCTCGCCGTCGCACACCAACAATTGAGCTGTTGGGAGCATGCTGGCGAGCCAGATTTAAATTGGCATGTAACGATGGCCTTAGCCGGCTCGGACGACGTGGCCGTGCCTCGTCAGCACCGACGCCACCTGCGACACCGACACCAACGCCGATACCAACACCAATGCCATCTGCATTAGCATCAGCATCGGCATCGGCATCGGCATTGGCGGCAAGCAAAGCAATGTTTGGCGCTGGCGTATGGGGGCGTGCCGCCGCCTCTTCGACGATGCGAATTAGCGCAGAATCACCGCTTGGTGCATTGACGGGCGGTGGCGGTTCCTCGGAAGCGCCGTTTCTAACGACGCCCTCATCGACGGCCAAGTCCTTAACCGCACGCACCTCTTCCGAGCGCTCGCTCTTTTTAACACCAACGGCATAAATCTTCACACACGTCTCCTGCTTCGAATCGTAGCCGCTATGATCCTCCACAACGGCAATCAGGCTACCATTGGCACTAACGCTCAGATCGTTAATGTTACGCTTCACATCAATGGTGGCAATGCTCGAATAGTCGTAGGCATCCAGTACATTAAAGCTGGTATCATAGGTAGTCGTCTCCACATCGTGGTCTCTATCAGCACCCAAACTGGCGCCATATATCACATGCATGGGCGAGAATGTGCAGTTCCTTTGATCAAGCACCGGCACAGTCTGTAAGAGATGAAACGTGCGCAGATCCCATACTTCCGTGTTGGCTATGATCTGTAGGGCAAACCAACAACAGGATTGATTACAAGACAAGACATTTGGATCAAAGGATGCACTCACCTCCAGACAGTTGGGATGAAACACACCCGATATGCACTGATTGAACTTATCAAACTTGTGTATCTCCTTGCCGGATCGCACATCCCACAGCACGCCATCTAAGCAAATGGAATTCAATGGAAATTAAATAAACAACAATTGGGTTAACTGCTAACTCACCTGACAAGAGCAGCTCGTCTGTGCGACAAAGTGTGGCACGGTTCTTGGTGTACTGATTGGGTATGGTGGGAGTAAACGTGGAGATCTTGGAGCCCGTATTGATGTCATACAGAACCGCACACTGCAGAAAGGTAAGAATATGCATATAGTGATTGAAGAAAACATCGTAGAATGCGTTCAACTTACATCGGCGTGTGTGCCGAGCAACCGATCCTGCGTCGTCTGGCTGAACTCGCAGTAGCCAACCTCGGGCAGACGCAATTTGGACTTGAACTCGTTGTCGGTGATGGACCAGAGAATGGTGGTACGCAAGCGCCATAGACTGGTGGTCAGCACCAGATCTCCGGCACGATTCGCTTGAATCGCATCCACGCCGTATGTGTGGCATATGGAGGCGCACTGTTCGACGCCATCGTTCATGTTGAACACCTTGCTTTCGCCCTGGTGTGTGCCAACGATAAGGTAATTGCCCACAACGTCACAGCATGTGAACTCCAGCTCATCGTAGTCCGCGGAACGTATTGTTCGCCAGGGTGCAAAGTGTGTATGAACATGACGGCGATCAAAGTGGGCGGTATTGAATCCCGCTTGGGTGCGAAAGTGTCTGGAGGTCAGATTGTAGTTGGAGCTGAGTAGACGACTGGGTCGTGGATCTGGACACTTGTGTGGCTCATAAAGATCAAACTGGGGGCATGTCGTCACCGGATTGTTGCACAGCGAGTGCTGATTCGTCAGATACTCGGTCACAATGCTGTTGAGGGTGACACGCTTGGGATACAACGGTGGCGAGTTGGACAATTCCTCGGGTAATCCCACGACACTGGACTCTGCGTTGCCCAAACTGATTTGCTTCTGCAGCGAACGATTAAGCGAGGATGTGGCACGTTCCGTCTTACGCAGCTTGATGGGCGTCTGTGCGCTGATGTGACTGAAATTGGGTACGCCTGGAGCAGCTGTCGCTGCGCTTGTGGATGAATTGAAGGCACTGCCACTGGTGCTGCAGTGTGGCGATGAATCTTCCGTCTGGCTGCGACCCTGGTCTCCGCTGGACATGATGGCCGCACTGACGTCCCGCATCCGACTTCGCAGTCGACTGCGCGTTATTGAGCTGTCTCCAGAGAAGCCCTTGTAGTCAAAGGGTGACTGATGAAAGTTGCGCGTCGTCGTCGTCTGCAAGGGTAATCCGACCTCGCGTTGCAGCATCTGGGCGGTTTGGCCCAGACCCTTGCTCTCCAGATGCTCAAAAATCAGCTGATACAATTGCTGTTCGTTGTATTGGATGCGCGTCTGGGCAATAACATTCGCCTTGTGCATGTTGGTCAACGAGGGATCCAGTGGATTGTTGAGTGGTTTCGTCTTGCCCGAAATGCGCTCGAGCAGCTCTAGGGCATACTTCTGGAAAAGGACATGCTCGGCCCGCTTCTCCTGCAATATGGGATCACGCATGAGAGCCTGCAGTTGTCCGCTGGCGAACAACGGAAGCTTGCCAACAATTTGACGCACACGATCGGATCGCGACAAGCCGGCCAAAGCTCGACAGGCCATGCCGCGTATGCAGTCGGCATCCGTGATGGGTCCCTTTGTTTGCATCAGAGACAACAGCACCACAATACCGTTGTTGGAACAGACAGATTCCCACACCTTCTCGATGAGCTCCTCAGCATATTTTTGATTCGCTTTGTTCTTCCTCGAGGAGTTGGTGAATTTCATGAGGCTTGTGCCGCTGTCTTTGCGAATAATTGGCGAGCAGACACAATGACAGAGCACGGCCAGTGCGGATTTCAACACCTCAGCGTCGGCTGTGATCTCGCCGGCAGCAGCACCCAGCACCGAACAGATTCCCGATGTCGTCGTCTTGTCCAGCATCTGTAGACGCTCGCATAGCACCAGATACACACGGGGTATCACACAGCACACGCTGAGCACATCCAGAGCTGATCGCACTGTCTCCGAACGTCCACTATTTACCCATTCATAGCTGAAGGCAATAATTCGCAGGAGCATCGTAATGCCACCCAGTTTCAGCAGCTGATCCACCGGCTCCCAGTGTGCACGCACTGACGTATGTTCTTGGAGCGTACGAATCTGTTCGTGCAACTGATCAAAGGTGAGCTTGGCTGCCACGGTAGGATGCTGGCTGAAATAGTGCGATGACGAGGAGGACGTAGCGTAGTGTTGGCATAGAAAGTTGTTGTACTTGTAGAAGAAATGCGCCTCCATATAACGCTTGAGGGCAACGCACACATGACGCACCATTTGGCGGGATGCGCACTCCACATCCTCGTTAATGTCCGATGCATTGTCGCTATCATTATGACTGGGATCCAGGATTTTTAGCACCGAAATCTGTCAGTTAAAAAGAGATGATTAAAAATTGTACTAAAAGACAGTATCAGTTATATAATCTGTGAGATTGACTGTGTTTTCTCAAGATATAACAGAGACATGCATACTAAAGATGATGTTAATATCTGGGACAAGCTTTGCTTTCAGATTTTGGACTTACAACGTTGTAGAGCTTGCGCAGACCATCCTGGGCATCAAATTCATCTAGTATGACCTTAAACTGAAAGCTCAAACTGAAGAACATGGTGGCATGGCATTTGGAAGAGTCATGACAGCGTCCAAGTATCCACAGCGCATAGCGCACCAGATTCGAAATCAACGGACGCGGCATGCTACAAATACGCTCCATGGCGTCCTCACAGTAGGCCAAATAGTAAATGGCTATTGATACGCCCGTCGTGGCTAGACTCGGCCGTGGAACGTTCAACAAAAGCTGTAGAAAATAAAAAATATGTTTAAAAATGTTTGAATATATAAAATATGTTTAAAAATATTTTATATTTATACAATTTCCTTGCAACTCACCTCCAGTCCACCCGTGGAAATGAATTCCAATGCAAATTTCTTGTGACAGAGCAAGGAGGCCAGATACTTGAGAACCTCGTAGGCCAGACATGTGTCTCGCCTGTCGAGATCCTCCAGGTGACCAAAGATAAGCATCATTACATTGTTTGCAAAGGCCATGCCCAGAAACTCCTGGTATTCGCCCAGACTGGTTAGGAAGCGCAAGATGAGCATCTGGCTGGTGTCCGCTGTGGGCGGATGCAGTGGTATATACATGCGCTTGTAATACCGCGACAAGGGAAACGCATCTCGGCTGTTCTCAAACAAAATGGACATGTTGGACGCACTGCCGCTGGCGCCGTTATGCTGCGGTGACTGTGGAGCAGAGGCAGCGCCACAAGCCATCCAGCTGAGCATTCCCTGGGAGAAACTACTGTCCGCAGAGTTATTGTGTGAGGCACTCGGCTCGGCAGTCGAGTTGTTCTTGCTCATACAACTGCAGGCAAGCAGCAAGTGTAAACGATTGATCATTTTGGGCACCAGACGCAAATTTTGATCACGGCAACTGATTGCAATGTCGCTAACCTCCATCGCAGCAGCCAGAAGACCTGTTGCATAGCTCTGCAACGGTTCAATGCTATCCTCTGCCCAGTTGTAAAGGCGATTAATGATGCCGTCTTCCTCCGCTGTCTGGAATACCGCCGTTGTCTCCAGGCCTGGCATTACCACGAGTATCAGACGACAGGCAATGATGTTCAACTCCAGTGAGCTGCGACTTACACTCTGGCGACTAAAGTAGTTCTCCCGCAGATATTCATTGAGCAGCTGAAAATAAAGATTTATCTTTTGTTTTAGTTAAATGTGCATCAAGTAAATATTAATTAATTTACCTTGCCCATGAACTGATCCTTGCGAAAGAGCAGCTTGAGCAATAGCCCATACTGACAACTGGGATCGGTTCTATAGGGATGCCTTAAGTCCAGTGGATCCGGATCCTTTCGCATGTAAGCATCCTTTTCGCGCTCAAATATCTCAGCCAGACTGCAAATGGATTTTTCAATTAACATATTTATTGAATGCTTTTAATTAGAGATCACAGAAATATACAGTTAGTCAAGTAATTATTTTTACAAAGAAAAACAGATTGACATATTTTTTTTTTATTTTTAATTCTAATTTAACCCATTGGATCTCATAATTCTTCTTCTCGTAACTTATTTTAGTAATTGTCAAAACAATTCTATGATGAACTGTATATTTTTCTGTCTCGCTTCCCCTGATTTATGTTAACCTTACCTTCTTAGCGTAGGCACTGGATCGTAGCCACTCTGTGTTTGCTCCTGTTCCCATTTATCAATGATTTGGGTCAGCTCTTTTTTCGTGGCCGAGCGTCTATCAGCGGCGGGATCATCCTCAGCATTGGCATTTTCAGCGTCGCCCGCGTCATCAGCATTGTCATCATCTTCATCCTCTGCGGCAGCGTCGCCGTCGGCGTCGCCGTTAGCCTCAGCATCACCTTCATCCTCAGCATCTACCTCACCCTCTACTTCGCCATCTGCCTCACCATCACCATCACCTTCACCCTCAGCATCTGCATCTTCGTAATTGTCGTCGCTTTGTGCGTCGGCATCTGCTTCGAGCTCTACATCGCCAGCGTTGTCCATTGCATCCGCGAGACTCTCGTCACTCTGGTAGGCAGCGGCAAACACAGCATTATCCAATTCTGTATCATTTAGGCTTGGCAATTCAACATCATCATCCTCCTCCTGCGCCGCAGCATTTCCATTGTCATTCGGATTCGACATACTCAAAGCGGCCCACGAGGCGAGCGTTTTACACTAGCTCGAAGCGGTGCGCGCCAATTTCTTGATTTCGATCAAACACGCACTCTAAAGCTTTGCTTTAATGTACAACTATTTCTGTTTATTTGTTTGCTATTTACTAGTTGTAATGTTAATTCCGTGCCGCTAAATCAACCAACCACGCGCTTCTCTTTTTTTTTTGGCGAACAACCGTCCGCACTAGAGACGAGCGACAATTGTTAAAAAATATATCGTAATGTGAACAGTCTGGCAACGCTGCCAACAAAAGCCGCTAATCGTCAGTCAATGTTGTCGATGCGTCGCGTCATTGTTTTGTTTTGACACCATATCATACATTATTAACCCACTGTATTAAATATTTAGAAACAAATTATGGGTTTCCTGTTTATACTCAGTTGGATCTCACTAGCCATACAGATCATCTTCATAACGCTGTCCATAGGTAGGTAGCCAGCATGAATTAATTGTGCTGGATTAACTAAATTTTATTGCTGTCACTTTTTTTTCAGTGGCCGGACTTTACTATTTGGCGGAACTGGCAGAGGAATACACAACGTCAACACGTCGATTTATTTTATTTATGATAAGCTTCACAATATTCGTGTATATATTGCTAATATTCTTTGAGGACTTCTCCTGGACCATTGTGCTGTGCGGTTTAACGGCGCAGGGATTTCATTTCAGCATTATGACAAATTTTCCATTCATCCGATTGCTGTCGGTGCCATTTATTGGCTCCCTGGTCATGCTGGTAGTTAATCATCTTCTGGCTTTTCAGTATTTCACTAGCGTCTACGTGCCCTTCACGCAGGTAAGTCCAAGATGTATATAAGGTGACGTTGAGCTGAGGTAGCTAAATCATTTTGACGTGCTCTCTCAGCTCTCAGAGAGAGAGAGAGAGAGACGCTGAAACGAGGACAACACTGTTGTAGACGTGACCTTATATAACTACATCTTGCGTGATCATAAATACAGAATTGTTAATTACATATATTATAATTCATATGTATTTTTTAAGGTGCTCGCATACTTTACAATCTGCATGTGGATGGTTCCCTTTGCGCTGTTCGTTTCGGTCAACGCCAATGACAACGTGCTGCCCACCACAGTCAGCAGTAATGAGCGTCGACTGGGCATCAATAATCCGGATGTGGTCAGCAATTATTTTTCGCGCAACAAGAAAATGGGACTTCTTTCGCTGTTCAACTACATTAAGGAGACACTGCTGCCGGGACGCAGCAAGAAATCATTTTAGACATTTAGCAATCATTTGGAACTGTTACTTTTAAAAAGGACAACGATCGTAAAGTTATTTATTTTTTAATAAGAACACATTTTGAAATGATGCTCGTTAGAAACTTATTTATTCTGCGCCTTGACAGAACCATCAGCCATGCCAAAGTAACACTTTGACGCCATGTTAACAAACAATCCCGTCTCCAAGACACCTGGTATCATGGTTATGGCTCGATTCACCTCGTCCCAGTTGTATTCGCGCTTGGCCAAAAACTTCCAGTCCAGTAAAAAGTTGCCATTGTCGGTGACAATTGGTCCAGCCTTCTTAAGGGCAATGCGCAGCAAAGCCTGTCCGCCAAAGAGCTCCTCAATCTTCAGCTTGACTGGCACATGGGCCATGGGTGCCACTTCAATGGGAATGCCATTGCACCACTGCTCGCCCAGACGCAGGGATTTCTTGGTATAGTCAGCAATAATAATGATGGTCTTGGCGCATGAGGCGACAATCTTTTCCTGCATTAGACAACCACCGCCGCCCTTGATGAGCACCATGTGGCTGTCGACCTCGTCGGCACCATCGATGTACACATCAATTTTGGGATTGCGATCCAAGTCGCCCAGTGTTAGATTGTGATCCAGAATCAGCTTACGCGCCTGGTACGATGATGGCACACAAATCATGTCCGCCAGAGCACCCTCCTTCCACACGCGCTCCGCCAGACGCTCCACGGCAAATACAATTGTCGATCCACTTCCTATTCCCACCACCTTCGTCTCTTCGGTCACCCACTGATCGACAGCCGCTTGTGCTGCCAGATTTTTGGCTTTGTCCAGTGCAATTTTATCGTCCATTTTGCAAAATGTGCGTCTTAAATTCGATGTTGATTGTGAGTTGATGGCTGATTTAATTCCAACTGGAATTGGAATCAAATGTCGCAAATGCGGTGTCAGGCAACCTCGGAACTGTAACAATGGCTTCAACATGTGCTTCTTTCTACAACTTCAATGTCACCCGGCAAGCAGCTTGGAAATAAGCACCAATGACACGAGTTGAAAATAAATTATTGAATTCTTGATTAGTGGATTTTAATTTTGTTCAGTGTGCTTACATACATACTATACAATGAAATATGATTAAAAGTTTGGTTTTTTAATGTCTTATGACTTTTTTTTATTTATAATAATAATTTGCCAGTCAATTTTTTTAATGCTCTTCTTTATTCAGCTAGTGCAATTGTTTATAAAATTCGATACTTCAATGACTCTGCGGCATAGCTGTAGTCGATACCATCTGTCGATAGTCACAGTCTAAAGTATCGAATGAAATCCGCGTTGCCACCTATTTGACAATAAAAAATCTGTTTGTTGGAGGGAAAATTTGAAATCAAATTAAGTGTTTTGCTTATTTTCTTTAAACTAAAGTTTTCCCCTCAATTTTCAACCGTGGGAGTTGATGCTGCAATATTTAATAATAAAAATATCGGCTGACTATTCCTGTGCAGCTTTGAAAATCCAAATAAGCACAATAATCATACACATATTACACAAATAAAAGAGTTATTTACATATACATAGATACAGAGATTAAACTTTATTTGGCCTTTATATGGCAAGTTCTTTGATTAAAAAATTGGCATCTTCTTAATTTCTTAAAATTTTTTTTGGATCAGATATGATATTGATTTTGACAAATTTTACGGTTTATTGTGAATGTGATTTTAAATGCACTTAAGGGGAATAATTGGATTTTACTAGCTTCTCCCAAAAATTGTAGTACGTAACGACCTTTGGAGCAAAGAAGCCACCAAAACCTTTTCGACCTTTGTGGTAGATGCCCAGACCGGACAGCGGAACAGCGGGATTGGGAACAACGTCCTGTATATCGATAAAGGGCACGGTGCTCTGTGCAGCATCCTTGTCCACGCTGGAGCTAACAAATTCCATATACTGGTTATCCTTGGACAAGGGCAGAGAACTAAGCGACGATTTCGTGGACACTTGAGGATCGCATAGAATTAGTTTCTGGCGAGGCTTATCATTATGTTCGGTTGTCTTATCATTGCCCAGCCAGAAACTATTGACCTCCGGACGAATTAGGCGACCTGTGGTAAAGTTAAACGAGCTAAATCGCACCTCCATATTGAGATGTTTGTCCACGACACGAAAACGGGCGCCAGTGACCACAAGCGTGTCGTTCTCCACAGAGATCTCGTCCAGATCCAGTGAGCGACTGTCGTAGGTGAGCTTATGATAGTCGTATCCATTGCGTATGTCCACGTGACTCACATCGTACGATTCCAAGGGAATCCATGCCAGAGTCGATTGATTGATCAATCCACCTGGCAACAGTTTTCCCTGTTGCAGCTGCAGATGAAAGACACGTTGATGCTTAACGAACCGTGCTCCAGTGACAATCATGTCATCTTTATAGTCCGAAATGGTATCGCGCAAATTGAAGTAGCGATCAGACTGCGGACCATCCTCATCGCAGAGACAGAGACAGTAGTTGCAACGCCAGAAGAGCCAACGTGACCAGGACTCCGCCCGATTTCCGCCAGTTGGACAAGCATTTTCCTGTTTCACAGCTTGGAATATTGAATAAAATGGTAGGGAAATAAAAATAAGGAAATATTTAAATAGTATTAGCAGCACTGTCGAGCTTACCGCAATCCTTGCCGAGCACACGACCATTGTCGTACTCAATGTAATCGTAACGCCTCAAATTGTTGGTCGTCGTATTATTGGACTGGCAGACAGTCATGTCAGAGTCAATGAAGCGACAGCTGTGTAGACGACCCAAGCATTTGGGCTGCTTATTGCAGAGCTCGTTCTCCAGACAACGCTCGGTGCGCACATCAACGTAATCCTCGCAAGAATCGAAGCACTTTGCCTCTGGATTCAGATTGGCCTCGTTCTCCACATAACCCTGCAGCAGGCGAGTAACTTCATCGTAGGTCTCACCCAACTGGGACTGCCAGTTCTTGGGATCACATCGCCAGTAGACGCGTCCAATCCGAGTCATAATATCGCTTAGTACTTTCATGGAGTGCTCAATGCGTTGATGATAGTTCTTGTGCATTAGGGCCATCTCCATTGTGAAGTTCCCGTTGCCTGAGTCACGCAGTGTCATCCACGAGAACTCCATCATGGTGTAGGCCTTGATCTCGGTCAGCGTCATCTTCGTGTACAGATCATAGGCAAACTGTTGTGGCGATGAACGTGCCGAACAAATCTGATCCTCATCGGATTCATATTTAACCACCAGCTGGGCGAATAACGAGTTGTTACCATTATCCTCGGACTCGCCAAAAATGGTGTCGTGCAGAACTTCGACTAAATATGTCAAGGAATTGGAGCCCGGCTTTACACACCATTCGGCAAATCCGATTAATGTATAGTTCTCGAGTTTCTCCTTGGATCTCTGATATTCAATCATATCTCTGTAGCGTTTCTTAATCATTTTCGTCATATCGCTGACTTCGCTCATCTTGTGCGAAAGCAAAGATTCAGCATGAAAATCCCGTTTTAACGTCTCAATTGTCAATTTAAAATATTCGGTTTGCAATTCCTCCGCATGCTGAATTTGATCACTGATCTGCCCCAACTCATTCATTATTTCACTTGACCCGTCGTCCAGCATAAAGGGTACTTTTTGGTGGTCTATGGGTCTCCTATCAATCATCTGCCAAACTGTCCAAACGCCATTGCTCACCTCATGGATAAGTTTTATTATGTTCAGAGCATCATCTACAATGGGCAGGGCTCCAATTGGCTCAAGTGACATCAGTGTCGATATTAAAAATATCAGCTGCATTGCAGCTTTAAATTTGAGACGCATAATTCGATTTATTTACCTAAGAAGCAACAAATAAACAGCTGTAGTCGACATTTTTATACTTATTCAGCGAGATCCATTTCAAGTGCATACATAACATATGTATGCACAGTTCGTCATGTAATTGTTTTGACAAGCAAATGAAAATATACTCATCTTTGTCTTTTATTTAAAAAAATTTGATTTTATTAAAATTTTTTGAATTTGTAATCAAATAAAATGACAATAAATGTGTACATTTTTTATTTTCTTTGTCAAAACAATTACATGACTAGCTGTATGTATTTCATATGTACATGCATATTTACTGTTTAGTTCACGAACATGACTCTTAAAAATCACGATACTAACGCATTTTAAGTACTTACTCAAATTCGATCCTTGAGCTGATAAAATTCAATGGAACTTGACGAAATGTTTACACTAATTACTTCGCTCACAAAATAAACTCCGCTTCCTTGTGATGCGTGCGACGTCCGTTGCGTTTGCCTGCCTTTTCCACAATGACTCCGGCAAAGAAACTAAGAGAATTAATTTTATGTATACATGTGTGTGTGTGTGTGTGTGTGTATTATGCATCTGCAAAAGTATTGGCGGCCGATATTCTAGAGATGAGCAAGTGATTTTAGCTCTCTGTGATTTAATGTTCAAAGATTAAATCTAATTAACTTACATTAAAATTATTATTATCATTAGGTTTATATTTATATTGAATTTATTTTAAAATGTAAAATATTTTTGGTAAATTAAATACCATTACTACATATGTAAGCTGACTTGAACGAATATACATATATTGTGAGCTGTGTATGTCACGTGATCATCTCTAATTCGGTGCGCTGCCAATAGTGCGTAAACAGAAAAATACATGCGACACAGCATTCATCATATTGAATTTTAACACATGTTGCAACCACGGTTAAAGTCCGGAAAATAATATATATATATATACATATATAGTATATGTATGTATATAAAGTGAATGTATGTATGAAGTTGTGTTCCTACTAAACGAATGCCAGTTGACGGAAATGCGCCAAATGTGCAAAATCCAGGACTGTTGTTGTTCTGTATGTATGCGGTACAATGAAGCGCATAAAATTTTAACCAACAACAAAAGCAGCACTGGCAGTAACAACAACAAAAATAACGAAAGGCAACAGGAACCACAATAGTACAAAAGTCGTTTAAAGTTAAACGCTTGCCTTGATAATGATAAGAAATGGTTTCGAAACCATTAAAAACATTTCTTACTGACTTAGGTTACGGATGGTGGATGGGCAAAAGGGTGATGACTGTGCCACGCAGCTGACCAAAAGGAAAAATAAAAAGGGGAATCCCACTGAAAGGCCGACCACTCTCTCTCTCTGCTCTGTTCTCTCTCTCTCTCTCTCTCTCTGAAGTTGTTGGAATATTCCGCTCACAGACGGAAGTGCTTGGGATTATTTCAGAATAGAATTTGAAGAAATTTAATACTTTTAGTGCACAAAGCGAAAATTGTTGAATGGAATTGCGATAAAGCTGAAAAGCAAAGCACAATCACAAAGGTGATTGCAGTTTTTCCCTTGCTAAATGGAATGCATACTGAATGCCAAGCCAAAACAGACGAACAGAGAGAGAAAAAGAGAGAGCGAAAAATAGAAAAACTTGTAAATAACATTCGTAGGATGTCTGGAAATTCCAAAAGATTTGTGTTAATGGATTTGACTTTTAAAGAAATGAGTTACAAGTGCAACACAGCATCTTAAATATTGTAAATATAAATAAATATTATAAATATTTGGCATTTGTTGCATGCAACAGACGCAGTTACAGATTGATTCATTTGGGAATTACTCTCTAAATATTAATAATTTAAAGGGTACATGTTTTTTAAACTTCTTCAATAATGTTTAATTTTGTTAAAAAAATGTTACCCTCAAGATACTGGATAGTCAAAAAAATAATAGAGTTAAATCACTTGATAATTATTTCCGCGATTTTTCGGTGTATTTTTGCATGACTAGTTGGTTAGATCATAGACCCTATAAGGTGTATCTATCTTTAATTATAAATACTCTTATCTAAATTTCAGGGTATCTTAAATCTGTGTGTTTCTTAGTTGAAGAGTCTCAATCCGTGTATAGCATGATTTTATTACATCGTTCCTTTATACATTTTTACAGTATTTCTCTTCATTTTCTGCTATATCGACTATAAAATACCCTTGCTAAAAAAGCTTTGTTTTTTGCGCAATTGAAATGAATATGCCACAGTGAAACTTGTAATAGTCATTTATTTTTTAAATGGTATTACAATGGATGCCAATGCAAATAGCAATTAAGTGAAACAAAAGCAACGCATACAAACATTCATATATGCATGTACATACATATGTATGTATGTGTATGTATGTAGTCATATGCACACTCATGCTGACGGCAGAGAAAAAAGCAGCAAATACAAATTGTTAATTAAAGGAATGGATTGTTTAATGTGCCCCTCGTGGATCACATGCTCCAACACCTGTGCGACTCTCAATAGACCAGCTCCAGTTCCGACCCTCGCTCAATTACACGCACTAAAAAAAGAAAGGGAAAAATAAGTGGAAAAGGGCAGCAGCAATTGCAAATGGAGACCCGCGACCCAGATGCAATGTTAGCCGCCATCTGATGGCGTTTTCCATTATGGCATTAGGCGAGGAGGAGAGAGGTGTAAGGAGATTGCAGGCAGGGCACAACTCATTTTTTTGTGCAGCATCGAACGAGAATTATGATGGCATCTCCATCGCTAGGCTGATGATGACAATGTCAGGCTTTGGTCGCGGGGTGTCCGGGCATCCTGGTGTCCTTTTTGGCTTGGCTCAGCTTTGAACGACTTTCTTGTCCCCCAATGGGGCACAATTTATAATTTGATTAGCACATCGCTGACTGCACATCGCAAAAGAGCGGAAGAGCAAAGGGAAGCAAAATGAAGGCGTTCAAAAGTTAACGGAAGTGCAACTGAGTGCATTCAGGCTACGAAACTGCAGTCAGTCCATTCGAAAACCTTATCTCATCTACCTATTGAACATGCAAATGGCGAAATGATAAGGGAGGGGGAATCACACTTCGTTAACTGCCTATGCCAGCGCCGACATTGACAAATGATGATGAAGTGAGCCCCCTTCAAAGAAAAGAGGAAAAAAAGACCAGAAATTTGGTGCCTACCAAAGTTTATCTGAAGCTTTCAATTAATATTACAAGCGGTGTTTTTATTGGACCAAGCCGCAGCACAAAAACAAAGGCTTTTTGAGCCATGGCCATGATAATCAGTTTGTATTTGTTATTCACCATTGTCTCTCTCAAAAAACAAACTGCATGGCCAAAATAAAAGCAGACAGCAGACAAAAACAAGGCTCGTTTCTCTCAAAGGATTTTTGCGGCACAAGAAACGCCCCATTGAAATTTCTCATTCATTCATTAAACAATGAACAGCAAATGCTGAAAGGGGCGTGGCACTTTTTTGGGACAACAAAATAGATTAATGGTCGCTAAGAAAGCTCAAAGCTGACTAAATCAATTTATTACACTGACTGCAGACAGTTAGTTGACCGCACAAAATAAATATTTGCGTATTCTTTAAAAATGAATGTACAAGTTAAGATTAAAATAAGTTTTATTCTTGCATAAGTTAAATATTTAGCAAAGACATCATTTTTGAGAAACTTTTGATCATCTTAAGCAACAGTGCCTCAAAAATGTTGCCTGGCTAATTACCACAATTTAATTTAGATACTTTCGTATCTTATCTTCTAAACTTTTTGTACATATGCTGCAACCTTTTAAACTCCATTTGTTGCTGGGCAAATTCGCTTTCCAGCAGCGCTCGCATGCATTCCTGACGTTTTCGAATTATCAACGCCTGTCCCGTCATCATTTCAAAGGCCATCGGCTTCAGCAGACAGTGGACCATGGAGCCACCGCTGGCCACCTTCGTGTAGTCGCGTTTGGCGACCAATGTGAGCCTGAGGAGGATGTAAGTACGACTTGCTTTAAATTTTTGAATTAGAAAACAAAATATTTACTTTCATTTCACATTCAGTGAGAACTTTACTAAAAATCAAAAATAATTAATCCCAATCTTAAGTAAGATTCTTTAAAAAATGCAAAATCTGTATTCAAAAAATATTACTTCAAAATATTTACAAGAAATTTAAGCAATTGAGATAATTATTTCTACTGTTTAAAATTGAGCCAAAAAATTCGAAGAAGGTTTGCAAATTTGGGGAAAATTACTTACAAATCTGCCGGCATTTTAAAGTGTCAATTGTAAAAAGAGCAAAAAACGCAAGAAACAAAAACAACAAAGAAACAATAAACAATCAACTTATTAAATCATTAGAAAGTTTTAAATTAAACAGAGAAATACAAATGGTATGTGCTCAAAATCAAAATAATTTCCCCCGCCAACTGTTCTCAATATTACCGAGTGTTTAAATAATGTTTAAATACGGAACTTGACATTTATTTAATACACTCACGTGGTACGGTCGGAAGGAAGTCGTCTGATGTGGAGTAGAATTCGCACTTAACAGCTTTTGTCAACCCGTAGAGGGTCGGAATACTGGGAAATCTCATTTTGCTGGCCTACGTCCGGTTACATGCGCTTCAATTTAATCATTTGTGGGCATTTAAGTGCAAACACTCGCTTGGCAATCAACCCAATTGGATGCTTGGAATTAGATAACTGCAGCTCTAAAAAACTACAAAGAGTTTTCATTAAGCAGTCTATTACGACCAAACTGGCTAAGGGACTCAACTGGACTGGATAAATGGTGAGGTATAATAGTAAAGTTGAAATTGGCAAACAACGAAAAGCCAACACAAATCGTTGTTCGCCAATGGATGCACACAAAAGTCATGTGCAAGCAAAGTGGGGAGTGGGGAGTGTGCAAGGAGGTGAGGGGTACACTCAGGTGTGTAATTGCTATTCGACTTGGTCAAGTGTAACAATGTAAAGACGCCAATGCAGAGAACAGGAACAGCGGAATAGCGACAGCAAAGGCACTGAAAACACTTTAGAGCGAGCTCGACTGTGAAATACCCGGTACATGTAACTTTTTCCTTGACTTTGTGCAGTAGTACACTCAAATAAATTAAGTTAAAAATATTAAAAAATAAATAATGATATATTTTATAAGCTGAAACAACAGACAAACAAGATGTACTTTAATTATTTTAATATCCCTTTTAGATTTTATACTAGATGCATTACCTTTTTGAAGGTGCTGGTTGCAATAAGCTGTTAGCTACCGTAGGTATTTCTTGAAGTTAATGCTTGTAGTTACTGTAAATACTTTAACCGGTTACACACATTACCACTGAGTTAATACGCTCTTGAAGTCTTTGGGTACCGAGCACAAAAACACATATACACACATATGCTGCTGTAGTTGTCACCTACATATACAAGAGCATAGCTCCGACGATGGAATCAATTGGATCTATGAACGAACTTATGCAGCCAACAACAACAACTGAAACTTGGCTTGTCGGCCGCCCGTGGAAGAAAATCAAATTGCAAATTGCAAGCAAGTGTCACGTGCATGGACACATTTTTGGGGCCGTTGCCAGAACCGATGCCGATGCCAATGTCGCTACCAATGTCGTTGGCTTTAGTATCCGTAATGTCGTGACATTTGGGCGCGCTTTGGCCTCACAAGAGTTAAGGTTATTGCAATCGCCGCCAAGGCAATCAATGTCGGAGACATGAACTCCCAAAGTGCATGAGTTATACTCGCACACACATAATCACACACACACACACACATGCAGACATTGAAACAACACACGCACCTGTGCTCCATGCTGCACTTTTCGCTCCATTCCGGGTTGGCAACCATTCATTATGTTGACCACGCTGTCACATTTGCTACGTGACATTTTGCTAACTGCCCGAAAAGAGAGAGCCAAAGTATTGTCAACTGCAAATGCAGTCTCCTCCTCCTTCCCTTTCCATTTCCCGCTCTCTCATATTTCCACTTGCATTTCGTCAGGAGAAGTCGAGCAAGTATGAAAACTTTTTTAGAGCTGCTTACGTTCGAGAACTGCATCAAGTGCGATCCGAGTTTCATGTGATTTGTGGGTTAGGAACAGTGGAATGGAACACAATAGCGCAGATACATTGGAATGCAACATAATAAATCATGTTTATACAAATGTAGATATTCGTTTTTATTATTTTTAATTATATTATTATATGTAAATTAAATATGAAATTCAAAAGTCAAGAAACATGTCTTATTTTCCATTTTTTTTTAACTGTTTTTCAATAAAGTTTTTTTCAATAATTTTTTTAAAAAATCCAAAAATAAAAAATATTATAATTGTTTGGTAACCGCTTTTGGGTCTGTTCAGTGGTATTTTTGTGACTTTTTCGCATCTCCATGGTTTCAATTTATGGGTATCTCTAGTCCCTTTGGAAACGTGAGGCTTCATTCCAATTGGCTTTGTCATTGATGGGCGTTAATCGGAGGCCAACGACCACGAGCATCCGTTGTAGAAGCTCCGACTGTTGGGTACCGTATGATGTAGGAGACTCTCAGCGAGTTCATGTGATACTTATATGAAATATCAGTTTGTTGTTTTGGCAAATTCGGTCAGTCATATGGCCAATAAAATATACAAAGTTATGGCAATGTTTCTCCGGGGGATTGCATTGCAGACCTGGCCTGGCCTGGTTGTATCTAGCTGGCTAGTTGCCTTTTGAGCTGTAGGTGGATTTGTATCCAGATTGCAGCAGAGTGAGCTTCAAATTACAAGTAAATAAAGCGTTCAACAACGCCCCATCCAGCAACTTGAACATAGAGTTGAGTTATGAACGTGATGGGAACAGGAACAGGAAGCGCAGCGAATCGAAGCCAGAGGCAACAAACTCAACTCAACTCGGTCCAGCTCGTCGGGAAGGTAAAGTAAATGTGCAAACATTTATTTATGTGCCAGCCATGGAGCACTTTAAAGCACTTCAATTGGCCTGATTCACACGGCAAGGTGGCGAGGAGTGTTCGCTTTCCTAACCCAAACAAATGCTCCTCGAGTGGATGTCGGACAACGCTTACAAATGACACTGTAGTCGAGCCTCTCTGCAGATGCCACTTTCAATGTGTATTCCCTGCGTCTGTCTCCCTGTCTCCCTGTCTGTCCGGCAGGTAGTTTTGCCAATTCAAATTTCGCATTTGTCGGGAATTTTGCAATTGCATTTTTGCCTCAGCCTTAACTCGGACAAAACCGTAGCATTAATATGCCAGACTGTGGCCCATGTGGTGAATCCCAGCCAGCCTTCATCCAGCTGCTCCTGCTCCTCCTTTTGCAGAGTAATCGAAAATGGAATTAAATGTTTTGCAAACACTTGGACGACGAGAGCAACAAACAGGAGCACTACTGTCAGGATATAAATTAAATTTTATTGCCAACTTTGGTCCGTTTGCGCTGTAAATTGTGATGGATCTGCGCCATTTGGCCCGTATAGTTTTTAACGCACATCCATGAATTTATATACAAATGTACATACATATGCTTACATATAGATTAGTGTGCACACTGATGAATAACAATTACCCCATGAAGTGAGTGCAGTCTATAAAAAAATAACCCATATTTACTTAATTTCTTCTTGCCTCATCGAGTTCAATTTAATTTGTAACTAACACTACGATATGGTTAAGAAATACAATTATTGATCAATTGGAATTATGTTTCAGGTCTCTATAGTTCTACAGAATTATTTCCCCTTGGTGCACAGTGACTTTTCAGTTTTAATGAGCTCTTGAGAGTTTCTCATTTGTCGCTGTAGCTTAAATTAACAAAAATGTATTACTACAAAGAAAAACAGAATGTGAGGAAAGGGAAAAGTAGCTAGAAAAGGACACCATATTGCGAGCCTTCCGTGGAAATGTGCTGAAAGACTAAGAAGACACATGAACATTTGAAATGTCTGTTGTCGGTGTGAAGAAACAGCAGCAAATAAAATGTCGCCACTAAGTAGTGTTTTCTTTTTGTAAATGTTGTCCTATTCTTTTCTTTACCTTATACCCTGTAATCACAGAGTGAGCTCGAAGGGAAATACTAGTGCTGTAACATTAAATATAATATAATAAAATATTGTAAATCTAGCTCTGGAACTAGCTTTCTGATATCCCCAGACAGATAATTTATGTACCTTCTAAATTAAATAATATTTACTTCTTTGTGTAACATCCCTTTATAGGGTATCTCCTTAGTCGAGCAGCGTTGCTTGCTAGTAACTAACTGTATTGGAGGGCACGACTTGTTGTTGCAGTTGGCGTTAAAAAAGCGGAAAATCGCAGAACATTTTTGCTTTTTAATTAAGCCCTCCATTTTTTATATGCCTTTCGAAAGCGACACTGCGTGATTCCGTGCGAGAAGTGAGAGAATAGTTTATTTTCCACCAGAGCCCTCAGGCAAAAGTGCAAAGTGCAGAATGGCAAAAAATAAAGTGCGTGAAAAAGAGGCACACACAGAGAGAGAGAGAGAGAGATAGAGGGGAAAAATACAACTGTTAACTGTGGCCTTGTTGGCCAAATGAGACTGTAAAGAGAGTGCCGAAACTTTTGAAAGGGCCTAATTGAAGGGCAAATGAATGAACGAGTATGCCAACCTCCAAGTAGGATTGAGCTACTTAAAATTATTGTTATAATTTGTTGCGAATTTATTGAATTTTTGATTAATATTTAAATTTATATTCTTATATTTTAATTTGAATACTTGTGTTTCAATTCAACGGAGAGCCTGTGGAACAACAAGCCAAGCATTGACATATGCAAGGGTCGTTCACTCACAACGTTGTATGTTTGAAATTCCTGTGGACACGATCGAATTTTGTCATTCGAGCCCGATTAATATATATACCACAGGTACGACACAACAAATTTTAAAACAAAATCAAACGGATTAAATATGAGCTTTTATATTTAATGGCAGCCGCTTTTAGTATGAAAATAAAATGTGAAATTTTTTGGAAAATTTAAAATTCTTGTAAATGGCGCAACTTTAGATGTAAATCCAATAAAATGTGTTAATAATGTAAAAAATCGCATAAGATTTGATAAAATTATGACACTGCAAAATTAAAAAAAAAGTTAAAATTTCCAAAAAAAAAAAACAATATATCGAGTGCCAAAACTGATATAATTTCCAAGCGGAATGTCATTTTGACTGTGGTTTTTTCAGCATTCAAATTTTAATTATTTTGGTAAATGATTCTTCGCCTCAAGAAATCGAGTTTGATGCAATGGCCCCCACCTTGTTTTTCGGGAATACAAAATGTTTAATCTGAAGACTTAACATAAATTCCCACTCGAGGATCAATGAATTTGTAGTACTAAAGGCGATTCTTGGTAAGTACTATACTCATTATGGCCAAGCAGCTTAGCTAAGTAGAGGACTTAGTGATAGCATCGGCTTAAGTAAATACAATTTCTGGTATACTCAGTGCAAGTTGGACAAGTCCGATATATTTGAGGTGAGTCTAAGCTACAGGTGGAATTGATCGTGTTGTCTTGAAACGCTGAAGAAACTCACCCACAAAAGGTGATGGTTACTTAAAACGCTGCTCAGTTGGTTTGGGAGTTGACTGGAAGCCAGACGTGCCATTTGGCAGCACTGAGAGCATCTGGAATACCTGCTTAGTAGCGGCAATTTGGATGTGCGACACGAAAGCTGAAGCGGCACGTACTTGACTGCGAGGGAGATTGAATAATTGACAAAGCAGATAAGAGTTGAGTTGGTGAGTTGAAGTTAAACGGGTTTAAGAATCTCAATGACACGATATTCCAACGTCACGGGACTATAGTTGACCAGTTTGAATCGAAACACTTTGTAGAAGTCGACAAGCCAATCCGGAGAATCCGACGACTCGGTTAGTTCCCTTCGCAGTGTCAATAGAAATTCACTCAGCACAATTCGCTGTTGTATGGCCAAGTTCTGGTCAGGAATCCGAGATTGTTCCAGCACTTGCCTCGTCAGCTGCAACATTTCCTGCTGCTCATCGAATGTGGCAAAGTCGCGCATGTTGCGGAGTCCCACAAAAGCCAAGTTAACATAGACATAGGTCCGACCATCCTCACAGAGCATTCTCACGGACTTGGGCGACACTTGGCACAGATGTTGACTCTCGAAGCGCAAGAGTTTCGAGTAGTGGATGTTCCTTTGACTCCGGCAAAGATTGTAAATGGCACAGGCTCCCTGATCGGTGCAACAGCTGTGGAGACGATTCCAATCCGCTTGACGCACTGCCTTGATTATCGAGGTGGCTGCCTGACGAGCTCCAAACAGAAAGTCAAATTCATCAAAGTCCGGGGCGAGTAGACGACGCAGCTTCCACATGCAATACCGGGAGCGAACTCCACTGAGCCACTGCAGCAAAGTCACTCGGAATCCCCGTCGACGTGGTCCCTGGTAGCTCAGCTCTCGTTGCTGCATCAACGACGTGTCCGGACATCTTATTAAACAGTAGAATTTTCTTGGACTTGAACCGGAAAGATGCGAGCACATGAACTTGATAAACATTTTCTTTTTAACATACTAAAATTAGCTTACTAGAACCGAAAATTTTACTTAAATAGAATCACTGCTTTTTACTTAAATAGAATCCCAACTCCAGTTCAGCATGCAGTTAACTCGATTGTTTCTACTGCTCCTGATGACAGCTGGTGTGCTGTCCATCTATGATCCGTATCGCTTGCCAGATCTCTTCAAGCCGGAGCACTATGATTTACGCATACTAACCCATCTGAATGGACCTGATCAGCTGCGTTTTGAGGGACAGGTGAAGATCCATTTCCAAGTGCTCGATCAGACGAGGAATATTACGTTGCATGCCAAGAATCTAACCATAGATCGTAGCGAAGTAACTTTAAATTCTCAAAGTGGCAGCAATTGCATTGTGAACGCGGAATTCAACGAGGATAAGGAGTTCTATGTACTTCATTTGTGTGAGGATCTTCAGCAGACTGAACTTTACGAGCTGATTGTTCCCTTCAAGGCACCTTTGAATAGTAATGAAACGGGTTACTATTGGAGCTCTTTTCAAGATTCCCTAACAAATCAAACACAGTAAGTACACAGGCAAACAAAATCCGGGACTCCGGAATAAAACTAATGCGATGTCAGAAGCTCGGTAATCCCGAATATTCTTAAGCCAAGTACAAAATACTTATTTTAAGCCAGTTTTTGAAATCCTTCTCCGTTAATATTTTGAGTATCCGGGCTCAATAAGAACTTTTCTTTAAAATCAAATGTTTTAGGCTTATTTTTTGACAATTTTTATACTCATTGATTGTAATTTTAGCCCATATCATATCCTGATTACATGCGAAAATCAAGAATCTTGAAAAGATTTTTTTTCTGTGTACTCTATAACCTTTAATTTTAATTTGTACTTATATTTTTTAATTTTTTTTCCAGTTACTTGGCCGTAACACAGTTCTCACCGACTTTTGCTAGATTAGCGTTTCCCTGCTTCGATGAGCCCCATTTAAAAGCCACCTTCAGGGTCACCCTGGGATATCACAGGAACTACACGGGTTTTAGCAATACGGCAATTGCCAAATGTGAAGAGCAGTAAGTGATCCTAACTGATCTTATAATAATGAGGGCGATCTTAACTCATTTCTCATTACAGCGATACCCTTAATAATTATATTTGGTGCGAGCACGAACCAATTTTCCGAACATCGACCTATCTCGTTGCCTACGCAGTGCATAATTTAACCAGAGTTGCCACCCAGTCAAAAGACACTGTTGCTAATGTTACTTTTAGCAGCTGGATGCAACCAAAAGTGGTTAATGAAGGACAATTTCTTAGTAACTTGGCACCCAAAGTGCTAAGCTACTTGGAAGAGTTGATGGATTTTAGTTATCCCTTGCGAAAGGTGGATCAGTTGGCGGTGCCAACACATAAATTTTCAGCGATGGAAAATTGGGGTCTGATTACATTCAAGGAGAGCAAATTTGTGCACAACGACAGCGAGGAGATGCAGGAGAGTAAGGAGAGCAAGTCATCCACAATGGCACATGAATATGCACATCAATGGTTTGGCAACTTGGTGACCATGAACTGGTGGAATGATCTTTGGCTGAAAGAGGGACCCTCCACATATTTCGGCTACTTGACTTTGGATGCTCTAATGCCCGATTGGGGCACTGGAGAGCGTTACTTTGCCAATGATTTGGCCATGTTCTTTCGCCAGGATGCCATCAACTCAACGATTCCCATATCACGCGATGTTCAGGGCTCTGAAAGTATTTTGAAACAGTTTTCCGAGTACGTTTATAAGAAGGGATCTCTTACAGTGCGCATGCTTCACAAACTATTGGGAGATGATGCTTTCTATTCGGGCATTCGCAGCTATGTGAGGACACATGCCTATGATAGTGTTGTCCAGTCTGATCTCTGGCAGGCAATGCAGGAGGCTGTGAATTCGACTGAAGAGATTCGTGTATCCACTGTCATGGACTCCTGGACACTCCAAGCGGGTTATCCCATTGTAAGCGTGAATCGGAATTATACAACAGCTAGTGTCCGAGTTAATCAGACTCGTTTCTGGCTTGCGGATGTGGAAGATCAGCCGGAAAGTTGTTGGTGGATTCCGCTCACTTTTGTTACCCAGCAGCAGGCAGACTTTAACAAAACCCAAGCACAGTTTTGGCTCAAGTGTCCCAGCACTGACCAAACTCTAGACTTGCTCAACAAACCATCTGCCGACGAATGGATCATATTGAATCCTCAAGTAACTTCCATTTATCGTGTTAACTACGATGATCACAACTGGCGTTTGATAATTCACACACTGAACTCAACTGAGGACTTTGGGGGCATCCATGAGCTGAATCGAGCTCAGTTGATGGACGATCTCATGGCACTGACCTGGAAAAACATGCAGAGCTACGAGCTGGCATTCAGTTTACTGGAATATCTGCCACGTGAACATCATTATGTGCCCTGGAGAAGAATCCTTCAGGTGCTCAACAGACACGGTGATCTGCTGCGTGATAGGAATGCGCAAATTTTTAAGGTAAGTTGAGAGAATAACCAAGATTGCCATTAATCTTAATTTAAGTATATTTTGAACTAGAAACACTTACTTTTGGGATTAATTCAAGTTTTTTACAGTCCTAAATCGTACCAAAGGAATCTGAGAAAAATCATATTTTAAGATGTTTGGGATTGCCAAAAGCAAAGTTGAAATGAGACTCTTGTAGTCAGTTTTTAAAAATTCCAAACTTGGTTAAATTACACGAAAATTTTGATTTTTTTCAAGTGTATGATTTATCCATTCATTCCAGGTCTTTATGATGAAACTTGTCGGTCCACTTTATGAACGCTGCCCCAGATTGGAGTCCTTGCAGACGGGCACTACTTCAATCCAGGAGATAGCCCAATGTCGCTTGGCCTATGCCGAGGCGTGTCGTTATGGCCTGAAGAACTGCATCGACCAGGTGTTGGGATTTACCCTGGAGAATGATACAGATCAAGTGCCCGTGAACTTTCGTGATATTGTCTACTGCACGAGCATTGAATTCGGCAATGAGATGCAGTTCCAGTTGATGATGCAACGTTTCCAGAACACGACCATTGAGTCCAGGCAAAGTGCCTGGGCAACTGGACTTGGCTGCAGTCGCAACTTCACACAACTGCAACGGTTTCTGGACTATCTGCTGCAGTCCACAGATGCAGCCACAAGTAATTATTATGTTGAGGCAGTGACATCGGCAGTGCGCCGCAAATATGTTGCACTGGAGACAACTGAACACATCTTGCAGCATGCCACAATTCTCCAGTAAGTCTCAAGACTTGATTTGGTTAGAATCAAACTAATCGTATAATTTATCTTGCAGTGACAAACTGAACGCTAAACATATTAAGAGCTTGATTTTACTTTTGACCGAGAATGACACGATCTTCGATATGGATGAAGAGCTGCAGAAATTGAAGAGTCTCAAGAAGTTTGAAGAAGCTCGGAAAATGGCGCTCGAAATGCGGAACGTTAATCGAAATTGGTTGAGAAAACGTTCCCCAGAATTTATAAGAGTTTTAACGAAATATATTTAAATTAGTGATGTAATTTAATATAAATATTCAAAAATTATAACTCATATTTACAGATTATAGTCGTATAATAAAAGACATTACAAAATTGGGGCTTTTTCAGTGTTGATTCTCTGCATAAATGGGAGTTAACTAATCTAAGAGAACTTTGCCTCGAGTTGAAGTGTGATGACATCTCATGTTCAACATCTTTGGTATTAATTAAGCCAATGGTGATGAAATCTTGGAATTGAAATTGAAGGGAATGAGGAGACAAGACAACGTGAAGCAAACGCCTCAGTTTAATGGAATCCTGGGCATCCTGCTGTTTTGGCCTGTCAGAAACTTGCGATGCCGTTGCCTTTGACTTGACACGGGATACGACACCGATACAGATACACAGATACAACACACACATTTAGATAAACACATTCATATACAGACTTACCCAGGAGTTTCTTTGTTCGCCGTGGCTGCTGCCCTGGGCATGACATTACCCCCTGATGCGACCTGTCATCTGTTTGGAAGGATAAAACAGTCAGTCAGTTAGAGACTGACATTTTCATAGTTTCACTCACTTTTTATATCCTGCCAATTAGTCGAATTAATCAAATGTTCATCTCATTGACGCATTGCATTCCTTTGACTCTTTATGATGGTAAAACAATTAGTTTAACTATTGAAATGCATGTTTGGCAGTTCAAATTGATATTTCAAATAGCCTTGAGTGCTTTGGCACATGAGTTAATCAGGCATTTTAAATTTTAATGCATTAACAAATTGGCTAATTGACATTTGATTTAATTTAAATTTGTTGACTAAAGAAGAGCGTCTCTTAATCAAGGCAGGTGTATATATCTATGCATTCAATTCATTTGATATTAAACTGCCCACATAGGTAGGCAATGAAAAGTAATCTGCACTTGAGCACGGACTTTGCAGGTATTCCTGATAATATTAATTTGGCATTTACAGGGTATGAAAGTACTATCAATGCTATGTCAAAAATATCTGTAAATGGCAAACAATTATTTTATAATTTTTAGTAAGTGTTACTTTCATATATTCTATAAGATTTTTGGATTTTTTTAATAATTTTTCGATTTAAATTAAATATTCATAACATTAATATATACTTGCATATATAGAGCATTAAATATTCTGCTTGTTCTTTACATTTTTTGTTTCTCATGCTTTTCATTCAAAAATTGTTATGGGCAAACGAAAATTGGCCCAATCATGAAATTAACGATATTAATGCTGTTAAAAAATGCATATTAAATTAATTAAATGTGATGTCAGAAATGCATCCGTGTGTCCCTCTGTGTGTGTGTATGTATGTGTGGACAGATGAGTAAATGATTTTAACACACATTGACACATAAAATTATGAATGTTTCAGCTTTTGCAGCTGAAGCTGTAGCTTTACTTATTTATTTATTAAAAAATTAATTGAACGACATCATGTGAATGTGACACTTTAATATTATTTGTGTGTCAAATTATCAGTTTGTAAACAGAAAGCCACTGACAGCTACTCCAATAAATATAACTCGAACATGCATTTATTCATATTTTCTATAGTCTGAAATTGAAATCTGAAATCAGAGCCACAAGGTATAAATTAAAATACAATCACAATAGTGATTGAAACTGTTGTTATTGAAACTGGTTAATGTAGAAATTATAGTGTGACAATTTTGCGTTGTTATTTGTTACTACAGGTTATAGGGAAGTTCAGCCATTGCTCTATAACAATTAACAAGCAAGAATAATGGCATTAATCGATTTAGCTTCCATGCAAATTGCATTCCGTTAGGCCAAGTTTTATGTATGTCTAGTAAACTCTTTTCATGGCAATTTGTATCTCGTAGTTTGCCGTTTAGACAATCAAATGTGCAATGTTAATTAATATGCGTCGAGCATCTGCAACGATAATGATCAAATTATGTAATAGCGCATTAATTTTGAATTTCTCTATGGGTTCCTAGAACCTAACTATTCCACTTGGTCAGCAGTAGAAGCTTCTCTCTATCTCTCTGTATACATCGGTTGCCTTCATTCGATGGCCATTAGAAAATTGCCTAATTAGCTCTAATTGAATATGACATGCTTGGTTGGCAATGTATGGTAAAGATGGTAGATCAATGGTAAAGGGATCGGAGTGGCCAATAATAAGTAGTTATTTGTGGTAGTTCATTGTAATTCAATTGGGTCCTGACCCAATAACTGAGTAACTGAACCAAAGGAAGCTCCTCGGCTCCATCAGCTTGGCCAAAATCGCGTTAATTTCAATTATTGCCACACCTGAGTTAAACTTTACCAGTAAATTCTCCAGGTTGTTTGTTTGTGTTGACTCACATTTAGTAGCATGTTTATTTTCCTTCTTGTCTTACGCCGTAAATTCAAAGAAGCGGTAAAAGCAGGAGTGAAAATAAATTCATTAAAAAGTTTTTTCAAGTAATGCAGCAATGCAAATATTTTGCATTACAATGCATAAATAAATAAATAACTCAATGCATAAATGAACGAATAAATAAACAATGAATGAATACCTACATACATACATAGTATATAAATCGATTCATAGTTTCTCATTTATTTTGATTTAGCAGTCTTCTTTGCATTTTATTTTGTTCTACGTCCCTTTATCAATGTCATTAGAAAGAAAAGTTTGCTTTGCATTTATTGCTTCCTTCCAGTTTTCCAGTTTTGTTTGAATTTTGAAAAGACGTGAAACTATTTCTTGACTCCTTGGTGGTCCTTGGTCCTTTGTGCTGGTGCCGCCAGGCAAAGACATTCACAGAAACTTGCCCAGCAATTGCCACAGAAACGAATCTAAAAACTTGCATCTGGCCAGGAGATCTTGAGCAGGAGCAGAAGGAAGAGCCAGAGAGCGGAGTCAGGGGCCAACTCCATGTGCTTTAGATGAGAAACTTACAAATTTAGATTACAAGCACAATTGCCACACATGTTTGCACAAATGCTGCCAAGATTGTTTAATTTCATTTAATTAAATTGCAAATATTTTATACTCGCAACGTTTTCTTGGTAGTCCTTAAATTTAACCAGTCAACAGCTGGCAACAAACCCAAACTGCAACTGCTTTAGATATGTATGTAGTTGTATAATCCTTTTTGTGTGCAGACACTTCAAAGTGCATAATTTGTGTACACTGTACAGTGAATACACGCTTGCTGCAAATTCTGCACAAACTGATTGATTGAACTGCAAGTAATGAGGGTATCGATTAAGATGCGATTGCAATGCGAATGTAATTATCGTAATGATATTTCTACTCGAATTAGGTCTGACTGAGGTCAAATAGTATCCTCAGATTGTCTATCATTGAAATGCAAATTCAATTGCCAACTTTCAATAGATACTTGACCATTTCAAAGGAGAAAAGCACGACCTTGAAACTACATACATACATAAAGCTGTAGGTAATTTCCACTCCACAGTAAAGCATCAACCTCAGCGAAAAGTTGCTTCCAGCGTAGCAATAACATTGGCAACAAAAACACACAGAACAAAAACAACATCCTCAAGTTCAAAGCGCCAGTTTTTAAGTGCCTTGTTGTGCTGTTGTTTTTGTTTCTGTTGCTGCCGTCTGTTTACTCAGGTTCCTGCTGGTTCCGTGCAATTCCAGCTTGGAGTTCCCACACTCCGAGTAGAAAAACACTTTTAGCACGCATCGAAGGGGAAAACCAATAGAGCAATGCTTGAACGGACGCGACCAAGTTAACTCGAGACTCGATCTCGAAAGCATTTCGACAAAGCACAAGCCACAAGTGAAATGTTGAATTGAGAGACGGAGAAAGGACATCAGCTGCCCCTTTGTTGCCTTGTTGTTGTTGTTGCTCGCAGTAAATAGCTAGTTAAATAACAAGAGAGCTAGATAAGTGCTTTTATGCTCACTAAAAGTACAAGTGCTACAAAAAAAAAATAATAAAAAAAAAAACAAAAATTATATTGTGTCACTCGGGTAACGATGATGTTTTGTTTGACATTGTGGCAGAAGTTCCATTTGTTAACTTTCCATTCAATAAGATTCTTGGACACCTATCTAAGTATCTACTTATTATCAATCTATCAATCAAATAAATGCTGTTCAAGCATTTTCTTATTTTTCCTTTGCTGTCTCCAATAGAGTTAAAGAGAGTTTTTAATGGTAGTGCTGTTCTAAATATCAGAGTATTTGTTGAGATATTTAATCAAATTTAAATAAATAACTTACTTGAGTTAAATTACATTCATTAAAACGGTTAAAATACATTTTAAATAAATTTATTTATTCAATTTAAAAACCAATTCCAGATCTAAAAATGTCTTCTTACAATTAAATACCTGTCAATTCAAAAGCAATTGTCCCAAAAATCTGCAGAGATTTGTTATCAGCCAGATCAGACAAAAAAGGCCAAAGTATTTCGAATTTCAAAAAACCCTTTAAGGATGATATTCTCAAATATCCAAGCTAGAAAAATATTAAAAAAAAATGTTCTTGCTTTTTTCTCGAATTTCTAATCTTTTCCATTTTTGGATTTTTTCTCAACTTCTCTAATTAAATTAATTTTCTACTTGGCCTGAATATTTTCAAGCTGCGCTTAAGAGTATGCAACGATTTTTGCTTGCAATTTTAATGCAACCGCAAAGTATGTGACATTCTGATGGTTAAAAAATTTAAAATTTGAATTGAAATTTTGATGGTTGCTCTCATTTGTCAGACTTTACTGCTCTGCACTAAATTAGTGAGAACGAATCTTTTTGATAGAAGTACGAGTGTGCATAAGCGAATCCGTGATGCATGTGCATATTAAACAGCGCTGGCACACACACACACACAGTGACACCCAGTTTGATTGTCTAGGCTCGCGGGAGGCATCATTGCCATATACACTCTCATATGTATATATTCGTATTCGTATTCTACTCGTGAATGCATATGCATGAAACGGCATTATTTCGATGCTCGCAAACAATGGCGCAAAGATTCAAATCTCTCGCACCGGATGAAACAATGCGTCATCCTGGCATTGTGTGTTTGTGTGAGTGAGGATACATGACAGCAGCAGCGCAGCGGGTGGCCAGGAAAATGTTGATGGGGGAAAACGCTGCTGCATTTGCCTAAGCGCCAAATATTAATGATGGCTGAGATGTCTGGCATATCATCAACGCATTCTCGTGTTGATGCTGGTGTTTGATTTTAATGACAACGAAGGACACTTCCCCCCAAAACGGACAAAGGGCAATGAATTTCCTCTAGCATACGTATATCTTAAAATTAGGGGTGTTTATTATTTTTGATTGCCGGCACGCGCCAGGCGAAGGCGAAGGGAGTTTTAATCCTCTCATATTCCTGCTGCTCATTGTTGGGCACAAATTGATAGCGCGTGTGCAAATTTTTTGCCTTCTCTTCTTTCATTCTTGATTTCGTTGTTGTTGTTGTTGTTTTGTTCCCCTTTTGAGCAAGTGCTTTGTTTATTGCTTAATGACTCATTTCTGGAACGTTCCCAGTGACAATTGGGCTGCTCTGACGACGATCCTTTTGTTAAAGGTCCTAAAGCCACTCAACCCCGTCAGACACAAGACTCGAGACTGAAAAAGTTGGTGTGAAAAAGCCAAACAAACACGCAGCAATTTCGGGGCCCATGAAATATGAATGGGAATGGGTTTCAGTCTCGGTCTGAGTCTGGGTCTGGGTCTGGGTCTCTGTCTGGGCACAGCTGTCTGGACTACAGTAGCACATTCTTCATTGTCTGTTTCCAACACACACTCGTAACACGTTCCAATTCTTTATAGGCTTTATTTGTTTCCGTCTCCCCGTTTCCTTGTTGAACCTTGAAAAGCTTTACAGCTTCGCAATTAGCGCAAATCATGCGATTCTTGGGCTCTTCAATTAAACAAATGACATGTCCAACTGAGGACTTCATTTCAGTTTTATATGGCAGATCCTTTAATGTGAAGTACTTGACTCTAGCAAAGACTCGCATTAATAATAATAAAAGCACAATAAAGTGAGAGAGAGAAAAGTGTCCATCTCGTAGTTGCATACTATTTTGACCAACTGTGCAATTTTAATGCATTTTCCCTGTAAAGTATCGTTGTTTGCTTTTGTTTTTGTTTCTGCTTGTTTATTTACTTCTTGTACTTCATCTACTTGTTGTTGTTTTTATTGTTGTTGTTGTTGGTGCTGCTGTTAAGCATTCTTATCGCCGTTGGTAGCATTTCCGCTTTTCCTTTTTCGTGCATTTTTCATTTCCGCCTCAGCGTCGCGGCATTTCCTTTCATTTTTCACACGTTCCCTTGGCCCTCAGTCCTCGGTCCTCAGTCCTCAGTCCTCGGTCCACAACCCACAAACCAAATCCCTCAAGTGAGCGCCCGGGCGGCTTGCTATATACTTATTCTTATTTCCCCATTTATATTATTTTGTAATGTACCATATTACATTCCTTTCAGCCCTTCCTTTTGAGCCGAAAGTCCCTTCTCCCACTTTCGCTTTGACACTTTGGTAAGCCTTTAAGGAATTGATTTTGCAAAATGAATTTATCAACATTTCAACTGCCACAATCTTGAATATTAAAGTCATAATAATGATGTCTTACATAGACACGAAGTAACCACAGACTGCCTCCGTCTTTCTCCTGCTTGGTCTTCAATTTTGGGTACATGGAAATGGAAATGGAGATGGTGTCATTGTCATTAGCCAGTCGCAGGCACAAAAATCTGTAGATATTGGGGAACTTCACTGGTTGCCTGGACACAAGGCAATCCCAGAAATTACTATTTGCATTATTCGGACGACAATGCGAGCAATTCATGTCAAATAGAATGGAATGGGCTGCCATTGAATTAACTCCTCCCCATTTGCCAGGAAAACAGGGAAAGTCATGGAAATGGGAATGGGGGAAAGTCCTAGGTCCCAGCTCCACAAGTGACAGTGTCTGGGGAACGATGAAAATTGATTTTAATGCCAAAAATTATGTTGTTTGTGCATGTTATGGACTAAAGAGACAGAGAGACGGCCTCAACAAAAAAAAAAAATAAAAATAAAAAAATGGTCTCAACAATAAGAAAATTGTGCGCACTTACGGTAAATGCCCAGGAGCAATGAGCAGAGAAGGAAAGAGAAGGGAATGGAGAGAAGTCAATTTTTATACACCCTCACACACACTGCAACCATAATTATACCCTGTACACATAAAAAAGGAGCAAGTAAAGAGCAACATCTAGTTGTGGAGACGTACTTAACAGGCAGGACGAAGGACATGTGTCTTTTCAATATAAATATGCACTAATCGATACACATTCATAACTAAGTATAAATTTACACAATAAATTTTATAAATTAAATGTATTTTTTAGGGTATTCTCTAGTCTAATATACTTTACTTTGCCACCAATAATATTATTATTATTATTAACTTGGGTAAATTACAAACGATTTACGTGCAAATAGCACTGGCTATCAACATACATATATCCTACATATATAGAGTGGAAACTCTTCAGCTTGTTGAGGGGAAATCGCAGCTGACTGCAAAGCGGAAATGGCAACTTAGTGAACAATTTTGTCAATTTTGTTTGTTATCTGAATACTTTTATGCCATAATTTGTAGCTAATTATCTTCAGAAGCTCAAAGTGTTCAATTCAAAATACTTTTTATCCGAAAACCAAATCAAATGCCATTAAACTAAATTCATAAAAAGCTGAGTAGATTCATAAAATACCAAAGATGTGGAGTTAAAAGACTTTAGTCGACTATAATATACCACGTAGTGTGGCTAGGCACTTGATTTGAATTTAAGAAATATATAGTCACAATAAATTACATTTTGCTTAGCTTTTTAGCAACACTGTTACAGAAAAGCAAAAGAATTCGTATTTTTTGATAATTAACGTTGCCTATTATTATAAGCTATCTTCCTACTTAATCGCAACCAGATCGGACAAATAGAAAGGTGGTAATGGCTAAAAATTTTATATATTCATTCAAATAAGTAACGGTTATCCTTTCTCGCATATTTTATTTCAATGAATTGAAGTGAATATTATTATATATTTTCACTTAAAAAGAGAGTTTATTGCGCATTCTTTTGATTTTGCTTAGTCAATGCAAGCCGTTGCTGCACTGAGTTGCGTGGTATACAGAACACAAACTTTAGCCGCATCATAAAATGTTGAGCAATCTGGTCGCTTTGGATTTGCAGAGGACTCTGCGGGCTCTGCAGACTCTTCTTCTTCTTCTTCTCTGCCCGTGCTCGTGAAACTTTTGTGAAAGTAAAATTGCATTGGACTGCGTTTAATTTATGTGATTTATTTGGTATCTGTTGGGCACAAGGAATGACTTTGATTTCTGTGGCGTTTTTTGGAATACGATACGATTCAATTCTATGTGCGTTTCCATGATTCCAGGTCATAAATCAAAATAAAACTTTTGTCACTTCAGCTTTTGAGTTTTGGATATCGTGCAATGTGGCAGCAACTGCTCCGACTTCGACTCCTGCTCCTGGTTCTCTTGTCTGCGGGCTAATCGATTTCAAGTTTATGATGGAGAAGGCGAAGGAATAACAATAAAAATTGACACCGCGTCGCCGGCGTCGCTCATAAAATTTTATTACAGAATTTCCCGTGGCATACGTAAAATGATTCGCGCCTCTGCGAATGTCAAATGCGAAATCAATGTCGCAGCTGCTTGCCTTCCTCCAGTGGGACAGGATCCGTTCTGGGTTGCTTTGAGCCACTGCTGCTCCATTTATTCTATTTGCATTTCGTTGAGGCCGCGGCACATGATTTGCCTCTCAGGCGAGGCGCCACCGCATGAACTCAAACTCAAACTCAAACTGCGACTGCGACTGCGACTGAGACTTAAACTCGAACTCGAGCATGGCCTCCTCCGCTTCGCTTGCGGCACACTGCTCCAAAAATGTCAAAGTGCCGACGCCGACGCTGACACCGCCACCGAGCCACCCTTGTGGGCGTGGCAAGGGCGCCATTTAACATGCTCCTCGCATGTGTCATGATGTGTTTTCTGCCTCCGAGTCTCTGCCTCTGACTTTGTTGCCTTATTGTGCCTGTCACCCGCGAGAAATGCGCCGCAGTTTTTTTTACTCATTTTGACCCACTTTGCTTTGCTTACACACACATACATACTCTCTCTCTCTCTTTCTCTTTCACACACATACTTTCTCGCACTCACATCTCTTTAAATTGGGCTGCTTTGGGAACACTCTGTGCTTTATTCCCATAAATATGATGTTGACCAAATTGAATTAACTATGCAAGTGCACTGCCAACTGGCATGATTTGGGCTAAAACAAAATTAAGCTGCTGAAAGTGGTCTAAAAATAGGGTCAGCTGCTGACATGCCCGCGACATGTGCAACTCTCTCTGTGTGTCGAGACGACCCCAAGACTCAAAGCAGGCAACTCCCTGCTGAAGGAGGCCTACAAATAAATGACATTATTATGCATGTATTCAGAACAAGGCACAGCTCCAGGCCGGACTAGACCACCTGCGACCTGTACAGGTATCTCTCCCTATGTCTGTGTGTGTGTTTACCTCAACATTGCTGGCATTTCATGTAGCATAGTTGACGAAGCCACTTGACAAAATTTGCATAATAGAAATTAAAATGGATTTTAATTTTTCGTCTTTCTTTTTAGCCACTGAGTTTCCACTTAGTTTTAGCCATGGCTTCAACTGAGTGCTGACTGTTTGCCTTGGAAATATGCCAGACATCGCGTGGCTAAAAATAGTTTCATATTTTTGTATGCCAGCTTTTATTATATTCAACTAAACCAAACGAAAGTGAAGTTAAAGAATGACAGTAAGAATTTAAACAACAACTTAATACATAGAAAATTCTGATTTCTCACCAGCTTTGCATTGTATTTCAAATTGTAGCATTTAATTAAAATCAAGTTTTCTGTTCAGTGTGGCGTATGCGTAATTTGCATCAAGTATACGTAGTGTTGTCGGCACATTGCAGTGTCAAAGCTGTTGAATGAGCTTGAAAATGTCAGAAGAAATGCAAACTAAATATAGGCTTAGCAACTAGTTAGTTTTATTTACGAAAGTCAACTTTATTTAACAGCGGAGACTTGCGTTTTGAATGTAGCCGAAATACGAGTGCGAGTACTCGTAAAATTGCATTAAACTGGCATTCAATGATTTAAAAGAACTGAGCAAATGTGCACAGGACATGCACACACATACACACACATAGACTCGTAAAAGTTGGCTTAAATACTCGGCTCACATGTGGCGCAAGTTGGCTGGAAAATCAGCTTGGCATAAAATTGCAGCCAATGTCGGTCACTGACTGCCAACACACTCGAAAAAAAAGGATACTTGGGAAAATCTAGAGAGAGACACAGAGATAGAGAGAAAGGCATGTATTTGCTTAAACTTTAACATGTTGTCCTTTAGCATTTACAATATTTGCTGCAGTTCTTGGCCTTGTAACATTTTGTTGCACATATTTTTGTTGGAGGGCAGCCAAAGGAGGAAGCCACAAAAAATATAAAAAGAAACCCGAAGAGAAATAGAATAAGTAAGCTTCCCAAATTGTTTTGTCATACGTGTGGCTGGTCAAGGGGAGGGGGAAGGGTAGTATCTATGTGTGTGTGTGTTGGTGTGCGTGTGTGTGTGTATGTCAGCAAGTTGCTCCATTTCTCTTGAGCAGCTTATAGTTTGCTGTGTGAAATGGCTGGACATGTTTTGCCGTTTGTGGACTTTACCCGTCCTCAACTGATTCTACCTCGAACACACACACACTCACACACATACACACATGTATAAATAGTTTACGAGTGGACAGCAGCTTATCCATTTGCTTTGTTAGCCTTTATTGAATCGCCTGAGCTCTTTAAGTTGCTCACTTATGTGAGCTCACTTATGAAGTACATTATTACGCCTGGCTGACTTCAAACTTCAACTCCTTTAATAACTTCTGGTAAATCCTCTGCTTCATCTTTCGCTTCGCTCAATTCAAAAATGGTCCCAGGTGTCTTGCTTAACCTTGAACTTCAAAAGCCAGAAAAACAGCTATACAGACAAGAAAATTGTTGTTGTTTTTTTACGAATGTTTCAGAACGAAAACTTTAAGATTTGTAAGAAAACTAGTAAAAATACTCTTATAAATTATTAAGTTTATTATTTATTAGATTTATCTTAATTCGTAAAATAAACAAAACCATCTTTAATTTGTTTAATTTAAAATGAATTTTTAAGATATTTTTGTTGACTGTATAAAAAAAGTCCGTTTTTAGTTTATAGACATACTAAGGTTTTCCTTCTTTGTAAGAAAAATATTCCGGGGTGCCACAGAAATCGCAAGCGAAATAGAATTCCGCAGAAAGCAATTCCGCACGGAAATTTCCGAGGTGCCACAGAACTTCGAATGATTTAATATTTTTTAGCATTTTCACCAACCTTTTCGAGCTAGGCTGCTAGGTTGACGCCTTCTCAGATTAAAATACCCAAGGTTTTGCATAGCAGCTTTTTTAAGTTTATAATTGCAGAACAACAGGCTTTTAATTTTTTTCTTATTTAATTAATATAATTTAATTTATTTATGTAATAATTGAATTTGTTTAGCTGAAAATCATTTAAAAGTAATTGGCTCGAAAAAATAAAAATTCCTCGACAGCTCTAGCAATTGTCTGCCATTAGTCTGGCAACTCTTCGTGAAAAATGCTTTCACAAATGGCACAATAAGTTAAAGGTTTTTATCGGTAAAACTTGATTTATCTCAAAAGACCTATTTTTGTAAAGCTTAATTTAAAGAAAACTGAAGTGGTTCCATATATTTTTTTTAAATACCTTACTTCGAATTCTGACTAAAAAATGTGGCATCGCTGACCCTGACTTCGAAAATCTGAATCGGACTAGGTGGCAGCATCGGACGCTAGCGATTTTAGCGCTAGTTTAATACGCGTAAATTTATTCTGCGATTTGACCTGTGGCACAGCGAAATGAAATTGAAGAGAAATTCAAGCGAAAGCGATTTCTGTGGCACCCCCGATTAAGTATATTTTTATTATTTTTCAAATTTTTAAAATGTGCCAAAATAACTAAAAACATCTAGAATTTTTTTTTTAATCCATTTTTAAGATATTTTCTTGATTTAAAAAAAGGGTTTTTTTTAGTGTATAAACGGCGTAAAATTCTTCAACTCTCAACTCGATCTGTTGCTGTTGCTGCATCATTTTTGGTCTTTTTTGGCAGAATCCTTCGACTTTTCAGCTTTCAGCTGTTCACGAGCAATTTCAGATCCGTAAATTAGTTTTATGTCTCTCGATTTTGCTTTTATTAAATTACCTTTTTCCATGATTACTTGCAAACTTCATTTGGAAAAATGCCTTCGAACGGAAATGGCCAACGCCGCGGCGACGACGCGACGCCTCCTTCTTCTCCTTCCTCTGCCTCTTGCTCCCTTGCCCCTGCCTCTACTTCGCCCTTTTCCTCTGCGAGCTTCGCTATAATTTGCGCCATTTTGTAATTTAGCAGCGCCTACTCGAAAGTGGCGGCTCGTGTCTCTTTCACAGCCTCGTTGCGCTCGTTTCAACTTCCGCTCCAAGGGTCGAAGGCCCAATAAAGTGCCCAGCCAGCAGATACTCTCTATATATTTATATGTCTCAGTCGCTGTCTCTGCCGCAGTCGCCGTCGCAGTCGCCGTTGTTGCCACAGTCTACAGGTTAATTATGTTTGGCGTAATTTAGTGGCCGCTGTGGCGGCTGCTGCCGAAAAAGGCTTTTCATTTTAATTTATTTGACCAGTAAAAGGATTAGATTAGATGCCCTGATAAATGGCCGTCAGCGTGCTGGTTAACTAGAAAACTGGAAAACTGCTCTCAACCTTCAAGCGCTAATTGTGTTAGCCCAAAAAAAAAGAAAACAAAAATAGTAAAAATTGTTGCAACTTTCATTGTGGTTTATTTGTTGATAGCACATTTTATACCCTCTTCAGTTGGCTTAATTAAGCTACTCTATTTATACCATAAATATATATTACTTGCGATGATAAGTAAGATTTATAGATGATTCGAATGTATTTGACTGCCTAATACGGATAAGTACCTGAAGAGTAGCTTGAGCTTTAGCAAGCATGATCTATAATTAAAGCTTGTTTTATATAAGATTTACGAATAATCAAGTTACGCATTGTGGGAAATATTTGAGAATTTAATGGCGATTCAAGTAAAATACTGTGTAGCTTTTATTTATTTGTTATTGTCTTTCTTAAATTATTCAACTATCATAAAATATATTATATAATTCGTTAATCATTTATTATTAGTATTTCTGGAAATTTTTGGAAAGAACGCAATTTGAAAAAAAAAAACAAAATATACTTTTCTTGTAATATAATGATCCAATGTCAGCCTGAGTTAAGCTTTTTGAATATTTAATTTATAAAGTATCAAAAGTAAATAATTAAATGATTAAGACTCAAATAAAATAAAATATAACGTAATTGCAAAAATAATTAATTTAAGAAGAAACAAAGGTAAATTATAAAGAGTAAGCAAGTGCTTTAAATAAAATAAAGTTAATCTTTTACTCATTTTATTTCAAATATTATTACTACAAGTTTCCTGTTTATTGGGAGACAAAATCAAATGGGAAATATTCGTTTACCACGTACAGAGAGAGAGAGGGAGCGAGAGAGAGAGAGGGAGAGAGAGAGAGAGAGAGAGACAGCAGCAACAAATATCATTAGGAAAATTGAATTCGCAAAAAAGATTCATAAGTAAATGTGAATAGCGAATGTGAAACGTGTGGATATGGGACGAGTACTCGTACTCATACGAGTGCACACTATAAATCAACTGAGAAGTGGAAGTGGAATTGGAAGTGGAGTGTGAAGGACGTTCAGTGCCAAATGCGAGAGAATTGCGAATGCGAATTGCGAATGCGAAATCCGACTGCTGACAAGTGTCACTGCGAGATGCTATGACAAAGTGTCAAAAGAATGTTTGACATGTGACTGTCTGTCTGTCCTGCCCAACTGTCCTGTCTGTCTGTCTGTCTTTCTGTCGATGTCTGTCTGTTAGTATGTCCGCGGCACTTCGAACATATCTCATACTCATACTCATTCTCGGTCGGAGAATTGATGCTTTTTGCCTGGATTTTCTTTCATATAGCCGCTTTTGATGCTTCAGTATTGAATGCTAAATATAAATATACTTATGTATATATATTTTTTATATATTGACAACGACATCTCACACATTTTGTTTACCTTTGGCAAAAGGTGCCTTTTTTACCACCTGCATCTATAATTTCTTTTGCCAACTGCCTGTCTGAGCTTTAACGACTAAATGCAGACAAAAGGGGATTTAATTAAATTAACCTTTAAGAGAGCACAAACATTAAGGAAAGAGAGAACACGATAGATTAAATATACATAATAATGTACTAAGCTTGCATATGAATTTTCTCCAACTTCGACAGTTGGTTGAAGGCAGCAGGAAACTGGTTTATTGGCCAAATCCCAGTGACGGTTGTTGTCAATGAATCGGCAATATTAAAAGGAATTTCATGTTAAAAGATGCAGATACGAATAAAGCAAAACTGTAAGAAAAAGAAAAGATACAAAAATAAACGAGGCATATTTTTCAGCTCGTTGCAAGTCCAGATGGACCTGAACTTGGACAAGTGGAGCACTTGCCGCGATTCCACTTAGGAAATTCAAGAAGGGGGCAGTTAAAGTGAGCTCTAATTGTCAGTTGCCAGTTGGCAGTGCATGCATAATTTCCAATAAGAAACGATGCGTGCAAGTTGAAAGACCTGAAGTCGAACTGAAGTCTGAGTAACTCAACTCGTCCTTTAATTCGCATCAGCCCATTAATAAATGATGCATTTACAAAGCGTCGTCTCAAAGGTCAGGCCAATAAATAGCTTGTACAGTGTCCCCAACTGGGTCACCGCTAATTATTGACAGCGTCGTCTGTTTTTGTTAGCCTCCAGTTCGCATTCCAACTCCCAATTTGCTGCCCACTTACTCAGAGTCTTGCTCAGTACTGAAAGCAGCAAAGGAGTTGGCAATAAGATGTGGAACCAAAACAGTTTGGGACTGTCTACCCAACTTAACAGCAAAAGAGAGCAGTCTGTGGCACTTATGTTTACAGAGAGAGAGAGAAGGAGAGCGCAACAGACTGACGAAAGTAAGTGAGAGCGGGAGAGCAATTACCCAGAGCGCCGCTCAGTGCTGTTAAGATGTGGATGGTAAGTTAGCAGTGCACTTGGGGATATTTTATCAGAGCACATTCTCTGTTAACAGACAGTGCAATCACAGTTGGCGTTTTTGTGCCAAAACTGGCTTTTTTTCGAATTACCTCTTTTTTTTCATCAATTCAGGAAAATATTTTTTATTTAATTAAATGCAAAAATAACATTAACGGCAAAAAAAAAGTTTTGGCTTTTTTTTAGTGGGTGTTTTTTTTTTTTTTTGCTCAATCTGAATTTTATAAGTGGCAACCGTGAGTGCAATTTGCCTCTGTTTGTTATTACACCAATTAACCGTTGAAGCCAAGGATATATTGACTCCATAAATTATTAATGTAAGATTCGAATTTCAATAAAGTTGAGAAAATATTGCTATTATTCCACAACGATTTCTTAAAAGTCGATAGTACTACTAAAAACTTAAAAAAATTTCTTGCTTCTTAAATTAGGTATGTATGTTTTTAAAAAAATTTTTAATTTACTATTAGATTAATAATTTTAGATTAATTTTGACTGAGTATTGGGTATCTTATAGTCAGGGTTCTATTTTGTTTCCATCATATGAATCTCGATCAATCAAGCGTCAAAATTGGTAAAGTTAACTTAACGATGGATTTATTGACATATGGATATAGCGAGTAATCAAAGATACTTAAAATAATGAAATATCTACTGGATATGGCCCAAGGCAAGTTCCACTATGGGGTCGTGTCCTTTTGATAAATCCAGAGGGCAACGAGCCTACAAAATGGTCGCAAATTAAATAAAAACATTTTAGACATATTGAAATCGATGCATATACGAATTTATGAGAATTAGATTTGCCTTGTGTGTGTGTGTGTGTTTGTGTCTTGACATCTTTGAAATTTGCAACTTTTAAACCACAAATACACACACACACACACAAACAGTCGCCCCGGGAGATGTAAAAAATAACACAGCAACAATAAAAAAATAAAAAAAAACACAACTCAAACGAAAATATGCAAATGAAATATTTGCTAAGGAAATTTTATGCAAACCTCTGGGAAGGATGACTGAATGAATGGATAAGTGGGGGTGGTTAGATTGAGTGGTGAGTGGTTGGGTTGAGTTGATCCACTGCCCCCTCTGGACTCCTCCTGATTGCTCGCTTTGTCCACTGTTGGCCACTTCTTGCTGACCAGGCCGACCAGTTGATATTAGCGGTTGACCAATGTTGTAAGCGCTCTGGGCTCCCAATTTAAGCCCCACATTTTGACATTTGTGTTGTCATTCTTTCCGATTTGGGTCGCATCCCAATTGACCTCTCTAAGGTCCCCACATTTCGATAAGTAGCCGGACTGTTTACATTATACTATGTGCTAGAATTAGATTAACTAATTTAATCTACGGCAAGTGTTTAGTCAACGTTTGTTCTGGATCTCGTTCAACTTTAGCCGTATCTCTATTTATATTTTCTTTACAAACCGTCTCTTTTTCTATTCACTAATTAACTTGTCTCCTAATTATGAGTCACAATTATTACGGATTTTC
Source organism: Drosophila limbata (assembly GCA_963924055.1). Taxonomy (NCBI): domain Eukaryota; kingdom Metazoa; phylum Arthropoda; class Insecta; order Diptera; family Drosophilidae; genus Drosophila; species Drosophila limbata. The sequence continues at coordinate 15,393,995 of OZ001355.1, read as the reverse complement.
AGCTTGTTCATTATGTAAATTTTTCTCTTTTTTTTGCCTGAACATTTGAATAATTAACTGTTTGGTAAATATGTTTGCTGCATATGTTATGAGATTAACACAATTGTTTGTAGAACTTGCCCCGTGGGAACGTGTCCTTGCTTCCTTCTTTGTCCTTGTGTTGAGCTGGGCTTATCGCTGAAGGATTTCTTATTGTGTTTGTTCTAGAAAATAAATGAATAAATGAAGATACACATATTTTAGTTTCGGAATACATACATATGCTCTTTATCTGTCGTAAAAATACTTTAATTGAGAAAAGTTTTTGCACTTGACTTTTTCAAGACGTTTTTTTATTTTTTTTACAAAGCTAAGATTTTATTTTATCTGAGTAAGGAAAGAAGATTTTTTGAAATTATAATTTCTTTTTTTCCTTACATGTTTAAAAATCCAGCAATCTAGCTCTTTCAGTTCCACCAATATAAAATAATAATAATAGGTTAATTTCTATATGAAATTTTAACCATTTTTATAAATTTTTAAAAGCTAAAAACTTAAGATTTTCTGTTCACAAATGTCTAACAACTAAGTTATAAATTATACAATTATAATTTCTCAACCCTTTTCCTTTACAAATTTTGAGGTTTGAATATCCAGCAATCTAGCTCTTTCGGTTCATTCAATGTAAAATAAAAATAGGTTTAAGAAATTTGCACTAATTTTATAAGTCATTAAAAATTATATTAGTTAAATTTAAAGTTAAAAAATATATGGGGAATGAGAGTATTAATCAGTAGCCTCCGTATAATTTATAACTTTCAATATCATAGCTTTATCAATCAGTGTTTTCAAACACGAGCACAAAGCTCGTGTAACAAATTTATTTTTTGCCATTCATTTGAAAATTTTTCAAAATTGTTTTTTGTTTGCAACAGTTTTAAAACTTATCGAGAGTCCACAATGTGTCACGCGATGCCCCAAGCAATTTGCCAGCTGCGGAATATGCCGCTCTCCGGCGACAAGGAGCTGGACGATCAGATCAAAAAGTGGATCAAATGGGATCATAACGGCGACACGTTGGGTCAGATCATGGACGCTGTAAAGAATGAACAATGGGATGTGTAAGTTAACTACATTTTATATTCCAAAAGAGTTCTTAATTGATTCGGAATGTCCTTAGACTGCGGTGTCGTCTTTGTAGACGCATTTCCTTTGGCACTTCGGGATTGCGGGGTGTCATGCGAGCTGGCTTCGATTCCATGAACGAATTGGTCGTGATCCAGTAAGATTATTTAGAGCAGTGGTGTCCAAAATGCCACAATTCTATCCCATGGGATAGGAACTCATAATTCTGCCGGCGTCGCAGCCGACAAACGTACAGAGAGCGACAATACGTATGTTCTATAAATAGCACGCTCGGCGGCTTTTTCTCTCACGACGCATCTGATCGGCTGATCTTTTATGATGTCAGTCGCTGAGCTGCGTTCAATGAGGAGAGACTGAACAGCGCTTGACTTTTATCATACACTGCAACTAATGCATTGCTCTCTCTAAACGTTGCTAACTGTAACGATGCTACAGTTCGAATAAGTTTTCATTTTTTTTAGTGTAAAGCAGTAAAACGTTTCGATAACTTCGTTTTTCGCTGCTACGCACACAAGCGCAATGTTCGATTGTGTTTGGACACCACTGATTGGGAGAGAAGTTAGGTAAATGAAACTAATTGGCATTCCATTCTTTTAGATCCGCCCAAGGACTCTGTGCCTATTTGATGGAGCAATATCCGGAGGCGTCAATGTGGTCGGAACGAGGCGTCGTCGTCGGCTTCGATGGTCGCTACAATAGCCAGCGATTTGCCGAGTTGACTGCCATCGTGTTCTTGGCCAGCAATTTCCGAGTTTATCTCTTTCAGCAATACGTGCCCACTCCATTTGTCCCATACGCCATATTGAGACTCCACTGTCTAGCCGGAGTCATGGTGACTGCCTCCCACAATCCCAAACAGGAGAATGGCTACAAGATCTACTGGACAAATGGCGCACAAATCATTCCGCCCCATGATGAGGCCATAAGTCAGGCCATCCTGGATAACTTGAAGCCCAAGGAGGATTCCTGGGATGAGACCGTGCTGTGTGCCAATGAATTGCTGTGCGATCCTTACAATGATGTTGTTCCAGCTTATTTCGATGCCTTAAAAAAAGAGATGACTTGTACACTCCTCGAGGCGAACAGCAAGTGTCAGTTGACCTTCACTTATACAGCGATGCATGGTGTTGGTTATCCATACGTCAAGCTGGCTTTTGCCAAGATCAGTCTCAAGCCAGTTATCCCTGTGAAGGAGCAGATTAATCCGGATCCCGAGTTTCCCACCACGCCCAAGCCCAATCCCGAAGAGGGCAAATCCGTAATGGCACTGGCCATAAAAACGGCAACTGCCAAGAAGAGTCCCGTCATCCTGGCCAACGATCCGGACGCAGATCGTCTGGCCATCGCCGAGGTGGGAGATGACAAGAATTATAAACTGTTCACGGGCAACGAACTGGGCGCCCTTCTGGGCTGGTGGTCACTGGAGAACTACAAGTTGAGTGCCGAGGAACCCGACCTATCCAAGTGTGTCATGATCGCCAGCACGGTCAGCTCAAAGATATTGAAGTCCATGGCAGAGATTGAGGGATTCACTTTCCATGAGACCTTGACGGGATTCAAGTGGATGGCGAACAAGGCCGCCGAGGAGCAGAATGCTGGCAAGAAAGTCCTGTTTGCCTTCGAGGAGTCCATTGGCTACATGGTCTCCACAAATGTCCTGGACAAGGATGGCATCAGTGCAGCAGCTCATGTGGCAACCATGGCGTGTTACCTGCGCTGCAAGAAGTGCATGTCCTTGCAGGAGAAACTTCGAGATCTATACGAGAAGTACGGATTCCACTCGAGCGTCGTGTCCTATGTGATTTGTCGCGATAAGTCGCTGATTAAACAGATCTTTGATCGACTGCGCACCTTCGATGAGGAACAGGAGAACACGTATCCGACCAGCATCCTGGACGGGGAATTTGAGATTGAGAATGTGCGGGATCTGACCACCGGATACGACAGCAGCACAGGAGATAAGAAGGCCGTACTTCCAGTAGATGGGGGCATTCAGATGATCACGTTTACCTTCAAGAATGGCTTTGTAATCACACTCCGCACCAGCGGCACTGAGCCCAAGATGAAGTACTACGCCGAGATGTGCGGCAAACCGGAGGACAAGCGTTGGGATGAACTCGAGAAGACAACACGTCGCATGGTCGAGGCTGCTGTCAATGAATTCTACGAACCCGAGAAGAACGGGCTGCAACGCAAACCTGAGGACTGAATATAAAATATCAGATGGAATCAACACAATTCTTAGATTTCTAGTATTTAAAAATATAAAATATTGAATAGCTATATTCAGGGATCATTACATTCGTTAAATTTCTAGTATAATTCCATAAAATTTTTCAAAAAAATTTAATAAACATTTAAATATTTTTGCATATGTAAAAAACCAGCAATTCAAAATGAAATCTTGCAGCACAAAAATTTAACAGATTGTATTTAGCTTAAATTCTCAAAAAGTTTTTCAATAAAAGATTTGAGTTTTGATTTTTTTTTGCAATGATTTCTGTATGTATTTTTGATAACTTGGAAATGGCACAGCCAATTTATTTATTTATTTATAATTATATGTAAAACAAAGAATTCTTAGACAAATCTTGTGTAAAAGGACTTTAAAGACTTTATAACTCAAATCTTACTATCAGATATATTCCATTCTAAATTCTTTTCAAGGTTAATCGGATGGTTTCGAAGTCCTATCGATATATGATATGACTTTTATATTATTAGACTTCAGCTCAGATTCTTAATTCAAAAAAATTTTGTTGTCTAGTGTAATATTTAAAATTTTGAGTTTTCAACATATAATATTTTTATAATGGTTCCAGTTATTCCGATACTTTGTGGTCGCATTTCTACGCAAATACCTTTAAATTTTGGTGGATTGTTGAGGAATTCGACGGCTATTCCGCAAGGGAGACAACAGCATGAGAATCCCGGCCAGATACCTCGATCTTCAGAGCCTCCGTGTCAATTTATGCGAACATGGAGCCGTAAATTTCCAGGTCTACGTGAATTAAGTACTCCAGCTGCCAAGCTTCACTGTCGCTCGGGCGATCAAGGACTAGACGAGCAGATAAAGAAATGGATTGGCTGGGATCGAAATCCAGAGACATTGAGTAAAATCAAGGAATTGGTCAAAGCACAAGATTGGAATATGTGAGTAAATGAATTATTATTCTTGTTAAATTCTTACCAATTTTAACTTGCAATTAGGCTGAGAAGTTTGCTCTGTAGCCGTTTAGATTTTGGTGCCGACGGATTGACGGCTGAGATGGCAGCTGGTTTCAATGCGATGAATGATTTGGTCGTTCTACAGTGAGTAATATAAAAGATGGCTTAAATAAGTTAGCAAGGTGAAACCTATAATTTACAGGACGGCCCAAGGACTCTGTGCCTATTTAATGAAACAATATCCGGACAAGTTAATGCATTCCAGTCGAGGCATCGTCATTGGCTACGATGCTCGTCGAAACAGCAAAAGATTCGCGGATTTGACTGCAACTGTCTTTCTCAACAACAATTTTCGAGTTTTTCTCTTCCAACGTTTCGTTCCCACTCCATTTGTCCCGTACACAATATTGAGACTCAACTGTCTAGCCGGAGTCATGGTAACTGCCTCCCACAATCCCAAACAGGAAAATGGCTACAAGGTCTATTGGACTAATGGAGCCCAGATTACGACGTCACATGAGAATGGAATCTATCAGGCCATTTTGGAGAATTTGGAGCCCAAAGAGTGTTCCTGGAATGTGGATACTCTACAAGATAACAAATTGTTGTTCGATCCATATAAGAACGTTGTTCCCGCGTATTTCGAATCCCTGAAACGGGAATTCCCCTGCCAACTTCTGGTTGACAATTGCGAGTGTCCTGTAACTTTTACGTATACGGCCATGCATGGAGTTGGCTATGCATATATAGATATGGCATTTCCCAAGCTGAATCTCGAGGAAGTCGTACCTGTGGCGGAACAGGTTGAACCCGATCCCGAGTTCCCCACTGCGCCCAGTCCAGACCCCGAAGAGGGCAAATCAGCGCTGAAGATGTGCCTGGAAACAGCGACGTCCAATGAGAGTGACATCATTTTGGCCAACGACCCAGATGCAGATCGCCTGGCAGTTGGCGAGCTGGCAGACGAGGGAGAATATAAACTATTCACAGGCAACGAACTGGGAACACTTTTAGGCTGGTGGGCACTAGAGCTCTACAGAATGAATACGGAAAAGCCAGACTTAGCCAAGTGTTCAATGATATCCAGCACGGTCAGCTCAAAGATATTAAAGACCATGGCGGCCATTGAGGGATTCACCTTCCACGAAACGATGACGGGATTCAAGTGGATCGCGAACAAGGTGATCGACGAGCAGAAAGCTGGCAAGAAGGTCCTGTTTGCCTTCGAGGAGTCCATCGGCTACATGATGTCCTCCAGTGTGCCTGAGAAGGATGGCATCAGTGCTGCCGTCCATGTAGGAACTATGGCGAGTTATTTGCGGTGCAAGAAGTGCATGTCCTTGCAGGAGAAACTACGAGATCTATACGAGAAGTACGGATTCCACTCGAGCGTCGTGTCGTATGCGACTTGTAATGATGTGTGCCTGATTCAGAGTATTTTCCATCGGCTTCGCAACTTCGGAGGTGGCCAGAAGGACACCTATCCCAAGAGTATTCTATGTGGTGAATTTGAGATTGAACATGTGCGGGATTTGACCACTGGATACGACAGCAGCAAGCCCGGAAAGAAGGCCGTATACTCAGTTAGTGAAGGCACTCAGATGATCACGTTTACCTTCAAGAATGGCTTTGAAATCACTCTTCGGGCCAGCGGCACTGAGCCCAAGTTGAAGTACTACGCCGAGATGTGCGGCAAACCGGAGGACAAGCGTTGGGATGAACTCGAGCAGACAACGCGTCGCATGGTCGAGGCGTCTGTCAATGAATTCTACGAGCCCGAGAAGAACTGTCTGAAACTCAAGGCGGAAGACTAATTACAAATAAGAAAATAACTTCAGAGTTTCGTCGAAATTTCCTGCTTTGTATAAATTCTAGGAGTATTCCTTTAGGACAGCTGTTAAGATGAGAGTAGATGAGATAGGAATTATGCTGTAAAAGTTAATCAGTAAAAGTAACAGTTTCTTTAGTTTAATAAATATAAAAGTGTTTCTTCATTATATCATGATAATTTTTATTTATTTACTTATTTACAACGATATAAATTTAAGGAACAAAATAAAAAAAATTTAAAAAGAATAAATATGATATGTAAATTATGTTTAAATGTAAATACTTTAAGGGGATCTAAAATGAAAAAGATCGAAAATAGATTCTTAACTTTCATTCAACATAGTAGCTCTGTCTTTTTATTGACATTTTTAAATTTCAAAATTGCACTCAAATTAAAAGAAGCATTGGAGAATGTCGTTGAAACTATTCCGCAAGTGTCCCGGGTTGCTGAAACAGGCGTCTTTCGCTCGGGAACAGTTCCATCTGCGTCAGCATCAGAGGCACTTCCTCATACCACCCAAGGGGGAGGAGGCAGCAGGATCCAATGTGAGGGTGGTGAACAGTGCGTTTGCGCCACAGCTCGTATACAAGTATAATGTGCTGAAGTATTACCTGAGTAAGCTACGGATGCTGAAGCTGAGATGGACATGGGACCCCAACTTCAAGGAGCATGATTTCCTGGAGGAATCGAAGCATGTGGCGGTGTCCTTGACGGACAATCTGCGTCTGCGCGACATGGAAAACATGAACCCCTTCTCGACCTCAAATGTTTATTACCAGATGGCCAATGAGAGCATCAATTTCCCCCATGATTCGTGTGTGGAGCTGCTGCGATTTCGCAAACAGGACATTCGCCAAGTGGTGCCCATCAATGTGCATCTGCAGACGATCCTGGGACTGAAGTATGCCATCATTGACGTGGTCATGGTGGGATTGCGTCATGTGGCCGATTGTGAGACGGACGAGGATCTGGCAACAATGAAAAAAGCGCTGGTTGAAATGGAACCGGAACTTAGAGAGCACTTGGAAGATCCCAGTTGCCAGTTGCCCTATGTGTTCATTGAGCTGTTCTTGCGCTTCAGACGCAACTATTCCAATGCTGACCAAATATCTGGACAGGAATTGGCAAACCACACAAACCGTTGGCTCGTATCTGTATATAAAATCTGCAGATTCAATGTATTTACCGTGCCACCCGCAACATGAAGTTGTCATCAATTTCTCTAATTAAAATAAAATGTATTTAATAAAGAATAATAATAAAAATATAACATGTTGCTGATAATTATCGATATTGAACTATTAGAGCTGAGCTGGTTCACACTAGTGATGTAGCTCTTAACTGAACATTGATTCATCGATTTATTGAACTTTTACAACACTGCTGCACATACTCAAAACAACCCTGTGTTTTCAAATCTCAATTTTATGTGTCAAATTGTGATCCAATTCGAAATAAGCATTTTAAAAAGGTATCAATAAATAATAATTAAAATAAATTAAACTAAAATTTAATTTGTGATATTGTAGCATGTATCCCACGGGTTCTAAACGTTCCAAGGTCTCGCCAGAAATCAACGCCTGCAAAGTGATTATGCGAAATCTATTCTCGAAGAAATACAAAAGCTTCGCTTGGGTTTTTTATCATCCCATAGATGCCAATTTTCTGGGCCTATTTGACTACCACGATATCGTTAAAGAGCCCATGGATCTGTCGACTATCAAGCATCGTCTGCATTCCAATTTTTATTTAAATGCCACTGATTTTGCTCGAGATGTGCGTTTGATATTCTACAACACATATTTGTATACAAGTCCTGGCCATCTGTGCTACGATATGGCCAAGAATTTGCAGGAGATTTTCGAGAATATGTACGCTGAGGTGCCGCTGCATTGCTCGAACAGCGGAGCACCCGTGTGGTCGGACTCCTCGTCCGAGTTGGATGTGGAGGCGCCGTGGAACCACAACAACAAAAACAGCAACTGGAACTACAATAATAACAACAACATCCATAGCAGCACCCCATATGCTCAGTCCATGGACAGCAATTTGAATCGAATGATGAATGAGCCACAAGTGCTTCATCAGCATCCACATCAGCATCAGATGAAAGCACCAGCTGAGGTTTCCAAGGCCATTGCACAGGTGCCGATTTCGGCCGAAGAGGATTTGGACTTGCACATCAAGGTGCAACAGTTGGACGGCGTAATGCTGCTCAACGTTATCCACATGATACACCAACTGGAGGGCCTGAACTTCGGTTATCCCAACAAGGAGCTCGAGTTCGATGTGCGCAACCTCAAGCCACACACAAAGCGCTCCATATTGGCCTACATGGCCAGCAAAGGCGTAACCGGGAAGCGGGTCTCTCGACTGAAGAACCCTTACAACTGAGAAAAAAAAAGATACAATCTGATTTTTTAACCTTATTCCCAATATATCACCTGCTTCTCCTGATCATTTACAAAATATTTACTAAAATTTGGAAATTACTTTCTTATATTTATGTCTAAAATTCTATTTCAAATTTTTTAATTTATTTGTTTTTTACCATTCAAAGCAAATAAACCAACAAACGGTTCCATTTTGATGCCAATTGCTAATCATCTAATTATGTGGGTGTGTTTAAAATTGCTTTTTATATTAATCTATACAAATTTTCGTTTTATGTTTATTTAAGTGGATTTTCAATTTAAAATTTTTAACTTTATTTACTAATACAATTTCAAACAAAACAAAAATATAGAGAAAATAGAAATATTGAATCTTATTTGCCTTTTTGCTGTTCCTTGTTGTTGTCGCGGAACTGCCGGATGTTCCTGAACTCGCCATTCCACACACGATTCCGCATAATGTCCCGGGTATTGGCGGACATATAGGCGTAGAAGACTTTTCGCGGTGGTCCTCCAGGACAGAGATAGTTGCCCATGGCATACCAACAGGCTCGTGTGTGATTCATGTAGATGTCGTTAAGCTTCTGATAGTACGCCGATCTCACCTTGTCGCCCTTGGGATGGAAAATAATACCATGAGAATGAACATTTACTACATCTATACACAGAGATACGGAAAAATGGAAATTTTTTTTTAAATTTTTCTATTTTTTAAACTAACAAAAACCTCAGATGCAGCATCAATTAAAAAGACAAAAGTTCAAAATCGGATAAGATTTGACAATGTTATGAGACTGCAGTTTTCAAAAATATTGTGCGAAAAGCAAGTGGTCGATATTTCGATACATTTGTACATACATTTCGATACATTATTACCAATCGATTTAGATAATAAACTACTTACAAGAGCTTTAGCCGCCTTCGCATAGTTGTAGTTCTCCTTCTCCAGGGGCAATTGGTCCATGCCCATCAGGTCGGCAGCTGGTGGACGTCCCTGCAACAGGGTAATCATTTCGAAAATCTTCACCGACTCCTGGATACTCTTTTGGACCTCTGCTTCGGTGTATTGCTTGCCATAGCGTCGCTTGATCCACTCTTGGAGCACGGGCAGCTTGTGGGCATTGGGCAGGGAGGCGAGGACATATCTTTGGTTCTTTCGCAACTCCCTCATGCCGTCCAGCAGCATTTTGTTCATCAGCTCGGAGTCATCGGGATCAAACTTTTCGGCGTCGTATTTAAGCTCGGATGTAATCGTTGCTCTCAGAGCCTTAGCAGCCTCGGCGCGTTCAACCTCAGCGCGTTTCACACTGACTCCCTTCATCCAGATCTCCTTGGCACAACGCACCACGGCATCCACGATATCCGCCTTCCGATCCTCGTGGCTGTGGGTGCTGTGATCACTCGTGTCGCCGGTGGACGAACAACTGCCGGTAAGTCGACACCCGCTGACCTCCATTGCCAGCTTATCGACATCATCTTCGGATGTCTCCTGAGAGTCCTTTTCACACGGGATCACGGGGGGACCGTCTTCGTTCAAGGCCTTCACAAAGGCCTTGGCAATTACCCTGTTGACATCATAGGGCTTTTCTTGGCCCGATTTAAAGATGCGCTTGTACTTGAATATATAGGGCTTGTGGTCCGAGGGCGCCTTGAAGAACGTCTTCTTGGTCTGTTTGCCCTGGAAGCGAACCTCGACGGGAGGATCCTTTCGATTCCTGCGCAGCTGCTTCAATTTGCGATCATCCAATAGGAATGATATTCGCTGCTGAGTCTTCTTTGTAGTTTGGCACTGCGGATCCTTGGGATCTGGAATCATTAGATTTATTTCTGGTGATTTTTGACACGGCACCAAATCCCCCTCGAAGTTGACGGGCTCACGGCGCAATCCTCCGCCAGTAAGTCGGACACCCACGCACTTGTTAACCGCATCGATGTTGGCCAAATTGAGGGAGTCGGAAACCAAGGCTCGGCCCTCCTTATCCTGAAACTTGGGCACGGGCAGGGACACACTCGTCTTCTGGCAAAGGACACAGTCGGCCTTGGAGATGGTGTGAACCGTTGTGTGATCCATTTTCAAAGCATAGCGTTTCATACAAACATCAATGTCGTGCTCGAGCTGAGCGAGAATTCGTCGTTGTCGCAGCTTCCGATAGGGCATCGTGACATCCAGCAGCTCCATCACCCGATCCCTGGCCAGCACACACAGCTCGTCCTTGACGAGCTCCGTTTCTCCCACTATGAACTGATGATAGGCGCACATCTGGGGCTCATCCGCGAAAGATTGTCTGGCCTTCTCCAAGGCCACAGCAGCCCGACGACTGACTCTGGCTTTGTTTTCCAGCAGTTTCATGTGATTCATGTGATTGAAGTACTTGTCGACTGCCTCACCCACGGTACTCTTGACCAGACGGCCGACGGGATTCAAGTTGTACTCACTGAACCACGGCGGTTCAGTTGGACTGCCGTATTGCGGTGGCTGATCCAAGGTCCAGAATGGAAAGCTGGCAATGTGATTCGGCGGTTTACTCGTGTATTTAACCACGATTTCCTTGGGACGCGGCTGGCGTTGAAAGTAGGGAAGCCTCTTGGATTTCTGAGTGCCCTTTGATGATGGCGACACTTGTGGCTTCGATGTCTTCTGCTGATGCAGCTCATTCCGCTGCTGACGCTTCAAGTCCAATTCACTTAGTTGAGGCGGTGGCAAAATACGATCCAATTCACGCAGAGTTGGCAGCAAATCTATTTTGGCCATGGCTATCATGAGTAGCTTCTCATTGGTGGTATACTCGCCCTCCTTCCGTTCACTAATGTAGTAGCCCTCGAGTATGAAGAAGAGAAAGGCCAAATCATTGCCACGACTCAGTTGCACCATTGTTCGAATCTTCTTCTTGCTGATTAAGGGACTCAAGCCCAGACGACACAAACTCTTCTCGACCCGAAAACTTGTGCCCTGCTCGAAGTCATCGCGTAAATCGTCGGTCAACTCCTTGATAGCCGTTTCCTGGTAATCCGACAGTCCCAAATACCATTTGGGAACGTCGAGTGTCTTTTGGAACTCATCCAACTTATGCTGAAAGTCAAGCTGGCCCATTTTGTATTGAACTAATACGCATAATTTGGAAATACACAAATTTTCTATATTTTTTCTTTGATCAGTTAGTTAATCATACTACAACTTTAATCACATTGATCTGTTGTGCACAAAAATTAAATGAAAAGCTAACTCGACTTATTTTTAAATACACTAAATATTTGACATCGCCTACTTGGTTTCATCTAAAAATTGCTAAGGCTTTAATGTCATTTGGAATTTTCATATTTTAAAAAATAATATGTTGGTTGGGCATCAACTTCTTGCTCTGAGTTTTAAATGTTGTTGCTGATGAGCCAAAAAAAATTCAATAACGTAAATTGTTTCTGGTCCCGTGAGTTGTCATAATGTCGAAGCCGTGTCCGAAGTGCAAACAATGTTCCAAGACTTCTCCCAATACTTGTAATCCCTGTGGAATTTCGGACCGCAATTCGCAAGATCAGGACAAAGAATGTTTTGGCGGTATTTACAGCCTAAAGTTTGTTAAAGGGGTCGCCACATTATGCCATGTACCACCCAAAATCCTATCACTTCTTAAGAACCGTGACTGTGCCTGCTGCAGTTCAAAAAATAATAAATCTCGTCCAGAAAAATCGACAGAAGATAAGACAACGCAATTTCCAGAAGATAGACGAGAATTAAATATTCATGAGACAGAGACGGTTGAGGAGGAACTAACTAAACCCACTGGGGAAAGGGAAATCAAGGTAACGAAAACAGAATCAATTACCAAATTTACCCCAGACGGTAAAACCAATCAAGAAATTAAAAAAATTCAATCGATTACTAAATTTGTAAATAACAAAATATCGAAAAGAGTTTCGTCATCATCATCATCCAAAGATAAGGGTGAAGAGAAAAAGAAAGTCAACAATCAGGTAGTGAGAATATCGAGATTATCAAATAAATCTGCAAAACCCGTGAAATCAATTAGTTCAGGAAATCGACAAAGTGAAAAGCCGCGAGAAAGCGAGAGGTCGGTGATTCTCAAGAATATCAATCTAAAACTAAAACCACCTGACAGAGGACATGGAGGAGCCTCCTCAGCATCGGACTCTAAAATGTCAGGTGTGGAACAACTATCGAGTGAAGAGAAGATCGAGACTCTTATGTCAATTACAAAATCTGAATCGATCGAGGCAGAAGATCCAGTAGAACAAGTCAAGGGAGTGTCCGTAAAAAGTTCAGCAATATCAAAATCTGATCAAGGATCAAAAGAAAAAGTAAAGAGAGGGTCGGGAAAAATTTCACCAACAACAAAATCTAAACTAGAATCAAAAGAACAAGTGAAGACAGTGTCTGAAAGAAATTCAGTTACAACAAAATCTGAAACCGAAGCTGAAGATCAAGGAAAAAAAGCGTCTGAAAGAAATTCAGTTATAACAAAATCTGAAACCGAAGCTGAAGATCAAGGAAAAAAAGTGTCTGAAAGAAATTCAGTTATAACAAAATCTGAAACCGAAGCTGAAGATCAAGGAAAAAAAGTGTCTGAAAGAAATTCAGTTATAACAAAATCTGAAACCGAAGCTGAAGATCAAGGAAAAAAAGTGTCTGAAAAAAATTCATCTATAACAAAATCTGAGACCGAAGCTGAAGATCAACGAAAAAAGGTGTCTGAAAAAAATTCATCTATAACAAAATCTGAGACCGAAACAAAAAATCAAGAAAAAAGATTATCTGAAAGAAATTCAGCTATAACAAAGTCAGAACAAGAAGCAAAAGATCAAGAAAAGATATCAGAAGGAAAATTATCCGAAATAAAATCTGAACAAGCATCAGGAGAACAAGAAAAAAGTTTGCTTGAAAGAAATGCAACGCTAACAAAATCGGAACACTACGCAAAAGATCAAGAAAACAGTGTGTCTGGAAGAAGTTCACCAATAAAGAAACTTAAAAGTAATGCCTCTAAAGTGGATAAAAGTAAAATAATCCGCAAACGTGAACGCACGAAACGTGTGGAAGTTGTTGGAGGAGAGTTGCGTAAGTCCGATTTCAGGAAAGAAGAGTTTCAAGAATTGGCTCATAATCCAGTATCAAGTAATCAGCAATCCTCTTCACAAAATTCAGATGATAGAAATAAGGAAACTTTAGGTGTAACAAGGACACATACTTGGAAAAAGAAGGCTGAGGTACACAGTAATCTAGATGGGACAATTAAATCTGTGTATACGATTCATTCCTTTTCGGTTGAAGAGGAAGAGATGGAGGGGAATAAGGTGCCAGAGATTGAGATGGAAACGAAATCACCCGAACCAGATGTAGAGATGGAAACAAAATCCCCCGAACCAGAGATTGAGATGGAAACCAAATCACCCGAGCCAGAGATTGAGATGGGAACAAAATCACCCGAACCAGAACGAAAGTCGCTCAAACCACCGAAGAAAACGGCGCCTGTAATTGAAACAGTCGATCAGAGCAGTTGCAACTGCTGCAGAATGCCACCATGTCCGATCCCATATAAAATGCCATGTCCCTACATGTATCCCACCCGCTATACATGTGGTCGCAAGGCATTTTTCTGTTATCCCACAGGTGCTGACTGCCATATGCCCTGCTGCTACCGCAATCCTCCTCACAATTCACGACATCCTTACTAACAATTCAGTAATAGGTTCTCAGTTAAATAGCCCGACTAAGTATAACAATAAATAAATGCCCAACAACATTGATTATTTGGCTGGCTGAGAATCATTTCAATTCATGTGGATTAGCACTTGTTGTCCTATTTTGCTTAAAATAATTTGCGGACAACGAAACCAGATCGTTAATGTTGCAGGCGATTAGCAAGGCCATTAACTCGGTCTCCTGCACTTTCCAAATTAAATGCAATGTAGGCCTTGAGCAAAATTAATACTGCAGTTGCCATTGCATTAATGCAAGAACCAAGGCTTATTCGGACGCATAAATAGTTCTTGGTTTGGGCCAAAATCCAAGTGCTTTGCTTGTCCGTTTGTTAAGTTTAGCCAAAAGCTTTCACTTCTGGCAATACAGATTACATGTGCTAAAATCTTGTGCAATATAAGCCCAAGTTAGCTCACATTGAGATTATTATATTTTGACTCAAACAGGGGCAGAGTTTATCAAGAGCAGATGTGAGTAGAAATGCTGAGTAGGGTCCGAGAAATTTCCGAATACACGCATATAAATATTAGTGTAATTATAAGTATTTTACAAAAATAAGCAGCTGTTGAAGGAGACATCTCTTATTGAAAAAACCAGCTGATCAGAAATATGAATGTGGAGAAATGTCAGCCAGAAATATTGGTCAAATTATGATTGCCGAAAAATTGACATACTACTCGATTTCTCAGGTAAATTATTAATGCATACAAATTTTTTGAAAATGTTTGTGCCAGCATTCGAAATGAGTTAACTGACTAAATATGACCAAGTTGACCAAATGATATAACTCCTAACGAATATTCGTTCTTATTCAGATCAGGGGCACAAAAATAAACATAAGGAGCAGTCCACAAGGTAATGCCGGGTATTGGCTTGAGTTCAGGAGAGTTGTCATTGAGTGGTCAATGCAATGCAAAATGTGAATTCCGAGTGCTGTCTGCCAATGCAAATCAAACCCATATCTTGGGGCAAGAGCAGCAGGTACAAGTTCGAACTGGGATTGCTGGTTGTGGCCTATTTCCGAGTTTTGTCATTGGGAAATTGAATATTTTATTTACGGATATTAAATGCCTTATATCATTTGCTTTTACCCAGTTGGCAGCTCTCGATTCTCGGTTCTCGGTTCTCAGTTGTCGGTTGTAGGCATAAGCAGTGTCGATATCGAATTTTCCCTGCGGACTTCCGAAAGTTTATAACAAATATGCAGTCAACATATTTTGTGACTTAATTTTTTTTTTTTTTGCAACTTCGATTGGCCTCTTGGAATAATTTAGACATTTTTACTTTGAGCGTTCAAAGAGCCAAAACTAATCTAACGGACAACAGGGCGAACGGAAGTTCACACTTGGCCACTGAGTGTGTTTACCCTCCCTTTATATATGTCTACACTATATACTATATAGTATACTTACTTAGCAGGCAGCTGGCACTGTTGTTGCCTTGTGATTTTATTTCGTTTCATGTTTTATTCACCACTTCCGCCGGAAATAGACACACAAGCCTGCTCACACTAAGTAGAAGTAGGCAGGGAAAGGGGAAGGGAGAGATGTGAGGCTGCCCATATGAGAACATGCTCCAAATGTTGGCAACTCAATGGGCGACTGGCAAACATTTGTTTTGCCCAACAAAGTAGAAACTGTTTTCGCAAACAAATCCCACATAAATGCTCAATTTATAACAAACCGGAAGTTAAACTTAATCAAGCGTACTTTTTGGCTTATTGTTTAGCCTCCCTCTCTCTCTCTCTCTTTTTCAGTCTTTCAGTCATTCTGCCTATCTGCTTTTCCGTATTTACTTAACATATTTTATTGCGATACTTTTCCTGCTCTCTGATGGTCGATGTCGCTCTGGAGGAGATTACACGAGGATTTGTTTGGCATTTCAGCTGTGATTTCAGCAAAATATTTTCATTTTTGCAGCGACTTTTAGTTTTGAGCCAATGCCGTATTTGATCGCTCTCATGTTAGTTTATGCATTTATTTATGTTTGTACTCAAACAAACTCTGACTCCTATCCTGTGTTCAGACAGATACATATTTCAAATGTACTTTTATATCTCTTCGTTTATGTGATAAATTGTGCAGGATTCAAATATGACAGTAAACATTTATGTTGCCTTTTTATGGCATTACTTTTATGTTCAAAGTATCAGGGCATAACTTTATGAATATGTATGTGAAATATTTCAGACAGTAAGGTATCCTCCAGTGTCGGGCCTATTAGGGTTCTTATTCTTATTTTAGAGCTTTTTGAACAACCTAATTACCAATAAATGTTTTTCTTACAAATATTTAATAATTTAATAATGTGTTCAATAAAATCATTTAATGCCAACAAATAAATTGTCATTACTTATAAATTTTTAATAATAAATTTAAATTTATAAATTAACAATAATATTTCACAATAGGAGTAAATAAAAAGGTTAGATTCATAGATTTAATGTATGTAAGTCTGTGCTAAGTAGAGGGTATTTTGTAGTCGTGCACTGTCAGTTGACTCAATTAAATGACTCTCTTATCTGCAATAGTTTTAAAGCGTTGGCAACACCATTGGTGACTGTGCTTTCTTCATAATACTTTGAGCCAGATGCGAAATTGCTAAAATTTGAAATTGCCACAGAATGGAAAATATTGGATTAGTATGCGTGTGTGTGTGTGTGTACGTATGTGTGTGTGTGTGTTCTGGTTTTAGCTTGAATGCATATGACAAGACGTGACGGGCCATTGGCAACGCCTGTTAGCCAAGCAGCCAAAGCATCACCATCACCAGCAGCAACAACAACAAAAGCAACAGCAACAACAATTGAAAGTGCGCTCTTATTGTTGGCCAAAAAGCGTCAAAAGGCCGCACAAGGCACGCGCGGTTCGAAAAACCACGGGCGGTCTTTTGTTGTCCATGGAACCGATCCACCGACCATGCTCGACCGAGGACTGAGGACTGAGGAGAGAGTCCAACAAAAAGCGGTAATGACCACAAGAGCTGCTAATGTGGCTGACAGCGCTTCTGTTGAAGGCCACTGAATCGGCATCGACATCGGCATCGATGTCTCTGATGTCTCTGATGTCTGTGAAGTCTGGCTGGGCATTTTACGAGTATCTGCCAACGTTGCCGGGGATTTTCATTTGGTTTTGGTTTTGGGATGTGGCATGTGGATGTTGGAGCTTTGTTTTCCCACCAGACGCGATTGCAACTAATTTGCTCACAAAGCGTAGCATTTGCTCGGTCAAAAGCCTTTGTCCATGTGGACAGTGTCTGTGGACAGTGTGTGGTCAGAGCAGCAGCCTGTTTCGCATGCGTCACTAATCAACTTTTTATGCCAATGCACATTACACATTACACACTACACTCTACACACATGCACAAGCGAATGCTCTTACAATTACATAAGCCAAGAACTGACATCGTATCATCAGATGCACTCCTGCCTAATTGATATACATAATTATCCCTCCTAGTCGATAAATTAAAAAATGAAGAAAACTGAACTGAAGAAAAAATTCATTCTAAAATTCTAGTTTAAAATTCTTGATTTTTTTAAGAACGTATTCAGGATTTTATTGTTAAATAAACAAAATATGTGTCTCAGCATTAAAATAGTAAAAAATCCTTAGGCCGATAATCCAAACGTTTGCGGAAATGGACTTAAGTATTAATTAAATATATCGATCAAACAAACTCTGAGATTACCAAGCTTTTGACAACGTTTAAAATTGATGTTATCCCAGAGTCCCAGATTTTTTTCTGTGTAGACAGTAGTTTAATTTTAAACGCATCCAACAGCAGTTTAGAAGTGACCATCCGGTTGAAGATCTGCTACATAACTAAGTAATATCAAAGTGAAGCTAAAAAAGCGACAACCGTCTTCGTATGGTAGTTGTTGTTGTCAATCAGAAAGAAATTGCCGGCAAATGGCATTATAAAAATCAATTGGGCGTTAACTTGCAATTTCTTGGTAACAAAAGACAGACTACGAAGTTGTAGGTATACACTTATATCTATTGGTATCACCTATTGCAAAATGACAGCATCGAATTCGACTGGCTTTTCCTGTTCATCTTCTAAGTGTGTTTGCCGCTATCAGTTGAAGTGGAAAAGCGATTTTCATCTATATTTTATCGCTGTATAATTAAATAACGTGTTTTTACACTGCGCTCGTCTCATTTTAAATGCTATCTCACCTGAGACCAATTGGGAACGAACATATGAGCCCATCAAGTCAATGTGATCGACATTAAAATACCCTGCAGCTCACAACGGTTAAATATCGTACTTTTTGAACATGTTTTGTAACAGAGACTTTTATAATTACTTTTAATTCGAGGGTATAATTGTTGTTAATTGAAAAGTATAATTAAAAAATTAAAAAAATCTATTTTTATTTTTTTTTTAATGAACGTATCCAATATACCAAAGAGTAAACAAATTCAAAGTTTTTTTTGGAAAAGTGTGACAAGTGTCGCTACAGGGTATAACTTAGAATTCAGTTAAAATAAATTGAATTAATTGCATTATGCGGCGTTGCAGAGTGCGCTTTACATACAAGCATAAGGCCACACTTATACCATACATATTTCAAAGGCTTTAATGAACCAAAAATGTTGCAGTTAATTGACTTTGCCGCTCAATTTAATTAATTTTACTCATTTTTTGTGAAGAGCTGTAGCGCATAAATTAGGTTTATTTGGTTGTTAACTAATAGCCGCGAATTAATCAAAGTGTGTGAAAATAGCCGAATGAGCTTGTTTCAAAATGTTTCTTTATTACTCTTAATTTTGACTGGTAATCGGTTTACTGGTTCATTAAATTTACATGTAACGAGAGTATCGATTTTTAAAAATATAGTTTATTCAAGTTTCATCACAAAAATTTCATTCATTAAATACTAATTATGTAAATTCGGGACAACAATTTTTAAATGAATTAAATTAAAATTGAATACCGAATGAACTGAGAGTCCAAAACATTGTCAAAATGACATTTCCAAAATCGAATTAGTTTTCCCAAAGTTTTGAAAGTTTGATGTATTGGAAAAAAAAATTTTTTTACATCACTTGTCTATATTTGGTGAATAATTCTCAATAAAATATAAGTAAATATAAATTCATCAAGTGACATGATTTGAATATTCCAAAACTGTTGACTTCCCGTCCTCCTCCCCATATCTTCTTTCTCTACAACAAGGTCACGTGTCATTCGAGCTGTACTTTGTTTGAGTTTCTGTGAAATTCGCTTTGTACGAGCCGCTTAGAGAAGTGTCAGGCAAAGTGAGATCCTTGTTTGCACATTTTTAATTGTACTGCCGACAGGTGGAAAGGCTGTTCACTTGACCCACAAAGGCGGCAGTGGGTGAGGTGGGCGAGGGGCGTGGTCGGCGAAACGCCTGCGCTTTCTTGGGTCAGAGAGAAAAACAAACAACTTTGCTGCTCGGCGGGGAACATTACGACTAAATGTAAACAGCTTAATTAAAAAATGAAACTCCTCTCGCTGTGCGTCACGTGTTTGAAACCGCATGCATTTTCCTACATAACCTCAAAGTGCAGCCATGTGTGTGTGTGAGTGAGTGAGTGTGTGTGTGTGAGCTTGTGTGTGTATGCGTGTGACACGGCATGACGCCCACGTGACCGTCGCTCTTTATTTGCTTAAATGCACAAAATTGCTTTTAATTTAATTTTTCGCCTTTTTGCACTCCTTTTTCTCCATTTCTCGCTCTCACTCTGTCATTCATTCCGCTTCTCTCTCCCTCACTCTTTTTTCACTTTGCTGCCGCTCCTAATTAAAATAAAAGTAATTTTTCATCAAGCAACGTTCATACTATACATATATATTTTCTCTTAGTCGTATACGAGTGTTCATTAAAAATTATATTCTAACGTCTCGCGTTGCATTTTCGGATATTAAAGAAAATGTGCTGCAGTTAAGAAGGTGTTCGAATGAAAGATACCCTGTACATATTTTGGGGATTACTTATTTTATTGAATAATAAATATGTAAATATTCTGTCTGTTACATTCGTGTACCAATTTCTATGACTACAGGGTAAAACTGGAATTAAATAAGAAATTCAAATAAATACATAAACTGTGTTCATACTACGCAAGCAAATGTTTGTCTTTATGCACCTTAAATTTAAATTTCTTGCTCTTCATCATCGTCAGCTGTTCATCGAGTGTTTATTTTTTTCCACTCCACTCCAGTCAAACTTTTCTTTTAAATATTTTCCATACTTACCCCAAGAGCTGGAAAAGTTTCATGCACACGCATCTGCATGACGCTTCAAGAACTTTACGGCTGAAGGAATAAGGAAGAAGGAGAAGAGGAAAGTTTTTTTTGAAGGACTCTTCATACATTACCATATGCAAGCGATTCAGGCCAGAACTGAAGCCACATCAATGGGATGTAATTATAAAGTTTAATTGTTATCTTAAAATATACTTATTGGGTCATTGCAAAAGCAATTTAAGCGCTTTTTGTATTTTAATACTTTTTAATGTACAATTTATCAGTCTTTTATTATTGAAAAGTTCACTAATCTAAAAATGCAAAACAGAGAATGTTTTTTACTTAGTTATATTTTTGGTGAAATAAAAAGTAATTTTTATAGTTCGTTAACTCGTTTCGATATTCAATTGCCTTCATTTAGAGCAGTCAAGTCATCATTTTTGTTATAATTTTTTTTATTCAAAGGGAATTATTTTGCACAACTGCATTCCTAAATGGAATACGCAGTCGAGAGACTTATGTAAATACATACATATGTAAGTACATACTCACACCTCGAGTTTGCTCGCACATGCATTGAATTTTGCCCAATTTGCAAAGCAAAAGATTCAAATTTACTTTATCAATTTAAATTGAATTGAGTTTCATACACATATGCATTTATTTTTACCTTTTTACTCTTAAGAAATTAATTTTAGCAATTTCAGCAAAAGCAAAGAAAGGAAATTGCATTGTGTTCAGGATAAAGTGCATAAATACTTCAGGGCAACATATGGATAACTATTTGGCTTAAAGTAAATATCTTTTGGGATTAGATGTACTTACATGCTGGAGTCTTTTACAGTCTTTTTTCATATGCACGGTAAAACAAAGCAATTGGTTCGAATATTAAATGGCATACAAGCTGCACAAATATGCTGGATTAAGAAAACTAATATGACCAAACTTTGTTTTTTTTATTGAAAATAAAATATAAATTGATTTTGATGGTAAATATACGAGAATAAACAACTGATGTTTGAGTAAACTTAATGGAGAGCACACCTTGGGCTCTGACCCACGGGGCGTATGAGTTGCACATATTTTGGAAACAGTTGTTGCCACACTTTGAAAGCCAGCGAATGTCTATTTAATAGTGTCTGCGGATGTCGATGTCGATGTGGATGTGGATGTGGATGCCGTCGGCATCTCTCTGGCTGCAACGTTAACTGACAGACTTGCCTCCACCGCAGTCGCAGCTGACATCGCTGTCTGCGGTGCGGTGACCACACCTGCAATTTGAGGTGCGTGCAAACCGCACATGAGTCTGGGTGGTTCTGGGTTGAAATGAAGTCATAAAGTCTGATTCCACTCGCTGATATGCTCCTTGCCACGTAGCCTGGCACTGATAATGATGATGAGCATCATGATGTTAACTATTGGTCAGCAGGCAGCAGATCTTCGGTTCTCCCTTACTTTCGTTTGCTTTGGCTGTTGCCAGCGCTCATTTATTTTCCAGCAGCTGCTAAACTTTTTGACCATAGCTGACACTTTCATGAAACAATTTAAAAAGTCATTGTCATGAGCAGACGCTTGATCCTAGTCCGAGTCGGACACAGAGTCCTGCGGCAAGTATCCTGTCAATGGCGTCGTTTGTTTTGTTGCCCATTACGGCGGTCAGTGTCCGAGCCCAGAGACCTCAGTGCAAAATAGAATTGTCATTGCTTAAAATGACCAAATGTCGCAGTTAACGCATCTCTCTCTCTCTCTCTCTCTCTCTCTCTCTAGCACATCAAATTGTTGGTAAGTGCCACGTTTCGAATGTGAAGTATACGCCCCGTATGCCACCCTGCTTAAGGGTTGCTTTAACTATCGAATAGTGTTGGCAACACTCAACTTCAACTTCAGCTTTGATGATGCCATCGCGGATGGCAGGAAGGTCAAGAATTTCCTTACCAAAAATAAGAGTAACTTTGACAAATTGATATCCGTGGAAGCTCAGTTGCTCAGTTGCTCAGCGGAACTTATAAATGTCGTAGCATATAGAAACTTCGTCAAACCGATAGATATCTTTTGTATTACAGCAAGTTTTGTTTTCTTTCGCTATTCATCCTCCACCCTAAAAACTTTCGAGACCTTGTTGTGGGCGGGGTGGATAGCGTGACATTGCAATTTCGAAAACAATTTGAAGTTTTTCGACACGCCCAACTTGTTGTCGCTGCGTCCTTCTCCTCCTGCTCCTCCTTCTGCCCATCTTCGTCCTTGGCCAAGTGCTTTTCAGTTTCAAAACTTGACAGAGAATGATGCATGATATGAGGGCGTGTGGATTGCAGTTCGAACAAAACTCACTTAAAGAAACTTCATTTCTATAGCTCAACACTTGCAGGAATGTTGCTCCAGTGGCATTGACTTTGTCCTGCACATTCTATTGCAGATACACATCCACTCTCAACTCTCGACTCTCAGTGATAGCAAGTTTATAGCCCTTGCCTTTCAGTGCTCATTAAAGTTGTTACGCAGCTTAAATTCATTATTACTTGAGCCATCTTCCGCTTCTAGCTCCCATCTGGAGGGGTAACTGCTCTGTGCAAAGCCACAAAATTTATTAAGCGTAAAATTAAAAGCATAAAATTGCATGCTTTAAATTCAAATGCAATTGGTGTTGTGGGGGGAAAAGTGTAAGCAACCGCAGCCACAAAGTGTCGATTGTAACCATATCACACAAAGCTTCAGCAAGGACCCGTTGAACTTCCTAGTCTCTACCTCTTTCTTCCCTCCTTCCTTGCAGGCATACTAAATTCAACTTATCGACAGGCTGCAGTGGCACGTCCTTCGATAAGCACCACAGCACCACCCACCACCCACCACCCAAGCTATCTATTCCTCTGGCGTCAGTTAAGAAAAATTTGCACCAGGTGATGTGTAAGATACGACGAGATATATTACCACTTGATAGGCGAAAGGACGAATAGCTTAAGGTAGCCAGAGTTGGGTTGAAAATAAATGCAGTTGAGAAAGTTAAAATAAACATAACGTCCATAGATATCCTTACACAATTGTCCACTTGTAGAGCCCCTGCCTCTGCCTCCTGCTGCTCCTGCAACTCTCAACTATGACCAGGAGCAACCTTATCTGGGCATTAGAAATTCATGAACTATGTCGACGGCTCATCAACAGGACAACAAAGTTACCAGCGGGAGGGAGAAGGAGGAGGAGGATGTCAAGAATAACTAAAGCAACACATCTTGCACTTTGCATTTCATATTATTTGTTGTTGTTCTTCTTCTTGTTCTTCTGTCGGCTTTAACAGAACTTTGCTGTTTACTTGTCCGTCCAGCTGGCGCCACCTGGCGTTCGTGCATAGCACAAAGCTCATTATCTTGAGGATTATGGAACGTCATACACAGAAAAAAAAACAGCGATTTCGGAATTAAATCAATGCGGCCAGAAGTTCGCTAATCCTTTTCTATATATAATTTTTTCAGTGAAGTCAAAGGCTTATGTTGACTATTTAAATGACGAGTGTTTGCCATTTTATCCGAATATCAGGTTAATTTACCAATAATATCCTAAATACATGCTTAAAAAAAGAAAAATCAAAGATTTTTAAACTTGAAATTTAATTAGATTGATGTTTTTTTCAGTGTACTCCTAGCTTGTCTGCCTTGCACAGAAATGCGTGCTTGTTTGGCTTTTGACTCAACCAGAATTCAAGATGAACTACTGAAGTAATGCATTTATTTTTATTTTTATTTAAAAGTAATTTACCTCTTCGGTTTATTTAAGTTCAACTGCAGACTTACAACTCCTGATGATGTCGTCAGAACTTGACGTAGTAAAAAGAAACATTTGTCAACGTATTCTACAGTTAGTTGCGAACAGACCCTTTGAAGTTCTCACTGTCATGCTGACTGCCAACATAGAACTCCGGATGATAGTTCAACACGTCCAATTTCAGAATCTTGTAGGTCGAGATCAGCCAGTGACCCGTGCGAATTGTGGCCGGAATCGAATAATCCCTGCGAAAGCGTACAAAGAACTCGGCCAACACAATGGGATATGGCACCAGTAATTTCCTGGTCACTACAAATTGATCAATTAGTTGCTTCATCTCACTTAGCTCCGACTCGGAGCTGAAGTCATTGGTACGACGACAGGCACAGAAGACGACATCCACGAAGGCGAACTTGTGATCGTAATGTGGCAGCTGTTGCACCTTCAAGAGATACACACGGCGAATGTGACGCTCCTCGAAGCGTAGGAGTTTCAGTGGATAGTCCCTAGACTTGGGATCCTTCACAAGATCATGCATAATCTGCTTGTAGCCCATGGGCGTGGTGCATCTTTGAATGTGCTCGCCACGCTGCTCACGTATCAACTTGGTTATGACCGTCAAGGCCAGCTTGGAGTTGTCCAAGAATTGTGTTTCGGAAAAATGCCAGTCCCAAAATATCTTTAGCTTCCATAGATTGAATTTGGCTACAGCCATTTGCCAGGGGCTGTACAGGTAAAGCAGCCAAGGCAACGATAGCTGAGAATCCTTCTCCTCTTTCGAGCGCTCAACATCCACCTGGAGATTCCATCTGGTCGGAGTCTGGTCTCGGGCAGACTCAAAAGATGTGGCACTGTTACGTCGACCACGTGCCGGATTCATACCCAGCATGGTCAGTCGGCACAGGGTATACCGTTTGGCAAGTAAACCATTCCGCCTCATGGCTCGGCCAAATTTAAGCGGCTGTTTTACTGACATTTTTCCATAATTTAGAGAGATTTTTTTTAGGTTTTTATTTTGGATTTCGTTTTGCCGAAAAGTTGGGAATATTTTGAGTTTGTGCTCACATTTTGACATGGAAATCTTTAAGCATAATTTACCATGCTTCCGTCTCACGATGGAGTTCAATTGCCATTTGCTGGAGTGAATGTATTCACATGCACTCGAAGCATGCATGATTTAACAACAATGACTTCTAATTGTGGCAACATGGAGGTAATCGACTCACCTGCTCGCTGGAAGCTGTCTGCTGAGCTCCCACTGGAGTTGGAGAGAATTGGTGCATTGATTCGTATGCAAGTTGCAATTGTGCAATTATCGAAGGTATTAGCAAATGCGAAACATTTGTTACGCCCTTTGATGTCTCCTCTCTTCCTTCCGTCTTCCCTCCCTTCTGCTTTAAATTGTGCTTGCATTTCATGTAACATTAAATTGCCCTTTTCTCTCTATCCCCGTTTCTATCTCACTCTGCCTGTCTAACTGAATACAAACAATGGCAAACGAGGGACAGTCTGAAACTGAGACACGCCCACAATCCCTCGCCCTCGCCCAAAGACATGTTTACAAACTTATTTCATCTGGGTTAATTGCTTGGCAATTACCCTCAAATTTGCATTCGACCTAAGTGATTTTGTCTAATGTCGATTTCAATTATTGTACAGAGTAACTAAAGATACTATTTATATACATTTTCATACAGGTTTGTATGATAGCCAAGTGCAAGGATAAGTCATTTAGAGTTTGTAGTTTTAGCTAACCAAACAAAGCAGAGACAAGCACTTAAAATCAAAGTCAAATTACTATCCGACAGCCTGGACCATTTGTCAAGATTCCATATACCCAAAACAGATCGAATGGCAAATAGAATTGGACTTAAAACAGACAAGAAAGTAATTTGCTTTGCCTGATTCTGAAAAATGACATCAACTACCTATTATTACCTAATATACCTATTATATTTTTATTGATTTGCTGAAACTATTTTTATTATTTATTCAAATTAATTTATAATTTTAAATAAAAAAGAATTTGCGTATATGGAGCCACAGCTTTAATAAGATATTAGTTTCAATTCTGAAATAGTTTGCAAAAAGTCTTTACTGAACAGTCCCAAAAGTTAACAAGTATTTAGGACAGTATTAAAAGCCCATAAAAAGGCAAGATCTATTGCACGATGTGTGAGCAATAAATTTGCAAGTTTGGATGTGCGGCTTTATCTTTGGATCTTTCCAAACTTTTGCGCATCGATGCAAATCGATCATCAAAATTTACGAGACGTTGCTCAAAGTGCGTCATAAAAATGGGGCCAGGAAACTAATTAAGTACATAAAATGGGGATTAACGGCTTTCAAAGTGCCGTAAAATCCACAGCGCAACAATTAGCCAAAGTCCAAGGATGTGAGACTCGAAACTCGAGTGCAATGAATGGAATGCGAATGCGAATATGTTGTCAGCCATACTCGTAAAAGCAAAACGAGACTCCAACTCCAACTCAGACACAGACTTGAAACTCTTGTGTGTGGAGCCCTCATGCAAAAAGCTGGAGCGGCCTTTTGGCAATGAAAACCAATGCAAAGTCGTTAAAAGCAAGCGACGATGTTGCCGGAAAAGCATTTCAAATTGGTAATCAACAGGGTGTCACTAAATTGTGCATACCCTTTTAATCACAGCATTTGATCATTTTTGTGAACCTAAAGAAAAGTTTAAGCAATTATTTGATAAAATCTAATTCAGTCTGTGACTGATAAACAGTTGCGATCTAACTGAAATACATGCCAAATTTATAGTACCCAATGATAAGAGTATCAGTGATGTGGAATGGGGAGAGAAAAGCCGGCGAAAACTTTTTAATTTAATGCATCGTCGTAAAAATTTGATACTTTGTTAGCGAGTCGGCTGTAAAAATAGTTTCGCTTTGCTTCTCTGATTCCCTTTTGGGTTTCGCTCTGGTCTCTGTTCTCTTACTGTCTTTGACTTCTCTCCTCCTCCTCCCTCTGCTTTATGTTCTCCTCTTGGGGAGCACATCACAAGCTGCCAGCCAAAAGTTGACCCAATAAGCAACTTGGCAAAAGTTTCTGTTTCAGTTTCAGTTGCAGCTTCAACTTTGAGCTCTGCCCTCGTCTCCTTTATCCTCAGAAATCCTCCAGTCTCCATCTCTGTGCCCGTCCAGCTTGGAGGATTAGGCCGACCAACTCGCGTGGCCGTTTCAATTAAAATAAATTAAATGCGGCACGCGGTCGCAAATGTCAAAACTGTTTGCGGCTCAATTAGGCGCACTGTCAAAATTTGCGTCTGCCGTCTGTCGTCTGTGAGTTGCCTGCGACAGACAGACGGGACAGATGATGAACTGCAAATTGGATGCGTCCGTCTGCCAATGGGGAAGTACACATAGAGTGTGAGATACAACAGACAGAGAAAGAGAGAGAGAGAGAGATCTACGCCAGTCATCTCGCTCTCTTCATTCTCTGTTCGTCCTGTGCCTTAAGCCAGCTCAAAAGTTGCTCATGAAAACTTTTGCCGGCATTAAGCAGTAAAACAAAGGATTTGCCAGATTTTATAACAATAATGTTAAGCAGCAGTGTAAATAAAAATAAACTCACGGCAAAGTACAAGAAAAATGCAATAAAATTATATAAAAGGAAATCATTTTGAGACGCACTTTTTACTTGTGGATTATATTTGTTGTTGATAATTGGAAAGTTCAAGTTGGGAATTTACTCATTCGAAGCTCATCGAACGATAATAAAATTTCAGCCTTTGAATATTAGTTAAAAGCTTGCATAGAATTGTTTTAAGATTTATATTTTTATTTTGTTTTATTTTATTTTATTTTAATTTTTGATTTAAAAAACCTAGATAAAAATGTAGATTTAAATACAAACATATATAAAAATATTTGTTTATGACATAGTGTTATAATATCAATAATGAATGGAGTTTTGCTCAATAAGTAAGTAAGTAAGTAAGTAAAATAAGTATATTTATAAATACATATGTTGTTGTACATCAATAGAATATACTTATAATTTAAGACTATAGTTTGGAATAGAATTTTCGAAAATTCTGTGTTAGTGAAAATTTCGCTTGTCAGCATTTTCGATTAGAGTTGCGCATTCGTCGCCCGACAGTCAATCAGTCAGTCAGTCAAACAGTCAGTCAGTCAGTTAGTCATTCAGAGATTTGGCCATGTTACAACGAGAACTCGTACTGCCTGCTCTCTGACTAAGTTACACGCTGCAGATTAGCTCTAATTAAGCAGAGCTCTAATGAGCAGCCAATCAACTCTCTGCAGAGTCGAGTCCAGGTCCAATGACTAGACGACTGACGACGCCCACAAGAGATGCAACTGCAGTCTAAAGATTTTGGGCGCCAGCGAAAGGAAACATGACATTTTAATTGGACTGCCAGTGGCATCAACACCTGACGGAGTTAGAAGATGCAGATGAAATGAAAATAATAAGAAACTGAAACCAGACCAAATGGATCAATGGCTAATTAAACGGCAATTGGAAATGTTTGCTACGTTTACGATTTTAGCACGTGAAATTCCATTGGGATCGAGGCATGACTGTAAAATATGGTCGCTTCGCATTCGGACATCAGTTGTCACTGATCTAAATTTATGCAAATTGGCAGCTGCAACAACCAATGACCAATGTCCAATGTCCAGTGTCCAGTGTCCAATGTGCAACGTTGTTGGCCACATTTTATTTTGCACGCGCCTCCAGTTCGCAGTTCGTTTGCCCTCTTAATGGGCATGCAACAGAGAGCAAGCTATTCATTTGGCTGAGGATTGGGATGAGGATGGGAATGGGAATGGGGAATTGAAGTGGAAGTGGAAGCTGCCGTCGGTAGTTGTTAGTTGGCAGTTGTTAGTTGGCAGTTTGGCTGATTATTAAATCACAAGACGACCCTGCCGGCTGCCGGGAGCGGCAATCTGATATGCAAAATCTCAACTAGTTTAGCTGCGAGTTGCATTAAATACGCGAAACAACAGAGAACAGCACAGAACAGAGAGCAAGGGATTCCGCTTAGTTTGGCTGCCTTTTTCTCCTCCTCATTCATCTTCTTTGTGTGTATGTGTGTGTGTGAGTGTGTGTGCGTTAATTACAGCTCTGGCCAGCTAAGGCCAAGAACTGGAGAACTGGCAAACGGCAACTTGTTAAAAATTTCCGCTGCCAGTTTATTAGAGGGTAACACAGAGAGAGAGAGAGAGACCAACAGCTTTCTCCCCTCCTCCAACTCCCCCTGCATCCCTTTAATGCCGTGCTGCCGTGGCGTGGCAATTAATTGCAGCTTAGTTCAACCTGTTTTAATAAGAGTGAGGCTAAGATGACGCCAGGCCAAGTGCGAGATTTGGGCTCAGACTCTAAACTAGCTGCATTACGTGGGCAATATCAAGGAATGTAAATGGGAGGCACAAATCCGACTACTTCACATAAATTGCAAGTAAAGAAGTTCGTGGATTCTAAATTTGCACATGACCCGAACCTCTGAAATGATTAAGTCCGCGAACCCGAACCCAAACCGAACCCCTTCTTTAATAAGAGGTTAAATTCGAAAATATTATTTTAGGGACTCCAAGCTTTTTTAATATAATATATAGAACAAGAAATGCATATTTAAGTCATAAAATTAGTCCAATTATTGACAGAATTAAAATTTGTTTATATAAAAATTTAGTTGAAAGTATTTATTTAAAATTAAATTACTAAATAAGTTTTTCTTGTATTAAATTTAACCAATACCTTAGGTTCGGGCTGTAAATAAACCGGTTCGCGAAACGAACTTGGTGGCTTGCAGCTGTGTTCCAAATTTTCACTAGACTTTAACTTCAATTTGAAAATAATTCGATTCAAAATTATTAAAATATAGCATTAAGATTATGGCCTTAGAATTAGTATGTGGTCTCAACAAATTGCACTGTATGAAGCGCTTCGATGCACAGTTAAAAGAGTGGGATCTGCAGCAGCTTCAGGCAGCCACCAGCAATTTCAGGAATCCCTACAGCCTTATGGCACCGCCTTTTGAGAATGTTAGTAAATAAAAAAACCACCTGTTAACGTTGCATAAATCATTGTCAAACTTCTCCTGCAGCCAGCCGTAAATCTGCCCAAGATCTTGGAACAGGGAAAACTGCAAATGGAGTTCGAGCATGGAACCACGACGCTGGGCTTCAAGTATAAAGGAGGCGTGATCCTTTGTGCCGATTCGCGGGCTACTTCCGGCAAATACATAGGCTCGCAGAGCATGAAGAAGATCGTGGAGCTGACCAATTATATGCTCGGGACTTTGGCCGGCGGCGCTGCCGACTGCGTCTACTGGGATCGTGTCCTGACCCGCGAGTGTCGCCTGCACGAGCTGCGCTACAGGAAGCGCATAACTGTGGATGCTGCGGCCAGGATAATGTGCAACATATCCACAGAGTACAAGGGAATGGGCCTGGTCATGGGAATGATGCTTGCCGGCTGCGATGACGAGGGCTGCAAACTGATCTACGTGGACTCCGAGGGCATGCGATCGCAGGGCAGCGTCTTCTCGGTGGGCAGCGGTTCCACCTACGCTTTAGGAGTACTGGACACCGGCTATCGATGGGATCTGACCGACGAAGAGGCGTTCGATTTGGCGCGCCGGGCAATTTACCATGCCACCAGCAAAGATGCCTACTCGGGTGGCATTGTCCGCCTCTATCACATCAACGACAAGGGCTGGAAGAACATTTGCAACACGGACTGTGACGATCTGCATGAGATCTTTTGCAAGGAGTCGGTCAACCACGAAACCCATCCAAATATGCCCTGCACGAGCAGGGCTTGGATCGAGCAGAAGCTGCGCCAGGACTATGTGCAGGATCAGGTGGCAGCCGTGACTATGGAGAAGGTCCTTTCTTAAGTTATTTGGTAATTAATAAATTCTAGTTTTTAGACAGCGAAAGATTCCAGCTGTGGATTAAACACAATAAAATATTAGTCGGTTATCTCGCAATTCCTTAAGTCGATAATTAAATTTAATGTCCACATATTGCATTAATTTAACAATAATATGCTGAGTACATACATAAAAAAATACATGCATAAAATCAAGAATTTCAACTTGCATTTTAGAGTGGTATTTATTTTTTGTTGCTGATTGCCCAAAGTAGGAAGGGCAATCGTCAGCTGTTTTTTAACCCAACAGATAACGCTTCGCCCCTTTAAGGCTTGATAACTCTTCACATCGTGCGCCTTTGGCTTAAGTAATTTCGTAATGAAACCGCCTAGAAAGAATGAGCTTGATGTCAGGGTTCGTTTGTCGTTGCCCAGCTCCATTTCCCATTTCCCAGCCCCATTTCCCTTTGCCTTGCGTACTTTTCTATTTTGCATGGGGCTCTTCAGCGATGTTCATTAGATTAAAAGCAATTTACAGCAAAACTTTTGTCCACAAAATGCACACGTCGCCTGCTGACTTTACTTGCAGTCTCCCAAAACCCCAATCCCCTTACTCCAATCTCCGAATCCTCCAGCACACACGTGCAGCAGCTGGTGTCTCACATGTTCCCAAAATGCCGTGCAAATGTCGCCACTACCATTCGGAGCCCATCTTCTTACTGGAAGCTCCTCAGCCCATATTCATTTGCCGTCTCTTGCTTTCTATTTTTTGGAATTCAACAAATTTGCGGATTTGGTTTGTAATTTATTAAATTTATCGCATGCTACGAGTGACTTCCCCTCCTCTTTTTCCCTCTTCATTCCAATCTTTGTGGTTACGTCTTTCCGGCCAGGCTATAGTCTCCAGTCTCCTCTCTCCACTCTCCGACTCTGTGCAACATTTGCTGATGACAGCCCCAAAAAGACACAAAATGCACCAAATACCAAATACGGAACGTACGTTTCATTGCGTATACGTAATGTATTACGTATACGTACGAGCTTAGGAAATGTAACGCCATTTGGTGGAAGTCGTTCCCAGCTTAGAAGTTATTATTTTGATTTATAGAAAAAGTTCGTTAGCAAGCGAAAGTTGCTCGTATATTGTCAGCAGGATGCTCGTCCTCGTCCTCGTCCTGTTGTCCTGTTTTGTCTCCCGCTTCGTCCTGGGTCTTGTGACTTGTTGTTTTTGCGGCCATTTTGCAAAAGTTGATATTGTTTCATTCATTGATGTGGCACCAACTTCGAAGCTCGCCATGTGGCATTATCTAAATGAATATCTCTTGTAATTAAATGAACAACATTTTCAAAACATGAATATATATCATTAATGTGAAAATATAATTTAATATTTAATATTAATTAAACACCTAATAAAACAGAGTGACATTTTTCGTAGTCTATAGTTTATTAATATCGAAAATCTGTATGATTTAAAGTAACTGTTTTGACAAAGACCAAAAGTGTAAAATTTTTCTAGGAATTCAGATTTTTTTTTCTTGTTCTAAATCTAAATTTAATTATATATTCCCAATAAATATTTTTATTTTTTCCTTTGTTAAAACAATGTCTTGACTAATTGACATATAAATTTCATCGTCTAAAAACAAAGTTTTTGTACAAAAGGAAATAGTTTCCAAAGTATACAAGTTTACGTCAAGGAAAGTAAGACAAAGTTGAAATTAATTGAGTTTTAAAGTAGATGCTTCCTAATAAAAATATAACACAATTGCTGCCTGAAATAAATAAATTGCTTCCAGACTTTATGGTATCGATGGCGTCATTGGCAATTACATGTGACGCCCCGACACATTTATGAGGAACAGAATGTTGCATGTCCCAGTTGTCGGTGTAACAAACAGCGCGCTGTCTCATATCTGCACTCCACTTTCCACTTTGAACGTGCAACAAATTTGCATAAAATAATAATGCACAAGGACAACGACAACGACGTTGACGGCATATTAATTGCGGCTATCATTTTCCACAAAATTAGCTGCTTCCACAGAAAAATATGCACCATGCCCCACATGCCACATGCCACTTGCCCCCACATGCCACTTGCCCCCATGCTGCAATGCTCTCTCTCTTTTTCTGTCTGCCTGTCCCTCTCTCCAGTCTGTCGTCTAATATGCGCTTAAAAAGCATGCGACGATAACAAAAACTATAATTTAAATTAATTTGCAACAACAACAACAATAACAACAACAACAACGACATCATCCAAACTGCAACACCTGCACTATTGCTATTATTGCTGTTGTTGTTGTTGCTGTTGTTGTTGCTGTTGCTGTTGCTGTTGCTGCCATTCCACTTTTGTCAACGAGCTCAAATTCAATGAAATTTCACACTTTGTCGTTAAAAGCCGCGCCGCTTGCAACAGGAAAAGTGGAAGGTGGCAGGTGGCAGGTGGCCAAAAGGGGGAGTGAGTGCCACAGGGGCAGTTAACTGGCAGGCATAAGGATGCAAATATGCAAATGGATTTTGCCAAGCGAACTGAGTAGAAGAATTGCGACCAGATGGAGAGTGGAGAATGGAGAGGGGGCAGTGGAGAATGGCGAATGGAGTTGAGAGTGTTTGACAAGCAAGCGTGACTGTTGAGCTGGGAGTTGGCAGCTTGGATGATGTGCAGCTGGAAGGCGGCATCTTCATTTAGACCAGCGCCAACACGACACAGAGACGCTGTATGTGTGCTGCAATTGCCGCAAGTACCCTGTCGCAAATTTAGGAAGGGTATGTCTGAAAAATAATAATTTTTGGGGGAGTTGCGTTTGAAAACAACCCTTCAAAATGTCGGTGTTCCCTAATTTTCTCAATTCACATACATTCGACTGATACAAATTTACTTCGAGTTCCAATGCGCTATTTAAATAACAATTGCATTCAACATTTATTTTATTCTTTTTTATACAATTTATAAAAAATATTAAATTTAATCAAAATAAATTTCACATTTTATAAAATATTTAAATTTTTCCCATTCCTCGAACTTCAATTTGACTGCAAGTGATGTAAGTACTCTGTTAAAAGGATATCCCATCGTCGAGACATTCAGCAGTTGATGTTTTCGGTTATTGTTGCTCATTGCATGTTGCTGTTGCTGCTGCTGTTGCTGCTGCTGCTGCTGCTGCCGTTGCTGTCAAGTAACACGTTCGGCTGCGCTTGTACGAGTTGCAGGAGCAGCTGGCGAGGGCAACGGTAAGCGGACAGAGGGAGGCGGTGGGAAATGACTATGGAAACTGCGGACGACGCCTCGTTTGGCATTTTCATTAACAGAGCCGCCAGAGTCGCGGCGAAGAAAGCGACGATGAGGACGACAAATGCAAATGCAACGCCGCTGCAGTCGGGGCCAAGACACGCGCCACAGCAACACAAGCAACAGCAACAACAGAAACAACAACAACAGCGGCAACAGCAGCAACAACAACAGCAACGGCCACATTAGCAACTGCTGCAACATTACATGCAACAGCAGCAGCAGCAACAGCAACATCTTCTGCAGTTACGACAGCTGCAGTGTCAGATGCACTTCCAATTTATCAGCTCCTGGCCTCAGACTCCTTGCCTCTCATTTCCCCCTGTCCCATCGTCGTTGCATTTGCATTGCGAGGCAACTTCAAAGTGGAGATATTATTATTGTTGTTGCTGTTGCTGTTGCTGACGTCGCGTCGTGTGTTCTCCATTTATTGCCACTTTGGAGGCGGCAACTGCACATTAGTCGCATATCTGTTGAAATTCACGGCAATTAGCTGCGATGCTGTTATTGTTGTTGTAGTTGCTGTCGTCGTCGTTGTTGTTGTTGCTTTGCTGATGCTGAGGCAACAAATGCTGTAAAAGGCATTATGATATGCCAAGAATGGCATTCAAATTAGGACTCAGATATCAATTACTGCGTACACTGATAAAATACATTTTCAATTTTCTAGAACGAATACTTTCATTTATTATTTTAATATACAAACATAAAATACGTAGTTACTTTCATAATAATTTGTAATTCAAAGAAAGTTTAGTTATTTAACGATTCATTTATTCGTTTTAAATATTAAAAAACCCTTATTGAATAAAAATAAAATCTACTCTTATACACTCTGATATACAACACTATTTACTTATTCGTTGTTAAGCAAAAGATTATATTTCAGCTTAATTGCACTTTTTCAGCTCATTTTTTGTTGCTTTTTTTTGTATATCGCCATCAATTTTAATAAACCCAAATTGTTGACTTTGCTTTGTTCTTGTCGTTTATTCAGCATCTCATCGTTCAACGCCTCGCCGTTTGTCAAATCCTGGATATATTTTTTTTGGCAATGCCAAATTGTGTCACAACTATTTCATTATCCTCTTATTCCGTCCGAGACAAAGCGGCGTCGTCGTTCCGCCCCCGCCCCCGTCCCCGCCTACAAAAAAGGGCTCATTGCAGGATATTTTTGTGCAAATTCTTGTGATTGCAATGAATAATATTTTTAATGCAAATAACCGGAGGAGCAGAGAAAGAAGTGGGGAGGAAGAAGGCAGATGACGGGACGACAACTTGACAGTCGCGTTGACAGCGACAGCGACAGCACGAATAACGACAAGGATGAGGATGAGGTTGAGGATGAGGTTGAGGATGACAGTATTGCAGTGTAGCTGGGCGAAGCTTACAGGCGAGAATGATAGAATGATAGCCGGGTCGTCGTCCCATCGTCGTGAGCACATTTCATTCATTTTCTTTTCCATTTCAATTGTCGTCAAGATTGCAGCAAGTTTCCCACTCCATCCATCCATTCACAGGCGCAATGAATCGTCCATAGTCCGGTAATGAAATTTTGCTCATTGTTTCAGCTTGTCCAAGGCAATTCTTAGCTGACAGTCACAGTTTCGTCATTCAATTTCACATAGATTGCGCCAAATTTAAGTAAATTATAGCTTTGAATAATTTTGGAGAATTGCAAGAGATTTTAAGGCTTTTAGTTTTGGCAAATTCCGGGTGATACTGTATACAAGAACATGGAAATATACTTATAAATGTATATACTTAAGAGTGTACGAATATAAGTATGTATGTATGTATGTATGTTTGGATCTTTGCGCATCTTTTATGCTCATCGGCTTGTCAACATTGTCATCGTTGTCGTTGTCGTCATTGTCATCTGAAATTCATTACGGACTCTGTCCTGGATGGGTGGGCGTGTCCATGGACACACAACTCTCGTACTCGTAGTTGCTGCACTTTATTATTATTCATGGCAAGTAATTTGTTATCTGTGCTGGCTGGCTCTTTCATTGTTTTGGCCTTATGCTATTAATTCGTTTGTTGCTAAATGAAATTGCACTTTTGCATGCATTGAAAATTTAGGTCAGATCCCTTTATAATAAGCAAATGGTATTTAACACACACATACACATGTATTCAGTATCTTAACCATTTTGGTTTATTTATTTTATTTTCCACAACATTGACGACGTAACCTAATTTGTAGATACCCCTTCTTCGTCCCACACTTGGTCCATCTCTGTCTGTCACTAATTTATGCAAAATTCGACCCTAACAAGCCAACTGGCCATATTTTAACTATTCAACACACAAACACAAACAAACAAGTACACACATTCAAGTTATGTAAATTTTTTATATAAGAACACAGGTTTACATGTCGAACATGACCAAATTCACATCAGCAGGCAGGCTAAACACAAGTGACATATGTACATATGTACACATATGCAAATATAATATACATATATGTGTATGCAAGTTGACCTAATGTATATGCATATATTTATTCATACTTACATATACTTGAGTTTATCACAAGGTCATTTAATTAGCAAAAGCAGATTAATGTTTGTTGGTCGTTTTAAGAAATTGCTGAGATATCAGATTAATAGTGCATATATTTTAAAACTCGTACTTAAAAACAAACATGTTTAGTTGAATTAATTATGTACCTATTTTTCGATCTTTTATAAAGAAGAAGATTTTATAATAAGTGCCAGCTATTGTAGAACATGAATACTATCAATAAATCAAAATAAGAGTCTTTAAATTTCACTACTCGTAACTTGACAAGCTGACTGACATTCCAGATACACAATTCACTTATAAATTTAAGGTGTGAATTGAATAAAAATCAATTGCAATCGAATTGAAGTTGTGATTTACAATGGAATCGCAACGAATACGGCAATAAATGGCATGCAAATTGCAATTATTTGACAACACAAGAATGCAGTTCGCACAATGATTTCAATTAATTGAATGAATTCGATTGACAGAGGTTAATGTAATTAAATATCAAAACTATTTGCAATTCTAAATGGTATGCATGAATTGTATCTAATTGCTTCAGAGTTACACATGCTTGTACGATACAAAAATGAGCTGCCCTTAAAAGTAGGCAACGGAAATAGAAAGTGTTCATTGAACAACTAACAACTTTGGGGACTTTATGTGTGTGTGTGTGTGTCGATTGATTAGGCAATGAAATCGATGGAATCGAATGTCCATTGTAAGTCCCCAATGATACATATTTATGTGTGTATAAACTTTTATGCGAATACTCGGAAATGAATGTGCGCATTTCAATAAAATGTGTGCAACAGAAAACCAGGATATATTGTAATACACACAAGGACAAACACGAGGGCAGACATGCAAAGCATGTGGGAAATATAATAAAGAACTATTTTAATATAAACCCAATACACACAGACACACACACACACAAATGTATGCTCATTTGCCGGGTTGGGCGATATGCAATATGAGCACGCGTCGTTTGTGCCCCAGAGACGAGGCTTTAAGTGTGTGTGAGCTATTGAGTGCTTGTCTAAGTGTGTGTGTGCGTGTATGTATGCTGGTGTGTGTTTGCATGTGTGCATGTTGTGTGCAGGTAAACTGCAACAAATTTCATACTATTGAGTGGTTTTTGAGTGCATTTGAAATAAATGTTATCAATGAAGTTGCATACTTTATGGCGCAACGTCGACCAGATGAATTCCCCCAAGGCCTTGCAAGGGAAGGAAAGGAAAGGAGCATGGGTCGGGCGGTAAAACCATATAAAATGAAACGTTTTTAAGTTAAGTGCAGTTGCTGGATAAGAGCCCTGGCTAAAGCCAAGCACTGAGTGTTTCAGTTTCAATTTGTTTGATGGAAAACCAATTGTGGTCCGAAACTGGATAGTTTTTGTTGGTTGTTTGTCCGTCCGTCCGTCTGTCTTTTTGACCCACCCGAAAAACATGAAATCACTTAAGCACCAACATCTCCGGGGCCATTAAAGTCCAGCTGCGTTTGTCAATTTCCGATTAAAGTTCAATTTTAATTAAAACAAAAAAATGTCGACACAAATCCATTTTATGTGCCAGTCGTTGGAACATATTGTTCATGTTGTTGTATCTCTTTTCCGAGCACCAAATAAATCACAAAAGAGCGCTAAATGCATCGAGGAAAAAAGGAATATGTTAAATATATGTATGTGTGTGTCTGTGTTTGTGTGTGTGGAAAAACTCGGCACAAGCGAGCGCAATTTACATGCAATACTTTTGTGCTGAGAGTGTTTGATGTGTTGATTGAATTTCCCTCGCATTTCAAATAGTATGCCCGATTTTTGCTTATAAATAAATGTTTTAATTTAAAACCAAAACCAAAAACTATAATAAATACACGCTAGAGCTGCAGATTCCATTTTGGCAGGAACATGAAAATGACAGACAAATGTAAACCAATCGACAGATTCCCACATCAACTCATCCACTCAACCAATTTCCCAGCGGCGATCTGGTTTTTGGTTTGGTTTTTGGCGTCTAGTGCTTGATTGCATTCGAATCAAAATATTCGAATCAAATGTTTGCTACGGATTTTGTAGTGCGTAGCGTAGAGTTTTTAATTACACTTTAAACTCAAATTTCGTTGCTCTCTTAGGTTCATTTAATAAAATGTATAATAAGCTGCATATAAGATGAAATTTAATGCAGATACAATTTTTTATCAAATTATGACTAAGTTAACATTTTGCATGAAATTTAAAGGGACAAACATTCTTTTAAAATGGTAAATGCAGTAAAAGTAGACTTCGAACATTTCTTTAATTTATTTAAAATATTTTTAATTAATATAAAAATAAAATATTTTATATATAAATACTTTTAATACAAATACTTCTTGTGACGGTGCTTTAGAGATTAAAATTATAAGCTCATTGAAGTGTTTCTTAATCAGCAGTATTAAATATTTATGGGATTTTCTAAAGCTTCAATTAAGATGTCAATTATCTCCAATTATCTCTGCTTAGGTTGCCCAGCTTTAACGAGAGTTTTGAGCTAACAAGCTACTAGTCCAGTTGGTCCAACTAAAGTGAGCGCAATTAGGTGGAGATTCAGTGACATCTACAGCTTCGATTGAGCACTCAAGGTGTCCAGTTTCTTGAGTCCACTTTTTGCGGCACTCACCCTCAGTGGCAAGTTAATTGATGGCAATTATGCGCTTATCATTTTTTTGTTTTGCGACTCTGCCTCCCATTCGATTGTTGATATCACTTGCTCGAAATAGCCCAGACAGAGTTAGTGGTTGTGACTGTGACTATGTCTGTGCCTGTGGCAATAATTAAAATGTTTCATCGGCAGCAAAAAGTGGTGGACAAGCAGCACAACGCATGAATAAACACCGCCAAAGTGGGGCCAATTAAGAGAGTCTTTGACTCCACCTGTGGATGTGGATGTGGATGGATGGGGCACAAAAAAGCATTAAATCAATTCCACTGTCAGCGAGCTGACAAGCAACGCGAAACATACCCACTGACCACTGTCCACTGTCCACTGTCCCCTTTTCACTCTCCTCTAGCCACGGAAATGCTCAAAAGTCACCGCCAGCAGCTGGCAAAGCAACGCAGATCGCAGAGGCCACCAGATGAATGGTCTAACCAAACGAGCTGGACATGAGGGGCAGGGCAGGAAGAATCGTAGCCAGCTGGCTTCGACATGTACGAGGCTATGGGAAAGGGATAGGGAAAGGGGCAGCGAGAAGCAACTGGATGGCGCTCCATGTGGAGCAATGCCAACAATTTAACACAGCGAAGAGGCCAAGAAATTTCAGCAATTCACTCGACAATGAGAAATGCGTCGAGGTTACGCTCAATCAATCTCGACGGTGGACAATTCTCGGTTACCTGCGAGCGAGACGATCCCACCACAGTTGTCCACAGGCAACTGGAGTTGGTTAGGCTCTGGTTCTGGTTGGCCAGGTGTTTTGGCCGCGTGTCACATGGCTTGCAACTTCGTCGAATTCATCTTGGGACCTTGATTTATTCAAGAATAATTACTTCATTTGCCTTAATTAAACGACACGAAATGTACGAAGAAATACTTGAACTTTATTGGATTGGCCAACATACATAGCAGTTAAATAAAATAAGGTTTATATAATAATATTACATATTTCAGGTGCACAATTCGATTCATTCGTGGTTTAACAGTGTATTATAGGTATAATTAATTTTTTAAAGCAAACATGTTTCCATAGTCAAATCAACTTATATTCATATATGTATATTTATTATTAATATTCACAAAATTCTTAATTATTAATGTTTCCTATTCCATAATTAAATGCACTTAAATTCTTATTAACTGTTTTTCCATTGATTACATTGTACTATTTCAATTAGAATACTCAATTTACTTTTACAAACAGTTTTTTGGAAGCTTCATTATAATAGCAAGACCAAAGACAATTTTAGGTAATAAGCCCTTACTATTAGTTAGCTTAATGGAATTGTACTCATACCGTTTGGAGCATTTGGAGCTGATTACTTGCCAATTTCTTTATAGTTGCTTAATCGTCATGGCAAAAGCTTTGGCGCGTCCATCGTTCCTTTGTTATGGTTGCCAGCCGACCTTTGTCTCCAGTTACCAATCCTTCCCTCTTCTCTTCTCTGCTCTTCTCTTTGCCATGTCCATCTTAATTTCCTAGTAATTTCCGCGCTGCTAATTCGCAAAGAAAGTAATTAAGCGAACTTCTTTTGCTGCATTTCCGATTTGATTTTGATGCGCCCTTAGAGTGGAAACGGATGCTGATGGGGGAGGTGGCCAGAGAGAAAGGGGGGGGGAGAGGGGGAAGGGGATTACCTTTACCACAAATACATCCATCATTCACACTTTTTCGCGCATCATTCGCGTTCAAAGTGCTTGGGCGGCCGCATCTAATTAGTATGCCGTTTCTGCTTTGCTCATGATTTGAAATTACCTTGAATCGCCATATACTAAGTATACTATATATTCATTATATCCATCGAATTTGTCTGTCTGCGGGGGGAATTCTGTATGGATTAGGTTCAGCATTCAGCAGTAGTTGCAGCTTCGCTTTCGCTGTCTAATTAAAACTCGTTTAACAACGTTTTCAATTGGTTCAAGAACCTGTTGCCCCGTGTGCCTTGGCGTCTTTACACTCCTTCTTCCCTTCCCTTCCCTTCACTCCACTCCACTCCCCGCTCTCCTTTCCCCCTTTGCCATCAGTTTACTGAGCAATCATTTCGCTTTTTTTTTCCCCCATTCAACGTAACAAGGTTTCCATTTCTGCCTCCATTCTGCTGCCTGTTCCTGTTTCTGTTCCTGCTGCTGCTTTTTGCTGATTGTGTAATTTTAATGTAATTCGCTTTTATTGTTTTTTATTCCTGCTCGTCGCTGTCGTCCTTGTCGTCTGTGTGTCTGACATTAATTGCAACTGAAAAGGAGCTGGCGGAATGGAAAGGGGCGAAATATAATAATTTATTTTCGCCAACTTTTTATGCAAGCTTTATTGATTCAATTTCGCCACTATAAGTCAGTGTTCTACGTTCTGGATTGGGTTGAAACGGGGTGAAACCCACAAGTGCCAGCCCATAAATCAAACAAATCGCTTTTCCGGGCAGTCAGTTGCCACTTGCCCCTCTCCCTGCCCCTCTGCCTATCCCCTACACCTATCCAAAGAGCAATTAAAGTTTTTCAAGAGCCTTGCTGCAATTATGAGCATTACAAGAGCAGTCGAAATACAAAGAAAATCCTAATTGGAAGAGAGAGAGAGAAAAAGAGTAAGAGAGGGAGAGAGAGGAGGGTAGACTGTCTGACAGGTGCTTTGCTCTACTGGCATCTGAAACAAATGTACATTACAATGATAATTTATTATCCCACAATCAGGCTGAGTTACCCTCAAAATAATCAACCAGAATATCTATAATATAACTCTGCTGTTAGTTGTACTCTAATATTTTTAAATGTCTGATTAAATTTACAAATCGCTTACCCTTTAAGTATTCCAAGTTAAAGATATAATTCTCGTCTAAAGCTGAATTTCTGACTCAAACGGAGCTAATCAAAGCGGCTTTTTCCAGGCACTGTCAAAGTACAATATTTTTAGCAATCGCATTAAGCCAAAAGGGGGAGAGGGATTTCTAGGAAGAGGGGGGGAAGAGTCTCCATCAAAAAAGTGCAGACAAACACGAAAGCGTTGAGTTCATCAAAAGGGGATTTCCAAATACAAATGAATTTTCGGCAGAGAAGCTGCGAAAACTCAGAGAAAACATGTTCAAATAATCACCCACAAGGCCAAAAGCAGAGCAGACAGAGACAGAGACAGGGACAGGGACAGGGACAGAGGCACAGAGTCTTCTAGCGAGTACTCGTACTTGTACTTGTACTCATACTTATACTCGTACTCGTACCCGTTCGTACTCGTTCTTGCAATCAGTCCAAAAAACTGAAACACTTGCCAATGTCTGTCGGTCTGTCTTTCTGGCGGTCTGTCGGTCCCTGGGAGGTGTTGGCCCAAAAAACACTGCTAAGCAAAAAAGGCTTTTGCTTACTCTGCGAGAAATGCCAATCAACCCTTTCTTTGCCTTGGTATGTGGAATATGCACGAATGAATACTGTGGATCTCGACCGGAGTAGGGGGAGAATTTGGGGAATGGAGAACGTTGGGGGTCGTATCAACGTCGACTCATTTGTGTTTCTCTGTCTCTGTCGCAGTCGTTGTTGTTGTAATTTTCCAAATCATTTCAGCGATTCAGTCGGCAAACTTTTCAAACGTTTAACTAGCCGACATTCCGGAACGTTTAGGATGTGGCTGCTCCAAAAGTGTAGCATACCAAGAGGCGACCCGTAGCAAGTTCAACCCGGAGACCGGAGAAACTGAGACCCAGAGCCAGTGCCAGAAAATGAGCGAATGCGAAAGTCGAAGGCAGCGACGCGGATTTAAAAGTTTAAATAACTTTTACAGTATCTCATTACTCAGAGCGACAACTTCACGAACTCCAACCGTCGGACCCCGTCTTGTCCCTCGTCTATCCCGTTTATGTACCCCGTATACCCTGTATACCCTATCATCTGTCTGTTTGTGAAGCCCCGAGCTCTGAAATAATCACAATAAAATCGCATAATTC
Organism: Drosophila limbata; assembly: GCA_963924055.1. NCBI lineage: Eukaryota > Metazoa > Arthropoda > Insecta > Diptera > Drosophilidae > Drosophila > Drosophila limbata. The sequence continues at coordinate 15,350,492 of OZ001355.1, read as the reverse complement.
AATTACAAGCCTCGTTAAGCCGGCTCAAGTGATTTTGTCACACTATGCCCTGCGCTTCCTCTTCTACTCTCCGATTCCCCTCCCTTCACTTCCAGCTCCACTTCCACTACATGTCGTGAGGGAACAACAGGAAAGAGCAACAACAGAAAACTATGTAAATACTTGAATGGATGGAATGGATACTGGATACTCTCTGATTTATGTTCAGCTTATAGCTAAAGATTATCGGCTATTTCGCTGGATAAACAATTCGAGCGTTTGATAAACATTGAGTCAAAGGTTTCAGCAGGTCAAAGGTGAAGATAAATAATGCCTGATGGTTGAAGGAGAATATCTAAAAAATAATAAACAAAAAAAAAAAAAAAAAGAATAAAATTTAAATTTATTAAAATAAATCAAAACTTATTTAAAAACATAAAAATATATATTAAAACATATACTATAGTTTAACAATAGGTTAATAACTAAATATAGCATAGGAATCTAATGTAAAAATTTAATTAATATTACTACTAACGCATTAATTTATAAGGAATTCCTTGTATAAGATGTGAGATAATAATAAATAAATAAAAAATGATAGCAAGCAAAAAAATGTCTATGAGTTTTTGAATGGTTTAGAATTGCATTATAAATTTTATAAATACATTACCAATACGCAGGGTACTCCCATCCAAATTTACTTTAAATTCAGCTTCGAAATTGATATTTAATCATATTCTTTACCTGTTTCTCAACTCATTCAAGTTCTTCACCTACCACTTGACTAGCTCTACATTGCATTCTCTTCGAAACTCTGACTTAATTGAGGTGCAACTTTTTGGCCAACAATATAGACTTTTATTGTAGTACTTACCCCAATCCTCCTTTCCATTTCCACCAATGAAAGAGTTGGCCTGGCTTTCGACCAACTAGTTCACTTCTCAGCTGTACTAATTGTGGGGCACGCTTTTTGCACCGAGAAGTAGAACCACAACCAGTTGCAGCCTCATTGGACGTGGCCAACAATCAGACCCAGACAGAGCCAGTGTCCAGTAGCAGGAGCTCAGGGAAAATTGGCAGTAGAGAAATGCGAAATGCGCCAAATTGCTGTTGTGTTTGCACCTTCGTATTTCTGGACTGGCTTGCCCATTATTCGAGCGGATTCGTTTGCATTTTTAGTTTCTTTTTAAGTGAAATCTAAATGCTTTTACTGCCACTGGCTTTTCAGTTGTTTAACTTGCGCTCCCTTCCCTTTTCCCGACTTGTCGCTGGTTCTTCCCGTTGCTCTGGTCATTATCAGTGCAAGCGTTTAACTTGGCTATCGGAATTCGTTTCGTTGTCGCCCTTTTATTTGCTCCGTTTTATAACGATGCTGTAGAGAGGGAGAGAGAGAGAGAGAGGAAGAGAGAAAGAAGGAGAGACAGTGTCGTTTTTTTGTGGAGTGTAAATAGCATTTATTTGTCTACCCTTTGTTCTGTCCCTCTGCAGTGTGAACTTTGTTCAGAGTCCTGCCTTAAACTTAAAAAAAAGCAGAACAGAAAAGATAAAAGCCCATTTTGCATTGCGTTTCGTTACGTTCTGTTTCGTTTCGTTTCGTTTGTTTTCATTGCATATTCTTCATTCTTGGGCCCAGTGCCTCGCTGACCCTGTGGCCAAGTTAACGAAGGCCTGGAACCGAATTCCCTGGACACTTGTAATTTTAACCAACAAGCCGACACAACGCATCAACCATCAAGCCATGAGCATTCACATTCATTATGGCCCCCATCCGACTTCAGATTCCTGACTTGGCTCTGATACGGGGCCAATCCATCCAAAAGAACATGCGTAAAAAATGGCGAGGTCATCGAGAGAGAGACAAATGCACATAAAAACTGTATCTGTCTCTATTTGTATTTTTAAATAAAACGCACAACGAAATGTTTTCATTTTCGCTTTCATTTTGGCATTCGTTTTCGCTTTCCTTTTAGTTTGATTCCTTTGACAATTTCCGGCTTGTTGACTCCTTTTCTTCCTCCCTCCACAAGGATGGGCTTTTACGGCTTGTTATTTAAAAGCCATAAAATTCAGCACATGTCTTCAATTTGTGCGTCCCACAGCCGCCTGTCAAATTGGCCAGTTCCGCTGGGAAAAGGGAACTGGGAACTGGGAACTTGGAGCTGCCAAGCTGCGTGAAATTTGTGGGCCGTAAAACCAAGTGCTCCAGATGAACGAAGGCATCTCGAAATTGCTGGATTGGCCAAATCAACAAAAATTGACAAGCGACTTGGCATTCCATGTTTACTGTCTTAAGGGATACAAAATGGGTAAGAACCAGAGGCAAAAAACCAGTTGAGGATAATTTTATAATTATGCTAGTGGACTTTTCAAAGATATCGTTGTTGCTGAAGTATATAAAGCATATGAAATAGATTGAGAGATGTCCATTAATCAGACATAATGTGGAATGAATGGAATGTAAATAATCGATTTCCATAACTTAATTTTTGGTTTATCATCCCCAAATAAGCTTCGTCAAGTTGAAGAACTTTGCTCTTTAATGAAACCATTTCCGATGGGTTTACAGTGGAGCAATTCAATCAATCAGATAATAATTAATTCAAATTCAGCGACTTACATATGTATAATGTAAACACATATAAATAGTAATTGTCCGACTGCCTATTATTGCAATTGAAATTGCAGCTTGCCGGTTGTGCCCCAGATCTTGAACAAAAACATTTTAACAAGTGAAATAAATGGCGATTAAATTTCCACATGCCGCAATTCAACGAAAAGCCAAGCTCACAACACAAAGCCAAAAGCCATTTGCAAAGCAACAAATGTGCTGCGAAAACTCACAGTTGAATGCACTTTGAATACCACGCCCGCAACAAAAAGAAATAGGGTATAAAAATCAAAAGGCCCAGCTCAACTTTGCCCTCAACACTTGAGCATGTGGATATGCAAATTTTTCATTAGTTAGTTGATTTTGCCAGCTGTGAGTAAAGGAGTCCACAGACTTGAGGGGCTTTGTGAACCCAACAGCACCTTCTTTAGTCCCTCTTCCTCCTGCTTCTACCCCTCCTACTCCTCCAGCTCCTCCTTCTCATTTTTCTTGTTATTGTTGCTGCCGCCTCCTTGTTCGTCGCGATGATTGTGCGATTTTTTAATCAAATCGGCGCCCGATTATGGGGCAAGTTGAGTTGCTGGAATGTTGAAACTATAATTCGAGAGCATAATGTGGCAAAGTGCGAAGAGGGCGAGGGGAGTGTGGGAAGAGAGTTCAGCAATTTGTTCGCTAAAACAAACTTGCGCTAAAAAAGAGCTCAATTTAACACGTTTCATATGTAAATACCGCAAGTACAACATCACGCATGGCACCCGAACAGAGCCCAGAGGACTTGAGGCAGCCAGCACTCAAGTCCCAGGTCCCTTGCTCCCTTGCTCCCTTTGTCCCAGGTCCCAGGTCCCTTGGTCTCAGGTCTGTTCAGTTCGCGGGCAAACCCGTTTGGCCCATAAAGGCCAGTAAATTACTGCAACACGCAACGTTCAGGCAGACAGGCGGCTTCGAACCAGGCCATAATAATCGCCTTTAATAAATTATCGGCTTGCGCGGCGCGAAAACGCCAAGCAGCCCAAGTTCCAAACAAGGGGGCTGCCCAGGACTCTCTCTCTCTCTCTGTCTCTGTCTCTCTCTTTCCCTTACTCTTTCAATCGCGTTGCTGCATCACTCAGTGGTCAACAATGCAAACGGGAGCATGTCCGCACCCAGACGCTAACCGGACCCCGGCGATGGCCGACATTTAAATTGCACTACAATCCCCAACACGTCGCGTTCTTTCCCACACCCCTCATATCACCTCATGTTGCTGCCCCGACTGCGTTTAACTTGCGTGAAATTTCAATTCGCGGCTTTCAGTCCGCTGGCAGAAGGTAAAGGCAGCGAGTTCCGAGTTCCGATGGGGCAATTGCAGTAATGAAGTGCTTGAATGCCAATCAACAGGAGCAGCGAGGGCTGCCCTTAAAGTTGCTGCTGTCTTAAGCAATTCCATCACACAGCTATAGATTACACTAGTTTACAAAATCAAAAAAAATTTTTGCTTTTCATGTCTGAGTGCACTTTTCTTATGGATTTTGGTCCACTAAACACGAAAATCGCATTTAAAAATTTTTTTATGGAAGCGTTTTCGAAATATTCATGTTTTTCCAAATTTTCGAAGTTGCTCTCACCTTTTAGAGTATACCACGAGATCTAATTTACCGATGTGGTCAAAAAAGCACTCAAATTAAAGGTAACTAATCTCTTTACCACTTTCTCCCATGAAGCTTTGAGATCGGCTAAGTAGTTCAGAAGCTAGAGACTTTTAAAAGTTCCAAAATCCGGGTTTTTTGTGATTTTTTGAGCTCGAGAGCTCACAAATTGCCCTAGAAAAAATAGATATCGCCAAGGTAAAATTAATTTTAAGAGTTTGACGTATAGCCAACACTGTTACTAAGAAAATATGCTATTGATTTTGTGAATCTATGGATAAATCGCGGAGTAATACGCTTTTCAGTGAAAGAATATAAATCATCTTATTAACTATTTTCTAGTTTGGTTTGTATGGCAGCTATATGATACTGTGGTCCGATTTAGTCCAAACTTGGTCAGGATGTATGGGACCATAACTTATGCTGATTGAGTCAGATTTGTTAAGATATCTCAAGCAACCCAAAAGTTTTTCATACTAAGACTTGGTTTTCGACTGATCGTTCCTATGGCAGCTTTTTGATACAATGGTCCGATTTAGTCCAAATTTGGTGAGGATGTAAGGGACCATTCCAGATGCTGATTCTGCAAGTTTGGTTTCAATATCTCCAAAAACAACAAACATTTTTGCACTAAATCTTTATTTCGATCAATATTTCCAATGGCAGCTGTTTTTTTGCGAAAAGCTTCTTTGTTGTTTGAGATATCTTAACAAATCTGACTCAATCAGCATCTTTTATGGTCCTACACATCCTGACCAAGTTTGGACTAAATCGGACCACTGCATCGTATAGCTGCCATACAAACACAAGCTAGAAAGTCGTTAAAAAGATGATTTATATTCTTTCACTGAAAAGCGTAATACTACGCCATTTATCCATGGATTCTTATAAACAATGGCCTATTTTCTTTGTAACAGTGTCAGCTTTACGTTAAATACTCCAAACAAATTTTACCTTTGCGATATCTATTTTTTCTAGGGCAATTTGTGAGCTCTCGAGCTCAAAAAATCACAAAAAACCCGGATTTCGGAACTTTTAAAAGTCACTAGCTTCTGAACTACTAAGCCGATCTCAAAGCTATATGAGAGAAAGTTGTAAAGAAATTAGTTACTTTTAATTTGCGTGATTTGGCCGCATCGGTAAATTAGATCTCGTGGTACACTCTAAAATGTGAGAGCAACTTCGAAAATTTGGAAAAACATGAATATTTCGAAAACGCTTCCATAAAAAAATTTTTAAATGCGATTTTCGTGTTTAGTGGGCCAAAATCCATAAGAAAAGTGCACTCAGACATGAAAAGCAAAATGGCTGTAAACTAGTGTTATTGAAATAAATTAAAATTTTTAATGAACTTTAAAACCCGAGTAGACTAAGCATAACTTTGTTGGCAACCCTCGCTCTTATAGGTTAACCTTAACCCGTCAGAGGTCCACTCTGAATGTGTGGCATTGGCAAGCAATTTTGTCATAATTTTGATAAGTTGTTAACAAAAAGGCTGCCAAATTGCTGTTGAGTAAATAAATGTTGATTTTTCGACTACGACGTCACGTAAGCAACATCGACCTGGACATGTTCCTGGTTGTTGCCTCCTCGATTCACATCCCGGTTGGCATTTGCAATTACTTTGCCCCTGTTCACGGGAACAGCGCATAATAAAAATAAAAATAATTGTTGTGTTCGCGTTGTTGTAAATTTATGAGGTGATTTTTCATAAACGCTTCAACGTTAACCACTTTGACCATTTTAACATATTTCTTGTATATATTTTGCGTACTTTTCGTATGTGCCAACATGTTCAAATTAATTTATGAATTATTTTCTTTAAAATACCAAGAATAAACAACACGAAGCGTGCAATTAAGCGGCTCTCTCTGAAGGTGTCCCGTGAAGGGGACTCCGAGGGGTGCTTTGGCAGTATTGGGATAGTGAAAGGCGCTACCCCCAAGCCAAGCAAGTTTTTAATAGGCAAGTGTTGAAAATTACTAAATTGATTTATATACATATGTCTATCCACAATACCCTGCAGCTATATAAGAGTCGGGAGTCGTGTAAAGAAATAAAGAGTCGCACCTTAAATTCTTTTTAGCAGATTAATTTATTAAAATAAATTTTAAAGCAGATTCGAATTCGACATGAGAATAAAATTATTTTATACATTTTTTGTGTTTTATTTCAATTTCTCATTTTACTTAATGTTAAGGTTGCTCGTTAGAGCTTAATACTTGGTTTAATGAACGTGTCAAAAGCCGTGTGATATCTGCTTGTTTACTACTTATGGCCAGGCCCAATGTATAGACCCAATTTAGCGCCATTCGACTTGGCTTGAACGCAGCTGCAAATGCCGGCAAAACTATCAACAAATTGCCGATCGGTTTCACTTCATTTACGCATTAAATTGCAGCGCAACTCATTTTGTTCACATAATCAATGTGCAAATTACATTCTGGCCAACAGATTGACGCACAGATGTGGCTGAGGGGTGGGGAAAAAGGAAGAGCAATCGAAAGGGCGCTTTGATGTACTGCGTCAATCAGAGTAGTTGGCTTGACCTCCATTTAAATCATTGACGAAGCCGCCGAGTGATGAGACGATGAACGGAAGAGGAAAGCGGAAGGAGGGAGGAAAGAGGAGAACACGGACAGGATGGAGGCCCAAAGTCTGCAGAGGAAACGCATTGCAAACGTAATCAAGTAATCAAAAGACCAAATCATGCCATTGACAGACCCAAATGTTATCCGTACATTGGCTCTAACAGGAGGTGCAGAGGTGTGTGCATTGCGTGCTCTCGCCGAGTGTCGACTGTCGAGTGCCGATTGCCAGATAGACAGACAGCCAGGCAGACAGACAGATTGACACACTGCCAGGAGAGGTAGGCAAAAGGAGAGGTAGATACATGCAAAGATGGCACTTAACGAAAGCAGTCGACCGACAACTGATTGAAGTGAAACAGACCAACGAACGGACACTCGGAGAACACTGTACGCTCTTTAGACCGGGCTATAAACGAAGTGGGTGGGCAGGGGGGAAGCTGCAAGTGCAACAATAAGAAGCATGCTCAGTCAGACAGACAGTTGAGCGAACAATCGTCGAACGGATAGCTCGATGTCCATACACTTGGACACGTCGTCTTAATACTGAAATGACATTAGCAGCAATCAAAAGACAAATGACGAACTTTGGCTTTTGCCTCAGCTCTCAGCTGTCAGCTCAGCATTTTGGCCCCCAAAATCATTGCGAAATCGACTAAGGCTCAAATATTAAAGTTCACTTCGTGAATAATCTGTTGGGACTACTAAGCAATTAAGTTAAGACAACGCTATAAGGTTCAAAGTTTTCCAAAAGACGTCAAGAAAAGATTAAGATTTCTAAAAATAAATATTTTAGATTCAGAATCACTTTAGAGGTTAAATAGTAGTTAAAAAGATATTGTTCATCGAAGTCGGTAGGGCATTGACAGAGCCATGAGATTTCATAATTTAAAGTTAAAAATTGCAAATTATCGAAAATTTTAAATTAGGAAAAACTTAGCTTAACTCCCACAAACCATATCCTCAAATCATTAAAAATGATATTAAACGATACTATTATTATTATAAGTCTCTTGTAGCTCCCTTTTGGACAGTATTATCGCAGAGCACACATGTGAAATGCAAATAGGCTGTTATTAATGCTGGGGCCAGGTCAATTGGCCATCGTCTGAGCTGGCTAATGTGTCCGCACAATCTGACCCCCATGACCTTGCCTACGCATCGATTGCTTTGAACTTGTAAGAAGAGCTGGCACGTAGCTGAACCTAAGCTCAGAAGAGCACACAGGATGTTGCACACACACACTGTTGGATCAGGAGATGGAAGTAAGGGAGGGAGGGAGGTAGGGGTGGCGAGGGGAGGCAACTACTCGTACTGTCGTAAGTTGTGCTGCAGTCAGCAAAAACTATTCGTCAAGTCGTGCGAATCGTTTATGGTTTGTTGTATTTGCTACGTGACGTTGATTTGGACGACGCGACGCCTTAAAGGTGACATTGCCAAGGATGTCAGGATGACTCCAAACAAACTGGGCAGACATCATAAAATGTCGCAGGATTTGCTGCCAACGCGCATTTGGCTACAAAAAACGTCTGGCCAACAGTATTGAAAATGGCACTTGGCTCTTCGTTCTCTGCTTCTTTTAGCCCTCAACCAGAGAATTCTGTTTCTACTCAGTCTGGGCAACCTGCTGAGTCTCCAGCTGTCATCGACGCTTAGCTGTTTAGCGGCGCAAAATCACTGCAAGTCCTTCACAACCAAAACAGCACTGCAGTATCCTTCGTTAGTTGCCAGTTGCCTACTGCCTGTTTCCAGTTGCCAATCCCAGTTGTCGATCTAATTGCAAATGCAGCCCGGTTCAGACTGCAGCCAAACGTGCGGCGCATTGAGACAACGATTTAAGCAGCTCGATTGGTTGCACGTCGCATGGATCACATGCCGGTGGCAGGGGGATTTTCCTGCCTCCAACAGACAGAATTTGAGAGCACGCAAATAAAGTTCAAGCTTAAACAAATGAAAAAGGTCAAATTTAGATATTAAAGAGCTCAGCGGGTTCAGTGTTCTTTGACTTTTATTTCTTTGCCGCGAATCGCTTGATTCTCACTTCATTCAACTAATTTAAATTCTCGCCTTTGGGCATTTTCAAGCCAAAAAAACAAAAGCAAGTCCCCAAACAGGCGAGACGTGGGCGTTTTTTAGGGCAGTGTCTTCATTTAAAAATGTAATTTGGAACCTATTGACATTGGCCTCTGCCTTTTGTCTGTGTTTCTGCATTTCGTTTATTTTTTTGTACCCTATAACTGTCTGAAATGTGTAAGAAGAGTAGAAAACTGTAATTACTGAAATTATAAAGACCTGCAAAGAACTTTCACTAATTTATCCCCACTAATTGAATATTAATCCAATGCATAGTTGAGCAATATAACCCAAAGTATTTAAAATGATATCATAAAAACATTATATTCTTTTTTATTATAATTTGAATTGGCAACTTGGTATCTCACAGTCGAGTACTTTCCACAAACGCTCGCTTACTTTTCTTTTTAATTTAGATTTTTTGTTGGTTTCTTTCTGGGCCCTCAGGTGCTAATGAATTCATAAAGGCAGCGTGTATTTTATCGAATTGGGCCAGGCCATGAATTATAAATGGGTTGCAGTGATTATTATACAGAATGAGAACTCAAAAGGCAACCATTTTGTAAGATTTTTGTTCTGATGATTCAGGTTCTTAAACTGATGAGGAGTTTGAGTATATTCATTTCGGATTATGATGAATGGCTCTTAATCCGTATTAAACTGTTGTGCCATAAACTAATTGACAGTTAATTAATAATTCCATTTGCGATGCAATTTCTCTGACCATCTCCCACTGACCCCGACTCCGACTCCGACTCTAATCCAATGTCAATTTCAACGGCTCTGTTTTCAGTTTCCGCTTCTCTGTGTGGATAAATGCCAATTGAAACTATTTGCTGACAGTGCCAATCGAATATCAGAATGACATCATGACGATGAAATCTTTTATTAATTGAATAAGAAAAATGCATTTACAACAACTTAAATCAAGTAGTCAAATATGGCAATGGATTCGATTCGCTGTGGATACGAATCGAGTACTCGAACTCGGATTCAAGCTCGTACTCGTTGGATATGGTAACTTTCTGCCGCGCACCGCAAACCAATTTCATTGGAATTAAAATTCTAAATAAAATAAACAAAGTTGGCGAACGAAACAACGAAGGACATGGCTATGGACATGGATATGAAATGGGATGAGATGGAATGGAATGGGGCATAAAATCGCCTCCGGCTGCTACTTCTTCTACTGCTGCTGCTATGGCCAAGAAAATGGCGCAGCATTTGAGTATAGTTTTACTTGTGCTTTTAGTGCAGCAAATCCCAATGCCAATCCCAATCCCAAACCCAATCGCAATGCCAGCTCCTGCTGCAGTCAAACTCGACGTCGTCGTCGTCGTCATCGTCGTCGTCGTCGTTCTCATCTGCAGAGATGCTAAAGCTGATCCTGAGATTGTGTTGTAACAAGTTAATTGAATTTGCACTCAGCCAAGCGTCATGCATCGGCATCACGAGCTGAATGCAGGGCAAGACCAACTGAGAGATTGAGAGACCGAGAGAGTGTGAGAGAGAGAGAGAGAGAGAGTGAGAGCGAGAGCGACATAGTGACCAAGGTTGGAATACCGATACAAAATAGTTTATGGCAACAACACTACAAACAGGGTCTTCTTTTCCCTTTCCCTCTCTCTGTGTCCGGATTGCGGATTCGATTTCAGCTTCCACTTCCTCTTCACTTCACTTGCTCACATACACACACACACACAACCAAATTCAAACCCCACTTTTCACTGCCTTCATTTTTGGCCCAACAAAAATTTTGTGATTTGCACAGATTTTTGCCTGTCGAGCTCAAGTTCGCCTTATTTTGTTGCTCTGCCTTCGCCCTCGCCTCCGCTCCGCTCAGTTCCCTTCAGTTCCGTTCAGTTCAGTTGAGTTCTGTTCTTTTCTGTTGCCAAATCTGGCGCATTTTATCCAGTGCAACATTGTTGTAACTGGTAGCAGCTTCAGAGTTCATTAAGCGCATGTGAGCCGGTGCCAAACAATGTCACACCCTCCTGCTATTATTCGTCCTTCTTCCTTCTCTTCTCTTTCTCCTGCTCCATCCACATCCACATCAGAGCTCAGGGTGCTTACCAGCACTATGTTGATCCTTGCAGACAAATGAGCCTCCAGGAGAGCGAGAGCGCAAGCTTTTAGCAGATTAGTTTTCACCATTTTAGCATTTCTAATTAATGACGCCTTTGTTCGGCTCAGTTTAGGTGTTGAATCAAAGACTTTTCTGGCCCCAACATGCATGCTGAATGACTAATGGGCTGCACAGATGAGTTCGGCATGGAAGAAAATGGTATGAGACCCACATTTTGAATTTTCTACTTATTTTTCCCTGTTTTATTATTGTTTCTCCAGCAAAATGTCCTCTTTCGGAGCTCATTAGTTGGGCCCTTTGTAAGCCGATTGTCAAATTACAGAGCACGAAACAAAAGTGCAACACAAAAGTTGCACCTCTTTTCCCTTTTCCCTCTTTTCATGAGTCTCAACCTGATTTGGTCCTGTTTAAGGTCGGATTTCAGGTCTTTTAATAGGTTTTTAACCCAATTTCCAAATGTTAAACATTTAATTACAAGTCCTATTATCCTGAAATATTTAAATGCGAATTTTCGCTTTTATTGTAAATGCAATTTTTATCACTATCGCATTCATTGAGCGATAAATGCATACAATTTTAATGCAAATATTTGAGTAGACTCGTACATGTTTCAGGTATTAAAATCGCTCTTAATTATGCGTGCTTTCATTTGTTTTAATCAGTTTGAATGTCGTTTTGTGTGAAATTCGGAAAATCAACAGGGATTCTACGAATACAATTTAGTTAATGTTTTGTTTATTAAAGCTAATCATAAATATGCATGTAATTATGATCATGAAGACCAGTAAACAGTATATAAAGTATCAGAGAAATGGCCAATACAAGAGAGGACACAAATACTAAATACTAACTGCAAAGTACAACGACAAAAGCGACAAACGCAAAAGTTTGTAAAACTAATTTCCTAGTGGGAAATGTCAAAATGTTTTTGACAAGTCCAATTTTGGAAAATTTGAAATTTTAGCCGTAATTAACTTTGGGCTGAGCCAATTAGCGGCACACAGAAACTAATTTATTTTATGAGCGCATTTGTATGTTTTTGGCTTCCGAGCACGAACCCATCCAGAATCCACTGTCCAGAGCACAGTCGACCCCCTGGCCCATAATGTCAGCATTTTGAATACAAGTTGTATTTACCAGCAAGTGCATATTCTGCATAATAATTACAGTGTGAATATTTCAAAAAAACACAGGGCTGCATCGCTCGGTAATTGTAATAATAATAAATACTTATATTCCTAAAATATATGTAAATTCTTGTTGCATTAAATTAATATGAAACATTTATTATTAAACTTAATCTTGGTTTAAGTCTTAATTTTCCATGTTAAACAAATATAACAAGAATTTACATATATTTTAGGAATATCTTTGATTGTATAAAAGCGGCCCGTTGTTAACCTCGCTGCGCTACTGAGCAAGTCCATGTCTATGGAGAATAAATTGCAAATATCGAAATGAGCCGAGTGTCGTTTGGTTGCCATGAGAAATGGGTGTAAATGAATGAACGAGTGAGTGATGAAGCGCGTGACGTGGGAGTAACAGGAACAGGGGCAGCAGGAGTGACTGGGAACAGGAGCAACAGGAGTTGGCGTTGACTGACATTACACTTGTCAACGGGCAGTAATTGCGTTGACGCTGCCAGGAGTCTCTCATTCTCAGAGTCACTGAGTCACTGACTCTCTGAGTGCTCCTGTCTTTGACAGTGGCTGGTGGCAGCCACACAACAACTCATCACACAACACACTACAATAATTGCCGGGTGACGCCGATGACGATGGCAATGATGATAATGATGATGATGGCCATGCTGATGATGATGATGGAGTCTGATGCGCATCAATAACGCGTCGCGCTGCTAACATGGCCAAGTGCCTGTTACTGTTGCTCTCGTTTTGTGTGTTGGCCACGAAGGAAGCCAGCAGTAAGGCAGGCAGCAAGTCATCTGGCAATACTGGCAGTAGAAAATCACACCCATTTATCAGTGGCAGCGGTGGCAGCAACACGGGGGCAGCAACAGCGACAGCTAATTGCAGTTCATGCGAAAAACATCGTTAATCAACTCATTGACAGTTTGTTATTTGTTAAACAAAGCTAATGACTTAATGGCATAAATGGTGTGGCAACGGGCTAGTGACTAGGGTACAAGCAAGGATATCCGACAGCCAGGCAGGCAGGACGACCCCTCGACCCCCTATCCCCTATCCACTATCCCCTTTGCCGTGTCTGCTGAACAAATGACACGCCAAGCTGAGGGAGGAAGGCAGAATTCTCTCTCGTCTCGTGCTCGTGTTTATGTAGATAAACAATAAAATGACAAGCGACGGTAAAATTAATTGTGTTGGCCAGCTTGGCAACCAACTATAAGTATGGGTATGGATATGGTAAGACCTGTGTGACTTGATGCCTCCCACATGGCATTTTTATGGCTCTGGCGAGAATAGGAGTAAGCAGAAAGACATGAAGTTACACACGAAACTCCTCAACAGTTGACCTATAATATGTCCATCTAATATTATGACAATATTCGATATAATTGTTATATCGATTCCAATTCAAATTTTAAAAAAATTACATAATTAAAGAGCTAATAATTCGTCATCCAAGCAGGCTCCTACTATTGACAGATCTATTTGAGGTGCAAATAAGCTAATTTAGTTAGTTAGTTTTCTTCTCATGTTCAGATCGAAATAAAAAAAAAAACTTTTTAAAAAAAATATATAAATTTTACTCCAAATTCAAAGTGCTTTAAATACAGATTTTCGGGAATCTTTTAAACCATTTCCTATTGCTAACATGAACTACTTTCAGATGCCCTATGAATCAGACTATTCCGAAGATGGCAATAAGGTAATAATGGCGATATGTGGAAATCTTAAGCATTATCATCGTATTCACAGCTGGGCGGGATGACACAATCGGGTGGCCAGACTCAGCGGGGATCTTCCATGCCAATGATGACGATGCCGGGGCCGGGAACGGGCATGAATATGAACATGAATCAGATGCAGCTGCCCATGGGGAATATGTCGCAGATGGGCCAGATGCCGATGTCCACCATGAGCCCAATGACTTATCCCATGCAGGGGAACGTGATGCAGGCACAGCCGATGCCCATGATGCAGCCGATGCACCAGGGACAGGGACAGATGAGCATGTCGCCAATATCGATGCCAACGATGTCACAATTGCCACCTGGAGCGGTAACGCCTCTGAGCAGCATGACCATGATGCCAGTTATGGGCGGTATCGATGGCAGTGGCATGAACGTTGTTGTGCCCGATCTGCAGCCACTTTCGGCCATGTCCCAAATGAGTCCGGGCAACCAAATGTCTCAAATGCCCCAAATGTCACAAATGTCGCAAATGCCTCAAATGCAGCATCATCATCAGCAGCAGCAGAATTCAGGCAGACTGTCGGGCGGTACGAGTGCCGGAAACTCCACTAATTGGATGAACTACGGCAGCGTTGCCAACAACGGATCCCAAATGATGCCCAGCAGTGCGTGGAGCTACCCTCAAAGCTACCCCAGCATGCAGAGCTTCCAGGGTATGCCCCAGCAGCAACAGCAGCAGCAACCACAACAACGAATTAAATCCCAATACGATTATGCCACTAACAATAGTGACTTTAGGGAGGCTCGCAATGGCTTAAAGTGAGTGATCCTTACTCACTTTATATTATTACAATCTTAAAATATTCACACACATTATATAATATTTATCTACTTTCAGCTCGCCTACAATGGATTCTATGAGGTTCTCAAGGAGTGATGGTAATTATAAATACTCATCTTATAATCCTTCGATCACATTTCCTCATTTCTTTGCAGGAAAAAAAGCTCAACATTGGCGCTAATTTGAGATCCCTTTCGTTTCGTTTATTTTTGTTGGTAAACATTTATTGAAAAAAGATACGAAATATATTTGTAATCAGTTTTTAAAAGTTTCTCGCATTCAAAATACAATCAGCGATACTTAAAGAATTATTCAATGATTATTATATTATATCTGTATTAGTGATGTAAATCCAAACTATAAATCGAGTTAAGTATCGAAATATAAAAATGGAAAATATCAATTGAGTTTTTATTATATCGCCATATAATTCTGATATATGGAATTGATTTAAAAATTCTATCTTGAATTGCTTTTCTAAGACATTTAGCAGATATTTGCTCTGTCAATCTTTTCTCACTGTACACAAGAGCTTTGTATAATTCTATAGTCCGCCACAGTCGCAAATACCGCAACGACTACAACAACAATAACGTCGTTGAAAACTTTTTAGGAAAGCGGGGAAGTAAAAGTTTTCAGTTTTCGCTGTCGGGCACAAATGCATTTGGCGTGGGGTTTTCTCTTTGGCTGCGGATTTAGCTTTAAACGCTTTGATTTATGGCATTCAGACATCAAAATTGGCAACATGTTGCAACTAGCCGGAGTCCGATATCAAGACATTTGGCTAAAAAACGAGCCAACCAGGCAAAAGCAGCAGACAAGCAGCCAACCATCGAATGAGCGAGTGAGCGATGAAAAATTTATGCTGACCGCATGATGAACGCATAAAAAATGCTGCCAACTTATGGCCAAAATGCAATCCAACTCATTGCATCGCATATAAACAATGGCTTTATCGAGCTAACGGCATCAGCTGACGTTACTAGCGTCCACTCCATGGATACGGGAATACTTGGACTTATGCTCTGGCTCACACACCTACATATACTCTTCTACTTTGTATGTGGATAGGGACAGTTTTATGGGCTGGGACTGGGACTGGGGGCCAAAAGTAAGTCATTTTGTTGGTCGTTAGATTCTGCTGGCAAAGGTGTGAATATTTTATGTGACACTCTTTTTTTGATATCCATAAATCTTTTAGTTGTTTATTCAACCGAGTTTACTCTTTTCGCATTTTATCGTGGTTCCGTTTCTGTGCCACAAATTGCAGTTGCTTCACTTTTAAACAAAGTTGGCGCCAATTGAGACTCGACAGTTCGAGAAGAGTTGCTTCATGAGTTTTGATATCAATTAATTTTTTTCTCATTTTAAAATGTCATCACTGTGTGGAAAATGTGTTTGATCGTCTTTAAATTCATTTGCAAAAGTAAAAAACTTGTTTCAACAATTTTATAAAAATTAAACGTGGGTTTCCCTGCTATATTAATCGCCTTCTTAATTCCTGCCTTAAAACCAACTTGGAAAGCAACAAGAATATGCTTTCCTGTTAAAGAAGGTTGCTGTTGCTAAATTACAAAACGAGTTGGTTGTGTTGCTCGAACATTTTCAGAATTTCAACTATGCCAAAACTAAAATAATCTCATTTAAACTGCCATCCAGATGCAGCTTGGGCATTGCCACAAATACACACACACACACACACATACATACATATGCATATTCATATACATACATATATACTTTCCATATTCGTAGAGTTCCATCTGAGCCGGATCCCGATGCGCACATAAAATGCACATGCCTAAAATTGTTTTGGTTGAGAATTTTGCAGAAGCAGCTCCCGCAAGTATTTTACATTTTTTTTCTTCTTTGTTCTGTGACAGCGGTAGGGGATAGTGGGTGGTTGGGTGGCTGCTGTGAGGCATCATTAAAATTAAAAAACCCACAAAAACAGACAGCTGAATGGACGTTGAATGCTCCACAAATGGACATTTGAAAACTTTGGAAGCATCCGAGAGACGCCAAGGAAACTGACGCACACGACAATGTGAGTGCAATGTGAGTGTTCAGGGCTGCAGGAGTCCCTGGAGCAGCTCCGTTTTAGGATGTGGGGTGGAGGGGGGTGGTTGGTGGTGCAGATGTGTCTGTTAGGTTGCCCTGTCAAAAGTTGAGAACCCAACGTCGTCTTGGTTGTTGTTATTCTCGTTGTTGCTGTTGTTGTTGTTGTTGGTTATGCGTTGCTGTACGAAAATTTTATTCATGACGGAAGCAATACTCAAAATTTTGTCTATTAATATCTAGGCAATTCCAAGGATAAAACTGTAGGGGGTAGAATACGAGTTCTCATAGAGGTTAAGTTATGTATGCTATGGCCTGGTTCAATGTGGTGTGGTTCGCTTGCTGCGTCTGCATCTGTCCAACTGACAGACCAACTGTCTGTCTAACTGACACACACACACACACAGATACTATAACAAATGCGGTTGCTTGGATACTGAGGAGGCGACTGACGACCGGGACCGACTACCGATCTGCTTGGGCGAACAAAACCTCAAATTGCATTCCTAATTCCTTTTATACTCCGCATGCAGTCCACACACACACACACACACTCTCCCACACCCACTCCCTACTTTCTGCGAATTGTGCAATTTCCGCTTGAAGTTAACTATATCCATACTATAGTATAAGTGTATTGCAATATTTCATAGAACACAATTTATTAGAATCATTTTATTATTTTGCGGACCATGAATATGTACTTCATGTTGGCATCAACATATGTCATATTTTTGTGACTGCGCCAACATGGCCAAGTAGAACACTAGTAAAATGAACGACAGCTGGAGACAGGTGCACCACAAAAAACACCTTGAAAATTATATTTCACAGTTGCTTCAGGGAAATGTGGACGAGTCTGTTCCAAAATATGTGCATGTTCAATTAGATCGGAATAAAAGGGGGAAGCACACCTCTAAATAGAATACCGTTCAGAAAAATTCACAATCACTTGTATAATAAATTTAGATATTTATTAAATTAGCAAAAAAAAAAAAAACAAATAATAGATTGAAAGATGTTTATTCAATCACAGTAGGTGTAATTATAATTTCAATAATAAATATTTAGTTTCATATTTATAATTGAAATCTTAGGAAAAAATCATTGATTCTAAAAGTCAACTGAAATTGTCAGTTTAAAGAAGTTAATCTGGTCAAAATATTTAGTTGGGCAACGAGCCACAATTGTCAGGCAAAGAAAACCCGCAGAATTTTCATTTAAAATTGTACGCAAAAAAAAAAGGATTAGATTGGAAATTCTTAAGTTGTTGCAAGTTGGCAACAGAATTGAAGTAACAGTCTAAAGAAAAAAAATTATGATTTCAAAGTCTTGTGACAAACATGAAAAACAACATGAATTTTACTTGTCGCTTTTAGCATTCAATCGATTATGCTCAAAGCATTTACAGCTAAAAGAGAGCTCTGTTTCTGACTTGGACTTGACTAGGTCCTTGTTTCGAATTCACACTGCACTCTTCTGATGGTTGTCTCTCAATTTTTTGTTGGCTTTGGTTGTTTTGAAACTGTGCCAACATTTTGCCTGTTTTTGCTGATAACTTCATCATTGCCGGTTGTGTCAACGTTGTCCTTGCCATGGATGAATATTTGCACCGAAAAAACAAAAAGTGAAAACTCGTTGGCCAAATGTTTTGTCATGATTTGCGTGTAGAATATGTGTGTGTGTGTATTTTGGTCATTTATGGACTAGTGAACATTTTTCAGCTGGGTTAACTGAATATGTGGGCATCACTTGGCCCAGATTATCGAGTGTCTGGCATGCAAAATAATGTCGAATGGGAGAGAGAGAATGTTGAATCGGATGAGATTGAAATGATGGAGAATTGCCCTCACCTGAGCTAATGGCTTTTTGTTTTGCTCATTTTGTGTGTGCTTTGAGTAATTAAATTTATGGCCATGCATATGCTTAAATCGGCAACCTGTTCGCTTCGATCTCAATATTCAGCAGCCGCAGATGCTGTTCAAATGTTTGACTTTTTGGCCCATGTCCGTAACTGTCGGTCCATGGCCCGGGCTATGCCTAGTTGTTCTTGTTGTTACTGGCCGGATGGCTGGTTGGCTATTAATTTCGAGCGGTTGTGACTTGGAAACGAAGCCGGACACACGAAATCGAGCACGAACTCGGACTGGAGGCTCATGTGTACACATGTTTGGGCTTGTAAAAATGTCATGTTAATTTGTGGATTGTAGGACAATTGCCGGACAGTGGGGCATGCAAATAAATGTCTCGCTGCCAGTCAGCCACCCACGTCCACGCCCACACCCCCCTTCCTCTCCAGAAACGGAGGGCGGTGGGTGAGAAATTGGCTTTGAACGGCTTTTTTGCCCAGATTTATGAGCGAATCTGATAAGTGCTGCCAATAAATTTTGGATACAACAATTTGCGGATGTCGCTCTCTCTCTCTCTCTCTCTCTGGCTAGTTAAGTATTCCGGATATTTTATAGCCTTGAACAGTCATGGAAGATATCCTCGGGGATTACAATAGTGATCTAGTATTAAGCTGGAGTTTAGGCAACAAAACTATTTGTATTTCATAATGTTTACATGTATTTCACAATGTGCACATACAGACTCTTTCAAATTCTTCAAAAGGAACAACCCATAAAATGCAAAGTGTTTAATTATTCCATTTCGTCAGAATTCGACTTAAGGATTATAACACAATGCTCAGTTGCATTTTTGTCAGCACACAAAGAAAGAAAGAAAGAAAGGAGCATTGCCCAGATTTGAAACCAAATGTAATCACACAGTTGCACCAACAAAAATACATACAACAAAAGCCACAAGAAATCAGTGAATTATACAACATTTAAACAAACACAAAACTCCACACACACACACACACATACACACACACACACACACACGCACACAGAAACACAGTCGAAGAGAAATGCATAGAAATCCACAAAATTAAGTTAAGGCGCTCTCACACAATGACGAGAACAAAGTTGGCCAAAAACTTTTGATGCAGATGGAGCTGGAGGAGGGAAGTGGCAAGTGGCAAGTGGCGGTGGCAAGTGGCACATGGAATAGAAGAAACTATCGCAGCAGAAGTGAAGTAAGTTGAATGTAAGCAAACAAGTTGAACCAACAAACCAAGTCTCTAATTGTGTTTGTGCATGTGTGCATACGAGGGCGGCTGCACTCGGCCATGCCCCATGCCCCAAGCCTTTTGCCTCATGCCACATGCCACATGCCTCATACCCCATGGGCTATGTGGTCTATGGGCTAGAGTTCCATGCGGCAGACCGGAACGCACCACTTTGGCTTTGCTCCTCGGCCTGAAGTATTACAACGGCAAGCAAGAAAATATGAAGAAGCAAAGCGAATGCAGCGAATGCGAAAGCCAACAATACGTGAAATGCAACTTTTTCGGTATGACGCTCGAGCACAAAAGCTCCCCAAGGAGCTGCAAAACACAAAGCCGAACAAATGCGCAAAAGGCACTGAGCAAATCGGAGAGATATTGTACAATAGTACATTCATCGACTGCTGAATACCCTTGGATGTAAATAAATCATGAGCTGTGCAAAAAATTATTAGTTTATTTATTTTTGACAAGAACATTGATGTTGATTACTCTCCTAATTATTAATTTTTTGGAAATATATGTAAGCTCTGCTACTTTCTCAATTACCTTGATCGAATCGGAGTAATGTGCATTCATCGACGTCTGAATACCCTTGGATGTGGCTAAAGATCTAATTTAATCATGAGCTGCAAAAAAAATTATATACATATGCATATACAATATTTAAAAAATACATTCGTTGATACTTGCAGTTTATTAAATATTATTTTAAAATATAAACTAAAAAAAAGTATATTCGTCTGACAATGTGATTACTTATTCAAACATTTTAAAACTCATAAAAACAGTATTGTGTTTACTGCTAAGAAGAGTAAATTCATTAATACTCATGATTCATTTTACTTTTTTTTTAATTTTTTTGAAATACATCATAAACAATTCTTAGCTTACTTATTGTAGAAAAGAGAACTTTCGTATTTCGTTTGAGTTTTTTCTTAATTATTTTGAAACGTAAAATACAATGATAACCTTTGCGATATTTTATAAGTCATTGAATAGAAATTGATTTTCATATTGAGATTTCCTTTGATTGTTCCGGAGCTGTAGAGCTAACTAGGGCTAAGTTGGACATCTCAGAAGAAAGAGTCTTTGTGTTTTCTTTATTCTGCAACTTCTTTTTGTTGTTCTTGTACTTCTTGTTTTTTTTGGGTGTCTCAGTAGAAGGTGTCTCCGTCTGCTCTTTATTATGTAACTTTTTCTTGTTGTTCTTGTTTTTCTTGTCCTTCTTGGACATGTCTGTAGAAAGTGTGTCAGTCTCTTCTTTAGTTGTTCTTTCCTTTTTCTTGTTGTTCTTGTCCTTCTTCTTGGTTAACAGATGGCCGTGCAACTTGCACTGATCGATAATGAACTTAAGGTCTGCCGTCTGGCTGAGACTGATCGGATTTCCAATCAGTATTAAAAGCGACATGGGTCTGGAGAGGAGCACATTCAGGCGACGGGGATCGGAGAGGAAAGCGGCGCTAGTGAAGGAGCAAACGAGCGAGGCAATAATGATGGGTTTCTCTCGTCCTTGGAAGCTCTCGACACTTCCCACTTTCACGTGGAACTTGCCCCGCTGGCGGAGGTACTTGGTAAGAAGCGCACACTGGGCCAAATATGGTGTAATGACCCCAATGTCCTCCTGCTTCACTTTAGAGCCATTGCCCAGTCCCTGTTTGAGCAGAATCCAAACAAACCAGCAAACGACCTCTGCCTCCAGCTCATTGTAACTGCTGTGGGATAGAGGCGGACGCTGAGTTTTCCCAAACGTAGCCTGGAATAGTATGGGAAACTGTCCATTGGGCAGCATATCCCAGTGGGCGGCCTGATTAATCCTCTCCAGCGGCGCCAGCGGTATGAGTTCGTTATTATAGTAGAGCTTGTTAAACAGGCCCACAATCTCCGGATGCGATCTGTAGTTTCGACGTAGTCGGGTCTGCAATGTGCAGTCGTAGTTGCCACTCTCGTCCACCTGGTACAACTCGCTGTCCATCAGACGCCCCATCAGTGACTGACCCAGGCCCAATGAAGATGCCCGCTTGCTCATGATAACTGGACCCAACTGCTTGTGATCACCGGAGAGTATCACATGACATCTGATCGTCTTCAGGTGCACGATACCCAGCAGCGATTCGGGCTCTGAAGATGCTGCCGCTTCGTCAATGAAAACATGCGTGACAAGTCCTTCCCATAGTACATTTTGTTTAGGATTTCCCTCTTCATCCCATTTTTTTCGAGCCAAGCAGGCAACTTTACACAATGTGGCCACAATGATGGGATAGTCCCATAAGTCTATAGGATTTTGACTTTCTCTTTCTTCTCTAGTCATCGTTAAGTGTCGGTAGTTGGAGTTTCTCAATACCAAAGGATGCACCAATTTCAAGTCTTTTTTGGATCTTTTATCCGAATACACTCGCATTATAATTCCATTTGTTAATTTGGGCTTATAATCAAATCTGGCATCTTGCTCAATACACTCACATATCCTTAAAGCAATCGTGTCGCAGGCTGAATTCGAGCCTGCAGTAACAATTATTCGATTTAAGGAACTCTGGAGGTAAAGTTGTAGAATTGCCTCGACAAGAGTCGTGGTTTTGCCAGTGCCTATAATTATAAAGAATTGAATTAGTAATTATCCATAGTAATATTAACTCAGCTACTCACCAGGTGGTCCGAATACAATGTAGGGTGCCAAGGGGCTGGGACCAGCAACGATCTGCTTCACAGCCTGCAATTGATCAACATTTGTTGCAATGGAAGCGTTGATCAGTGTAAAAGGCGTCGACAAGTCGGACTCAGAGGTCTGAGGATCAGTACTCTGTTTATTATGTAGAGGAAACAGATAGCTCCGAAGTGTAGAGGATGCCTGAAGATAACCTATGGCTTCATACATTAAGCGGGTCGGAATCCGAGAAGAACGGAAAATCACATTAAATTTCATCAGTTTGTTTATCGTATTATAATAATTCATCAATTCTTTTAGCGTATTACAGCTGAAGGTGATGTTTTTTCGTTCTATATTCGTGATTTGACAAACATGTCGAAATTTTCGATGCTCTTTCCAGAGCACCTCGTCTTTATGCGGTAGCTGCTCCAAGATAATGTGTTTTTTCCGTGGGGAGGCCAACACACTGGCCTTGGGCACCAGCACCAGTTCATCAATGTCCACTGTGAGCACATCTTCGGGATTCACTTTCGTCTGGTTTAGTTTAATTTGGTACAATATTTCCTTTTTATTGTCTTTCGGCATTTCTTGTACAATCAGATCAGTCTCCATAAGTAGAGCAAAAATCTTCATTGTTGATAAGTCCTCAATACTGAGAAGCAATCTCAGAACCACACAAACATTGTCTCGATTCATTTGATGAGTCTGCAAATATGCGGCAAATTCTTTTTCAGCTGCTATCAGACTTTCGTCATTAAAATTGGCTTTAAGTGCCTGTAGCATTAAGTATTTGGGTTCGTAATAATCAATCTCCATATTATCACCAAGTTAGATCACAAAGTTTGTGATTTTTGAAATATAATATTAGAAGTATTTATCAATTAAACAACCCGCACACGCTGAAAACGTTCTCCATTCGTTTGTAACTTGGAACTGACTCATTCAAAATTATGAAGTCTTGTTTGAAAGCTCTATGTTCCAAGAATGTTTGTGTTTGTTAGAAGTCGACGTATCGATCAATAAAACAGCTGACTGTTTACAGCAGTCTGCTTTTGTTTGACTGCTTGCACTGCTTTGAAGCTAACTGCTTGGAAATGATAATTTGCTTATTGGGGAATCCCATGTTCTGAAATTCAGCTGATGGAGCTTGCATTGTCGTGAAGTTATATCGATATGTATTGAGTTTCAGTTTCATTTCAAAACAATATGATGACAATTACAAAACTAATAAATAAATAAAGTAATAATTTATATTTTGAGCTGTCGCAATCTTGCATACATAATTGTTCAATTTATGTTGCTTAAGCTTAACAGCAATAACATACAATAATCTGACTGTTGAGTTTACTTTTTCTTTTATTATCACAAATATTCAGACAATGCATTTTAAATATACATATGTATATACTTTATGTTGGACTACCTACGGCTTCAATTCCACTCAATCCTTCTCGAGTACAAAGGACAAGAAGCTCCATACAAAAAGTCGGAAATATAATATATATATTTATGTACATATGTATGTATGTAGCAACGGTTGCCATTGTGAAATGACGACGAAATTGAAAGTACTGTGTACACTCTGTATGGTGGCCAAGAGCAAAGGAACGGGATCTGGAGGCATTTGGAGTACATTTGTTTATGCGGCCTGGCAAGAAGTGCTGAAAGCGTTGAAATGGAACAAATGAACCAAGTCGAGAATTGCCATCTACACACTCGACTTACTGTACAAAAGTAGAAGTCGACATACCAAATATATGTAGACATATGCATATATATTTGTTTGTGTGTGTTTTAGCAAGCCAAACAAATGATTTAACTCGTTAGAAGAAAAGTTCAACTTTTAAATTCACATTTCACATTTGTCTGAAATTCGCAATTACATTTTGGCAGCAACAATGAAAGACGAGTACGCCAGCATCTAGCACCTGATAGAGAGCAAGATTCAGATAGAGCAAAAAGGGGAAGAGTTGTTATTCACGGCCAACTACAAATGCCGCCCACTTCATGGCTCATTGTTCCGGGAGAAGCGCCGCAAATGGAGCATAAGAGAGCCAAGGCAAGAGCCAAATTTCTCAGTCAAGCTGAGCTCCTAAAGCATATTGTAATAATCCAAATGAAATTAAATGTACCGTAAACATTTCAAATTACGGCCAATGGCAGCTCCAGCTCGTACATATGGCTCCAGTTCCAAACCAGGCCAGGTGCAAGTGCCGTACATAACGGAAAGACAATAAAAGTTACCGACCGTTGTTGTCTGGGCCAAGTGGGAGAAAAGCTTGGTCTAAATTGTATGAATAGTTAAGGCAATTTTGGTGAATCAGAATCAAAAGTTACTTACTTCCAGTATTGAATGTACAGATGAATAAATACTGAATTTTGTATGATTTCAACTATAATGATCTAAGGATAGTTAAGCTCCTCGTGTTGGAATATTGAATATGCCACGCAATTTATCTATGCTAAATAATAGTCCATTTCAAAGACATGCCAAAAAGTCAAGTGCACCCATAAATCAAGTTAATACATATTTCAATCAATTTATTCCCCCGTAGATCGACACGTCTTCGAACTATTCAATTGCTTTGCTTTATGGTATAGCACCATTAAATTAGCGGAGAAAATAAATGATCGGCTTAAGTAAAAGCCACACCAATGAAATTGCACAATTTACAAGTTTACAAGCAATAAATGGAGTTGGAGATGGAGTCCTCCAGCCGCCAACGAGGATCTCCAGCTGAGTGAGCCTTGGGGATAATTTATTTCGAAAACAACTCTATCGCGATCTCAGCACCACAGAGTCTCGTGCTCGTAAAGCACTCGATTTATTGCCTTGGTTTGCAACAATTTGACAAGCAAATTGCTATAATTTCTTTCAGCCAATGATCGAAAACTATGCGGGGGCGGGGCAAACAAATGGAATGAGAGTATTTTTCTCAGTGTGTGTGTGTGTGAGTGTTTGTGTGGACATGCAGCCAGTCATGAGCAGCATTTTCGCGCTTTTATCTGAGGAAATTTATGTTTGCGATAAAATCTCAACGACTACCGACCACCGCTCTGGATCCACAACTCGGCACAACTCCAAGTCCAAACTGCACTGCAGAAAAAAGCCCCCAAAGGCACATCTAATTGCGATGTGAGACTTTTGAGTCTGGATTCTGAAAGAGATCGCGATCGTCCGTTAAATTGCCATAATTTCTTTAGCATTACGACGAGCACGACTCGAACTTGTCCACGTAAATGGGAAGCACAAAGTTGGCTTATTAGGTGGCCACAGCTCTATTTCTCTGTCCGCAACTGTCTGCACTCCTTGCATTTTGCCACAGGCCTAAGTGATCTGGGGATGCGAGAAATGGTCGCAAATATTTTTGCGAGGCTTATTGAATTACTGGTCTTATGGTAATGGAAAAGTCGAATTGCTATTATTCGGACTGCCTACAGCCGTCGGCACTTGTAATTAGTTAAGCCTGCTGTGTGGTCCACAGATATAATAAACGACCCGAACTTGGACAGTCTTTAAGGCCTAATGATCGGAACTCAAGTGGTCATGGTCAGGATCTCTTGTATGTTTCGAGTGACACGCATTGCGTCAAAATGTAATCATCATTAAAAAATTCAAAAAGCGCATAAACCGCATTATAAATGATTTTCGTCAGACTCAAATTGAGTTTCAGATTCAGCTCCTATTTTTTGGTTTCGGCTTTGCACTTGATGACGATGCAAGACATCCATAATATTTTGATATTTGGGCCATAAAAGCAGCGAAACTCTTTGCTGCGGCCCATAAAAATCAAAAGAAAATCACATTCTGAGTTTTATTTTGTGAAAAAAAAAAAACATTTTGCTTTTTTGGGTTTTATACGATGCGACAATATGGCGAGGGCTGAACGGTGGGTGAATTAAAAAGTTCGCCAGACTCATGAACATCGCCTCTGTATGGGAATCTCAATTTTATGGCGATTTTAATATGCCACATTGGACTAATTGTGGGCCAGAGAGTACACTGTAGGGGCTTTGAAGGCACTTAGAAAGTCGTTAATCCTAAATTTATGCACTTTGTCCGTCTGTCTGTCTGTTCCAATTTAATGGCTCACTTCGTGCGGCCAGCTCTCATAACCTTAATCTCAGTTCCCTGCAAGGCTCACAATTTTGGTTGTGCTCTCAACATTTCTGGTTGGCCATGCATAAATCCCGCAGGTTTAATAACTTTAATTATTACATTTCTCGTTCATCTTAATTCATGAAATGCTTTAAAAGTAATTCAGTAACGTTTTCATTTTGAATGCAATTCAATTAAAATTAATCGAATACTTAATCGAAAAAAATAGCTAGCTCACAATTTATGGGCTTTCGCTTAAATATCGATTACTGAATTGATCCACGATCATTTCCGTTCTCATAAAGCACAGGGCTGCAATAAGTTGAGTTGCAGACGTTTCCCAACACTGTTATTATTACCGACGGGTCAATTTGCAAATTTCGTTGAATCAATTTTATTCTTGGAAAGCGGAAAGTTAAAGTCAGCTAAGTTGTAATTTAAATTGTCCACTATGAGGGAGGAAGCTTCAAAAACTTTATTGCGCTTTACAAAGGTAGGCGAAACAACCATTATTTCAATATTTTAATATGAAACAATTGCATTTTCATCGTTTTCCCCATAAAGTTGACTATTGAGGATTGTTTGGGCTGCAGGCATGCGACTATAACATTTCCCAAAGTGGACAACGTGCATCTGTTGCTCTTCAAGCTGGCCAAAACGAGTGGAGGCGTGTCCTCAGCATCCCAAACAATTACTCCAGTTGGACAGGCTCTCAAACTCTTGTGCACCATGGAATTTGCCACGGCGGCGAGCTTGCAATACTTGCCGCTCTTGGAAATTGGCAGAGGCAGTGTGAAAATGTCGTTTAAACTGATGCGTTCGAATAGAACTGATGCTGATAGAAACCCCGATGCGGATTCAGAGAGCGATTTGGACATGGAACCGTGCACCTCGAGGCAGGCACAGGTGCGTCAGCAATTGCGGTCTGAGAGGCGTGAAGCTCAGCGATCAGGTCGCAATATTACATACTCTGTGACTGTGATTCGTCGCTTCGACGACGTCCACATCCTGGATCGTGTCATGATTCAGGTCGACTCAGGAAGTTGGCAGGCGTTTCCCTTTGCCGACTACCATGATTTGTTCTTCGTGCAGCCGCAACATAAAACCGACTTATGGGACACGGTCAATAGGAACTGCGTTAACAACTGGCTGAATATCATTCAGTCCGATGCGGTTTCCTACAGCAAACTCAAGTAACTATTTAGAGTATATATATTTAGAATATAATTACATTTATATTTATATTTTGTCACTTGCAGACACGATGGCAATCCCTTTGAGGTCTTTGCCAAGCTCTTCGATCACCCGGACTATGAGGAACAGGAGCTCCTCGATAAGCTGACCACCAGCTGCCTGGCGACCAACGAGGCGATGAGACTCAGCGAACGGCGCTTTGTGTTGCACATTTTCGAGGAAGTTCGTCAGATTTTTGAATACCTCACTGTTAATGAGTACACCGTGTGGTTCTTTGTGCCACGTCTGAATCGCTACACTGTGTTGACTCAGCTGGCAAGTGGATTAAATTTACCCATATACGTTTATCAATTTAATCGATTTCATTTGTAGAACGTGGATGACTTTGACTTGCAGAATGTGCGAACGAGCATCAAGTTGAGCAGCGATAAAAGCACATACTTCCGGCATCGTGCCGATCATAACATCATGGATATACTTTTGGTGGCTTTCCAGATGGCACTGGCCAAGGCTAGCAATCAGTCGGTGCTGTTCCTGGGGCATCTGGATAAGGTAAGCAACAAACGAAGACTTTCAATATTGATTGCTTCTATTACCATGTCTTAACCACAGCTGGCCGAATATGTTACTATACAGTATTTAAAGGCCTTCTTTATGAACAACTTTTATGCCAAAGATCCTTCTTCGCCGGTATGTTGTGCATTTATTCGTATTAACACTCTCATTCTGAATTATCCTTCTTTTTGCAGAAGTGGATCTGTAAAAGGTATTTGAATCGTATTATTGAGGTGTCCAAGTCGCTGGGTCTCATTGTCTTCATCGAGTATCCGTCTGGTTTGACGCTGCTGCCAGAGAATCGTCAGGTGATCAGATGCATTCAACAGCCGAGTGCGAATGGTGAGTCCATCACCTGGAAGGTATTTGTGGAAATTACCAAGAAAGCCGACAGTGGCGTTGAGCAACTAAAGCATCTAATGAAAATGAATTAAGCGAAGGCGTTTTGCCAATCCTAGACAGTCTTGAATGCGATATTAATAATTATTACTTTTATTTTTAAGAATTTTGATGGGAATCGTCGACATGATAATTTTATAAGAGAGGATTTATGAAGTTGAATTTATGAAGTTAATCGATTTAAACAATAAGAAGAATAATTCTTACTTTGTACTTTATTTATTTAACTTTTCTTTTTTTTAATTTGCATTCAACTAATGTCATAGGTTCCGGACTCTGCTGGAATCATTCTTCAGCTGCGTTTCAATTAGTTTTGCCGGCTGTCAGCTCGACTCTGGGGTGTGGCACAACCCACCAGACAGATGGCCAAAATATGGCAGAGGCCATGGCTAAAAGCAGCAACTGCAATTGCTAAAACGACTACAATGCTTGTCAGTTAGTGGAACGCGTCATTTGCTGCTGCAATTGCATTTTGCGCAAACCGAAAAGCATTTTAGGGCAAACAAACGAATTTTCTCTCTCTCTTTCCCTCCCTTCATTCTCCCTCTAGAGTAGCCCACACTGACATAGTTTAGAGGAAGTTAAGCCAAGGGATGCAGCTGACAGAAAATGTTTCCCGCATCCGTATCCGTAAACTGACACGATGACTGACTGACTGACTGACTGCTTGACTGATTGGTGGCTGTTTGTGCAACTTTTAGCGGCACGTTTGTTGAGCCCAGCAACCACTTGAAATATTGCTGTTTTCCCTCCTTCTGGTCTTCTTTTTTCTTTATTAGAATTTAGCACCTAGGACAAGTTGACTGTTAGATGCTTTTGTGCATCGTTCATACGCAACGTGGCCGCAGAATTAGCTGCATTTAGTTAAGAAATGGATATCATTGCAGTGTGTTTATTAAGTTTTTTTAGATAGCTTTAGCTTGACCTTTTCGAAAATATTTTCAACTTTTTGCACTATCAATCAGGAGTAATAGGTTTTCTGTTGCCTCTGGCCATTCGTCTGTATAATCTTTAGTGTTATTTAGATGGGTATGATAGGTTTCTTATTGATAAATGAAAATATATTTACCAACAAATTAAATGGTATTTCACAATATTATCATTTTAGCCGAGATTGGTGTCTGCGGGGTCAACAGCGGACCAGCTGCAATTCCACCGGACTCACTTGGCAAGTTTCACTGTACCGTGTACACTGTGTCCACTGTACAGTCAGCTGATGGCTGCAGGCTGCATTGCGTGCCAGTTTTCGTACCTTTTCCATGATTCGACTATGAGGTGAGATGACTCAAGGCTGCACTCAGTGAAATGACAGCTGAGCATCATCAAACACACGCACTAGACAAGTTTTTTTGACCCCTTGTACCCCCTCCGATTCCCCTCTTTCTGCTGGCAATTTTAATAATTGCGCAACGCCAACGAATTAATCCTCAGTGAACATTACTCAGAGATTTGGCTCTCATTTCACGATATGCTGCTGCCGTTGTTTGCATTTTCTGCTTCGGCAATCGGAAAGTAAACACATCAAGGACTTTGAGCCGAAATTGAAATGAGAATTTTCATTTACCTTTTCAACTTTTAGGGAATGAAGAAGTTCTCCGTATAGTATGTGTGAGATATAAATCCACTGCCTCGCTCATTATGAATTGCTGAATTTTAATGACAAGATCCACTTTAAAAACTTTAGCTCAACCATCTGAGCTGATTACCTTCTGCAGAAGCTCATCCTTCGTACATAAATCTCATCAAAAGCAGCCGAAATACGAGTAGAATCAGGGCGAAGACAAAACGCTGCTCAGTGCTGCTTAAAAAAGGTCAAGCCTTCTCGTCTTTGTCATAATTAAAAATTAATAAGCGGCGGAGGATCCAGGACAGGATTCAGAAAGGAACAGCTGCTCGACTCGGCGAACCATGTTGGAATCGCAATCTGTTATTGTGTAAGGGCGACTCCAAGCAACAACAACAATTACAGCAACAATAAGTGCATGGCAATGACGGAATTTTGGCCTTTTTGGGTCCTGACCCGAACACCCAGAAAGAGTGAAAGAGTGGGCTTTACCCCTTACCTCTTTCCCATTCCGTTCCCGTTGCTGCTGCCAGCTGCTAAAAGCGCAAATGAGCATTAAAAACTCGTTTCAACTAAATATTTAAACAGTTTATTATGCTGGCTGGCGGGCGGCAGCCTCTCGCATTCACACATATGGGCGTGGCAGACGCTAAAAGCCGCGCATGATTATGGCCACCTGACCACCTGACACGCCCCTTACGCCCCCGTTGCCATCTTCCCTCGTGTCTCACCAGTGTAAAATGGCGCGTGCGATGCGCCAAAGGAAATTTAAATTTGAATTAATTATGATTCTGATGCTGAATTCTGGTCTGAGTCTGGGTCTGTTTCGGTCTCTGTGTCCTGGCCCGTTCCTGGTCGGTGTCCCAACAATTAGTTGCTGTTGCCTCTCTGCGGGTCTACGACTAGTTGCATAGGTGTTTAATTTGCCAAACAACAAATAACAGCACTTAACGCCCCGAAAACAGGCAGTGTGAACACTTTTGCCAACTGCCATAACATATAGTAAATGAAATGTAATGCGAAACTTAATATTTTAAATAAATAAACTGAAAATTAAATTTCATATACGAAGAGTGTTTAGTACCCACTGTGTACTAATACAAAACATTTAACATCGTCAAAAATCGACAGTTGACAATTACTTAGCATTTAAAATTCGCTTAGAAAATTTATTAATAAATAAGATAAGAAAAATAAGAAAATTAAATCATTTCGTTTGGCTAATTTTTAAATTTCAGTTTTAACATTTTATCAACTTCTCATGTCATAATTAACACAAATTTTTCTTCCTATTAAAATTTGTTTAATTGATCTGAAGAAGTTCGCTTTTTAAACTCTTCTAAATGAAAGTAAGCAGTTTAACTCCTTCTCAAATTCAACAACAATTCAAAGATTAAACAATTGGATTGCTCACATGTAAACAAGACTGGTTTGAAGAATTGCAAATGGGCCAACAAATGCAGTCAGTACTTGTACAGCAGAAACAGTTAAAGTTGAACGTGGACAAGGTCATTAACATTTCAAGAATGCGAATGTGAATGCGAAATTCGTCATTGACTGACATAGATAGGCTGAACCATGATCAACTGGAAGTGAAATGAAATGAAATGGCGAGGCTTAAAGCGGCATTCAGTTGGCCAGTGAAATCAAGCATTCAAGTGTCATTAATTAGTCGGCAAACATGGCCAACGAGGACTGCTCTGGTGGTCAGTCAAAAACAACAACAACAACAAGGTTCATTGGACACGCCCACGCATTTACGTTTCATTTGACCGAATCCGAAAAAGAAACTCCCAACTGCCAACTGGCAACTGCCCCAGGGAAGGAGGCGTGGCAGTGTTGGACCGGCCACTGCATTTGCGTTTAATTACGAAATAATCCAGAAAACGCTGTGCACTAAAATCGATTGAGAGTCGGAATTTGGAATTGGAATTGGCGGCTCTCAGCTTTACTCCACTCCACTCAACTTCACTCCGGTTGAGTCCCTGCACTTTGAAATCGGCTCATGGCACGTCAGCGCCAATGATCCAATGGCGATGGGGCGCCCACAGTTGACGCTGCTAACCCAATTAAACTGTCGCCTCAAAGCATCCCCCGAATTACCCACAAGTTGCAACTGTAGCCTCCACTGTGCCGCCACTGGCACTTTGCCCGAACCGCAGAAGCAAAAGCCTCACAAACGCTTCACTTCACTTCGCAGGCTTCAATAGCAATTTGGGTAAATTCCTTTTTAATTTCAACCGCAACCGCCTAGTCTCTATCGTCCTCTTCGTCCTATTAGCCGTTTGTGTTGGAGATGGCCGCGTGAATCATCGTCATTATCAAATTATTGTACATACAATATTTGGGAATGTCTATTTAGTATGTTTAATAAGATATTTTACCGTTAAAAATATTAAAATTAATGTCAAATTGGAAATATGTATGTTTATTAGTCAATGTCAATAGTTTGAGTATTTTATTATTCAAACCAAATCCAATTCTTGTTTTTTTTTATATATTTTTAGACTTTATTTTATAAGCATAACTACCAAAAACACTTTCGTGCATTGCATAAATAAAATAAATAATGAGTTCCATTTTGTTTACTTATTTTTGACAAATACAAATTTTTATATTTTTGCTTTGACCAAAATCAATGCTTTTGGCACTAGCGTATATTTTCGTACATAGTGTTTTTTTTTTAATTTCCTAAACAATAGGTTCTTTATTCATGATCCCGCAGTCACGACTGTCACGGGCACATCTCCAGCTGATAGTGCAGCTGTGAAAATGGCTCTCAGAAAGATGAGGCGGCAAATTGAATTGAATGCTAGCTTTAGTTTTCGTTGAGTTTGGGTTTTGGCTGCATTTTTGGCAGCCTGCTCATGGAAAAACAATTTTCAATGCCATAAAGCCTGAAATTTGATTAGCACACACTCACACACACACACGCACACAAAAGCACAAAATCACAAAAAAGCAGACATCACATGCCGAGAAGCGGCTAGACATAATAACATAGAACATTTTGAATATAAAGACGTCGCCTTTTTCGCTTTTCTGCTTTGTCTGGTCCAAATCAGATTTGTGCTCATAAATTTTGATGCCTTTTCATTTAAAAGGGGGCGTGGCAGCCGCGATAGACAGCTGTTTGTCTGTCAGCAGCTTGAAAAGTATCTTTTAGCTAATTGTTGTGTGGCAAATGTGCCTTAAATAAGATTCCCTTAAGGAATTGCTTTAGAAAGTTGTCGCTGCTCTTAATTGCTTTCGCTGCCACGCCCACTGGCGCCTACATAATCTTCATATTTGATATGCAAACATGCAAAAACAGTCTTGCGAATTTCTTTTACAGCCATTTTGCAACAATTTTGTCGACAACTTTTCTTTGTATTTCTGGGCATGTTGACTTTTGTCAGCGGCTTTCGGCGTTTTCACATCATGTTTGTCTTCATAAAAGTTACCCAACGATATGCAGTGCATTTTCTTTGGGCTTATGCAATTATCCCTGAAAATGTAATATTCCTACTTCAACCTAAAACGCTTTTGTTTATCTTGGAAAGTTGTTTGCGCAATTGGAAAATTGCCTTTTTGTCTGTGCATTTGTTTGTTAAGTATTTTTAATTAGTAATGCATTTCACTTAATGGCATCTTTGCCTATACTAATAACTAATTAACTGCAAAATATATGTGAAAATCTCAATAAATATTTTGATTCGATTATGTAATGGTTTAGCAATGAAATTATTTTATGTGGAAATTTATTGACAGCCAATTTCGTGTGACTTATGTAAAGATAATTTTATTTATTTCTAATTTATTAAAATATTTATTCAATTCATTAAAAACATTAATTTATTTATCTTGGATTGTATATTAACTACAATTTCTTTAAAATATGCTAATAAATTGAATTAAAACCTTAAAAAAACAGTATTAATTATATGTGAAAGTAAAATTCAGACCTTCTTATCTGTTTCAAATAAACAACACTTTAATGCTTATTTATGCAATCATTTTTTATACCTTTGTCAACTGAGAATTGAACAATGCATGTTAAATGAATAAATTTAGTTTAGAGTGAAATTATCAAATTGAATTTAAATCAAGCACTAATATAATTGTGAAATTAACTACACATAAGAGAAATCTCATTTGTACATGTGCTGTATTATATTTGAGATTTTTGAGCAGAAATATCAGAAATTAGAATTAAAATATTGCCGATGGCGGAACATTAACTCGAGAGGAGAGAGAGATAGTGAGAGGAGTAGTGACAGCGAGAGAGAGAAAGAAATAGAGGTGGAGAAGCTGTGAGATAGAGACACACATGCTTGCAGCAACATCCTTTGTTTGTAATTAATTTCAATATAGCGAAGCATTACAAGTGAAACTCGGTAAATTTCAAAGTATGCTGCGAGGCCAATAACTTCAGACAGGCGCTGGAAGTGGGCGCGGTGCGTGAGTGGGCGTGCCAGTGGCAGTAGGAGTGGGCGTGGCTCTGTACAAAACACATTCAGTATATTGCACACACGAGACGCGTGAGATGAAAGGAAATGTTAAAATTTTCAACTTGTACGTGGCGCAAGGAGGGAACAAGGATGAGGAAGAGGAACAGGAACCGTAGCTGGATCTGTAGGATAGAGGATGTAGTCCTTCCATGGCCATGCATGGCTCAGTCGGGCATTACTTGGGCCATAAAAGTAGTAAAATTATGTTGACTGAAAACAGCGCCGATGTTTGCAGCCGCATGGGTTGCCCGAGGGGGCGTGGAACGGGGGCAGGGGCAGGGCAGGGGGGCGTATATCGTAGCCACACAAATACTCATTCTTATTTGCAACATCAGATAAAAGCAACTCGCTGGCGTTTTAGTTAAAATATTTGCACACTTCGCAGTGTTTGATTGTTTGGTTGTTTGTATCTTGTAGATACATTTGTCTGCTGCTTTTGTACAATTTCATTGAAACACTCGCATATTGGCTGGGGAATTGTTTTTTTGGGAGCTTTTTTGTGCTTGTATTCCTGCAAATGCAAACAGCGACCATGCATAATTTCAATTTCCAACAAAACAAAAAAAAATAGCATTGGAGCTGAGAAAGGAGTTGAAGGATTGAATGATCGGAATGCTGACAAGGAACGTGAAATTGAGTCAGGAAGGCAAGTTCCCCCAGGAATATAGACTCTGTTATATTCGAATTTCAGCAATTAAATTTAACTAAACAAATAATAAACTCCACTTATAGTATTATTACCATCACTAATAAAACTAATATCAATATTCTTAGAACAACTTCAAATCCACTCAAATTTTTTTTAAAATTCTGCAGCTCATTATCTTAACGGTGCCAGGGAATCCGTTGAAAGTTGTTGATTAAAGTAAAATTTTATCAATTTCTTCACAAATAAACTGTTTAAGGCTTCTTCTGATAAAAATTCTTGCTAAAATCAAGACATTTAGACTTGAATTTTAGAATGATTTTTCTTTTTTATTTAGCTGTTGAGAGTATTCTTCAGATGTTGAGTTCGGTTTCTATCGATTGTCGATGTCATTTAAAGAGTAGTGTGTGTAGTACAATTTCACACCTTGTCACCTTGGATATGGTGCACACCTTAGTGGCAGGTTGGATGCTAAAAAACGATTGGATGCGATTGCAAAAGGCGGCAACTTGGCTGGAATCGCGTGCCAAGCGCGATAATGAAACTGAAAGGAGCTGCAAGTCCAATTACAAGTCCAAGTCAAATGCAAAACTTTGGCAGCTGGCCACAAGAGTATAAACGCTTTTGCAATTGGCCGTATTGGCCAACTAATCAAGCCAAAATCTGAATCTGAGTCAGCAACAGCAGCAGCCAGCGATGCGTGTAACTTTTTCAATTAATTTGGCTTAAACTGAGAGAGTGCTCTGAGTTCTGAGTTCTACGTATTTACGGCTGAGTTATTTCAAAAATGTTTTGCATATCAGATTGAGCTGCAGCTTGGGGCACACTTAAACGCCTTCGTTTTAATTTAATAAGAGCTTGCCAAGGCAACCAACTGGCAACTGCAACTGCATCCCAAATGAATGGAAGCTGAAAGCTAAAAAAACTGAAAAATAGAAAAAAAAAATACTGAAAAATAGAAAAGAAAATGCCAGTTGCAAGTCGCGGCTTTGACTGTAGCTCCGAATCCGACTCAGACTCCAATTCAGACTCCGCCTGCCGCATGTCAAATTTGAATTTAGCTGCAATTTTTACAACTGTTGCAAAGTCGCCTTCAACTGAAAATGCATCTGCATTGGAAGTGGAAGTGGCTGTGGATGTGTATGTTGTTGGTGGTGGTGGTGGTGGTGAGTGAGGGGGAGGGAGGGGAGTTGCAAGTACATGCCAGCCACATGCAGAATGCCGCATGCAGCATGTGAGCCAGCCAGACAGTTGGCAATTTGCATAAATTTAGATTAGTGACATCTGACGTGAGCCTGCGATACGAGTGAGTGAGATGCTGTGAAGGAGGAGAAACAGAGACAGCAGGGGAGGAGGAAGTGAGATGCATGTGAGCGGAAATATTAAGTAGGCGACTGCGCGATTGCCACCTCCTAATTCTCAGTCAAGATTAGCTGGCAAGTCGGCAATCTGGCAAGCTGGCAAGCTGGCAATGACAATGCATATGATTTATGAACTAACTGCAAGGCAATGTCTCCGCTCCGCTCTGAAAATCAGCAGCTCAAGTGGAAAATTAATCGCATGCAAGCTCATTATGAACATAAGACTCTAGTTTTGGGCTTAATTGTCGCCAACTGAACGCATGCAGTCCGAAATGAATCAAGTTATTAAAGACCATTAACAAGTACACAAGTACTTGAATTTTATTGACAAATTAACAAACATTTAACACGTTTTTTATTATTTATTAATTGTTTATTTGTTTTAAGGATTTAGCAGGATTTTAAAGTATAAATTTACTTGTAATTCCTCAATAATGCAATGCATTATTTAGTTAAATTTGAAAGTTGAATATCTTAGAAAATTATTTAAAAAATATGAATATAAATCATGTTAATTATTTCGTAGTTTTACGGTCGTCTGTTGGGTTATCCATTTATATCTGTACATTATTTGAGGATTCTTCAGATTTCATTGTATTCCTCTTAGCCATTATCTAGCATCGTTTTTTTTCGGCGTTGAGACTCAGCATAAAATAACTATAAATTTAAATTCAGTTTGCCATATCGCCCAGTTTTCAGCTGCGAATTTCCTAGTTTAACATTTGTCACAAGTTTTACCCACAGCACTCTCTCAGCATTTCGCTCGACAAGGATATTGCAATTCAACCTATAATTTATTCAGCTAAATCCTTTCGCCAGCCACTTACAGTCTAAGAATAAGCAGCGAAAATAAATTAAATGGAAATCATTTGTCTTGCTCAACAAAATATCACATAAATGGGCAAGCTGTGAATTGGGGAACTGAGGAAGGAGGTGGACGATGTTGAGGACTTGACAGTCAAGTCACAACAACAACAAGTGGCAGCAGATGAGCAAATTTGCATAAAGAAATAATATTCATTCGTGCCGTGTACGCGCCAAAAGGATGACAGCCCGTCAAAATCGTCCTTGACGGCCAAAACGGCCATCCCAAGTGGCAGAGGATAAAAGAATTTCACAGTGAATGCGCCACGGCATTAGATCAAGTACATGACGAGAGAACCTGCTTAAAGCGAACCAGTTTAAGCCTGGTTTAAAGACTCACTAAAGTATGCAGCAAATTTATACAATAAGCCTGTAGGGCTTAATGTAATTCAACTATATACATATAATATATAATAGTGAAGTAAGTAGACTCGTATTTGAATTAAACACAGCAATTTCAATGGGACACGCCTCTACTCCGCCCCCCTCATAAACCAGCGTGGTCGAAACTATCTGAAATCTCAGCTAACCAGGCAAAAGGCCGATTAACAAGATTAAAAGCGCCATTAAATGCTTTGATTCGGCTACAAGTTAAGACCACGCAACCGCAGATACGCAAATGTTGTTAATGTTGTTGTTGTTGGTGCTGTTGCTGTTGTTGGGCTGCTTTTGAAGTCGCCAGCTGGAGTTTGGGCCATATCTGTAGAACAACACACACCCAATAATTTATCCAGCCAACGTTGGAGACCCAAACTTGTTTGGCACTACTTAAAGGAACACATGTTTTGTGGCAGCAGAGGCAGCAGCATCCGTTGGATGTACAATGTATCCACTGGATACAAGATACAAGTATCTGCAGCTTGTTTAAACGCATATGTTGAATTCCTGGTTAAGACGTAAATTACGTTAAATTGCTGTTAAGTAGAATTGTGCTAGCGGGCATACAAACGAATACACACACACACACACACACATGCTTACACACTCAACCAAACTCAGATACAAATGTATCTGCGGCTGCGACTGATTTGCGTGCCTGAATCCTTGCGTATCCTCATCCTCAGTCTCCTTCACGCCGCTTCGCATGTTCGCTTGATTGATTTAGGTTGGGTTCTAGCCCCACGGGTAAAACCGTTAACGAAACCCGCACACTTAATCCCAATTTGCCAGAGTACAAATCAGTTTTACTTATTTTCCTTGGCCCGCAAAACTAAATTATACATATGCGTCTGTATTTTACACATGGCCCAAAACAATTTTCGGAGTTGCCTTCGGTTCCGAGACGGTTAATGTGGCAAATTTTATCACACGACAAGGGTTAAGGAATCTACTAGTAGTTCGACATATTCTAATTGATTTCTACTTTTAATATCTGATTAGTTTTATTTTGAAGAATGCTTCTTGCAAATTAATAATTTAATGGAATTCCATCAACAAAAAAACTTAACAAAACAATTAGAAATAAAAACAATTAGAATAAAATTTCATTCATTTAACCTTTTGATCCAAAATTAAATTGCAACAATTTCATTTGCAATTTCCATGTTAATGCAATGAAAATGCTGTGAAAATATGGCTCAAATTTTAATTTGCTTACAATTTTGTACAATGTGTGAAACAATAAACTAAAATCAAAAAAAAAAAAAATAAATATACGAAAACAAATGTTTAATATAATAGAATTGTTGAGAGACGAGTGAAAATTGGAATGAAATGCATTTGAAATGCATGGAATATTTTTAAGTAAAATTTATTGCGATTTTCGCAACAATTGGCAGAGTTTAGCATTAAATGCAATTAAGCCCAAAAACAGCAACAATAAAAACGAAATTACCAGAGTAAAATTGCATTCAACGAAGCAACAACAACAGCAACAACAGTTGCACTAACAACAACAATAGTTGGTAACATAAACAATGACCAACAAAGAGCAGGCAACAACAACACAAATAAGCAAAAATAATTTTATGGTCAATGCAGCGGCGTTAAGTTGGCTGTGGTTGCAAGTGGCAAATAAGAATGGGATGGGGAAGGGGGAGGGGGAGGGGAAAAGCTTCAGCAACAGCAGCAACTAATTTAAATTGAAATTAAAATTGATTGTTTTTTAAATGCGTCGCATTGCCAACGAGGCACGTAGCCAACCGTTGACCACATGCCACCACCCACTTTAGCCAAAAGGGTCAAAGAGGGGCAAAGGGGGGTAGATGGCATTTAGGGGTATGGCATGCGTGTCAAACCAAAGCGGCGGCAACTGTTGGCGGTGGCCCCACGTCACTTGCAACAATACTAACAATACCAGCAGTACAACAATACAATAACACAACAATGAGGCGGCGGCTTGCTGCAAGCAAGCAAACAAATTCGTTAACAAATGTTGCCTGGACTCCAGAAGGAAATGGAGCCAAGAGCCAGAGCTTGGCCAGCATCCACAGTACTTCATATTCACTTCATTTATATGTATGTGTGTGTGTGTCGTTTGTTTGCCTTGGTTGTTGTCGTTGTTGCTGTTGTCGTTAGTGCAACAACGGCTGTCGATGGTGCCACATGTGGCGGTCTCTTATTTATTTGCAGAAAATTGTTGCTAATTTTGCACATATCCAAATTGAATGTGCAACAGCAGCAACAGCAACAGCAACAACAGGCGCACGTGCAGTTGACCCGTGGTCTGCCAGCATCGTCTCCCCTCCCCCTCACCTTGGCCCACACTCACCTTTATTTCAGCCACTGTTACAACAGTTACCATAATTGCCGCCATCATCGTACATTTACTAATATGGTCAGTCTACCATTCTGGTATGGGTATTGGTCAGCTTGAATGCTGCGCTCAATTAACTATCTGACTCACCAATGTCCAAGTAGCGCCTAATTTGCGTAAATGTCAACGTTAATCCCCTCTTTACCCCCCTTTTTAATGAAATGTGCACTTAACAAACAGATGCTGGAAACAACAATGACAACAATTAACATCAAGGTAAATGTCTTATTTTCGTGAGACTTGGGGAGAAAGTTAATAAATGTATATGAGTTAAGTTTTTCTAAAACTTAAAACCTCTGATAAATTCTTTCTTTCTCTCTCGCATTTTAAGTCAACTTAAAATTATTGATTTGACAGTTTTTTAAAAGCATCCAACTCCCATAACGTTGTCAAATTTACTAATTTCCTTGCTGCATGTCATTTCGATCATAGTTTGGCCTCTAATTCGACTCTGCGTCTAAATTTTTTTTGCAACACTGTCAACTTTTTCATAATCACAATTCTATTGTTTATTTTTGGCTTTTAAACTCGATTCACGTTTTGGATTCACATCAGTAGAACAGAATCTCAGTACATTGGATTTTAAACTGTTTTTAAACATCATTCAGAAGAAAACTGTAAAAGTTAAGTAGTAAAAAGTTTCCCCTTTTAGTTGCGGCTCCATCAATAGTTTCTTAATAATTAAAACTGCGCTAAAGCAATTAATTTTAAATTTAGCTCCTTATACACCATTGAAGGGCTTCGTGGGCGTGGCTGTGGATGTCGGTGTGGTTAGAAAATATTAAACATCAGGAGAAGTCTGGCAAATGTCACTTAAAAAATTGAACGGTTGCGCAGGATCTCCCTCTGGGAGCTAAAACGGGCACAGTAGGAACGGGATGGGATGGAATGGGATGGGAGGGAATGGGATGGGATGGGATGGAATGAGATGTGGAACTGGGCGCTGGCGCATGGGGCGTATGCGCAATGTTGGCAAAGGCGAAACTTAATTAATTTGAGTAACTTGGCAGCCGGCCGGTTAGACGGTTAGAGTCACCTCTCCCCCTTTCCTACCTTCCACCTTCCCCTTTCCACCTTCCCCATTCCACTCTTCCACTTTTCCACCTGCTGTGAAGCACTCGTCGACTACTGATGGTTGCTGCTGTTGTTGCTGGCCCGTGGGCGTCTTTGTGGCGCCGGGTGTGGCATGAATTCTTAATGCATGCTGTGTATGGGCAGCTGTGTGGGCGTGGTCGCCCCCGTTTGATAAAAAGGGCTGCGAAAGAAAGAAATAACTGGAACTGACTATGTCAACATAATTAACTTTGAAGCAAGAGCCCAGGCAGACAGTATGCATGCAGTCCAGGCCACTCAAAGAATCCCTCAGTTATAAAAAAAGAGAAGAACAAAAAAACATTGCTCATACGTAAGTACGAGTACTCATATACATATGACGCTCTTCATGTGCCAAAAAATGGCATGCGGTGACCAAAAAAATGGCGACCCCTGAAATGCAAATTACTGCGAGTGTTGCACATTATTAATTTTAATGCATTTGCCCTCAAATTGCTGGCACCTTTGCCAGGGATAATTGCATGTTAGAGATGGACCAGGGCACAGTTTTTATTCTTGACAGAGAAATGTGCTCGACGAATAGGAATTACTATTTAGACACGAATCAGACACGAATTCATGGGTGCATCTCCACAAAAAGCACTTTACGGCTTTATTTTTTATAAAAACACAGCTGGGTGAGAAATTTCTAAAGTATATTGCTAAACAGAATTTATAATTTGATGAACTCAGCAAAAAAATGAAGAATTATGAAGAAAACTTGAAATTCTCGTAACCTATTAAACACACCTCGCAAATATAATTCTGACTGAAGCTCAATGCGAATCCTGACGTAGTTTTTACAACTTTTCGAATATTTCCACGCCCAATTACGTCATCTCTTAAACGCAGTTTTGGGAGTCGACGAGTCGGCAACCGCAATAGAAAAGTTTTGCATCATATCAGCTCATTTCAATTTACCTGCCCAAAGTTTTTGATTGCCCAATTTGCAAGAAGAATGCAATCAGGGCGCCCATCGGAGAGGACAACGTGTGAGGATTTGGTTGATGTTGTTCCTTAAGCCAAAGCAAAACTTAAACAGAGAGTGCACTTAAAGTCCAATTTAATGGTATAGTATGTGGCTAGGCTTGAGATTGAGGAGACCACAGTCCGTGTCCACTGGCCACATCTGTGTGTCTGTCTGGCTGAAGACACTTTTACTTCTAGTTCCAGTCCAGCAGATAATGTGCAACAAAATAAATGGAGAAGCTGACAACTCACTTGGGAGAGAGAGACAGAGAAGCAAGAGAAGGAGAAGGCAGCAAATGTTGACGACGATGACTTTTAAATTGTTTTATTGAGGTGCCAGTGTTGGTCAGAAAGTTTAGCAAGTGTAGAATAAATGAGCATGCAAGTCCACTTTCGAGCATTACAAAGCCAGTATCCAGTATCCTGGCAGCCCAACTTCCCGACTGTCCAGCAGCTCGACCGTTATCCTGACCGTTACCATTACTGCTACCGTTACCATGTCCGCATGTGTGTCGGGCATACAAAGTCAAATTGCAACGCCCTAAAGCGGGGGAGGGGTGGGGGTGAAGGGGCAAAATTTTGTGCCTGTCACGTTAAACTTTTGGCTGTTGCCTAAGTAGCCAGCAAGGAAGAGTAGTGAGAAGAGGGAGAATGGAGAGGAGAGGAGAGGATCCCCGAGGCATCTGGTCAGCAAATATGCTCATAAAATGTCGCCTGTCTGGAATGTGCCACTAAAGATCGGGCTGGGGCCTTAAGCTGCTGTCAATTGGCATTAGGTGGCACGGTGTCCCTTATAGGTTGCAATATCATCCTCATGCACTGCAAGAAAATATAAGTGTTAGTATGAAACCAAAATCATGCATGACAAATTATATTAAATAAAAAGATTTAGCAAATTTATGAATTAAGTAATTGCTAAAAAAATAATAAATATGACTGCATGCAA
The DNA here is from genome assembly GCA_963924055.1 of Drosophila limbata. Classification (NCBI taxonomy): domain Eukaryota; kingdom Metazoa; phylum Arthropoda; class Insecta; order Diptera; family Drosophilidae; genus Drosophila; species Drosophila limbata. The sequence continues at coordinate 15,307,102 of OZ001355.1, read as the reverse complement.
TGCTGTAATAATTTCTCTCCGTGTAAATGTCGCCCCATCCGACTGTAAAGTTAATGCTGTCACCGTGCAGATTAAAACCAAAGGTTGCGATGTGTTTGCTGTACAGTGTAGCCTGTAGCATGTCCTGTATGTCCTGTTAGTCACTCGTATTACCGTGTGTCATATTAGCTCAAAAGATTTCAGATTTCACAAAATCCGCTGGGTAATGCAGCTCACAAGTTGTGACACGTCGTGCTTGGCTGTTGGCCAGATGAAACTTGTGCAACGGTTGTCGTGGGGTTACAGTCGACTTATTTGCCATTTGAAAACCCTTTTTCTAAAACATTATTTGCAGTCGCTAAAGTCTCAATTTCCATTTCTTATACAGTTTTTTGAGTGTGATCTGCATAACAAGGGACTTTTTCAGTCCAACTGAACTATTAAACACACTAGTCTAAACTTTTGCACATATACTAGAGATTCTATATTTTCGATTTAAAAGATTCAGGTGTAAGTATTTTCTTTTTAAGCATAGTATCCAGTTGTTGAAAATTCAGTTTGAAAGGTGTCAACTCCATATAAAAAAAAGGGTTGCAAACTGGCTCGAAATTATTTTGTAAGGCTATTTCTAAACCCTTGCATCCAGTACCTAAATTTGGGCAGCTTGGGAATTCGAGAACGAGCCCGAAGAAGAAGCTGATGACGGTGACCGCAACTGAAGCTACTTTTATATAAATAAATAAAAGGGATCACAAAAATTTAATTTTAATTGGTTTTTATTTCATTGTATTTATTTTAAAACCCAGCTGCTTCGTCCTGCCAATAAACAGAACCGTCTAGGGAGTTTACAAACTCTTTCAGGTTATTCCTAATATATTTTGGGTAGTCGTTGTGGCGACCACGGAACGACGGAAGCTCTGCAAGAGTTGTGTGGGTAAGAGTTTCCACATTCTTCGGTTCACCCAATATTGGGGCCGTTTGCGTTGTTGCACTTCTTCCGCCTCTTCCGCCTCTTCCCCCTCTTTTAGGACAATATAAGAGGTCATTAATCCCATAATTAGGGTATTAGTTGCGACCAATTGTCTAATGACCGTTTTGTCCATTTTCGATCTTCATTTATTTGCAATTTTATTTAATTGATTTATATTGTTGTTTACTTATATTATGTGCACAGCTGACGTAACAGTGTGACCACTCAACTTTTTAGAGATTTTTGATGAAATGCTGTCACACTGAAGTTTAGAAGCCAGACATCAAAATATTAAACATTTTGAGCCCCCAAAATATTTTAAACAACTGGATATTATGCTTTAGCTGAGAATTCTCCTTCTAACAATCTGTGAGATCCTGAGAAGAACAATCGAAGCATTTTCTATAATGTAAGGTATCCTTTGAAAATATTCAGCTAAATTAAATTAAATTCAGTTAAAATAAATTTTAAATTTGTGTATAATTCAATGGTTAGCTTTTACATCTTACAATTTTATTTTAAATTCTAAGCAGTTAAATAAATAAATAGGTAAATAGAACTGATTACAAGTCTCTTATTTTCAACTTATTCCACAAAGAAACTTTTTGAATTGAGACTTAAGCTCTAACTCTATTCATGTCTGATGCAAATCGCTTTGTTTGCAGTTGCAAAATGAAACGTTGAAAGCCAATTAAAAGCCAATCATGACGAGATGGACGTGTTACAGTTGCGCTCAATTAGCCGCTGTTCCAAATCAATAACCGCACCACAAAAGCAGCAACAGTAACTGACCAGTGGCTAACTGGCAACTGGCAACTGGTAACTGGCAACTAGCGTGTGGCAGCAACAACAGCAGCAACTGGCAACGGCGGCGTCAATCGAGCGCTAACAAAGATAAATGGCTGAAGCCACAAAATTGATTTGGTTGACAGATGAATTGTGGAGTCAGTGCGTTCACAATCGGATGGATTCTCATGCTCATGCTGATACTCCTACGTCAAAGCTGAGCAACATCAATAGCAATTGCAATAGCAATAGTAAGAGGAAGAGGAAGAGGAGCAACATTTAAATGACAGCAGCAACTGCAGCATCAATAACAACAACTGCAACAGTTGCCGGTCAACGACAATAAAATCAAAAGCATATTTTTCAATCAGCAATTGAATGGCAGCAATATTTCGAATAAATGACAAACGGAGAAAGGGGAGGAGGATTGCGAGTGGGCGTTGTGTTGTGGGCGTGGCTGTTACTGTGATGCATGCAGCTGTTGCAGATGGGAGGCTGGGTAGATGGGCAGAAGGGAAGCATTCGAATATTGAATGAAGCACTTAAACGCGTTTCAGGCCGCTGACCGTCCAAATGCAATTACGCATACGCCATGGATGCCCAACGAAACCAGCGACGCGTCGGTTGCCGTCGTTGCTGCTGCTGCTGCTGCTGCCAATTGACACTTTGACGCATAAATCAACTTTATTGTTTATTGATTTTTATGTTTGCGCTGCCCGGTTTTGTGTGTCATTTTATTAAATCTTTGTCGGGGCCGCCGCATTGCAACCCGATCTCTTTCAATCTTTTTCCAACATTACACACAGTTCCCAGTTCCCAGTCTTTAGTCTGCCCGCTCCTTGCATTGTTATTTATTTGAATTTATGCGATTTTAATGAAATTGGTTCATTGTTGGCAGTTGAACGCATCAATCGCAACAAAATTCCACTTCCAAAGCTCCCTCGCCATCACTCTGGACATGCTGAACAATTCATAAATCGATTAAAGAAGTTTTTGAGTTCGTTTAAACATTCTTTTTTTTTTATTTGCTTGCATCAGTTGTACATATATTCATGTGTGTGTGTGTGTCTTTGTGTTGTTGTTGGCAAACCAAAATGTCAGACCATAAATAAAACCATCTCTCGTTTGTACGGATTTTAGTTATCTGCATGAAATCTGCGCATCGTTGAATTTCACATTTTATATATCGACACAAAACTTTAAAGCGGTCAAATATTTTTAGCTACAATTTAATAAATTGAATAAATGGTAGCTTTAAGCCAGATATAGGTTGTTACAATACATCAAATTGTGCAGATACTGTTAAGCTTTTAAATATTCAAATAGTTTATTAGTATTATTGAATTATCGTGTTTTATTAAATATTTTATCATAGATATAAGCTAAACTGATTCGATTTCCTAGCGGAATACTACTCATTTGGACTTGTTATTCACCGTCTAGTAATTAAATGCCCTAGTGACATCCACGGACTCAGTCAATAGGGCATTCACTCAATACTCAATACACGTCAAATGTATTCATGGGGGCAGCAGCCAAAAAGTCAACCAGCAAAGCTTTGAAATGTAATGGGAATTTCTCAAAAGTTTCCGCAGCTGCCATTTAAGAAACTTTTGGCCTAAAAAGTGGCCAAAAAGAGATTGAAAAGCGGGATGAAGTCGAAACTTGAACTGAGGAACGCAATACAAATTAAAATTTAAATGAGCTGCCTCGAATGTCCTCCAGCTGGCGAGTTGTCTGTCTGCCCACTCTCAATATTGACACGTGACAAAGTCGCGAGGCCAATAAAAAATATATACAATAAGCCGGAGGCCACGCCTCCCCCGCCCCACAGAAAAGGCGTTAAATGTTCGAAACAATTTCAATAACCGTTTGCCAAAGCACAGGAAGCAACGCCAATAAGTGATAGATGGATAGATAGAGAGCTAGATAGAGAGCTTTGTTAGATAGACGAATACAATCGAGAACAAAAACTTTGACAGGGGGCGATTCAATAACAGAAGAAGAAGAAGAAGAAGAGGGAGCAGCAGCGAAACTAATAATACACAATGCCGGCAGCGACGTTGACTTCAGCGTCAACGCCAACGCCGGCAGCGAGTGCGACTGCGTTGAAATCGCCAGCTAACCATTAAATTGATAAAAGCAAAAATGTTGCATTTAATTGAAAAATGCTTTCAATGAATTTTGCCGGCACGCACGCAAATCGATTTCGGTTTATTGAATATTTGTTTAATATTTGTGTTTGTTTATTTACTTGTTGTTGTTGCTGTTGTTTTTGTTGCTAGTGTAAACGAGCCGTTAAATTGAAAATGCCATGAGGCCAAACATTGAATAGTGTTTTTTCTTCTTTCGAAATTTTGAAAGTCTGTTAAAGGCTAAAAAAAATTTAATAAATATTGATGTAGAAATGTAAATGGACAAAGAAAATAAAGTTGATTTAAATAAATATAAAATAGATCACTGCGGACGGCAGTCCGCGCTAGTGACGAAAGCAGCACGAAGGGTGCGAAGGCTACTAGCATATATACACAGGAAGAATGGAATATTTGCTATGTCCAAACATTTTTTTTTAATAATTCATGTGTAAAATTTAATATTTTTCGTCACAAAATTGGATATCAGAAATTTTGGGGCATGAAAATGTTTTCGTCACTAGACTTTTACCTCGTAAAGAGGTTTTTTCATAAGATAATGAAATACATATAAGATAAGTATATAGGTGTTGATGTGGAAATGTAAATAGATTTAATTAATTATGTTGAAGTTAATTAATAAAAATGTTCGCAAAATAAACGACATTCTTCTTAAACAAGTATTTATTTAGAAATATCTCATGTAAACAAAAATGTAGGTGTTGATGTAGAAATTTTTGTATAAATTAATAGAAATACTTGAGTACTTCTTGGTCTTTTTACAGTCTTAAATTTACTATTTATATTTTGAATAAATTCTATGAAATTCTGTGTGCGTTTTTTAAAGTTGGAAGTGTTCTGACTTGGCCAAGTTTAAGTTCAAGTCTATTTCGTAGCCATTTGCTGGCCAAAAACTGCAATTCATCAAGTGAAATCAGAAGAGACATGGCAACAACAGTGGCAGTGACATGTGGACGATCCTCGACTGCCACTGCCACCCACAGTGACCGCAAGTCAACGAGGTAATTTGCATGCAACAACAAAAACAACAGCAACAACCAAAACAACAACAAGAGGAACAAGAATGCGACGTGGACTGAGGACTGAGACGGTGACGGGATGCAGATTAGGCGCTGATTGCGTGAGAAGCATGTGGAACGTAGAACTTGGGCTGCAGCGGCAGTGGCAGCGGCTCCTGCTGCTCTGGACCCATTGGGGAGTTGCGTCAAGTGGACGCATTGCGGATGCAGTGCAGCATAAATAGCATTGCCGCTGTCCAGGCGAAGGGAAACACGAAAAAGCGAAAAAAATAAAAAAGTAAAATTCGGCAATGCTCTGGGAACCAGGATTTCACATTCTCAATCCCATTTCCATTCCCATTGCCATTGCCATCGCTGCATGCGTTACGCAAATTGAATTCGTTGGCTGAAATTTATGCACCGTCGCGTTTGCTGTACCCCCAGAAAAGAAATGAAAAGAAAAGAGATGGTGATGGTGATGGAACTGGGTCTGGAACTGGGAGACGGCTACGGGCACAGTTCGATATCAACAGCGATGCATTCGCATCGCTGTAACATGCAACTGGCTACTGGCTACTGGAAACTGGCGACTGGTAACTGAGAAATTTATGCTTTGTTTTGCCTGGCGAAACATGCAACATCAATTCTCGTTAACTTTTCATGCACGACTGGGCTTTGCTACATTTTAAAATGGACACACTCAATTCTTTGGGCTGCCAGTGACCCAGTCAAAAAGAAAATCCACACTCAAAAGGCACTAAAGTCAGCGGACTTTAATTAAACTCGCGCTTATATTTTATATTTGTGTTTGAGTTTAATAAAGATTATCAGAAAAGAATTTAATAACTAGTTTCTTAGTTAAAAAAAAATTAATAAATAAATGAGAATTTGAATTACTTTTTAATTTACCTATAGCTCACATATAGACACATTGATTCAATCCGCTGTATAATACTGGTAATGATAAAGCAACATCTTAAATATCTTAAAATTTTATTTCCTTTAAAGCCTTGACTAATTAAGCATTACGTTCAGTCGATTTGTTGGGAGCATAAACCACAAATGCGTTTGATTAAAAGACATACAAACATTCGCGTACTCAAAATATAGGAAACTGGCGAATGCACAGAATTCTCGTGGAGTGTGGAAATGTGGAGAGGCCTTGGAATAATATGCAAAACATGGCCTGACCTACATGACAAGACGCCAACGACACCTACAACAATTGCGAGGGCCATTCAATAAAAATGTAAATTAACTTATCAATTACAACGCCAAACAACAATAAACTCCCTGACTGCTCGGGATTTGTAAAGCGGAAGGAAAGGTGGAGAGCCAAGGCATACAAAGAGAAGGGAAAGGGAACTGAGCGCGTGCCCCATACAAATGTTGTTTTTTGGCCATGGCCATGGCGGCGACTTCATCTTGTGGCCACTGTTGAGTGCCAGTCGGCGGGCCTCTTAACGGTTTTCTTATGCAAATCGGCCAACGTTAAAATATTCGTGCTCATAATTTTTATTTCCGTTATTCAAGTTTCAAGATTGTGTTGCACACTTTCCAGCATCGTTGTCGCCCAGGATGCTGCTGACCAAAATGCTCTCTTCACTTCACTTTCAAGCGAAGTCCTTCCAAGTCCTTGTGCCACCTTTCCTGTTCGCGTTACGAGAATTTGCCTTGCTAATAGACTGAACCAAGACTGAGGCCAAGGCCGAGTCAGGTTGACTGTCTGCAACGTTGACTGCGGCACGACCAGCCAAAGGAGCATCTAAAATGGGGCAGAGATAGCGCGACATCGTGACGCCGTAAACAGGACATAAGTTACGACTGTCCTGTCTGTCCGACTGTCGGGGGTGCATTCATTTTAATATTTAGCTGATAAGACACCGCCAGATATCTTAATTAGATAACTGTGTCCTGAACTTGTAGTCTACGGTTTATTTTTGTCTTTTGCCCCACAAATCCAATAAGCTACACAGGCATTTTGTGGTATTAACGCTTTTGGCTGTTCTGGAAACTAAAAAGTGATTGAAATTGCTAAAAAAAAAAAAACAGAGGACTTTGATGTTAGATGTAGATGCAGGTTTATTTCAAAATATTTTGAGAATTCTTGTTTCCAAAGTGTCATAAATAGTTTTTTTAAGTTATTTTAAGTGTATATAAAATCTGAATGCCAAATATTTTGTTAGAGAAAGTTTGTTAAATTAAATCTTGATTTTAAAACATAGTTTGGATATTTATTCGTTTTTTTTTTCAGAAATATTTATAATATAGTACTTTTATTTTATTTATTTTTTATTTATTCACACTAGTTGCATACTTTTTGGAGCATAACTTAAAGTAAACCTCGTTTTCCTGAAATTCATTTAGACTGAAGAGTGCTCTCTGATAAGTAAAAGGGGAAACAACTTAACAGTATTCAACCGGAAATAGTTGGCAATGTGTCTATTTATGTTCGGGTTGATGAATTGCCTCCTTGCAGCTCGTTCTCCTCTTTATCAGAGACTGCAGCTGCAAATGCAAGATAGACTCATCAGTTAAGCTGCCCACACATCACCAGAGTTTTCACACTAGGCAATAGACAGACAGTCTGGACTTGGTTGGACACACACCTCTTAGAGCGGTTCAGAGAAATTGAACCATCACAATGTGCATAACCATCATATGGGCATAATCACAAGTTTGCCAGCTCTGTGCTATCTCTCTCTCTCTCACTCTGCCTTTCTCTCTCTACCTCTCTCTTTTCTAGGCAATGACTGGACATGAACTGGATGATACTGATGATGGCGATGGTCATGCAAGCGCATTTTCCCATTCACACAGTTGGCTAGCTGGAAAGCCTTTTTTGGCCAGGGCAGACAAATTATGGCCACGACTACCACAACGACTACTTGTTGGGCCCAGAAGGCCTCTTAGAAAGGAGGCTCCAACTGGTGCTGGTGCTGTTGCTGTTGCTGGTGCCTAGGCGATAAGCATTTGCGTGATTAATGAAATTTGATGCCAGTGCCAGGAGAGGAGCATCAAAAAAAATAGAAATGAAAAGAGTTGTGAGCCCAATGGAAGAATTAGGGAGTCACAAGGTAGCGAAAGAATTGAAGGCTTCGTAAGCCTCTGCACACCTTTCCACCTACAATTACAAGTAGGCTAAAACACACACACACACCCACACACACACACAGCATGACTTATGGATGCTCAGTGGGCGGGCCAGCTGGTCAACTCGCATTCGTAGTCTAATTGGCTGTCCCGAACTCCAATTAGAATTCGTAATCGCGCACGCTTCGCCCATTTGAATTTATATCGAAATTTAATTTAATTAATAGTGCCCCAAGTGGACATACCATACCTTAACTTGGCCAGGTGTTTGTTGTGCACACTGCTCCCCTTTTCCCGCTCACTAACCATTGTTATTGGCCAACTTGCCTATCGCAGCGGGAAGTGTCAAAAAGTCAACTCAATAACTGTTTATTTTACTGGCATATTTCCAATTTCCATCTGTGGCCTACTTGCAACTAACCGCCTTATAAATACTTATATATAAGTGACTCAGGGCCACTCCAAAAGGTGAATTGACGGCTTCGCTTGCGGCTCCACGTGGCGAAATTTAAGCCTCTTTGCAACTTGGCCAATGTTTTCGCTCTTATCTTCAACTGTAGGTCGACAGTTTATTTGCCCACTCAATTCGGTTCTACTTCAATGCATGCAAATCTACTAGATAGTTGCACAACTATAAATTGTGAGGCGAAATCATAAGACTATTAAATTTAAGGACTTAACAAGCGAGCAGCGATATATTTCAATCTATTTTATGTGCGATATTTATGTTGTCTTTATGTTTTGAGTTCAGTTCATTTTTGTATTAAAATAAATCTTGGATTAACTGTAATTACATTTAAGCTTTCATTTTAAAATTGTATTTAAATTTTCATCTTAATTAAATTTTTGTCATTTATTTTGTACGTTTAAATCCAATCTTTGCGTCGTAAATAAATAAACAAATAATAATTGTGAACCAGTTTTCTGAAATAAGTTCACATGCCCAATTACTTTTTTATTATTTGATTTACTCACTTACGTTTTAATGGTAAGTAAATAATGTGAGTTTACTACTGGACAGAAAGAGCATTTCCCTTGTGAGTTTTTGCTTGCACTTCACTTTCAATTTATGTTCGAGTATTTTTGCGGTTTTGCAGCTTGGCCGCCCACCTGATGGAGTGATCGATATAACTACAAAACCACGTTATCTATAACGACTGGGGAGCTCTTACGCCTACGTGATGGGGAATGGGAGTGGGAATGGGTATGAGGACACGCCCATTTGCTACCGTTTAGCCAGATTGATTTCATGCCAGCCGCTGCACGACTCGATGATCATTTCGTGGTGGTGCATTTCCATTTCCCTATCCACAGCCACAGCCACATCCACATCCATATCCAGTGGCAGCATCGCCTACATTTTCCCAATGCTGAATGCTGTGGCCCATCAATCAACTTCGAGTGCGAGGACGAGAAATGCACTTCACTTGCCTCCTGAAGATGACGGGACGGTGGAGAACGGGTGGGCGTAAAAGGGGGCGTGGATGGCCAGTTGGACCCTGAGCGCTTTTGGCTGTTAAAATTGTTGCGGCATCATTTTTCATATCCGCGACTACAGCAAACAACAGCAAGAGCCACAAAAAGCCAGAAAACAATATCCAGTCGAAGCTGCAGCTTCATGGAAAATCGAGTAGCAGCTAACAGCGGGAGCTGTGGCAATTGGACATGGAGCAGGCAACTCCAACACAAACTGAAACTGAAGCTGGGACCAGAACATCGGAATCTGCTGAGCTCTGACGCCGATGCGAATACGTGATCGCAGTTTTATTTTGTATTTTTTTACATTTCTTTTGTCTGCGCCTCCAAACAACGCTTTGTTTTTGTACTAACCAAACTATCCCTCCCCTGGCCCCTATCCACCTCCCACTTAACCAATCGCGCTGTGTGCTCAGCGAATGTTGCGAATTTGTTGCAATTTCTCATTGTCAGCAAAGCGTTCGCCGGTAAATTTTGATTAAACGCTCCACGGGAATTCACTTTACTGGCCCGATTCGCGTTTCGCGTTTCGAGTTACTCTCTGCACATTGTTTTTTTTGTTTGTGTTATTTTTACGAGTATTCTTTGTGTTTTGTTGGGTCTCCGATAGCAGGACCCCTTGTCCGTGTCCTTGCCCCGTTCATTTGAATTTGACAAATGGTGCTGGTGGCGGGACGATATGTTATGCAATTTAAGGATTTGTTTTTGGTTGCGATACCGCGAAATAAATAAAAATTGTTACTTAAACGCTTTCACATCTGGGTAATAAATGAACAGGGCTTTTCCAAATCAATTAGAAGGTTTGTCAGAGAAAATTGCATACACAACAATTTTTTATCATTAAGTGAGCGTGGTTCAGATGAGAGAGAAAGGTCTTTGGTATATGTAAAAGTAGAGGACATTGATCACTTATAGTAGTAGAAATTCTAGGAAGATCTTTTATACAAACCAGGTAGATTAGTATTAGATAAGTATTTCTGAACTTAATATTTTCAGAAAATCAGAAATAAATTTAGTTTTGACAGAGTTAGTAAGAGTTGAAAAATCAGAAAAGCGTATTACAATGGTCTTGTCTGTTTTACTAATAAATAAAGATTTCTATCTAAATACATATTACATTTATTTTTTTAATTTAAGTATATATTGCTGGCAGCTTATAGCTTAATAATAAATAACTAAATTAAATAAATACATTTATCTATTATATATTTACCATTTACAGCAGCTTATGCTACCCCGCCCAGCTGCCATCGCAGGGTGTTTGTACAAAAGAGGCCAATGGAGAAAATCCGATTAAATTGCAGTGCTCGGTCGCCGAGACAGCGACAGCCCCAATAATATAACATGCTGTTATAATAATTTTGCTCCAATTAATCAGCGTTAAATCAGCGAGTCGACATCATCCCGACGCGATGCGATTCCATTCGATATAAACCAATTGCCGCCTTTGTTTTGCCGCTTTCCTTTTGTTGTATGTACAGTGTACACTGTACATATCGTTGTTGTTGTTGTTGTGGCTGCTGTTGTTGTTGTTGTACCCATTGCTGACGCGGATCAATGTCTGGGAAAACAGCAGATGCCCAAGTGAACGACGGGTTCCATTAAGCTTAAATGTTAAAGCACAAACATGAGAAGTGAATTGCGTAATTAAGGCAAAACAATAAATTTTTAATTGAATTTGTATAGCATGTTATAATTTTTATAATATTGAAATAAATAGCTTAACGCAAGTAATTTAATAAGTACAGATTTGTAGATTAAGATTATTTTTAAAATTTTTATTTTAATGCTTTATCGAATCTCTCCTTCCAAGTTAAGTTTTCAAAAAGACTAATAAAGATATGTACTTATTTTGTAAAAGCCTTTACGACAAATACTTATGTACATTTGGATTGGCTGATTTTTGATGCCAATAACCAGACATCGATTGAGTTCAACATCATTGACAACATTGACATTTGATGTGCCCGGAGTGTTTTCATTGTGGAACCTTTGACTTGGGCTTGTTTGGATCGTTGTTTTCTTTTACCTTTTTTGCGCTTTCGTAAATACTTAAAATTGGCCAAGGACTGGGCGGGTTCTGGTTGTAGTACGAGTATGATTGTTTTTCGATGCTTTTAGCAGCTGATTTTCAACTTAATTGCTTCGTTGTAGGTCTGTCTTTACAACGAGGCATCCATCGAAGATCCCAACTGTCTGTCTGTCCGTCTGTCTGTCAGCCGTAGGTGGTCCCCATAACGAGCTAATGAAATGTGAGTTGAAACTAAATTGTTGGCTCACCAGTGAGTCAGAAACGCAGACAAGGAACTGTCAAAAGCAACATCTTCAACTGGCAAGAGATAAAATACAAAAATAACATTAAAGACATGCAAATTGTGTAGTAATTGCTGTCATCGTTCAGCTTAAGTGTTTTTCTTGCTGTTGAGCATTTGTAAATGCCAAAAAGAAAGACAACACAAATACAAAAACATAATGGAATAACAGTTCTGCAAAGCACTCTCTGTAATAATTCGATAACAATCATCATGATGCCCATCACTATTAAGTGCTGTCAGCTCCACTTACCTGTTATCGAAAGATATGCAACTTGTTTTGTGACAAACTAATCTGTTGATATATATGTTTGTAGATAGCTTATCAACTGTACTATAAATTGACACAATAATTATTAAATTTGTTGTAACGAGTTGAATCACAATTTATCAGTCGGATTAACACGGCATAAATAATTAAGGAATCATCTTTTTTTTAACATAAAATTTTGCAACACTGTTCAGCAAAAAAAAGCTATCGTGCAGAAATAAAAAGCACGTGCAATAAAATTTGTTGATAGGAATCAGCAATTAAGTTCGAGCAACGCATTTGGTAAGTCCGAGTGTCGTAAGTTGTGGCCAGAAGGCTTTGGGCCTGGTTCTGGATTTGCTAATTAACACATCGGTAAGCTCGTGTTGGGCTTAATTAATGATGCCCATTGAAATTTGCATACAATATCGCGAAATGTGTCCTTCTGGTCTTGGCCGAGAACCAGTTGTTGGTTATATTTAGACCAAAGACAAGTTGCAGCTGCCACTTTTATGTGCTTTTAAGGAGAACGTTTAATTTGTTGTATAATCGGAAGAAAAACCAGTTGCCTACAACATACACTCAGTCTGCAAATTATTCGTACACTCACTAGGGTTTTCATAATAAAGTAAAGTTTATTTTGCGGATAATATGGGCAAAAATTAATCGCACTCCAATTAAACTATTTTTAAAAATTAAATATGACTTATTTTAACTATAATTTTAAAATATTGAACACTGTTTAGTCTAGTTAAATTATAAAACTTGAACTTTTTGTACGACTTGATTAAGGAATATTTGTACTAAATAATATAAATAAAAAATAAATTAAAGTAGGAAAATACTTCAATGTTTTGGGTGTATGAATAATTGTTGGATTGAGTGTATGTATGTTCATCCGCAGTGGACCAACAAACAAAGAAACAAACAGAGAGTCCGTGAGTGACCCTCTGCGTAGGTGTCGTTGTCATCTTGGTTGTCGTTGTCGTTGTCATCGTTGTTCGGCTTAAAGCCTCGACGTGTCAATATCGCTTACATCATCATGTTGGATGCACAACCAGCTAGACAATGTCAACGGGCAACGGCCAGCTGTGAGCTGTGAGCTACCGGTGTGGTCCATAAGACCAAGCTAAACTTGGCCTAAACGGGCCCATGTCACTGGCCACTTGGCTGTCAGCCAGCGGCGCCTGCGGTTGACACTTTTTCGCGCCGACACGCCCGCTAATCTGCTCATGCATGCTCTTACTTCTACTCCTATCATCTTCTCCTGCCTTCTCTCCAGTGTCAGATAGACGGGGGTCGAGTGTCGGACGAGGCCAAGTCAAGTGATGACTTGACACTTTGGGCCCAGCTGGTGGCCGAGACCCACAAAACTTGGCCATACTATACCGTATTCGTATTAGACCAAAGATATCGCTTACATTTTGTGCTCTCAACTTGCAAATTCATTAACATAAGTATGAACACTGAGAGAAAAAATCGGGTGTTTCGCAATAAAATCAATGCAGCGTCAGAAGTTCGCTAGTCTCGAATTTTCTTAAGCCAAATACGAAATTTTAAACTTGAATTCTGGAATGAGTTTTGTTTTCTTCTGTGTATATTTATCAACAGCTCATTAGCCTGACAGCCCTTTTGTCTTGGACGTTGACACCTCTCCGAGATGGCCAGTCCCCTGGCCACTTTGGAGCCCAGCAACAGGTAAGCCGAAGATAAGAAAACAGCCATAATAAACACACAATTGACTCAATTCAAACTCATTTCAAAGCTCTGCCACTGGCTGCATGGTGGGTGTAATCTTTGATGGGGGCATCATTCTGGCCGTCACCATGCCGGGCAGCCTCATTTACTATCTGGACGATCGCATCTAGTAAAGTCACAGTAATTATGTAGTAATGTGATTGGAGTTATTAGCCCATTTATTCGCAGCTGCTGTGCCAGCAGCACTGGCTTTGATCGTGAGGCGTTGCTGGACACGGCCACCAAGCTGGAGGACATGTCGCACCTGATCTCCGGCTTTAAGGGAGCCACTGTGGCCCAAGCCCTCGAGCTGCTGACCAAGAGGTATGAGAATGCCGAAGGTGCCGAGCTAATTCTGGCCGGCGAGGATGTCTGCGGATTGCATCTGCTCACCGTGAAGTCCTTTGGTGCCCAGACACGTGTCAGCTATGCGGCCCTGGGTGCAGGAGCCGACGAGGTCATCGATTACCTGAAGCACGCATGGCAGAGCGGCATGAATCTGCGGAATGCCGAGAGGCTGGCTCGAAAGGCCGTTGCCATTGGCAACAGAAACATGGCCAAAGTGGATGTGTGCTTCATATTCAAGCGCACTGGGGAAGATAGATCATAGCGAGTTATAGTTCCAAGCTGACTGACTGATTATTGTAGATTATGCATGTGTTCAATTTGAAGCAGAAATGAATTAGTTGCTGATGCTCAGCTGGCCGGACTTTAAATTAACCACAATTCTCAGCGAGCAGAGCATCCTGGGCCTAGATTAAGTATCTGTGGCGTTAATAAACGTCCTGGCCCAGCAGATGACTATCGCAATCGCTGGTCCCCAGTGCAGGCAGGTAAATGGTAAAGTAAATGCAGAGTAAGCACAAATGATTTATGCGCCAGGGCAGCATATAATTAATAATGATTAAAAGCTGGCGCCCATCAACAGCCCCAACATTGGATGCGCTCTCGATTCCTGCCTTGGCTGTGTAGTATAAATATGAAGCACTAATCGCTCTGGACATGAGACAGAAAAACGGACGGGCAGACAGACAGACTTTCCTTTCGAAATGAAAAGTGGTTTAGTCAAGATCAAAAATCCACTGGCGCCCTGGAGACGACCCGCTGTGTGGATTAACATGAATTTATACATTTACGTGGCATTTGAATGTTTCATATGGGCCACGAGACTGCGAACTGGAAGAAACTCGACTTTGTGCGTGACCAGGTTTCATTTTCATTAGCCTCGTTACCATCTCGGTCGTCTTGTGTGGTCCGTCCGCCAGTCTTCCTCCTGGGTGGCATTATGTTGTCAGCATCTCGACTTTGCTGCTAATTGATTTCTGCTCTCGAAATTACCATGGAAAGATCTTTTCTTTTCTTTTTATGCGGTGTCACAATAGCAATTATTTTAATAACAACTTATCATTTCATGCTCTGTAATTATTTGCCAGAGTCTGGCGATTGATAGTGACGATATTCCTCCTTCAGTTCCCACATTTGCTTATGCGCCGGGTTCTTGCTGTAGTCGCCAATATCCTTCAGAATTGCCTTCAACACGAAGATGGACTGTTTGGTTATGAATGCCAGATCCTTTAAGGAATAGTATTGATGCTTCTCAAAGGCCTGGAACAACAATTCCATGATTGCCTCCTTGCTGAGAGATCTGCAGCCAGCCTCCTTCTTTCGCTTAGAGTCCTCCCGCTGAAAGAAAGGACAATAAGTATCTAAACTCATATCCAGACAAGATGCATCTCACATTGTGAATGTGACTGCTCACGGGTTTGAAGTTCTTCACAATATTATTGAGCGGCTCCGCAATGCGTTGTTGCTTAATGCTCTTCAAGGACTGCTGCTTCATCATAAAATACTGGGAGTTGCACACGGGATGGCATTCCATCTTGTGGGTAATCCAGCCCTCCATTGCCGGCTCCTCGTCGTTGACCGTGGAAAAGATGCCCGTCAATTGCGTAGCTCGTGCGGATTTCGATAGTTTCAGCTCGTGCTCGCTGGTAAGCATCTTCTCTGGATCCAGACTGATCACTTGATCGCTCAGTAGAAGCTTCACCTTGGCCGGCTCAACGGCATCCATTGAACTTTCCATACGCAACGTGGCCACCTGCATGTCGGAGGGGGATTTGTCCCAGATCTGGGCCACGTAGTTCGGCACCTTGACCAGCCAAATGCCCCGAGAGGCTTTCGACATGTCCATTTTACGTTTCTTTGGATTTTCTTGCGACATTTTTGAAAAAACAAAACTCGAACTGGATTGAACAGATCTCCGTGAGAAATGATATAAATGAAGCACATTCCACAACACGCATACTTTGATAGTTCTTCATAGCTTCCTAAATATAAGTTAATAAATAAATCACAGTTGAAATAATTATTGGTGATTCCTTAATCTTAACAGCTCGATAATTAATCGAAAGCTCGATGACAGAAGCAATGCAGCTCTGTTTTATTGAAAATAAGTGGAAATAAAATATGGTCACACTGAAACGAGCAGATCAAACAAATATTCTTCAAGATGACTAAAAATTTCCATGAATTAATTGTAGAGAGATAAAATTAATGTATGTGAATGGGGAAAATACGATATTCCTCTGTTTTGCAATATATTGCGATAAATATCGAAGCAAATATAAGCATATATTCGATAAGCCGATAAATTCAGATGCATGCGATAAATTGAAAACAGATAAATTTCGTAGATGCCAAAGTTCAGCTCAGTTACATCCGTCATCCGTAAAAATTGAGCTGAAAAACTACTTTCAGTTATAAAATGGGAAAAAGAAAGACAAATTCCAGACCGGTCAGTAACTTAAACGTTTTACGAAAACAGCTTGCTAATAATCATAAATATTTCAGGACAGCGTTGCTGAAAGAGCGCCCTATCAGTCAGTTAAAAATACAGCTCAGGGTGAGTTTATCTCTTTTATTGACAATATTTCAACTTATATATATCGTTGATCGTTAAATTGTTTTCTCCAGATCGCGCGGGTATTTCAGTATCAAATAGTCGTGAGAGTTTTGAGAGTGCACCGCGTCAACGTGTGAGTTTATCCATTCATATTTTCCATTTCAATCATTGAATTCCTAGCTGTGTTTTATTCACAGGGTCGTCCTCGCAAGGTTCCTTTGGAGGACTCTGCATCCGTGACAGGTCGAGGCGAAGAAGGCGTTGGCGCCGTCGTCTCCAAGGCTCTGAATCTCGTCAAAACCAACAACAAGCCGATTTTAACTCAGCAGAATGGATTCTCGCGTAATCTCAAGGCAGATGCTATTATGGGAGCTTTTCTCCTGGATGGTGATCTGGTATTTGCCGTCAGGTTCAAAGGTCGCAAGTTACCAGAATTTATACAAGCCAGCGAAGTGCAGGTTCGAGCTCCCATCTTATTTATACAATTCTACATAGCAAATATGTGTTATGACTAATTTGGTTGGCATTGTTATCATAGTCAAATCAAAGAACTAGAAAGAATATAAAGTTCTTTAATCCATTTATGTCGGATCTGTTTTAAAACTCATTTCAACTGCAGCTAAAATTAATATATTATATCACAAAATCTTCTCATATTTTGAGGTAAATTTCAAGATGGTGCAACAAGTGGAAGCCACAGGCGTTCTGCTGTGCAGCATGCGACTATTTGCTTAAAGCCAACAAATTTGCAAAGTTAACGTCGCATTAGGGTTACCATCACGCCCTGGCTCGCATATAAATTTAGCTTTTACTCGTACTCGTATCTGGTCCGTAGCTGGCAAATGCAATACCTGAATCTGTATTCGCACTCTCTCATATACATATATTCTCAGCTTGAATACTCGCTGGGTTAGGGTGTTGGGGGCAGGGGAGTGGGAGGCGTGTTGCGGGCTGACTTGTGGATGCCGCAGATAAATTTTCCTGTTGTCACACCTGTGCCGCGCATGCACATAAATATATATCTGCGAATCGAGCCGCCAAAAGGTGGCAACTGTGCAACAATTTCGGTCGAAATAAGATATCACAGGGCGAGGCGTTCAGTTCAGTTCGCACCCAGGTGTAAAAAAAGAATTGAAAGGGAAATATTATTAAAATGCCGCATTGTTGAATGTCTCCCAGTGGCAGATGCAGACAGAGGGACAGACAGAGAGACACATTGAAAGAGGCGACTTCTTCTTGGAACTTGCATCCTCTCGACTTGCGTTTATTTATGGCGAATATTTGATTTTCGAATTTCGTTTTTGGCATTCGTGTCTCGTGCTGTTATCGCCGTGGCATTGACATTTTGACTGCAGCGACTCCAAAGGGAAGGGAAAGAGGAAGGCGTTGCAGAAGTCACTGCATAAATATTTGCTTATTTATGCACAAAAGTCAACACTCAGTACACAAAGTACACAGACTGTGGCTGCTTATCGCTTCGGCAGAGGGAGGGAGGAGGGGAAGTTTGTGGCTTTACATTTTTGGCCAACGCAACAGGTCGGAAAAGAGATGCAATTCAGCACAGATACAGATACAAATACGATTAAATGTGTAAAGGAAATAATTCAGTAAATGATTAAAGGTAGCAGATATGCATAACATCGTAAATGTGATTGTGTTCATAGATATCATAAAAACGTAGAAAGCTCGACCTTAAGTATGAGAATGCTGCAAATATTACTCATACGCAAAAAACTAACATTTTATTTTATTTCATTTATTTTTATTATTTAATATTTTTTTAAATTCATCGTACATTCTAGCTCTCTACAAGAATTTCCTTTAAATAATGTCATAATCACAAAATTAATAAAACTTTTACATTTAGTTTCCTATGCCATATAATTTCATATACTTATCGATCAACTATACTATTATTATATTTACTTACTTTAATTTATTTTATTTTATAAAATATTTTTATTTTTTTATGGCTATAGTGAGTTTTATGAGCTCCATTCGACTCTAAAAATATTTTAATCAATTCCTTATGACTTGCTGTAAGTAATTCTTGAGTTAATGCAATTTTTATTGTAAAAGTTATCTGAGTATTTCAGCTCAGGCACCGTCGCTCATTGTCAGCTGTGCCCCGTCCATTGTTGAGTAAAATTAAAAATTGCCTCGGCAGTTTATTATATGACGCTGTCTGTGGTCAGTGGTCCGCATTCGTTCGGTTCTCTTAACTGTCCAATCATAATTCACTTGCCAGCGCAAGGATAATCGGACACTCCACCTCCCCTCCCCTCCTGCCTCCCTCTTGGCGCCCAGTCAACCGCGAGCCTGTGCGTCTGGGTGCAATAATTTAAAAAATTGCTCTATTATTTATTTGAGCATATGTCAATGAAATGTATTTATTTATTCATGGCAGCAACAATAAACAAAATGCCAGTAAAGTCAGCGTGCTGTTAATGAGCAGCATGACGATGACGTAGGGACGAAAAGGGGGAGGAAAGGGGCTGACGAGAGGGGCAGGGGTAACCGAGGAGGGGGAGGGGCTGCCGCTGTTGACGTTAATTGACCGCAACCATTTTTTTTCTGCAGCGTGCAGTAAATTTTAATGAAATTGCTGCCGTGCATTGCGAGTTGTTTGTAGCCCGCCCCGCAAAATGGGGCGTGGCCAGGGCATTGCTGCATTTGCAACTGCAGTGGCAACAACAACAAGAGAACAACAACAACGGCAGCATCAGCTCAAAGTGCTGATGACACGCCTGTCAGCGACACTTTGTGCCGCTTGTTGCATGGAAACATTTATAAAATAAAATAAAATAAAATAAAAATAAATGAAAATAAAAATAAAATGTAAATGCAAAAAAAAAGAAAAATATAAAATCATGCAAATTGCCGAGGCTTAATTTTCGACGCCCTGACAAGGGATAAGCCGGTCTTGTCCACGTTGTAGTTGTTGTTATCGTTGTTATTGTTGTTGTTGTTGGCGAGTCTGTTTAATGTTTTGCTTTCTGGACAGGCTTCCATTTTTGATGTCGCTGCATTTATAAATTAATTAAAAATAAATTACTTTATGTTGCATGTCGAATTTCATTATATTTAGCAAGCGACAACGACAACAACAATATTGGAAAACAAACGCTTTGTTTCCTTTGTTGCTGTACAACATAAATAATTATGCTGGATTTTAAATGTGCCCCAAACAATTGGTTGTCGTCATTTCATGCATACATAAAAATGTCTCTGAATATTCATATAAGTGACGATCTCTTCCCTTTTCATTCTTAATCTGAAGCTTAATTATCCATCCCTTATTGAGATATATAGTTCATTTGAATTTAAAACAGTTAAAAGCACTTCCGCGGCAATAGGAATATTCTTTGTGGTAAAAAAAGAAGAACCAAGTTGAGTTTCTTTCAATCTTATAGAGAGTAAGCAATTTAGGTTAAAGTTGTATCAAATAATGCTGCCTAAATTCCAATTTAATTGACGAACTTGGCCAACTCAGTCAAGTTAAGACAAGCTTTGGCCAGAAATTGGTTCATTTCTAGAATTGAAAAGAATTTAATTAAGCACGCAGGGTTATACGGAGTGAATGGCTTCTGCAATTTGCCTAAAACTAACAAACTGAGTTAGTGAGACGGCAGTTGCCGCTGGCTAATTTCGAATTTAATTTCAGAGTGAGCGAGAGAGAGAGAGAAACTTGGCAGTCTGACCCCAAAGGTTGCACAGCAAATAGAACTTATTAAACCGAGGCAATCGCTGGCATAAAAGGCTGGGAGGGGGCGTGTCGAGTTAGTTAAGTGGCAAAATAACAAAGACTCTCCTCGAACTTGGGACTCCAACTGAACTGAAACTGGAAAGGAAATTACAGACACTCTCGGTTTGAGTGCCGGCTGGACTTGGCTCGCAACAAAACCGCAAATTAGTTGGCTGCCTCAACGGACCACAGATGGCACAGCAACAACAACTAAGACACAGCAAACAAACAGCAAAGAACATGCGAGCTGCCAGTTGCCAGTTGCGAGTTGCCCCCAATGTCAAGCGCATCCACATTCACATCCACATCCACAACAGATTCACATCCAAGCCCGAAACCAAAGCGAGAGACAAAATAAATAAGAAAATATTGCTGGAGCTGCCGCCGCCGGAGGCGTCTTTCCAGGAAAGCCAACCAGAGCCTTAGCAGCAGCAACAACAACAACAGGAACAACATCATCACCCCCATGACTGGCAACAGCTTCCACAACCTCCATTTGAGTGTCTCCCTCCGTCTCCCGTTTCCCTTCTCCCCTCTCTTATCAGCTCCCGCTGCTTGTGTCCCACTTCAAAAATTGACGCGCGCGTCGCTCCAAATCGCCGTCAACTGCTGCGTTCGTTGTCATCGGCGTCGTTCGTTGTTCCACGTACCGAGTATCGACTCCATCTGCATCTGCATCTTCAACTCTATCTGCATTTGCATCGCCACTGGGATCTTTTGCTCCATGTGTATGGACGTGTATGTGCACTTAGATGCCAGCGCCAGATAAGCTCGCCCAGCCAAGTGTCCGCGATGGCCCTTAGCTCCCTCTCCCTGCTCCCCACTCTCTCCTCCCCATTCCCTGCCCTTGGACTGGCATCGACATTGGCATTGCTTGCCTCCTTCACGCGCTCGTCTCGTTTTGTTCATAAATTATAATTTTATGATCACGAACATATTCGTGGAATATGTTGGCGTTACCAGTTCAGCTCCATTGTCGCCATCGCCGTCTGCTTCCAGGCGCGTTAAATATTAAAGTGTCTACACGAAGATGAGTGAACTGAAGATTGGCTTCGCTTGGTGTCATCGTTTGTGTTTGTTGCCATTTGTGTTTACACTAATTGAAGAACTCGACGTGGACACTACTCACTTCAACCTCGTCACAGCCATGTATCCATTTTTTAACACCATCCCAACTCCAACTCCAACTCTAGCTCCAGCTCCAATCCCTCCAATCAATGTCAAGCGGCTTCCGTGGCCTGTGGCGCAGTCGCAGTCACAGTTTCATGCACACTGTCGCCCTCTGCCGTTCAGTTTCGTAATCGTAAAAATTCTTTATTGGCCCTCGTAGTGGGGTAGATCTTTCCTAGACTGAAATTAGTCTGTTTAAGTTTGCCGACTGAAAAGCAAAAGGGAAAATTACGAGGCTCGCGACTTTATTGAAACTCGTAAATCAATTAAGTTTGCAGACAGCTGAAGTTCAAATATTGCATTATTTATGCCTTTTAATTAGCATACTCGAAGATTGCTTTCTCAGTGTTTAAACACAAACTCGTACTTGTGCAAAGGCATTCAAATGTAAATTCAAAGTCTACCGCCTGGTAGTTAAATTGGAGGCGTTGCCAACAGCAATAAAATAGAATAATGGTTTCTGCCAGTGTTGGCAATAGTTCTTAAAAAGCCTTTAGTTTGTATTGCCAACCGAATCAGATTTAAGATATTAAAAGGAGTATATGGAAATTTAAGGCTTATATACTATCTAAATACCCTTTTTGGATTTCTTCGCAAAACGAGCGTTAAATGTACTTATCAGTTGAAGAAATAAACTCTAATGAAATGATGAAGATCTTAAATAAATACCAGTATTTTTAGTAAAATTGTAACTCCTTCAAGTATATATCGAAAATTTACGTTCATTTGATTAACACTGATTTCTTACATATTCTACATATTAGTTTTAAAGTAAAAAAAGCTTTATTACTATGCCTCTCTCTTTAAGAAATTGCATAATAATTGAACTTTATTTTTAGCTTTGGCCTTTATTAATTTGCGACAATTTGTTTTATGTTTCTCCTTGGGCCTTGCATGATTTTCATTGGGAAACAACAACGAGTTTCTGCTTCGTTTATGTAGCATAATTTGAATTTGTATCTCATAATGAACTTTAGCATGCAATAAAATGAAATTTAATATTGCTATGTACGTGGCTGGAGACTATAGGAAGGCCTCATCGTGGATGTACATAGTCCTAATTAGTTTTCTCCGCATAATTGTGCAGGCAACGAGCAATTTTAATATTTAACTGCAGCTGCTAAATGAATTTATTGTTTTGGCCAGCCTGGGGTACCCTTTGTCCTCTTCTGTGGCATAGAAGTTTTCCAAAATGCCACATTATGATGACAAGTTGGCTAAAATCAATTGCAATCCATTAGTTACTCAATTAAAAGTCTGAAAACTCTTCAAACCTTTTTCAAACTTTAATCTTTGGCCATGCAATAAATCTCCATTTGGAAGCAATGATAAAATATTTAGTTGGTTGGCAGATATATCATCACCATCATCATCATCGTCAAGTTACAGTCGACTGCTAGTTTAATTCCCTGGAAATTCAAGTTGAAAGTTGAAGGCAAATTAGCAAAAGCGTCAAAATTGCGCCAGCGTGAAAATTAGAATTAAAAGCTGCAAAAGTTGCCAAGCAGCTAAACAAGAAGAAGAAGAACAAACTTTTGGACTCAACCAACAAAATTAACCAAAAATGAAATTACTCCTTTATATGAATAAGCATGTGTGTGTGTGTGTGTGTGTATCCTTGAGTGTGCTGTTGAAAAATCTTTTGTAAAATTGTAAGCAAATAACAATACTGTATTAGAATAAAGAGTTCAACGACTTGGAAATGTTTTAATCTCGTACAACATTTTTATTTTATCAGATAAATTGTGAACTTGAGCTTAAAATCGTTTGCTTGAATTGTCCTCCTGTTACTCAACTCATTGAACTATCGCACATACTGAATTTGAATACCGGACCACACTTCACACCTGAGAAACACACTTGGAATTGAAATTGGAACCACAATGCACAATTCTAAATATAAGCACTCTCCAACTACCCTTAAACCCCCATATGGAATTCCTTGTGGTTCTTGTGGTGGAGTGGAGTACACTTCAATTGCCCCGAAGGCTGCCACTTGAACTTCATTTGCGATTGCGAGGTTTTTAAGTAAATCGGATGCAGACCGACAGCTAATGGGTTGCTTCTTAAGATACCCTGTAAACATAGAAATTATTTGAAGTAGGCATTGAACATAAAACAATTTCACTGCTTGCCGCTCATGTGTTTGGCAATGCAAGCAGTGCAAGCTTTGGTTAATTTAAGAAATCGTGGGTACAGGGTATCTCATTGAAAGCACTCTTATTAACTATGTAGAACACCCGCGCTTATTTTTGTTTTGTGCGCTTCTTGTATTTTATTACAACGCTTTATGAGCGCGCAAAGCGAAAATCTGTTGGAAGCGCAGTGCAGCGAAATTAATTAAAAACGCCCACATTTCAGCGATAAATCAGTGGCGAATGCGGCGACGGGAACGGCGACCAGCGACGACGGAGACGACGAAGACCGAGGGCAAGATTAAACGACAGCAGCAGGCGACGTTTCTCACACACACACACACACACACACTCACGCACACACACATGTAGAAACTCACACGCGCAGATTTGTTGTGCTCGTGCGGTGCCATAAGTCGCTCCTTCCGCCCCTCTCCCTCCCCCTCCAACCGGCAACGGCGACGAGCAGTGTTTGCTTAAGAGCCACTAATAATCCATTGTTGGCTTTTGTCCTTGCCGCTGTTGTTGCAGCTGCTGCCGCCGAACCGTCGAACCGCAGCAATCGAACGCAGTGCAGCCAAAAGAAATTGCATGTTCAACAAGCAGCTTTAACAGGGTTGCCACAACAACAACAACAACTATAACAACCATAACAGTCACATTGAGCAGAACTTTTTTTTTGGGAAAACAAAACTTTGTTTATTTATTTATTTTGTTTCTTTCTTATAAAATCGCAAACAGCTTTTATGTGTGTTCCACTCGGTTTGGCGAATGACAGAGTCCCGCTCTCCGTGCTCCCCTTGCTCCCCGTAGTCCTGTTGTCCCTTTGCTCAGAGCTTTTTTGAGTGCATAAAATTTCAGATTTATTTATGTTTCAGTTTTGTTGCGGCCTCTTCCGTTACCCCCCTCAACCCCTCTCCCTTCTCTCACTCCACTCTGCTCTTTTTGCATATAAAATGTGTTTTAAATTAAAAATTTACTTGCAAAAATTTTTTCGATTTTTTTGTGTGTTTCTGAAAATGAAATTTATGCAGATACTTTTAATACTGACAGCAACAGTGGTGGACCGAACCCATTCCGTTCCAGAGTTGCCCCCTCACAGTTTTTGGCGCCAAGTGGCAATTTGGCAAGGCGGCCAGTTCTTCTCAATACTCGTGCAGTCCATATCATAAATATTAACCTCGGCTTGTCTCTGAAATCGTTGACGTTTTTATGAACGACGCGACGTCCAGAATGAGGGCCGTGAGTTCAACATTCGGAATGCCAGAAAGCGGCTTAAAAGCTGTTCGAAATTGGGAACGAGATTGCAAATGGCATTACAATTGGCTGAGAGCTTCATGGTTTTACCAAAGTTACACATTACTGCCTAAAGTTGTTTTCGTTGAGCAAGAGAATTTCTATTTTAAAAATTGTATTATAAGAAGTTAAATTTAAAGAGAGACTAAGAAAACATACATTTTATACTCAAATGTGGTAAGAACTATAATTATAATTCAAAGGACAACCCCGGGCGTATTAAGAACTTTATATCATAAGTTCAGATTCTTGAACATTACTTTCAATTTAGCTGTCATGCTCCAACAAGTATCTAGATAGCATCTATCTAACAGACACACACGAGTTGCATGGCTGAGATTAGTAATGAAAACGAAACGACCTTTTGATATACGATCGATATGCATTTTAAATGTTGTGTTAAATGGCGTATTTAGCTTGTTCACGGCTAAAGTTATGGGACAACTCCATTCGTGGCAATGCAGGAGGTCGATGCGGCAACCGCGACGATAAATATCCAAGTGTAAATGGATATGAGGCAAGTGGCAAGAGCCAAAGCAGCCAAAGCAATGAACTAATAAAGGACAGCCATGACAACAACAACAACAACAACAACAAGAACGACAACGATGACGCCGACGCTTTATTAGCCAGACTTTGTTATTGTTATGGTTGGTTGTTGCTGTTGTTGCCATTGCCATTGCTGCTGGCCGTGTTGCTGTTGGCATTATGAACGTAAGCGCGCGCCGCAAATGCGTTGCCATAAATTTGAAGCTTTAGAGCGGCGGCAGCAACTTGGAGGCAACTCCAACCATGTCTATAAAGACGTCGACGACGACGGCGATGGCAACTGCGTCGGCACCGCTAATGAAGATCAACGATTGGCGGATGCCGACATTGCCGAGATTCCTGCAAAAGGCAGCAACAACAACAACAAGTGTGGTGATTGCAGGCGGACTTCACCTTTCCGTCCAGTATCCAATGTGGGTGGCCGCATTTCTATGCGTTGCGCGCAAATAATTCATAAATTTCATTCAATTTTTATTAAACGCAAGATGTGCGAGCAACGAGAGAGGGAGAGAAGTGGAGAAGGTGGAGAAGTGGCGAAAGTGATGCAGAAGTAGAAGGTAAGCAAACGAAAAGAACGTTCCGGAAATCCGCTCATTACGCAAGGCTTGTAATTAATCTCGAAAAGTAAAAGAATTTATGAAAAAAGTTTTGAACCCGACTTTGTGCCAGGGTCGTGCACCTGTTACACGTTCGGACTTGGACTTGGAGTTGGACTGGGACTGGGACTGGGACCTGGGATCGTCATCATCCGCATGCGAAAGGGTTCCACGGTCTCTCGATTTGCGTGTAAATATTTGCAAATGAGTTTGAAATTAAGCCGCTTGTATTATTTATGGTTGGGGCTCAGTTGCCAGTTAAACGTCTACGTAAGACGTGGACACAGGATACTGGGTTGCACATTGGTACAAAACAGCACAACAAAGTCCATATACAACTTGAGGACTTCGATTTATAACTGTTTGAATATTAATATTTTAATATATTTTAAAGTCTTCAAAAAATATTATCTTTCATGAAATATTTTTTAAAATTACAAATTATGTTAAATCAGTGTACAAGTCTGCAGAATTTTAGCATGAATAGCTTTAAATTTAGTTAGCATATTTAAAAAATTTTTTAATATTAATCATTTGTAATAAATTAGGGATAACATCAATATTTTTTTTTTTAAATTTAGTACCTATTGTATTATAATTCGACAATATTAAACAGGTCCCATATTTAATACTGTTACTGACCACTGTGCATTATCTCAGTAGAAAGTGGATAGACAGCTCGCAGATGGAATGGTCCGGCCAAGTCAGAAAATGTACATAAATTATTATAATTCTGATTCTTTTTTACACCAACGTGTTTCGCATGTCAGCTCACGCCATGGCAGAGGACTAGATCCGGCTGTCATGCCATTCAAATCCCGAGCATCCCGGTTCTCCCAGTTATCCCAGCAGCAGCTGTAAGTTTGCTGCTCGCTCCGCTCCTTCATTTGCTTCTAAGCTGTGCGGGCGACACTTGACTGACGCCTGGCTGGCGCCATCTAGCGGCTGCTGGCTGCGCGTGCATAACTTGCGTTTCATTATAATGAGATTATCCCTTTTGCTTGTAACTGTGTGTGACTGTGACTGTATACGGATTTCTGTGCATGTGAGTGTGTTTGTGAATCTGGCACATTTCCATCCTAAGAACTGCAACAGCTGTTTGTGTTTTCTTATTTAAATTATTTCTCCCTTTTGACGTGTTGTTGTTTCTTTCTTCAGTCTCGACTTACGCTGTTTCGCCATTAGCTGCCCGGATTTCGATTCGCCTTTATTTAGTCAACGCAAATAGCTTTTAAATCCAAAGTCAATCACAGTCACAACTTTTAAATAAAGCTAAAAAACTGCCAATGTAATTTTAATGGGTGTTTTTGGAATGAGATTTATATCGTATCGGTAATTAAAAGTGAGCACTTGAGATTAAAAATTTGGTTTTTTTTTAAACATAAAATCAAAATTTTATACAAAAAATGTATTTTTCAGAAATTAAAAAACTCTAATATAGAGTGAAGTAACAAAGTTTGAAGTTTAATCATGCGATAGACTATTGAGTTGTCCGAACTTTTACAAGTCAAAATTGCTGATAATTTTGACATGATTTTTTACCAAAAATTAAAGGTCTTAGAATTAATTTTAAGTAAAAGTTTTATTTTTTTAGGTTTTTCTAAGAATCTATTCCTAAAATATGCTTAACAAGAAACGTGAAAAAATACTGTTTGATGAAAAGAACATACTATTAAAGGCTTTCATTTACCCCTTAGCCACGATTACCATATTCATAATTTAGCATAATTCATTTTTGGCTGATAACCAAACCCATTTATTCATCAATTTCAATTGAAACGAATGGCCTGTAGCATGTCAAACAGTCAGGAACCCCCATCACCACCATCACCGCAGGCCAGTCTTTATAATATGTTGAACAGTTGTTTAGCAGGCACAAATTATTATGCAAAAATGTGTAAAACATGGAGACAAAGTAAAAAAAGAGATACACATAACATGACATACAATGTAGAGTTGTTGTTTCTGCCTTTCTTTAGACGCACGGATCGAAATTGATTGGGATTGGGACAAGCCCATGTTTGGAAACTAATTAGAGCCAAATGACAATGGTAACGGCTAACAAGAGTGAATCGTGTAATGTGGCTCATTACAACATCGTTTTGTACAAATATGTGTAGACCTTACTTCAGATTTCCGATTTCAGATTTGTTGTTGCTGTCATGAGATAGTGACAATATCAACAACAAAGGCAACAATAACAACAGCGTTGACTTTAAGGTGTGAGCGCAATTCAAGGTAATAAATTTGGAGATGCCCGCATGCAGGTATCTGAAAGATACAACAGCCTAAAGCTACCAAGACAAATAATAAATTTAAATGAATTTAAGAAAATAGAAAATAAATTTTATTCAATGTGAAAATGAGCGAAATGAAGAGTTTTTGCTGAATAGAGAATTTAGGGACCTATGATCTGTGATTTGGCTGCGGATCAAAATTGAGCACATCGAATGTTAGGATCTTGTAGAAGGATATCGACCAGCCAGGATCGTTAATACGCAACAGAACCTTCTCCAGTGAGATATTCGATGACTGATCCGAATACGGATCCTCTCCGTGAAGATAAGGATGTTTGGAGTTATCCGGCGGGTTTTTGGCTGCCTCCTCCTTGCGCCGCCATTCGGCTGTGTAATCGCGTCGAAAGCGAATGAAGATCTCGGCGAAAACAATGCGATGCGGCACTGAGATGATCTCGTTGGGCGTCTTCAGTTCGGTGTCCATGCGCCGCAGGACCTCGTTGATCTCGACCAGTTCGCTGGGCGAATCAAAGTCCTTCGTGTTGCGCAGACCGACAAACAACATGTCGATAAAGGCGTATTTGCGACCGTAGTTCTGGCGGGTGGCCACCTTCATGGGTATCGCCCGTCGCAGATGCTCCTTCTCGAACCGCACCAGCTGCAGCCGCGAATCGTTGCGGGAGAGCAGCATATCCCGTGTGATTTGCTGAAAGCCCACCGGCGTCGTGTATTCACCAATCCTATCCGAGCTCTGCTGCCGTATGATGTCCGTCATTACAATGGCCGCCTGCTTGGACCCCTCGACGAACTCGGCCTCGCTAAAGCTGTAATCCCAGAGCCACTTGAGCCTCCACATATTGAACTTGGTGATGAGATACTTCCACGGATTGTGCAGATACACCAGCTTCGGGATTACCTTACGCCTCTGTTCATTGAGGGCATTCTGTCGCTGCCATTTGCGGTTATGCAGTTGCCTGAAGTTGATCAGGTTCAGGTTCGGGTTGAGAGATGACTCCGTCGCTGTCGTCGTTGTCGTTGCTGGCTTCACAACGGGACGACTCCTGCAGGCCAGGCAGGCGATGCAGCTGTTCATGGCTAGCGAACGCAGTGCGCCATTGTTAAGGACTCTGATTAGCATCTCTACTCTAGGTCTAGGTGGAAAGTGCTTTGCATTTTTTCCGCAACGATTTCTAGCCAAAATTCGTCGTTTTTTTTCGTTTACTATGCCAATTAACCCAAATGTAAAAAAAAAATTTATGATGAAACACAAAGAATTTTGACAAACAATTCAATAGAATTGAGTTGAGACAATAAAACATAAAGAGAAAGAGAAAGTGCGTGACTGAGCGAGAGATAAGATTCTTCTTTAACTTGAAGATCGTTAAACATTATTTGGCCGATGCATAAATTATTGTTGTATTCGACTTGTGACTCCGTGAGTGTCTGAGAGTATCTGAGAGTTGCGTGGGTTTTGTCCCGAACATCGACAAGTGGTTTCCCCTTTTCCGGGTCTCTCTGATCACACGTAGATGACATAAAAATGAACAGCCGAAAGAGAGAAAGAAAGAAATACAATAAAAGAAATGAGCGAGCTTTAAATGCAATTGTTGCCCTTTTTGGAGATGTATATTTAAATGGCGAGGCGAATTTAATTATGTGTAAGAAACTTAATGAAAAATTAAATAGAAGCTTCGTTTACACACAAAGAGATACGTTCGTGGAAGGTAGCAAATGGCAATCAACCCACTGTCTTTAAATCAGGGATTTTTTTTATGTTGTGTAGTTCTTTTTTTTTAAAATAGTCGCTGTCGGCACATATTTTAGACAATAGGTTTTAAAACTTAAAAAATTTCTTTTTGTTTTTGGAAGTGTATCCTTAAGCAAACACTACTAACATTTCATTGCTGGTCTTTAAGAGATTGCATTGTACTTATATTATGGAAATGGGCATCAAAGAAATGATCAACTGTGGAAACTCGAATGTATATTTTTGTGGCAAACAACAACTTGAGCTAACATTAGTTTATCAATTCCCAGACCGTTGACTGGTTGACACAAAATGCGTGGTCGTCGACGTCATCAAATGACGGGGCAAGAAAAAATTACAAATAAAAATAAAAGGCCGCCACAGTTTCAGAGCTGCAAAGATAAGCATCTTTTATGGACCGCCGTGTTACAACTATTCAACTATTCAACAGCAACTAACAGATACTTATTTGAACAGTACGAGTACGAGTACGAGTACTGTGCACACTTGCGAGTGCCTTCGAGAGATTCAAATTGAAATTCGAATGAAAATAAGTAATTCATTTCGTTGCGGTTGGCAGCGTTGGGCAACATCGTTTATCTTGTTGCTCATTAAATCATTCAACTGTCAATCAATTTACCCTCGCCTTCCGCTTCCCCCCACTCATCTCATCCCATTCCATTCCAGTCCCCTTCCATCCAATCCCATCCCGTCATTCGTCTCGCGTTCGTTGCGCTCCTCATGAGCCGCATCTATGATTCAAGTCGAGTTTCATTTTAAGTGCGCTTGGAGTGCAGTGCGATTCGCGTCGGGTCCAGCTTCGAGCTATAGACAGTCGTCAATTGTCTTCGGCATTTGGCCAAAGGAAATGCATGTCTTTCTTCTCGGCTTTGTTGCCAACTTTTTGGGCCAAGTCTCGTCATCATGTTGCGGTCGCTGTCCAACACAATTATTCACATCTACTGTTCAAAACTGCACGCATATCATGCTTTTCTTCGATTAAACAAAGAATATAGCGGTAAAGCGCCACCGATTTCATCTAGAAAATCTTTATAGATTGACAGTAGTTTGTTCTATAATTAAGAAAAGAAAAGAAGAGTATTTACGATAGACAGCAAACAAAAGATACTATAGATATCTTCAATCAATCCTATGACAACCATATTTGGAGTGTCGAAAATAAAATAAAATTTTCAAAATTATTATAATTGTGATGCTGAATCAAATTGCAAGTCTTACAATGATAAAGTTAACATTCCGCAAGGAATACTTTAGGGAGTTTCACCAATAAAATTTTTTTTCTTTTCTTGACAAGTAATGAGAATCAGAGTCTATGGCTCCTCTCTTATTTTCTGTCCCCTCATTCACCTGTGCAAATTCCACGATATACTTAGCAGGTATGCATGTACAAATATTCCTTTGAAATCATAGATATACGATATGAATATGTATGTGTCGTTTATTCTGAATAACTCCATAGTTCTGTCTCCTCTGATTGTCGCACTTTTTGTGATCGACAGTTTTGAGTTTCTGAAATGGAAGTTGGCATCGCTTGTCCCGCCCAGAATGTTGGACTGCGTTTAGCATAAGTACGAATACGAGTAAGAGTATTTCCATATCTTAAGTCTGTATGCTGTGTCTGTATCTGAGTATCTCGTGACGTGGGCATGCCAAAATGCTCTGGTACCTGTCAGTTGATTCAGGTTAAATCAATCAAACGAGAGCTGGAAAAACGAAACCTGTCAACACGGTTCATTGTTTGCATGCGCCGCGTTTAATGAAAGAACCGCCCCGAAACAAACGTAAGAAAACAACAACAAAACCAAAACAAAACCAATTCAACTAGGCTTCCAATGCGGGAGGGAATATGTATGTATGCATGATGTTGAGGGAGGCGTGGCACTATTGTAGATTTATGCGCGTATCTCACAGATACACAGATACAGATACTCGAGCGCGTAGTACAAAGAACTCAACTCAACTCGTCGCATTTGCCATTCGTGCAGTTATTTGCATTTTTAGTTATTTCCATCTGGCGAACTATTGTCTGGTTCATACGGGTGGTCATATTGCATATTTTGATATTGAGATTTATTGACAAGATAGAAGCGTGTGCGACGTGCTGCATTGGATATTGTTGTTGTTTGTGTTGATGCTATTGTTGTTGTTGTCGTTGTCGTTGTTGCTTTGTCGGCATTTGCTGCAACGGGCCGGAAACACGTTAAAGGGAAACGCTTATTATGTCAAATGTTAGTCAGTCTCAAATTAATTGAGTTTTAAGCTGAACTCATATCAGATTACAACGAAGAAAGAAAGGGGCGCCCACTTACTTAAATAAGTTGACCACAGATATCATTTGGGGCACAGTGCGTGCCACAAGAGTGCTGCTATAGCAATGCCAATGCCAAGTGGAAATCTAGATGTGTCTTTGGAAACCCTGCAAAGCGCGGAATGTGGTCGCAGCATTGAAATGCGATACGCGAGTCGAGGAAAGAGACAGCGACAGAGACGGGTATGGTGCAAAGAGTGAGGGAGAGAGAGGAAGGAGATCGTCAGGTGATCGCTGGCTCTACCGCAAATTGAGGAATTGCTCACGGTTGCCAACTTCTAGGGTTTCAATTGACAGTCGACAGTTGTTGCCAGCTTTTTTTCTGCGGTCTGCTGAAGGTCTTGGCTGCTGCTCAATTTGTACATGCAAATTGATCGCCACTTGCGGAGACTCCCCAGGCGGAAGCAGCTCAGCAAGTTCAGCTAAGTTGCCTCAAATGCGCTCATGTTGCAGACTTGGTTCAATGCACAACTTCGATTCCGATTCCGATTCCGACTTCGATTTCCATTCGTTTCGGTAATTGAATACTCTCACGCATGGGCTGATCCTTTTCATTTGATTGCCATTCGAATGACGCCGTGGCTGAGGTTGAGTCATTTAAAATTCCAGGCCGCGCATTGGCTGCCAAACTGTCAGTGCGACACCTAGCGGCCAACACCTGCAACTGTCAGTGGCACGGCACCACGTGATGTGCCTACTTTATGGCCACTTAAGTCCAGCCACTGACAGTTCAGTTGACACTCCACTGTCCACTGCGCCGATGTGTGAAACCTCTTCTTCTTCTCTTTGCTTCCAAGAAAATCGCCTGATTGCCGGCTCACCTGAGTATAAAGCACCCCGCCCCCCCCCCCCCCTTACTCTCCCCTTTCCGCCCTCTTCCAGACGCACATTGCACCCGTCTATTCGTAACTGGGCGAATCGTCTTATTTATGGCATTCGGTTTTCAAATTTAACTGATACACTCTATAACAGGGTACCATGAACTTCACATGAAGTTTGTACAAAAATTTATAAAAAAAAAATTAAAAATATACGTCTTTAAATTATCTAGGATAATTTAATCAAAAATATTAAATATTTTATAATTAATAATTATAATCATTAAAAATTTTATCTCTTTATGCTCCCTTTCACTGATGAATCCTTGGTTACTCTACGACATCCGCTTAAACTTACTGTCAAAGATATCATACAAAGAAATCAGAGACTGATTTCATCACTTGTTATTGAAATAACTACCATATTTTGACAAGGGCATTTGCACTTCGTTGCTTTGCCCAACAGATTTACTTTCTTGACCATTTTCAAATGCAGTTTGTGTAGCGTTTGTGCCCCCATCGGTTGTCAAGCAGAGGTGCCACCCAAAAATGTAGACAACCTGTCAAGTTGCTTGTTTACGGGGCCATAATGCAAATGTGATTGAACAGGGGACAAACTGACGTTGGTCCCCGTCTTCGTCTCCGTCTCCGTCCACTTTCCCGTCCCTGTCCCTCTCAACAGTCATGAATTTAGACTGAACTGAGCTGAGCTCTTTCGGCACAAAAACTCATACTGCATTACCCAGTAACCCAGATACACTGAGTGAGGCATCAAAGCAGAGCCAAAAACAAAGTTCAGCCAAGTGCGGGATTTGGATTTGTTTTTCAGCCACGTGTGCACTTGTCATACTGACTCTTGCACTTTAGTACAAATAAACTTACATACTCGTCTGTATATATGAAATGAGCATAAACATACATACCTCCCCTCGCTAACAAACTGCTTGCAAAGAGCCAAAACAAAATTGTCAAACGGGAAAAGCGAGGATGCAAACAAACTCGACAACTGCCAGAGCTGACAGTAGCCAAAAATATGTCATAAAATGATATGGTCTGCGTCAATATTGACACAAGAGCAGAAAGCGACGGCGGGCGAACAGTCATGCAACTAACCCTGGGTGAAGGGAAGAGGGAGGGTCGGAGAGGGGAGAGACACTGGCTCACCTGTGTGGCTAATATGTTAGGTGGCACTGTTGCCGTTGCCGTTGCTGTTGTCTTCGTCGTCGTCATCATCTCTGTAATTTTCATTGTTCTGTGGTAAATGCCGGAGGCCAAGTTCCAACACTCCACACTTTAGCTCACAGCGGGTCAGGGCGAATTTCCGCACTGTGGAATGCTAAATAATTTGAAATTGAATAAAAGTTTGGAAATATCTTTTATAGTTATTACAAGTTATAAAGAAAGAGTTGCGATTTAGCTCTAAGAATTCAGTTCAAGATTCCTTTAATAAATTAAAGTCAGCTTATTAAAAACCCCAAATTTCCTTCTGACTTCTAGGACAAATTAACAGATTACATTTCTTAAAAGGAAATGTATGCCATAGAAGGTACATATAAACAATTCTAAGGAAGACATATAAATAGTATAAATGTAATTCTGTTAAAGAGATAATTTCAATTTAATTCTCAGAATCAAAGAGACAGAGATTGCTGCTATTTAACTCCAACTTTTAATTTGATTACAACTACAATTGTGTTTCATAACTCCATGCTGATATTTGTTTTTCCGCTTAAAATGATTATTAAAAAGTTTACTCAGCTATGTTTAATTTAGTAACCCTTTTTCGTAGAGAGTAGTAACCCTACACATTTGTTTATGTCCGATGTTGTTGTACGAGTATCTAGGAATATTGGCTTATGCTAGCAGGAACATATCTCTTATTCCCATTTTATCGCTCCTTTGACATTTGCACTCTATACTTAAATATTCAATGGCCTCCCCGGTGCCCGGTCCCTTCGTCATTTGAACTGGCTTAGGTTAACCAAGTTAAATTGTGCTATTTATATACCACGAAAATAACCCAAATTCTTTTATCGCTGGATAAATATTTATGTTCCCAGCGGAACCACAAGTAACCCCAAAAATTCGATACGCTCATAAACAATGGAAGGGAGCCTAGACCAGACGACCAGACCCCAGACCATATCCCAGATCCCAGACAAAAGTGACTCCCAACTGCCCACTGTGCATTACAGAATTGTCTCGTGTCGCATATGGAGAAGGGGGACCAGCAAAAAGGGATTGGAATTGAGAGAATTGGGAATGGAGAATGGGGTTGAAGTTTAGCTTTAGGGTTGCTACCAAACTGTGTGAGTGTTGAGCAGATGTGGCCTAGAACCAAATTGTTGTATGCTAAGTTGGTCGTCAGCTGCTGTAGATTTGGAGGGGAATCCAGTTCTTGAATTATTCAAATTATAATGTTAGCTAAAAATAAAATGACTGCATCGTGTGTGCACGTGCATCACAACTTTTGAGATGAAGAAGAGAGCGAGGAGGGGGAGGGGGAGGGGGAGGGAAGGGAAATTCAGGTAGTCGTTTCATTTTGTATATTTGCGTCAATCTGTTGTAATTGCGCTAATTGCAATTCATTATTCAGAGTCTCACTTGTTTGCACCAACATTATGAGCACTGAGTGTGTATATATTTGAATGTGAGTGTATGTGCGAGTGTGGTAGTGGAGTGACAACGTTGCCACTGAGAACTGACAAAATGTTGAGCAAAATATCCGCAGGATATGTGCTTGTTGATTTCGCTTGAGACTTTGACATTTTATCTCTCAGAACGAGAGCTGAGGGAAGAGTGTGAAACACGACTAAATAAACAAACATACTCAACGGATACCCAGAAATGGTATTGCTACTGAAACAGAAACAGATACATACATATATATAGACATAAAAAGATACAAATGCAGATACAGATACAGATACTTGTTATTAATAATGAAACCACGCATTTATTATGTGTATGTGTGTGTGTTTGATGTTTATTTATTTTGTATTTTATTTGCACTGCCACATCACACACACGCACACACACATACAGCTTGGCCTGTCTGTTATGGTGATAATTTCATAAAAACTCGTAGCTAGTAAATGAATATTGCATATTATTAAATATATATGGAATTCGTCTGACGCACACGTGGAATTTACCAGCGATGCGATGCTCTCCTCTCATTACACTACAATCACTTCAATTAAATATCATTTTAACTTGATTAAGTTTCATTCAGCATTCATTTTGGGGCAGTAAATACCTTTAGCTCGTTTCAATGGCCCATTTTACAATTTATTACACAATTTTCTGCAATTCAATTTAAGAGCTCGCAACGATTATGGTTTCTGTCGATGTTTTTATATGCACTTAAAGTTGTTTTTAATTTAAAAGTAGCTGGAAATTTGCTGTGTGCGTTTTAAAATAAATTTGTTTTAAGCCAATTAAATTAACTTGAAGTTAAGGAAAACCAGAGCTAGAAATAGACTAAATGCTAAAATCATAATACACGAATTTATTTATATCTTTAAAGGTCGCCAGTCTACCCTAAAAGATATGCCCTTGAACTTTTGCCAGCTGAAGTATATATATTTTAATGTATACGTAATCCTTTAGTTGCCCATTGTGTCTCTAAAAACTATTTTCTCTCCCACACACACACACACACATAAATTCTTGTCTAACTGAGCGAAACTTTTGCAGGTGTAACAGGTTTCTTTGTCAACTCTTGGAGTACTTGACCCAATTAGCGTTTGCCTGAACAATTTAACCCTCATACACCCACACACACCCACACACACACACACACACACATACAAATTCAGCAGCTGCATAAATTTTGGAAGTTTTGTGCAATCTCAGAGAAACTGCAAGGTAAAAAGTAAAAGAACAAGTAACTAACGAGAGCAGAAGTAATAAGTGGAATGACGAATAAAAGAAAAAGAAAGAGAGAGGGAGACAGCAGTCAGTATGAGGTCTAAATAGTTGTTACACTAACTTAACCTCATTTAAATATTTCGCTGTTAATGTTGCTGCTGTTATTGTTGTTACTCTTCTTGTTGTTGTGGTTGTTATTGTTGGTCTTACTGCGGCTGAGCATCATCTTGTTATTTTTTGGGTTGCTGCTGCAGGTGCATCAACATACATACTTACATACATATATACATTTTGCTTTTTCTTAATGCCCGCGCACTCGCATAAACTAGCACACGGGGCGTATGAAAACTGATGGCCAAGGGCTGTCAAGAGGTGGGCGGGGAGTGGTACTGCATTTTGTATTCAAGTACAACGAAAATTGTTGTAAATTAGTAAAAATGTAAACACACACACACATACAGCCACAAAATGGTGTGCGCAGCTAAGATGAACAATGAATATGGCAAGGGAGGAGTGTGGTGGGGGTGGGGGTAGGGGTAGGCTTTGGGTTTGGGAAGGTTACAGTGTTCATCTCGTTGGGGCATCGTCGAGTGGCCAAAGTGAAGTAGCTGCTGAAGCACTGCATCTCCACGGCTACCAACCTACGCAATTAAGTGACGATGATGACGACGACGAGATGACAATAAAGAGTAAGACGCCGATGATAGGGGAATGAGAGGGAGATAGAGAGAGAGAGAGAACCTACCGCTGCCAAGTGAAAGGCCTCACTCCACTTTATGGCAAGCTGTACCGCTCACTCCCCTTTTTTTCTACGCCTCTCTGTGCTTCACTCTCTATCTCCCTCTCCCCCGCTTCACAGCCAACCTTCTTTGTTTGCATTAAAGTCGCAACTGATACGGCAGCAGTTGAACCCTCCCCCCTCCCCCCACCACTCAGTTCCTCACCATGCAGCACTTAAACGGCTGCTTCAGCTGCCAAAAGCCTTTTGGAACTCTGTTTCCGGCAGCGTTTGTTTTCCAATACTCTACTCGACCATAAGAACTGTGAGTCCAGCAATCACGATTTGACTTGAGAAACTTTGCTGCATGGAGAACTAAAATAAAATTAAAATAAAAATATTAACAAATAATAAGAAATGAAAATAAATTTATAATTATTAATTATAATAATTTATCAAATAATTTAATTTAAATTGAATGTAATTATAAATAAATATTATAATAATATTTGGTAATAATAAACACTTGTTGTAAGGATTGGTCAATTCTGAAAAAGTCATTCACATTAATAAAAATTAGAGTTATTTGCTACGAGCTAAAAGAATACTGATATTTATTATGGGAAGAGAAGACTCCGAGTTGCATACTCGACGATGCTTTTGTAATCAGAACAATATTTGTAAACTTTTATGAATTAATGAATAAACTGATTCAATCCGACTATCATACAGACACAACAGAACAATATTCAGCTTGCCTTGATTCTTAAGAGTATTTAAGCTTCGGCTTTGACGTAGACCTGTCGTTTTGCTCTCTTTTCTGTTAGCTGCCTCATGTTTGCATTTACCTTGGTGGCTGCTCCGTAAGTGGGTTGTCAAGCGCTCTGCCGGATCTCAAGAGAAGTTGTAAAATGCGTTTCATACCCGCAAAGACAACAATAACCAAGACAACAACAACGACTACGACAAAACATTTTGTAGCTGCAGCTGGATTTGTGAAGAAATCAAGAAGAAGGAGAAAAAACTGGTGCTCACAAAGAAAATATTTTGTTTACCTTTTATTTGATTATTTATTTAAATTTACTAACGTACGCAGAGTGAAAAGTGCAGAAGCTTTGAGTAATTTCGTCATATGAACAATATAAATAACAAATATATATTCTGTCCAATGAAAACAATTGAAGTACATTCACATTATTTGTATCTTTGCATCTATGTATCTCAACTGAAAATTATTTTTAAAAGCTGAGAGTTCTGTTTAGAGATGAGATTTTAAATACAATAACTTTCACAGCAAAAGTTTGGATTGATAATCCTCTTGTATTCTCCATTGATAATCCTCTGAACTTGATGTGGAATTTATGCTTAGCTCTTCATGATCTTATGATCTTTCTCATCTTTATCATTTCACTGAGCTTAGTTTAACTACAATATCTTGGCCGGTAAATGCTGGTCCATTCTTTGGTGTTATATTTATTATCTGCTTTTATTTATTCAACTTTATGATATCATTTCTGTTCCCAGTAAGAAAGCTCGCGCACAATTGGAATTCTGAAATCAGAGTTAAGTCGTTTTATGCTCTGCGCTTTGTCGGCTAATGCAACCGATTAACCTGGCCCGAACAGACATCGCCCTGAAAGCTGAAAGTGTCTGCGTGGACCGATGATATCGTTGTTTCGTTTTTTCTTTATTTTTATCTGCCAGATAAGCCGCAAAAAGCAGCATCAGCATCAGCAGTTGGTGATGTATTTGAGAGAATAAGGTGTGCGAATTGCGTGGTCGATTTATGGCCGTATTTATGGCTGATCTCTCTTTATAAGACGCAACTTTACACCAATCAAAGAAGACTAACAACAATGCGTGGCGACAGGCAATAAACACCCACCCAACCACCAGCTGTTAACATAGGTTGAGGTGTCAAAATCTGTGTCGATTTGGTAACACTAATTATCAGATACTTAAGTGGACTTGATTTTTATATGTGCCGAGTTAGGCAATATCTATTGCTGATAACACTATCAAATAATTATCTAACGTGACTCATTACAAATTTAAATTATGATTTCCGTCTTTATAGATATTATTGAACAGGTTTGTGGTATGTCAGAGTGCCATAAAAACAGTTCAATTTATGCGATTTTAATTTTTGTGCACATTTTCAAAGGTGGTCATAAAACTGTGTGTGTTTTCCGTCTTTTCGCCCAGGTTCGACCGTAAAATGGTAAGAATCCAAATAAATATTTCAAATAGCCATAAATATCGTTGCCAATGTAACCGAGAGAGAGAATGAGAGAGAGAGTTCCAAGAGCCAATCTTTTAATTAAGGTAATAAAACGGAAATCGACCACGTAACGTAAGGAAAACATAAACTTTACATTAAATCCACTTAATGTTCGAACAAAGTGCCATGAATGTCTTCTTTATCGCCACGTGCCAAGGGCCAGGCTTTGAACATGGAAAATGGCATCCTCTAGTACTCATGTTGGCCATTTCCATGTCCTTGTTCTGTTAGCTGGGACCGTGGACTGTCGGGGGATAGACACTGACAACTGACAGGCTCTAATTCAAGAGAGTTGCCACTCAACTGAACAACAGACGGACCACATTCTCTCTCTCTCTCTCTATCTCTCTCTCTGTGGACTTGCACCTGCCGTCGCCCCATATTTGATTTTTATTAGCCGCCGTTGGCAACGTGGACATCACAACGCGTCAGAAATTGGCGCCTTTGGCATCTGCTCCTTGCCACTTTGCCACTTGCCACCTCACTGGCTCACTCATCACGGCCGGGACCATAAAGGCATACACTCGGCCGAGACTCGGATGATGTTGATGTGGCCATGATGTTGATGTAAGTATGTATAAATTAAATATGTATCTCGTACATTAACGCTCGAGTGTTTATTTTAGCTCGGGGCCAAGTGCTCAGCTCCAAAACGTTGAGTCGAGTAGAAAACTCATTAAATTAGCAATGTCGATTTTAATGTCCTTCTCAGCCGATTCCGGGTCAACGGGCCCGGAGTTAATGAATTATTTACGAATGCTTTCCTTGTCAGTAGAGACACGATAGTAGAGAATTTATTCGATTGTTCTCTTATTTATTGCACAAATTCTGTTAATGGTTAATTTAATTTTCCAAAAGTTTCAGGACAGTTTTTCACTCATTTTCTAGCCTCACTTACGTCATAAATGTAGGAAACTGTATGGAATTCATCAATTACAACAAACTCACAGTTTGTTGCATTGGCAAGCAACTCACGTGGATCTACTCAGCGGGTGGTGGTCAATGTTATATTCAGTCTATTGGATAGAATATGTTATGGTGTCTGCCTGGTGGACAGCATTTCATCGTGACCTAATGACACTTTGACTAATTGAAAACTGTCAAATCGCAATTTCGAATACTGCTGGGATCACGCTAGACTTTCCCCCTCAGACTTGATGTGTGGTTTTCCTAATTGAATTAACTCATTAGCAGTAAATATCTTTGCATCTATCTACCTATGAGTATCTGTGTATCTATGTATCTACAAAACATATGCAGCTGCCAGTTGCTGTCATACGAAATTTTTGGGCAAATGTTGTTGTTGCTCTGTGTCATTTGCTTAGCAATTGCACAAACACAAGCAGCAAATCAGCTCGTCTGGGATTTATTAATGACATTTGGAATCGAGGCTCATTTCATTTATTTAGCCAGAACTCTGTTGCAATCTGTAATCTTTGCTCTCTGCTGACCATATTTCGAGTGCTTTCCAATTTTAAGTGGTTACAATTTGTGCATTTCATGTTAACTGACAGCTCTGTGCGCTGCACTTGAGATTGAATATCTTTGGTTCTTTGTTAAACTGCCAGTGCGATTATTTAATTAGAGAGACCAAGGAAATTTCTACACGAATTTAGCTGTCAACTCAGTTGAAATTATCTTAATTATTCCGCTTGAGATTTATTCATTTTTGCGTGGCATTTCTTGATATTTATTTAACTTAAACAACGACTTTTATACGACCTTCTAATAGTTTACTTATAAATAATTTGGTGTTATAAGTAGATTATGTAAGTATTTCAATATTCATTTCACATTCTTCTTTTATAATTCTATTGAAATTCTGAATATTTCGCTTTCCTGTCTGTCGACTGTTTTTAGATCAATAAATAAATAAAATCAATCAGTAACTTGAATAACTCAGAGTAACTAAACTTTAAGATAGTTTTGTACTCATAAATAAAATTTCAGCAGACTTGCTTCAGTTATAGTCGAAATAATCCGTATTTCTGTTAGGTGTGATCATAATGAAGTATAGTATTATATATATGTATGCATGTTGATGAGCATTCTATTGAATTTCAATGTCTGTCATAAAATCTGTTCACATTATTCACATAAATGGGCTTTTCTTTTATTGCGGATATTTCTGCCCTCTCAACCCGACACCCAATGAAAATGCTTATTCTCGTATGTCTGTTGGTCTTTCTGTCTGTCTGTCTGTCCCTCTGTCCTGAAGGAAACTGCGGCTCTTTCGAAATCCCTCCAGCTCCACTTCAGTGTAGTTAAGTGCGTGTATTACGTCTGCTGGGAGGGGAGCTATAACTGATGATGATGATTCCATTTGTGGTTTGAATAATTTTCATAATTTGAATAACAGCGAGAACGGCTTCAATACTTTGCCTCCGTTTGTCAGTCCGTCAGTTAGACAGTCAGACATTCGCCAAAAAAAACGAGAGTGTAAATCACAGTCAAGTAGAGAAAGAGATAGATATATATTGGGGATAGAGAGACGGATGATAAATGGAGCAACGACTTGTTACGCATAAATTTAGGAGGTCCTGGCAAGTGCCAAGTGGGCATTTGGGGGACTGGGTAACTAAGTAAATCCTTGACGTCATGTGCGAAGCCGTCTCGACACTCGTGTTGTTGTTGTGTCCTTTGCGCTCTGCCAGCGAAAACAATATTTTATTACATTTACATATTTTCACTCAATTTTCATATTTTCCCATTCGCATTGCATGGAGTGGGGGCAGGGGAAGGGGCGGGCGGAGTGGCTGTTGCAGCGGCATATATTTGCTGTTGTTGTTGTTGTTGTTGGTTGCCTTCGCGTCTTTTGTTTTTCATTTTATGGTAATTCGCTCAGTTGCTCGCCTCGTCGCTTTCTCTCCTTTTTTCTCCTGCTCTCGTTTTTGTTGTTCCTGCTGCACTGTGGCGGCCTCAAGTGTTGAGCGGCTGAGTTCATTCGTTCGTTCGCATTTCGTATGTCAGCATTTTAAATAGGCTTTTCATGTTCGAATTTTATTGTATTTTTTTATGCTTTGCATTTGCTCAGTTTTTTATTTTCTCGATCTCGTTGTTGTTCATGTATTTTATTTTTATATTTTATCTTTCTTTTTTGTTAAGGACTTTTCCATTGTTGTTGGCTGTTGTTGTCCCCATGCCCTAGGATACATTAAATTCCACAAGTCGTATGCAAAGTCAAGCGACCCAATGCTGCCACTTACCCCGGCTTTATTAAATACAAATATTTTGCTTCTTGTGGGCTGCTTAACGGGTGGACACTTCGAGATTGTTTGGCCTGCTTGCTGTCTCGGTAGACTTACTAGCAACCGAGCAGAGGCTCAAGTCAAGGACACTCCAGATGGACTTAACGTATGACAAGTAACGTGATGTAGTTGTGGCACGATGGCATCTTACAGTTGTAATAACATGTCTGTAGACGTAAGTCTATGGAATATATTGGACTTCCTCACCTTTATTTTAATTGATTATATTATTAATTAAATGTATTAAATTAATAAATTATTATTTATTTCATTTATTATTCATGGCGTTCCATTCACCGCCTATCAAAGGGTATCAATGCCACGAGTTGGCCAGTTTTATTTAAAGCTGAAAGGACCAGAGGCTTAAAAATCACCATGAATTCGAGAATCAACACACTCATTGCGAACAATCTCGCAAATGTGCGGAAAGTAGAAAGTGGAGAAAGCGGAAAGAGAGCAAAAAAAGATGAAATCGAAATAAAAGCCATATTCGAGTCAGAGCGCAAATTAAATAACGCTGAACAAATATTTGGCTTGTCATAAAAACAATGTGCAATAATTTTTGCATTTCAGGACCTGCAACAGGATAAGTTGAAAAAAGGAGAAAATAAGGAGCAGTCGGTTAATAATACACACAATATCACGTTGTACTCTGACTCAGATACAAGCTGGAAATTTTATGGATTTTCATCTGCTGCTCTTCAGTTTGTTGTTGTTGTTGTTTCTGTTGTTTTTGTAGCGCTTCCAGGGAACGTAATCCTT
Organism: Drosophila limbata; assembly: GCA_963924055.1. Classification (NCBI taxonomy): domain Eukaryota; kingdom Metazoa; phylum Arthropoda; class Insecta; order Diptera; family Drosophilidae; genus Drosophila; species Drosophila limbata. The sequence continues at coordinate 15,262,942 of OZ001355.1, read as the reverse complement.
TATAAGCTTCGAACATCTAACAGGCGCCACCAAATCGACCTCTTTCGGCCAGCCATACCCTGTACTGCATGAGACTGCGGGTACTATCATTTTATGTTTATGTTACATTTGAAATAGGCATCTTCAATTAAAATTAAAATAACTTTAGTGTCATAAAAATAAATTAAATAAATATTAAAATTGTCTGTTTATCCGTTGCAGGGCATTTATAAGTTGAGCACTCCTTACTCTTTGTTTTTGCAAAATTTCTCTTCCCGCTGGAACTTGAAACGTACTTCAGTTGCCGTTACCTCAGTTTAAGACCCCAGGCCCTCCAAGCATTCACCCCCTTGTTCTTCCCCCGCTTTCAGCTGTCCCCTTTCCCCCCTCTCTATTGCCTAAGGAGCCTGCAGCAGCTTCAATAACAATTTCATAACTCTCGTTTACTACAGTGGTCGCCCTTTGTCTTGTACTCGAACCGTTAAGCATTTCACTTGTATTACAATATTTTCCTGTTTTGTTAAACCCTTTTGCACCCCTCTCTCCACCCCCTTCTTGGATCCCAGGATCTCTGGATCGCCAACCCATCGAAGCGAACAAACCAACCAAGCAACCAATGTACTTACCTTGACTAAGTCCTTTTTTCTTTGCTGTTGTCCAAGTACTGTGCCCACTTCAGTTCTCCTCTCCTCTCGCTGCTTGAGTGCCGCTTACTGATTTTATGCTAAAATATGCAGGATGCTGTAGTTTCCATCATTCGGCAAGTTGACATTCCACATCGCTGAATGGAATTCAAGTCGATCGGATACACATTTTCCCCAAAAGAATGTTGAAATTTCCGAAATTACTGAGGCATTGGTCAATTCATTTTCCTATAGATCGTCAACAGATTATTTAAAATATTAATAATATAAAATGAATAAATAATATTTATGAAATAAATATAAATAATAATAATATGAAAGTCAGTGTTTAGTTAAGCCTGTATGTTTATAAAAGCGACTCACTTCATTTATCCCTCGGCAATTTAGCTCTTCTAGCTCATTGATTAGCCATTGTAGTCAATTCAAAAGTCGGAACAGAAACCGCAGCACAGGCAGCTCGTTAAATGGAGAGAATTGAGAAGAAAGTCGAACATGAATGCGTCATTCGATGCTCCTAATGAGTCCAAATCCCTGCCAATAATAACACAGACAAAGGTGTGTCCATTGGACTCATTGTCCGGCAACTGTCGCCAGTGCAATTTGGCTCAGCGATATGATCGAAACTGACACTCGGACAGCAAAAATGTTGTGCCTAATTGAGGGACCTCACCGAGTGTCCCTCTGTCCCTATGTCCCTGTGTCTCTCTGTGTCTGTGTCTCTTTTCCACATGTCAGGCCTAAACAAAAGATTAGCAGCTATTTTTTCGAGCGATGAAAACGACACGAACTGCAGTCGAACCGCGGCGAGAATGAGGATGTGCAATATGGACCCTGAAACTGAAACTGGACCTGGCACTGGGATTGGGAATGGGAATGGGACTGGACCTAGACCTGCACACACGCGTTTAATGGCTGCAAACAGCGCAAACGTTGCATGCTTCATTCAGGGCAAAAACAATTGTCAACAGACGTGGAAACGTGACCAACGAATTTTACGCACAATTTCACTTTATGCGGCGACTGCGACAACGACAACAACGACGACAGCAAACGGAACAAAGCATACAGTGAGTACTGTGAGTATCGTACCTGGAGAGCCATTGAATGGGCGCTGTGTGTCTGCACATTCGTGCCACATTTATTGTTTAGTATCGCCTCCTGCTGGTGCCACAACCTACACCCCATATGCTGACCACTCCGCAGTCCACACTCAACTCGACACTCGGCAAAAAAAACCAAATAAAAAGATATAGAAAAAAAATCCAATTAGGCGTCGCATGTACGCTGTTTGGCGCTTGAAAAATCATCGCTTTTTTAGTGTATTGTATTTTTCAGTACTATAGCATTGTATTGTACTCGTGCTGGCATTGTGAATACCCCCAATTGGTTTCCTTTCACTCGGGCACAGTCTTCAAGGAAGTGCGTACCTATATTATGCGCGATTAAATAAGCCCGATAAAAATGAAAAAAGTATGAATCATGCCCACTGAAAGTTGATTTATTCCACGGTTGCATTCTAATCATAAACAAGCTTCGCTGGAATCGGTCTTTGAAGCATTTACCGAAGCGTAAATACCCTGGTAGATTGCAGAAATATTTGCATTGATATTTGCAACATATTTCATAAATATTTTTATATTTGAGAACCTATTATTAATTTTTAATTTTAATTTTGTTAAAGATATATTTTGAAATTTGACATTAGTTTCTATACATTTTATTAACTATACGTTGAAAATACGAACCTTATTCTTAAACATAAGTATTTTTAACATTTATTTAAAAACTGCAAATCATTTATTAAATTCGTAATTTGATTTTAAATTCTTAAAAAAGAGTGTTGATTTATTATTATTGTAAAAGTTGTTCTGTAACTTTTATTTTTGAAATATTACTATGAGCAAATGGGGTTCAATCCATTTATGTTAAATAAATTAAATATTTTGAGTTCTAATCCGATCCAGCTGAATACGATTTAAAAAGAACCTTTATTAAATTTCTTCCCACTTCCATGCGTTACACGTTTCTTGACTAAGTTTCAATGCCTTCAGCAAGAGTATTTAAATGTTTTCAAAGGCGCTTAGACGATGACTACTTCAACCACTTCAACGATTTGATTTCAATGACTACAAATAACTGGAAAAGATACTTTGTTGTGGTTGTTGTTTATGTGTTGGGACTTCCGCGGTGCCTGACGACTGCGTCTGAAACGAAACGAAACTCCTTAACGTGGTCATAATTGTAATTGTTAGTGGTAGGTCTATGAATATTCGCATAACTCATCGACCGAGTCATGTTCGGCAAATAAGCGAATACTTTAGAGGCCCATGACCAGAGTTAGTTCATTGAACTACGAATTATGATTGCAATTGAATTTAGACTTTCTGTACATTCAATTTCAAAAGTAGTTTCTATGATATGTTCATCTGGCAGGATTTAGTCTGCAAGCTGGACTTGTTAAGTATTCCATTAACATTGCAAATGATTAGGCATTGTTAAACACATGTTTGTTTTAGCAATTCCCGTTGGCCAATAGAAAAGTTCCATTTGTTGGCATCACATCACAATCCAAGGGAGCTGTTGTTGTTGTTGTGTTGGATGTGTTGCTAATGATCATGTTGACACAAGTTGTTAACAGAATAATTTATGCGATTTGCGACGCTTTAAAAAGTTTGAGAGAAGCGTGCAAAAAGCACATCTATTGCATATTTAATGACACGCCCGTGGTCGACTCCTTCCCTGACTCTGACTCAGAGTCAGACTCAGACTCCAACTTCGATTCTGGGCCGACTTACACTGGCCGGATGCGCGTGCTGGATAAAATTAAGAGCAGAGAACTGAGAGCTGTGAACTGAGAGCTGAGAGCAGCATAAATTGGACGCGACGCAGTTTTTTGTCATTTGTCAACGTCGCCAGTTCCAAGATTTTTCCAGCTTCGGCACAGAGAGTAAAAAATGATAAACGCATTCGCTTATGATGTGCAGAGTTTCATAAATCATCTTAAAGTTGGAAGCTAACGTGTATGTTGCTGTTGCTGTTGTGGTGATTCTTGTTGTGGCTGTAGTTGTGGTTCTGGTTGTGTTGTGAAGTTGAAGTTGAAGAGGAGATCACGGGGTCGCCTCGCTGACTGTCATACGAAGGGGTCTCTAAGGTCGCCACGCGACAGCGTTCAGACAAACAAGTGTCACTGAAGATGATGAAGAGCTGCTAGGCAAAAGAGCTAGACACGAGAAACGAGAAGCGCGACACGAGATACGAGATACGAGTTGCGAGAAAAGAGAAAATGAACAGACCAGAGTTGTCATTGCGATTTATGCTGCGATTTTCAAGCTCTGACCAAGTCCAAGCAACTGTTTTGCATATAAACTGTGCTATAATCCAGCTAGAAGTCAAGGCTGATATGCAGTTCTTGACGCATAGATTGTGATGGATGATTTAAGGTTCTGCAAAACTGACTTCATTTGAGAGAAAGCTGAAAAATGGCGCAACTAAGGTCAAGGCTGAATCCCAGAATGTAGATTGTGATAGATAGTCTCAGTTGATGTTGTACACAAATAAAAATAAATCTTTCTAAAATTTAATATTGAAAATTTCGTATTTTAGCCTTAAGTTTTTAAGAATGATTTTAGGATATTATTTTTAAACACAAAATGCGAATAAATTGGCATTAACTCAGCATTTGAATTATCAAAAAAGTTGATAAGCACTTATTGAGTATCGTACTTGAATCTAGAGTTTCGTCCTAGGCTGAAAAGATTCCCAGATTACACAACTTTTGACATTGTTTGGGATGGTTCAGTTAAAGTCAAGACTAGTTTTCAGTTCTTAACTGTGGTTTCCCTTCTCTTGTTTTACAGTAATTGTTTCTTATTATGTGCTCATCATGAATCGACTTTCACTTAAGAATACAATTCCCAGACGCCACTCAATAAGCTATAAGCCCCGGGTAACCATTTATTTGGAACAAGCCTGAACAAACTTGAATCGATATCGTAAACTTGAAAGGGCGTCTAATAATGTGCTCAGCATGTCAACTGTTTCCACATGGAAGAGGGAGTCGGTGAGAAAGAGGGGGCATTAAAGCTCAGCTCAGTTGGACTCTCAATCAACAATGGACAGCAGACACCGCTCCATTCCATCCATTGGCTCTTATGAAATTGAATGTAAACAGAATGAAACACACTGTCAAACGTCCCTCAGCGACCGCTAACCAGGGGCGTAGTTTGTCCCTCGCCCTTGGGCGCCACTCACTCCCCCCGCCCCCTTCGACTCAGTGGCAGTTTGACTGTTTGACTGACATATCGGCGCCAAGCAGGCAATTAACATGCAATTGTCATAAATTTACGCAGTGCACAGATTATTAAACATTCATAAAATAAATTACAAGCCAAAGCGCATAAATTCTGAATTGATTTTAACGCATTCTGAGGAAGATGGAGGACGGAGGACGATGGAGGGCTATGAAAAGGAAATCAGAACAAAGCAATGACGATGACTACGAAGCTGAAGCTGACAAGTGTGGGGGTGAGTGTGCGGTTAAGGGACCAGCCAAGGAATTTTGTTATTGAATTATAACGATTTCGACCATAATGGCCAAAGGAAAAACATAAATTTAACTGCAAAGTCTTTCGATGCGAAGGGTGCGGGACAAGAGAGGGGAGTCACAGCAACAATGCATAGAAAACCATTTCTGAAGTGCGTTCAAGGGTTAAATTTTCCGTTGGGGGAGAGAACAGAAACAGAAACAGCAAATAAATATTGTAAATGCAACCAGAGAAATGAAACCCCAACAAAGGCGACAAAGGAACTGAGGGCTTTCCATTGCACTTGTAGGAATCCAGAGGGGTGAAGAGGGGGATGAAAGTGCGTGCAGATGTGTTGCAGACACCATTAAATTCACTGAATGGGTATATTAGCTAGTGAACTTTAGGGCTCTCCCATTATGCGTACCTCACTTATGTTAAAGCTGCCAGCAACTTGGGAAAAAATAAACTCCAAGAATATTATGAGATGAAATTATTATAGATGGTTAAGCGTTGAATGAGCTTAAACAACATCGGGGAAAACAGCGCGACATAACCTCACTTGTGTTAAAGCTGCCATCAACTTGGGAACTATGTAAAATATTAAAGTGCATGTTACATAAAGCGAATCTCCAAGCTTATTATAAAATGGGTTCAGCAATAAGCAACCTTAAGCAACTTCAACTTCTGGGAAAACAAGGCGACATAACCTCACTTATGTTAAAGCTGCAAGCAACTTCTGAGCTTTGCAAATGCAATTACCAGTGAGAGACTCACACAACTGGAAGACGCTGTCTCTGGATGTTATTGGATTACCGAGTGCTCTAACAGCATTTTGTCGCATCTCGCTGCCAGAAGTTCAAAAGCTTTAAGCAGATAATTTCGGCGCCTTCCCGTGCCCGGAACCTCATTAGAAATTCTCTCTTCCTCCGTTTGGCAAGTTGTCGAAATAGATGAGCTTTAGTTTTAATTTTTTGCAGCACAAATTGCCAAAAAAAATACAAAAACTGAGCACAACATAATAAAAAAAGACAAGAAACAACAAGAAAAATGAGAAAAAAAGAAAAAGGAGAAAAATAACATTTTTTATGACATTGCTGACAATTTATGATGCAAATTCTTGCAAAAAAAAAAAGGAAGAATGAAAGAAATGAAGGATGCGCAGACTGCTTTCGTTGGGTGCTTTCGGTTGCAGTGACGACAAATTGTCGAGAAATTGCATAAAAATACATATCAAAATAAATTGTTATGCTGAAATCTGTAATCTGAAGTAGTTGCGGATGCACTCGAAAGATACTTACGAGAGAGCTGATGCAAAGGGCCGCCCAAAAACAGCAAATGAGAAAACAAAAGAGAAACAGATATTAGTACGAAAAATGTCATTGCGAATTGTTTTTCTGCTGATTCATCACAAAATAAATTGAAATATTCTTGTTGACATTTCACAAAAAAAAAAAAAAAGAAAGAACAACAACAACAACTGTCATCGTTTGCTCTATTTGCTCTGTTGATTTATTTAATTTACTAAAACTAACAGCATAAAATATTTGATAATAAAATCACGTTCACACGCCTGCGGCCACAAATCAATTGAAACACGCATCATCAACCGAACCGAACAACCCAATAATCCACCGACTTTTCAACCAAATAACCAACCTTCTAACCAACCAACTTACCAACCATCTAACCAACCAAATAACCGACCAAACAGTTCATTAAAACTTTTTATTCGTACATGACAAAAAAGAAACGAGTCCCGTTTTCGTGGAACGCAGAAACCGCAATCCGAAGCTTCAAATTCGTTGTGACGTTTCGGGGTTTTGACCCTTTCTATATTGATTTGCCCCCGGGTTAAATAGAAACCAATCCGTTCCCATAACCCCCAACAAAACTCTCTGTGTGCGGTCAGAACTTTACATATCATATAATAGTTTTCCGTTGCGAAACCAAATAAAAAAAGTAAAACAAGCATTTATTTATGAACTTTTCAATATGTACATAAATATCAACAACATTTACCACATTTGCTGCAAATAATCAATTTAAACGGGAAAAATGTTGGTGGGTAGCGAAAGGAAACGTCAACATCAATAAAACAGATATTATTAGGTTCAGAAATGTGACCAGTCTATGACTAATGCAAAACTGTGTGGGAACATCAACACATCGACGGGGTACAAATAGTTTCCAAGAATCCCATTATCATATGAACCATAACTATGTGAACCTATCTAATATGATTATGAAATTCAAGACTAAATAACAACAAATTCCTCAATTAAAACGTAATTTGATGACTTTTTTTCTTTGACTCTTAAGTTAAAGCTGTTTACTTGCGAGTATTCGTATTTCAGCTACTTTTCTTAAGAAATGTGTTAAATATTTATAAAACGATGCCCAAGTATTTTTCTTTTATATTATAGGCATAGAAATCTGAATAATTAAGTTAATTAACTTAAATATTTTCTACAGACAGATTTTGCAATGATATTTACTTTTCGGCAATGTTTCTTACTTGCGTACCTCATATCACCGATTTCTAAATTCAATCTAATATGCTTTATCCATTATAATGAGTTTTGCTTCTCAATTCCATTCAGCACATTGTTATGCATTTTTATGGCTTTTTTGTACAAAATTAATTTATCGCCTTTCAATAATAACGAACCAAAAACATTGAAATCCAAGCGAACGATCAAAAAATGCTGAGAACAATTTTTGATTTTCGATTTCGGGAGGTTTCGACATGTCTTCATATCGTCAATGTCTGCAGAAGCGTTGCCTGAATTTAAATGTGGAAATTAATTGCCTGGAATCGGGACTGGTTGTGGTTGAAACCTAAAAAACAAACACTTGGTAAAGAGAATTAATTGGTTTTTTCGACAGCGATGAAATGTATTTAATTTAGCATTAATGAAACTACACATCAGAGATTGTGTCTGTGGCATCGCACTTTACAAATGCCAATTGGAATTGAATTATTGGAATCTTTGGAATGGTTATAAATCTTTTGCTATCTGTGCGATCGGCGTCTGTAGCCATCAAATGGCTATTAAACGGTTGCTGGCTCAATCATTATCCTTTGGATTGAGGTACCTGAGAATCGGTATGGAACCCCCAGGTGATCACGAACCCTTAAAAACGCCTTGGGATCCCAATTCTCTGGACATTAATTATCACACAGTTTGAGTTTTTCGATTGAATGACTTTTTGATTCACGACGAAGCTGTTTTGTGTGTGTGTGAACGTGTGTGTGTAGGAGGATCCTACTCCTTCTCATCTTCATTTCCATCTCCATCTCCTTCTCCTTTGAGTCTCCACATCTTCGTGTCAGTTGACATTTTGATTGTGTCGCCTTTTGTGAATTAATTGAGACTCTTTCAAAAATTAAGTCGTTTCCCTGGAATGCTGAATGCCTGCAGTCTTATTCCTCTCCTCTTCTCCCCTTCTCTCCTCTCCTCTCCTTAGAGCAGCCTTGATTTCTAGCTTGGACCACACATGGCGGAGACACAATGGGACTCCAATTTTGTGCCTGACACACGCAGCTTCATCGCATTTGAAAATATTGCCTATTAGCGGGCCCTCTTCTTCTCCCATCAAATATAATTGATTAGCTATATTAACAGAAATTATTATGATGATTATTCGCATGAAATCATTGAGTTTGCACCCGCAGCTAATTTTTCTATATTTTTTCATAGATACGAGCTTATTATATTAATTTGCATCGCATGTTAATTTTCGATTAATGATGGACGACTTAATTGAGGCTTTCAACCAAATTTTGTTGGGCATTCCAATTAAAATTTCAACAAATATGATGGTGAATTTATGTTAATCCGAAATGTTGGAGAATGTTGATGATGTGAAGAAGAAACTTTGAGCAGTCTTTGACACTTTGAATTAATCGCAGTTGCCTTTGACTTGATTTCATCATCAACTGTCATCAGACAGGTCGAAAATTGCACTTTTATTTACTTTTGCCTTGTTTTCGTCACGTTGCAAAGGCCTTTTATATTTTCTCTATGGGTCGTGAGCGCAAGGAGAGACATCAATCAAGTTCGCATAATCGCAAGAGAAGATCTCGCTCCCGTTCCCGTTCCAAGCAGCGTCCGTCTCAATCCAGTTCGTCCCACAACGAATCTTCGGGGAATAGTCGTCGCAAGGAGCGCAAGGCTTCGGCCTGGGATGTAGCACCGCTGGGCTATGAGAATCTTTCGCCAGTGCAGTACAAGGCAATGCAGGCGAGTGGACAGATCGCATCCAGAATTATCCCGGATGCGCTGCCCACTGGGGAATCGGCGGCGATAGCGACGGTGACGCGACAGGCGCGTCGATTGTATGTGGGCAACATTCCGTTCAACTCGTCCGACGTGGACATGATGGCGTTCTTCAACCAACAGATCCAGCGGATAAACGGCGGAGTCCTCCACGATGGGAAGGCCGTGCTCAGCTGCCAGACGAATCTGGACAAGAACTTCGCCTTCCTCGAGTTCCGTTCGATGGAGGAGGCCACGCAGGCCATCAACTTTGATGGCATCAACTACCGCGGTCAGATACTGAAGATACGGCGACCCCACGACTATCATCCGGTGGCTTCGGTGACCACCTCGGAGATCACGAGCTCGGGGAAGGGATCCCTTCAGCCGCATGTCGGCAACCTGGCGATCTCGCCCCTGGTTCCCGACTCACAGCACAAGGTCTACGTGGGTGGTTTGCCCACCTGCCTGAACGATGAACAGGTCAAGGAGCTGATCGTCACCTTTGGCCAGTTGCGCGGATTCAATCTGGTCAAGGACTCGGTAACGGGCCAAAGCAAGGGCTTCGCCTTTTGCGAGTACCTGGATCATGGCATCACGGACCAGGCCATTGCCGGACTCAATGGGATGCAACTGGGCGATCGCAAGCTGATCGTGCAACGCGCCATTGCCGGCGTACGGAGTCTGGCCTCCACCCAGCTGCCCGTAGTGCAGGTGCACGGATTCTCGTCGGAGTGCATCATAAGTCAGGCAACTGAGATCCTTTGCCTGCTCAATATGGTGGCGCACGAGGATCTGATGGACGACGAGGAGTACGAGGACATTCGCAAGGACATCAAGCAGGAGTGCGCCAAGTACGGCAAGGTGAAGAGCCTCAAGATTCCTCGTCCCGGCGGGGAATCCCCCCAGAGCGGCTGTGGCAAGGTCTACGTTCGCTTCGAGACCGTCGAGGATTGCAAGAAGGCTCTCAACGCCCTGAGTGGCCGCAAGTTCAGCGGTCGCATCGTCATGACGTCCTTCTATGATCCTGACAAATACAAACGCAGAGATTTCCAATAATAACGCAACCTTGGATTAATTGTTTTTTACTCGTCGTTTGTTTCATCAGAGGAATTGGTTTATTCTGTAGAGCTAACATATTTTCAGTAGAGGATTTTTTCAAAAAAAAAACTTCCAGCCCCCATAACTTATGCAAAACTCAACCGATTGTGGTTTGGCCTTTAATGTGATTCTGCATAAAAATATACACTTAAGAAACTTAATTATTTTCCAACACTTAATTTTTGAAAGGTTTTTAAAAACGTCCATAACTTTTCCAACACTTGTTCGATTTTCAAACGGAAAGTCATTCAGATAATGGTTTGGCTTTCAATGTCATTCTGCATTTAAATTTTATTAAAATCGTCCATTTATTTTTTTGTCAATTTTTACATATTGATTTTGAATTCGATTCAAAGTTTGAGTTTATCGGTCAACTCCGTCCCAAAGAGTTTTAATTCCGCTTTCCACACTCAATTGAGTTAAGGACTTGCCTTTAATACTGCGTTAATACTCTGCTTTGTCAAAGCAAGTTGACTAAACAACAGCTGCACGAACTATAAATACCCTGGAACTGTCTTTTATTTTCAACAAAATATCAAAGCTAGTCTTAAATACTCAAAGTAGTTTTCTTTACAGTAATTGAATATTAATGAGTTTATCGAGTCGATCGATATAATTATTAAATTTTCAAGAAAAATTTCTCATTTTTCATTACATGGCTTTAAAACAAATTTAAAAAAATGTCAAATACGATACTTATAATAATTATTTGTCAGATTAATAACTGTTATTTCTTTGATGAAACTATACAACTCTCTCCATCGACATAGGGTATTAGCACGTCTATCACGGCAGTTGCTTGCGCTTCATCTGGTTGTTGTCACATCATCAGCTCAAGGCCCCTTGAAGGGCTTTTACTTTGCCTTGGTGGGCATGCCAGGACACGCCTCGCCCCTTTTTAAAGGCTGATTCAATTAGACGGGCGACTTAAGGTGCAATCCTTAAAGTCCCCAAAAAGCTGCTACCTCGCACAGATGCTTAATTAAAGTTTTAGAGTCGCGCCTTATCGCTGGCATTTCTCACCATACTCGTATTCACGTATTCGTATTCACACCTATCGCAACTCGGGCTGTGAAATACCTTCAAGGCTGAAAGGCGGCTCATTACGACCAAACAGCACAATGTTAATGCTTTTTCAATTTCCGAACGAACTCGATACCGAAAAGAGAAGACAGAGGCGGAAAAGAAGATTGTTGAAGACAGTGGAGCTTATCGCGACGAACGGTTGCATTTTCTCATTTTCGAGGGTCTTGTTTTGAGCCGAGTCTTATCTTTATTTTGGTCATTTGCCGGACAGGCCGTCATCAATAATGAAATGCAACCGGCGCGGCGAAGCTTCAAGTTATCAGTGGAGTCGACTTAAGCTAAACGCTTTATCGACAGAGAAAGATAGAGATAGAGAGAGGGAGACAGAGTCTGGTACAGGTAAATGAAGTGAACTTACTCAGCGATTCCACTGGACACAAATGAATTCAACGCCTTGGATTTTGTCATTTAGAGGCTTTCAGGTAGACGTGTTCTTGAGTCTTGATAAAAGCATCGCCGACTCGACTCGACTCCTCTGAAAATCAGTGCCTCGATGGGTAATTAATAAACGCCCATAAAGATGCGGATACAATAAAAATTCCAATCGCTGGAATCGCTGGAAAAATCGTTTGGCTTTGTTTCGGGCTGAGACTGAGAAAAGGGTTCTCTTTCATCGATGTGTTTCTTTTTTACGAGATGCAGCTGCCACGCCAGGGATTAACTGGATTGGATTGTGTTGGGGATCACTCCATTCCCCATTCCCCACTTCTGTCTCTCTCTCTCTCTCTCTGTGTATCTTTTTGATTGCTGACCATTTGGTGTCTTAGGTTAGGGCTCTTGTCTTGTGGCTTGTGAATTGTCGCCCGCACCGCTTTTATGACTTAAGCCTAGGTCGGATGTTAGGTAATCGACGCGATAAGAAATTAAGAAATCAAATCCATGACTCTCAAATATGTTAGTTGACTGAACTGAACTCGTCGAACGAGCTGCTTCTACGCATCTTAATTGCGTTCTCATTCTCCAAAGGGGCGAGAATTCGAGTTGGAATTTGAATATGATGTAGTAGATAATTATGGGTTACAGGATGAACTTGATTTCGAGGGCGTAATCTTGATGATGGCCATTAAAAGCAGCTACCTAGAGCTACGAATACAAAAGCCAACCACTTTATTTAACCATTTGAAGTAAGTTTTTGTTGCCTTTGATCCAAATATCATTTGCGATTTGTTTCTCTGTTAACTGCCAGTTAATGATACTTTCGAAGCACCCACAACAAGTTATTCGTTTTAACGGCCCGCGATATGTATCTGCGTTTAACTAAATGTATCTTTTAGTTGCCTGAATAAACAAATTAAGAAATCATCAAAAATTTGTTTGTTCTAATGATCAACAAATTTATCTGATCAATTTGTATGGGTTTAATGAAGAAATATTTGACAGAATCAAAGATTTTATGGAAACTGATACTATCTGCCAGTGAACTTTGGCATTCTCCAAGATTTCTGGTTACATGGCGAAACTCTGAGTGACCTTTTTCCTCAGCAGTCCAATCAACTTTCTTCATTAAGCCTATTAAAAATGCTTTTGTGATGTTTATACCAAAAAAAAGGGTAAATATTTGGATAATAACCAATAAACTCACCAATTGATTGGGACCTCTCGAAAGTTTGCACAAAACGGAAATTAAGCAGAAAAAACAAGAAATAAACAGAGTAAAAAGCATATTCAATTAACTGAAACCTGTTGCTGTAGATATAGATTTACATATATACATACAAATAAATAAATAAACAAAATTGTTTTATAATTCTTTTTCTCTTTTTTTTCATCGTCCAAGCAGAGCGAACAAAGGCGAAAACAAATTACACGCAAATTCTCGTAAATTCGGCGAAAATGTTCGTCAAGGGGAAGTTCGGAATGACTGTAGAGGGTGTAGAGTTGAACAAGGGAGGGGCCTGGGGTAGGGGGAGGTACGGGCTTTGTCAAGTGACGTTCCTGTCTCTGACTCGCTTCGTTAATGGCAGCGCAATTAATTCGAGCAAATCGTCTGTGAACCCTTTTTATGACCTCCAAAAAGGGAAGGTTCTCTACGTTGGTTCCCAAATAAAAATTCATTAAACGGCACGCCGGCACTTTTGTTTGGCTTTTACGTTTGCTTTGAACTGTTTGCCGCGAATACTGTAAAGTATAATAAATGCGAAATAGGCGCACAACTGTAAAATTTGTTTTAATGCCACCCAAATTGATGCTCAATTTGTGCATGAATAGAATTTCTCCAAGCAAACGCTTTAAACTTAAACAAACTTCCGGCTAAGAGAGAGATTTATTCTTACACTGATAAAAAAACGATTTCTAATATTATGAACATGGAATTTCTTTAAAATAAGTCAGATTAAGGATCAACATTAAATTAAATCAATCATACAATCAAGAAATTTTCTCTTAATTTAATAAGCATATAATAATATAATTTTAAATCATATTGTACAACAGAGAATTTTCATCTTATGCATCTGAAAAAAACATTTATTTAGAAGTGTTTGCCTGCGCAAAAAACCTTCTGAATTAAAATAAGAATCCAAATAATTTCTGTCTTTATTAATTTACTTAGTTAGACATAAAATGTTTCTTAACTACTTTTTTTATTTATTATCCATCATTCTAAATATAAATAGCTTCATATAGTAGAGATATGGTCAATATCAGATCTGTTACTTACGCTTTCAAAAATTTAGGATGAAAAGTGCAAGGAAATGAAAAAACAATAAGTTTATCCGAATTGCTTCCTTACTTTTCCTTGCCTTTAGAACCCATTCGATACACCCTACGGGAATAAGCAATAAACTGAGAATGCTAAACTGAATGAATGAATTTCTGGACGCGAAAATACCTGAGAGCGAGGCGCATTTAATGAGGGCTATAAAATCGAAGCGCCAGCGGAGTTTCAAGGGCCTTCAAAGACAAAAGGCGCTCGGAGAAGAAGAGGAACGTGTAACAGGTGCGATAACAACAAAAACGTTGGACAGACTGGCAAGACAATGAAAATATAATGCAGATTATGTGAAAAACTCGGTATGCTCTGGACTCTGTTTAGGTAGCTGGAAAACAGGACATTAGGACATTAGGTAACATGTTCAAAAGCAATTTAAAGCTGCAATAACTTAAGTAAAAGAAACCTTTTCCAATTTATTGTGTTTTCTTTGATATTTAACCGACTGGACGCGTCGAACACGCTTTTAAATAGTTTTCTTCTGAATTTAGAAATCAGACAGAAGGAAACCGAAACAGAAACAAAAACCGATACAGAGTTGAGGTTATGCAAATGAAAGGCGGTTGGAAAGAGGGGAAGTCCCTCTAAGTGACTGGGAATGTATAATCTATGAAGCAGAGTAACAACAACGAGGAGAGCAACAATAAAACAATAAAAGTGCTAAATGCAATACAAAAGCAATTTAAGCTGCTGGCAAATGCTCGACTTTGGGCCAAACTGGCAATCGTAATCCCAACTCAATTTCCATCTTGAGACGAAAGATTCGACACTAAAAGAAATTGTTGTGATCCAATCACAAGTTAAAAATTTGAAATGTCTTTCTTGAATATTTTCGAAGATATTCAATAAGACTTTTATCAAAAAATTTTTGAATAAAATAAGTAACTTAAAACAAATTAATTTAAATTATTATTTAAGGACGGACTTAATAAAAAATAAATTCATATTGAAGTATATAATTAAAATCAATAATATTTTATATTTTCAGTCCCTGAATGATTGAATGGAATCTTATCTAAAGAGTCGTAAGGAACGATGGAAGTGATGGGTGCTCCTTCAACTTGCGGCTTGTCACTGCCACGATGACTGACAAGTTTATCCTTTCTGGCAGTTGCATCTTTTCATTATGGCCATGTCAGGCCGACGGGGCCAACATGCCACTTGGCCACTTGCTGGCTATCTATGGCATCTATGCTGTCGACTGTCGACTGCACTCCAAATCGGGTCAACGACCTGAGAAATGTAAGGGGCGTGGCTTAGCCCTAGAGTTTTGTGCCGTGTAACGCGTATTGTTGCCTGCTGATGAATGCTTCATAGCTTCATAGTCATCCTCAATCTCCCCCCATCCATCCATTTGGCCCATTCATTTGTCCTGCCGTTTGTCTGTCTATCTGTCTCCCTGTCTATCTCCCTGTCCGGCTTACAGTGTGCTGCCCCCTCCCACTACCTATCACAACTTCAACTTTTGATACCCATCTGAATTTGCATTATTTTCTTTTGCTCTTCATTTCGCTGCTGCTGTTTACTGTCATTCTGATTTTAATCTTTACAGCCCCGTTTGCTCTCTCACTCACTCCCTCTGTCTCTCTCTCGCTCACTTATCAGCTTCTGTCTTGCTTTACGTAGTTTTACATTTTTTCCACTTCTCCTGTTGCTGTTATTGTTGTTGTTGTTGCTCTGCTCTCTCTCATACCTGCCGCGTGCCCAAGTGAACAGGTTCCATTTCTTTAGTTGGCCAGGGTCTTTTGTTGTAGTTGTTGTTGTTGTTGTTGTTGCTGCTTCCTCTGTCCTCTTTTGATTCCATTCGCATTTCATTTGCCGTACCACGAGTTAAGTCTGAAAAAGTATCCTAATTGGTATTAAAATCGCTGTTATTTTTTTTCTCCTGTCTTTATTGTTGGTTTGCCCTGTTGTTGTTGTTGTTGTTGCTGACGTATTCTGATACTTTAAAAGGCAGATCCAAATGCATTTTCTGATTTTATCCTTGACGCTATTCAAATTGCATTCATCTCCCAAAAACAAAACTAAATATCGAGTCCAGTTGCGAACGTTCTGATTTAATCGCGTGTATTCTCGTATTTCTGATAAAAATCAAAATAATCGGACTCCCCCCACCCACCAAGTGCCACCCGGCGATTTAATTGTTCGATAACGTCAACGATTCGTTTGTTTGTTTTTTCCAAACCTGCCATTTATTCAGAATATTTGTTGTTAATCGGCGGAGGGTAAAAAAGAAATTCTCAGCTCGATTATAAATAACGCGTAATTGACATAATTGAACATTTTTAAAATACCTATTTAAACTGAAGTATATATAATGCATGTTATATAACCACTTTAATTAAAATAAAAGTTCTAATTACTTAGAATTTGTAGAGCTTTTATTAAAAGTTCCATCGATGTTTCGAACAGATTTATCAACCTAACATCGACTATTCATTTTTGAAACATCGATATGTTTCCACTCAAATTTACATCAATAATAGAAGTTAACATAACATTATGTCATAATTATTTACAATTCTGTAAATTACTTTTCTATTGTGTAGGTCAGTAAAACATGTTAACTTGTTTAAAATAACATTAGTCCGAATTGTGGAACATTAAAGTAGGAGCAATACTAACAGCAATGTTGTCTCTAACTCAGTGTGGATCATAAAACTCCTAAATATTTTAACCACTTCGGCCTGCTTTAAAGTTGATCCTGCAAGAGTGATTACCATTAAATTATTATAGAACTTAAGCAATGTGAAGCTAATTATTATTACACTAATAGCCTTGATTCTTTATTTGTAAACACTTAAATTAGCAATTTTTTCGTTCATAGTTTAAAAGATTATCTAAAATCATAAAATTCAGAAATATCCCCCGAAGCCAAATGTTAACATTAACAGACACATTTTCAGCATCCACAACCAAAGAGAAATTCGGTGTGAGCAACAAAAACATAACATTTACTGAGCGAGAGTCAGTGTTAACAAGAGAGACAATAACAGAATGTCAAGCTGTTCAGCATGTGGAACGCATGTCAGAATGTATGTCATTCGGTTAACATTAACTCCAATATTACAGATGTAGACTTGTTTGTATTGTCATGTCCCACAAAGTACTTTCATGTAAATAGACATCATATCAATCAACGTTTATGCAAATAATGTGCATTCGAGTTGCTAGTTTACATTACATGTTAATAGCAGTCAATTAGTAAGCAATAGCGGTAAAGGACCATGAATAATGGCTGATGATTATAATGATGATGACAGTTATAGTGGCCAAAATACATTAATATGACAAGTTGCTCCAACTTTCAGTGAAGTAAGTTTTGTTCCTTGGCCGTTAACAGACTGCATTTAAAAAAAGTGCGCGCTCTCACGATGTTATGTTTTAGCAGCGCATGCGATAAACTCACAATCCACAAGGCTTGCTGTTAGCATAAACTGTTATTTAACATTCGCTTCAGTTCGTTCGGCAATGTTGCAGTCAGTGTTGCCGAGAGTTTCAAGCGTTGTGGTAGTTGTAGCGGCTGGCGCAACTTTCAATAAACGATTCGCGTTGGTTCGCTCGTCTCTCGTACGTTCGTCGTCGTCGGCGTTATAACGATATTCGTCTGCCCAGAAAGCTATTAAAAGATCCAAAGCGGCAACCAGTCGGGAGTTACGCGTGCTTCCTTACCACGTCCAACAACAACAATATCAACACACACACAGTTGGTCGGTTTCTCGTTCGATCGCCTCCTGCGCGATTCCTTCGCGGTCTTCTTTCGAATTCGGACTTTCGTAAAAATAAAACAAAACACACCGCAGGCCCTAAAACAACACTGCAAAAAAGAGAAGAGAAAAATTTGATGGAATTTAAATCCAAAATCTTGATGTGAACAAAGCAAGCACAATTTGTGTCCTTTTTGTGCCGTTAAATTGGATGCAGGTTATGAGCACACATACAAGAGTTGTGCATCTATATATATATATATATATATATATGTGTGTGTGTGTGTCGGTGTGTTTAAGTGTGTGCAACAAAAGTGTACAAAATAATACAAATATTTAATTAGCTCGCAGTGAGAGTGGGACAAAGCGTAACAATAGAAAAGGAGTGTGAGAGAGAGAGAGGGAGGAAAAGAGAAGGAGCACAGGATACGGTTCCTTGGACAGCGGATTACGACAAGGATTAAATAACAAAGTAATTTGCATATGTTGAAAATAAATTAAAATTATGAATGCCCATCAAGTTGTACAATACTAATTAAGCATTAATTTATGCCCCAGACCGACCAAGACCCCGCCCCTAACCGCCCCCGTAGCCCCCTTCGCCCACTCTCGGAACACAACCCGCAGACGGATGTCCGTCCGTGTCCATGTTTCGAGTCAATGAAATTTTTAATTGTACACGCGTGTCGAAAGTGAACCCCATAAGTGGGTGTGAGTGAATGTGTGTGTGTGTTAGTGTGGGGGGAGGGGGAGTGTCCTTTATGCCGTGTCGACTTCTCCCCATTCAGACTGCATGTTGTCCGCATATTTATCATGCGAACTGTAAGTCAACTTGCAACGCGACTGTTTATTTTGCCCGTGCCCCCAAAACATCCCTATTCCCGACAAGTGCAGCCATGCCACCCACCCCCCTCTTCCTCCCCCTCCCCCACCAACTTGCAGTGCGTTAACTTCCTCCTTAATTCCCACTCAGCGAGCAATTGGAAAATTGAACCCTGCAATCGGATTTGCTTGTCAAATATGCTGTCCATTTTGTACTGTTGTTGAAATAAGCGAGGTACAGTGAACTCTGGCTGCAGAGGCAAATCTAATTAGATAGACATTTTAAGTTCGGCATAATATTAAAATGAGTATTAATTAATTTTTTTTGACTAAAAGACTAAAGCGAGAGAATTTAAAAAGATTAAAAGCTATAATTTAACTAAATACTTTTCGAAATCGGAGTTTTGGGGAAAGATAATTTTTTGTCTTCCAATTTAAAAAAACAAATTTGGTTAAATAATTTACATTGTTTAATAATTATTTTTAAATTAACTGTCTAATGTGAAGATAAGATATATAGTGGCAGAAAACTGATTCATTAGGACCTTTTAAATATTAAGCGAATTTCATTTGTGAAACTAAAATTAATACATATTCCAAATTTGCAAGCTGTTAGCTTTTAATATTTTTGTAGTGAGCTATTAAATATTGATTTTTTATTAACTTGATATTACATCATATTAAGTTTAAATTTTTTAAAGATTAAATATGTATTATTAAATTTAAATATTTTACTATATTAAGTTCAAAGAAACCCATTTTCTTTTCCCTTCTTAGTTCTTAGTTGACAACTTTCAAGGGATCGAATTATTTAAATATGTATGTAATAAACATTTTCATTCTCATATTAATATGAATGAGATTTCCTACCAAATTATTTCCCACCTCACTCTCCCCTTTCCCGAGTTTAGTTAACAACATTCAAAGCATACAAATTAAGATTAGCATTAATGGAAAACTTCAAATATTAATTACGACAATTTTTTCAATTGCTAAAATTTTTAAAGTAACTTTGCCTCGTTTCAAACTATTTTTACTATTTCTCTCTTGCCCTGTCCTCGAGTTTAGTTAACAACGTTCAAGGGATCAAATTAACATTAAGATTGCTTATAAATCTTCGCTAAATAAGTTCATTTCAGTCGCCCTAAGCGCTGCTTAGCTTACATCTTATTTTCATTTTCAATTTGAGTTTTCCACTTTCCACTTCGCCTCGCTGCGTCTCCAATTAATTCGTCCGCCTCTCCCCATTTCCCACTTCCCCCATGTTTAGTTTTGGCTGCTTGCCACCAATTGTTGAACCACTTGGCGTTTTGCCGCTTTCCTCTTCTCTCCTCTCATTTCCTCTCAGTCCTTGTTTCTTGTTTTCCGTGTGTGTGTTGCGGTCAGTTTGACGCGTGCCGCGTTTTTGCTCCGCACGTGAAAAGGACATCACACACACACACACACACTCACACACTTATTTATATTAAATTGCGTGTGTGTGTGTGTGTGCCAAGAACCAAACACAAAAGCCAAAAAAACCACAATGTTGGCTCAGAGTGCGCGCAAAGGGACTTGAGGGGGGAAACGATGACAGGGGGAGGGGTGGAGGGGGGTCAAGGGGGCAGTCCACGTTGACCTCGCGTCGCCTGCAGCGTTAATTTATAATTTACTGTGCTCACTGAAACCGTCGAAACGAACCCACTGAACCACCCAGCCACCCACCACACCACCTGCCTCACCACCCTCTGCCTGCTTTTATTATTATTATTTCTGTGCGTTCTACGCGCTTTTCCGTGGCGCGCTTTTCCATGCCATTTTCCCCCTCAGTTCCCCGCCAATCCTCTCTTAATTCTCATTCCCTCAGTGTTTTGACTTTTTACATTTGCCGTCGGCGGCTTTGGCGGTCTGACGCTTTGTCGTTGTCCTTGCTGTGGTTGTTGTTGTTGTTCATTGTTGTTGTTGCTGTTATTGTTGCGGTGTCCCTTCATTTACTGGTCCTGGCTAGCGGCTTCTATTTCGTGTTGTTGTTTGCGAGAGGCGCTTGTGAAAATTGCCTTTTCAACTACTCGGTGACATTTCGTTGTTGTTGTTATTGTTGTTGCTGTTGTTTTAGTGCCTTAATTTTGCTGTGTGTGTTGTTGTGTTCCTCTGTTGCTTTTTGCGGCATTTTTTTACCCTGCTTGTCGCATTTTTTTATGCAGAGATTTCTGACTTTTTGACCCCGCTGCGACTGTTGCTTGTCCTTTTTGTCGCCGTTCTGTTTGTTGTTTTAATTAATTTGTAAATTTACTTGGCCAGATTAAAATAAACCTAAAACAGAGAGAAGTCGACAGCAAATTAGCCAGAAAGTCTAAATGGGCACATCATATGCATAACTTCAGTTTAAGAACTTTTCTTTTTATTTAAAATTTGTTCCAGCTGCCACTAAATTTTGCTTCTAACGAGGCAGAGTTTGCCAGAGGATTACAGTTGTTACAATTATGCAGTGGAACGTGGCTATAACGAACACTTTTATTCATAATTCTTTTATATATATTTAATTGAGGTCATCAGTTTGCATGTTGTTCTTTGTTCTAAAAGTAAAAGTAAATGAAAATTAGTAGAAAAACAACAAGTGGGAAAGACTATAGTCGAGCTCCCGGCTATAGGATACCCGTAACTTATTTAAATACATTTAAAATATTTTTTGTTGTGTGCTTTTAGGCACTTACATTGCTTGAAACTTAAATCAGCCATTACTAAAAAAAGCCATTACTACCTTTCACTATTTCCTATCTTTTATACAGTAACTATTAGAATTGCTTAAAAAATTATTTTGCAACCAAACTTTTTTGTTTGAGCCTGAGGAAAAAAGTTTAAAAAGTAGACTTTTGCAAAAATTCGATATTTTCAATGGCTACCTAATGAGTTAAGGAAAGTTTTGTATCATTCAAAGGGTTCCTAGGTTGCATACGTTTTTTTATTGTAGAATAAATAAAAACTTAAGACAAAACTCCAAAAACCGTTCTTTTGTAGTGTCCGGTCAATATGCAATATACCCGTTTACTTTTTTTTTTAAGTAACGGGTATAATAAACTTACATCATGTTAGCATTAAAGTAAAACTTTATTAAAAGCTGTTTGTATTAAAAGGCTTCTTAACTTGCCCATTATACAAATTGAAAAAGGTTTGTCGTTCAATAAGAATAATAAATGTCATGAAGTTGAGAAAGAGATAAATACAATTACGTTCCATGTTATCTGTTCTGGTTCGATCTTATAATATTTAATATAATTTAATGCCTTCTTTATACCCAATAGCTCTTTTAAGGTAACAACAACTCTTAAAATATCTGCTAATAAATTCAATTTCCTTATTAAGGCAGAAGCAGAAACAAAAGTAAACACACACACACACGCACACACTTCAACAAATTGAGGAAACGCCAGTGGAAAAGGCATTTGCCTAACGGCCATTAATCGCTCATTTTTCGCATAAACAAAAAAGCCGCCTGACGATGCTTGCCCAGTCAAAACAAAAGCAACAACAACAACAATGTTGTTAGAAACATCTGTTTGTTGTTGCCTTTGTTGTTGTTGTTTCTGAAGTGTTTAACTTTTGTTTCACTTTTGAGCAACCGCAAAAACCAAAATAAACTTTGTCATTGTCTTGCGACAAATTTGGAAATGGGAAATGGAAAATGTCGATGAAGTTGTTTCGTTTCAGTCCGGAAAATGTAGCTAATAAAGAAAACAAAGCCAACAACAAAATAGCGCTCACAGCGTGCACACGAATTTAAAATTAAATAAACAAAATGAAATGAAAAGAGAACAAAAAAAGAACAGAAACAGCAACAAAACTCCCAAATGTGCAATTAAAAAATTTTACAGTCATAACTTTTTATTATTGTACATAATTCAGTTCAGTTCTCCTTTAATGCACAGTGTGTGGCGCGTGTTTTTCCCCCCATTCCGTTTCATTACATATTCTCTTTTCGCTCCTTTTTCCAATAAATTTACCGTCTCCCTTACTCTCTCTGGCTGGGAAATTAATTTCATTTTCACAAGCCAAATTGCATTAAATTGAACCAACTTTATGTTTATTTCATAATTATTTTGTTGCATTATAGTTATTATTATAATTTGATATAATACTATAGTTGGTTATCATTTCCATCACTTTTCGAGTTTTATTTTAATGTGCAACCTAAAACTGTTTTGGGTTTAAAACCTTGCTGTGTAAACTGAGTCATAACTCTATAAAATTCATTTTATTTCTAAGCAATTAGATTATATCTATAAAATATAATTTTAAATAAGGATCTAGCCTGTTTTATGTTAGTCACTTCATGAGAAGATTTCTAACTGACGCACATTTCAGCAATTAAAAACAACTTACTTTAGACATATTAAATTTATACGTAGGAGATTTTTAGCTGACTCGAGGTCGGATTACTGTCGATATCACACTATATCAACAAACAACAACAAACAAATAAAATGTCAATCTCTATCATCAGTATCGTTGTGTAGAACCAATTGAGAATTCTAAATCGCAAATGTGACAAAATAGCTGTAAAGCTGATCTATCCCTCCAACATACATCTTATTTTGAATCATATTTATTTTTAATGTAGAAAGGTTTTGTAAAGTGTTTAAAATCATGGTTAGTCAAAAGCTAAAAGGGCTGGTCTGTCTATAAATATCCTTTTAAGCCTATGCATTTTGATTAACTTATTTGAAATCCTCCATTATCACTTTAGTGAAATATTCATGCATGAATATAGATATCAGAACTAGTGTGCAAGTTAAGGGATGAAAAAGGCAGAGAGTGCAGCCTTGACTCAGCTTGTGTCTCACACATGTCTCACATTATCCTGGGCTCATAAAACTTCCTAACAACCTATAATTGTCGTTTCGACTAAATAATGCATATATAATAAAACTCTGTCGACAGCAGACAACAACAAGAACAAAATGAAAACTAAGTGCAACAACAAAGAACAGGGCGGGTGGTCATATTTTTGTTGTAAAGGGAAAAGGGCATAGGGATTGGGATCGGGAACACAGCCGGGAACTGGGAACTGGCAATGGATTTGTCGGCCAACAAAGTGAGAAAACCGCGACATGGAGCATAAAAAATGCATAAAACGAGGACAAAATAAAGTCATAAAGTAAAAATGGCTTAAAGAACGAAGAGAGAGAGAAAAAAATGAATAAATATAAAACGATGTACAGTATAGTACACTGGTAGTCGTATTTTGCACCACCGAGGGATTCAAGGGAGTGAGGTTGGCAGGGGGCGTAGGTGTTGTAGTGGAGGTCTGTGTGTGGTGCTTTGTTTGTTGGTTGTTTGTTGTGGTGCGACTTGTTTGAGGTTTCAATAGGTCATAATTCACGCCTAGACTGCTCACTGCCTCCCTTCCTCCCTCTCTCCCTTTAGAGGCGCCGCCTAAAGGGATTGCAAATGGGCCCGAGAATATGGGGCAAAGGGAAGAAAAGGAGCGTGGCGACGAGGGATTCCAACCAGGTGGCATCCACATGACGTTGGCGCCACAGTCAACATATGTGTGTGTGTGTGTGTGTGTGTGGTGTGCTGGAGTGTGTGTATGCACAACCAATATTATAAATGCAGAATAAGAAGAATCCACTGTTGAACACTGTGACGCATCAACACACAAACTGTGACCCACTGACAATATTTTAAAAACAAGTTTAAATGATATTAAAGTGAACTATATCTAAAACTATATAAATAATCAGATAATTATTATTAATTTATATCTAAATATATTGCATAACATGCTGAAGTGCAATTAAAACAACGCTTATAAATGTTTTAATTCAAGAAATTAGATAAAAATATCAAATATCATATTACAATATATGTATAACTATTTTCAATAAATTTTAAAATAAACAAAAATATTTAAACTTTTTAATTTAAAATGATGCGCATATATAATAAATCTTGCTTAAGACTTCACTTGGAAATCGAATATACAATATGTGTATATGCATACTAAATTGAAGAATTTAAAGCAAAATTAGTTTTGAAAAATATTATTAGCAAAAAATAAACAAAATATTTATAAAGAACTGTTTCTTAATTATTATTATTTATTGATAAAAGTTATTGTAACTATTGAAATTTGAAACAAAAAATATTCAATACACTTTTTTTTTTTAACGAAATTCAATGGCTCTTGCCCCACTGTGCTATAGGCATGGACCTTTTGCTCAGTTCTAACAAATTAATTGTTAAGCGACGTTTTTGTTGTTGTTGTCGATCCGCCTTTAATAATTGACGCTCTACACTTTCGATGGCAAAGTGTAAAGACGACAACAGCCCCGAAGCCAAAAGCCCCCAAAGCAGATGCCGACAAAGGATGGAAGAAGAAGAAGAAGTGGCTTAGCTGTGGGGGTGGTGCGGGGGAGGGGTGTGGTGCGGGGGAGGGGTGTGGTGCGGGTGGTAAATAATGGAAATAAAAACAGCAAACGTGTGCTGTGTTGCAACTGTTGTTATTGTTATTGTAGTTGTTGCTGCAACTATTGTTGTTGTTGTAAGTGTCGCTTGTTTTGTTATTAGCAACTGCTCTCTCTTCCTCCTATCTCGCTGTCTGTGTCTCTCTTTCTCTGCCTGCTGGGCCATCTTGCAACACTTCTCTTTTGTCTCCTTCTGCCCTTGCCGTCCTTTTCCATATCGTTTATCCTCTTCGCCTTCTGTGTGCAATGTGCAAATTTGTTTGGCCGTTGTGTTTGTTTTTGCATTAGCTGTGGTCTGTTACCTCCCCCTCTCCCCATCTCCCTCTCCTTCTCGTTTTTGACCATTCCACTTGGCAGTTCTCGGTTGCCTGTCTTGTTCCTGGCTAACCAGTTGCCAGCTTCGTCGGTTTTTGCCTTCTTTATGCCTGTTAACGATGAAAAATTTGCGCGCTGTGCGTGACCCATAGTCACCCCCTCTCCCTCTTCCATTGTCGCCTCCATTTGCGGTTCCTGCAGCTCCATGAGATTCCCTGCCTCATCCTCTTCCTCAGCCTCAGCCTCGTCCTGCGTGTTGCTGTTACGTGTTTTTCTGTGCATATGTCAAAGAAAGCCAGAGACACAAAAACGCAATATAAATTGTACACACGAGTACATACCCTCTAAAAATGACTTGGCTGTGTATGATGTGCCTCATTGTGGACTGGAAACATAGAAAAGCAATTAAAGTAATATATTATGATTTAATCATAATCAAGGCTGCAAGCCACCAAAATAATGGAAAAGATAAATTGGTTTAGGTTCGAGCATTGCTTCAATGTAATTCCAAAAAATATTTGTAATTATTTGAAACCAATTATTTTTTTTAATTCAAAAATACAATTTTTAAAAATAAACTTATCTGTTTTATCATAAAAGCACAAGTACATTTTTTATGATTTTTATTTGAAGATATTTTGGAAAAGTATAAAATTTATTAAACTATTTTTTTTAAGCCGAAATAATTTTTTTATAATGTGGTTTGGATTCGAATTCTCGGAGCAATTAATTTCAAAAGTTGATCAGGTGATTCATCCTTGATTACAATTTTTGTAGGGTATCTGCTAGCACGGCAAGTCCAACGCATGCGAGCTACGAGGCATTGCTACTTGTTGTCGCCGATGTGGGTTAAAGTTAATCTCCATTAGTAAAGGGATCGGGGGCTTGGCTGGCGTCAGCTTTAGGGTTGTGCGTGCAAGTGTGTGTGTGTGCGTGTGTGTGTAAGTGTGTCTGGACGGTAAGTTAGGGAACTTTTCCGTAATGTCCAAAGTGCCGACGACGACGACGACGCTGCGCCCAAAGTGGTCTGTGGTTGTTGTTTATGTGTGTGTTATTTACAGGTATTCTGGTGGTTGTTGTTCTTGTGGTGGTGGTGGTGGTGTTGGCTGTAACATGCCATACGCATCATAATTCAGAGTACATTACTGATGGCATTGCACTAAGGGGTTGGGGTTGGGAGGGGGAGGGGGACACTTAATGGTCCCTAGATAGAGTTCACGTGTTGCCGATGTCCATTCACTCAAATAAAATCGATAACTTAACTAAATGCTCTTTGACAACAAACAAAACAAAGATAGTATTTGTGAACGAAAACCTTTTGCTGTGACTGTAAATTGTCATAGCTGTGCAGTGTACAGTGCCTGTGACTGTTTACTTACACGCTGTAATTAAAACATAGATATGGTGCGTGAAAATCCAATTAATTTCACGCGGTTGCCAATTACCTATGAAGAGCTGAGATCCTGTTTCCCTTTTAAGTGTATGTAATGCTATACCTATGTATAAACCGTCAATTAACACAGACACACTCACACACACACACACATTCATCCCAAGTGGTTGGTGGCACGTGCGTAGGCCATGAAAACCGCGAATTGAAACGCAGCCAGACAAAGACCTTTGGCCAATAGCTATTCACCCTCCCTCTGCTCCCTTTCCTGCCTCCTCTTCCTCCTCTGCCCTCCTCCCTGTATCTTTTACCCTTTTCTTCTAGTCAGTCACTTGCGTACAACATAAATTTATAAAAACACGCGAACGGGCCAATAAAACATGTTTTAACCAATGTCTGAGCCCTCCCCGACCCCCTGTTAGCCCGACGGCTCTGTTAGCTGCTGAGTAAAAGGACTGCAAGTGGCTCAAACCAGCCACAGAAATTCTCTGGCGGCACATTTGAAAATAATTTTCCAAGCATTTTGTAATCCATTTGAAATACGCAAAAGGATCCCCAGAGTTCATGTGTGTGTGTGTGTGTATTTGTGGCTAGCTCTGGGTGTATGTGTGTGTGTGTGTTGTGTGTCTGGCACACCTTTGGCTCGTTACACGGCATTTCTCTATGAAAATCCCCATGAGCCCCGACAAAAAAACACAAATCACATTTTTCTTTCTTTTCTTTTTGTAAACAAAGTGACAGCCAAAAACGAAGAGGAAAAGGGTAGAAAGAGGCACAGGGGGAGAAAGAGATAGAAAAAAGAGAGCTATGCAATGCCATAACATTTTGGACCACACTCGACATGGGTTCGACTTCATTTATATAAACAATATTCGTAATATCTATTCATATACTTATATACGAGTACGAGTATTATGCATTTTTTATGATTTCCAGCTGTTGTTCAATATACCCTGTAGTACAAGTGCTAAAGAGGGACTGCAGCAGAAACATCAGTTCAGAGAAGAATTCAAAAGACAAGAAAATTAGTTAATTTTGTGAGTTTCAGTGTGAATTCCAGCGTTTCTTATAATTTATTTATGTATATTCATTTATAGATTTATAGTTGTGTGCTTATACATATTCCAGGGTATCAAAAAGTAAACCATTTGCCTTTGATTTTCCTGTTTTCCTTCCGTTGGCGCCTATAAGGTTCGCATCCTGTCCAGATGCACCCACGGGGCAAACGTGCACGCCGCACTGGCTTTTTACTTTTAATTAAAAAAATATATATACAATAATATATATATGTATATAAATAAATGCGAAAATGTTTTCATAGGTGAAACCTGTACAAATGCTGCGAATTGTTTTGTTTGCCGTTGCATTTTTCATCGCAAATATTTTCACACTGGCAATTTTACGCAATTGGAATTTATTTGCTTTTCATTTTGCGAGAGCAACAAACAACAAATGCAACATGTGAAACATTTTTCGGTTGTTTATGCACTATTAAAGTTTTTGTGCATTTTTGTGCATCAATTTTTGTGGTTGACCACAGCAGATAAAGAGGACACAGGACGACACAGGACCTTATGACAACGACAGGACACGAGTATGTTTCAAAATCACTTTGGAATTCCTTCAGTTGATTTGTGTGGCTTTTAGTCGAGGCATTTTTGTATCTGATTCAAGTGGTTTAAAAGTTGCACGAAAAGTTTTAAATTGTTCGCTTTTGTCGGAAATTCATTAAGCAAAATGTTTGCTTAGCCAACGGAAAGAAAATGCGAGAGCAAAAAGAGCCTTGAACAAATTTAATTAATTATCTGAGCCGCAGAATTTAAACATGAGTTGATGTGGCGCAAACTGAGCAGCGAGCTCCAAGTTCTATGAATTTACAATTTTGTTTCAGACTCAAAAATATGTATATGAGTTTTATTTAAAAAAGGAATTGAAAAAGAAAAGCAAACTTGACACATTCAACGCGTACGCATTAAATATTAAATTCAATTATTTAAATGCCAAGTCGACTCTGTTAAACACTTGAACCCATTATTCAAGAAAAGAAACAAGGAATATTAATTTATAAAAGGCTGGAAAGAAAATACTTCAAGTGGCAAAACAGAAGTTACGTGAAAATGAAACAAAAAAGACGCTGAAACTGAAACTGTAGCTAAAACTGAAAGAGCAAAGTAACCTCTTTCAAAGGAAATTCCCTGTAGACTCAAGTGGAAACAAAATAAAGAATAAGTGCTTATTGTTCACGTTGTTGTTGTTCTTGTTGCGAGTTTGCAACGCGAAGCGAGCAAAAATAGGAGTAAGATTCTATTATTAACAATGCGCCCCGTTCTGAGGCGAGGCGACGTGCAGATATCCTGGCACTTCATAAACAGTAGCAGAAGGATGAGGAGAAGAGCAATATGAAACAATGACAGCCAACAATGGACAGCACAACGACAACAACAACAGCAACTAAAACAACAACAGCAATGACAACGATGAGGACGAGGACGACGTCATCATCTTGAACAAAGTGTTGACATCTTTTTGCCCATTCATTGTATGCTTGGCAGTCTGTCTATCTCGGTGTCCTGCTGTCTGCCACAGACTAACAGCCAACAATCCTTGACTAACGCCATGCGTCCTTTTTAATTAATTTCACTTACTGCAACAGGAGTCTTGTTCTACCTCCCTCCCTCCCTTCCATCCACCCAAACTCGGTCCAATAAAAAAACTAGAAGCTGTCAATGTGAGGTGGTCCAGCCTCTGAGTTGCTTGTCTCGTTATTTACTTTCCATGTACAGATTCTGTTCATAAATTTGTTGTGCTGCTGTGACGCAGTTTATACCTCAATCTCTGAGAAATATACACTGAGAAAAAAATCCGGAGTTCCGGACAAAATCAATTCAACGTTCAGTAATCTCGGCATTTTGTATATCGACTACGAAATAATTGATTCAAGTACGATTTCTCAATTCCTTCTCCGCAAATATTTTGATAATACCAATCAATAGGAGTTTTTACAGTGATTCCAAATGTGATACGCATATTGTGTTAATTTTACAACAATATTCTGAAAAAAAGCATAACAAATACATGCTAAAAGCGAAAACTTTTAACTTGCATTTAAGATTGGTTTCTTTCTTTCTGTGTACGTCAATCCCTGGGAAATGAAGACATCATGTGAAGCGAGCTGGAACTCACCTAGCAAACATCACTCTACTCAACTCAATTCAGAAGCTGACGCAAATCACTTATGCAAATTGTCTTGGGCTGGAAAATATTGAACAGCTTTAAGTTTTTTTTCGTGAATTAAAGCAAACTTTTTGCAAAGAGAAAGAAAGAAGAGTATTTCACTACTGTTCCTCCCTTGTAGTCCTTTGGGGTCACCTACTTCCAATCACTTTGGCCAATACAAATCTTGTTTTACGGTTTACACAGTTACTCCGGACACAGTTCGACAATAGGGCCATAAACAATTGGCCTTCTATCCGGTCGGCTGCGTGTACACATGAATATGTATGTACACAAGAAAGGGAGCATTCAGCATTTGCACTTACCAGTCTCACATAATCTTGACGGAGGCAACGGAGGCATAAACCCCAAATTAAATACCCATGGATTGGAAGGGGAATCCACTGAGTTATGTCTCTGGATTTGTGCGTAGGTGCTGCGAGTGTGTCTTGAAAGCCGAACCAGTAAATTTGAGTATATTTACACGTACTAGGCTCGTTGGGAATCATTCGGAGCTTCGACTCGTGCATGAAAATTAGATTTTCAGCCAACAGGTTTCTATTATTTGGCAAATGTCTTCGTCTTCGCCTTCAACTCAAACTCCAACTCCAATTCCATGGATACTACGCATTTCGCTTTGCATAATACATAAATATTTTCTATTTGCGCTAGATTCAAATGGAGGCCCGTCTCACTGAGGTCTGAGTTCACAGGTCTGAGGTCTGAAGTCCTGGGCCTCAAGTGGCGCCAATAGGCAGAGCATAAATATGCAGCGTCCTGTCAGTTGCCTGCCTCCTTGCTGAATCGAGTTATCCTTGCGTCTGTCTGCCTGCCACTCACACATTCAGCATTCAGACATCATTCATGCGAATATTGTGAGTGTGGAAGATTGAGGTGCCAGCGACTCTCGTTTTTATTATTTATGTTACTCATTCGACTCGTATCCTGCTTGTTGATTGCTTTGCGTACACGTGTAGTTTGTGGCGCTCTTTCCTGCCGCTGCCAGTGCCTCTATTTACCAATTCGTTGTCGAGCCCACAACAACATATCCTTGCACATGGCTCGAGCCTTTGTTCGGGCTACACTCACTCACTCAGTCCCTTCCTCGTTGCCATCGTCGCCGTCGTCGTCGTCGTCGTCATCGCCTCGACGCGCTAATATTATGAATGGCAACTCATGCATTGTAGCCAGTTGCCAGTTGCTTTTCCCCTAACTCCTGCTACAAAAATTGTAGCTCACCTTAGACACAGTATGAGCCAAAGTTATACAGGAGCGGCTCGAGGGCTACTTTGACAATAGGCCGCAGCACAAAAAATATAATAAGAAAATATCTTAAAATTGTTTTTGATAAAACTCAATACTTTTCTAAATCTGTCGAAAGCTATTACGATAAATCTGTTGAATTTGTTGAAAATCGTTAACTTTATAATGGCACAAATTAATAGCGAACTGAACTCGTGCGTCTTTTGCTTGGAGCCCAAGAAAAATGAGGTGATTCTGCCGTGCAAGCATTCCTTTTGCTTGAAATGCATGGAGGATTTTATCAGGAAAGTGTGCAGAAATCGCCGTTGTCCAATTTGCCGCATGGACTTTTCATATTATATGAAAAATCGTGGAAAACCCCATGTTGTAATAGTAGATAGTGACGAGGGATCGGAATCATCGGAAGGCGAAGGCGAATGAATGCTTGAAATGTGTTAAATTAATCAATTGAATTGTTTGTTATTCTATCAACCGTGTGTTTATTGTTAATTGTTGAGCTGCGTTAATGGTAATAAATCAAAAAGTGAACTTAAAGTAAGTTTTAATTGGGCCCGTTCTTGCCCTTGATCGCTCCTGTTCTCATTGACGCCCTCACGTTTGTTTTGTTTGCCTGTTAAAGTGTCAATGTAAATGTGTGTGTGTGTTTGTATTTGTGTTAGAAGTATTACTGCTAAGTCCCGCAGCTAGAGAAAATCTTGCGAAATTGCTTCAAGCAGAATAGAAGAAATAAACTAGAGCATGTCGAGGGGAGAGTCTCCCCATCGAGAGAAGGAGGAGGAGGAGCAGCTCGTTGGAGCCTGATTGCTACTTAAATCTTTGTATTTACTTCATATTAAGCAATATTTCACCTGGCCACACACACTACAGCACTCTCTCTGCAAATGACAGTTTCCCCGCCCCAAATTCAGTGTGTGTTTTTGTTGTGATTACTTTGTGCATTCATTTTTGTCGACTCCACGACAATCCTGAGTATTTGTTATAAAAAATTGAGGTCAATTTGTATTGTCATGTTGAAAGGTTGACAAAAATGTTCCCTTCAGTGTAGATATTCATACCCCAAATGCAGGCTCAGCATTCTTGTTGTTTAATATTAAAATAAATATTTATTTATTTATTATTTACTCGGCCGTCGCCATTGACCAGGCAACCAGCAACCTGGTCATTTGGCAGCTCCGGGCGGGACTCGGGGACCGTAATCTATCAAAAAAATTGCTCCCATGCTGTGGCTGTCGAGCACTGTGAGCGCCTTCGGGCATTTTTAATATTTAAATAGTTGCCATCAAAATGATTACATTAGTTCGGCAGGGGCTATGCATTCCAAATGAGTCATTTTTACAGAAGCTTTTCCATTTTCATGTTTACTGCTGCTACTCTTGTTCTTGTTGTTGTTGATGAGCCAAAGGCATTTTGGTATTTTCTCAGGCTATGTGCGTGTCAAATTGTTGTTTCAACTCTTTGAGCAGGGCTTGTTGGTTCAACTTTAACAAGGTTTATGCCTAAGAGCTGCCAAGACAATTCTAAATATAAAATTTAAAATTAACTTAAGACTTCTAAATTAAGACTTACTCCTAGTCACATTTTAATGGCAAATGTTTTAAATTTGATTTAAAATGAAAATTCAAAAGTTTACCCTCAAAAATCATGAAATTTATTAAAGACGAAGATCTTTAAAATGTATATAAATATATACTATGAGAAATTGTCCTTTAACATTGATGGAACTCAATCTTTCATATATTTATAACTAAATAAAAAAAAAAAGTATTATGATGCAATGTGAAAATCTTTAAAAAACATACTTTTTCAGTTATTTTTGTTGAAAATGTTGCTTAATTTATGCAAACTTTATCAACTATCACTCTGCAGCTCGTACAACTTGAAAGCGATGTTTATCTGATTGATATGCAATACCTCACAACCATCTAGAATTGAACAAAACAAAAGGCATTCCGAATTCTGACAGACACATCAAATCGCAATTGAAATGTTTAGTAATTGTGCAAATGGAAAGAGCAAAAATGTGTTGCATGCAGCGAAACAGCATCACAAAACAAATACAAAAACAAATACAAATATAAATTGTACATGCATTCTTTGATTCATTTCATTTGCAATTCAATATTTCGTAGTATTCCTTCTTATTTGTTGTTGTTGTTGTTGTTGTTTTTATTATTGTTGTCGATATGCATAACTGAAAACTAATTCGTGAAAATGTTTCGTATTCTATTTTCTATTTGCAGTGGCGCACGTCCGTGGCAAAAACCAAAACCAAAACCAAATGCAAATCAAATCGAATTGAATTGACGAAAACCACATAAACACCGAGCTAGAAAGGGACAGCAAAAGTGACTGAGTGAGAAAAAGAGAGTGATGCAATACGATGAGAACAATACAAACATTAACTCGAACAAGTTTAGCGAGTAACTCGGAAAAGCTGTCTGGCGCAATGAAAAACTTATGAAAAACGCTAAATTAGCAGCAAAGCAAAGCGAAAAGTTTGAACTCACATACACCTACGTATAGTATATAGTACATACATACAGAAAGGGGGGCCAGGTGAGGGCCTGTCCTGCCTGTCAATAAATAAGGCAGCCAAATAAGAGCCGGAATCATAGATTGAACCGACAAAATCGCCTCCACCTACTCCTCCGCTTCCTGTGCTGTGTAAAAAGGCGCAGTGCGCAATTGCCACAATGTGCACAAGTAACAAGAACAGAAAGAGAAACAATAACAATAGCAAGGAGCATGACTTCCATTACCCACTGTTGTGGCTCTCCTTGGTCGCCTTCATCCTGGCGCTAAGCGTTCCTGGCAGTCTGGGCGAGCAGCACCCGGCGACGGCTGATGAAGGTGAGTGTTTGATTCCTTTCTCCCATATACTACACATATGTACATACATATCCATTTAACCTGAACTGATAGAATAACAGTGACTGTATCGATCCACACACACTCACACACTGATACAGTGACTGCGTCTCTGGTGGCATAAATAAAACATTCGGAGTCATTGACGGAATTGCGTCAAAACCTCAATTGAAAAATAAACAGCGTACCCACAAGAACACAAGTCGAAATGTTTGGAAATGAAAATGGAAATGTTAAAAATTACGCAGGGTTACAAACTGAAAAGGGAGAAAAGAAAAACATTCAACAAAACAACAAAATCAAATGAATAAAAAGAATGAAAAGTAATTTAGACATTAACACTTTGGCGGCTAATGGCAACGCAGGGGCTGCTGCATTTTTATCTTATTTAATTTCAGTTTTTCAACCATTAGTTGAGGTTTAAATTAAAAAGAAAATGCGAAAAACATTTTCACAGCTTGCCTTTATCTTTGTTAACCAAGGTCAGTTGATGTTGGCAGCTCAATCAAAAAATGGGATAAAAAAATGATTGGAATTTAAACAGAATTATAAACTAAGTACATGAAACTAACAATTAAATAGTGTTAATAACAATCTTTAGATAAAAATAGCTATTATTCGAAAATTAATTGAAATTAATTTATTAATTGATAATTAAACTAGATTAACTTTGAGTACACCAAAGCAACTCCACTAATTTTAAAAATTTTTTAGTAGAGAAATTCATAGCTTAGGACATTTAACTCACTAGAGTTCAGCAATTTTTGTCTCCCTTTAATTAAAATGTACTTCACAACAGTCGAATCAAATGTCAATGCGTATTTTTCGGGTCTTTCAATTTGGATTTGGGTTTTGAAACTCTCTGTTGTTACTCTTTTTGGTTCATTACCGCTAACTGCGATTATGTGAGTTGTTGCTTTCAGGCTGTGTTTGTTGACTTTTTCGTTTTGTGTGTTTTGAAACAGAGGCGTAACCTTTCAGGCCAAACATCTGGCATCGAAGTTCACTCACACACAGACACACACACACACACACACACGATATTGGAGAAGCGCTGGGGCAGCAGGCTAGGGTTAGGGCCATCTCCCAGGAAACCTCGCTGGAAATCAGGGATATCGACTGTCTCGCCACAAGAGAAGATATTCTCGCAGCATTGGCTCCTCATGCGGACGCGACACTTGACGAAACGGTGATCAAGATTTTAAGACCCGGATACGATGGATCGCAAGTAGCCGTTGTCAGCATCCCGATAGTGACCGCCAGTAAAGTCCTGAAAGAGGGCAAGCTTAAAATAGGATGGACCAGGTGCAGAGTAAGAGAGAGGGAGCCGAGAAAAAGGTGTTACAGATGCCTGGAGTTTGGCCATATCGCTGCATCTTGCAAGAACACGGTGAACCGCACGGGCTGCTGCCTACGCTGCGGACAAGAGGGTCACAGAGCAGCTAACTGCACGAACGAGCCAATGTGCTTTATATGCACAGCGGCGAACAGGAAGGAGACGAAACACCACGCTGGCAGTAGAAGATGTCCTCTGGCGACGAATAGCGGAGCCGGTCCTACTCCAAAATGGTGAAAATGCTACAACTCAACCTGAACCACTGTGCGGCCGCCCAAGACCTACTAAAACAAACAGTTCGCGAACTGTCGGTAGACGTGGCACTACTGAGCGAGCCCTACAAATCCATCCAGGGCCCAAACTATGCAGCAGATTCAGATGGCAAGGCAGCAATCTGGACATGCGGGTCACAGCAGCACCAGCTGGAGTCGCAACGCTCATCCCGTGGCTTCGTGAGAGCTAAATTTGGCGAGCTATGGCTATATAGCTGCTACCTGGCACCCAGCCTCACACTCTCGGAATCTACAGCCATACTGGATGACCTAGTTGACGACGCGAGGGGCAAACCACAGGTCGTCATAGCCGGGGATTTCAATGCCTGGGCAGAGGAATGGGGCAGCATTTCTACAAATTCCAGAGGACAAGCTGTATTGGAATCCTTCGCTTCACTTGACGTTGCTCTACTGAACAGTGGAAGGCAGCACACATTCTGCAGAGCCGGCGTGGGATCCATAATAGACCTCACATTCGTGAGCTGCTCCTTATGGAGCCACGCTCGGTGGGCCGTCAGTGAGGCATACACTGCGAGCGATCACAATGCCATAGTTGTGGAACTCGTTCGGCGACCGGCAGCACCAGCCAGCAGGACACCAGCGGAGAAGGCCTACAGAGCAGACACAATGAACGCTGGGATTTTCGCAGAGACGTTTCATGCCCCCGCCCAAGACCCGAACGCGGAGCGAAGCGCGGTCCTATTAATGCAGGAAATCACAGGAGCATGCGAGGCGAGCATGAAGCAACGGCGTGGCTTTAAGCGGAACCACGAGCCCGTTTACTGGTGGACAGAGGAGATTGCGGAAGCGAGACGACGGTGCATCACCGCAAGAAGACTGCTGCATCGTTCCAGGGGAAGACCAGAATTCGAGGACAGAAGGCTTGAGTACAGTCTAAGGCGTCGGGTACTAAAAAAAGCAATCCGGCGAAGCAAATCGGAGCGGTTCCTGGAGCTTTGTGATGATGCCGAAAACGACATCTGGGGACTGGCATACAAGCTCGCAGTAAAAAAATTTAATGTGCAAACCCAAACGGCTCCTAAGGATGTGCAGAAAATGAAGGAGATTGTGGAAACTCTTTTCCCTGGCTCCACGAATTTCCAACCACTGGATCCGACACCTACGCCCCAGCTGTTCCTCGAAGCCCCTGTGGTGACCGTGGATGAGATCCTTAAAGCGGCAAGCGTCATCCGCGATTCCAAAGCGCCAGGTCCAGATGCAATCCCCAACAAGGCATTAAAACTGGCTCTAATGCTTCGACCGGATAGCTTCGCAGATGTGTTTGGGAAATGCATCAAGCAAGGAACCTTCCCCAGTGCTTGGAAAATCCAAAACTTGGTGCTCATCCCGAAACCAGGTAAACCCCCGGAGATGCCATCATCATACCGCCCTATCTGCTTGATAGATACAGCCGGTAAAGTGCTGGAGCGTCTTATATGCAGTAGGCTAGAACAAGCAATCCGAGAAGCTGGCGACCTTTCCCCTCTGCAATACGGCTTTCGTAAAGCTCGGTCGACGGTAGACGCCATCGCCAGAGTAACCAGCATTGCCAAAAATGCAATCCAAGGCAGCAGATGGCGAGGAGGCAGCAAAAAGTATTGTCTAGTTGTGACATTTGACGTAAAGAATGCATTCAACTCGGCAAACTGGGATTGCATTCTCGAGTCTCTCCGAGGCTTCAACACGCCGAGTTACCTGATGTGCATCATAGGTGACTATTTCCGCAACCGGGTACTGCACTACCGTACGGATGCAGGGAAGAGGAGCTACAGAGTGTCCGGAGGAGTTCCACAGGGCTCAGTTCTTGGACCATTACTATGGAACGTCATGTACGACGGTATCCTCAGGCTGGAGCTTCCTGAGAACGCGACCATAGTGGGCTTTGCCGACGACATAGCACTTGTCGTCACCGCTAAACACCTTCCAGAGGCGGAATTGTTATGCAGTGCAGCAGCCGCAGCAGTCAGGGATTGGCTAAATTCTGTTGGCCTTCAACTTGCTGACCACAAGACCGAAGCTGTGCTCATAAGCAGCAGGAAGGTCGTCGAGGTAGCCCACATAAACCTGGGGACAGCCACCATAGCTTCAACCCGAGCAATTAGGTACCTCGGAGTTTTAATTGATACGCGGCTAAGCTACAGGGAGCACCTGGAGCACATTGGCAGAAAAGCAGCAGCAATCGGACATGCATTAAACCGAATAATGCTGAACACCCGCGGGCCTAAGCAAGGGCGCAGGCTGCTACTACAGAATGTAGTCAAAGCAACAATGCTGTACGGGGCCCCGGTCTGGGCACAAGCGATGCAAGTCAAGTCCTACCGGAGGGGACTGCAGTCGACCTACAGGCTCGGTGCTCTCAGAGTATGTAGCGGTTTCCGGACTATCTCTGAAGATGCGGCTCTGCTAATTGCGGGAATGGTGCCACTTGACCTGCTGGCTACGGAGAGGGCTGCCATTCATAATGAGAAAAGCAGGGAGCACCCCATTGGACACAGCCAGATTGTCAAAACAGCGAGGGAAGAGAGCGTGAGGAAATGGCAAACAAGGTGGGATGCTTCATCGAAAGGTCGTTGGACACATCGACTCATCCACGATCTGGGAAGGTGGCTTAGTCGCAAATTCGGCTTTGTCAACTTTCACTTGACGCAGCTCTTGAGCGGACATGGGTGCTTTCGGAGCTACCTCCACAGATTTGGACACGAAGGTGATCCATACTGCCTATG
The DNA here is from genome assembly GCA_963924055.1 of Drosophila limbata. Classification (NCBI taxonomy): domain Eukaryota; kingdom Metazoa; phylum Arthropoda; class Insecta; order Diptera; family Drosophilidae; genus Drosophila; species Drosophila limbata. The sequence continues at coordinate 15,224,282 of OZ001355.1, read as the reverse complement.
GTGCTATCCAGAGGAGGAAGAGACTGCTGAGCACATCCTGTTCACCTGCCGAAGATTCTCTAGTGAGAGGGACGAATTGGAAGCGACTGTTGGAGCACAACTCACAGTAGAAAACGTGATAAGCTGCATGCTTGAGAAGGAGGAGAACTGGTCGGCGGTATGCACGTTCGCAGCTCGAGCAACCACAAAGCTGCGCCAACTGGAGAGAGAGCGCAGAAGGAACGCAGTCAACGGTGGGGCATATTAAAATGCTCGCCCAGGATCCCGCGAAGCCTTGCCCCGCGGAATAGTACCGCGAGATCTTATGGGCCCCTTAGTCTAGTCTACGTTTATTTTTCCTCTATATCTATTTGTCTAGTCTCCTATCTTTAAATATCTGTTCCTTGTTTATTTGTGTACTTTACCGAAATAAAAAAAAAAAAAAAAAAAACACACATATAGAGCACCGTTAATTACTAGGGACTGGAAAATAGAAATGCACTTTTCGAGTTTGTACTCGTAATGTTGCGCTCGGATAGCAAAGAAATTCGATGATTCGAATTCGACTGCAAGTGTGACCGAGGGATGTGAATGTGGTTCCGATTCCGGACGCGGATGCGGGATGGATTTCTAAATTTTCAAACAAATCGCCTGTCGAAATGTTCCCCTCGAACTCGAGACTGAATTGTGCCATGTGTAATTGGATTTCTGCCGCTGGTGACAAACTGTGGCACTCCTCCGAACCTCATCCCCCTCAACTGATAGCATTTGTCGTTCTGTTATCGATGCCATCTCCAACTCATCATCATCATCATCATCATTGTGATTATCATGATCAGCGTCAGACAAATGTGATTTAAATTTGATTATTCTCAATTATATTGTAACATGCATTTCATTTCAATTTCATTTCATTTTCAGTTTCATTCACATTCCTAACCCCTCAGTGCCTCAGTTTCCCCTCTGCTTTTAGTTAGCTTGACTTTTCCTGTTTGGTTTTTTGTTCCATGTTTTCTTTTATTGGTTCACTTGAGTGAATTTTGATTCTTGAGCCTCTCTCTCTACTCGGACGGTTGCATTTGTTTGATTGAAATTGATTTGGTCTCGCTGGGGATTTGACTTGACTTTTCTCGCTGTTGTTGTTTATTTTTTAAGAACCATAACCGTATCGTGTTGTTGTATTATTTTCAAGTACTCAATGCGGCTTAAGTGTTAAAGTCATAAGCAGTCGCAGCTCGAGTTTCATTCCCTCTTCAAGCATATGCTCCAATAAAGATTAAGTTCTATATAAATATGTTTCCATTTGAGGCTTATGAAGTGCTTTCTTTATGTGTGGGAAGAGCGCGGCTTGTTAAGTGGTAAATGAACTTGGCATTATCTTAATTATAAGTGCATCTTCAGGGCACTCAACTTCTCATTCCCCATAAGTGCATAATTATATGTATGAGATTGTTTCCTATTCTTACCCAACTTAGAGTATCAACTTCAATTAGCAATCAAAAAGTCAAACAAGACCATTCCGTTTGGACTACATTAAATGTAAAATACGTTGTCCTTTTTGCAGGTTCGAGGCCAATATGGGCCCCAACAGTCTACCCAAAATACGTCCAAACCACAGCCCGATGGCGTTGCTATCTAATCAAATATTCAACCTTTTTTATTTGGCCGAACTGATTTCATGACTGCGATAAGCAAATATCTGCCATTCCCCGACAAATTACTTGTTAACAAGTGCATTTTAATGCGAAACAAGAAAAAAAACCAAAACTTTGCTGGCGCCTCGATTTTTCCTTTTGGCCAAGTTGTGGCATGTGTTTAGACGCCCACTCCAGCTTGTGTGTGTGAGTAGCCGCAGTTGGAATGAATGTGGCCAGTAAAAATAAAAAGGGGCCTAGCTTAAAACTGTAGGTTTATTTGGCCAATTGGAATGGAAAATTGACATGGTTTTTTGTACTCTGACTCTCTTTGTGTTTGCCCACAGTTCCAGTTGTGATTGTGGCCTTTTTTTGGCTAAAAAGTAGTACCCGTAATGTAATTTTAACATGCAACACACTATTTGGGGGGATTTTTACTTTCAACAACTTCCGCAGAAACGAGTTCAAAGGGGTTACAATTATTTGTACGAAAGCGAAAACAGGATAATTGGATTTTAGATCCTATTTTATGTAATATTTAAATATTTCTTAACCTTTAAATTCCAGCCAAAGAACGATTAGTTTCCTAGCAACACCCTCCTGAAATATTCTTTGACAATGAGCGATTGGAATTTCCCTGAAATTTGCACAGATTCAAATATAAATTTCCGTTTAATTATTTGCACAGAGTTCAATTTCATTGCGGCAAACGAAACCAAGTTCCAAACAAAGCAAAAAAAATGGTTTATTTAAAATATATGGGCAGCTTTAAAAGTGTAAAACAAGTAAATAAATATGCCAGGAGCCAAAGTGTTTTGAATAAATAATAATAAAATCGAAAAGGAAAACAAAAAACAATCAACAAAACAAAAAATGAAAAATGTGTGGAAAACGCAGATGTTTTCACACAGAAATAATCCATTAATTCAATAAGTGCGTAGCGGGTTTTTTGTTTTTGGTTGGTCAGAAGGAGTCTTCTTGTCCTTTTGCAGGCAACTTTTGAATTCCAAATATTTGTACAGCAATTTGTAAAAATGTTGGCGTTGCCGCAGCTGAGGAGCATCCTTGGAATCAAAACCCTTGACGGCGCTAAGCGCGAAGGCAAATAAACACACAGAGTCCTGGCGGATGCTGCTCATTTTAATCCTTGTGATTTCTGTTCCCAATACATATATTGGGAAAAATATATAAAAAAAGAGCCATAAAACACACATAGGATATCCCGACGACCCTTTTCAGTCATGTGGCTCTCGATACTCTCGGAGAACGGAGAACAGAAGCTAAGCAAACAGCATTGGAACATTGGAACATGGCAGCAAGTACTTGAAAAATTATCCACCCGCAACAACATCCTGTGAATGTGAATGGATATGGGCTAGGGATATGGGATGTGATTGTGATTGTGAATGCGATTGTGAATGTGAATGCGATGGTGAATGTGAATGGATTGCTGCGGCCTTTGACGCTGTGCGGCATGAATGAAAATGCAGAAAAGCCAGAAATATTTTAAAACAAATACACACAGACACACATTCGGAAAAACCAGACTACTTACACAACAGGGATGCTGAGTGGGTGAGGGAGAGGGAGAAGGAGGACAGCGGGTAGACGTGCTCAGCTCAAAAATCAATGGGCTCAATTTTAAACCGCTCGAATTTCATGTTTGGCAACCACCTATCGATGTGCCTGAGTGTGTGTGTTCGTGTGTGTGTGCTGATGCGGTCAAGGCAGAATCCTGGCTTTGACGGCGACGCGCCTGTTCAACATGTGCCGTCTGCAGGACCCTCGACTCTCCTCAATTGAGGATTGCGCATTGGCGTCGGATGCCTTTTCGATTTGCAAATTGTAAATTGGCACTCGATGATTTTCGATTTTCAGCAATGAACGATGGCCGTTTCAACACACAGCGAGGGCAGTTTATAAGCTAAGTGAAACAAGTGATGGTAACCAAATTTGATTATAAATAAATATAATTAAAACTATGACAAAACTTGTTGTAATATATTAATTCAAGGAAATTAAATTTAAATTAAAATGTATTCGATAACTTAAAGACTTGTTACTGCTTGCCGCAACTTCTTAGCCTGCCCATTGAATACTTAGCCAGCTAGTGAGCTATGGGTTGGTTTAAGCATTTTTTACATGTTCTTCTCACATACTTTTGTGCTGGGATTTCGACAAATTTGGCATTCGCTTTTAATGCACTTGACCCGCTAGCGATACGAGTATCTGGGTATTTGGGTATTAGAGTATATGAGTATCTCGTAGAGAACTGAGGCCGCAGTAAACTGGAAAAGTGCAGCTCCTTGCGGCATGTGACCGTGACTCTGATTCGGATTCTGACTCTGGCTCTGACTACGAATATATGTGTGTGTGTGTGTGTGTTTGTTTGTTTCTAGCATAGAGTGTGTCACTGGCATGCTCCATTTATGCGCCTGATATACGGAATTATGCTGAAATCACGTTCCCACACAGAGGGTAGAAAGACCGAAAGAAGTCTGAAGAGTTAGAGGATAACAACTCGAGCTCTTATCCTTGCAGCAGTCGCTGCGTGGAAAATCTCAGCAGGAGCCCCAAAGAAAAGTGCTTCCTGCATAAGCGATTTTCTCTGCTTATACTTTTAGACATGTGTGTGTGAGTGTGTGTGTGGAGTGTGTGCATTCCTTCCTTTGATGTTGGTTCTTCGTGGCCGTTGTTCTTGCCGCTGCCTCCGTCATACTACTATTTATTTTCACTTGAAATGCTTTTACTATTCTGATGCTCATGCTCTAGCTATGCACACAGTGAATGAAAAACAAATTGTCTGTTTTGCTTACTTAAAGAAATCGATATTAGACGAGTTGGGTGGTACTACATTCCATATATGTATGTATATGTACATATCCTTTCACATCCTGAGGCACTTTGCATGTTCAGTTGATTTAAAAATAATTCTATTGATTTCAATAATAGCATATTCAATTATATTTCTAATTAGCTTCTATAATTACTCAATAATTGCTGTTGTTTCTATAAACAGAAGTTTAATTTTAACTCTGTTTTCTCTAATTTTGTAATTTACTCAATGAAAACAAAGAAAAGCTTTGACAAGCCGGAGTTCAAATATCGAATAGATGTTAATGGGTTCATTTTATCTTAGCCTGAAATGAGTGTATCTAATGGTTAACCCGTCTGTTGACTTAAACTAAAAGTCAATTTATGGTCCAGGTTTTATATGAAAACAATTGACAACAGACACCTTAAATTGGTAGAAGATGGAACTTTATGACTTTGGTGGCCCGTTTAACGATGACACGTCGACTTCTTGGGTTTAGTTTCGGTTATCCGTCATTGGCATCTGAATTTAGCCCCGTCCTGGAGTTGTCAGACCATCAGCATTAGGTACAGATCTGCTGTAAATGGGTTTGTGATTTGGTTAAAATGCCATCATTGATGCCAATCAATCGACTATTTTATGGTTTCCTCATTTTTCTCTAGACACACGCAATCAGAGTTGATTTTTGTGTTTTTGTGCGACATTTTTAAACCAATACCCGTCAGTGTTGCCAACCTAAAACCAAAGAAAAGCTAATTTAAAATAGCTAGATTTTGATTATTTTACTAATAGCTTATATTTGTTGAATTGAAGAACAGACTGATTCAGTTTTTAGCTTTAAAAAGGCCAAATTTGAGCGGAAAATGGCTACATTGTGATTGTATTGATCCCTGACTACCTTGTCACTGGGTCATGACAAATGAAGAAGCAGTTGGTGCGCAGTTGCTTGGCAGCTGGCTGCCAGTTAAGTGATGCTTGGGCGTATCCTCAAATCACTTCTCAGTCCTGAAGCTGAGGATGACAATGACAATGACGCGGCCAAAATCAAATCATTGTCTCACTGACTTCGAATTAACTCTCGGCGGATGTCACTGGAAAAGGATGTGTGCCGTAATGGAGATTTATCAGTCGTATTATCTATCCATCAATCTTGTCAAAGGCACCTATATCTATCATAGTCTTAGACAAATGCGTCGGTGCGATGAGTTTGATATTTACAAATTACAAAATTTTGACACGATTGATGATAGAGACAGCCCATTCAGTCTCCTCCTCCAAAGGCCCCCTCAATTAAGTTGATATAAAACAAAACACAAAAAACAAAAATAAAACACATATCAAGTGGGCCTTAAAGTTGAATATATGTATATGAAAGTGACGGCGCGAAGCAATAAAATATGCAATATATATACATTTAAATAACAACTTGTGTGCAGCAAAAGGCAAATTTGATTTTCATGCATATTTAAAAGGCAGTGTCGGAAAATTTACGAGTCCATCAAGTGTTTGGGTCCGATGAATATTCATGAGTGAGCACACTTGATGCATATATCAAAAATTTCAAAAAGCGACTAAAAACTGTTAAACTATTAAACAGTCTTCCAAAGCTTCCAAGTTCCATTTGTTAATTAAGTTAACAGCGATTAAAGCGCGACCTTCTCTTAACTTATTTTTTCCTTTCCTTTTCTCTTCGAATATCTGTTAGCTGTCGGTTCTTTTTTGTTCATTTTTAAATAAATGCGTTGTCGTTTAGTTTATGTTTATAAGTCTCATAATCTAGTTTTATAGTTTGTTTACTTAATTCTGTTGTCGCTTTTTGACATTTCTCGCTCCAAATTAAGCGCAAACAAAGCAAAAGATGCACACGCCATATTTTATGGATGCACCTTTTTTATGAAGTCTCTTTTTTTTGACTGGGGGCCCATTCCTTATTCTAGCCTCTAGCCCCAAGTCCCAAGAGCAGCGTTAAAAAAGCGTGGCACCAGACAAAAGCAAAGCCAAAACTTCGGGCGGAAGTGGCCAAAAAACAAAAAACGTCTAAAACGAAACTAACAAAACACAAAATACAGCAAAACGAGCTGCCACGAAAACGAAATAATAGTGGAAACAAGCGAAAACGAAAATGGAAAATTGCTGTGCCAGTTTGATAGTGAATGCGGGGCGGGAACGCGGGATGGGATGGGAATGCGGTGGGGGACATGAAAAGTGAAATTAAAAACTCAACAAAAATATGCACATGAATTTAGTTTCAATTCCACATAAATCGCAGAGGCTTAAAAATGCCATGGAGATCCTAAAAATAGTCCACGATTTCAATGAGAGAGCTAATATGATTGAGTATAGAACTTATCAGGATTGGAAGACTATTTAGGATTGAGTTAGGATTGAAACAAAAATTTAGATTTGAATTGTATAATTTTGGGAGAATCGTTTAAGACTTATTTTTTAAATTTAAAGAGAATTTTATGAAATGATTTTATTAATGATGAAAGTAAAAATAACTGAAAAGTCGACAATTCTCTTTAGTTGGTTCATCGTGATTTATTTGCAGATTTAAGTTATGACAGGAGTTGATTAAATGGTTAAACTTGAGATAATTAAAGCTATAGAAGCTATAAAAGCTTGAAGTTGGTTTGATAATAAATTCAATTAAAGTAAAATAGATCTGATACTTGATCTGAATTGACATATAAAATAAAGATTGAGTTCAGTTTGTCCTGAAAGTGACTCGATGAATGATCGACGCTTGATTGATAGTCGCATACATGTCTCTAAAATTAAATCTCTCTCCAGCACTGTGAATGGAAATATCTCAAGGGAACTGAAAAAACAGCTGATCTCATGTTGCCCCATACATGAGCACAGTCTATTTGCGTATTTTTATACTCAAAGGTATCTTGTAGCCGGCAGCGATTGCATTTTTCATTCATTCCTCTGCAGCTGTGATTAATTTTTGCCATTCCAATTTAATGCTACAGCCGCCCGGAATACTCCTTGGCATTTTTATTTTGTATTTTTGTAGCTTCCTTCGTATCCGAGGGCCGCTGACAACTGGTTGTTGTTGTTGTCTTTAGTCGTACGCCCATTCATGGCTCCTAAGTGGCCCAATGCGTTTATACTTTTTGCTGTTTGTGTGCGACGTTATTAATGATCTACAAATTCCCCAGACATTTCATTTCATTTGAAGTTGACACACAAAACGCATGACAACGGACGACAAAGGGAAAGGGCATGGGCGTGGCAGTTGGGGAGGGAGGAAAACTGAAACCAAATGTTAAAACTGTCTGTCCAAACACGCAGTTCCGCTGAGTTCCACTGCGATCTCCCAAAACCTCTCTGCCCATTCCATTCCAGCAATCCAATCCAATTCTGTTCTATTCTCTTCTATTCTGTGTGGTTGCATTCGTTGCGATAGTGAAATGTGAAATGATTTTGAGTAATTTATTTTATAGTTGCGCTGAAGTATTTATTATTTTGAAAAGCGCTGAACAATGCCGTGATTAATTTGACACTCCCCCACCCTCCTGCTCCCCTTCCCCATAGCTGTGCTGCCTCTGGGTTGAGCAAGTGGCGCACTAATCCCTTTGGAAATTTCTTGTGGCCACGTCCACGTCCCAACAACAACCAGACCAAACCATCTTTTTCGATATTCTTTTCTTTCTTTTTTTTTGTTGGTGCAACATATTTGGTTTTATGTGGCACTGTGTTATTTATTCGAATCGGTTTCGCTTAGAGGCCGCACAAACATATTGCGGCAAAGTGGCCTTTGGAGGGCGGAACCAGAGTTCCTCTTCCCTCTCCCAATTTACCCCCCTCTGTAGCCCACGCTGCTGGCTATAATTCAGAATCAATCGTTATGGTTTTGGCAGCTTGCAAATTTTTCTTTATTATATCATATTAATTTTATGAGTGTTGTTTCTGCCGCTCTTCACAGAGACCGACGTCGTCCGCCGTCGACTCCCCTCGCTCCCAGCTGCTTTATAGCATTTAAAAGATATTTTTCATATCAATGAAGCTTTATTTGGCCAGGCCCAACGAGGCAAGATCCAACCTACAACAACTACAACAACAAGAAACAACAGAAAACAGAAAAAAACTTTGCTAAATTTCCTAAAGTCATGCAAACATTTTTTACATATATCGATTTTTTGTTGGTTCACTTTTACTGCTGTTGTTGTTGCTGTGAGCCAGTTTAATATTTTCCTTTCTTTTTTCAGAAAATTTCTTGCGTGCTTTGAGCTCTGAAGAGGGAAGAGGGAAAGAAAAAGGGAGGACAGGGCATACATATTCAGGACTTGTTTCAGCACATTTGTTATGACAGGCTCAAATTGGGTGCTATCAAAATTATATATTATTTTGCATAATATCTTCTTTCTGGCTCGAATTGTGCCTTGCCTGCCTCCGTGCCTGCCAACGACGCGACGTGGCTAGAATCGTGGCTAATTTGATGCGGCATGAATATCATGTTACCCAACGATTAGTTCAGGGGCGAAATTCAAGTCGCCATCTTCAAGCTTTAAGGTAGAAGCTAGCACGGCGAGCACTTACAACATTTTATTGCAACTATTTGTCAAAGGTGTCATGGCACTTCAAAGCGAACTTCCATTTGCAAGTGCTTTTGCTTTTGCTTTTTAGCGCCAACAACAATGGGCCAACGCAGACAGAACCAGGCCAAGACTGAGATCGTAATGTGTCCTGTCTGGCAGCAGCAACAATGCCGTAAATATGGGACTTACTTAGGCAGCTAACTGAGATCCGGGAACTCGACTAACATCTTGAACTCAGGCAATACTTAGTAGACTCGAGTGCGACCCATTGAACTTCCTGCGAGGCGGGGCAAACCCCTTTTATGAGCTGCCATAAACACGTGTAAATCCCGTTCATAATGAAAAAGTCACGATTTCTAGTGTCAATATCGTAAAAATGGGAATAGCTGGGAAAACATGTCATTGCCGTAGCCATTCTCATGCCCATTTTGGGCAATAAAATCGAACTAATTGAAGCTCCCACATATTCTCGTACTCCTAAAGAATACCATAATTCTTTCTGCCATACTTCTATGGATCCCGCTTTACTTATCTATTCAGCTATCTATCTGTCTATCCATTCGACTTTTTGGCCCCTTGGCAAGACGTGCCCGTTGCTATGATCTAATCACTTTGAGTGATGTCTCTGGCCATTGACAAAGTCCGGTAATTTTGTGCGTCCATACACAGCGAAAAACGAATCATTTTAAAATACAAGTTTGAAATTCTCGTGTTTTTAAAGTATGTATTCAAATAGCAAAAAAAAAAACCTAAAATATTTGACTTTACTGAAGAAAATCTAAAATAAGTAATAAGAAGCAATAAAAAAAGGACTTTAAAGTATTTCGAACCCGATTTAATAAATTTTAGGATTACCAAACTTCTCTTTGATTTTATCCCGGAATTCGGAATTATTTTTTTCAGTGTATTCGAGTCCGTATCCATGTCCATGCAGCAGGTTATCTATCTATCGGCTCTGCGTGTTCTGTTTGCATTTTACAAATGTCAACAGAAGTAAAACGCGCTTTGAGGTTTCTATTAACGCTAAGGAGGCGGAGGAGGTGTGTGTCTGTGCGTGCGTGCGTGTGTGTGTGTGTGTGTGTGTGATAAGCGTGGCGAGCCTCATGCTGCATTGCACTTGATGGACGGCGACGCGGACGCGATAAATGCAGCACAGTGGAACCTCCAACAAAGTTGGTATTCGGGTCTAGATTGGGGTTGGGGTTGGAAGGGGCCAGTTGGACTGAGGGTTGTGGGTTGAGGTTTGAGGGCAGGTAATCCATCATAAAATTAGTTTTCGCTGCAAGCGCACAAAGATTTTCGAACATAGATTACGATGCACTCAGTTTGTTATAAATAAAATATAAACACAACATTATTATATACGGTTATATAAATATTCATATGCGAGAGAGAGTGCGAGTACGAGTACTCGAGTGCCCTCAGTGGATGACTGATGTAACCCAGACATGCCACGCAATTGTTTAAAATAAAAATAAAAAAAAACAGTTGAGCTAATAAAGGTTTAAACCGAACCAAGTTGACTTGTGATCTTTTTATTATTTGTCTAAATTTCATGCTTTATTCATTTCCTTCAAAGTCGTTAAAAGCGTTGAATAAAAACAATCAAAATCTGAAGCATTTGACCGCAAACTTTTATGCATAATAACTTTTTCTAATAAAAATCCAATAAAATGTCAGCATGAGCGTTTATTCTTTATATTTTATAACTTCCTCTAATAAAAGGAAGTCAAGTTACTTTTGATATTTGCAGGAAATCCACACACTCATGTCCCATCGTGGCCAAAGCACTTGGCTAATTTTGGAGTTAATTTAGGTGAGATTGTCAACGGAACGGCATTTGGCCATAAGCAATTGGAATCGTATTATGGCTCCATCGGGGTCTCGGGTCTATGTGCCAAGTACCAACAAATGAATGAGCTGCCACAGCAATTTGAACTTCCGCCAACGCTTTGATGTTGGATCAGACCCTAAAACCCGACAAATGCGCCTGCAGGAAATATTAAAGCTCAAATCGACGACATCGAGTAAACTTCTTCTTGGCCCAAAGTCAAATAAACGACAGCAAAATGAAATAAAAAATCCACTCAACAGGCTGTAGGGCAAAGGAGGGAGTGAGCGAGAGAGAGCAAGTGAGGAAGAGAGAGGGGACAGGGTCATAAATGGCCAACAACTTGAGTCGCAAATTGTCATTGGTCACGTGCAGAGCTCTGACTCTGCTGCCAATGTTAGTGCCAATTGTTGTTGTTGCTGTTGCTCCTTCAAAAAATATAGAAATAAAGGAAAAATCAAAGACACATTTACGTTACAATGTTGCTGCTGTTGTTGTTGCTGTCAAGTGGCGCCTATTGAATTAATAGAGGGAGGGAGCGAGAAGGCGTTTGTTTGAGTCATTGCCAATTTGTCACCGGCAATTGTCGTTGCTGGTGACATGTGGCTTAAAGACAATTGAAGTCTTGGCTTACAAATAACTTATAGCAAATAAGAAAATTGTTTAACGACAGACATTGATTAGACGTTACTAATCATTGAATCAAAGTGTCTCTTCATCATAGGAACTACCAATGTGAAAATTCAACAAAAAATATTCATTGTAGTTCATCAATGTAATTTGAAATTGAAGGTTTTTCATAGCTAAGTAAAGCTAAATTGTGGATATTAATTATTTATATTTATTATATATTTATATTTCAAAAAGAAATTAAAGTGACTCTTTGCTTTTTTATCGACCAAATAGCTCAAAAAACTAAAACGCTTGAGCTAAACTAAGTTTTATTTATATCTGCATTCAATTCACATTTTAGCTTTCTAAAAAAACGTTCCATTTCAACTCAACTCATTCATTTCCTTTATGTAAAAAACATAAACATTTTGTTTGATTTATTTGCCTATCTGTTTGGATCGTTGTTTGTTTTAAAAGAGGCGCCAAGTTGTTCCTGTTTATTTATGAATGCGACGAAAAGCTCTCGAGGGCAGTCCAGTTTCCAATTTCCCATTTTCCACTTCCCATTGCCAAAGGCCCCCCCAAGGGAGACTCCAAAGAGCAAACAAATGATCTAAATAATTACCTCATGTTGCACAGTGGAGTTAAAGCATAACTCGCCACATGCAGCCGATTGTCAAAATATTTTCATTTCAATTTCAAGCTGCAGGCAAAATAAATAAATAAATGCTCGTTTACGAGTGGCTAAAGGGGGAGAATTGACTGAATGACTGATTGACTGGATAATTGCTCAGCACTTAGCTTTGATTGTTGTGTTTGGCAAGCGGTGTAAATGAGCTGGGGCAAGATCAAATGGGGCAGAGTTGGTTAATGGAAAAAGTAAGACTGCGATCTTTCAGAATATAATAGAAAATAATTCTAGAATTGTACTCGGAGAAACAAAACTATCATTTTAAAATGCATGTTTAAAATTCTTGACTTTTGCATGTGTTTTTCAAGCATAAATTCAGGATATTGTTGTAATATTTACACAATATGAGCATAAAAAAGTTTTTCGTACTCGATTTATAAAATTCCGAGATAACCGAACATTTGACACCATTTGGGACTGATTTTATCCGGAAATTCCGGATATTTTTCTGTGTATTTATAAATAAAATAAAAGTATATAAACCAATAACTAAACATCCCCGCCTTTAATAAACTCTTTCAATATTCCAAGAATTCATTGCAATTGACATGCATTTCGGTGTTCAGAGTTCATAAATTGACTCTTTGGAGCCCTAGAACACTACGAAAGTGTTGTGAGCTCCCTCGCAGTACAATATTTTCATGTTTATCGAATAAAAATGTCCGGGGGAGAGAGACGGGGCGAAAGAGACAGAGGAGACTCGAGAACAACTTGGGCGCATCATGTTGACGCCCACACAAAGTGGCACAATTATGAGGCGAGAACATCGGGGCACAAGATCTTAAAAAGAATAACAGACGGGAAGTGAGAATGGGAATCATGTTGCTGCTTAATTATAGAATACATCATGCAAGAAATTTGTTGCAGGCACCATTAGCAGCAAAATGTCCGTCAAAGACGAAGGCGGAGACCAACAAATTTGTCAAAATATTGTTGGCCAATAAAACTAGGCCGACTTGTCGACTGGATGAGAACAGATCAAAGCGGATCAGATCAGATCAGATGGTAGACGAACCCATTTCGATGTTACAGAACATTGAAATGCACTTTGGCGTTAGAAACTCATTCATTCAATCAATGCGTCCAATTCGGATCGTGTGACAATAAATCTTCTAGTTGCAGGGTAGACGAAGGGAGAGGGTTGGAAGCCCCTTCCTGTATAGTTTCCGCTCTGCCTTCAAATCAAATGGATCGAACGACCTCCCCGACTGATGACAGTTGCAAAAGCTCGCATTTTTCTCTTGAATACCCATTCGATTTGATGCGATTCATTCATATGCTGAGTGTGTGAACATTTGTTGTCCGATTGCAATTAGCAATTGCCCCCTAAACTCAACTCAACTCAACTTATTTCAACTCATTCAGTTGAATGGAGCCATCTTCATCCGTAACTCATTTGCTGCGGCACAATTTCTATCGCTTTGATCTGATCTGTTGACCCCATTTTGCCTACAATTTGGGATGCCAAACAAATTGCATTTGCCCTCAATGAATTAAATCATTCGTTCAATTCCCATTTCGAATTCGATTTCTATTGCGGTTATTCTCGAACATTTTTGGCGCCTCCTTCCCGTGGAGCATTTGACTAAGTGCGTTTTGTATATTTTCCTACGATTTGTAATACTGATTTGACACATCTTTTTCTATGGCCATAACTAATGGCCATGGCCATTGCTCATGGTTCTCAAATGGGGTTTTCTGATCCAATTTATTAGAGCAGCTTTGAATGAATGTGAAACAGATGTTGAGACGGAAGATGATTCCGTCAGTTCAACCAATTATCGATTGATAAGTGCAAAGTTCATTTCAGCATGGGATTAGCTAAATATGTTCCCTTATAAATTCCTACTTTACTGAGAGAACAAAAGCCGCAATTATTGTTAATTAAATTTGAAGTTGTTAATTAACCGACTTATTTTATTTGTTATCTCTTCAGAGCATATTCGGAACTACTTTCAATTAAGTTGAAGTTGAGCTTGCAAACCATCAGATTAGGGCTGTCGTAGCCACAGCAATTCATGCCACAACATTCCTTTCCATACACAAGTTTCATTAGCTTATAATAATTCTGTCCCTATGATTTGTCGCCCTTCCCTTCCCTTGCCTGCTCTTTCAGCGATTCATTTCATATGCAAACCATGCAACTTTTGCCGCTTATTACAACAATTAATCGAGCACGGAAATAAACTCGCGATTGTTGGCCTGGCCTGGCTCACATCCATTGATTGGGAACATTTTGCTGTTAACATTACTCGGCCAGGCTTAAACTAAACTCGTCTAAAATTGCATTAAATTAATTAAATTGCAGCTACGTTGCATTCCATTTTCCACTGATAATCTACTTAGTGGATAAAAGTTGACTAATATTTTTAAAAGCTTAAAAGCAATGCAAACATTAAATGTTTCCACAGTCGAGACACCAAAATTTTGATAAGCTTTTTTGGGGTGGGGTGTGATGGTGAGTGGGAAGGGGGGGAGAGGGGGAAAGGCAGAGTGCGGCATATAGGCACGTACGACACGCCCATTGCCCGTTGCGTTGTTGTTGCAATAGAAATATGGAAAATATAATTTGTATAATTACAATGCTTTGATAATACCAAATACCAATCAACAGCAACAAAAGCAAAAACAACAACAACATTGCTTCAATTGTCAAAGTTACACCCAGACATATTCCCATTCCCTCCCCCTTCTCAGACCCCTCTCTGAGGGCAGCAGCGACTAATTGTCCGCCCAGTCGAGCAGCTCATTCAGCTCCACAGCGGGCGGCACACGCACAGCGCGACGCCATTGAAGAAGAAGACACAGAAGTGCAGGGTGAAGAAGAAGAAGCCATCGATGTCGACACCACGTCGCGAGCTGAGGCGCCACACGACGCCGACAGTGACACAACTACAATATATGCTCCTATATATGTAGATAGATACACAGCTGATGATGACGACTCCATCCATATCCGTATCTCTATCTGTATCCCAGTCCGTCCAGTCCGAACTCGCATGCTTACCCTTTCAGCGCCAGCTTATCATTGAAAGGAAATCAAGCTGTCACTCAATTTATAGTTACGACATTACACACACACACACATACACACGCACACCCGCAGCATAGTAGTGAGTGTGAGGAAGCCTCACGCACAATGTCAAAGTTCACATATTTCAATTAAATGCGACCCCAATCGAAATTCCAAACAAAACTAGTCGAATCAGCCACAAGAAAATAACTGTATATATTACTCTCATGCCCTTTGTAATGTAATTGATATATTAACTCAAACACATGTGGCTTCCATCTTTCAGGTCCTCTATCCGAAGTCCTGACGGCCGTTGGCTCAGAGGTCGCATTGCCTTGCGATCTAATGCCGGGCACTATGATCGCCGATAAGGTTCAACTGGTCATCTGGTATCGACAGGGCAATGTGAAGCCCATCTATACGTAAGTATTAACCCAAATTGAAATAATGATAAACATAGTGGACAAGGGAAATACAGCTATATTTATTTTTCAATTTTCTCTTATCTTATCTCCAGAGTAATCCTTCTGATTTTCGATATTAAATTGTTAAATAACTGAATTGTCTTAGAAATCTTCAACTTACGGTTTATTATTATTATTGTTAAAAATAAATTTATCCTCTTTTCTACGCATTTCATCTGAGCCAACTTTAGGAGACTTATAAGTAGTTTAAGTAGTTATGCCCCACTTGCTATTAGATACTTAATTAAAAAGTATATAAAAAATCATGATCTTCTCAGTAAGCTGATGATTAAGAACTCTCTAAGGCACATTGATAACTCTCACCTAAAATCATTTTATTGGCAACACACGCATTCTAATCTCGCCAGTAAGATGCTATTAATGTGACACCCAAAAATATTAAATAAACCATTTTGCAGATACTTTTTTATACTTTGATATTTTCAATGGCAAAAAAACGAGAAATTATTTAAGCTCGCAATCTCCCAAGGGGAGCCAAATGCGAGTATTACTGCAGGTACATACATATAGTACATACAAAGTATAGGTATGTCAACGTTTTCGGTTCGATTCCCAGAGCTCTGTGGGGCCAATTATGAAAAGCTGAAGATGGCGACACACGCGACTAGGTGTGCTCATTATAAATTCTATTAACGTAAGGCATTTATGTTGAATTTGACGATATAAACATTACTTACACACATACTACGAGTATATAAAGAGCGCCAGCCAAGTACGTGCATCTGTTGGCCTGATATTTCCTCGAGAGCACAGAGGGACAGAGGGGAATTGAATGGGAAAGGGCCTTCTGCGAAGTCGAAGGCAAACGGTTTTAAAAATACGTACAGGTGGGAGACCAGTTGGGTGGCATATATATATATATGTATATATACATATATGTACCCATCCTTGGGTACTTCTAGCGAATCTGAAAGACGCTTGAGAAGCTTTGCCCCCAGCTCAAAGGGAACTTGAGGCGGTTAAAAGCTGACGGAGTGACGCTCACTAGACCATAAGTTGATTTTACATACACTGATGGCAACCTTGGAGCACACTCACATCATCATATAAACCATATAACCATATAGAACCGACTCCAAACGAAGCGAAATCGATTATGCCCAAGTCAAAGTGTCAAAGTTGAATGTGCATTCATGTGGTTCAATTGATTCTTGTACAGTATGAACTCGCTGCGGTGACTGCAATTACAGTTGCGAGTGCCGCTTTTATGGCCGCATAAAGTTTATGGCCCTGCCCACCGAATACTCATCACACCTTGCCCCTTGCCCCTCGCCCCTTGCCTCTTGCCACACCTCACAGAACAGAACAGATCTGTCGAGCTACCAAATAAAGCGCTTTTCTCTCTTGCCCATGCCCGCACTTCTTTTATTGTTTTCCATCAATTTTAATTTGCTTTTTCTACACTTCATAAATTTTCGTTGTTGTCGTGGTTGTTGTTGTTGTGGCTGATGTTGTTTTACTGTTGCTCTTGTTTCATGGTGTTGTTCTAGAACGCTTTTACAACACGAGTGAGATTTCCATATGCCAAAGAGGTCGGAAGATTAATTACATGAGAAGAAGTTTGTTGCCCAATTGCCCGGACAGAGACCAGGTACAACTGTTTCCCCGCCCTCTGCCCTCCCAATCAATGACCTTTGACTGCCTGAGGGCTGCCTGCACTTATGAAATTTTCGCTGGGGGCAAGTATTAAGTGTAGAGGGGGATATCTCACATTTTTGGCTGCTGAACCTAATTTAATTATCTTTAAATCCATTAACAAATAACCATCCATCATGTGGCACTTACTCGTACTACGCTCTCTCTCTGTCTCTCTCTCTCTCCCTGTTATTGTTTCTGCCACATATTGCAGTCAGTTTCGGGATTTTGGAGTCTCGTGGTTGACTCGTGGGTGCATTTAAATGTTGCCCAGTGATAAATCACCAGCATCATGAGGGTATCTTAGACTCAAGCTGATATGCATAAGCTTTTGATATATTCAAGATGTGCGATAATCTAGGGAAATGCTTTGATATCGGGCGATCATAAATAACATAGCATAAGCAGGGGTTAAACTGACACTGGACAGCCCAGAAGTGACCTTAAATAATGTAATATATAGAGCAAAGTTCAATTGAGAAATAAGTTCTATTTATTAATATGGATCCTAGTTGGCACACACACTCTTATCGAAATGGAAAGGAAAATTATGTAAATGCATCCTTTAATTTTTACGGTCGTGGGTGTAAAATGTAAAAAACAAAAATTAAATTAACAGTTTAAGCTGCTTAACTGTTGGCAAACAGCACAGACCTGTAATGCAGCTGGCAAATAAAGAGAAATAAAATGCAGAGATAAAAAGCAGAATGTAAATGGAATCGGCTTAAAAAGTACACAAAATAACAACCATCGCTAAATTGATCAATTAATTAATTGAAGCAAACTATAAAATGAAAAACTTAGTCCGAGCCAACAAATTAACATAAACACTGAAATTTATTTTGGCTGCCAGCAATTCGCTGGAGAAGGAGAAGGAGAGGGAGATGGAGAGAAACAACAACTACATGGGGCAGCTCTTTAGGAACACACAACAAAAAACACAAAAAGGGCAACGCGAATTCAGGAACAAAACAAAAAGCAAATTAAAAATTTACAAGTGTCATCAAATTAAGTGCCACACACATAAAAAGCCAAACTAATGTGCCAGGGGGAAAACCAGAAAAATATTTAGAATGAAAATGTAAGAGAGAAAGATGAAGAGATAGAAAGAGAGAGAGAGGAAAACAATTTAAATGTAACCATTTAAAATGTTTTAAACAGAAAATCTGAATTTATATAAAAAATCTAAAGTTCTGAAATGCATTTTGGGCTATTTACGATTTACGATATACGATTTGTTGTTGCTGCCGTTGGGGCGTTGACATTTAATGCGGTATTTTGTCAAAATGCATAGAGAGGGTCATAAACAAAAAAACACAGAAAAAAGAGAAAAAACCTCTGGTAATAACAATAAAATAAAAAACTGTTTGATCGTTTCCATTGTTTGCATTTGGTTCTGTTTTTTGCTGGTGAAAGTTAATTAGACATTCTATTTTTACGGGGTGATTGCGAGTGGATTTTTGTGCATTTTCAGCGATTTTAATTCCCATTTTAATTTCTGCTTTGACACACATTTCCCGTGATATTCTCTTGCCGTTGTCTATTTGATTTCGACTCTTAATTGCTGCCAAATAAAATCGATTGATGACAGTAAAACGACTTCTCTATCCACTAATCTCCAGGGAGTGCCATCGAACAGAGACATTTTGATTTTAATAGATATTTCTATATGATCAGTGGAACAAGACGTGCTTGGGATTTGATTAAACCTACAAATTCTCAGCTATTTTTAATACCCGCTGGCTAGAGACAATGAAATGAGATATTTCTATATCCTTCTGGTTATTTATTGCCTTTAAGCATTTAGCATAACGTAAATAATTTGTTAAGCTCATGAATTGAATTCGGTTACTTTATTCAATAAGATATTTCGACATTTGAAATATGCAAATAACTAATGATAATATTTAAATTGAATATTGTATTTATTTACTTGTGACTCAGGTTCGATGCCAGAGGTCGGCCCCTGCACCAGGCGATACCCTGGGCCGATGAGAACGTCTTCAACAAGAAGGCCCACTTCTACTACGACACAAATCCGCCGGCTTTGCGCATCAAGAACATTCAGACCTCGGATGCTGGGCTCTACAAATGTCGCGTTGATTTCCATAAATCACCGACTCGCAATTGGCGCATTAATGTGACAGTTTTGGGTAAGTTGAAAATGATTCACAATACGAAGAAGAACCAGTCCTTAGACTCAATTTGTCTCCATTCCATTCGATTTGATTTGCAGTGCCACCCACGCAATTGACCATATTGGACCATCATGGTGCGGCGGTGAGAGATCAGACCGCAGGTCCCTATCTGGAAGGGGATAGCATAAATCTGACCTGCCTATCGAGTGGTGGTGTGCCACCCCCTCGGGTGTCCTGGTGGCGAGAACACGCCCTCGTCGACGACTCCTATCAGGTGCTGCCCGACGGCTCGGTGCGCAATGCACTGCAGCTGAAGAACATTCAACGCAAGGATCTGCTAACGGTAAGTGGACAGTGGACGGAGGACAGATGACGTCCAAAATTCTTAAGCCTTATTTACGAGCAGCCAACAAAGACGCTTTGGCCGTGTTGGCCGCTTCAATGTATAAGCCAAACACAATACCCACCGCTGGCCATTTATTTCGGTTAGCCACAAAAGCAGCGCCTCCCATTAATGACACAGCACTCGCTTGGTGTGGTCGTTGTTCCCATCTCCTCCATCTCTTGCGACTCCCCGCATCATCCATTCAGCATTCACACAATGGCTAATAGAAATCAAAGTGCCTGGGAAATGAATGCAACCGCGACTGCATTGGGGAATTACTCGCAGTCGTATTCAATGTGGAGCTGCCAGTTGCCAGTTGTTGGATTCTCTGCTCACTCTCTCTCTCTCTCTCTCTCTCTCTCTCTCTCTGTTGATTCTAAGCCGATTTAGCTTTTCTGTAATGAACAATATTGTTAGAGCGCTAATCCAGCGATTTAGTGTGGTATTCCCCTCTCTGGAGCGGGCCACTTGTACAAATTGTAGGCCATTGTGAATTGGTTGGTGGCTGTCTTTGTGCTCGGCTCGGCATTGTGAACACCAAACTTAATTAATGCTCCTCTTAAAATCACTCGAAACTTGTGCGGCGTAATACCCAAAATTATTGGTCCACCACAAAGAATATTCTAGATGCATTTGACAAATATACTATGTCTAGTAAGCACACATTCGATGGTTTCATTATCTTCCAAGACTACGCAAGAGACCCAAAAAATAAAGTAAAATAAATAAATTGACTGCTTTTTTTGAAGAAATTAAATGTTCATCATATAGTATAAAATAATGTTAAACTATTAATTATAATTTTTAAAAAATATGTATAAGATTGTCAAGTGTGACTAGTGGACTAATTTAAAAGTATCCCTACTTGTAGCGCTAGGAAATAGTTAATAAATAAAATAAAATATAAATAAAAAAAAAATATTTTTAATAAATTATTACTACTAAAGAATTGTCTATCTTCAATATCGCCAATCGACTCTTATTGTCACTAAAAGGTTTCAATCAAAATAAATGTCATATAATCTTATATAGTTTCTGTTAGTTGAGCCTCTTAATGGAACAACAGAAGTTGCTCAATTGGTGTTTAAAATCGAGGCTTTTCCCATTTTCAACATATTATACTTGTTCTCGTATACAAAGCAATTCCGTTAAACGGAGCAAAACCACAAGAAATGCAGCGTACATAAGCAATAAACACATCAGGGACAACGATGACCTACTGCGACCCCACCTGGCGAGTTGTATAACCGTTGGAAATTTATGACCCAATTTTCTAGCCAAAAACGACACTTTGACAGACTGTCGACAAAGAGGCAAAGGGGCAAGTAACTGAACTGGCGGCCTGTTTTAATTTTCCCCAAGTTATGCAAATATTTTTATTAGACATCGTTACAATATTCGTGCCTCAATAAAATGTCCCAATTGGAAACGTATATGGCCAGAAAGTATCGCATTACCAACAACAACCAAAAATGTAGCTACAGAATTTATGATATTAATACAGCGAGAGCCTGTAACATAATTGATTAGCATTTGGGTGGTTTGAGGTGATTGGAGGTGGTTGGAGGTGGTTCGCCTGGTCTGTGTGGTGCGTGTTCGACGAACATTTTAGGCAATTAAAATTAAATGTTCACCTCTTGGTCAGGTTGATTTATCATCTTCCAGACATCCCCTCATTATCGCCAATATTTTATGGCATATTGTTCTGTTCTTATTAATAGAAGGCCAATTATCGTAATGTGTATAAATTAAACAAGTGCTTTTTTCTCCTGCTTTCAGATGTACACCTGCCAAGCGACCAATGGCCATGTGGTTCCTGCGCTGACCAAAAAAGTTATCCTGGACATGAACTGTAAGTGGGGGCAATCATCTTTATTTTAATATCAAATTCGTATGCATGTTCCGCTCTTAAATTATGCTAAAAACTCCAACGATGTTGCAGTCAGTTTTGTGTTTGTAATTATGTTTATAATTCCACGTTGGCCGCTGGCCAAATGTCAACAGTTCAAGGCCGTCACGTGTGTGGGAGTATGGGAGTGGTCGTGGTCAGTGTAAAAGTGCTGGCTTTTACATGGAAATTAATGTAATTAAAGTTGTTGTCATTGTGGAGCGCCCTAATACCCATACAGTCTGATGTTTATGCATTTATGACAACGCAAC
This sequence comes from Drosophila limbata, assembly GCA_963924055.1. Taxonomy (NCBI): domain Eukaryota; kingdom Metazoa; phylum Arthropoda; class Insecta; order Diptera; family Drosophilidae; genus Drosophila; species Drosophila limbata. The sequence goes on along the minus strand of OZ001355.1, from coordinate 15,202,357 downwards.
AACTAAAGTGGCAACTGTTCCACTTTGCGAATATGCTAATATGCTAATCGCGTTGTGGCTCCCATGAGCGAGGCCAGTGCAATAATATATTAGAGAGTACACCACAACGGATTACAGAAAACGGTAGTCGATAGTTTATATTGCTCCTGCCATTAAAACATTCGCTATAAATATGACGTCCGTTGAATATGGTAAACTGACAATTGGCATATTGAAATCGAATATCGTAAATCGAGTATTGTAAAAGTTGATCGTAAATGGTTCGAATTCCATTTCTATGACAGAGCTTGATTTAAAATTAACAATTTGTACTTTTAATATCGTAAATAAAATATCGTATATGGTGATATTAGATCCTTTTCTCTAACAGAATATGATTTAAGAATAACAACTTGTTTATCATTAACTGAATATCGTAAATCGAATATCGTAAATGTATTTTTTAACTGAATTCCTTTTCTCTAACAGTACCACCCCTGAGTCTGCTGCTTCAAGGCCTAAATCACGCTGTGGTCGCCGGTACCCGCACCCATGTTACCTGTACAGCAATCGGAGCTCGTCCGCCACCGCATATTATATGGTCCAAAGCTGGTCAGCAATTGAAGGGTGCCACTCAGTCGGTAAGTCTGCCAGTAGCTTATAGTATATCACACAATCCGCCCACAACATTATTGTTTTTTATTTGGATCCAGACTGCCTCGGATGGGAATACGACCATATCCGAGCTAATGCTCATTCCCGTGCCGGAGGACAATGAGCGGCAAGTGGTGTGTTCCATTGCCCTCAACTCGGGTATAACATCGCAACAGTTGCACGAGGGCGACACCACGGTGATGACCACGATGGGCAATGGCAATACGGGCCTGTACCTTAAGGATTCCCGTGTGCTTAACGTGACACGTGAGTTGTGAATCGAACACTAACCCGAACAAACTGTAGAATCACATTATTCGTTACAGATGCACCCATTGTTAACCTAAATTTGGGAGCTCCACTTGATCCCAATAATCTGCTTAAGGGCTCCGATGTCTATCTGGAGTGTGATGTGCGTGCCAATCCCGCCATTACCCGCGTTGAATGGTATCACAATGTAAGTGTGTCTCTTAGTTTGCCGATTATGACATATATTGAAATGAATATCGTAAACTGAATGTCGTAAATCAAATATCGTAAATTGAATATCGTATACTAAAAACTGAATTGAATATTGCAAACTGAATACTGAGTATCGTAAATCGAATATCGTATACTGAATATCGTAAATCTTTTATCCTTTCCACATGCAGGACAAGCAGCTGCACTCGTCACGCGGCATCATCATCTCCAACCAGACACTGGTACTCCAGGGTATCTCCAAGTCGTCACATGGCCAATACTTCTGTCGAGCCACCAACCTACAAGGCAGCGTGTCCAGCAATGAGGTTTACCTCGATGTCAAATGTAAGTGACCGACAAGCAACCAATACACTCGACTCGTACTCGACCAAGCACTTGACTTTATCCTGCACTCATGTCCTTTGCTTTGCTCTGCCCTCTCCCCTCAGATCCGCCCGTGTGCAAGTCCGACTCGACGATTATACGCGCCGCACTCAAGCAGACAATCAACATTACCTGCGAGGTGGACGCCAATCCACTCGATAATCTAAATTACAAGTGGCACTTCAACAACTCGCTGGAGAGTCTCATCGAGTTACCGGTGCTGTCGCATCTAGTTCCAGCCACGTTGCCACTGTCCCAGATGTCCCAGCTGCCTTCCGGCAACGGCAATGGCGGATATTACCAACGCAGCAAACGGAAGCACACACATGGCAGCCAGCATCTGTTGCACGGTCGCCACGGACGCGTTGCCAGCCTCATGGAGATTGAGCCCGAGCCGGTGCGCTTCGAGGATGATTATGAGCAGGAGCAGGAGCAGGAGTTCGACAACTATCCGGATTACATGGAGCCACAAATGGTCTACTCCAACATGGTGCACAAGAATCACGTGGAGAACAAGCAGCCGCAGCGAAAGCAGTCACAGCAATCACAGCACCAACTTCAACCTGGCCTCGACTCGAGTGTCCATCACAACAACGGTGCCAGCATCAGTGGCCAGCTGGCGGAGCGGAAGCGTCTCGCAGCGCTGCACAAGCTGCAGCATCATCGCCAGCAGCTCGTGGCCACGCCCTCGACGACGTCGACGCCTCCGCTGAACAACGTGTACAGCTACCACGTGGAGAGCTACGAGAGCTTCGGCGCCATCTCGTGCGTGGCCAACAGCCCAATGGGCCACAGTCAGCCGTGTTGGTACCACATCCAGCCCGCAGGTGAGTCTCTTATCTAATCCCAAAGTTGCAAGAGCAACAAATTTATTTTAATTAGTTTCGCATCGAGGTGTGTAGTGAGTGTTTCAACACTCTGTGACGTGCAACATGTTTACTCAATTTGGTTGCAAGGGGCAATGCATTGGCCAGCAGATAATTGTTGCACGTATCGCGGCCAAGAGGCAGCAATTTCTGCGTGTGTGTGTGTGTGTGTGTGTGCGTTATTTACATTTGGACATGGCGTTATTGCATTGGCCATGTGGCAATTTTACGCGTCGCAATTGTTTGCCGTTTTCCGTTTGACGCAATCCGTCCGTCCTTGTTCGAGTCCGAGTCCGAGTGTCCTTCCATTGCCAATTCCAATGTACATTGTCCCTGACAGCAGCAACAGCAATAAAAGCCACATTTACCATCGGTCATGTCGCCATTGTTGTTGCTGGTGGCTCTGACTTTGTTGATGCAACTTCAATCTGTGTCGCCAATAATCTGATAATCAAATGCAATAAATTGTAAGTCGCATCATTTATTTACCTATCGCCAATGCGTGTTGGCGTTAAATTAAAACACACACACGTTGGCCATGGCCTAAAGCTCCACAAGGATAAAGCAATTGAAGCAGCAAAAACAGTAAATAAAACATCAAAACTCAGAGAACACACAAGTTAAACGCCCCTTTCAACAAATGTCTATTATATTCTCACTTCATTAATGATATTTTGCCATTTAAAAAGGTTTGATCAAAAGAAAAAACAATAAATTCGTCATAGCAGTGTTATCACTTTGTTAACTATCATCCTATTTTGATAAGCAATGGCATTCTGATTACTATTTGTCCTCTAAATTTATTCTGCATCTAAGTTTTTGTTAGTTTACCAAGTTTCAAAATTTTAAAAAATTGGCTATTTTTTCATACCTACCCCTTAACAAACTATAGAATTTTTAATGAAACCTGAAATTGATGAGGATGAATGAAAATAAATAGCTGAACAGCCAATCGAATTAACTTATGTGACGCCCCTTTACACGCGTTACACATTTCGGTACTAAATTATACATAAGTCACAAAGTTATTATTAACTTTGGGTAATGAACTCGTGACCAATTTATTGATTTATTCCATTTGCCACTACTACAAGTTACGTTATCAATTTTCCATGCGAATTGCAGACCTTCCCGAGCCGGTGAAAAACTGCACAGCCTTCAATGCCACAGCGAACTCGCTGCAGATTCAGTGCGTTCCCGGATACGATGGGGGCATTCCACAGCATTTTCATGCCCAGGTCTACGATGAGCTGACCCGTCAGATACTGTACAATGCCTCGTACAAGTATGCGGAATTTACAGTGAAGCGTCTGCCGAGCGACTCGGCATTCAACATACGAGTGACAGCCGTCAATGCCCAGGGAGCCAGCAAGATGGCCTATCGAGTGCGTGGACGCACACTCTCAGCCCCCCTGCTTCGCACAGGTAAGAGACAATGAAGAGAGACAGAGAAAGAGAGAGTATGGGATAAACCACAATCTGGACGCATGATTTCGGTTTGCTGGTATTTCAATTTCTCACCAGGTTGCAATCTCCTTTTCATCCGTATTCATTCGCCTGCATTTACTAACTGGCCATTGTGTATTCTCTTCCCTTCCCTTCCCTTCTCTTCTCTTCTGCAGCATCCTCGACAGCGGTGCTGGTTCAATTGACTCCGCTGCTGGGCGCACTAGTTGGCGTGATTGCCACACTCTTTTTGGTGGCCATCTGCGTGGTGATCTTTATTAAATTCCGCAGCAAGCGGAGTCGCCGGCATGCGAATGGCGATGCCACCACGACGGAGGCGGACAAGGGAAGCGCTGAGCCGCTTTCACGCAACATGGGCAGCCATTCCAGCTTGGAGGACAAAAACCCGGATGTTGTGCCCCAGGAGGCCAACAGCGAGGACGAGTTCCATCTGGAGGAGAAGGCTTTCGACCGCCTCAACATGGAATCACAGCGCATTCTCTACACGCCTCCTACTCGTATCAACACCGCCTCCCCGCCTCCTCCTCCCTCGCTGTCGCCCACATTTGGCAAACAGGTAAGATAGATAAACCATTCAAGTTGCTGGTTGTTGCCAAAAATCAGATGCACCCAAAAACAAACTAAATCAACACTCATCTGAACCTTTGAACTCATATTTGCGTATAAAAGTGTTGCATACTTTTGGGAAATTTGTTTAGCAGGTGCAAACACGTTGCAGGCTTTTAGGCTTCTTTTTTTTAACTTCTTTTAAATTTAAAAACAGTCAAATTTTACAGAATGACAACTTTCTGCTGCTAGTCTAAATAAATCCCTTAAGTCCCTTATTTAATTTTGCTGAACTTAATAGACAAGCTTCACACTCGAGTTAATGTCAATATAATTGAACTATGATAATGGCTAGACTTTAAAGTTCATTTATATAAATGATAGGTTTAATGTTTCAACTTTTCACTTCTCTTATATGCATACATATTTTTTTATTTTAATTCCTTCCTCACTTCAGCTCTTCATCACATTATTGACAATCCATTAAATTGATTTGGGCCTTTGAAAAGAAAATAGAATATTAAATCTATGCGTGATTATATTGAATAATTTTGTGCTTTTGTCTAATTTTACCATGTGACGAACTAACATTATTCTCTTATTGTTTTGCTTTTGCTCGACTTTGGGCCAACATTAAATTTTGATGAGCTGAAAGTGTTTTTGACTTTGGTTGACCAAGAAAAGTTAAATTCACTTTTGTTTGGCTTTTAGTTGATGTTGCGGTCGGGTTTGGTTGGTAACAAGCTCATTAGAAGCTAAAGTTGTTTTGCTGGCTCGCAACTTTTGACCACATGTGTAAAAAATTTGTTATCAGCTTTTACATATGCAACAAAAAATAAGTAAAATAAGTAAATAAATGGAAAGTTGGTTGCACTTTGAATTTTAATTATTTATGAGCAGTTTTTAACGAACCAACAAATCCCTTCTTTTTCTCTCCTCCCTTTTCTCTCTTTGCAGTATGGCGAGCTGTCGCTGACAACCAATCCAGCATTTAGTTTGTACAACACGCCACAGAGGGCGCCAGCTGCCCTGCGTCCGGTTTACACCGCTCCCCCGCCGCTGTTGTCCACGCGAACGCCGCCCAATATCTACACACGGATCCCGGGCAGAGGCAGCGTCGGTCCCAGCGGCGGAGCCACCACCTACCTGCCCGCCTACGAGACCCGCACCTCGCCCACCTCCCCCTACGGCTCGACGACCACGTGCACGATGCCGCTGCTGAACGGGCAGTCCAACGGCTCCTTGCAGACCAACAGCAGCATTGGCGGTGGCGGCGGCATCACCTGCAACACGCTGCCGCATCCCGGCAGTCTCGGGCACTCGGGCGGCGGCATTTCGGCGTCGATGACCAGCTCGGTGACCAGCGGCAATATAACCATCGGAGCCGCCCAATCGTTGCTCACTTCGCCGCGGGCTCAGACCGCCTACAGCACGCTGGGCAGCGTGGGGGGAACGCAGTCGCCGCTGCTCAGCGTGGGCAGCTCGCTGATCGGAGTCGTCGGTGCGGGCAACTACGAGACGGTGAGCTCCTGAGAGTTAGCCAAAGATGACATCAAATGTCAGATCGTATGCATTGGGGGGAGCAGTACGTGCACTACATCCGGCGCCGAGCGCACCACAATTGTCTAGACTCTACAGAGACAACCACTCCCGAAACCCAAACCCCAACCGAATCCCAAACCGAACTGTTATCCCATATTGTATTATAGTAGTTAAGCTGCCCGGCATGGCGTTTACCCGTGCTTTCGTCTAGCTTTCCGGAATAACTTCCAACCAGATTTGCATGAAGCGAAACGAACAAAATTTATAAGACTTCCACAAATGGCAGAGAGATCATAGAAAGTTAGATTTATAAGATGTAAGATAAATAGATGTTGAGCCGACTAAAAGTATCTGTAAACCGCGTAACTAACAAAACCACAAAGGACATAAAGCATTTATACTTCGTTTAACATGGTGAAATCTGAGTATGAGATTAGTTATCATAGAAGAGATTGGAGCCGGGGTAATGCTGATAGTTATAGCTTAAATGTCTGTACCAAGATTCAGTTACCAACTGAACCACAAACATACTATACACTACTTATATATAGATACTTAAAATTGAGATATTACAATATGTGCGCAAAATACTTCAGTGAAAATAATGAGCTATGCTTCTGAATTCATCAAGAAACTAGTTTAAACAAATACAGAAAAACAATTCATAATGTATATCCCTTGAGAATTTAGAATGTAGCCAGAGAGTTGTACATAATGAATAGGCTAAGATAAGATTCTGATTATTGTAGTCATTTAACTTGTGTAGTCTAAACTGAAATTAGTTAGTCACATTGAATCTACGAAAAGACTATCCCCCTTTCAAATGAATGAACAAATCCTGAATATATTACTGAATTATATGGCATAAATATGAATATAACTAAATATATATATTATATATAGATAATATACTTATATACAAAAAATTACATATAGCACAACATTAAATAAAAACTGATTAGGCGCAAATTGTAATTACGAGTATATGTATGTATTGTATGTATCATTGATAATACTACGATAATATTTTGTTAAATGTGAAAGAACTTTATGAGCATCTGTTGTCGAAACTATCCAAATATATTTATAAATATATATTATATGTAATTTAAATCCAAATGCCCGCATCAATGTTCAATGTGTATGTAAAAATTTTGCCACCCGCCCAAATTTCAAATTCAATATTAGAAGTGAAATGAAAATTAAAAAGTCAAACTCTCTATGATTAAAGACACGCACGAACTCGAAGTTTTTGCCAGTCTTTGAAATTCTACGGAACCATCTAAATATATTAATTGCAAGTGCTTTTTCAATGGACAAAATCAAATTGTATTGTGACTCGAATTGTAAATTAAAATAAAAACAAAACAAAATAAAAATAAAGAAAATTCGTTTAATATACATAATGTAAAGTTTAACTCTATAAATTAGCTTTTTGTTTCATTTTTTAATTCCATTTAACTGGAAATATTAGTAGAATTAATCTTAGGTTTACAATTTCAACCTTTCTGTCAATTATTTAAGTTGTACGTAAAATATTTAATATTTATTTGGTTTATAATTTGCGAAGAAACAAAAAGTTTTTACGTCTAATTGACATAAATCTTAATATTAAAGTCATAAAAGAATCGAAAAACTGAAATATGTGCAAGAATAAATAAAGAACTAAATCTGAAAATATTTGAAATGCATTTTCTTGCTCGGAATGAAATGAAATACTTAATACTTAAAAAATTGGAGTACAATTATTTTTAGGTATTGTATTAAAAAGAATAATAATACATTTTCAGTGCAATTAAAAAGTGTTGTTTCTGAGCTGTCAGAAATCTTAACTTGGATAGATGGCCGAGTGTTGTCAGTTGGCGCGATTGAAATTTTTCATAATTTTGGGAATACACACCTAATGACAGGCATAAATTCAGGGGAAGGGGCCGCCACACAACACAACAGGACTCAAATGACATGAGTTCGTGTGCGCATATTTGTCCTTTTGGCAGGACACGCAATACACTTTTGGAATTAATTAACGCAACGCAACAAAACCCCAGACAAAGCAGCCCAAAAGCGCCCAAATTAAACATCCACATGTGTGTATGTACATCACATACATATGTATGTTATATATTCCATCTCATACTCTTACCCTCTCCCTATATGGGCTTAAAGAGTCGACATCCTGAGGCGAAACTTGTCACAGACTAATTTCGTGTCTCAGCTCATAAATTGATATTAATGAGCGAGCATATTTTTTCGCGTTTGAATTTGACTTCGGTTCGTTTGACACTGACAGTTACAAAGTGCCTCCAAGTATGTGTAATTTGAGTCGGCGACCAATGTCCTGTGGTTATTTAACATGACTCGACATTCAAATGAACAAGCAAACAAATGTCTGTGTGTTTCCACATCCACATCCACTCGGTTCTCTAAGGGACAGGGGGTCAGGTCGCTAAGGGAGCTTTGGCAAATAAATTGTATGGGAAAATTTGTGTTTGTGCACTTGTTTTACCTCGGGGGAAATTCAAAGATGTCGTTGAGGTTGAGTGCAAATGACAACATTCACTGAACATTGCCATTTGTAAATTTATGACACCGACTGAACATTGAACTCTGAAACAATAAACAGTTTTGTCTGCAGCTCAATCAGATTTCCCCTTTCATAAGTTTCCAAATACACGTACATATGTCTTATACTTTCCCAAAACCGTTTTATTTATTCTTTCTCCTTACATTTCTTCTTGTCTTTCGGTTCCGAGCTGTTGTCACTGTTTTTCTTCTCTCTCGACCTGTGCTTTCTTTTCTTCGATTTTCTCTTCGATTCGATCGGCTTGCTCGGAGTTTCCGTGGATATATTTTTTGTTTCTTCGTTCACCACAGTTGCGTTATTTTCATCATTTTTGGGGGATGATTTAGTATCTGACTTCTCTGTTATTTTAATAGCTTCTTCAGTTACTTGAGTCTCGTCCTTTTCTTCTTTTTTAGAGGATACAGTAGGAGCTTCTTCATCGACTTCTTTTGGTTCAGTAACTGCTTCACCATCAACCTTTTTTGGTTTGGCAGATGATTCATCATCTGACTTTTTTGGTTTAGACGCTGCTTCTGCATCCAACAGCTTAGGTTTAGTAGACGATTCTCTATGTGATTTCTTGGGTCTAGTAGATGGTTCTCTGTCCGACCTATTCTGTTTAGTAGATGGCTCTTCATCCAATTTCTTCGGTTTACTAGATGGTTCTCTGTCTGACTTCCTTGGCTTGGCAGATTGTTCTCTATCCGACTTCTTGGCTTTAGTTGCTGCTTCTTCATCCAACTTCTTAGGTTTAGTAGATGATTCTCTATCCGACTTCTTGGCTTTAGTGGCTGTTTCTTCATCCAACTTCTTAGGTTTAGTAGATGGTTCTCTATGTCGGTCCGACTTCTTAGGTTTAGTAGATGATTCTCTATCCGACTTTTTGGGTTTTATGGCTGCTTCTTCATCCGTTTTCTTGGTAGATGGTTCTCTATCTAATTCCTTTGGTTTATTAGATGGTTCTCGATCCAACTTCTTAGGTTTAGTAGAAGGTTCTCTATCTCGATCCGACTTCTTATGCTTAGCAGACGGTTCTCTATGAGACTTCTTAGGCTTATCAGATGTTTCTCTTTCTGACTTCCTATGTTTAGCAGATGGTTCTCTGTCCGACTTCCTACGCTTCGCAGATGGTTCTCTATGAGACTTCTTAGGCTTAGTAGATGCTTCTCTGTCCAACAACTTCGGCTTAATAAATAGTTCATTCGGAATGTTCTTGGCAATATCCTGACTTGCAAGGTTATTCAGCTCACTCTTCTCTAATTTTTCCCCATTTTGCTGATTTTCTTGCATACGAAAACTTTTCAGCTCAGCTGGCGCATTTTCCAATATCTGACTGCATATATCCGCCTGATTCCTAGCAGGACGCAAGGACTCTTCTTGCTGACCAAGAAAACTGAAGAAACTGTGGAATAAACATTATAAAAACCGCACGTCACAAATGAATTTTAGACGAACCCTTGGGCCAGTTTCAGGTCTTCTTCGGCACGCTGAAGCTCTACTAAGTTGGATCCACTCATGCCAAATGAATCGCCGCCTTCCTGCTTGATGACAATGGCCAGATTGTAAAGCAAATTGAAATTCCGGGGCGCCACATGACGAGCTTTCTGCAGCCATTCCTTGGCCTCTTGGATACGACCGGCCTGGAAAAGCGATTTTGCGAGCAACTGCATCTCCTGAATGCAATTGGTTACTGGCAACTCCTTGAGGTACTGACTGTACAGTTCAATGGCCTCCGAATAATGTTGCAGCTCAAGGGCAACGTGCGCGGAGTTCATGACTGCTTCTGGGCAGCGCTTGGGCGATTCTGTGATCTGCTTGAAGATCGTCTCGGCATCCGACAAGTAGCCACTGCAACTCAGCGCCACGCCTATTCCATTGGCCGCCCACAAGTTACGTTGATTTTGCTCAAGAACCTGAAGAAGAGTTTTAAGAGAAATGAATGAATTTAGAGGTCAAGGACAGTCTACTTGGAAATCAATCTCTATTTGGAGATACATCAGTCGAGAACTCATCACTAATCCCCCTACCTTTCTGTATATCTGCAGTGCATTCTGCAGCTGATGCTTTGTCATTTCATGATCCGCTTCGTCAATGGCCCGTTGCAGATTAATGAGACCCACGTTGCCCACGGCGACGAGCAAGTAGGAATCCTCTACGTCACTTTTGCGACCGACGATCACATTATAATGGTGCATGGCCAGCTCCAGATCGCCTTGCCGGACGTGGTAGTTGCCCAGATAAATGCTGAATAAAGGTGAGTAAATAAGGATTAAGTTATTGGAATATATCAATGCACTCTTACTTGGCTGCTTCGTTGGCGCTGTCCAGTTGGAGGACAGCCTGATACTTCTCCTTGGCAGCTTGAAGTTGATTCCTCTTTTGGGCCATCGCACCCAATCTCAGATAGCAATCGTAGTAGTTGGGATACTCTAGTGTCAATTGCTGGTAGCTATTCTCAGCCTGTTCGACCAGATGCAGCTCCTCCAGCACTCGAGCCCTGTTGAACCGCAGCGTGAGTAGGTTGCTCTCGTAGTGCTCCTGGGTGGCATCTGGAGTCATGGACAGCGCCTTGTCGAGGGTCTGCAGCGCCGCTTTGGGTCTCCCCGCGTGCATCTGGAGTGCAGCCATGTTATTCAACCAGGTCAGGGGCACATCGTGGACTGTATGGTGCAATCTCTGGTAGATGCGCACAGCGTGATCGTAGGATTCCAAGGCCTCCGACCAGAGCTGCTTGCGCTCATAAGTCGCGGCCAGGCCCAGCCAGGCGTCACAGTCATCCTCGCTCGCAGCCTTCTTGAACAGATGAATCGCCATGTCCCACTTGCCCTCGACATCCGTCTGGGCAAAAAGAGTGGCCAGCATCCGCAACGCCTCCGGCTGCTGCGGCAGCATCTTCAGCAGCGCCCGCAGCGAGTTCTCCGCCCTGTCGAGTTGCCCGCGCCGCACATACATCTGGGCGAGTCCCAGATGCGGAGGAGCGTACTCCGCCGGACAGTGTCTAACCGCCCGGCCATAGAAGGCGAAGGCCTGCTCGTAGTTCTGCTGGGCGTGAAAGCTGCGTGCGATCTGGAAGCAGTTCTGCGCCTTCAGCTGCTCGCTGTCGGTGGCGACGTAGGCGTTGCCCGCCATCACCCGGAGCGTCTCGAAGTCGCGCTGGTAGTAGAGATGTCTGGCCAGCCAGCTGAGCACCAGGGGATGACGCTGGTTCAGCTCGTAGGCGGCACACAGCAGATTGACGGCCTCCTGGCTCGCCGCGCGTGTGCGTTCATTGAGCTTCAGCTGGGCCATGCCCAGGAGCGCATTCAGGCAGCGTCCGTTGTGGACCAGGGCCAGTTCAAAGGCTCGCCGGGCGCTGTCCAGGTCGTCCAGCTTGAGGAAACAGTGGGCGATGCCTACGCGCACGTCCAGCGGTCCCTGGGGATAATGGAGCAGTATGTGCTTGAAGTATCCCAGGGCCACTCGATACTCCTGGCGATTGTAGGCCAGGCAGCCGCGTCCCAGCAGCGCGGTCACATCGTTGGGCACCTGCCGCAGGACGGCGACGAAACAATTGTCGGCTTCCGGTAGATGCAAGTTAATCAGCACGAGGGCGAATCCGCGGCAGAGCAAGTGCAGCATCTCACCCGCTGCCACCTGCAAGTTGTCCACGGCCATTAGTAGAGTTGCCACCTTCTCCTGCCTCTCGGCCCGCCGATGTCCCGGATCACTGCACGCGAGTCGGACAAAGTGGGCAGCCAAAATCATGTGTGTCCTCAGCAGATCATGTTTATAATCCACATAGGATTTAGAGCCACGTGTGATTGCATTCTCCAGCAGCTCCTCGAAGCAGTCGTACTTCCCCTCTATATAGAAGGTGCTCTGGAAAAAGCAGAGAATGGCCGGAACGTCCTCAAAAGATAATAATTTACGGCTTTACTTACGGCTCTTTCGATCCATTCACGCAGTTTCACGCGTCTTCTGCTTAATGTGTTGATTAACTCCTTGACATCGTCATTCTGTTGTCCATTATTCGATACGGATGCTGCCCGATTTTCTCTTATCGACATGTTTTTCCATAAAAAAAAAAAACAAATATCACTTTGACTTTAAATAGAATATATTTAGTAGTGATGAAAAGTATAGGAAATAATTTCACATTTACTAGCTTATCGATATTTAAAAGCCGCAAATCGATAAGTTCAGAGAAGACAGCTTTCATGAGACAATGGAATTGAAATGAAAGCAGATAATTCGTAGGCAATTTGATTTATTTTAGCAATCAAATAGTTGTTTAGTTTCTCATTTTATTTAAATATTTAAATTTACATTTTCAAATACGCGTTTCACTGTTCCATATACTGCACCTCTTTTTTTGTTCCATTCCAAATTCCAATGCACAAAAAAAAAGCTCTTAAAAAAAAATAGTGGTATTAAGGGAACCGCTTTAGATTTGGTTTGGATTTCGCAGTCCATACAAAATTTTCAGTGTGCCCAGAGCAAATCAGGGAAATGTGGTCTTACTTATTGGTTTCGTAAAATTTGCTCTGAAGCTGATTTTGTTTTGATTTCGATTTGGTCTTTGTTTACATTCTGCTGTAATATCAATATGGAGAACTTTTATATATTTCCTTTTCTGGCTTTCTTTCTGCATTTTGTGCAATTGCTGCCTTTTTTGTTAAAAATAATCATATATATAAAAACATATACATATGTACATAATAATAATAACAATAATATCTTGAGCAGTTCTTTGAGTTGTTTTCGACACCATCCATTATCTGGCTTCTCCTCCAAAGCATCTGAGGGTCAATGTCAATGCCAAAGCAACAACAAATGTTGTTAACAATTGTTGATTATGACGTAAAGTACATGGGACCGCTTCCAATTGTGCGGATACGAGTACACACATGTTATTACTATTATTATTTTTTGTGAGTTGCTTTTGGGTTGAGTTTCGTGCTTGGTAATGCTTGTTGTCACCTTTCAGGTAAATGGGCACGAATCGACGCAATGAAATCGAAATCAATAAGCCTAAGATCCCACTCCCCTGCCCCGTCTACAGACGGACAATTGTTAAATTTATAAATAAAAAAAACAAATAAAAATAGACAGCAATTAGATGAAGTTGGAGACCAAAGCGAACAATGCTAATCCATTCGATATGACCGATCAGAGCTACCAGTTTTACATCCGCGTCAAGAGAACTTGTTCTTCTTATACTTCAGCTCCAACTACGAGAATTGGACTATAAATGGAGCGATTTCAATCTTCAGCAGCATCAGTCAACGCACTTCAATCTTTCAGAACGCTTGTCCAGCACACAACCCACAACAACTCAATCAACATGAAAGTGAGTTATCCTAACACATATCATATCAAAGGGGAATCCTCCAATTATTCTTTATGTTTTTCTAGTTCCTCCTCTGCTTCGTCGCTCTGTTCTTGGCCGTTGCCCAGGCTCATGTTGTGGCTCCAGTTGCCACCTATGCCGCCGCACCTGCCCTGACCTATGCCGCCGCCCCCTCGATCTACTCGGCGGCCATTCCCCGTGCCTACACCGCCTACGCGGCAGCTCCCTCCGTTTACTCCGCCTCCGCCTATGTGGCACCTTCGGTGTACTCCTCCTACGCCGCTCCCATCACCACCTATGCCGCTGCCCCCGCCGTTGTCTCCACGCTCCTGAAGAAGTAAATCGATCAAAGCCGAGTCCACAACACGATATGCAAGCTTAGATATGTCACAATAAATTGAGCTGAAATTAAGATACAAAGGGCTTTTATTTGATCTTCCAAATTGGGTGGCAATCGATTAATGGATTACGGATAAACCTGGCTATGAAATACTATATTTGAATGACGTCGCAATTTAATATTCAGCTTGTAAATCTCTTCGCATCTCCTGTCTGTGTCTGTGGACAATTCGTGGCATACATATTTCATTTAAGCCCAGTTAGTCCACTTCAGACGGCTTCTAGCTGGCTTCGTTGCATGCTCTCGGCCATTCGAGCAATTGTTAATGCTATGCAAATGAATTATGGGGGCAGAGGTGTGTGTTTGCGTGCCACACACACTCTCACACACACACACACACAAGCATAGTATTAATCCAGCCATAAATGGTCTGAAGTAACTAATCACTTAACCATTTATGTGAGCACTTATTGATTTGAAATTGCGTTAACTGCAGCCAAAAAAGTCACGCGGATTACGGTAAATTTTAGAGAAGCGAGATTTGAAAAATTCATTTGCACAAATACAGTTGGCAAACAGTTTGCTTTGAGCCATTTCCGCCGGGACGAGCAGCGATTATGCACAACAAAAGTTTTCCGCTTGTTTGGTGAAACATTTCCGTCGTTTTCGTTTTTCGGGGGCGAAAAGTTTTGCCTAAATCACTTAGGCCAAAAACAAGTGTCGGCATGTCGAAAAATCAGAGCAAAAAGACTCGACGCGACTCGATTCGACTGCGACTTCAAAGTTTGCCAGGCAAAAACTTTGGCAACAGTTGCGAGCGCTTCATCAGCCAACAAATATGATGTTATTTATAGTAACAAGTTATAGCTGTTGTTGTTGTTGTTGTTGCCTTACTCCCACTTACATGAGGCACAAAATTAAATTCCGAATTCAGCGGAACTTTGCTTAAGTTCGCTTCGGTCTCAAGTAGCTACATGTGTCGGAGTCTTGGGTTAATGAATCTCTCAATACGAGCCAATTAATTTGCTGGCATTATGATGGGGCGTCTTTTCGATTCAATGGAAGTTCACGAAGTATGCTGAAGTAATCGTACTCGTAATGCAACGACAACAGGCGAATACTTAATGCCTTTGCAACGTCATTCTGAAACCGGATGTTGCATGCAAGGACAAGTGCAAATACGAGTACTGATAAGAGTACGAGTGTTTGTCTGCGGCAAAATGGAATGAAAACAACGTGCAGAAGTAATGACAATTGACTCGAAGAAAGGCAACAGCTCAAAACTAATCCGATATTCATTTCTCATTCCTCTAACGTTGTCGTTGTCGTTGCCACGCATAAATTGACAACATTCTGCAAAGTATTTATCAGCTCTAGGGTGAATTGCAATTTTGCGTTAACTCGACAAACTGTTAGACTTTGAGCTACTCCTTAACCAGCAGTGACTACACAAAAAAAAAGGAAATCAATTTAAAATGCAAGTTTAAAATGCTTGATTTTAGCATGTATTTTATTTATGTATGTATACAGGATTGTATTGTTAAATTGGCACAGCGGATATACATATAATTTTTCCTTTTATATGTAATTTTTACAGGGTATCTGCCTGTTCGATGTGAAGCACAAGCTTATTCCACAAGCTTCTTTCCTGCCTAATAATTAAGCCCACGGCGTGTGAAGAGCATATCAAACACGTTGGGCTGCGTCTCACGAGGTGCCACGCCCACCCGCTCACTCCCACTCCTCACACTTCCTAACATCGTCGAAAAGGGGAGAAAAAAGAACCCTTTTACAAGTGCGTTGTTTTTTATTTGTTGGTATGCTTCTTTGTTTGTTTGTCTGCTGCAAAACCTCTTGACAATGGCGATTCTGACATGGCCACGTCCTTATCCCCACATCCCCCGCCCCTTCCCCCTCCCACTGCCACCAGCTTGCAGTTGACGTTGTGTCCCAGACACAAAGGCCATGTACAAATCAGTCTGAAGTGCATCTGTGCAGAAAGTCAAAAGAAGCTACGTGAAGATATTACATGAGAAAAGAAAAGAAAAAAAGTCTCACCTGGAGTTAAGAAACAAACCTGAAATCCCAATACAAATATCCTTGGGTTGCTCAGCAAAAGCAAAGGCAATTATCTTTTATTTATTTTTGTGAAAAGAAAATTCAATTCGTAATTCAATATTCCAAGTGAAAATAATTTATTTATAAATGCTGACAAATCATGCAAACAAATAAATTGTGGTTAAATATTTCTTAAGTGTCGCATTAAATATTCAATTGAGTTTTTGTGACAAATGCAAAAAGAAATTAAATTATTTACTGCAGTTAAATGAATGTTTAATAATTCAAGTGAAATTCTTACATTTCCTTAATACTTGACAACTTTGAGATATACATTCTTGTATTCAGTTGTTGAATTCTTAAATTCTTGTTTTCCGTGCTCGTTCTAAACTCACAGCAAATCAAATGTCGATTATCGGCTAGTTAGTTGCACTCACAGGACCTCCTTGAAAGTCCTTCCCATCAGTCGGGAAACTCTTCACATTAGCAGCCAGCAAATGGCGCCAGGCACTGAATGTACGAGTTCGCTTCTTCCGTCTTTGATGCCATCTTCCACTTCCACTTCTGAGGCAACCCCAGGCCAAAGATACTTACTCGTCACTTCCCCTCTCTCATTCCCTCCGTCCCTTCTAGTCCCGGGTTCGACGACGGCACTGAGCGCCACTTCGACTCGACTCGCACTCATTATCGGCGTGTTTGTTTTATGAAGGTCGTTTCCAACAGCCCCCCAAATAGCACAAAAGGATTCAAGGCACGCACGCAGAGACTCAGACCCAATCCCAGTTCCAGTATATTGCCCGCATACCCGCATCCTTCTCCTTTTCATAGTCATCGTCGTCGTCATCGTTCTCACCATTTTCACCAGTGTCAAATTCGCCGTTTGCCATTGTTATCTGCTGCTAAAGCTCCAGTTCCGACTCTTGTTCCTGCTCCTGCTTCTGTTCCCACTCCCACTCCTGCTCCTACTTATTCTGCTCCATCTGTTTATGTGCCTTTGCTTTATGACACTTTTGTACAAGCACAGCTCTCCACAGTTCCCCAAGTTCGTCTTCTGTCTTCATCTTTGGGATATCTTTTCAAAATCAAACATTTCGCTTGTCCAGCAAACCAAAAATTTGTCCTTGTGCTTTACAAAGTGCTAATAGGGCAGCTGTCAGAGGAGGATGTGGATGAGCCCCAAGTTCATCATAATTACGTATGACAACAGTCAAAAGGAAATCTGAAAGCAACTTTAGGCTTTTTCCTCTTGTTGTTGTTGTTTTCCTACTGTTTTTCTTGGTTGAGTTTCTTGAGGGAGCACATTAAATTATGGCGCATTATTGACAGTTTATCAAATTGATTTAACAAAGCGTATTGTTGTTGTTCTTGTTTTTGTTATTGCTGGTTGTTGGTTGCTGGCTGGTAACTTTCCACACCCCCACCCACTTTTCCCCCTCTCTCAATCATTCCTCGCCCTCGTTTCTTGTGTATTTTAAGCATCCTTAAGTGGTCATGATAAATGTTATGGCTCTTTCTCTAGTTTCTGCCCCACTTCCCCAGTCACTTCAGTCACTCTCTCCCCCTTCTCTTCATCACTCTCTCACCCTGTGCTTTGTTGTGGGTGTGCTTGTGTGTGTGAGTGTGAATTTATGTAATGCGCAAAGTTAAAGCATACTTTTCGGCTGTTTGCTTAATGTTTTTTGCTGCCGTTGTTTTGAAAATTTAGTTAATATTTAGTTTGTTTGTACGACAAAGTACATTAAACTGTTGTCTGTTGTTTTATGAATTTAAACAAAAGCTGCCAGAAAAAGTTAACAAACTTTTAGGTACACTGTGCTGTCATGATTTGTGATAGAGCTAAAGTAATAGCTAATACACGTGAATAACTACCGAATATGTAATCTCAGAATACAACATACGAGTACTATACTAGATAGGTAAATAATGAATAGATGCACAGATACATAACGTCTGACATAGCTCACACAAAGGAGATACAAAGTGAAGGGATTTTACGAGTACTTTGAGTCGCTTTGTACCTTTTTTCGGGTTGCTTTTAATGTTGTTGCTCTCGCTCTCGAAATTAAGCCAGTTAGGCAGCGGAAGTCATGTTAGCTGGGCCACGCCCCCCTTTTGCCTTTGCCCTGAGCTGGCATTGTGAATTTGCATAAAAGACGCTTTTTCAGTGGGCAAAGAAATGAAGGAACAAACCCGCAACATACTTCACTTGAGCTGTAGCTACGATATAATAAAATATTTTCTCTACTTTTTTCCTTTCAGTTTTTGTTTGGACCAAAGCGCAAAGGGCGAAAGCGAAAAGTGAAAAAGTGAAGAGAAAGTTAACAGTGAAACAGCGCAGAAAGCCAAGTCGAAAAACACAAAAGGAAACAGCAGCACATGGAGCTTATTCTTGTGTATGTGTGTGTGTGTGTGTGTGTCTGCGTGGAATTAAGTTTGCGGAAACGGAAATGGAAATGGAAGCTGCACGTCACCATATTGCCCTGCAGCTGATCGCCGCCAGCTGTTGTCCTTCCTCTACCTTTATCTGCTCTCTCTCTGTTTCTCCTTCCAACTCTCTCTTTGTTTTGTTTGCTTTTATTTGTCTTACAGTGTTCTGTTGATAAAAATATGTGGCGCATGTCGGCTTCCTGCCTCGTCCTCTTCATTTCTGCTAATCCCAATCCGCATTTGGTGTTGCAACTGCTGCAGTTGCTCAACCGTTGAGCATAATCTGCTGCTCCAATTCCAATTCCGATTCCGATAGCTCCGATTCATCCTCCAGTTGTACAGTTGCTCTCCTCCTCCTCCACCTTCTCGTCCTGGGGGACTGGAACAGTTCCCAGTAATGGCAGCAATAAATGAATACACCTGCAACAACACACACTCTGAGGCTTGTCAATTGAATTCCCCAGACTCCACATAACTCACTTAAAAGACTGAGTAACAACCATGTCAGAGTGGCAATTGTCAACATGATATTCTGTCTGGATGCTTCTCCAGCCTCAAAGCTTCTCTGGGCTATCTCTGCCGAGTTTCTAATGTTAACAGAGCTTACTTTGAAATAACTCTTCAATGCTACCTTCGATTTGTTCTTTCGTATAATTTGTCGTCATGACTTTTCACTTTCTACCTGCTTCAAAGATGTTGCAAAACTGATTCCCTACTAACCACCAAGTCAGTTCCTAAGACAGTGATAGCAGCTGAGGGAATTTGGATTTATAAAGAAACAACTGTTGACTGCGTTTGGCAAAGAGAACAACTAACAACTGGTTCAGCGACAAATTGCAATTAATATTCAAAAGTAACTGGTTTAATATTTCTTAAGCCCATCTTAGAAAATTATTTAAACTGTATCGGCTGTATTATTATTATTATTGTTATTAATACGATTGTTATTATAATTATTCTTATTATTCTGCGGCACACTAACTAATTTCAGCTATTCAGCTATTCCACAATCTGCGTAATTTAGCCTCAATTGTTTTGTGGCTGTTTATCATTTGCCGCATTGCATGACTTCGGCTCATATATCAAAATCGGCACGTGAAACGCGAACTTATTTATAGAAAAAGAAAACACAATACCAAACAATAATATTGATGAAATTATTGGCGGCGCCCCAAGAAATGCACAATATGAAATCGAGACGAATTTGAAATGTTGTTTGTTTCCTTTGGTTTCCGTGCGAGTTGAATTTGGAGAAGGTCGAGTGAAAAAACCACCAAAAGGCATCAGACACACAATAATTACTAGCAATAATTTGATTCTGCGAATTTCCGAAAGATCTCTCTAGGCCGTAGGTGAAACATTCTGTATGATCAATTGACAACATCTTCCACTTCCGACCGTATGTGGTCGGGTTATGCGAAGCCAAAGAAAATCTGAGGAAACTGTATTTACATTGAGTACAAGTACGAGTACGAGTATGAGTACGAGTACTCGTACTTGTTGAGCTGAATGAGATTTTTGCTAAATGATTCCATTTGACGTGTAATTCACATAGACATAAGTTTCAGCTTCTTATTTATAATAACGCTGCATTAGTCTTGCCAGTTTTGTGTTGCTCACTTTGAGGGCCACTTGGATTCTGAATTGCAGTTCTTTTACCAAACACAAACACACACACACACTCACCCGTAAACACACTCGTACTCGTACTCATATGAAATCAAAGAAGCTTCAATGACTGGTAGCCATATAAGCGCATCCCTTTGAAAGTCCTTTTGGCTCTTTGCCACCCCACGCTGAGCTTTGTGTGTGTTTTGATCTCTCTTTCTCTCTCTCTCTCTCTCTGTCTATCTTCTTCTCCCTCTAAGCATTTAGCCGTGAGAATCCACCGCGCATACCGCCTGACGTAATGAAATTAAATATTTAAGCTCGCAATGCCTGAAAGAGCCACTCCGCAGCCACGCAGACTGTGGCCAACAAATGGACGACGGAGCTGGCACAGGATTTGAAGTTGGTTTTTTACGTGAACACGCAACATGTAAAGGACGCTTAAAACTCGACTATAAGGTATACCTCACTGGGAATACTCTTAGTCTACATGTGGCTTAAGTACGATTTTTAATACGAATTTTTGCAGTCAATCAAATGTTTTAGCTTTTCTTGACTATTTTATTAACTTTAGTGTAACAAAAATATTCAGAACACTTACTTTATACAAGCTAAAATCAAGCATTTAAAACTTGAACTTTAGAATGATTTCGTTTTCTTTGTGGTATATAATCTACTCAGTCTGGCATACCTTCCCTCCGCTATAGTTGTAGAGCATAAAAAGTGAACTTAACTTTGTGCCATGTTTCATAACACAATTCGGTTGTAACGATGTCGTTGTCGTTGCCAGGATTGCCAGGACTGCAGCTGTTGCTGCTGTTGAAGCTGCTGCTGCTGTCACTGCTGTTCCATTGCGTATATAAGGATTAGGATTAGGTCTTGTCCCTGGCCAAAGCACAGCTTGCATCTATGGCGGATTGTGCGATGCGATGCTGCTTCTGGCCTCAACTCAACACTTAACACAAGCGGCAGTCGCAGTCACGGCGATTCTGGATTCTGGGCCTGGCAACTTTATCATCTGATGCAGTTTCCTCTCCCCTCCTCTCCTCTCCCCTTTCCACCTGCACGTCCATGCCCCCACGTCCAAATACAGTGCCAGCAAACGTGCTGACGCCTAACAAAAGTTGCCATTTTTCCGAACATTGCTGTCAAATCAAAATTTATTTGGCAGTGCATTCGATTTTGGCAATTTGAACGGAAGACACACAAAACAAAAAACAAAAAGAGCAAAGAATAGAGAAAAAATGTCAAAAAATACGGAGTCGGAAGTGCCGAGCTCTACGTGATACGATTTGGTTAGTTGGTCGAGCAGCCGGATCGAAAAGCTGTCCAAAAATTTAAGATAAAGTGAGCCATTGTGAACAATTTCATGCAAATTTCGAGCAAACTTTAAACTGCACCAAAAATCACAAGAGCTGACTAAACTTTTTAATTTGCTAAACTGAATTTCACTTGTCCACTTGTGTTGTACTCTCTGGTCATTCTTTTAATCCATTAAATGCCAAATTTTTCTGTCAAAAATATCTTTGACTTTAAATTTGCCGAAAGTGGGGAAAAGCTAGAAAAAAGCGAAAACAAACGCAAATTACAAAAGCGCCAAACTACATAAATATCAGACGCATTCGAGCGGCAATGCAACAATTTTTAATTACCATTTAGGCGCTCGAACGAGCACAACAAAAAAACCAGAGAACACAGAGCAGAGAAGAGCAAAGTGAGAGGCGGAAAAGACAGAAAAAGCTGAAAATAAGAAATATATTCCGAAATCGCCCAAATCGCTGGCAGCGCTTTACAGGCCCATTCTGCCTCAATTTGGCTGCTGTATTTTGTAGGTATTAAAAAATTAAAAAGCGCACAAAAAAATAAAGTCTGAAGCAGACAGAAATAGGGGAAGGCAACAAATAAAAGCAAAAAACAAAAATAGAACGAATGAAAAAAAAAACATACAAACGCTGGGGAAATTAAGTCAATGTCCTGCGGGGTCAGTTGCGTTTGGATAAATGTAATTAACCTTCAGGATAAGCACTGAGTTGGGTCTTTGATAATGAACGGTATAGGCGAGTGTGAACTCGCAAAAGAGAGAAAAAGAGAGCGAGAGAAGGAAATAGAATTGTCAGCAAGTAGAATTTTAAAATTTAAATACTTAAAACAGTCGGAGAATTTTCAAGCAACACGATAATAAAATTTGGATTAAGCTTTTGAGAAATATAAATTGTGCAGAGAGATAATTTCCATGTTTTCTCGGTCGCTTAAATTTCGATCAAGTCCAAACATCTTTTAGACTATTTATTAGTTGTGGTTACGAGAGCATTTTTAAAGAGAGCATAAATCTTGATTTAATACAACTTTAAGATACTAACTAGAAGCCAAACAAGAGACACACACTCTGATATTGAGATGCAGTGATGAATTTGCAAATGGCTTGTGCTTAATCTGATGGGCGGAACGGAAGAGGAGTTTATGTATGTACGTTGGTGTGTTCTTCGAGAGATATTCATCACGGTAAATAGACCAAACCACATCATTAGGGCAGCCGCCTTGCGAATTAATTACAATGAGGCAAAGGTGTAAAACTCGATGGAGAACAAGATGGAGGACATCATTGACAATCGACCGAAGCAGCAGGAAAAGCAGCAGCAGCCCAACAATGGAAACTCAGCTGTAATTACCTTTGGTCACACACACACACACACACTCACATACACATAATTAACTTGATAATGAGGGCAAACTCGTAGTCGAAGCCGGACCCGGAACAAGTTGTCGCAAAGGCGCAAAATGTATGTAATGGTGTGTTAGTTGTTGTTGTTGTTCTTCACATCATTGTTGTTGTTTTAAGTGTAGCTGTAGCTGTGGTTAGCTGTGGGTACCGTCTCTCTTGCGCTTTGTTTGCCCTGATAATGACTTCCGGTTCGCCAGCAAAATGACAGTCGGAATTCGTAATTGCTTTTAAGCGTTTGAGGCCTGCTCTCAATTTGGACCCTTTGATTTGCAATTTGCAGACAGCAAAAAAACCAAAAGAAAATGTAGGAAATGGAAAAAAGCACCAATAAGCCCAAGTGGCTAGATTATGGTTAGAAGTTGCCTGAGGTGTTCAATGTAACTGACCGTACAAAAGTTGCCGTAATTCTTACGCATTTGACCCAATTGTTGCCAAAGGGAACGTGGCAAGGTGTGAAAAGTTTGAAAACTATGCGGCAAATTGCAATCGAGTTGCAACAAGAAGGACAACAAGGACTTCAGGCAGTTATTATGCAAATGTGTTGGCATAAAGTTTTAAGACATTGGTTGAACACACTTTAAAGACAAACTTATTTATGGAAAAAGTCTAAAAAAACAACTGAAATTAGATTCTCGTCATTTGAATTGGCTGAATCCAATCCTATAGAGTGCTGTGAACCAGTTTAATGGTATTTTAATTTCATAAAACTTGTTTGCTTTGTAATTGAAACCTTGGGAATTAACTTGGCGAAACCACTTTTGGATTAGGCCATATTTAGTTTCAAAGAACGCACCATTCGAAGAATAAATATTTAAGCGTCAAGGAACGCGAGAGAGTTAAACTGCTGTAAATGCTAATTAATAGGGGAAAGGTTATCCTTGCGACAGAAGCGTTGCCATTGGAGTTATCCTTGCTGATAAATAAGTGCCTGGAATTGGACTTTAGGCGTTGCTTTAAGACGCAGCTGATAACTCTTTAACGTGGCTTAAATATTAATGGCATATTACGTATACGCCGCGTTTAGCGCTTGCAATTCTCTGGCAATTCGGCAGCCGCTTGGGAACTCTGAAGGTCTTAAATTTATATAAAATATATTTAATATGCTTCAGCATTTGGGGCCCATTTGAAGCGTTGGTTTAATATTTATAACAAATCCCTGGGGTCAATGGCTTTTGTGTCTATTTGAAAATTTAAGCACGCAAAAGGTTCGCATTTTAAATAGCAACCTGACGATATCTTCTCGAAAGTCAGGACGCCAGGGAATGGCTTTGAAGTATTTCGAATTAGGCATTGAATTTGAGCTATGAGCTCAGCATGGCAAAGTCATTTCACAGGAGATACCAAGTGGCCATTAATTGATTTAATAGTCTTTCATGTCTTTCCGGGTATGTTGCAGTAATTTGTTTGCAACACAGTCTCATATATGCAAACTCTTTCACACAGAGAGTTCTCAATTGATATTCTCATATTAATTTCTCGACTGATTCCATAATTCCTTTTGACATTCTCTTTGATGCAACTACTTTTCATGCTCTTCTTTCCAGTGAAATTGTCACACACACACATTTTTTGTCCGTTGCAAATTAATTACATCCTCTTTCATTTTCAATGTACACTCGATATCCCTATTGATTCAATGATTCATAGACATCTCACCCAGATCCCAGCATCCGTTCTCCGTTCTCCCCTCTTTGCCGACGTGCAATGCAATTACAACAACTTGAAAGAGACGCTGAGTTGGGTGGGATTTGTATATGAGTTGGCTGACAGGTTTGCATATTTCATAGTAGCTACGCATAAGTGACACTTGTCAAAACACATTTTGCTCACCTTTCCCGTCGCTGTGCCTCCCTCCTCCACCCTCCAACCTCCCCTCTGCTCGTTCTCCTATTGCCGGGGGCAAAAAAGCATATTTCAAGTGCGGCACTTCATGTGCGTCAAACAGAGAGCCGAGTGCACAATACAAGTACAAGGATGTATGTACCGTATGTGATAGAGTTAAATAGAGAGGCATCAGGATGAAAGAGAGAGAGGGCGCCACCAGAAAGCGAACCGAACTGAAAAAGTGCTCAAGTCGAAAGCCCTTGAGTTGTTTTGCAACATTTGAACACGTCAAGTTTTTAAGGTCAACATGTCGCTGGCAGGCTCGCATTCTGGCCCTAGACTAAGCCCAGACTAAAATATTAGTTATACCAAGTACCGTGTGCAGTGCCCTCCCCCTTCCACTTTCCACTTGCCAGTTTCCACTTTCCTACTTTCTCAATTTTAGCCAGATTGCTGGATTAATATCGTTTATCAGTGGCCGAGTTCGGTGACTCCACTTGCAATCCAGCCAACTCAACTTCCAGCTGGCAACTTAAAGCTGTTCAAAGTTTTCACTTTGAGTTGCACTTCGAGTACTCATTTGCCCTGAGTAATTCATTACAATTTCATTTTCGGCCGCTGGAAAAGTTCAACGCGGTTTCCAAGTGCTTTTTGAACAGTTTTTCTCTGCCGAATAAGTCCGAGTTGAGCATGGGCGTAGCTAAGATGGGATCCCAAATTTTCAAAAATTATCTAATTCAGTCATTCTCTACTGACCATTGTTTTGTGTTTGTGTTGTCAGTCTCAACTGTGAATCGAATTGAAAGTTAAATATAGATAAAATAAATCGAGTTGTCGATTAATCGGCAAATAAAACCTTGACATAAAAAAAAGTTGGGCTGCAGATTCCAATAAGAGTTCAAACAATGAGCAATTGACATTTTAAAATGTCAAGGAGAAGTATGAATATTAGTTATTTCTATCCATACTGTGTATTGAGTTTAATAAGAATCATACATGAAACTCAATCTAATTATTTTCGATCGATTTTACGATTTTACGATTCTACTTTACTATTTCAACCTAAGCCCTTTCCAGTATTTTGATATTACCAAGAGCCGCAATTGCTGTAACTGCACTGATGTAACTGTACCCATGCTTATCGAGTCTACTCCGTGTTTGCTCTTTGGGTGCCGTCGGAAGCTTTGTGCATGTGTGTCTGTGTGAGTGGGCTTGTGTGTGTCTTGTTGGTAGCAAACACTTTTTCGTAAAATGTTCTCAAAAGAATGTTAGACAAACCGCTTTGTTGGCAACAATTTGGGTTAAAACTTAAGTGTTTTGCTTCGAGTTTCTGCATTGCCCCTCCGCTGTCAGCCCCGTCATCAAGACTGGCTCTTAAATTCTTTTGCCACTGCAGTGCTTAGCCCGACTAAAACCATCCTAAACAGTTAGGGCAACGAAAACGCGACCAGGGGAAAGGTGAAAAAGGGTGAGGCCAAAAAATAACAACAAATTGTGTTGTGGAAGCCAAAGCTTTTGCTGCTGCTGTATTTAGTTGATTTTTCCATTTTTACTGTTCCTTTTCTTGCACATTCTCGAGCGAAAGAAAAGACACAAATTGTCCTTTGCTGCTTTGGCCTTTTGTGCTCCGTAAAATTGGTAAAATGTACTTTCACTTGTTACTTGTCGTAGCCCACAAAATGAAAAGAATTTTAAAAAGAAAATCAGTTAAGAAGCTTTCTTCTTTTAAAGAACAATTAACATCTTTTGCAGATATTGCGGCTGTCTCTCTCTCTCTCTCTCTCTCTTTCTATTTAGTTAGTTTCTGAACATTCGTTTGTTTGGCATTTAGGACAACGTGTCTGCTAATTTGATTGAAAGTTTGATCAAGTTTAGCTAAAACTTGGCAGTGCCGCAATGCTGAGGCCACATCAAAGCGTGAAAAGCAACCGAAGTTGATCCAATTACAGGCAACTAAACCTTTAACCCAAGCCAAAACAAATGTATCTACATATGTATATGTAAAGCTGATACGTGTCTCTCCATCTCTCTCTGTCTATCACTGTCTCTATCTCTCAAACCATAAGTAGATAAATTTGTTTGTTCACATTTGAGGGAGCTTTATTGGTATCTGCTCAGCATAACTTAACTAATTTTAAAGTTTTCCAAATTAGATCTGCAACTGTGAGTGTGTTGTGTGTATGCGTGTGTGTATGCTTGTGTGTGTGAAAGTTACAGAAAGTTTACAGCACAACTGATTTGGCTTCGCTTCGCATGAAATTAGTTGCAATTTTCGGCATCTGGGGAAAATTTCACCATTTGGATGCAGCACTGAGTGGAAAAGCAGGAAATTGTCTACAGCAGCTTGCGGTTCGGAGTCATCATCGTCATCGTCATCGCCATCATCATCATCATCATCAAGGATGACACTTTCAAAGTTTAAGAGCATTTTGGAAGCAAGTGCAGTGCTTGCTAAATATTTTGTAAGCACTTCAATTCCTTGCACTTTCTATTAAAATTTGCACTAAATGCGTTTTCAAAAGTTTCAAAATCAATATCATTTTTCATTTTCGTTTTATTTCATCGTTTCAATAGGGTGCAGCGTACTCTTTTTGCTGTCCAGTGCAACCCTGCAGACATGTGATAGGAAAATAGGAATAATCGATTAAATTATCGATTCTTATTGAGCATCGAAACATACTGGAAGAATCATTTAATTATTTTTACGCAAATTAATTAATTCGGCAAAATGGATGTGTTAAATATTGAGAAACATTCGCAATTCGCAACCAATCATAGCTCGGGAATCCTGGAGATAAACGGCAACTCAAATACTTTGAAAATACAACAATGGAAAAACGGAACCATCAGAATCAATGGCCACGAGACGTGCATTTATTTGGGTGGTGAGCTGGACCAGAAACCCGAGGAGCACATGAGTGGGAATGATCTGCTCTTCCAGATCATCGAAGTTGTGGAGCTACTGATTATATTGATGATATTCTACGTAATATTTAATAATATCAACTATTAATTAAAGAGAAAGAATTCTTATTTTATTTTTCTTTTAATTAACAGATTCCTGATTTGAATCTTAGGCACATTTCCAATACCTTTGCAGTATTTTTAACCTCGATGTAGCTTTAACAGCTTTTCTTTTGTTCCATTTTCTTAACGCTTTATTGCCATCAAAGTTTTTCTCGCAACTTTTGCTGTTCCTCGTCGACTTGCTGCACATGATACGGGACTTTCGCCAGTTAACCAAGTTAACAAATCCACACCATCTTCTTCTCCCTTGTTTCACAGTCTTGATTACACTTTGGTCGCTCATAAATTTGTATCCGAGAGCAAAAAATGCCCCAGGCAGCTGCCTTCTTTTTTTTTTAAGAAATGGCCAATATAAAGGGCGAAAAGTTCTTTTTATTTTACCTGAGCGATTTGAAGTGAAACTTGAGCGAAGCAATGTTTAAAAAATTATAACTATGGAAACTTCTTGTATCGAGAAACTTCTGCCGTTTGTTTTCAACTGCGCTGAATTGTATTTCTTTTTTTTATTTAGAGATAATAATTAAGACAATAAATGTAAATCAATATTTGTCCATGCAAATAGTGAATGGAGTTCGTGGGATATCGAAATTTAGTTCAATCAAATGATTCTCTGCTTTAACTTCTTGGAAACATTGAGTATATTTTATAGACCAATTTCGTTAAAATGGGGCTCCAGTTCAAAGAACTCCTCTTCCGATGAGTGGGAGTTGTTGTTTTCCTTCTCGTCATCTTGATCAGGTGGACTGCGGTCATATAGCTGCGGG
Organism: Drosophila limbata; assembly: GCA_963924055.1. Classification (NCBI taxonomy): domain Eukaryota; kingdom Metazoa; phylum Arthropoda; class Insecta; order Diptera; family Drosophilidae; genus Drosophila; species Drosophila limbata. Next base: position 15,173,795 of record OZ001355.1, on the reverse strand, counting down.
TTGAGAGCCACCACACAGTCCCAGGGTATCGTCTTGCCCATCATCTTGAAGCCCTCCTTCCAGGACACCATGATCGCCTGCAGCTCAGTTTGCTTGGAGACGACGTGTGCGGTGTGGACACGTCCGTCGGATCGGTTAATGGTGATCTTCTCGCCCAGCAATAGATAATCCATTTCGATAACCATTATTTAAAAAAATATTCAAGATGTTTGTTGTGTTTGTTTGGACGTGTGATGCTTTGAATTGTGTTGAAACCGAGCAATATTACCTATAAAGGCAATGAAAACATGATCGGTTATTGGCTGATTTTAAGCAACTTTTATGCCAAGTGCATTAATCAAAGAATCGCATTCGGTGACAAATTGTTAAGACAGCTGCTTCAGGTAACAGTCGTTGCCATTTCCCCTTTCTCGCCTGCTGACTTTGGACATTTACGTTATGCTCACATGTGGCTGGAACAACACACACACAATACGAGGAGCTTCCTGCTTCTAGCCATAACCGAAATATGGCCACCCATCTGCCCAGACAAATTTTATAGCCAACATTTTTGGGGAATCGCTTGGACGCGCTCGTAAATTCGTAGAAATCTCCGCCCAGAAGCTAGAGGTAAACTCTCTCTTTAAGTGTGTGTGTGTGTGTGTGGTGTGTGTGTGTGTGTGTGTGTGTGTAACTCGCTTTTGATATATGGCCATTGCTACGTTACGGGTTAGTACTTTTCAAATTAGATTTAGGAACGGTCGCCTTGGCCAACTGAACTGAGCTGAAATGTGAGCCGGCAATTGCCATAAAATGTGAAACGAACCCAAAAGCATTGCAATATTTACACAACACAATTTAAAGCAGACATTGTTGGTTACGTGAGCAATATAATCGAAATCATTTTGCTGACTTGGCATTCAGTCTGGACCTGATGCTGCATCTTCGATTGAATTACAATTGCCACAGAGCTTTCATTTAATTACGGCAGAAATCAGCCATCGATTAAATAAAGTTTACGCATCGAGGGATCAAACAACATGTGTCTCAAATCTAAACTCTGCTTGTGGCCATGGCTAATACACGCACACACACTCACACAAAGTCAGTCAGGTGTAAAAACTAATTTACAGACTGTCTACAAGGGCACAATGAAAACGTTGAACTATGCAAGCAAAACCGCAAAACACTTTGGGCCCAAGGACTACAGGCCATTTAAGGACGTGGCCATAAATGCAGATGAATGGCCCAAAAGTTTTCTATGTGGGCGAACGACCTTTTCCCATGCCTCTTGCTCTTTCAACTCAAAAGGATGCCACGTCGCGGCTGAAAGGTTAAATGGAAAATCGAAGGAGGACTGTACATAATATTATATTATATATGTACAAATATATTCATATAGATTCATACAACGTTGTCCGCATGCTTATAATCATTTTCACCTTGCAGATAAATTTGGTTGGCATTTGTAAAATGAAATTTAAGAGCAATGGGAAAACTATTTCATGTATTTAACTATGTTGAGTTTAAAATCGTTTAGCATCTTAGTTGGCCAGCTAATCAAATATATCTTTTCATACAGATGAGACCATTATATAGCTGATCAGTCTGAGTCAACGCAACTCTCGTTCACATGAGCTGTTTAGGAGTGTATATTTGTAATTTTAGTTATTGGGCCATCATCATGTTGAAAATGGGCAGCCGCATCATCGTCGGCAATAACATGAGAGCACATAAATCTCATGGCTGCGGCAATCAGAGCTATAATCGAAATCTGAATCAGAATCAGAATCTGCGACAGAGACGGTAACAGAATCCGAATCAGAACAGAACAGAAACCAGTGCCAACTTGTCAGCTGTCTGGCTGTCAAAGGGGGGAGGAAAAGGGAAGGAAAGTCGCAGGATAGTGGAAATAGCGAATGGCGTCAAGGGCGCCATAAATGAGAATTTCCGACTCATTTCCGCTGTTTGTGTGTGGTTCATTTGTGGCACATAATGACCATGGAAAGGGGAGATGTAAGGGGAAGCTGGAAAGGCCAAAAAAATAAAAAAAAAATGAGGCTGACAATGTAGGTTATGCGAATACACACGTATTGATTTTCATTTAAAGCGGCCAACTTTGCCGTGATTCTCCTAATGGTATTCTCCCTGAAAAGTATTACAAAATTTATGGCCATTGGGCACAGTGTTTGTGTGTATGTGTGTGTGTTTGGAGCAACTGCAATGTACATCAGAGCAGCCACAGCTTGACCTCTAACCCAGCTGCAGTTGCCATTTGCCATTTGCCATTTGTCAGCATTAGAGCAATTAAAGTCACAATTGTGTCAAGGACATCCATAAATGGCAATCTCAGCCGTGTGCCTATTGTTATATCTCTCTCTAAATATGTGTATATAGATACAGTATATTGATTGCCACGTCTCGTTAACCCGCAGCACCTTTTGGTATGGCCAAATATAATTCAATTAAATACAACTCGAGCTGCAGTTAAATTTATTACTTGAGACCCGCAGCCAAAGAAATTCCAAGAAAAATTCGCTCGTAAATGTGGAGCTGATGCGATAAGCGCGAAACATGTTGATACAACATCCAGCCAGATAAAAAATGTCTATTAAATGGAGTTCCAGCATACATGGAAGGCTTTCCTCCTCTGAAGATTTACGCAAGTACAAGGCGCTGTTCATAAATTATCCCTGCAATAAGCCCGAGTAGAATCAAAGTAAGCTGCGTTGTAAAACTCAATGCTCGTTTAAATAGTTTAGCATAGTGTTAAGTTCACATACAGACACAATACAATACAACCCACAGACATCACATATTTTGTTTAACAATTAAAACCATAAAACACATACCGGGAGAGTTTAATTGAAATGTCATCTCGGGTTTTTCGCGATCAAAAAACGATGACGCGTTCGAGTCGCCTTTTAACGGATGCGTCATCGACGTAAGTAATCAGATGTGTATATATGAGCATACATATATGTAATCCATTCACCTTAATAACAGCAATACCAAACTCACATTAGAAGCTTTTGCAGAAGATGGCTCAGATATTTACCAGAATCTTGAGGTCTCTCTGGCACGGTACGTTTTTAAGAAGCTGAAACTCTCATTTTTTTATTTACCAAATTTTAAAGAGGGGAATATTGGATGCAAAAAAAAATGCAATTGGTCCTTGTATTTGTCACCTAATGTGATTTGAGAAATCAACCCTCTTAAGAGGAAAATCCTTAGAGGAGCTTTGTGCTTAAATTTCATTACCGCGGGGGAAAAAAATAAACTTTGCTACTGCTTATGTTAATTAGATAAACTGTTTAGTTTCCGTAAAGTAAAGCTAGTTTCATGTTTATTTTCAAATTCGACTATATATTTGCACATATTGGAATATGCTTTATTTTTTAAGAAAATTTGAAATGACTTTAGATCAACTTAATTAGTTTGCTTAAATTGTGATATAAGGAGTTGATACTTAAGTTTTCTTACCAACATTTCCACAGCACGCCATTGCTGATTATGGACTATGTGCAGTTCCTGGCTGCCCGGACAATCCAACGGAACTGGCGCAGCTTCTCCAGACGCAGGACAGACGGCAAGCATGGAAGGGCAGCGATAACCATCCAGCGTTGGTGGCGCGGATATAAAGTGCGGAGTCAGTTCATGTCGATAGTGGAGCGAAAGCTGCAGGACACGTTGGTCAACTACTACAACAAGGCGGCAATCAAGATCCAGGCCCTGTTCCGCGGCTGGTGGACGCGACGCACAGTGCACGACATGAACGCCCTGAAGAGGATGCAGACTTGTGCTGCCCAGGACCTGCTCAATTGTGTGGCCTTCAAGCTGCACCATCTGCTGCGGACCTGCGCCATTCCGGGTGTCTACTCAATGCGTGATTCAAAGTGAGTTACAGTGAGTATTGGCTGCAGGTAACTAATATCAATTTCAACATTGCAGCTGTCTGTCGCGTGTGGAGCAACTTTTGGCCAGCATTCGATTCCGTTTCCACAATGGACGCGTCCACAATGCCATGATCAACCGTGAGCAGATGCTCAAGTCACATAGGCAGAAATTCCGTGGCAATGCCTTCTATACCTCGGTTCCCTATAAGGGGCCCAACGATAAGAGAGCTTGCAAGCCCCATTGCGAAGACTTCCTGAACAAGTCGTCCGATTTGGACGGTCGCATGTATAAGATTATTGCCAGTTACGATGAATCAATGCGTGACGCCAAATCAAGGATGACTCAATTCAACATGGCCGAAAGTAAGGCAAAAGTCATTTAATTACTGTAGTATTCTAATCATTTATCCTTATGTTGCAGGAAAGCGACGCAGACGCATCAGGTTGATCCTTGAGCAGAGGGAGAGACGCAAGTGCAATTTTTGTGCCGATGTCATTGCCAGCATGCGACGCTGGAAGATCTGGGACTCGGAAAAATTGACCATTGCAAAGGATATCTTTCGTAGCCCTGGCAATCTGGAGCAATTCCTCAATGAAGCCCACGAGATTGTGGAGGAAATTCAAGGGCGATGCCACTGCAAAATTACCCTGCACGATGTTGTCCAATGTCATTGACTTTGACCATCGATGGGTCAGTAGTGTTTGTTAAGAATAGCTATAGTTGTATATTGGGATGCAAATAGAACTAAATAAAGAATATATCCTTCTATACTGTATTACAATCTCAATTTATTGCCAGAAAGAAATACAATTTTCGATTCTCGATTCAATGCGTTCACACATCCCACATTCCAGATGCCTTGTTCTACGAGAACACAGCTCTAAAGCAGTCCACTGTCAGGGATAAAAGTCATTATATTCCTCTTGTGAAAATGCCTGTTTCTTTGCTTACCAAATATGTTGGCAAAGAAGCGGAACAGCACCGTGACAAACGAGGGTCTATTGGGATCGATCCACCTCTCCGTGATCTCATCTACGAAGCATTTAAATACATTTTATTCTGATAAATCCCATAGTAAACTCACCAAGATGCTCGCAATCCAGTCGCTCATTGTTGAGGTTAAGAGTATGGGATCCTCCTATAACATCTGTTACGCCCATGGGATTTTCCAATTCTGAATTCATTTTTGTTTCTTTTTTTTATTTGCAAATGATTCACCGAAAATTTTTACTGCAATTTCAAACGGAAATTATTAAAATAAAATAAAGTTCCTATGCTCTGATGTCTTCGGGACAAACAACAACTGATATTTTAATTTTCCCAGCTCTGAGTGATTGTCGTAGCATTGGCTACTGTTTTCTTGATATATTTTCACAAGCTCGTATTTCTAAATATTCGGATTCTGTGCGAGATTAGGCAAGTGTCAGCAGGATTCAGACTGGCCAGGACATGCTTTTAATTAGATATCAAAGCTTGACATGCACTCAGTCTGGGGACAAAGTGAGGAGACGCTCAGCTGGATATTCAACTAATTGTTATAAACCCCACAACTGGGTCTCAGCGATGTCAAGACATCATCATCAGTCTGAAACTGCCTTAAATATGCAATTACCAAGTGACGAATAATGAGTTTTGGCCAGCTTCGTCTGGGGACTTATATATGTTTGTATACACATTTATATTTACATGAAGTCTGCTCTTTCTGTGACGACGCCAGAAATTACACAAATTTGTCATTTAGTTTCGGGGCACGAAGCAGACCAGACCATGAACAAAAATGCAACATTTTGCGGCTAATGATGGAAATACTATGGACTTTGGACGTCGCCTTGACGCCGCTTTTGGCCATCTCCCTGGGCAACCTCTTTTATCATTAGGTTAATTGCTTATGTAACACATACATACACACATTGTCCGTTGTAGCTGGCTTACAATCAAAGCCATTGGCATTGGCGTCGACTGAGTCCAAACTGAACTCAAAGTCATAACGAGAAATGTAAGTTTTGGCCAATTAATTTGTAATGAGGTTTCATTTCGTGTTTGTGACATATTTCCCTTGGTTCTTACTTAATTAAGTATATATAGTAAATGTGGTTATGGCCATAAACACAAAATCAGAATGACATTTTGATATATAACAAGCATAACCTTCGCAACATATATCAAACAATTTATATAGTTGACATTTCAACTCCACTGAGAACTTTTAAATTTTCTACATTCTTTTCTGTTGTTGTCTTCTTTAACTTTGTATAGAACAGGTGCGAATAATGATTGTGCAACAAATTGTGACCACGTGGCCAATAAATTAAAAACTTTTATGTTCGACTCGATTGTTTTGGCCAAAAACATTTTGCCATTTGCTGTTTATCGTTTTGCCTGTTGACAAGTGTTGAGCGACTGTTTTGCAGTCAAGCAAATTAATTGAAAAGTTTTAAATTTCACAAGTGGCGGGCTCATTTAAGGCAATTACACATGCCGTTAAAAGGTCAGGACAACGGCACAATGGCCGCCATTTTCGCATACTCTCATACCCACAGACATACAGAGAAACTCTTCTTCTCCCTCTCTCCCATTGAGTTGCTTTTGGTTTTGGGCCCGTTATCATTAAGTTAATTATATGTTTGCGGGTGCCAAGAGGTAATTACAGCTCGGATTTCGGGCATTTCAGATGACGATGGCGATGTCGATGATGATGTCCACGAATGACTTTGGGTCGACCGACCGACTCACAGTCAAGTTGTAATTAATTTGAAAGCAAACATCGCAAGTCTCCCTCTGATGTGGTTATAGTTACACCTCATTCGGCTTTATGGTTTCCCCCCTCAACGACTGGCATATTCATGCATTAACATACACATAAACATACATGCGTATGTCCTTTGAAAACTTATTAGGGACAGCCGGCAAAAGCAAATGGACCTTTGCCTCAAAAGCATTCCTCCTTTTGTCCTCGAGATGTTTATAAATTATGCAAAGCTGGCGTTAAACTCCGAAAACTGTCAAAAAATTGTCTTTAGCCAACAGTTTGTGCAGAGCAGACAGCCCCCCAACAAGGAGGCGTGGCTGTAGGCGGATTTTGGCCAAAACTAAGTGCCAACTTTACTCTTAGCACATTTAATTAAAAAGCGTAAAAAATGCTAGTTGAACAATCCATTAAAACTGACCAAATGAGTTTGATGCAACTTTTCATCTTATTTTTGTAACGTTGCGGAATTTTTGCCCACTTCTTTTTTCCTTTTTTTTTCTGTAAATTGTTTGCAAATCTGCTTGAGATTTTCCAGAGCTGGCAAAGCTTTTTCCAAACTTTCTGGTTGTTTTTTTTTTGTTTTTTGCTGTTTTACTGCCAAATGTTCAGGAATTTTCGTGTTTTTATTTGAATAGTTTGGTGAAAGTTTTTAATAAGCTTAAGCTAATTTTTTGTTTTTCCCATCAATAGGAGAATTACAACTTTGACAAGGATACAAGGACACATATGTGCGCCAAAGTGACAGATAAATGGGGATATATGTTACCTTCTAAAAAATTCTCTCTGCATGAATTATTTTAAATAATTAAGTGACGTTAACTACTTGGTTGCTCAGAGTCTATTAGATATAATGAAAAACACTGGCCGTGTTCACCAGAACTAATCAATCAGTAATCATGTATTTTGTTTGTTCGATAACAAAGCATCACATCACAGAATTTCAGCGTACTATTTTGGTGATGAATTTTCAGTCATCATACATCACAAAATTTGAAATCATGATTGCTAATCACTGCATTTCACCAGAATAATCATCAAATTTCATCGATTTTCTGTTGTCGATTTGTTCTGGTGAACACGGCCACTGTTAACTCTTATTTTTACCCTACCAAATTAAATTGGGTTCTTCCGCAAAATGTATCTAAATAATTACGTATACGTAAACTTTAAGAGTTCAACTAGTGATTCATAGTCAGACAGAAAACGTCTTTAATTTGCATTTAGTTTCTCATTGTTGACTTTTACAAGGGCAAAGGGGAGTCTTTGACAGAGGAACCTATGCTTAGATTTATGGCTCGGCCATGTCGATTACTTGGCCATAAATCTTGGCCTTTGGTTGTGGTCAGCATCTGTGGCTGTAACACGACTGGGACATATGTTGGCCACTCGGATGCTCGGTTAAACTGTAATCGGATGTGGATTCGCATTATGTTCTCATGGTCGCATTTTGTTGCGTTGTCGTGTTGTCGTGTTGTTGTTTTGTTCTTAACTTGGCTGACACCGAGCTTAACGCTTCTTAGCCTTCGCTTTTGCCATTATTACACCATTAACGACTTAACTCATTTTAAATGTAACGTCCGCTGAGCGAAATATAAATATGAAAATTCAAGCATAAGAAATAAACATAAAATGTTGCCTTGGCTCCTAATTCGCAAAGTTTTTCGCTGGCTGAACTGAACTTTAACCTGCCGCAGGTGTTAAAAATGATTTGCAAATATAAAAGTTTTCGTTATAAATTTCAGCACTGCAAATGCCAAAGAACTTAAAATTGCTCAAGTTTATTGTAGTGAAATATGCGAAAAGTTGAATAAATTTGCGACTCGCAATGCAAATAAATTCCCATATATTCGTAGATTCTTTTATTGTATCGTATTGCATTGTTTTTAGTTTTATTTTCTGTTGCCTGCTGTTGCATCTTTGAAAACTGCAATATAAACACAATGAAAGACAAACAACAAACTTGATTAATAAAAAGCTATTGTGTCTAAGAATAGAAATTTACAACCACTTACAACAAATCTAATCCAAACAAATATGTAAACATAAAAGAAATTTCTTTGATATTTAAGCTTCAAAGTAATAAAAATATATAAGACAGAACCTGAGCCAAAATAAATTCTAAGGTCAAATTAAGCAAAATACTTGAGAAATGATGTGCAGAATTAGAGAGTATCATGGGGCATGCCGAATGAATACTTGAAGCTACTTGGAGTATTAACTTTAGCATTTTTTCAAATTTAACCTTTTAAAACATAATTTAGACGTGATTCACAAAACAAACCTGAAGATATGAAAACATTGGATATATTTGCATACAGAAAAACAAACAGCTTTAGTCAGCATGCATTCGCTCCTCCCACGCCATGTGGCATGCAACACGGTGGCCAGCAGTTGCTTTTCCATTTCATAAATCTTATCTCTGGCCATGCGAATGTGTGAACGCCCCAAACCGTCAGCCGAATTTAGTGCAAAAGTATTTAAGAGTCTATTTGTTGTGTGTGGCAGTGTGTGTGTGTTTGTATGTGTGTGTATGTGTTTGTGATGAGCCAAAACACAGAAAAACTCGTATGCAAAACAAAAGTAAAAACGAAGCGAATAAAAACGAGACTTAAAATGAAAAGAATAAACAAGCATAAAGAATAGATCCTAAAAACCGCTCACCAAAACTAAACACACGTTTGAGTCTAGGACGGTGTGTGTGTGTGTGAGAGTGTGTGAGTTTGTGTGCCATAAAATGGCAGTGCGAACAAAAATTTAAAACAAGACAACAAAGTCAAGAAAGAATAACAATCTTCTTGATACGAAAGCTTAAATATGTACACCGTGATGTACACCTTGGCAGATAGTCTCTAAAAAATAAATTAATAAATTAATATTAAAATAAATTACTTATAAATAAATTGTTGATGAACATTCAAGGATCTAACTACATTAAATTCGTATTTGTTGTTGTTCATTCGTTGTTCATTCCAAAGAAATCAAAAGTGAAAGGTTGTATCTGTAAATTCTACGTCTGATAATTAACTAAACTTAGTTCTTCAAATGAACTACCATGAGCAAAGTTTAGTCAGTTGGTAGTTTTCATGAAAATATATTTAATTTAATCGATTGAAAAAATCATCGAGTTAAAGTACTTAAAAATCGTATTCGCGAACATTGAGTGGTCGATTGTCAATGAATTTTGACATTACTAGTTGTAAGCTTCCTTTCTTTCATCTTCATTATATTAAGAATTAATGGTAAGAAAAGTCTGAATATAGCAATCGATTGGCTCCCTTGGTGGTACATTTATTTTGGGTAATTTTTCCAAGGTGACAAAGTCGTTGAGTTTTAGCCTTTTACTTGGATGCATTGGCAGTGGCAACATTCTTGTACATATTCATACATGCATACATAATACACCGCTGGGAGGACATTCGCCACAAGAAGAAGAAGAAGTTCATTAAGTGCTGTTCGCGACTTTGACAGCGTCGATTTACATTGTAAGCAATTTAAAAACGCGTTCAATGCACACATGTGTGTGTATGTGTGGCATATGTCCTTTCAGGTCAAAGCACACACAAAAAAGTGAGCAGCAAACATATGCAAGGCACGTTTCGGAATTATGTGCCGCGACCAGAACAGAACAAAACTGAACCTGAAACAGGACCAGAAGCAGGAGCAGGACACGAGCACACATGCCACAGCCAGGCAGCTCACTCACAGCACAAAATAAATAAGAAATCCGACAACACACACTCATTCTCGCACAACTATACAAACACACACAACAATAAACAGAGAGTATTTCATCAGAGCAGCTTCACAAAAACCCGTTGAAAATACTCGTATCTTCGAAACGGCGAAAAAGCTCGCGATTGTACTGTCTGCCACGCCCACTGCCGCTAATCATCACTTGCCGCCCCTCCGTCAGCATTCTCGGAAATTGTGCGCCGATTAAATTGGCAATCAACTCAAACGCAAAAGCTGCGTGAAAAATGTCACAGTCTGTTGACTCTGCAACGCACAACGTGTCCATGGAAATGGGCTCTGTGCTCATCATAAGCAAGGTTAACATCCCTATCCCTCCTCACCCCCCTCCAGCATACCTCCCCTTAGCCAGTTTTACTCCTTAGCCAAGTCAACCTCCCCTTGGCCATTACTCAGCTGGCCGGGCACAGGCTAAATGGAATAATTACATGAAACTAGCCGAAAAAGTTTACATTTATGAGCATCGCTGCTGTTACCTACAAACGAAGCCACTTTCCACTAGGAAAGGGGAAGCTCGGAGCTGAAAGAGGCAGCAAAGGGAGCAACTACATATACATATATTGCTATTTATGCCACCATCAAGGCAACGGCAACGGCAACAGCAGCGAAGTCTTGCAAAAAATTAAAGTTGGCAGCAGCAGCAGGTTGGGAGATTGGAGCAAATAGCTCCGTTGACACAGTTACTGCTTCAGAAACGGGCATGAAAAGAACTCCCTAGGTACTGCAATGGCGTCTGTCCAAGGGTGACAGGTTGGCTGACGGTGCTTGCGCTTAAACACTGTAAATATCCCTCGGAAAAATGTTATTAAAGCGAAAGTTTTATGGCAAAATATGAATTGAAAAGATGTCAGAACGCTGCGTTGCTCAAAATGTTAAGTTTGATAAAAAAGAAAATCATTATATAACTTAAATTATTATTATAAATATATACATATGTATGTATGTAGATTTTCAAAACCTTAAGAGCTAGAGCTACCAAACTTTTGAGTCAGTTGCTGATAAGAATAAAATTTATATATTATTTTAAAGGCATTGTCGTACTAATTTTCTTAATGTTTTTGAAGTCCGATACCAAAAGGAGCAGCTATCTGCGAAAGATGCCAAATGAAGCTATTGGCTGTAAAACTTTTATGGCCGAGTCCTAAATTTGTGTAGTAAACATGTTGTATCCATTGATCTTGTACTCATACTCGGCATATTATAATTATTCTGCTGTATAAATTATAGCACCATTTGCTAATCCAATTCGCAAACACAAACACATTACAATGTCTGCAAGCCCCTTGAAAGTGCCCAACATATCGGAGGAATGGAATGCAATGGAATTCTCACATCTGTTTGCCCCACAAAACTCGCGCATTAATTTGAGTTTTTATTTTTTGGTTCGTTCGGTTGGCGCATAAAGAAAACTTAACATGAGCAGTTTCAGTTTCTTTTAACATTTTGCGCTTTTGGCCACAGCTAAGAAAACCAGCTGAACGATCCACACATAAACTTGCTACGCATTTTTATGCTTTTCTTTCCAGTTTTCTTTTTTCTTTCACTCTTGTTTTTTTGCAATGTTTGCTAGAGTCTCCATTGCCCTTGCAATTCTTCGCCTGCGCCACTGTTTGCATTTTATTACATTTAGGGCTAATAAAACTTGCCACCTTCCCCCGCCAGTTTCTTTGCCTTTTCCATTCCCAGTTCCCAGTTCCCAGTTCCAACTCCGGAACTAAGCACACGCATTAAACTCGCCAAGTTGCTTCAAAGACTTGCGGGTCAGAGACGGAAGGAGAAGATGAAGATGATGATGTTTTGTAGTACAAAGTTGAATCGTAAATAAAATTATGCCAGCATTTTGTATGCGAGAACGTGATTTTGTCTGTATCAGTGTCTCGGCAAAGAAACAGCATTGGGAACGGCAAAACGAAGCCCAAACTAAAATCATAATTCGAGAAAACGACGAGTCGTTCAATAAATAGAGAAATAGAAATAGAAAAAGAAAACTGAGAAATTGTGCTTTGATGCACGTTGTGCATGAGACTCGATTCGGTTCACATGCAAATACTGGTACGAGTGTGTACACATACAAATGTGTGGCACTGTGCCAGATGCCACTTGGCACTTTATGACTCATTTTCAGCGCAGACACGCGTTTGGTTTCTTACAAAGTTGATAAGTACATGGACAATACGGAATTATATACAGTTAGTCAAGTAATTGTTTTGATTTTTATTTTAAGCAAAAAATTAATATTTTTATTGTATTTTTATGGTATTTTTGATTTAATTTAAATAGATTTAAATTGAAATAATTAATTATTAAGATTCATTTAATCATATCATATTGATGTGCTGACAAAAGCTTGCTGTTATGACACCTGCAAAGACAAGTCAAGCTCAAGTAAACAAAGGTCGTCGTCTGTTTGGCCATTTACGAGTCGGTTGCACTTGGAATTCTTGGAAGTTTTTGGCCCGTCTTCTTTAAATGGCATTAAATTACGCGGCAAGGAAAGTTTGACAAAAGTTTAAGACTGCGGCGCTGGATTCGAGTGGAAATCAGATACAGAAATAGATACAGATACATATACAAGGGACACAGATACAGATACATAGTACTAGCAGCTCTGGCATCCACTTGGAGTAGTTGGCAACTAAATAAGCAAGTTCTGAGTCTGCATAGCGTGTCTGGCAATGAATAAAATCAAGATAAACTACTCACAATATTTACTTTTAATTGGAGAAGTTCAAAGAATAAGCAAATGCTGCTCTGTGCAAACTTTTGTGTTTTAGCCATATCGATTGCCTGAAATGCCTCACATAGGGACCACAAACATTTTGTATACTTTAAGCCAACTTTAAATACATTTAACAGACTCCATTTATTGCCATGTCTCGCCGCCCAAAATAAGAAAGTCAGACAGGATTTTAGCATTATATTGTTCGTTGTTTGCCATTTCTTTTTCGGCTTCATTTTTATCCAATTTTCCAATTTTGTAATCCACCGAGTGAAACGAGACCCGTCCACAGTTTTCTTTAATGTTTCTTTTTCTTTTTACTTTCGCCTAAATGGTAATTAAAATATGCCCAGAGGTCTGGACAGTCCACTGTCCACAGTCCTCAGTTGGTCTAAAGTTGGAAATGGGTCTTAGCCCGGCTAACAACAAGGTCAACTGCAGTCAAAGTGCGCTTTTGTGGTGGCAAAGCGTACAACTTTCAAGTGTGAGGGGGTCGTGTTTATCAGACTCTGCTTCTGCCTCAACTTCGCATGGATAAACGTTGAGAATTTTAATTGGATGAATAGAAACTGAAGCTGAATCTGAATCTGTTTACCAGCTGCTCAACTCGATTGAAACTAACAAGAAGCTGTCAATTTAAATTAAAGAAAAGAAGGAAAGAAATAATCGCAATTTAATTAAAATATCGTTTTATGTCATAGTGATTGTGTCCAAATTAAGTATATATATAAAAAAAAATATAAATATTTTCTTTTATATAAAATACATTTTAATTTACGATGACTGTCTGCAGAGCCAATAAAATTTACAATCTCTAATTTAGTACAAGTAAAACATAAGTGGATACAATATGTATGTTTTTAACAGAAACTCCGGACTCATGTATAAAAGATATGTCTTCATTTGGCAACTCTCCCAGTTAGCTCCGCCTCGATTTCTTCCAGGGTTTTATTCTTGGTCTCGGGCACCACAAATATGACAAAGAATAATCCAACGATGCAGCCACAACTAAACAAAGCCAATGCCCCATGAATGCCCATAAGATCTGCAGAATGTATATATCAATTATATCATGTTATATTAAATTATTATTATTAACTCACCAATCATGTCCTGAAACGTTTTGGTCACAATGAAAGTGCAAAGCCAGCTGAAACTGACCACCAAAGAAGCGGCTGGACCGCGAATTCGGGAAGGTAAAATCTCGCCCAACATGAGCCAGGGAATGGGCCCAAGTCCCAGTGAGAAACCCAGTGCATAGAGCACAAAGCTGAGCAAAGGTAACCAGCCATAGCTGGACGTGTTCACGTTGATGGACTTGCAGTAAAAAAAGGCGGACATTACAATCAAAGTTACTATCATAATCAATAGGGAAATGTAAAGCAAAATCTGAAAATAATTTAAATAAAACCATGATTAAAATGGATAAAGAATTCAATTTGGAACTGACCTTTCGACCTGTCAGATCAATGACCATCGTGGCCACGAGAGACGCCAAAAAGTTGACAGCTCCCACAATGATTGTGGACAAGTAGCAATCGATGGTCGAGCCGGACATATTGAAGATCATGACAGTGTAGAACATGACCGCGTTGATGCCGCTGATCTGCTGGAAAAACATGAGGGCAAGAGCTATGAAAACGGGTTTCAGGTTCTTCCTTTCAATCAGTTCCTTGCAGACATTTGATCCTTCGGCTTGATCGTCTTGCACCACGGACATTTCCTGTAATTCATCATTAATATCCGCATCCTTTCGCCGCAGCCACTTTAAAGCCTTCTCGCCCTCCTTCATCTTGCCGTTCGTCAGATACCAGCGAGGACTCTCCGGCACAAGGATCATCATCATAGCGAAGGGCAAACAGAATGCGGCGCAAATGAAGGCCAACTGAGACCAGGTGGTGTACGATCCAATGACATAGCAGACGACTACTCCGAAATTGCACATCAGTGTGAGCATCACTCCCAGAGTGCCGCGTATCAAGGGATGGATGACCTCTCCAATGTAGACGGGCAGGGACACGGAAGCCACGCCCACCGCAAAGCCGGTTAGCATGCGACCCATGAGGACTATGACCACCGAGCTGGCGGATGCGATCAGCAGCCAGGAGACGATGAAGGGTGCTGACGTCAGTATGATGGTCAGCTTCCTGCCCACGTTCATGATCAGCGGTGCCCCTGAAATGGCACCCACTATGCCCGTCAGTGGCATTATGCCGCCCACCCAGGAGGCTTGTTGCTTGCTCACCTCGAAGTCGGTCACATTCTCGTTGGTCATCGATGGAAGAGCGGGTGAAGTGTAGGCTAGCGAAATGCCGACGACGAAGGCGCACATCGAAGCCGCCACGGTGGCCACAATCTAAACGATAATCGATGAAGGCAACCAGCTGAAGATCGGCTTGGCACACTCACCTGTGACAGGGATACCACTTCCAGTTTCTCAGATACATTGGGCATCCAAAATCGTTTTGCCAGTTAGTAAAACTTTGTTTACAATTTTAAATAAAGACGGAATCAAAGATAAAATTAATCTAGCAGTTTGAGTTATAAATCAAAGCAAATATTCATGTCTGTGATCTCTAATTTGGTTCTCCATCAAAATTTTAGTTACTTAAAGTATATCTTTTTTTTTTAATAAGTCCCATAATTTTGCCAAAACTCTACTGAATTATTTGCGGAATGTCAATATGATGTTTTAGCTGAGACTTACAATAGAAATTACAGGGTATCAAAGTCATTTCGTAGTTTAGTTAATCAAATTGTCATTTAAACTGCGATATTCTTGGCAGCATTGCAGCTTTTAAAGTCTCAGTCAGTCAGTGGCTCAGTTGGTGGCCACGCCCACTTGACTGCAGTAACCGCCCACATAGACGGCAGAATTGCGATTGTTTTCTCAGCTCGTTTGGCCTTTGCCAGCGCCAACTCATTAAAAATTCCATTTTCATTTCGCCCATCATCCATTTTGATTTCATAGTCGAGTGGATGGCGAGGGGCAAGACGTGGTGACTTTCTGTGTGTGTGTCTGTGTCTGTGTGTGTGTGAGGTTGGTGGGCGGAGATCTGGGCGTGTCTGCAATTCGTTGCGTTCGACGTCGCCGTCAACGTCGCTGTCGCTGTTGACGTCGCCGTCGGCTCACAATTGCAAAGTGTTTACTTTACTTCCTTGCACATTGATTTCGGTGAAAAAAATAACTTTCACTTTGGCTTTCGGCCTTTTGCATTTTAACGCTGGCAATTTAATATTTTATTTTATTTATTCTGTTGCCATCTTTCATTGCAGTCTGGCCATAAATGAGTAAGCACTTGTGCACCGAACTTTAAACGGGAGCGTAATTAAAAAAATAAATATGAATTCGAATACGAATGTGAATGTGGATGAGTATTCGTATGCGTAATGCGAAATGCAGCTTCATGTTTTACGCTGTAAATATTATTGAATGGATATCCCTTGATTTCACCTACCTATATATGTGTGTCCATATGTCCAGAATAAAACTTTTGGCCTGGACGGACCAACGAATTGACCACAGTTAATTATTTGCCAGCCAGTTTGGCGAACGTGACGTATGCGTAATTTTTCACCCATCGCTGCGGTTATCTGGACTCAAGGGGGTAACTGTGTGTGTGTGTGAGTGGGAGACTGAATACAGGCAAGAGTGTACATAAGGCTATCTGTAAGTGTGTGAGTTTGTATTGTGTGCATTCGCTGATGAATTATTTGCCCAGCACTCAATCAATAAGTAAGTATAAGTGTATGTGTATGCGTATGGTTGTGTCTGTGTGTGTTTGCTTGGCACACTGACTGAATCATATTACAATTTATAAACGAAAATATGTACATAAATAAGTATTTAATTTACATTATTCACATATCAAACTATTAACCTCGACGTCTTCCAACGAAACCAAATGTCTTGGGTTTTTCTGGGTTGTCCTGAATCCTTGCATAACCTTCAATTTAATTGTTTTTCAGTCTACAACTTAAAGTTTTTATTTATTAGATTATTAATATGATTATTAATTTGATTGTCAATAATTACTTAATTTTTTTTTGGTATAATAAATAAATAAATAAAAATACAACTTTTGAAAACTTGCATAAATACTGACATAAATTAATCAGCAGTATTGTGAATGTTTTGCATTTACGAGCACAAATTATATTTCTGAATTCGAATAACAATTTTGTGCAATTTGCAAAGAACTTCAACTTGTATTAAAATTTGATAAAATAGAAAACTTCAGCACAAGTTGTCAATTCGAAAAGTTACATCTTTGGACAACTGTACTTTACCTGTACCTTTACTTTACCTTGCATCTAAATGGGTGACCGCTTGAATGTGTGCATCATCGGGTCTGGTAATTGGGCCACAACCATAGCTCGCAATGTGGGCAACAATGTGCAGCACTCCCAGCTGATGGAGCCCAAGGTGAATATGTATGTGTACGAGGAAATCATCGATGGTCGTAAGCTGACAGAGATCATAAACACGACGCACATCAATGTCAAGTATATGCCAGACTTTGTGCTGCCCCCGAATGTGGTAAGTGAATTTCTACTCGCTGTTGCCAACTCTTCAGCATCATCCAATACGTAGGTGGCTTATGATGATGTGGTGACCACGGCACGTGATGCAGATATCCTTATTTTTGCCATTCCGCCCACATTTGTGAGCAGCTGCTGCAAGACTCTGTTGGGAAAGGTCAAACCCATGGCCCATGCAGTCTCCCTGATCAAGGGCTTTGAGCGTAGCGATGACGGACAGATCTTACTGATATCCCACCTCATTATGAGACAGTTAAAGGTATGCAAGCAGTTCTGTGAAACACTTTTCAGGATAATATGATATATATAAAAATGATGATAGATTCCCTGCTCGGTGCTGGTGGGTTGTAATCTGGCCCATGAGATTTCCAATAACAACTTTGCAGAGGGGACGGTCGGATGTCGAGATCAAAAATATATGCGTATACTGCACGATATCTTCAAGTCGGAAACATTTCGTGTGGTTGTCACCGATGATGCGGACTGTGTCGAAATCTGTTCGACTCTCAGAGTAAGCATTAGATTCAACCACTGAGTATTGTTAAGTGTTTCCTCATCAACAGAATATCGTTGCATTTGGAGCTGGTCTTGCAGATGGCATGGACTTGAATGAGAACACCAAGGCGGGCATCATTCGACGCGGCTTCCTGGAGATTCTACAATTCGTGGATGTCTTCTATCCGGGCAGTCGCCTGGCGACCTTCTTTGAGGCCTGTGGCTTATCTGATTTGGTTACCAGCTGCTACGGTAATCACCTTTATGATTTATTTATTATCCTTATTGATCAATTGGGGATCCTAGCCAATCGCAACCGCAGGCTGGCCGAGGCATTTGTGAAGACGGGTCAGCCATTAAGTGAACTGGAGCATATTCTTATACCAGGTCATGAGCCCTTGGGTCCGGTCACCTCTGAGTTGATTAACATAATGTTGAGGAAGAAGGGCCTCGAGGACAAGTGGGTTCAATTACTTAACTAATATTTGTTTAACTTACAGATTCTTTACAGGTTTCCACTGTTCACCGCGGTCTATCGCATTTGTGCTGGCATTTATCCGCTCAATCGTCTTGTGGAAACTCTGCGCTTTGCGCGCGAGGATATGTAAGTGAAAATGAAAACGAATTCAGAAAAGTCAGAAATATCTACTTTCTATGCAATCTCCCCAAACAGATATCATCCCAATCACATTTTCCAGCTGTAAAAATTCGAGTTATTATAAAAATTGATTGTATATTGTACTTTGTTAATGATCTGGATGCAGTCAATAAAGTGACACTTCATATTTGGCAGAAACTCTACAAATTTATGGCCCTATATCTTGGAGCAATTGTTAAGATATTTTGCATGGAAATGAGAAACAATGGCAACGAACTGACAAATAGGTATTCGAATACAAATGCCGGAAACTCGCACAGGATTCGATACGAACATACACACACACACACACTAACAAAAGCTCTGCACATTTTATTGTTGTGCGTCTTTTCTTTGGAGTTCAAGTATTCCTTGCGGAAAGTGCACTCCATTGAATGCACTGACGTTGGAAGAAGCACTTGCCGGGAACTGTGACTACGACTACAACTGAGGAACAACAGCGGAAATCACTTCACTCATAAATGGGTAAAGCAAAATGGATAAAGGGCAAAAAAGAAAACACAAGAAATACATGTAAAAAACTGAATGAATGAAAGGAAAGGAAAGAAAAGAAACCACACGGCCATTGTTTCTCAACTATGTATCGAATAGTTTTTGGAATTGTTTTGGTTTGAGCTCTTCAACTGAAATTGAAGGGAAATGGGAGCAGCTGCCCTACAGCTGAGGGCTGTTAGATTTGAAAAGGCAAATGGTAAGTACTTGTCAGGGGGTAACAATAGACTGAATGCAGACTGAATGACCCACATCCGCAGTTAAGAAAATGCTTAGGTACTTTAACCTCATCTTTCCCAGTTTCTTCAAATATTGAATAGGACTTAACTTGGTCAATTTCTATTGGACTTTCATATTTATGAATATTATAATTGCTATTCGCTTAGCTGATTAAACATATTATTTTGTATTGCCTTTAAGCATTATTATGCATGCCAGATTACATTAGCCATTTGGCTTGATTGTTTACTAAATTATTTATGCAATTCATTTAGTTTTTCGCTTTAACTTTATGTTATTATGCAAACAATTGCATTTATAACATATATACAACATTTTATTTTATGTACAATATATGTATTGATCAGCATAATTAAATCAAATGACAAAGAAGCTTATTGCTGGTTTTGTTATTTGTATGGCGATGGATTAGTTGAATTCGAGAAATTACTCAATTTGAATACATTAGCGTCAAACGAAGCCACAGGCGACAACAACTATTATTTAGTTTGATATACAAATTTTCCACTTGCCGCACACTTGTCGAATGCGCAAATTTTCAAATAATTGAATTGAAATAAAAAGAGAAATATTTTTATAGAATAGTTGTGATTGCACATTTACAAAAGGTAACATTACTTATATTTATAGTAAGTCGATTGGAAATCATTCGAAATTTATGAAGATTACAAAGAGTGCGTATAATGTGAATGTCCCTTTATGTCAATTGATTGATATTATGTACCTCATGTTGCATTTACTCGACAAATGAGTAGCTGATGCAGTCAACCGAAATGCTGCTTACGTGTTGCGATGACAGAGCGATAGGCGAATGAGCAAAAATCATATGGAAATGAAAATTGCAAATTTCCAATTTCAAATGAAATGAAATTCGTTCGCTTAGTCGCTTCGTTGAGCTGCTCGGTCGGCTGTCCGGCTGAACAAATATTGCAGTTAGGTAAACAAACGAGGCCAATATACAAGGACACATGCACATCTATGAGAAGCAACGAAAAATTTGCATTTGCACACTCGTATTCACAGTCGTATCAGCAGACAGACGGCATTTGGCAAAAGGGGCAATATTTGCACATTTCTTGTTGCATTTTGGGCAGCATAAAGCGCGTCTCTCGTTTTTGCTGATAATTACACGGTAAATTTGGCAAATGCGACGACGACGACGAATCGCAAACTAGTTGCAGTATGCGTTGTCAAATGTATCTGCGGGTATGTAGAGGACAGCAACAGCAACAGCTACCGCTGCAGATACAGATACAGCTACAGAGACACCTGCTACTCTCTACACTCTGGAGCATACAACGGGTAGATACACCCACACATGCACACGAAATGGAAGCACTTCAGAAAATAAATAACAATTTCGTACGATACACACGTCGTTCTGCTTATGTAAACGTATCTCTGAGTGTGTGTTTATGTGTGTTTGTGTGAGTGGGTGTTGTTGTGCGTGGGAGTGGGTGTTGCTCTTAGTGTTGGTGTTGCTTTGCGTGCGTAGAGTGCGCCTAAAAGAATACTTCATTTCCTGTTTTGCACTGCAGCCGCCAACGTGGCGAATACTTCATATCAAAGTAGACAAGCGTACAAATGGCTTTTAGTACAGCTTGTTGTTATTTATACTAACTTGTGTTTCTATTTGAGTTTCTTCCCCATCACACTCAACAAATAGCTCAAGAACCACAAGTATATTTATATAGAAATAGATATTTCGTAAAAGCAATTAATGATATATAACAACTACAAATACTTTTTACCTGTAATTAATTAATTGTAGGCAGGTAACATAATGAACACCACTCAGCGAGTTCTTTCAGCTTAAAGTTCACTTAAATTATATGACAAGCTCATTACATTATTATAAATATATTTTTTTAAATATATCTGTTATTTGCAAAAATTCAATTCAATGTGTTCACGTTACACATTTGAGATTTTATTTGGAAACATTTCGTTAACTGACATATTTTAACTGTTGCCATTCTCAAGTCTTGGTCCCCAGCTGTTTGCTCTGTTTTCTAATTGTTTTTACCGAAAACTTTTGACGTGGCATCCCTCATTTCTCGCATATCAAATGTAAAATGAAGCGCTCCTTTGGCTAATGAATTTGTAAAAAGTTTCCGTGAACAAAAACAACTGGGGAAAAGCAAAAGTTAGACGAAAAAGAGGATACCGAGTTTATTGTAGATAAATGTTTGCACACACACACACTCACAGGCACATACACACAATTACTTATGGACACGCACAGAGGCTAACTTTATGACCACTTTTCAAGCCAAAAAAGTGGAAAACCTCAAAGCAGCAGCATTAGCAGCAGCAACAAAAACTAGAAGTTTTGAGTTTTGTGGCCAAGTTGGTTGAGTCAGGAGATGGGAATATTTGCTAAACTTGTGTCTGTCTGATGATGGGGCATTGTTTGGCAAAGCGTTTAACTATTTACAAGATCTAATTGACAGCATTAGAATCCAAAAATCGACAGGCTTCAACGCCCGTGAGGATGCTTTAAAATGTCGTGTGCCTGCAGCGTAGCACAAACATTTGCAAATATTTTATGAGCACTTAACTTGGCCCACAAACGTACACATACCCATACCCATACCCATATCTATATAGATAGACAGGCGAACACATGCAATAAAAAGTCACAGACTGGATAACTATAGGGAAACTCGGAGAATGGAAGCAACTGGGGAAAGGAAGCTGCTTTTGTCACGGCAAGTTGTGCGTGCGTCTCGAATGATGAAGTTAAGGATGATGAAACCGATGACGATGCAGCATGACATGTTTGTTAAATTCTAAACGAAATCAATTTAATAAACTGTCAATAATGCAGCACATTATCGGCAAAATGAGCTCAAGCTCAACTTGAGGACGTCCATAGAATGAGAGCTGCAAATGACTCGTACTTAATGCATTCAAAAAAACCTACTTAATATAAAAATTAAATAAATTTATAAATTATGCATAACGCATTTTTGTTAAAATACATTTAGGTATGAGTTAAAAAATGTATTTTAATAAATATTGAGTTATTTATCTGATATTTTTCTTAGTGTTGTAAGCGAAGGTGACAAGTGAAACACATTTTAAAGATGATCTCTGGAAATTTGCAGCTAAGACGTCATGTCTTAGATATAACAAAATGTTTGGTAAGCTAGAGTAATTTATTTAAAATTATATAAAAATACAACAATGAGATGATTTTAACCTATGAGTTGCACATTGCAGCTTACTTGGATACGATATCATTTAAAAAAATATATATTTAATTTTGAAAGCTAAAATATAAAATAAGATATGTCAGCACTCAGTTAAACTTGTCAGAGTTTAAAATTTTAACACAATCTTAATTAAATTGTCAAACAGATTTTATTATTAGCTATCATTTCCTACATCTGTCACATTAAATTTGACAAAAAGTTTGTTAAACTAAAACTGAAAAATATTGCATACCCACTATTGAAATTGAACTGACTTCTCTTTAAAAATATTTAGATTAAAAATACGAATTTTCTGAGGAAGCAACAAGAAAATAGGTTCCTCTTTCCCAGGAGGGAAACGGCAGCTGGGGAGAGGGGAAATGGCAGCCAGGAGGGGGGAGAGGGGAGAGGGAAAAGGGGCTAACATTTTATATGCCCTCCAATATTTTCATGCCAACGTACGATATTATTTCTTATCTTTGGGCAAACGTGAGACACATCCTTGTGCAGGGGCTTGTCTCCTTTTGCGATTACCATAACTATAAATATCGATTACTTTGCTAGCAGGCATCGCCAACGAGTGCTTAAAGCTGCCATCACACACACACATTACTAGACCTAGACATACGAGTCACGCCCCCGCACACACACACACATACCTCAATGGGAAGCAACTTAAGGCTGTCATTGTTTTCGCCTTCAACGAAGCTCTTGTATCTGTGCGACGCTTTTATGTTTCAGCTATTGCTATTCCTATTGCTATTACTACATTCAGTTACTGCTATTTCTTTGCTACCTTTCCACCTGCTTACACTTTTACTTGCCTTATTTTTCTCTTTGACAAATAAATTGACATGCCACATTGCGATATCGAGAAAAATACACAAAAAGAAAACAACGAAGGCTAAACGAAACTGGATAGAAAATAGCTCAGATCTAGCAGATGCCAGGTATACCCTTACCTTACCTATTAGCCATTATACGTATTTAAATGTTTATTATAGGACTTTATAAAAGGTACACATCTAAGGAATGTTGTATAAAATCTTTAAGTTACCTTTTATTTTCCTGTATTAAAACTGAATGTGTGTCATTACTTCATCTTACTTCTTTTCAGTAAATAACTTGAAGTTCATTTTAATTTTATTTTTAAATTATTATACACGTTTTCGTTAAATTGTCTAGGTTTTATTTACATATTTTTTGCCGACTGCACTTAAATAAAATAATAAAAATAATGTTTAATAAATAATAAAAAGTTAACGTATATAAATCTAATTATTGCTCGTGCAAGTTATATAAAACCTACAACAATAGATGTTGCATGAACAATAACTGAAAACCTATATATACGAATGTAGCTATGATCTAATAATCTATACGACTTACAATCGACATGGCAAATGAACTGACAATAGAAAAATACCCCACGTATTGGATAAATACTTAGAGTAGGCAGGGTAAAACGAGAATGTATCGACATCGACATCGACTAAGTTTAGGGGCGACATTTGAAGGTTGCTGCCATTGATGGCTCCTTTCTCCCTGCACCCGCCCTCGCCATCAACCTCATCGACACCCGCATCCGCATTCGCATCCGAACAATGAAATGTCAGGCACGTACAAAAGGAATTCGTTCGTTTTGGCTGCCTCTCATTTTGTTTTTGTTTTGCTTTTTTTCATGCTTGGCGAAATTGACGTGCGAAGAGAATGGCGACAGTGACGGCATGAAAGAAATAAATATGCCACAATATGTTAACGACAACCAGCCCCCTCCCCTCCCCTCCCCTTCCGATCCAATCCAAACCCCTCTTGCCACGTAAGTCTAGCGAAGGTGAAGTACGTGCAAGTTTCACTTTTGACGTTGCCGGTAAATAAATATTATTTAAGCGACACTAAAAAATGGCATTCGATTATTCAGCAAATGTTTTCGGCCAGCCGAAAGCTGCAAATGCTTAGATAAATGAAGCCAGTATTACAGTATTACCAAAGCCGCAGAGGGGAGCTGGCTTACCACGAATTATGGGCAATAAATGAAATGTTGCCCCATAAATCATTAGAGTACGACTAGATAGATATCTCTGCTACTCTCACTCTCTCTCTCTATCTCTCTTTCTCCCTGAGCCTAGTGGCTCATTTACCGCATCCCGAAAAGTATTGTATCATTTTTCAATAAGCTGTATTAGCTTGTCAGCTGCCAGATGTAAGCATTACACATACGCCATGTTGTGCGTCGGCTTTGATTTATCATTGCTTCAAATCACCCGCTAGCATTTAAATACATTATCTGCTATTGCAACACTTGACAAAATTATGCATTTAAATCTATATTATATCAATTTAAACATTAATTGACTTAAAGTTCAAAACTCAAATAAATCTGAAAGACAATACCAAATCATTACATTTTATATGTATTGTATAGCATTTTAATCAATAATAAATATGAAATAATAATATGCTCTGAATTATAAGTTATTGTTTGTTATCTGGTCATTTCAGCTCGTTATTTGTTAACAAATTGCAGTCAGTGTACATTTGTCGCAGCTGCAACTCGATTCGATTCCCCTTTCCCGTTTTCCCAAGGGGGTTTCCATTAAACCTGGCAATAATGCCGCAGCATCGCTAACTAGCCATAATTACAACTTAATGGTCTTCACATGTAAGCTGTTTTCAGTCGGAGAACCCGTCGGAGGTAATAACTTTATTAATTACGTACTGGACATGGCCGCCTGGAGTCCAAGTCCGGCACAAGTCAGACCCAAATTCCGGGCAACAGGCAACAGCTGCCGACTCCCCGTTTGGGGCCAATATTAATTTATTCTATTTCCTTTTACGGCCCCAAGTGAATTAGAGGCAGAAAAAGCTTAAGCACTTTTACTTCAGAACTTCCTTACTGTTTAGTTTATTATGTATGCGACAAGAACAATTAAACAAGGTCCCAGAAGTTGGCTAATTGCCATGACTTGGCCCCACTGGGAAAACTCAAAAGTATCTTCATTTCAGTTTTCAGAAAATATGGAATTGAGTTCTGTTTTAAATTCTATTCAAACCTTGGAACTAACAAATTGACTGAAAATTTAAATAACCTCGAACTAATTTCAATTAACTGTATCAAACAATGGAGTTCCCCTGAAATATATCAAACATAATTTATGAAGCTTTACCTGGCCTACAATTTAATTTGAAATATATTGTTTAATTAACGATTTTCGATTACAGAGAAGACTATTGAAAATGCAAATAAAATTATTTATGTGCGATATTTTTCACTTTTCTATAATTATTTATGAATGTTTGCATGGTAAATACACATCGTATTTGCCAGTGAGCTGATATTTTGAGATACGAGTATGTCAATTATATTAATATTTTATTTCTTTAAATATTTCTATCAGATTTATGTGCTAGTTAACCACATTCGAGAGCAAATCTTGGAGATCATGCAACCAAACGAATCACTTAAATTTGTATTAGTTGCTACGCCTCAATCCCAATGCGGACATAAACTAACCGAGACCGAGAGACTTGGGCTCTGTGGCCGCCTGCTGCTTACATATGGCAACTATTTGGCTCAAATTGGTATTAATGATGGGGATAAAGCGTAACGCTGGCCATAAATTAAACCTCAGCACATCAGCAAATACAAATAAAAATACATATATACTTACAGACATGTGGGGCCACAAGCGAACAAATTCCCTTGGGGGAAGGACATCGCAAAAAAGTAGGCAATGATTTTTATTAATTGATAAGCATTTGCAACAAGTTGCCATCCATTTGATCCTTGTGTTTATTTACAAAACGTGTTCCAAGCTAAAGACATTTGTGTGCACAGCTGAGCCTTCCCCTCATCAGTCAGTCAGTCAGGCAGTCAGTGCTGCCTAGATTAAGTGATAAATACTTTCATATTTGACGGCACATGTATCTGATTATCGCAGTGCGATAAGCTCTGAATAAACGTTGAAAAAGTAGCACACAAAATCCAAAGCAAATTGAAAGCGATGCTGAACAAGAATTTCTGTTTATAATTGCAGTCGTAGTTGGGACATCAAAGGCAAGCGCATTTCAGTACTCATAAAATTGAAGCACATAGAAATGTGGAAAGGAACCCCATAAATTCAAATGAATTTGAACTTGTATAATCATGAAACAAATTTAAGCTTAACTCAACATGCTTTTGACTGAAACGCATCGAATTCTTCAATTCCATGTCGACACAAGGCTTCCCATGAATACCATTCGAATCATATCTATTGGTACGAGCCATAATTACGATAACTAATTAATTAAAAATTCAACTTTGCAGAACACAAAACGGGGAAACAGAGAATCCAAAGAAAAGCCAAAGAGGCACTTTGAAAAGTGTTTACGGCTGAATAATTTGCGAAGCAAACGGAGCAAACAGAAAAAATGAAATGTACCATTCTTCAAACTTGGTCGATACTCAACAAAAAAAAAAATCAACGTCTTCTCTAACTCCTCCCCAAAAAATGTAAAAAAGTTTTTTTAAAGCGAAAGAAGCTGCATAAAGTTTGCTTTTTCTTGAGAAGTAAAACAGCGAACGTCGTATGAGTGCTGCTTGTATTGGATGAGGGGGGTAAAAGAGGGTGATGGGCGGAGGGGGCGGAGGGGGCGAAGAGACGGAGGTGTGCGATGGTAGCGAAGAAAAATGTGCACTTGTCAGCAAAAGAAAAGCAAGAACATCACTGAAAAGACGAAGAAAACGAGACGGGGCCAAAGGACTCAACTGCGCTCTTAGCAAAGCCGAAATCATTAAAAAGCCAACGTAATTGATAAAGGCATATCACGATGAGAAGAGCGAAAGAGAGAGCAAGTGGGGAAGAGAGTGAGATAGAGAACTGTAGCTTGAATAGGGGCATAAGTTTATTGCGATGACATCGTTAAAAGTCTACCGAGTACTTTGTCGTACTTCATACTTCGCAGTACTCTCAAGTACTTCAAGAAGACGACCGAATTAGTGGCCACAAATTGGCTTGCAGGGTCTTGAGATATTTTGCAATGTGTGGTTAAGCTCTCGACTCTGTCTCCGCTCAGTTTCTTTTTCCTTCTCTCTCATTTCTTTGTTCACATAGTTGTTAAAATGTTTGGCTGGCCCTTTGGCAAAATGAGAAATGCAAATGAAATGCAGCAAAATATTTTTCAGCCAAGGCGTTTGAGTTATTTGTGCATGCTACCAAGCTCAATGGTGCTTGTATTTGTATGCCAACTTCTGGCCCCAATCCCCACCCATTTACCAGTAAAACAAAGCTGGCCATGAAGCATTCAAAAGTACTGACCTCTGCTAAATCCTCCCTTCCATTTTCTGAGCAGCAAGCAACCTTTGCCACGGCACTTAAGCCAAACTAACAAAAGTTCGCATTTATTTGACTTTGTCGGTCATAGAGAGAGATGCAGATGAAGATGGAGCTGGAGAAAAGAGTAGACGGAATTGGGGATCACAAGAGAAATGTGCTGTATAAGTCATTTGCATAAGTTGCCCGCTCGGCCACAGTTGGAGCTGTAAGTAAAGTCAAAATTTTTGTTTTCGCAATTGTGCAGAAAAATGCCGACCGCATATTAAATCACAAGAAAAAAATAATGAAAAATATAAAATCAGAGCAAAAATTACAAAGTTTTTTCGAGCAGACGCTAAAGTTTGCATTGAAAATATTTGTGTGCATAAGGGGCGTATACTTGATATCTAGACGAATAAATCCCAGTTACGACATAGGCAAGATGGTAAATGAATTAAGTATACGTCTATTGACATAGGTTATTGTGTCGCACAGTCCGTGATAATAATAACATTTGATCCACTTATCAAAAGGTATATTCTATATGTAAAAGTGTCTGTGTTTTGTTTACCTGTCTGCAAGTGTCATCTTAAATTGTTGGCTGTCAAAATTTAATGTGTACAGTTTAATTCAGCGAGGCTGTGCATCGTTAATCAAAGCGTCTTTAATCTCACGTCAGGTTATGTAAATAAACAATTACGAGCATTTATGTAAGCACGCACGCATAAGAACAAACACACAGATACACCAACACACATACATAGAGATTGAGATTGAAATTTTGCGGCTTAAAGTTAATTCATTTCGTAAGTGTTTACCTTACCTGGAATTAAAACAGCTAGAAAGCTCACTCTCTCTCTCTCTCTCTCTCTCTCTGCCTTTGATAGCTGCGCAAATTCGATAAGCACAACGAGTAGATACATACATAGACATAGACACAAGATAAACAGAAACACATAAACAAACACATAGACAGACATATAGACATAGATGGGGGATAAACAATCCACGAAATCGACAACAAATCCGGAAGGAAGCGCGTGCGGATTCATCCAAGTGCAAATATTTCAATTTGAAACTGATAAGTCCCATTAATGTGCAAATGTATCTAACATATAAGTAGGCAAATATACATACAACATTCTGTGTTTAGTATTAGCTGAAGTCTTGTTCAATTTTAAAGCCAGACAAAAAAGAGTTTCAAGTTTAAGCTTTGGCGAGCCACGAAGATGCTTTTAAGAACTTATTTCTGGCAGAGGTCATGGAATGTACTATATATCGATTACTTTGTCTAATGCACTTTTCAACTCAAACTGAAGCTGCAACTGCAACTGAATCTGAAACTGCTGCCAAGTGTTGCCTGCTGAACTGAACTTAACTCAACAACTTGCCGCTGGCGAACGGAGTTTGCCAAATGGATAGTTGACTGACAGACGGCTGGCACTTCAACTGATTGAGGGAATGACACAGTCAGAGATTGAAAGTGCTAAAAATTGCCACTACACTTGTTAGATTAGCGACCAGTCAGCTCTGATTTAAAGCTGAGCTCAAATATTTTCCCTCCTGGTTGCTGTCAACACACCACAATTTATTCCATCAATATTTATCCACAAAGCGTTATTTTATTTAAAACTTACATTTCTTAATGTTGTTACGTATTAAGACTTTCTAGTAGAAAGATTCTACACATTATTTTCTTAAAAAATCCCATAATTTCCGTTCGTTTCCAATTTCATTGTGCATATTACGCATACGTCATGTTATCTAAAAAGTACAAGCAAACCATTTGTGGATGTTTTATGTGTTTGCCTACTGTCTGTAGCTTCACTTTGCCATTAATTCTTCTCTTCGAAATGTTTACACTAATAATTGTCTTGTTGTTCTGCTACTACTCGTATCGAATGTGTTTTTGGTACTTTCCATTTTGAAACCAATAAATTTTTGGCAGTTGCCTGCTTCCTAAATGGCCATGCACTTTGTCTGCCGACTGTCGGGCTGAATTATTTGCTTTGAGAATTGCAGTTACATCTGAATAAAATCCTGACAAAGCACAGACTTAATCAAGCAATCGAATAAGTAACATTTTATGCTTAAACTTAAGATTGTTTATTTAAATAAGTAAAGGATTACAGAAACATGAAATAAAACAATTACATATTATCAGAACTAGAAATACCAAACCATAATTTCAATTATTTGACTTAATTTCACAAAAGTAAATGAAACTTTCTTTTAAGATCCGATTAGATTTTAAATTGAAAATAATGAGAGTATGTGTTAATTATCCAACAGTTGGCATTACTTCTTATCTATCATAGAATTGGACTGGAAAGTACTTTTTACTGCCCACTTTTGTCTTAACCCAAATCTTAAACCAATTCGTGCATTAGGCCGTCAAGTGCTAAACATGCAAGCAGTAAACAAATCGCGTGAGAGAATATGGAAAATATTTGAAAAGTGACGGTTGGATAAACAGAAATTTACATTTTTAACAAACACTGACAGTGATAGAAATAAATTGCTACGCCTGTAATTAGAACAGAGAAACTTATAAACAATACTTTTTTAAGACCTTATTTCTAATCCCTTAAAGAATGAAGAATCATTTCTGATTTAGAACACATATTAAAAAAACACCATCTATAATAGTTTTAAATACATATGTATGTTGCCTGCACTCATAAGAAATATCAAAGGCAACAACAAACAGAAAAACGAAAAATAAAACTTGTCGCAAAGTGTGAAACGAAGTAAATGCAGAAACCTTCGAGTGTGATTCTGAATGTGACTCTGAATCCGACAACAACAGCTAAAAAAAACCGCCTGAAAACTATACAAACATAAACTTTGTGTATAAGTGTGTGACAGTGTGTGTATGTGTGTGTGTGTGTGTGTACCATGGTGTCACGCTAACCTCAAAATTGCCGCCAAACAATTTAACAAGCAGACGCTGTGTGAAAAATATGTCAAAGTAGTTGGCGAGAATCGCATTTTTTACACTCTTTCTTTCTTTTTGCTGAACGAAAATTGCGTTAACACGCACAGGCACACATACCCACGTACATGCACACACACACATTCACACCCACGCACACACCCACACAGACACACATGGTCACACGTCCCCGCCGTCGAATTACCAACATAAAAAGTGGCCACCGCACGAAGCAAGCACAAATATTCCCGCCACGTTTTGAATTATGCATGTCTGCCAAGCTCACACACACACACTCTCTGTGTCACTGTCTGTCTCGTTTCCTCTCTCTCTCTCTCTCTCTCCTTCTCGCCAAAAACCACTGTTAGCGGCAACTACAACAAAAGGCCATGCGAAACACACATACGCAAATAAAGCGACTGACAAAAGGAATATGAAACTGGCAGTCACATAAGCTTTGAATGATTGATAAGAACTTACCTCGCAATCAAATTAATATGCAAATTAAATTACTTTTGTTATTTATATGTTTATTTGTATATCTATTAAATTAATTAAATATGTTTAAAAGTGTTAAAAATTAAAATAAAATTTAATTTAAATAAAAAAACTACAAGTATAGGCTAAAAAAATAAAATTTAGATACTTAAAATAAAACTGGCCCAGCCAATAATAAAGATTTTAACTTATTTAGAGTGCCAATATATTGACAAAATATACGACAGTAATATTATAAATAAATAAGAAAAATTAAAAGTTATTACAAGTTAAAATTTAAATATTTAACCAACCAATAATCCCATAAAAAAATCAAATTCTTTGCAATTTAAGTATCTGAACAGAAAATACAACAATAAATTTGACGAAAAATTTACAACTTAAGGCTTAACTTGAATTAATGCAATGGTGCACACCACAATTGAAATGCATGTATTTTAGTATTAAAATAATTTAAAACTAATACACCCAAAATACCCAGTAAGTAAATGGCTATTCGTGGAGTGTTTTCCTTTGCCATTCCCAGCGAACGACATGCAAATGCGCTCCAGGAGACCGAGTAGGGAGAGGGAAGGAAGCCGGCAGGAAGGATATATTTGTGTATTATGCTCTCTTATAATAACTAAATTCGCTGCCACCAAAAATCACAGGGGCGCATTCAGAACCGAGAAGCACTCAGAGCCACAAGCGAGCATATGTATATCTCAGATGTGAGTGTATGAGTGCACTCACATGAGTTATGCAAGTGCAACGAAGCAAAAGGATTTTTAGAATCAGCTTAGCCAAAAGTGAGTCCACATTTGTATGTATTTCAGTCAATTTATTAGTACAAAGAACAAAGGATCCATTAGTATTTCCATTTTGCATTTTGAGGGTATAATTTTAAAAGATTATGTAATTTGGACAGGGACTAAGTAGGAGACCACATAATTACAATATCACGCAACAAATATTAATTAGCGTTGACATTTCATTCAACTGTTATTAATTATTCACAGCAGTATTTTTTACAAACTTGTTGTGGTTCAATGTCATACGCTTTTATATTAACTGTAATGAAAGTATGAGTACTTATTATTATTTGCCATTCATCGTGGTCCAATCAATATCAAATGCCAGTTACCAGTGCCCTCAGGCTATGAGTATTACGAATATAATTACTAGAAGCCAACCAAACAGTAATTAAATGAAAAATACTTGAGTGAATCGCGTGACTTTGACTCGATTTCCACTTACTCAAGTGAGGAAGAAAAAGAGAGTGAGAGAGAGAGAGAGGGGAGGGAAAAGTGAGAGAACATTTTTTTTTCATCATATTTAGGACAAGTGTATAATGTTTTTAATTTTAATTTGTCGCCGCACACTTGACCTTGCTGCAAGTTTCCTTGGCGGTGGTTGCTAAGTTTTGTGGCCTCATAAATTTCATATTGATTTCGCTTACAACTTTTCAACCAGATGTGGCATAGAACTAATGTAGAAAGGGGAGCAGGACTCGGAAAAAAGAAGAGGAGGGATGGATGAAAGGCCCAAGTGTATCATGAACAATGAACAATGAGCTGTGAAACTTTATTGACTCTTTTTAGTGTTACAAATTCACTTGATAGCACCCGGTGACTGCAAAGTTTTTGATGCTTTACGATACTCGCACTTGCAGTCAGTTGTTGTTGTTGTTGTTATTCCTGCTTCTTACCATCATTTACCAGACCCATTTCTACAGTAAACCAAGTACAACATAATTTAGCCAAACAACAATAAACTGTTGTACGACTCGAGATGTTTACTGGGGGGACCACCACAGATATTCATACAAAACAACAACAAATTCGTACATTCTCGTATTTGATACATACATACATACATACATACATACATACTTACATAGTACATACATACATATGCCAGACAAGCGGAAACCGTTGCGGAAACTGTAACTGAGACTTGGGGAAATTCTAGTAGCAAAGTTTTTGTTTGTCAAAATGTAATAAAGTGAACACATAAAAATGCTTCAAGTTTTTCTTCGTATCAGCCCCAAGATTCCTCCTCCCCCTTTTCCCTCTTCACTTCCCTGTGCTCCACTTCATTTGTTTATTGTTTTATACTATTTACCCTTTTCGAATTGGGCGTTGAAAGTATTGTTCAACATAAATTTGGCTTATCACAAACTTTTCCTCCGGCCTCCAATAATAATAAATGTATTTAATTGGTGGAACTTTTGAGTCAGCGCAAAAGATCTCAAGGGTTCTCGAGATGCCTTTCACTAGGACTTTTCTTCAGAAATAACTCAAAGGACCTTGGATGCAATGCCATCAAACTGACAGCTGTTTGTCCAAATTAATGCCACAAAATTAATGAGTTGTAAAATCCGAGGCTTATTTCAAATAATTGTGACAATTCGTTACTTCATTAAGTGCCAAAGCTTGCGACAGTGTTGGCTAACGCCACACAGTCAACGGCTAATGAAACTTTCACGACAAATTGTTCGGCCCGAAGCTATTTTTCCAACGATTGTTGACAGCTCATTAATGTGAATGATAGAACGAGAGATGGAGAGATAAAAAGACAGAGAGAGAGACAAATGTTTTTATGCCAATCGTGCAGCTGATTGCCTCGTAGCGACCTCGACCTACTCAGGGTTGCCTCGGGCTTCCATCTCCTAAATCGAATGATGTTCGCTTCCAGATACTTATGAGCTTTGTTCCATCTTCCCACGCAGTTATGACAAATTGTACGACTCATTTCGCTTGTCACTTGTCACACTTGAAGGCACCAACCAAGTGGGCGTGGCATTGGCAGTCATCGATGCACACGGCCTGCGGCTAAAATGTCTTTTCCAATAGAATCAAAAAAGAAAAAAAAAAGAGAAGAGACTCTAAATCAAATAAAATACGCCAAGCTGATTTCCTTCAATTGAATTTTTATTATTTCTGCACATTTTATTGATTTATTTGGGATCAAGTGCAATGCGATTTGCGCAGAACTTTCTAAATTAATTTATTAAATATTAAAATATTACTAAAATTGTTCTATAGTTTAAACAAGCTACTCATAATGTAATTATGAAAAGTCTTTTATAATTTCCATCATTTATTCCCATAAAGTTGCCATTAAACTAACACACAAATGCGACTAAATGGAGCTAATGTGCACAAGAAAAATGCAAATAAATTCCTAGACAAAATGAAAATTATGACTTCAGTGCAAATACTCGTAAAGCAAAATTAACTCGAGTAAGAAGTGAAAAAAAAATGTAATTAAAAGCTAGAGAATGTAGGCGCCTGTGGCCGTGTCCATAATATGGTGGCAAACAGTTGCTTTTTAATTAAAAAAGATTTCCCTTCATCAGCTTTGTTAAGTGTAAGTTCTTCACGTTTATTAAACTTCAGTTACGCCGTATAGAGAACACCGTGGATGGTGAATGGAGAATGTTGAATGGTGAATGGCTCACGGTGCGTATGAGCAACTCGAAGCGGATGCCATAAAAAACCACACAGATGTATAGATACTAGATACTATGTAGACCAAGACAGAACGAATAGGATGGAGATGTTGTTGTGGTCTGTTGTGGTGTATCTTCTAGTTGATTAAAGTAATTTTAATTGGTTTTTAATGTTAATTTCAAAAGTTTTAACGGCTGCATAACTTTTATAAACAAATATTTTGTTTTGTATTATACAATATATACGGAGATGGAAATATTTCTTTGGCTGCAAAATGAAATTGAAATGTTTACAGTTGAATGCGTTATGCAAATGCTTTCATCTATCTATCTATAAACAACAACTCTGTTTGCAAATTAAATACTTTCAAAAAACAATTTCCGTGCGCTGGTCTGATTATTTAGGAAAATTAAATTCAATTCAAATCCTCTAATTAATGTCACGTTTTTTTCATACTCAAACTCGTACGCCAACCTGACCTGCCCTCCATTTGACATTTATTTACGGATTGGCGCGCTCTGCGAAAAGCCAAAAAGTTGAACGTCGTCACTAAGGCGAAGTCGAATCGATGGAAAGCCTTTAAGCCATAATTTAATATATTGACACAAAGCTTTTTTCGTAAGACGTGTCTTTACCATCATAATCCTCAATATTGTATATTGACAGCTGTCACTGATGGCCCCTGCCCCCCTTTGCCCCCTTGCCGACCTTTCACACTGCTCTTGGCAATGTCACAAAAAACTGAAGGGAAAAGTAAGTTTTTGGCTTAATGCGCAACTATGCGGAAAATATTTGCCTTCAGTTCGAGTTCGAGAATAACTTAAGTATAAGCACACATACAAAGAAATACACGTGTTTAAGTAAGTGAATTTTGTTAAGGTTGACAGTTGAGAAAACCGCAAATAATAGAAATAATAGAAACCAATTAATTGGTAGACAAATTTAACCTTCACTCTATTTGATGGAAAATAAATATAATGTATACTTTTCATAATTAGATATTTACAGAATATATGATAAAGTAAAGTGATTAACTATCTTATGTTAAAGTTTCAATTCAGTGAAAACCATCAATATCAGCAAAAATATTGAGTTAATTTATATATTTATTAATTTTAACGTCAACTAAAAACATTTGACAGAACGAAAATAACTACAGATTAGAATTAAATAACAATTTTAATTGACATTTAGAAAATTAGTATTAGTATTATAAAATAATTATAAAAAAAGAATATGAAATTTGCAATTATATAATATTAAAATAAAGTTAAAATAAATCAGTTTTAATTAAATAAAAGTAAATATTCCTCAGTTCTGAAAAAAAAAAGTCTGCAAATCGATGTCTCGTTTTCAATCCAGCTGCATGTCATACTGAATAACGACAATAGTATTGGTTAACAGAGAGCTGGCCATGGAAATTGCACTCTTTCGATCCATATTGAAGAGATAAAAAATAGGTAGCTTCAGCGGACTTTTAGCCAATTGCAGAACAAAGCTCTGATACTAAAAGAAAATGTCAAAATTATAATTATCAATAAGTAAAGGCATTTAATTAGTGGCACTCACCACGGTCTCCAGTCGCTTATCCAAGTAGAAGCCCCAGTCCGATTGCTCTGCCAAGAGACTCACCATTTCCGAGTGCACATCGAGGACGACATATGACAAATTGACTGAGATATACATGTCCAGAAAGTAGAAGAAGACCTTAATCATGACTAAGATCATACCGCCGTAACTCAAGCTCACGTTCATCACATTGTGTTTGTAGGTTGAGTACAGAAAGAACACAATGCTGATTGTATACAAGTAGTAGTTAATGGCCACACAAAGATTCTGCAGTCCAAATAAACTGGACATTCTTTGGACCAGAGCTTGTAGATGTGATTGTGACTTGGCGATGGTTTCCAATCGATCCGCCAGGGAACAACACTTCATCATAATTCCAGCCCGTCGACGTGTCAATTTCAGAGATCGAATCTCGGCCATAACTACTCGTATCTCCCGATTCAATAGGATATAATGGCCATGAACATTCAGTAGTTTCAGATAATATTGAAAGACGATGCAATCAGTGTGAGCTGATAGAATCATAAATGTACAGAGAATAAAAATCTGGGTAAATTTGATATGGTCCCAAAGTGAAAAGAGAAAGACCGTAGTTTCCATAATCTCCTTGAACGTGACGCTTAAAAACTTGCTAATGATACCACGATGCAAAAGTCTAATGACTTGAGGTTTTTGCACTGCCAACAGACGAAAATCATTTGTGAGACGAACAAGTCGACGAACTTGCCACCAACGGACTATCATCGTTAAATAGACGTAAATTAAACGTGTGCCCAAAAAGACCATAAATAGATATTCATGTAGATGGACAGCTCCTGACCACAAGATGAACTTTCCCTCACGCCGACACAGCAATATCGGAATACTCAAGCAAATCAGATTGACAATTGCCGTGTAGATCGAGGCTCGTCTCGTGGCTTTTGCTCGACCTGTTTTAAAGTCGATTTCATAGTTAAGTCCGCCCAGAAGCCTAGCTTGGTAGTAAGCGATCCGTACTAACAACTTGACTAGGAAAAACATTGCACAGCACTGAACTCATGTCTCTCAACTAGTCTATTTAATACGAATGCGTAACAATTAATAATACATATGAAATGATATATATTCCAATGCCCAGATGGCCAGTCATTTGACGCAATCAATTTGGAATAATTTTTTATAAAAGTATAATACAAAAAACTGAAGGGAGATACAATTTTACTCTTTAATATAAGGAAATTCATTTTTGTATTTTATTAATGCTTGCCAGGAAACTAAAGTTAATATTGAGATACTTGATACTAAATGACACAGCGAGCAAACTGTCGTTTTTTATTAGCAAAATTACAGAGTGCTAGATTAAACTGAGCTCGAAGTGCAACAGCAAAAACAACATTGACTAATACTAATGCTAAGATATTCATATGTTTGCTTAAATGTGAATTTTTAGCTACTTTAAATTCCTTTTTCCAATTACACAGAAATCACAAGTGAATGCGAATTCAGAGAAAAGCAATTCCACTCCAAAAATTTCTCAGTGCCACAGAACTTCGAGTGATTTCGAAACTTAGAAACTTTTTAAGTTTATCATTGCAGAATAATAGTTTTTTATTTTATTTCTTTTTTAATTAATACCTGTACGAAAAAAATCAATTTGAATAGATAGCCAAAAAATATCTTTATCTAATCGGCGGAACATCTGGAAAAATCAATTTTTGACACAATCGTTAAAAACATCTGACTTGTAATATTGATTGCATTGATTTTCAGTTATTCTTTATAGTACTTTTTATTATGCAATTCTCATTATAAATATGTTTCAGGTACTTCCTTTTAAAAAGACGACTCAATTCCATAAAAAATAGTTTTGTATTATATGAATATAAATGACTATACAAAACTTTGATGTTTTTTTCGAAACACTAGTGATTTTTATATTTTTAATACAAAATTAAGTTTTTCTGTTTGCTTGACAAAAATAAAATTGCAGTGACCATGAAAATTTGTTGATTGATGGCAGCTGCTGCTTGGAATTTGTATGCGATTTCTGGTTGTTCTATGGCCCACTTGCACTCCGTTCCTTTGACTGGATGTAGCTGTCGGTTGCCTGGTTGAAGTATGCCAGATTGTCGTCCTCGAGAGCACGACCTGTGCTGTAGGCATTCCAGATGCTGCATACATCGTTGAGATGGCTCTCGGGTTGGGGAAGCGAGGCGGTGGATGAGACGCGATTCAACTGGTTCACTTGGTTGGGAATATCAGGCAGCGAGCTGGTCTGTGAAATAACCGAGCTGTCAATGTCCAGCACGGGCTTCGTCTTGCCCTTGGTTGGTAGATGAGGCGTCAACTCCTTGACTCGATCCGCATAGCGCAGAGTGTTAAGTGTATGTTCCACGGATCGCAGGCCCGGTGTGATGGTGGCTATCATGCAGGTTCGAACCTTTTTGCCACCGATAAATGAGTCACGCAACACTTGAGTCAACTTGGAGCCTCGGAACGGCAGATGAGCCGATTGTCGACCCAGAGCCCGAATGCACTCCTTGAGGGCCAGCAGGGACTTGTTGATTTCGGCTCCCTCCAGACGCGTCAAACGATTGGCGGAACAATTGTCCGCACCCCGCTCGTTTCCCGCCAGATCAATGAGCGAGAACTTGCCGTGCAGTTGCCTTCTTTCCGAAGTGCGCAGAACAATCTGGAACACCGCATGGGAGCGTGAGGATTTCGAGTTGGCAGATGTCTGGCCCGAGGTGCGTACACTGTTGCCCAACTCGAGTAGGGCCAGAACCTCGTCGGTACTGGTCACCGACTCCTCGGTGAGTCCCACCACCTGCACATGCTGCTGGCCATCCTCCAGGACACGCAGCTGCGGCTTGCCAGACACGAGGAGATCGTACACCCGCGTTCCATACAGCTCGAAGAAGCTGCAGCCAACGGTGAGACCTAGGCGAGCATAATCCGGCAACAGCAGGTTGGCGAAAACATCCCGGGCGGCCAGAGCATAGATGCCATCTCGGCAGTTCTGTTGCTTTCCCGTGAACTCTCCGCCCATGGTGTGGGTCTTACCGCTGCCCGTCTGGCCGTAGGCAAAGCACGTGGCCATGCCGCCCTCGAAGATGTGCTGGACGAGGGGGCGTGCCGTGTGCTCGTACACCTGGGCATTGGAGCACTTCTCGTCGAAGGTGTGATCGAACCGAAAGTTGTGGTGCTCCAGGAACTTGGTGAGATTCACCTGCTTGCGTGGCTCATGCACCACCAGCAGCTCCTTGTGGGGCACACTGACCACGTCGAGTTCATGCTGATTTTGTTCCCGCTGATTCAGCGGACGTTTCCGCACACACACCAATATCTGGTGTTGCTTCGGTGATCTGCTGCGTTCCCAACCCTCTGCTTCTGCCTCTGCCGACGGCTGCATGTCCATCTGGAGGCGATACAGACGCAGCATGCGTGCCACCTCCCAGTTGGGATTCCCCGCATGCGAATTCTTGCACCACTGACGTTGAGCTCGAGCCTGAACATTCAGCTGACGGCGTCGCTCGCGTTGCACCCGAAGACGCTCGATCTCCAGGACGACGTCGTCCTGGGGAATGGGCATGGGCCGACGCGGAGTGGCAGCTATCACCGCTGACATGGCGGTGGTTCCCGCCGTCAGACGCGGCACCACAAAGCCGTTCACGTTTAGAGGAAAGTGCTGTGGATTTTGGCCGTTGGCTGGCCGCGGAACTATGGACGCCATAGCATTGGTTGAAGCTGCTTCAGCCCGATTACTGCTGGGCGTTCCATAGATCTGCGGATTGAGCCTTATCACTGTATCCAAGGCCATCTCCTTGCCACGTGTCAACTGGCCCTCCCGCCACTCCACGGTCACGAGTGGTTTGCAGCTGCCATCCAGCTTAACGATCCGAGCCAGATGAACACGGCCATCGGATCGACTGATGTAGATCTTCTGATTTATTGATAGCACATCCATCGAGGTCGAGGTCGAGGTCCTTTTCACAGTATACCGAAAATTTTGATGTTTTTAGGAGAAATTTATTGTCTTCCTGTGCGTGTGTGTGTGTGTGTGTGCAAATTGTATTCGAAATTATCACTAACTGAAATATATTGAAAATTTTATTATTCTTTCTTTTTGAAAAAATTCATTCCGAAATAGTCTAGACATAAAATGCAATTCAAAAAAAATAAGATGAAGCTGTGTATAATAATAAAGAATTATGTCCAAACTATAAATTTTGAGTAATTTTTTTCATTTTTAGTAAATATTTAAACATTAAACATTTTTCCATTCATCCAGGTAATTTTCTTCAGCTTTGAATTTATATCAACCCACTCAGAACTCTTATTTGGTATTTCTGCTTTTCAGTCTTCGTCATCATCATTGAAAGCACGCTAATTGGCAATATTTTGAGTTGACTGTCGCCTTAAGATTCCCATTTGGCCTCGACTGGCCCTCAATAAGCTTCTGTCAATATGGTTAACCTCCCCACTGGCTAAATGATTACAAGTGTTAAACATCTTTGCTGC
This sequence comes from Drosophila limbata, assembly GCA_963924055.1. Classification (NCBI taxonomy): domain Eukaryota; kingdom Metazoa; phylum Arthropoda; class Insecta; order Diptera; family Drosophilidae; genus Drosophila; species Drosophila limbata. The sequence continues at coordinate 15,132,844 of OZ001355.1, read as the reverse complement.
CGCAGAACCTAGTTCATAGTTTGACAAATATGGCCCTATTTCCCTGGAGGAGGAAACAAAGATGATGTTGCTGCAAAATTTCTATAACCATCAAATGTTTGCTCAACACTTATTTTCAGTGAAAAGCCCCTTAGCAGCAGCAGTGGCAAGAGCCTAGTTGCTTTCGCCTTGCATAGGTACAAGTACTCGCATCATAATATGGAAGACGGTGCAAAAGTTCGACAGTGTTGCCATTCGAGTGCAGATTAAACAGAGCCCCGGGCTCGTCCCGAGTGTCGATGCATCTTGGGCAAACATTGAGGTAGACAAAGGCCGAAGGCTGCTGCTTGCCACTACTGCTTACCTAACCTCACCTCACATACACACACATTATTTTATGCATATTTGTGTCCAATTTGCTGGCTGTCAGCGAAACGCACTCGTTCCTTATATGGATTAGTTTCAAATGCCAGCAAAAGTCAAGATATTTCATTTGCAATTCGAGCATTTTGCAGTTTTATGCATCTGTCATTTCATCAAATGACATAAAAATGGCAAAAACCACAGCAACAAACAGCAATAACGCTGTGATATCTCTCATTCACCAGCAAATAATCGGAAAAAATGTTTTGAATTTTGGGCGACAAATCAAATTGTAAAAATAACCAACTGCCGAATCAACTGAAATTCTCAAAAATTCCAAACACACAACTAAACGAAACAAAACAAAGCGAAGAGATGGATTCCATTCCAATCCGTTCACAATACGCAGCCTGACCAGCAAATGCAGCTCAGCTGCGGAAACGGAAGCGGCCGCAAAAAAAAAAGGCAAAATGTTCGCCGTCTGAAATTAAATGCAAGCTGCAAATAAAATCTGTTGCATACTTTCAGGCGTGCAATTTAAATAGCTTCAATTTGAAACTGTAAGCAAATGAAACTCATCAAAATCACTTTTAATTCATTACAAATATGCATGAATTAATAATGAGCTTTAAATATGTAATTATTTCAAAATTCTATACAATCTTCTTGCAAATTCCAATTTCATTTGATCTAATTACAAATGCAATAAATTCAGTCGACAGCGCATTTGAAATGCGTTTTATAAATTTAAAATAGTGTGACATTGTGAACCAGTTAGTTAAAATAGTTAGTTGAAATAAACATATTTAAGAGGTAATTTATTTTATTAAAGGAGTTTAAGTTTTACACTCACTTCTAATGTTACCTTACTCAAGTGCAGACGCCGTTAATTAATGTGAATGCCTCTAAACGACATAAACTTGGGCCTAATCACTTAAACATTTACACTTTTACACATGTACATGTACATACATATAGACACACGCACATACATGTACATACATTTATGTACACCTATTCAGAAAAGTGGCTTGAAACTAAACTCTAATGTGGTCGTACAAACATGGGATGTCATTAAAAAAATAAGCAAAAGTACCTCTTAAATTACAACCCATAATTTTCGCATATTAGTCGAGCTGCTGCTGGGCATGGGAATCGGAGGAATCATATGCATTTAACATGCAATTGCGTGCCATAGGGGCAAATGTGATGACGATGGCTAGAACGAGTACCAGGACCAGGACGAGTTGAATGCGCAAGCCTGAAATTAAAACATTACTCATAAGGCCAGCCAAGGATCGACCCAATGGCATGCTATCCAAAGGGCAGCCCCGATTCTGGTTAACAGTCTGGCTGGCTTCAAGTGCTAGACATTTTACAACTTTCCAGTTCAAATGCGAGTCTTAAGGCTCAAAAGTCTGGTGATTGTGAGCTTCAAGTCCAAGTACTGAAACCTCTAATTTGAGCGTAATCCAATCCCTATCGAGTTTCTAATGAACCAGTTTCTTTAGTTTTTATTTTTGCTCCTTTACACTCGAATTTATTGAGCTATAAAGGTGTCAAAGTGTCTGCCTTCTCGTTGAATGGCATATTCGTTCATTGCGAATAATTAAGACAGAGGCTTGCGTGTCCTCAGTACTCTCACCCTCTCTCCATCTCTCTCTCTCTCTCTCTCTCTCTTGTACTCGCTTTAGTGGCCAACATCACCATAAAAAGTCTCATTAGTCCAAATGTATAATATAATGACTTTGCCTTCAGTCTTGCGGGTGCTTTTTTCCTTATATTTGAGATGGTTTTGTAATTCATTAGGCGCTCGACCAGGTGAATGAATGAAGAAGAACATTCAAAGCGGAGTTGTTGGTTTGTGTGTGTGTGTAGTTTAGTGTAGACTGCGGCTTCTGCTATGATTGTTTGTTCAATGATTGCGTTTCTATTTTCAGAACAACTTTAAAAAAATATTCTTAGTAGGCGAATTTCTAGCTACAAAAGCACCCAGACTTTTAATAATATTCTGTCAGTTTGTTCCCCTCACTAACAGAAACGGAGCTCCATTTCACATTTTCTGTTGCTCCAAAAAATAACATTAAAGAAATAACACTAAAATGAGCAACTTGTAAGTATGGTTCTCAGCTCACGTTTGGACATAATTAACAAGTAGAATAATCATTTTAGTATTGTCAACTGGATGAAGTGCCATGGCACTGAGACTCCTCCCTTCAACGCCCCACGGGCTGAGCTGCTGCGCCCCATGACTTTGGAGCTGCAGAGTCTCCAAAAGCTGGCCGAGGTCGCCAGACGCAATCAGATGAGCAGTCTGCTGATCCAGGAGAAGGCCAATTACGATGCGGAGCTTAGAAGCACCTTGGGCAAGTCCTTTGTGCAGGACGATGTGTGCGATCGTCAAGTCTGCAGTGGCTGGGGCGGTGAACATGACAGGCGTACCCTTTGAAATGGACTCGATTATTTGAACACGAAAATAGGTGCCAGTGTTGTAAAACGGTTTTTGTTATGTGCTCATTCCAGATACATACAATGAATAATACAAAATAATAAACTACGTTGGTGTCAAACGATATTTTAATAGCTGTTTTATATCCAGACCACTGTACGGCATTGTGCAACACTGTCAATTAGTATTTAAAGCGAAAAGGCAAGACTACACAATAAAAAATAATCGGGTATTTCGGGATTAAATTGCAATTTAAGTAACATTTTTCATTTCCTTAGCAAATACTTTGATTATCGGTGCTCGCTAAAAATTAAAATATCCTAAAATCAAGATATTAAACTGGATTTTTAGAATGATTTTTTCTCTCTGTGCAGTTCCTTCATTTATCAGCATTAATGCATACTAATTGTGCCGCCTCGAAATTTCAGGAACAATCATTAGCGTAAATCTGCTAACCTGCAAACAAATCAGCTTTTCTACCCTCTTATATAACAGTCAATAGGGCGTAACTGCTTTAATTACGCACAAATTATTCGGCAATGATTTTGCATGTTTCGACTGCTCCAAGTGAATTGCATTTAGTTTAGTTTGGTCTAAATTGCGTAATTCACAGCTCACCTTTGAATCTTTTGTGGTTTGAACTTTTTGGCCGATTAATTCTTTGGAAATGAAAGCTGAAATAGGTTTGGTCTACAGCTGGCAAAATTAAACAACATGAAACACTGCAAATAGGATAAATTGCGGGTGGCTGCCAGTCTCGGAATGGATTTGAATCTGGCTCGGAAACTGAAACTGAAACTGAATTTGATTTCGAGTCTGAGTCCGGGTCCGAGACCTGCCTCCTTCTGTTCAATTTAGTTGCTTTGCGGTTGAACTGAATGGCCTTCTGCTGTCAATGTGCACCCTTTTCAGGCAATGTGTGAAATATGTGTAGCACTTGATGTGCCACGCCCATCTGTGCCCATCTCCAACGCCCACAGGCGAAGGCAAGTCATGGGAAGGAATCCCATTGTTGTTTGTTGGTCAAATTGTCGTAAATTAGTTTTAACACCTGACTGAGTGGCTTTCCAAGTGGTTGCCGTGTGTCCACGTGAGCTCAACATTCTATCTGTCTCTCTTTCACTCACTCACTCTCTCTATCTCCCGGTCACCCTGTGTGTGTTTGTTCATTGAGTTTTCTCAACAAGTTTTGGGGCTAATTCTGTACCCAATAACCCTTTTGTATTGCCCCAGAGCTGACTTTGTCATCTGTTTTGTGGTGTGTGAAATTAATGTAATCGCATTTTAAGCATAAACTATGTAGGAACATTGCTTTTCAATTAAGCTGAATGCCGCACAGCTGTTCAGCCAAAGGATTTGCCGCATTAAGTGCCAACGTTTCTTGAAATTGCCACTCGAAATGCCATCGAGCCAATGAGCGGGATGAGCCAAAATGTCCTGACTTGGAACTTGGCCATAATGAGCTGGCAAGTGCTTGAAGTTCGCATTGAGATTGGGGATTGGGGATTGCAAAATTGCTAGATTGGGGATTGGGAATTGGAAGGAAGGTAAATGTGCGGATTACCCGCCAGCTGATGAGTAGCTTAACCTTGCTGACACTGCGGTTACCATTCCATTCCATTCCATCCATTTCAATTCCAATTTAGACAAGCAAATTTCGTTAAAAATCCCATCATAAAAACGGCGAACCAGAAATCCAAATACTGTAAAAATACGAACACTGCAGCATTTTGGGTCACTCCGTCTTTCGTTTATTTTATGGCAGCTCTCAAAGTTTTTACTCATTGCCTTGGCTGACTGTCGGACCGTCGAGTTGTCGAGTTGTCGGACTGTTGGACTGTCGTGGAGCTATCCACCTGGACGGAGCTGGAGCTGGAGCAGCTGCAGCCGCAGTCACAGCCGCAACAGCTCTCGCCAAGGTGGCAATAAAATATATGGCAGCACTTTCGGTTTTACCCGCACAAACCAAGCCAGGCTAACAGACCAACTGCCAAGGATGTTAAGCATGTACACTGAAAGAAAAAGTGATTCTAATATTCATGTAAAAATTCTTGTTTTTATCTTTTAATTCTAATAATAAAAAGTAACAATTTTTTCTTTTTTTTAAGCTGTCTCTAAGCGAGCTCTCATTAAATTATTGGTATCTCTAATAAGCGTTCTTTTTAAGAATTATATATTTAACATTAATTATATATGTGAATATTTAACTTTTATCTCTTAATTTTTAAATATGAATTCAGGCTAAATGTGATTGGCACATGATTGCATTAAAACAATCAAAATAAGTCAAAATCAATTGCTTTTTTTCTTAAAAAGATTCATACAAATCTTCTTCTTTAACTCGAGCTAAATGAGTGGCAGTAAAATTAATAAACTTAAGAAAAATAACTCGATAAGTCGAATATCTCCATAGCTCGAACCTTTTCTTTGGATAATGGTGATTCGAGTTAGGGATGTTCGACAGTATTTTCAAAGGTGATTTTGTATTTCGTATTTTGATTTAAAAAGTTCGGAAATTAACAAACTTACGACACCGTTTGGGTTTGATTTTATTTCAATCTCTATCATCAGCCTCTATCATTACTTTACCAGCGATCCGAGTCTAATGTCATCTTTGAGACACTACAACCAGTTGAGAATTCTAAGTCTCCTACATTTATTTTTAATTTTATTCTTTTTTTCTGTGTAGGTATACACACATACATATATACATCGTTCGCTTCACACTACCAAAAAAAAAAGGCAATTTGGAAAGGTGGATGCGATGGCTTTGGTCATATATCAAAAGGCGAAAGAGTAAAGTACATAAACCCAGCAAACTGAGACAGAGAGAGCATGAAACAGAGAGCGAGAGCGAGAGAGAGGGATAGAGAGAGAGAGAAAAAAATAGCAAGTGTGACTTGAAATCTAGAAGATGGAGTGAGATTTGCTGGCGAGTTGGTTAGCGGCAAATATTTGCGGTATTTTCACTTGGCCACTGAGTGGTTTATGACTCCTTATGGCGCCTGCAGCTTGTAGTTTTGTATTATTGTTGCTGTTGCTGCTGCTGATGCTGCTCTGCTAAATCCAAACACTAAAAGGCACAGCTCTTGGGTATTTGCTAGCCTCTATCGCCTTGGGCAGCTCAGGTGAGTGGCATTGCGCTTAAGATTAATGCCTGGCCATGGCGACAACCACAACCACATAAGGGACAACAGCAGCAGCAGCGCATTGTTCAAAATATTGACAATGTAGCGCACTGTACTTCGCAGAGGTAAAAGTATAACATAATATTGAAAAGGAGAAACGTAATTTCTAAAAGGATTACGAAAAGCTTTGAAGCAAAGCCAGCGACAGCGACAAGGACAAAGACTACGACGTTGGCGACATGAAAAATGAATTGCAAAGAAATGAAATGAAAAGAAAAGCAAAAGGAAAGCTAAGGAAAGTGAGGTTTCATTTGCGAGACTCTTGCACATATGAACAAAGTCTCGACGCCGCGTCGTGTAAAATATGTGAAAAATGAACGGAAATGCCGCAACGCCGAAGCGGAAATGAAAAATACACGTATAAGGATGGCGGAAAATGGCCGATGAAAGCCTCAAATCAAAGAAGTGAACGAATAAGCGAATGTCTGTGTAATGAAGGAAAGGACTTTGAGTAGCCTGCTAGAAAAGTCATTGTCACATATGACATGGAAAATTCAAGTTTAACACTGTAATTAATGACTATCAAAATATTCTTGTTGTTTGTGTGTGTAGGTCTAATTTTATAAGAAACCGAAAATGTATTTAGCAACGAATATTTGCGATTTATGCAGTGCATCGATGAGGTCATCGTGCACTTATTGGAAGCAAAAAAATAATCATACAAAGACTCTGAATTACAGTTGTACTTACGGATGCCAACTGAATTTTTTATATTTGGAGCTGATTCCTAAAAATTTTTTAGTAATTATGTATGTATAGTAAGTAAACCACAATTTTCGTACAGTTAGGCAGCCTTAAAGTGCAACTGGCTTGGAATTCCAGTTCCATGGTTCTGGTTCAGTAAGATATACTATATTTCGAAATATCGAGGACCATCAAAAAATAAATTTAAAAATAAAATGTTTCCTTATTATTATAAAAAAAAAAAACGGAAAAATATGAAATAATAATTTTAATTTGATAACTAACAATTTTCTCTGCAGTTTTTTGCAAAATTAATCATTTCCTCAATTTTAATATTATAAATTAAAGTGATGAGTAAAATTTTGGATAGAAACTCTCATTATTATAACTAGAAAATTATTCTGTTAATTATTGCTGCATTCCGTGCTCTATCAACGTTTTGCTTGGACTGTCTGTCCACTGCTCATTTGTAAGGTTCCACTTCGTAATCGACCATCGGTTAATATTACGAATACATCAGCTAATCTGCTCATCGGATCAACTGCTGCGCATTTTCATTAGTTCATTGGGCCTTCTTTCATTAGTCAAAACTAAAGAGTTCTGTTTAGTCACTCAGAATGTGCGACGTGGTGCAGTTTATGTTGCGGATGTCCTATTACTATTCGCGGGTTCTTGGCGTGCTCAACTTTGAGATTGATATTGAAACTGGTAAGGCTCGAATAACGAGTCTGGCTACGATTTATGCCGCTGTTGTTAACTTGGCCATATGCTGCCTGCTGCCTTTGCTCACTCGCAGCGAACTGATCCACATATTGTGGAATGATGCCGGGCTGCTTCACGAGTATATCTTCTTGGTCGTCATGGGCATGCGAATCATCTGCGTTCTGGCCACGTTGTTTAGTCGCTGGTGGCAACGTCGCAGGATCATTCGACTGGTGAACGCCTTTCGACGATTGACGATTCGGAAGCCACAAGTTATTCGATTGTGGCGACATGGAGTCATTAAAAAGTTCATCAGTATTACTGTGACGGAGATTACGCAAATGATGGGCACTATTTGTTCCCTTCGACGATTTCTTACCCTCAATTTGATCTTGAGCATCTTTGCGGTGTATGCGCTAGCAGCTCTTGTCAATGTCCTAATATTTCACTTTTATTTCGCAACGCTCAACATCCACATCCACTATGTGCTCCTGAAGCAGGAGCTACGCTCGGTGCTGACCGAGATCCAATTATTAGAGTTTGAGCATCGGAGGGGTACTTTTATGAGTAAGTGTTGTACCTTGGCCGATCGATTGGAGGATATTGCCCGAAGACAATCAGAGTTGCAGACACTTGGCGATCATATGGTTAGTGTCTTTGGCCTCCAAGGAATTTGTATGTCAGCCAGTTCTTATGTGTCCAGTATCGGAAGTATCTACTTTACCGTCTCCGCTCTGAAACGAAGCGCAGGACAGCAATGGAGCCCTATGTTTTTCTTAATGCTCACATTCCAAATATGCGCTTATTTTGTGGACGTTCTGATCACCATCTTCAATGTGTATCGTGTCATAGATGATCATTCTGAATTGGTGCAGCTGATGGAACAATATACAACATTTGCACTGGGATTGGACAAGAGACTCGATGCGGTCGTAAGTGTAAAATACTTTATGTCAAATAATTATATGAATGTCACTCTTTCAGTTCGAGAGTTTTCAACTCCAACTGGCACGGGATCCATTGAAAATTAAACTTTTTGGGCTTTATGAAATGAATAAAGCGTCTGCAATGTCTATGGCTAATTCGATAGTCACCAGTTCAATTGTTTTAATACAATATGAATTGAAGAATGGTTTAAATTGATTAATATAATCTAAAAATAGTAGGCCGGGAAAAAAAATTTAATTATTTGAATTAAAAAAAATTACATTAAAAACGTTTTTAAATTAAATTAAATTAAACATGAGTTAATACCCAGATAATTAATATACATACTTAAACAATTATAATTTAAAATAAAGTCACATTGTTAACGAACAGAAATAAAATATAAAAATATGATTCCCTTAAGTGTTTTCTTAAAGTTGTTTAAAGGTTGTTTAAGTCCATCGGCTTTAAGGGTCTTTTATCGAACTTTATCGATTGTCTGTGTGCATAAACGTGTGTGTGTGTGGGTGTGTGAGCGTGGCTTGCGAAGCTTGGGGCAATTCATGAGACAGCCAACAATGAAAACACAATTTACTTCGGACAGGCGGACACAGTTTGAAGCTGAATGTGTCTGATTTTTCGGACTAGGAGAGTATATCAGTGTGTGTCCTTGTGTGTGCTCCCCGACGATGTCCACGAATCGCAAAAAAAACTTCAGAAATATGAATGAAAGCGAGAAAATGTCTGTCCCAGCCCTTAACCAAAAATATAAACTGTGAACACATGAAAAAAGATCCGGGATTCTAGGATAAAAGCACGGTTATCTCTGAATTTCTTTAATCGAGTTCAAAGTACTTGATTCAAGAACGATTTTTAAATTGCATTTCCGCGAAAATTTTGACTTTTGGATTTTCAAATAACTTATTTAGTAAAACCAAATGTTTAAGCAATAATATCCTGAATAAATACTTACAAAATACTTAAATAAAGATGTTTAAACTTAATTTTTAGAATGATTTTTTTTGTTTCTGTGCATGACTATCTGTGACAATGGTATGTGTAATTGCTGGCAAGCCAACCGATAATGGCAGTTTCATACAGTGAATACTCGTGTGTATGAATGTGCATGTGTGTGCTAGATGGGCATGGGAATGGTTGCGGTAATGGGTAATGGGTGATGGTAATGCCTTGCCGGGATTCCTTTGTGCTGCGACTGCCAGGCATTTATAACTTGGCAACTTGTCCTCGCCTAAAACGACACTGACAAATCCTGTCGCATGGCATCGCATCGCTCGATGGAGCGTCAATTCCTTGGCACAATGGCAAATGGCAACAAAATAAACGAGCTTCCATTCAATTTCCAACGAGCACGAGTACGAGGACTACGAGGACTACGGGTATTCTGGCTTTAGCTCTGGCTCTCCGGGTTTGGGTCTGATTTGAGCTTCTGTCAGTTTAGCATAAGTCGCTGTTTCATCCGGAGGCCAATAATATGCATTGCCAACTGGCTGACGGACAGACGGACTGATAGACGGAGGGAGGGACGAGAGTAACGCCAATAAGCTCGCAATGACATTTTAGCATAATGCATTGCAGCAGCTTCAATTGAAAGCCAAAACCAACAGCACGACAAGGACAACAGCAACAACAACTCACTGAGTGTTGCCTCCTGACACTATCGACTGCTGAGAGGGGATACAAGGGGGGCTATAACATGGAATGGATGTATTGTGCATCGTGTTCAAGTGAAGTGACAAATGCAACTTCAATTGGGTCTTATCTATGTGTCTCCAAAGCCTCTGAGCACATGCCCCTCTGTAAAATGACCCCGATTGTAATAATATGTACAAATGCTTTACATGAAACTGGTCAGACGAGTTGCCCGGCTCTTTCTTAGCCCGATTTCAGTTGGCTTAAAGTGTCAAATGGGTTTTAGCTGGATGGATAGCGTTTGTAATCAATACAACCAAACAGATGGCTTTGGCATGCAAATATACTCAAGTATTTGTTTTGACTTGCATCGACATTACAAAAAGGCAGTAGAGGGTAAAAGAAGAGTAGAAAAAAAGTAGTTTAAGATTACACTTATTTAATTTAAAATTATTCAATTATGCAACTTGAACTAAACACTGATTTGAATTGGAAACTCCTTCGCCTCAGATTACTGTTTGTAATTCAACTAAACTTAATATTTTATTTAAAAGTTCGGAAACTTAACTAGTCAAAATATGAATGCGCCTGTTGGCCGGAATTTTCAATCGAATTTGGATTACTCATAACTAGCAAAATATGCGGGCATTCTCGGCCCGATGCGCATTCTCAAAAATTCATAGGAAATCCCACAGCCCGTGCAAGAAAATGAAAATTAAATTGAATTTCCAAAAGGCACGCACATAAATCCGATGGCAAAACCGTGGATACAACGAGCAAGCGAGCGAACACCATAAAAAAAACAGAAGCAAAAGAAGAAAAAAGAAATCAGAAAGAAAGCGCAGTGAAATATACGATGAGATGGCGTCAGATGAAAACTTGTAGTTTGCTTTTTGCCGAAGGCCAAAAATTGTGCTCAAAAGTATCATAAATATTTGATTTTAACATTTTACAACGTCTCTTCTGTCTGGCCGGATGTCTGTCTGTCTGTCTGTCTGTTGAAAGCAGTCCTTGGTTTGGGTTTTGGGTTTGGGTGCCAACAAAATTGATAAGTTTCAATGATTACGTTTTAAAATTGATATAATTTGTGCACAATTTGCAGCAATTGGCAAATGTCGCGTACGTGATGAGATTTTCATAAGCGATTTTTGCTAACGTCATCAAACTGCATTCGACAAACATCAACTGGAAAATAGCTATGGATATTTCCATCATTTATGCGCACTGGTTGATGTGGAAAAATGGAATTTAATATTCCAAAAGTTCCAAAGAAAATATTTAGTAGGGACATTCAGAAGGTAGTTTTGATCAGCTATAGCTCTCTTTTTTAATTGATCAGCTTATTGACATAATATGTCTATTTTCATTCATACTACCATAGAACATTCTACACATTTTAAAAATATCATTTTGATCAGGGGTTGATTTAATAAACTCCTTATGTAATAATTTTTAGCAAATAACACTTTAAATTAGACTTTGAAACATTTAAATTTTATGCAAACAGATATGTAGATGCATATTTTGACTTGTATAGTCGAAGGGTTGAAACGAACTACAAATATTCAAAACTTTTTAGTCATTGCTTGCTCTCTAAAATCATGCTTTGTCTAAATTTTCGTAAAACACTTTAAAAATCTTTAGAATTTCACGATTTTTGGCATATTCGTAGACTGCCCATATTTCTTAAGAGTGGCTTGAGTAGGAAATGTTGTCTCACAGTCCTAATGCTTTCATTAGGGTTGCAATTCAACTGGCCATCATATGGGAAAGACTCTTAAGAACCGCTCGACTGAGTGTGTGGGATTTACATTGGCACAAGCCGGTGCTCGTAAATACTTTTTATATACACCTGCACATTACAAACTTTAAAATTTATGTGTGTTTACAAGGCTGTTCGGAGTTTTGCACCGTACCGTGTACGGTTCCGTATTTATGGATGTGGCGTCGTGAATGTTGCGGCATATTTGGTTTCGGCGTGCGAAATGCATTTTATGAATCTTTTATGGCTTTTAATGTGGAGACACCTGCAGACACACACACACTCATACACGCGCAGAGAGAGAGAGAGAGAGATTGGCGCCACCTGGCGCTGACTTTATGCGGCAGTGGCGTCACACAATCAACGCCAGCGAGTACCCTCGCCAAAACGGCAATGGAGCTCAGCAGCTTGATGGGTGTTGTCATAAAAAGCGAGGAGAAGGCGGAGGCGGACACCTTTACCTTTATGGCATATATGTAGCTGGATCTGGATGCGCAATCTGCTCACGCGCCAGGAGCGTATATCATCCTGGCCTAATCCTTGGTGGGCATGGCTTTCACTAAGCGCTGCACATGAAATATTCCCAACCGAAATATGTTGAAGCTCAAGCAACAAAGTTGCTGCTGCAATTTGATTTATGTGCTCCTGCCTCTGTTCCTGTTCTTAAAGTACTAAGTATGTAGAGTATTTACCACTGCCACGCCCACTCATTAGATTTGCGGCCAGTGGAAAATGAATGCTTATCCATGTGGATACGAAATAACGATGTCGCTTCCTTCCGTCAACCATCGAAGATTGTGAAGCCAATGCGAGCAGCATTAATAGATTCAACTGTCGCAGTCGAAGGAGCAGCATCATCTGCAGCAGATTCAGCAGCAGATTCAGCAGCAACTCTGAAGTGCACTTGCTGTTAAATTATTTGTATCTCGAGTGCACTGGCAGCCAGCAAGGAGGAGCCGGAACACCACAATACCTGCAACAAGAGATGAAAATTCAGACCAAAGCAGATAATATAATTGTTCTACGATAAATATTGTATATTAAACGAAAATCATTCAGTTGCTACAAATGGGTATTATATAAGGATAGAGAAGTACTTGCAAAGCTAAAAAATAAAGCAAGCAACACGAGTGTTTATTGAAAATTTCATTAAATAAATTTAAAGAAATGGAATTGTATATTATAGAAAATTAAAGACCCAAAAGAATAATTTAATTACACTAAATTGAAAAATTTGATGCTGTATAAATAAATATTTTATAAGGATAGAGAAGTACTTGCAAAGTTAAGAAATAAAGCAAGGAACACGATTGTTTTTTGAAAATTTCATTAAATAAATATTAGGAAATTTATATGTTTAAGCTACACTAAATTCAAAATTTGTTGGCGTCTAAATATATGTTATATTATGATAGAGAAGTGATTACAAAGTTGAAAAATAAATCTACGAGTTCAATAAACTCACTAAACAGTTTGTTCTGGATGATTGCAGAAGCGGGCTTAAAATTATAGTCAAAATCTAAGTAGAAACTCTAGCTTCCTTCACAGCTTTTCATGAAAATGTTTTAAGTTTAAATACAACGCAATAACATTCAATCGATTCGAAAATCATTTAAACTTGACTTGTCCTTACTTAAAACATAAGTGTGCATTTCAAACATTTTTTAGCCCTAAGCACTTGTTAAGTAACTGAAGCAAAATGACAACAAAATGCGCCACATGCAATGATTTTCTTATGTTCTTTGCCTGGCAGCCAAGTGGGCGGTAGGACAAACTCAAAAGGCTTATCGAGAGAGATGTCATCCATTTGAGTGCTTGGATGAGCACTCGAACCCGAATGTGTAATCAATAGCCAAATTAATCATGTGAAATGCTTCGCATTAAAATAATTACATTTCGAAGGTGAGCAATATTTGGGCAACTCTTAAGCTTCTCATCGCAGTACTTGACCCAAATTCAATTATGTGTGTACTCGCATGCAAAAATAAGAGCTAAAAATCACTTGCACTTTTTGTGTCACAACAAAATTGGAATGCAATTCAATTTCATTGTCATTTCATCTTCAGTTGGACGGAAGGATCGGTACTCTAATTGCATCAGATTGCAGTTGCCAGTTCCAAGTTGCAAGTTGCCAGTTGCCAGCTCAGGATGGCAGTGACAGTTGCTAGACTCACATCCACATCCGTTGATTTTCAATTCGCGTAATTTCTTTAGCTACAGTTCATCCGCCAAAGCAAACGTGAGCGAAATTTAAATGGCGCTGACTTCGCAGCTGACTGAGCTCAGCGCAGTTGAGTTGAGTGACAAGAAGGAACGAACATCAAGCGGTAAGAAAAACAACAAAGCACACTCAAATTAAAAGTGTTTGAGTTTGAAATACCCTGTAATTGGATGTGAAAGTCCCCAAATAGGCAGACTCTGCATTTTAAGCTTGATTATTGCAAACTTTGACATCGGAAATCAAGGCTGCAAACATGTTTTCAAATATTCAAAAGTTGGATATTTTGAATAAATATCATAATATAATAGGTCATATTTAAATCACAAAATTGGATGGAGTGATTGAATTGATTTTACAAATTAAAGAAAAATTAACATAATAGATAATAATTGTCAGAAATTTTAATTTTTATCTGTTGCATATACCCTCTACACTTTGTGAGCACAGGGTATAACAAAACGAGTATTGAGCAACAAATTGAAAATGTGCAATCAACAAATGACTTGACGATAACTGCAGTCATTTGATATTTTGTATTTTCTCTAGCGACGGACAAAAGTGAAGCAATAAAACGATTCTGGAAATTATTATTAAGATGTTGTTGAGATAACTATTTATGATATGGCCAATCTAGTATAATGAGTAGCTTTAATTTGACAGGTAAATCAATTTGTAGCCGCAATTAATCAACTGGGGCGTGGCTTAGTTGTAAGGTTGCCCACACACACGCACACACACACACTCACACACATACATCAAACACACACATACATGTAGTATTTCAATTTCCTTGTCGGAAAAGACAGCAACAAGCGCAAAATATGAAAACTGAACTGTGGACAAGAGAGGAGAGTGTTGCGGGGTGCTGTTTGGGGGACTATGGGAAACGGGGTCTTTGAAGTTCATGTTGTTTGTCAAGAAAATGAATTTCACTTGACGGCGATTATGTGGCAGCCATTCAGTCAGCCAAGTTGTGTAGCTGGCAAAAGTTTTGTAAAACATTTCCGATATTTCAAATAACACCGAGCCAAAGAAGCAGCTGAAACACCGCAACGCCCACTTCCCACTTGATACTTCCCTACTTGCCTCATCCTCTCCTCTGCTCTGCTCTGCTCGTTCCACTGCCAAAGTCCATGTCGAGCGTGTCGTCTAACCAAAATGCCAAACACGAATACCAAAAGGAACACTGCCTGACAGCAGCCCGGGGGGCGAAGGGATAGCGAAGGGTAAAACTTTTGCCTAAATCACTTAACAGAAAACAAGTGTTGGCATGTGCCCTTCTACTACTAAGAATTTACCAACCCCAGCCCCTCTCTTCAACCTCAACCATCTCTTTTCTATCAGAAAACTTACTCTGCGCCGCCTTCTCAATGAAAAGATTTTTGTTTTTGCAATGCGAGAATACGAAGGCAATGAAATATAATAACAAGAAATAACCGGAAGCAGTGCACAGGAAGCGTGATGTTTGACACACCGCACACACACACACACACACACTTCTCTCTTATCACTCCCTTATGCAGGTTAAGATTGGCGATGTCACCATACACTCGAAGCCAGCCATCAAATATCTGGGAGTTATGATTGACAACAGGCTAAGCTTCCGGGCACACACTGAGTATGCCAGCGCGAAGGCAGCAAAGACCCAGGCATCTCTGTCGCGCATGCTACCCAATATTGGTGGACCCCGGGCAGGAATCCGAAGGCTGCTCGCGAGAGTGGTGGCCTCAGTGCTGCTCTATGCAGCTCCCGTATGGGCTATGGCACTAGATAGGAGTCAGGAGATTCGCAGAAAAGTAGCGGCACCGTACCGACTGGCAGCAATTCGTGTCATATCAGGATTTCGAACCGTATCAGAGGATGCTGCTCTGGTACTGGCAGAAATGATCCCAATTGACCTCTTAGCAAGAGAGATGGTCGAGCTATATAGATGGAGACAGGAGAGGGGGCGTATTCCACCTGCGGAGGCGATCAGGCGTTCAGAGAGGGCAGCCACGATGGCAACATGGCAGGCAAGATGGGACGCATCTGAGAAAGGCCGGTGGACACATCGCTTAGTTCCCAAGGTGCAGGATTGGGTAGACCGAGAGAGAGGAGAAGTCAACTTTTACCTCACTCAGTTCATCACCGGTCATGGAGGATTTAGAGACTACCTGTACAGGTTCAGGCATGAGGAGGTACCCTGGTGTCCGGTTTGCCCACAGCATAGGGAGAACCCAGAGCACGTGCTATTTCACTGCTCCAGATATGCGTCATGGACGACACAGGTGATCCCACCGGAGGAGCTTATTACATTCATGGTGGAATCTGAGGTGAACTGGACAGGCATTAGCAACCTCGTTATACGCATCCAGAGAGATTTGAGACGCTGTGAGGTTGAGCGGCGAATGATGGAGACTGCCTAGAAAGGCAACCCGTCCCCGTGAAGTGATACTGGTCGGTAGTTCCGCGGGGAATGAGGAGTGAGGAGTGGGGGGGTGGTTTTAGAGGATTTCCACCTCCCTTTCGCATGGGCCACTAGGTGTACTGCGTACATCTACGTCCTTGAAAAAAAAAAAAAAAAAAAACTCCCTTATCCGCTGTCATCATGTCACCCCTTGTGCAACCAGTTGAGAGTGCGTAAACAGAAAATCAATTACATGTGCATACAAAGTGGCGCCCACTAGCGGCCTGCAGCTGCAACATATGTTTGTCAGTATGTATGTGTGTACGGGGATTTACATTAATTACAGCACGAAAAGCTTTTGACTTTTATTGTGACATAGGCCTGGCAACCAAGTACATTTATAAAACCTATGAATATTTCACTCACCCACGGGAAAAGGCAAACTTTTAAAAGCATGTCAAGAATCCCCCCGTCCCCCAGAATGACCGAATGTCCATTTAGTAAGCCATAAATACACACTCATCATAATGCTGAAGAGGATTCTGAGTTGGGTCACCATCGGTCACCTCTTGACTTCAGTTTTTCCAAACTCAAAACTGATGAAAACTATGAAAGCTCTTGGCCTAGTTCGATTTTAAAATCGCTTGCATAATTTATGAATGACATTCGTAATACGAAATTCGTATAACATTTGAATGGGGAACTACTTCTATTTCTTGTGCCTTCCTTTCCTTCTCTT
Source organism: Drosophila limbata (assembly GCA_963924055.1). Classification (NCBI taxonomy): domain Eukaryota; kingdom Metazoa; phylum Arthropoda; class Insecta; order Diptera; family Drosophilidae; genus Drosophila; species Drosophila limbata. The sequence continues at coordinate 15,115,794 of OZ001355.1, read as the reverse complement.
ACTTATCAGGCATTGAATATTTATCGACTTTGATTCCCTTGCATCAAATTGAAAATGTTCCATTTCGTTTAAGTTCGCTTTAATGCAAATCGATGGCTTTATTGCCATTGGTTATACTAGACCCTGCCATATTTATCCCTGTTGACATCTCAACTGCTTCGGACTGTTTTTTAATTAGCATTTTGATTGGCGCTTGCAACATGTTGCATGATTCTGTGCGTATCTGTTGTCATACATCTACATGGTTGCAGTTTGTTTTACGGCCTTGCAATTTATGTTGCCATGTTGCATGCCCCAAAACCGCACAGCAGGAAAAACACCGCAACGTGGCTTGGTCGCCATTGCCGGATCTCACTTCCTTTCAGTCCCTCTCTCCTTACACGCGACACTGTATTTATGGAAATTATCAAATTGGCACTGACTTGTTGCAACTTCTATAAGCAAATTAATTGGACACAAAAATGTAAAATTTACTACTTCTTCTTATATTTTTGCTAAATTTGAAACAGTGATAGAAATTATTATAAAAACATTATCTTAAGTTAGACTAATTAATTATGAAATATGCAAAGACTTGTTAAAACTTATATAAACCAATTAATTCGGTTCGAAATAAAAATGATTACTTATATTTAATCCCTTATTTGAAAGAGTAAAAAAAATAAAGATATGATTAGAATTTTTTCAATATTTTAAAGTATTAAAAAATAAAAATAGGGTGGAAGACAATCAAAAATTAAAATTAAAAATTTTTGCTTTTTTTTAACTAAACTGAAATCTTCTTAAAAAGTCTTCCCAATTTGTTATGTTATTTGTCTGGCAATGTTATATTAAATATAATCAATGTGAGTTGACTTTATCGCATTCCATCTTAGATAAGAGATTTCAACTTCAGATTCTACATGCATAAGCCTCTTTTCGGGTAATTCTTTTTCTCCATTCTCTACTAGATCTCATCCATAGTAACTGGAAGGTAAGCCATAGAAGTTGGAACGTTCTTTCAGCTTGCAATGGAAATAGTTATTTGTTGCATACTTTTGGGAGCGGCAGTAAAAGATTACAATTTGTTTGGCATACACACAATGCTTGATTCGTCTGAATGGCATGTAATTTCAGAAGCTGCCATAGAAAGCCATACAACATGGGAGCTTCATAAAATTATTGAGATGCCTGTCCGTTGTCTAGAACATTCCGTCTTCTTCTTCTTGTTCACCCATACCCATGTCCATGCCAAGTGCAGTTACTTTCTGCTATCTGACAGCATTAAAAGTGTCTGCTCAAATTTCTAACTTGCCAGAAGAATTTCTACTGCCTTTTTCGCTCTTTTGTGCTTTTGTTTGTGTGTGTGTGTGTGACTGTGTGTGTAGAAGTGGATGTATTACCATTTTCTGTCCCCCCTCAGATCCTTTCAGTTGCACGCGAGAAATGTTTCGTGACAAAGAATTTCAAAAACTGTAACAGAAACAGAAGAAAAACGTCGGAGTGAGAGAGAGACATTGTAAAGCGTTGCAAGTAGCGCAAAACTTTGAAGTTTTATTAAAAATACACACCGCAACATTCTTCAAGAACTTTGCACACGAAAACGTGAGATAATTTAGAAAGTCAGGCAGAGACTTGGGCTCCGACTCCTTCAGCTGGCCGGGATCCGAGTACTTGCGGGCAGGTGAATGGCGTCGTCGTCGTCCCCACCGCAGTAGAGTGTCAAGTACTTTGGATAAACTTTTGTGACAGCTCAATTTGGGCAGGACGAAGAAATCGTATGAGGTGCGCGTTGTGCTGTGTTGTGGTTATGTCAGGAATATTAGAATATTAGTTGATAGTTTGCTGGCATCTAATGAGGAGTTGTTACCAAGAGTGCGGACTGCTAATGACAATGTAATTAACGCAATAAGTGCGAGTATATGAGGCAACTTGGCTTTAAGCTGGCTTTGAAGTAGTCATGTAATACATGACATGTAAATCCAAATTATAAATCGTGTTTTTTATCAAAATATACCGATTTAAGACTCTTCATAATTAAAACAAAAATCAAACTGACGATATATTGTCTAAAAATGATCGAGTTGAAGTAACTAATCGAGCTGTCGAGTGTAAAGAAATTTACATAAGATATAGAATTTACAACTAGCTTGACTCTGCGCGTTTTTAAACACTATCATCATCGATATACCATCAAAAAAATGATCGAACTAAATCGAAAACCGCTTTTTCAAAGTATTTTTACATCACAACTTTGAAGACACTTAATAAATTTCGTGCACATCCACGACAGCAAGTATCATGCCACAAATAGACACATTCCTAGGCAAACAGAGCTCTATCAGCTGCAATTGTTACCCAACAAGGACAACAGCAACAGCGGCAGCAACAACAACAGCAACATCAACAATCCGATGCACTTAACTGGCAGTTCCGCCCACGTTCCGCTCCCTGGTCGAGTCTGAACATTAACATCATGTTGTGGTTATGGAAATTAGGCTGAAAGGATGACAAACATTGTGCGTGGCAAGATTTATGTCCACTCCTCAGGCACATATCCTGTGAAATGGGAACAACAACAGAGCAACTGAAGTACTGCCCAGGAATGTAGGCAGGACTCTCAACTGCTTCCATCTAATTGGTATTTATTGCTATTTAAATGCAACCAAAACTTGTTGCTACTTTTCACCTCGTATTTCATTCGATTTTCCCAACAGCAACGACAACGGCAACGTCAACGCCCCCAAAATGTCGGATGCAGACACTGATCAGTTTGGATCAGCCAATGGCAGATGAATGCTATAATTAGAATGCGATCTGCAGCAGCGAGAGAAAGAGAGCACGCATACTTAAGATACAAATACACAGATACTTAAGAATTTGTGTGCATGGATATTTTGTGGATGCGAGAAAATACTGAGAGATCTTGAGGCTAATTTCAGTGGGCACACGACTTTGGCACGGTTTAGTATCGTCGCGACAATTATCGTAATTAACTCGTTTATGTGTTGTGTGCTAATCCAATTAACCAAGTTCGCGCAGGATGCCCCCTTAAAGACGCCGAGAGACAACAAAATAAATTAATTCAATCAGCAGCCAATTAGAAAGACAAATGAAGAATTTCAACACACAAAATTCGCATACCTAATTCAATTGTGTTGCATTCTATTCTTCTCACCATCATCATCATCATCATCAGTGTCATTGTCATTGCTGTGTAGCAATTGTTCAATTAGCCAAAACATTGATTGCTTAAGTGATTTAAGAAATTTTAATTCAATTTGCCAACCATGTTAAACTATCAGCAGCAACTGCACTCGTTGCCCGTCGGCAATGCCGGCAATTTCTACTATGCCGCATCGGCAATGCCGTCGGCAGCACCCAACTCATCCGCACACGGACCAGGTCCCGGATCCGGAGCAGCATCTGCATCCCACTCCCACTCCCTGTCATCCGTTGAGGCAGCGTTTGCCTCACAGCCACAGACAATCGAGCTGGAACAGAAGCTACATGACGCATCCTACAACAAGGATAAGCACAGCACGAACCGAAGGGAACTCGACAAAATGCATCGATTCTCAGTCGACAATCTCATTGAACTAAAGCAGGATGCTTATGCCAAGAGTAAAATGCCCCTGGAACTGACTGATAATTTTGGTAATTATATGAACACGGTCAATTAAGACAATACATATTTACAATGTGTTTGTGGACGAAGTTAGGTGTACTTTAACATTTACACACCTAAAGATAAATTTCACCTAAAATATAATTACTTTATTTTTGATTTTCATATCATTATTTCAACATTACGAATAAAATTTGGAGCTCATAATATATTTCATCCGATTTTTTTCAAATGCATATTCAAATATCTATATCATAAATGAAATTCCAAATATTAATATGCGGTACGGGTGTTAAATTTATCTCCGAATTTCCCTTAAAAACATTTTCAATAGGCAATCGATTTTTATTTGCTTGGTTTTAAAAAATACTCAACCTTCGAAGAAAGGACTGTTTTATGTCGCTTTATTTCCAGATACTTGACTTATTTCCGAAATTCCATTGAACGTTTTTCATTAAACATAGCAAAAGATTTTCATTGGATTCCATTTGAAATCGGAATTTTTTGTTCCCGTTCTCTTCAATTTTTTAAAGCATTTTTATTTTAGTTTTTTTGAATATTGTAGTTATGTAGTTTTTTTATTGAACGCATGGGGATGTCTGCTTCAGGGTGGCAATCATCAGGCAATGCATTGCATGTCATCATACTAGTTTTTTTTTTTCTTAACCCAACCAAATCTCTTGCCCACGCCATTTGTCTCAATTTGTCAGTGGAGCTGTCCGCAGAGTTGCATCGTAGATCGGCGGCAAGTTATGTATGTGTAGTATGCCGAGCACTCCATAGACAACTGCAGTGCCCAATGAGGTCCCCAGGGACGGGGGAGAGAACGAGATGTTTAATTTGAATTGCCAGCGAATCGGGCAACGAGCGATAAAAAACAGTTGCAGCTTAATAAAAAAACGAACACGAGAAGCGAAAATCGAAAGGGAAACCTCAATCAGAAAAGCATGAAGTGGCATAGGCATGGGAAAAAGAAAGGGAAGGGAGTGGAACTGAGACTGGCACATGTTACAATCCGAGCAATGACAAAAATAAACACACTCCTCTGGCCTCAAACCATTTACAGCACACGCGGGATGGGAACAGAGCAGGAGTTGAGCTGGAAAGGGGGCAACAACTGCTACTGGCTGGCAACTGCCTCTCACTCTCACTCTCACTCTCACTCATACTCTCTCTCTCTCGTTCTGGTCGTTTATATGCTCCACTTGGAAAATATAGGCATTGGACGATGCTGGGGCGCTTCTTTCCTTCGGTTGTTCAAAGGCATGCAAGGCCTCTAAGGGAATATCATGTCAGCTTTGATTACGTTTTGTCATGTTGACAATGTTGAAGTGCTGTCTGTTTGTCCCTCTGTCCGTCTGTTTGTCTGCACCGCTCTCTCTCTGACTGTCTGCAGTCGGAAATGCTACCAAAAGAGGAACAAAAAAAGAACCAAAATCTAGCGATTGAAAGACGACTTGTGATAGCATTGCCATTGCCAGCGATCACAATGGGACGCGCATATTTCATAGCAAATTATGTCGCTGACAAGCTGAGCAACAACAACAAAGACAACAACCAGAACAGCAACAACAAGGACAACGGCAACAGCAACAACAACAACCAGGCCAACAGACAACATGTCGCCTTCGTCAGAGAGCAGCGCCTTTAATGTTGACAACCTGCCGCCTCCGGTTGAGGCACGAGACACGAAGTACACTGGAAGAAATATAATTCCAAGATTCAAGTTTAAGTATGCATTCAGGATATTATTGTTAAATTAAAACAACAGGAGAATAAAACGGCAAAAACTCAACTTTTGACACTGATTCTATTTGATGTTATCCCGGAATACCGGATCCTTTTTACTGTGTACGAGGTACGAGCCTACATAAAACTGTGGCTCAACCGCAACCACAACAACAACAAAAAAGATGCATCAAGATGATGACACTGTCAACCAGTTGGATGTGCAATTGGCGGCGGCATAAATGAGCGAATGTCGCCCACATGTGGCACCTAGATGTCATGCATGAGATGCAACTGACACACACCGATACACACACACAGAGATACAGTTGCAATCACCTACATAAATCACATATTCACATATCCTATTCTAGTGAGGTGTTTATATACTATACATGTGCATGCGTGCGCGTAATATCATAAATTTAAAGCTCATATTAATTCCAATTTATCATTCATGTGTTAAGCAGCGCCACAGACTCTGTATATTTCATTATTATCATTATATATAGCAAGTTTACAGTTAAAACTTGTTCTGACTCTCAGTCGATTGAAAAAGAATCTACATAAATATTTAGAAATACATACATACACTTTAGCTAAGATCTACGTTGTCAAAAATGTTTTAAGGCTTAGAGTTTGTTTCAAAACTGAGAATTTTCTCTAAAAAGTCTAAAATATTGAATAAATGTCCTGATTAAAAGAACATTTTTATTTTATAAATTAGAATACTCTATTGGCTGCTTCTACTGATAGTTAGTTCGCTCATTGATGATTATGTATTTTGTTATTAATAACTCTGCTTAAATATAAAAAGGATTGGTGTGAGCTTCGTTGAAAAGTCACTTAATTAAAAATATACATTTTCTATTCGAATCATTGATTAGGTTCTTATGGATTAAAAATAGCAAACTATTAAGTTAAAGCTCTAGCACAATAAAACTTCTCAATACCGTTTTCCACCACCAACTTTTTTAATATAATACCCAAATATAATAAATTAAAATTAAACACATTTTGTTAACTTGATAGAAACAATCTTGGGTGCGTATCTTCAATTTGACATAAAATTATATTCGTATACGTCAAAATGTCTATGTAATAGTTCTCAAACAAATTATTAAAACATTGCAAAAACGGGTCTTAAAGTATATATAAACGATACCTTAGAATTATTTGCAAAATATTGTATAATGAACAAATATATACTTTCTGTATATAATAACAAACAAATATAGACTAACTTCATAGACTACGTAAATATATGTATCTGTGCTATTCCATACTTCTGAAAACGATTTCCAAAATGAAAATGCTTGGCCAGCGTTAGAAGTGAAATCAATTAGTGAAATTTGCCGCTCGCTTATTGTCGCTTAATGTCACAATTTCATTTTAATTAGTAGATCGTAAATTTGTTGCGTTTGTTGTGTTGTTGGATTGTTGGATTGTTTGTCGTCGGGTTGGCACCTAAAATTAGTAGACAGCTGCCCGGCGATGTCGTCGTAGAGAGATGATAATATATATTTTATGACCCATGCCATTTGTTTATGACCTTCCCGATGACAATAAGCAAGGCAAAAGGATCAAACAGAATGCAAAATTTTATGGATGCAAGGCCATAAAAGTAAACCAAATTCCTGGGCTGTCGAATTAATTGATGTTCGGGCTCTTATCGATTATTTACGAGGCCCCGTTTCCACGAATCTCACTAAAAGTGAAAGATTTCTCTTAAATGGTTTCATAATTGTCTTCCGTTGCAGGCGGCGCCAGCGTTGATTACCCCAGCAATCTGACATCGGGGCACTCGAGGAAGCCGCGTCGTAACCGCACCACCTTCAGCTCAGCCCAGCTGACGGCCCTGGAGAAAGTTTTCGAGAGAACGCACTATCCCGACGCATTTGTGAGAGAGGAGCTCGCCACAAAGGTGCATCTGAGCGAGGCACGAGTGCAGGTAAGTTGAGGGAATATCCTGCAATCCATTGCAGTGATGAATCGAAATTTTAAAACCATCAAAACAAAAATTGAGTTGTCGATATATAGTCAAAAGAATTATCGAGTTTAAGTATTTTTCGACGAATTTGTACATCATTAATAGGCAATTTACACTGAGACCCGTATGAGGCCGTAACGAAAAAAAGCCGGTATAAGGCCCGTAAGTAGGCCTTTACCATACAAAAATTTGACAGTTAGGTTCAAATATAAAGGCTCTACGGCGTGCCGGTATTGATACCGGCGTCATTACCGGCCTACTTTTGACAAAAAAAAGGTGGCAGCTCTGGTCAAAATTGATAAATAATCGATTTGCCACCACAAAAAAATTACAATTCAAATCAAAATAATGAGCGCAGCAAGTATGATATATTTAAAAAATTGTGATATCTTGTATATACCATTTACAATGGCATTTCTATTTAATATAGACGAAAAAGACAACACGAGGATGCGCAAAAAATGGACCGAGGGGTTGGAGAAATTATTCACTATGTATATGCTGAAATGGCCAATAAGATGTCACAGTTTGGAATAGACTTAACTGCATTTGAAGTCAGAAGAGAGGTCTGATACAGCCATGGACAGCATCGTACAAATTTTTAATCGCTTAGTCCACGAATAAAAACAAATTAAATAAGTTATCAAAATGTTTTATTCAAGCTTTTGAGCACAAAAATAGTTCGCCAAAGCAGATCTTCCACTCTCGCCTGCGTTAGAAAATCTGGTCCTAAATAAATGTGTGCCAAATTCTGCCACACCAGGCGGCAAAACTCCTTCACTATCACGCAAACATTGGGAGTTGACACTCCAAACATCCAGGCAATCGCAAAATATTCCGAGGCAGAACCCATTGCAAATGCAGCGATTCCAACTCGCTTTTGTAATGGGATGCAATTCCTAAAATTTGTGTCCTTCTTGGCCATTTCTGGAAGTGCCTGCACCAACTTATCGAAAGCGGCGCGCTCCATCCTAAAAACAGATTTAAATACACAATCGGATATGTTGGGCACGTCTTTCTCCCAGAATACGCCGTTACGTTCCTATAAAAAGTGTGGAAAATTAACGTTCTTGTCTACAAATGCACTTTTTTACTTACGTGCGCCCAAAAGGATCTGGATTTCTCCTCTAACGCATGATTCAATGAATTAATCATTACTTTGAACCCTTCGCAAGCCGCCAATGCGTGGTTTATACCTTGGTTCACTCGCATAAACAGCTGTTTAACTGCGGCAATTACTTTGGGATTCATTTTATTTGTTCGCCTTTATTTACAATGTGTATTAATTATTTTCACAGTTTGACACTTGGACTTCAAAATATCGGTTTTTTTTACCGGCCTACCAGTGTAAACGACTTTCGCCGTAAGCTAAGGCTTTTTGCTTACCGGTCTCAGTGTAAATTGCCTATAAGGTTGTAAGTCCATTTAACAAAACGATTAGAATATAAAGACATATAAATATTTTATATAATTTAAATGAATTTACCTGACTTTGTGTGATTCCAAGGTTTTATTTATTAATTTGTTCAGAAAAAGTTCGATTGTAGATCTGAAAATATAACGATTAAATAAAAATTCTGCAAATGAGCTGCGATGAGCAAACGCCAGTTTGAAAATCTATTTAATTATCCAGATATATCGTAGAACAAACATAGGGAAAATCGCTTTAAGGATGCATTTTCATACAATTCATTGTAATCTGTCTGTTTCTAGGTCTGGTTCCAGAATCGTCGTGCCAAATTCCGTCGAAATGAGCGCAGCGTCAGCATTGGTCGCCCACTCTTGGATACGGCCACACAGTTGGTGCCGGCTCCAATACCCAACAACATGCACAAGTATCCGAACCTGGCCCACCACGCAGCACCACCTGGAGCCTATGCCTTGAACTTTGCCCCACTCGAGCTGCGTTCCTGCCAAAACTATACCAATTGCTACGCTGGATTCGGGACAAATCCGAGCAGCAGCAGCGGAGTTTGCTCCTTCTTTGGAGCACCCAACTATTGTGTGGCCGCCAACTATGCAAAGAACGCGTATCCCACCCTCTGATGTTGGCCCTCTCAGATTCAAATCGATTTCAATTAGCTAAATTGCAATATTATACTTAAGAATGTATTAAATTCAAATTATACCTGACTAATATTTAAATTTATAAAACATTTCATGAAAAATATATCGCTTATTTAAATACTTTTATTTTTTATTTATAATTTGTATACTTTCTTTTTACAAATGCACCAAAAATGTTTAAATATTTTGATGACACTTTCTTTAACAATCAATGAATCTAGTGGCATAGTTCATATTCTGCAGAATATGAAAGAAAAATATTTTAAGCAAAACAAACTGTTCTGCTTAAGATCTTATTTTGGTTCATAAAGTTTAAATTTAGTCACAAACTTAATTAATCATTATTTCATTAATTAACCGGAATTATTGTATGAATAATTTGTTAATTTTAAATATTCATCAGCCTATTTGAAAACAACTTCAATATAGCTTAGACTAATGTGACCTTTAAGATATTCAAAGACTCTCAAACTAAAGAGAAAATAAGCTAATTTATCAACGTTATCAACGTTGCATAATTAGCCCTTAAATGGATTCTTTTCAACTTTTCAGCTTTTCAATTATTGAGCTGTCAGTGGGCTGCCAAATTGACATTACTGATTTAATTATTTACTTGGATATGTGTATGAATTAATTAAAAATTCATACTTAAACAGACAGTTGTATGTATCTGACAGATACAAAGGTTGAGGGTCTGTGTATGTGTGTGTTTGTCTATTACCCGCCTGTGTTAATTTGTATAATAAAACTTAATTAAAGTCAAAGAAAACCAGCAAACAAACAAAAGGAAAGCATAGGAAAACTTTGATAAGAGCCACAACACATTCACAAGGGCAAAGTACATTGGGATTGTGGCCAACTCGCAATTAAAATGAAAGATTGGCACAATAAATAGAATGGAAACTACAATGTTGAAGTACCTGTGAGACAGATTGAAGTAAATTCAAATTGAAAAGCCGAAAGAGAAAGAGAAAGAGTTGAGAATGCAAGCAAAAGTCTCTGTCTCAAATCTCTAAGTGCCAGTGTAATTTATCATATGGCAAAGCTTTGCTCTAACTTCTTTGCCATCTTATTTTAAGCACTTAAGGCAATAAGGTGGCATTAGGGGAATTTCTTCACAGACATGATGGTATCCCCTTAATAGACAAAAGGTTAACAAGTACCATGTAAAAGTATAAATGCAAATAAAAGAAATTCCCTTTTCAACATGACAGGAGGGAACGCAAGGAGTTTGTGGCAAAAAATGCAAATTAACATTCGGAATGTAAGCGGTATCAGTCACTAATTTGCATAAAATGATAGAGAGAAAGAGAGAGAGAGAGGGAGTCATGTGTATAAAGCATTTTTACAATATTTACAAAATTGCAATAATGCTTGAAAGGCAGCACAAAGCAAAATGCGTTTTGTCCTTTTTGCGATGCGGCGAAAATAAATAGACACACACACACACACACACAACAACACACAAGATATTCAAGGATGGGAAATTAACTGAGGCACGACATTTGCTGACATGCTACATGTTGCAAAACTTTACATAGTGCAAAATAGGAAAGGAAATAAAAAAGCTATGCATAAGATAGAAGAACAGTCAATACACTTTTCACTCAAATAAAAACTCTGCATAGAGATTGATTTATTTGCGGTTTGAGTGAGTGATTGACAATCAACGCCCTTTAGTTGAGCATTCAGTAAGTCTTAAATAAAATATTGGTTGGATTGCCAACAATTTTCCGAAAATCATTTATTATTTATTTTCAACTACCAGAGCTTAATATGAATTTTATATTGAAAATTTTTAACAATGAATTCAATAATTATTTTGGAGTGAAAAAGGTTTCTTTAAGGGATTACAAATCTAATGACCATATAACTAACATACTTCCGTTAACAGTGTATAAAAGAAATGCCACATACGTTGCACCACACAACAAAGGAGAGAAACAGATACAAAGAGAGAGAGAGAGGACTGTCAAATCAAATGTCAGGCTGAAATTCCTGGGCAAATAGGACGCGTGTCCGAGTTCGCATACAATTCTGTTTCCAGCGCGCTGCTTGACAGTTTATATTACAAAATGCTACTATGCATATATTTTATACAAGTTACAAGCACTAAAAGCAATGCGATCCATGAAGAAAACAGTAGCAGAGTTATTAAGACGCCAAAATCCTCCAAGTAGGCATTTATATGGTGCATTACGCACAAATCTCAATAATTGGGTGATAATTTTGCGTCTGTTAAAAAGCAATTATTCATACACATCAAAACAGATGAATGGGCTCACTCCTCACTCCCCATAAGACATATAAGCAGATACATGTGTGGTGATGATACGGGAAACATCTTGACAAGGGCCACTTCTGTTGCCTTCTGTCCTGTCAGATGAAAGACGATCCGACGATCCCTCTTGACTTGTGTTTCTCGAGTCCACACCGATGTTATGACGAGGATGATGAGATTTGTGACTCCAGGCGAACAATTTACATGTGCAGCAAGAATGTGACTCTTGAATTAGCTCCGAACTGTCAAAATATGATGTCAAATGGGAGAGTTGAATGCTATTAGCGCACTTTTTAAAAAGACACTTCATAAATCATCCTTAAGAATTATTAATAAATAAAATAAATTAAATAACTTTAAAATATTTCGAATTGTTTACTATTTCTTAATCTGTTTATTACATACTATGGGCACATACAGTAATCTTTACTATGATCTGAGTCGAAAAATGAGTAACAATGATATAAGTGCTATTACCAAGATTAACCATGAGTTTGTACTTAAAATCGAGCTTGTGTTGATTTCCACAATTGCATCAGCAGTTTTGTCATCATAATCGGTATATAGAACCGTTGCTACTTCATTATCTTCCATAAATCTGCTGGTGCAATAGGCTACCAAGTCATCGGCCATACGGAAGGAATAGTCGATGCAGGTAATCCGACTGCGGGGAAAACTCAGAGGCGTCGGTTTTCCGACTCCCGCGAAACACTTGACGAACGTCGAGTTGACAAAGTCCAGCGTTTTGCATTGGGACACGTCTAAGCTGCCAAAGACAACTAAATAATGTTTTGGGAACATCTCTAAACTGAACACGCTGTAGGGTTCCCCGTCCTTCACCAAATAACCGCCATATTTTACCACCAAATCTTCGGGATATTCGTCACTACAGATCATATTCCAGGTGCTGTGGAAACTGCCCTGACAGTTCCATTGGATAATTTGCCGACCCAATTTCCTCCGCCTTAGCATTGTTAAATACGCTTATAATTTTGTCGTTGTGAAATTCTATTTCTTGACTTTTTGTATAGAATCCATTTTGTTATTTGAATTAGTTGTCTACGTTTGCTGAATATATTTTGTTTTGTTCAGTTATTCCTCTATAAATAAAGCAAGGAATATGGAAAAAATAAATGAAAATTTTGCGTAACCGATAACCAAAAACCCAAAATCCAAACATAACCATAACTGTTACCGATATTAGTTTCGGTTTGATATTCTGAAATAAAGTTTAAATCCATAGAAACTTTAAATTATGTTTCAAGTGGGCAATTACAGGCAATTAATATACAATTAAATTTCGATGGATGACCTTTGAAATAATGATTAACCGCAAACAAACAACAATTTGTCCAAAAAAAAAAAAGAAAAAGATAACCAAAATAAAAATACACATGATTCAAATAGAAACCCGATCGTTGGGTTGATTAACATTTGTTAATTGTTAGGCGAATCTGTTGACCAAAAAGAAGCAAAACGCAGTTGAATATATAACGAGTATATTTGTAAATAGAAAGACAAAACAAAGCAGCAAACAAAGTGATTCCCCAAAAAGTCCAGACGACGTAAACACCAAATCTCTAACCGGTTTCTAGAGAGGGAACGACATTCATTAATTAGAGAGAACGAAATTTGAGCACACTTGAACATGTCATGATCGTGATCATGATCATAATGATCATTGTTACTATTCAGTTCTGTGCGAAGCCGGACAAACCATTTCTATATAAATTAGGCAGCATCCAAAGGGAGCACGCACATTCGAAAGTCGAACTCATTGCGATCCAGACCTAAATCAAAACCCAAATCAAATCAAGATGCGAGCTGCTGTTGCTTTTATCGTTGTGATCTTTGCGCTCTTCAGCCTGATGGAGGCAGTGCCACATGGAGGATTTGGTGGCGGCTATGGCGGCTTCCCCGGCGGCGGCTATGGAGGCTTTCCCGGCGGTGGCTATGGCGGCTTCCCCGGCGGCGGCTATGGCGGTTACCCTGGCGGCGGTTATGGCGGTGGATTCCGTCGCGGCGGTGGCGGCTATGGCGGCTATCCCGGCTATGGTGGTGGTGGATTCGGCGGTGCCAGCGCCTCTGCCTCAGCATCAGCCTCAGCTGCGGGCGGATTTGGCCGCTAGACACGCTTAACTAGTTAACCGATAAGTTTAAGTTGCTAAATAAAAAGAATTTTAACTTAAAGAAGTTCTCGTTTTTCTCTGCGGTTGTCTGGCTCAAGTTTTTGCTGGATTGGAATGGAATTCCATCATACTTAAGTTGGTGTCAAGTTTTGCACTTGAAAACAAAATAGCTGCCTCTGTGTGTGTGTGTCGTGTGTGTAGTGTGTGTGTTTTTGTGGGTGTATTTACCAAGGAACTTTCCATGAACAAACCACAAAACATATTTAAGGCGAAAAATAAAAAAAACTTTTGCTGCAGTTTCCAACGGACCCAAATGAACTTTCACTTTGCTCCTGCACCCGCGACCAATTGACACACATTCTCCACTCTCCAAATGGGAGCAGGCAACAAGGATGACAAGGAGCATAAGGCTTGAGGGGAGAAGGAGCATGAGGATGGTAAAAATTCGTGCAGTGTTATTATTGCAGTAAACTCCATGGGGTTCCACTTTTACTTGTATATTTTACAATTATTAAGTGTTTAATTATATGCACTGAAAAAAATACGTTCTAAAATTCAAGTTGATGTCACTGAATAAATTCTTAAAAGACCCCAATAATCAAAATATTTGCAGAGAAGGGATTGAAAAATCGTACTTAAATCGAGGAATTCATACTCGATTTACGAAATTCTGAGATCAGTTTTACCCCCGGTTTTTTCTTCTGTGTACTCGAATTTTTCTGATTTCTTTAAGGATTCGGAAACCTTTGGAATTCATGTCGGTCTACTGCGCCTTACAAACTCATCTAGTTGGAGTCGCAAGTTGGTTCAACGACTTTGCGGCCATCATTAAAAGTTTTGGTCCGTCATTCTTTATTGTAATACTTGCTGGCACAAGTTTTGCACTGTCCAGGAGAACGAAGGACGCACATACGCAGCTCCCATATTGTTATCTCGGAATTGGAATTTGTGTTAAAAGGGGGCAGGTTGCGGTGACAGCGACGGCGACACAAAATGCAAGTCAGGCCATTCAGAGAGGCTCTTGTGCTTGACTCCAAGTTGCATTGATGACCACACCCGGTCCTTGGTCCTCGGTCCTTGGTCTCTGGGTCTTTGTTATCCGACTGGTCACCGACTGTGAGGCACACAAAATGTCGCGGCGCTGCCATTGAGCTGCATGTCGATGTGGCAACGCCATTGTGTTTTGCTCGCATTCTTTGCTCTGGCTTTTAGTTCCAGCCTTTCAAAATAATAATAATAATAATAATGTATTTATGTCCCTGCAGCATTTTACGATGCCCGCCAAGAAAGCCGGACTAATAACGAGTGCCTGGCCAGGACTGTCTGCTGTGATGTAAGGGGCAGATGAAACTGCATAAGGAATCGAACAGGAAGGCTACTCAGTTATCATACGAGTACTCGTAAATATGCTTTATGATTCACTTTGATTATTGCCTTTTCTTTGGTATTTGCTTGAGGTAGTATTGAAGTCTGATTGAGTATGTCATACGAGGGTGGGTTTAAAAGTCTATGAAGAAAAACATCCATTTTTAAATAAAAATATTTTCTTTTTGGACTGTAGTATACGGTAGAACCAGTTGAGAATTCTAAGTCGCAAAAGTGACAAAATAGGTCTAATGCTGATCTAGCAAGTGTTCTGTGTGTTGTTGTATGTTGATATAGTGTGATATCGACATTAATCAGACCTCGAGTTAGCCAAAACTCACCTTCAAACAAAGTAGAAAGGTGGCTAACAATTTATATTGTATTATATTAATATTAATTTAATATTTAGATTATCATAAAAAAATATATAATCTCAATGACTATTATGTGTTTACAAAATAGAGTTGTAAAAAAAGTTTAAACCTCGCCAGAAAAAGTGAATTCCTCTAAAATAAATTATAATGATATGCAGATTTATTATCATATGGTTTTCTACTTAAGCCAATGTTTTATCAGTCCACCCTCGCTTATAACTATATAGAATTATACGACACTCTTTCAATCTGTCTCTCTCTCTGTCTGTCTGTCTGTTTGTCTGCCTGTCAGTGTGGTTATTCCTTTCAACGCACATCATTGACATCAATTTTGGGATTGCTCAGATGTTGGGGATATTTTTGAATTACTGCCGTGGGAAGACAAGCAAAGGGTGGATCCGTCAGAGTCAGATTCAGATTCAGAATCAGAGGAAAATGCTGCCTCCATAATACATAATACATATTCGTACTGCAAACAGTTCGCCTAAAATATGTCAATCGAAATGTAAATCATTGCGTAATTTGCATTTTGAGCATTTTGCTTCAATTGAATGACGATGCTGACTTAGTTGTTGTTATTATTGTTGTTGTTGGTGTTTTAGTTGTTCTCGTTGTTTCACATAGTTGTTGTTGTTTCTGTTGCTGGCAACACGTGAATTATGGCGGCAATTTTGACAATTGCCAAGCTCCGGGCCACGCCTACCGCCCAGCAACACCACATCCGCTACGTGCGTATTTCTCTCTGAGTGCGTGTGTGAGTGTGTGTGCGTGTGTGTGTGGGGGGTATTGTGTAACTTGGGCACTCTTCACGTGCACATAAATCGTTGCCGTTGTTATCCAACATAATTGTGTTGACATGTGAATGCTAATTCAAACGGATTTAACTACACATTCAATTGTTTGCAATCTACTCTAAGTATATACTTGTTTCGTCTAAACAAGTAACAAACTTTGCCGAAAATCACGATAAACATCTAGTTTCAAAATCAAAAATCATCAGCGCTTTTCCCATCAAAAATGTTTTACACAAATTTAATTTATACGGAAAACTTCAGCCTGGAAATCTTTTCTATTATATTCATTATTGTTAATTAAAAAAAATCGAATATTAATCTAAATATAAACACCTTTAAGAATAAACTATATGTTCTAAATTCTGTATTTTTTTTTATCAATTTACTATATTTCTACATTTTTTGACCGCTTTTCTGTCTTTTTTTATTAATTTATTTCTACATTTTCTGATCGCTTTGGTTTTTTTTTTTTGTCATATTTTTTTATATGTATGTATGTATGTCAAAAAACTTTTAACTGATGATCAATAACTTCAAATAATTTGAATCAAATTTGAACTACTAAATGGAACAGGAATCACAAATGAACACTGAATAAACCACAAATGGAAATGTGCAAAATAGTTTTTGACACGTTTGGCAACGAAAGGAATTAGATTTGTAAAAATGAATTTGTTGCCAAAAATTATGTTTGATTTATTTTGTTTCATTTTATTTATGCAGCATCGTTTCTCACCTGCGTCTCAGCCCGTCTCGTAAATAAAAAGCAAGGGTATTTACAACTATGTGTGTATATGTAATATGTAAATAAGTGTATGTGTTAGTGTGTGTGTGTGTGTGTGTGTATAGAGCGCAACTTTTCTCACGTACACTCATGTTGAGCAGATGTGCATACGCCAAAAAGTATGCAGCAGCAAAACGTGATTTCGTTTTAAAATTTCGACGCTTTGCTGTTGCTGCTGTCAAAGGAGAATTTATTTATTTGCCGAACGCATTCATTTGGAAATTATCGAACAGGAATTATTGGCTCCTGCAGAGAGCTCTCTCTTGTTGCCTTTTATTGTTATTGTTATTGTATTGCTCGAAAAAACAAAATAAATAACAAAGCGGCAAAAGCAGAACGTGAGAAATTTCAAGGCACTTTCCTCATTTCACTTCACGGCGGAAAACTATTTAAAGCTTGGGGTTGTCCGATAAAATATTAATTCAATGAAAATCCATATAACCCATTGCATTGAATATCAACAAAAGTATGTGTGTTTTATTAAATGCAGATGTTCTACAGTGAGAAGTTTTTCCTCATAATCAAGTGGAATTGCAGCAATAATATCGAGAAACCCACAATAGAGCCAAGCATTTTGAACCAGCGAGTACGATTCGCCGTATAGAGGCCACAAACCGACAGATCAAACTTCGAGCTGTTGACATACATTAAATAGGCATTTATCTGCAAAGACACAGAGCTTAGAAAGCAATATTATATCAAGGGTGCCACAGAAATCGCTTTCGCTTGAATTTCACTTTAATTTATATGAAATTTAAGTGAAATTCAAGCGAAAGAGATTTCTGTGGCAACCCCCGTATATCAACGATCTCTGGAGTTACCTCCTTAAACCAGTTTCCCTCGGTAACGACGTGATGTGGATGGTTTTGAGCCTTAATCGTCAGATCGCACATGTCATCCAATAGAAAGAAATCAATCATTCGTATACAATAGCTGAATGAACCGAACATGACCATATAAATGGGTGATTTAATTGCGAACATGAAGAGCATTCCCCAATATTGGTTAATCACACTGAAGGTCAGATAGTCGAAACGGGCAGCCAACAAGAGGACTCCGTAAACCTGATTCATCCTTAGAGTGCAACTTCCTAGCTCGGAATGCTGCGACCACAAATGATCCAGTTCATCCAACTCCAATCGAGTGGGCAATCTCAGCTTGAAGGAGTTGATAAGCTCCTCTACTCGGCAATTGATCGACTGATAGCAACTTGCAATATACCACAAGGCCAGAAAGTAGCGATAGGTCGCAATAACTGGAATATTCATCGAGTTTTGAAATAGAAACGTGATGAGATAAACATTCCAATTGTTCTCGTTGGGCATCATAAAGCTCATTGTTATACTGTTTGCACACACGATGATCACTGTGCTCAGTTTCAGGTAGTAAATGAAGTTCAGGGAGCGTCCAACCTGGTGAAGTTGCTGACTCATTATCCTCTTAACAATTCGCTCCAGTTCCAAGAGAGCAGAGTCCCGTCTCCGGCGAGATATAACCGTGTAGGCAATGGTGGCATACGACACCGAGTACAGTATATAAGCAGTATATGGAATAAGATTCGGGAACCAATTGGTCCTCTCAATATACTGTGCCGACAGCCAGAACATTCCGGGTAGCAATGTCAATTCGAGGACATTTATAATCAGCGTATAGGCGCGAGTTAGCCACGTTTGCTGGACCCGTCCATCCACCAGCCTCTGTGAGGTAACTCCCAGTACCAGGGCGTAGATGTGATACCACTGCAACAGTCGCTGTCCGCCCATTTTCAATGGTTCCCCGTACGATACTGAATGTACTCCAACGTGGTCAACAGTCCATTCGACTTCTCGCAATTAGCTTAAGTGCTAGCTTCTATCAATATCGCCTCATCGCTTGATGAAATTCGATGTACGATGTACATAAGCCAAGCGACTGCAAAATTACACTGCACAACAAAGAATATTTTTATTTTTTTTTAATTTTTTAATTTTCTTACGCAAATTAAAAAACACTTAAAAATTCCGAATGCGAATCTTTCTTATTAAACAAATTTTAATCACCAGTTTTTTACAAGTTTTATAACCGTTGCTTTAAAAAAAGTAAGGAATCATCTCCGACCCTATAAGGTATATATATTCCTGATCAGCATTAACAGCCGAGTCGATATAGCCACGTCCGTCTGTCCGTCCGTGTGAGGGCCTAGATACTGGAGTTAAAAAACCATATATAGTATATGTACCAATAAATTCATTGACATTTAAAAGTTTCAGTAACATATACAAACTGACGTTTTTGTTTAGTGTAATTGGAATGCTCTATTTTAATTCATATAAATTTTCAATATTTATTTTATTTTTTTAGGTTAAGCGAGACTAGAAAGAGACAGAGTGCGTATTCTAATTCACGACCTTCTCGGCCTTATCATCATTTGTACGTTTTTCAATGAGGCAGTGTGAGTCGTAAACGTGAGCCAATTGATGCCCTTGCCGAAAGTGCTGTCATTATATTTGCCCAGTAGATTGCTGTTAAATATTAAACGTAAACAAATTAATCGAATCTTGATAAGGACAACAATGATTACTCACCTAGTATGGCAGCTGGCATACCACCAACCGCCTGTAAACAACTTGGCACAATTATTGTCCTTATGCTCATCATTGTCACGATCCTGAGCTGTAAACTTGCGACCAATGTGACCACTCAGGGAATCCCCCGCATCTCCGGAATATTCACCCAATACATGCATTGCATATTCATTCTGTTCACTGTCAATCGCAAAACGATTGTATCTGGCAAACCTCTTCTGCCCCTTGAAGTCTTCCATGACAATAAGCAGTTCCTGGTCCAGGTCTTTGGTCATGGCATGTAGTTTTTCCAGACCCATAAAGAATTCGCCGTTAACGTTGCCAAACCCATTTTTATAGTGCTTCCAGAAGAGAAAGAAATCGACACTTCCATCCTGACGTCGCATCACTATCGTCCATCCCCCGCCATGCGAATCCTCATCACAGCTGACTATAAAAGGATGCACATTGTAGGAGGGTATGAGGATCTGATAGACTCCAGTGCGACGACTCACGGCCGTCGCCTCCGCACAGCTGCCAGGGAACTGCGACGGCTCCAAGCTAATCAACGTGTTCAACTTCTGCACGAGCTCGTCCAGCAATCCTCCCTGGCGAATCTGCTCCATTCTGTGTGGTGATAAGATAAGATAAGATAAGATAACGAAATCAGATCCAAATACTTACCGCATTACATCGAACTGCGATTGTAGTAACTTGTTCGTAGTGTCTTTTACATGGAAACGTATTTCTGTTGAGTTTCCATATTTTATGGTCAAGTTTCCCAATTTGTCCAGGCTCTGTACATATTCCTCGTCGCACTTGAACACGGATGTGCTTAGCAATAAGATTGTGCAAATGCTTATAATTCTGAGCAGCATTGTTGCTAATCACATTCCGTATTTCAGAGCACAAGAGATCACACGAGACTAAACAAACTTTGCCGGCAACGAACCATTTTATAGCAATCAAATGAAATTATTTGTTCTGAACACACTGATATTTAAATACCCTTGAAAAAATATTTTTAATTAAAGCTTATGAATAAAAAAATAAAAATTTTACTCTTTCTAATGATGTTAACAAATTTGCTAAAAAAAATTGAAAAATATTCAAAGAAGTAAATTATTCAATCTTTCACAATAAAGTAATAAATATTCAAAAATAATAATATCTAATAATCCTCCTATTTAAAAAAAAAAAGATTAACATTAAAATATTTAATTTAGTGAGTTATTCAATCTTTTCACAATAAAGTAATAAATATTCAAGAATAATAATAATATCTAAAAATCCTCTGAAGTAAATCACTCTTAAAAAAATAGCTTGATTAATATTAAAATATTTAATTTAGTGAGTTATTCAATCTTTTCACAATAAAGTAATAAACATTCAACAACAATAATATCTAAAAATCCTCTGAAGTATTTCACTCTTTAAAAAAAAACTTATTTAATTTAGTGAGTTATTCAATCTTTTCACAATAAATTAATAAACATTCAACAACAATAATAATAATAAAATACGGACTCAAAAATTCATAGAATTATATATAGTATGTATATGAAGAGTATACGAACTCAACGATTCCTCAAACAGCTGATAATGAATGTACTTTCTGCATATACTATAAAATTCCCTGAATTGAACACCAAAATATTTCTGTAAAATATATACATACATACAAATGTATATTTAGATTGCTGATCTCTCTCTCGTCCCCTCTCTCTCTCTCTCTGTCTTGATTGATCGTGTTCAGAGTTTCACAACCGGCTGCCTGAGACGCCCTTAAAAAAGGTTTTGAGTTGTGTTTGAGATTTCCTTGGAATACCTGCGGCAGTTTATTGAAATAATTGTAATTAATTATTTTTTGAACATATAAATTTAAGTTCGCATCATCTTTGTCGTCTTATCATCATTTTGACGCGTTTCAAGGAGTCGTTCAGACCGTTGAATGCGCCCCAATTAATGCCCTTTCCATAGGCTGTCTCATTATATACGCCCATTAGATTGCTATAAACAATTATATTTATAAATGGTAATAAAATTAAAATTTGTTATAGAAGATACACACCTGGCATGACACTTATTGTACCACCAACCGGCCTTATAATCCTGAGCACAATTTCCAGTATGTATATCGTTATCTCGATCCCGGGCTGTAAACTTATAGCTCAAGTGTGCGGTAAACGAATCGCCGGCATCTCCAGAGAAATCGCCCAATGTGTGCAGGACATACAAATCTTTTTCGCTGCCAATCGCAAATAGATCATATTTAGCAAACTTTGTTTGCCCCTTGGAGTCCTCCATGATGAAGAGCAGCTCTTGGTCCAATCCTTTAGTCAGCACATGCAATTTATCCAGACCTATGAAGAACTCGCCGTTGACATTTCCGAATCCATTTTTGTAATCATTCCAGTAGCGGTAAAACTTGACACTTCCATCCTCACGTCGCATCACAATCGTCCATCCCCCTCCTTGAGTCTCCTCATCGCAATTGACGAGAAAGGGATGCACATTGTATTCGGGAATGAGGATCTGATAGACTCCAGAGCGACGACTCAGGGCGGTGGCCTCTCCACAGCTTTTGGCGAAATGATCTGTCTCCAGATTGACATCTGTCGATGTCAATTTGTCAATTTTCGCCTTAAGCTCAGCAAACATTTTGGTTTGTTCCGCTCTGAGAAGTAATTGAATTATAACAACTTTTAGCAATTATTTTAATTTTTAAATACTTACTGCAAGGTTTCCAGCTGAGATTGCAGCCACTTGAAGCTGGGATCCTTGATTTGAAAACGTATTTCAGTTGTGTTGCCATATTTGATGGTTAAATTGCCGAGTTTCTCAAAATCTTTCACATATTCATCATCACATTTTAGTGTTGATATGTTCAATAATAAGATTATGCAAATAATTCTCAGCATATTTGCGCTTTGACTGAAACACAAGTCTAAACTGACTAAAGAGATTCGTCAAATAACGCATCATTTTATAGCTGAAATTAAACAAGCTAATCAGCAGCAATATAATAAATGTATATTTGAGTGAGTGTGACGAAATAAACTCATGGAAAATATAAACCTCTTATACTAAAATTATCTCGATAATCAGCTAATTTAAATCATAATATATGTATATTAATTAAAAACAGGCTTAAAAATAGGCTGTGATTTGGGTTTATTTTAATGGACTAAAGGACTATCGACAACCAAAACAAAGGGATTAAGATTTTGCTATAAAACCTTTTTTGTTGATAGGTAACATAACTACCTGTTGCACACCTTTTTACCTTCAAAAAGGGTACATCATAATTTAACATACCTGTATTTGGCATATAAAATAGCTTAACCTCAGCTGGACATCATTACTCGCATCTGAATATTCCTGCCGTCAACATGTTGCTGACATTTTTGCAGTTAGCCAGCTACATTATGTTGCTTGTACTGGGAATTATACTTGTGGAACATCTCATTAAACATTGGCCAAATTTCACCAATGTGATAAAGATGAGCACGCCAGTTCCAGTTGCCAACTCTAAGAACTATTCACGGATCTTACACTGGACATACGATGAAGTGGAATACAAGTACGAGCAGGAATTGCAAACGCCCTTACAACGCATTCCATGGATGAAGCATTTGAGTTTGGAGCACCGTGCAAAAGTTATGCCTGGTGTACGTCGTCGACTTGATCAGCAGTTTTAAGAAATTAAATTATAAGTTGTATTTTGTAAGAACATTTTTAATAAAGACACATTATGAATGTATGAAATTCGATCGTTTTTTTAATATTTCCTAAGAATTTCATTCGAAAATAATATTTTCGCGCCTTTTAAAGAGCTGCCAGTCAGTTGTTGTGTATGGTCCCCCTAAAAACATCGCATTTGTTTGCCAAGGCTGCCACACAGTTGCAACAACAGTTGCAAGTTCTAGCTATAATATTTATTAAAAAAAAAAACAATGTTGATATTTAACTCCTTTTCTGAAAAGAGTAGAAAACGGTCAAATATGATACCGTTGCCTATTATTTTTTTTTTTTGCCAGGCTTAGCCATGGCTGCCACATGGTTTTTTTTTACCGTCAGGCAACTCTTTGCAAAAGCAAAGCGAGCGAGCGAGAAGAAACATGTTTCACTCGATGTTTCCTCTCCCTCTCCGGTATAAGGAGTAGAAAGAAACATTCGTTAAATTTTTGTTGCAGAAGTAAAACCTGTTGCGGCGGAATAGAGCAGAACTTGTGGGTGATTATTATTTTGGAATTTAGTAAATATACGTGTACATATACATATTAAAGACCTTCATTCTCTTTCGATGCAGAGAGTTTTACGTTTCTCGCTGCGGCGCATACGATTGATGTCGAGCTTTGCTCAAGTAATCAACCCGATAACGGGACTAAACACATGGGAGGAGCGCGGAGATGATTATGATTACCACCAGGAAGTGGCAAACGCCGGATTCGGCGACATGCTGCATGACTGGGAACGCAATCAGAAGTACTATGCGGCACTGCGAAAGACAATCACAAGCATGCGACAAGCGGGCAGAGAAGTCCACGTGCTTGACATTGGAACTGGAACAGGAATTCTGGCCATGATGGCGCTGCGTGCCGGCGCCGACACCGTGACTGCCTGTGAAGCGTTCATGCCAATGGCGAACTGTGCACAACGCATACTGGCTGCGAATAAAGCCTCCCAGGTGCGGCTCATCCGCAAACGCTCGACGGAGATTGAAATAGGTGTCGATATGCCGCATAAGGCAAATTTACTCGTGGCAGAGCTACTGGACACTGAACTGATCGGCGAGGGAGCCATTGGCATCTACAATCATGCGCACGACCATCTGCTCACTGACGATGCACTGTGCATTCCCGCGCGCGCCACCTGCTTTGCCCAAGTGGCTCAATCCTCTCTAGCATCTCAGTGGAACAGCCTGAAGGTCTTGGCTAACCTGGATGGCGATGTGCTCTTAAGTCCGCCTGCTCAGCTCTCGCAGTGTAGCGGTGAGGCTGCTCTTCACGATGTGCAGCTGTCCCAAGTGCCTCCCAGTTCATTTCGTGCGCTCAGTCAACCAGTGGAGATCTTTGAGGTTGACTTTCAGCGCAAGCAGAAGCGAGAGGAGCAGCGTCAGAATGTGCTACAAGTGCAGCTCAGTGCACCCGGCACCGTGGAGCTAGTCTTCTACTGGTGGCAAATTGAAATGGACGACGCTGGCGAGCTGTTGCTGAGCTGTGCACCTTACTGGGCTCATCCCGAGCTGAAGCAGCTGCAGGCAAATTGCAGTGACATAGAGCGACCTGTGGCCAACGTTGTGCCCTGGCGGGATCACTGGATGCAGGCCATCTACTACATACCTAAACCCCTCCAAGTACACGATGTACAACAGTCCATCTGGCTGAGTTGCTACCACGATGAGTATTCGCTCTGGTTCGATGCGCACAAGGATAAACCGCCCACAAAGTCGACGCCACGTCACAGTTGCAGTTGTGACCTGCACATGACCTACACGCGCAGTCGCATCGGTCAACTTAATCAGGGGACGAGGAACAAGCGCTACCTGAGCTACCTGGAAGAGGCACTCCACGAGCAGGCAGACACGCAGCCAGCCCATATGCTGGTCTTGGGTGACGGATGCATGTTGGGACTTGCCAGTTCAGCTTTAGGGGCTGCCAGCGTGCGCTGCCTGGAACCGCATCGTTTCTCGCGTCGACTGCTCGAGTCCATAACCAAGCACAATCAGCTGAAGAACGTAACCTTTTTGGAAAGCACAAAGCAACTGGAACCCGAGGAACTAGCCACAATTACACACATCTTTGCCGAGCCTTACTTTCTCAACTCTATATTGCCGTGGGATAACTTTTACTTTGGCACTTTACTGCTCCAGCTGCAGGATAAGCTGCCAGCCTCGGTGAAAATCTCGCCGTGTGCGGCTCGCATTTATGCACTGCCCGTGCAGTTTCTTGATCTGCACAAGATACGCGCT
The DNA here is from genome assembly GCA_963924055.1 of Drosophila limbata. Taxonomy (NCBI): domain Eukaryota; kingdom Metazoa; phylum Arthropoda; class Insecta; order Diptera; family Drosophilidae; genus Drosophila; species Drosophila limbata. The sequence continues at coordinate 15,090,158 of OZ001355.1, read as the reverse complement.
CCCATCGTGAGCTGTGAGGGCTTCGATTTGAAGCTCTTCGACGAGATGGTGCAGGTAAACTTAGGCATTGATTTAGTTTTAGACAGGAATCCTTTTTTAAACTGTTTTCATTTAATATTACAGCGCTCAGCGGATGAGGCCCTGTCGCTAGTGGAGGCACAGCCACTCTGGGAATATCCCTGTCGAGCCCTCGCACAGCCCCAGGAAATTCTCAGTGTTGACTTTGCCAGCTTTGGCTTGGAGCAGCACAAACAGGGTCAACTGCAGCTGACTGTGTAAGCAGCTGACAAGCTAAGACCTTAAGATATCCTGTGCCTTAATCTTGAGCTTACTCCTTGCAGATCTGGCGTGTGTAATGGCATTGCATTATGGGTGGACTGGCAATTGGCGGCAAATAACAGTCCCAAGTCCGTTGTGACCACCGGACCCGTGGATCCAGTTGTGCCTGGTCAGTTTGTTAAATGGGACATGTTTGTGCGCCAGGGAGTGCACTTCACCAATCAAACCAAGACAACGACAACAGATAGAATGCGTCTGGATTGGAGCACTGCGTTTAAACCAGTCCTCGGTGATCTGAGCTTCAATTTCTCGCTATGTGCGAACCACGAAAAAGGCGAATAAAACACTAGATTTCAGCACGAGAATTTAGTCAAGATCTGGGATTACAATGTACTGCAAATCAATATGAATATTCTGATCTCTATGGCTTCGGAATCTCCTCTTCCATGTGGGTGAGCACAATATTGCGTTCGGTCTGAGCACTTGCATTCATCGTCTTTCTTCCGTACTCGCCTCCCTTGAGACGCGTACGCAAATCGAGGGCACGAATGTCCGTCATCAGCGAGTGCTGCTTGTTCTCCAGATCCACGTCGATCTTTTGTGCATGATCCGACAGCTGATTGAAATTGGCCTTGGAATCATCGATTTTGTCTTTCAGGCAACGACGGATTTCACGTAACTTCTCCACCTCCTGGCAGAGCATATCGTGAGCGTGATCCAGGCACAGTTCCATACCTCTGCGCTGTGCACGACTCTCCAGCCGGGACTCGGCCAGCTTCAAGGCATCCGACTTGTCGCGCAGCGAGTCCTCCAATGACCTTATCTCGCACATGGCACTCTCCATTTCCTCCCTCATCTTGAGCTTCTGCCATTCCAGCTCGTTGCGCGCCCGCTGAGTCTCAAAAATGCGCTTGCGAATGCTGTGCTCCGCCTGCTCCTGCTGTGCCTGCAACATGTTGCGGGCCTTCTCGCGACATACGAATAAGGATTCCCGTATGGCCGAAGTGTCGGCCATCTCGTTCTCCGCTAGCTGCTTTATATTCTTCACATGCTCCAGCCACGACTCGTAGGAGCAGGAGCTGGAAGAAAAACATTAGTACGATTGATAAGATCAGGTTTGAGGTGATCTTACTTTTTGGGATTACGCATGGGATCCGGCTTGTAGGATATACCCGCCGAATTGCGATTGAGAGCCAGCTGGACCGTATCTAGATCCACGGCCTCTACTTTGCTGTCGATCTCCATGCCAATCTTGTAACGCACCTCCTCCAGGCGTGTTAACTTGGCCCACGCCTTTTGGCACCTCTCCGCCAGCAGTCGCTGATTGTTCTCCAATATGCGCAGTTCGTTCTTGATCTCCGTGTCCGGCTCATCGTATGTGAGCTCCGAGCCAAGGCGACCATCTCGATTGGTCAGCACTTCACTGATCACCGCAATTGGGCCCGAAAGCGCCGCCAACTCGCGTTCCGTGATATCCTTTTCCTCCTGCAGCGTATGGATTTCGGCCTCGATGCGCTCAAAGGTTCTCTGGATGATCTGACGCCAGCTATTCAGCTCCACAATGCTACAAGATATATAGAAAAGTAGACTAAAGAAAGCACAGATGTTGAAATGATCTTCAATACCGATCAGCCAGCGCATCGTTGGTTTCAATGGTCGCCCAATCGCTCTCGATCCGCGTCTCATTCCGGAGCATTCGGGAGGAATGACGCATGGCGAAGGCGTCTGCCCGCCGTGCATCCGCCACATTGCGAAGTCCCATCACTCGGGCATTCCAATCAGCCAGCGAGATGTGCTGCAATGGCTTATCCATGGTCACCACCGATTGAAAAGCCATTTTGTTACTTCAACTTTTTGTAATCCCCCAAAGATTCAACTTGTAAAGATAACGAACAAACTGTTACTTTTCTACAGAACTTGTGCTATCAACTTAAACTCACAACGAGAACTAATGAGACTTTCCAATTTTCAGCATATTGGAAGGTGAATTGTTTACACGATGGCTACTAGATCACCAAGGTGTCGCCTTAGTGCCATTGTCAAGGACAACGAAACTGTTTTCGGATATTGATTTTCTTTCACGTTAAAGACCTTCTTAAAAGGACTTCGACGGACACTTTTATTGAAGGTAATTGCTCTTACTTCGACAGAGATCTATAAACTTTTTCCTAGAAACAATATCTTTTAATAATATAATATTAAAATATCCAATTGTTTCCTATTGACCTATTAAAATATTAGAAAAGAATAAATCAAATATTTTTGAATATATTAAAAAATCCAAAAGATTTCTAAGATATTTCAATATATAAATACTATATCTGTAAATATATTAAAAAAATCCAAAAGATTCCTATTGACCTATAAATATATTAGAAAAGTATAAATTAAATTACATTTCACACAATCAGATATCATATGCAAGCAATGTAAAATAAATTGAATTGTGCTGAAAGAAATGTAACAATATATTATATGAGTAATGTCGTCGCATCACTTTGTAAAACTCTCCATATGTGTGAGTTCAATATTGAGATCAGTCTGAGCACTTGGATTGTACACTTTTATACCAACTTCTTCATTCTTGAGACGCTGACGTAATTCAAGAGCCCGTGTGTCCGCCTTCAGCGACTGCTGTTTGTTCTCCAGATCGACATCGATCTTTTGGACTTGAATCGTTAAGAGATTATAGTTGGCTTTCGCCTCATCGAGCTTCTCCTTAACACATTGTCGTATTTCACGTAACTTGTCCACCTCCAGGCAAAGGGAATGGTGAGCATAATCCAAGCACAGCTCTTTGCCTCGACGCAGAGCACGATTCTCAAGGCGGGACTCGGCTAGCTTTAGGTCAGCCGCCTTGTCCTGCAAAGCCGCATCCAGAGTCTGCATGGCGCATACTGCTTTCTCCATTTCCTCCTTCATCTTGGTCTGCTGCCACTCCAACTCGTTGTACGCTCGCTGGGTCTCAAAGATGCGCTTCCTTAAAGTGTATTCGGTCTGTTCCTGCTGGGCCTTCAGGATGCTGCGAGCCTTCTCCCGGCATACGAATAAGGATTCCCGTATGGCCGTAGTGTCGGCCAACTCGTTCTCGGCCATCTGCTTCATATTCTTCACATGCTCCAGCCACGACTCGTAGGAGCAACTGCTGCAAGGAATTAATTAGCATAGAACTTGACTTGGTTATCCGGACTAAGCTTACTCTCTGGGATTACGCTGGGAATTCGGTTTGTAGGATATTTTAGTTGAGCCGCGATTCATTGCCAGTTGTTCCCTGTCCAGTTCCATTGTCTCAACCTTGTTCTCGATCTCCAAGCGAATCTTTTCACGCACAACTTCGAGACGCTTCAGCTTCTCCCATGCGTTCCGGCAGCGATTCGATAGTAACCTTTGATTGTTCTCCAGTATGTATAATTCATTCTTGATCTCCTTGTCGGGTTCATCGTAGGTCAGCTCAGCACCGAGCCGATTGTCACGCATGGACAGAACCTCGCCTATAAGCCTTATGGGACCCTCCAGTCCCACCAGATCGCGCTCCGTTAGAATCTTCTCCTGTTGCAGTGTATGAATTTCATTCTCCAGGCGTTGAAGCGTCTTGGAAATTATCTTACGCCAGCTATTCAGCTCATCGATACTGCAAATAATACACAAAGTTGGAGGATCAGTTGAATATAATTATGTTTATATTCTTTTTATTTTTTACTTAATACTTTTAAAATATTTGAGGTGTAATTTTTAAAATTACCGATCAGTCAGTGCGTCATTAGATTCCCGATTCGCCCAGATACCCTCAATGCGCGTCTCACTGATTAGAGCACGCGTTGAGTTCCGAATGGAAAAGGAGTCGGCCCGGCGAGCATCCGCCACATTCCCTAGACGACCCACCCGGGCATTCCAGTCAGTCAGCGAGATGTGGGCCAAGGGCTTCTCCATGGTCTTATGGTATCTGGAAATATATTGATATATATAAGAGTATTTGGTAGTTTTCTGATTTGATGTTCATATATGAGATGCACAGATGTACTGTTGATATTTTTGAATTCCCATTTAAAGGTTAAAAGTTTGTTGATGCGATGTCTACTAGATCAGAGATATCGAAGTAATACACTTAGAAACTAATGGGGAAGAATTCGACAACAAATTTTGAGTTTTTGAAAAGCGCAAGGGCATAAAAAACGGATTCTGGCAAAATAAAAATATTTTGAGGACATTAATCAAATTTGAATGCAGAATGATCAGTTTCGGTCTTAAGTTTCGGATCACTTTTGGCAAAGTTATGAAAGGTTGAATAATAAAAAAGTAACTATGTATATCAGCTATCTGCTTTGTCGATTGTGATTTATTTGATTGTAAATATTCCGTTGCACGTTTAGTTAGAGACGAACTACATTGGACAAAACGGGAGAATTCTTCAGATTTGTAAGCTTTGCAGTGGGAAAGTAGAAGAGTGGAAATTTGTATAAATCAAACGCATAATATGGATGACAATATTATGCGTTCACTTGCGAGGATCGGGTTGGACGCGTGTGAGTTCTAGATTAAGATCGGTCTGTGGGCAGGGATTGTGATCCTTCAGAACTGCGAACTCCTCTTCATTGAGAGTTTCATGCAACTGAAGAGCTTCCCTGTCAATCATCAGCGAGTGCTTCTTGTGATCCAAGTCTTCATCAATCTTTTTAGCATGATCCAGAAGCAAATTAAAGTTAGCCTTGGCATCATTAATTTGGTTACTGAGACAGCGACATATTTCACGCAACTTCTCCACCTCCTTGCAGAGCAAATGATGAGGATCATCCAGACACAGCTCCGTGATGCAACGCATTGCACGCGTCTCCAAACGAGTTTCGGCCAATTTCAGAACATTCGTTTTGCTAAGTAAGGCCTCTTCAAGCGACTGAATCTCACATGTAAGTTCCTTTATGGAATCCCTCATCTTGAGCTGCTGCCACTCCAACTCGTTGTGAGCTTGTTGGGTCAGAAAAATGCGCTTACGCAAGCTGTACTCGGTGCGTGTCCGCTGTGCTTCCAACAAATCACGCGATTTTTGGCGGCACACAAACAGGGCATCCCTAATGGCCGATGTGTCTGCCAGTTCGTTCTCCGCCAGCTGCTTCATATTCTTGGCATGCTCCAGCCAGTGCTCATATGAACAGCATCTAAAAGAAAATACAAATACAAAAAAAAATAAAAATTTAAAATACAATAAGAGTTGGTCTTACTCTCTGGGATTACGCAGCGGATCCGGCTTGAAGGATATGCTGGACGAATTGCGATCAAGTGCCACCAATGCACTGTCCATATCCTCAGTATCTCGTTTGTTGGCGAGCTCTCTTTGGATCTTAAAACGCACCTCCTCCAGACGAATCAGCTTCTCCCATGCTTTTTGGCAACGATCCACGAGCAATCGTTGATTGTTCTCCAATATGTATAGTTCATTCTTGATCTCCGTATCGGCAGCATCGTGTGTCGTCTCTGGTATAAGGCGTCCGTCGCGTATCGAATTCATCTTGGCAATCACCGCCAAGGGACGAATCTGCGAGTCCAGCTCACTCTCTGCCGCTTTCTTCTCCTCCCGCAAAGCCTCAATTTCGAGCTCAAGACGCCCAAATGTCTTGGCGATAAGATCTCGCCAATGATCCAGCTCAGCGATGCTGTAAAACGAAGATAGCTTTAAATCAGACACTTCTAAAATATCCCATGTAACTTACCGAACAACCAGCGCCTCGTTCGATTCATAGTTCGCCCAGTTGCCCTCGATGCGCGTCTCGTTGCGCAGCATTCGTGACGAATTGCATGTGGAAAAGGCGTCAGATCGACGGGCGTTCGCCACATTTCGCAGACGATCCACTCGGGCCTTCCAATCACTTAGCGCCAGGTGCTGCACTGGCTTCTCCATGGACACCGCCAAATGAAAAGACATTTTTATAAGGAAAATGTTTATCTTATTATGTGTGGTATAGTTTTGTTTTATGTTTATCTGTTCATGTGTAGTGTAGTTTTGTTTTGCACAGTTTGTATAAAATTGTAGTATGAACAGAGAATACTTGGATGCGATTGTTGATATGATCAACTACTAGATCGACAAATTGTAAATGCCCTTCTCAAAGTCAAAACAAAAACATATTTTAAAAAAATAATGTGGCGCTTTTTTATTTAAATGTCGCAACGGCCGTTTAGAAAAGAACAGTTGCGACTCTGTTAACCATCGATAAACAGCTGTTTGCTATCGATATGTGATTGGTCCCTTGTCATTTCTCTAATAAAATTAATTATTTTTAAAAAATTAATTTAAAATTTTGACTTACAAATACAAAAAACTAAGAAAACTATAAATTTTCTAAAATAATAAAATTCATTTTAAAATTGGTTCGGGGCACGTCAGCCTTTGAAGAAATTAGTAAGAGATTCTAAACAAATTATTATGAAAAAAAAAAAATAACAAAAACTCCTGTGAAAGTTTCAAAGTTCAGTTCTAGCTTCAAAATTAATTAAAAAACAAACGTTTATATTTAACAACTTTTCTCAAAATAGTTAAATGTCAAATATGCCACCGTTGCCAAGATTGCCACCTTTTTGTTGCCAATGCAATCAGCTGATTAATGCATTTTAGAAGAGGTGTGTGTGTGTTGTGTATTTATTGTAGATTTTTATTGACTTGAAATCGTTTTGAGAAGGATAAATAACAGCTGAAGAGTGTGTGTTGGCCACGCCTTGTTTTTTGGGAGTATCCAGCGTCTCTTAAAACTAATTGTGCGGCTCGGAGTTTTGGCCACTTTGGGCTCTTAGCTAGCTGCAGCTAAAAAGGTGAAGGACAACAACCACAAAGGAATCAAGGACAAGGACAGGAGGAGGCAACATAATGGCCACGTGCAATCGCAATGTGAACGACAACTGTGGCAATAATGGAACAACATGTCTATCCAAATGCCCCACTGCCTCGATAAGTCTCAATGTGCTGCCCGACGAGATACTCGAATTTATATTCACGTATCTGCCGCCTTACGGGGATCTGGAACACTGCAGCCTCGTGTGCAAGCGCTGGCAGTTGATTGTGAAGAGTAAGTACAACAGTGTATTGGGAGAGTCATTAGCTAACAACTTAAATCATGCAGATCTTGTAAGACGCTCGCAATTGAACCTGGAAAAGGGTCTGGCCGATTTCCGACTCCGTTGGGAGGTGTTCTCCCAGCAAACTGCAGCTGCTGTTGAAGCCAATAGTCCAAGAATGCCAACAGGCATGCCAATGCCCATTATTGCGGGTCGTTTTGCCCACTCGGCAGTGCGGCAAGGCAATTCCATGTATGTTTTTGGCGGCGGCTCCTCTTCGGATACCACATTCAATGATCTGTGGCGCTTTGATATGACACACATGCGATGGACACGTCCACTGGCCACTGGCACGTATCCCTCGCCTAAGGGCAGCGCCTCGATGGTGGCTTGGCAGGATAGACTAGTGCTGTTTGGTGGCTGGCGGTATCCCTCACTGCATCCACCTTATCAGCCGTGGTGTCTTTTCGATGAGCTGCATTACTACGATCTCGCCAAAGATCGTTGGTTGGCACGCAATTCGCTGCCCTGTCCTCCGCCCATGGCCGGACACTCGGCCACTGTACATGGAAACCGGATGATTGTCTTTGGTGGCTATCAGATAAAAGACGATGTCAATGTGAACTCAAATGATACCTGGGTACTCGATCTGGTCGAGCAACGCTGGTGGCAGCCACTGTTTGTGGGTAATACTCGTCCAGCGCCACGTTATGGTCAAATTCAAGTGGAGCTGGATAAGCATCATCTGCTGGTAGTTGGTGGCTGTGGTGGTGCCAATCGTGTCTATACGGATGCCTGGCTGCTTGACATGACCCGTGATGCCTGGTCGTGGAAGCAGCTCAATGTGCGTAACAAAAACTTTGGCGCCGTCCACATGTGGTGCAATCCCGGTTGCAGGGTTAACAATTATTTAGTTGTGGTGGGTCCCTCGCCCAAAATACCGCTGGACTTTCAAATCATGAAGCAGAGCCGCGTTCCAGCTGTTGGCGGCAGCGCCTTGCGCTTTGCTGGCCTTGGCCAAGCACCGCCACCACCACCACCGCTCTATCAACAGCAGCCGGGCCAGCGAGTGCCGCTCCCAGAGCGCAGAATAGGAGCTGTGCTCCCAGACCAACGACGTGCTAACAATGTGCGTATAGGAGGAGCCGGAGGGGCTGGAGCAGCTATGGCGCCACAGGAACAGTACTTGGCCAATAGACGCGCGATACTCAACCAGCATATGCAGCAGGCCCAACAGTTCATGCACAACAACAATGTCAACAATAACAACAACAGCAACAATTATCAGCCACGCTCTGGACGACTCAGTGACTTGCATTCACCACCGGCTGTCGCACCTGCTGCGGCACCACCGCCACCACCTGCGCCGGCAGCGGCTGGCGATGCGGATGCTGCCCAGCGATTGCAGCGCAACTTGGCGCTGCGGTGTCGTGATAACGAGCCCTTGCTGCCCAAGCGCTTTGATGAGCATTACGAGGTGAGAGAATGGTATTTTATAAACTTTGACATATATTTATTAAATCGTTTTCATCTTTAGGACCCCTTCCGCATGGTGGCATTCAATGTGCCAGGACGTTCGCGCAGTGCGTCACGGGATCACAGCGAGCGGATACGTCGCATGGAGGAGAAGATGAATGCCATACGCAACTCTCGACGCAGTGCACCCGCCCACGTGGAGCCGCAAGCGCTACGCGCTCCCTCTCCCAAGCGTGTCCGATGCAATGTGCAGTCCCTGTTTGTGTGCGATATTTCTAGCTTGCTGCGGCCCGATGGAAACAGCGAGCCGAGTCTGGATTGGGTGGAATACAAGAATTTTGGAGTGCTAAGCGGTGCACCTGATCGCCTTATACTGTCCAGTCTGATAGCTGGCAACGGGGAGCTGATTCTATTCGGAGGCGTTCACAAGGAGACGCTGACGGACATAACGCACCAAGTGTCCAATTCTATACACTTCCTGAGTGTGCCACGTGATATTATCTAACCGCAGATGCGAGCCGTACTCCATTTACTCCATACGACACATATAATATAGTAAATATCTCTGTAAGCCTAAGTTATTGCCTAGTTTTTGACCTTACTACGTACATACATCTCCAATACCCTTTCAAATTAGTTGCTGCGTTTAGATATTAAATTTGAGTTAATGTGTAAAATAATACTTACAACTTGGAAGCATGATTAAACGAGTTCAGCCTGGAACGATCCAAAATTACGATATACATTCTTGTTTCAGTTAAACTTCTCTTCCATCACTGAACAATGCGGCAGGTGCTTCAAAGAACTCTGACAGAGATCGAGAACAACGGCTAGTAAATGAAAGAGGCACACACACGTGTACGCACTGCGGGACCAGCCTCCAATGGTTATATACCAGTTTATAGAGCCGCGTGCCCATGCCAATGTCAAAGTCATGCCAAAGCCAAAGCAGCTGCCTCCGGCAAGTAACTCAAAAGGCTGAGGAAACCTCTTCACAAGCCAAAGTTGTGATGCTCTTTACAATATGCCATATTATTTCCGTGTAACCAATAGTAAAGCTTTAAATATTCCAGCTTTTTTAAACTGAGTTATTGTTTATTAACTACAAACAGTCGACACATCAAATTTAATTTAGTTTTGGGTAAGTTTAAATAAAAAGTCTACAAAAATGGAAGTACCTTTATTAAATTAAAATAATATTAAAATGTAACTATATAAAATTTTAAAAATATAAAGTTTAGGTTGAAATTTAAATTAATATTTAAAGTATTTATAGTATAATTGCTAAGATTGGGGAAGACCAAGAAAAAATCAATTTTTATTTTAAAATCATAGCATTAAAGTTATTTTTCAATTTTTATTTTATAAATTAAAAATAAAGGTTATGATTATTAAATAAAAATTTTCATTAAATAATTATTTTATAACTTTTTTATTTAAATCGAAAAAAAAAGATTTTTCATTAAATTTTTTTCATAAAAATCAACAAATAACTTTTTTTTAGTAATTTATATTACTTCGACAATACAAGCATTGAATGTGTTCCATCTGGAATTAAGTTTGCAACGTGCTTCAACTATTTACAGTGTATTTAGATGAGTTACAGAAATAACTTTGGCTGTAGAAGAGGCTATTAAAGGTTCAAGGCTGCGCCTCGGCAAAGCCGATCATTGGCAGCACAAAAATAAAGTATGCGACCGCTTAATTTGTAATCTCGTCTGGATGCTTAACAAAACTCCAATTATACTCACACACCAAGAGCGTCGGCAGCTTTACAAGCAGGGGGGCGGTGCCAAACTATGTTTTTTCACGTTTTCACATTCACTTTGGTTGGATTTCGGAAGCTACATAATGTAAAGTTATGAATGTAGGGGGGGAAATGGCCCCCTCCCCGCCGACGCCCATGTCACACACTATAAATGTCTCTTAGGCAATACAAGAAATATGTATTCAAGGGAGATTCTTTGCAATCCCTTAAACGTCGCTTAAATAGAGAGCAAAACTTTATCAAATTTAATCATAACGAAATCAAGAGCTCAAGAACACAGAGAGAGAGGCGTTCACTCTGGAACGACGTTGAAAGAGAGCGAAGCAGAGAGAGAGAGAGAGAGGAAAACGATCAAGTTGTGTTCTACAACGTGATCACGATCAGTTGAAAGTGGCGCGTTGCGCTCAACGGTTCGTTCTTTCATTCGCTCTGATCTCCACCTGTGATATCGCGTCGACTCCACCGAAACCAGCTGACAATATCGGTCAAGTTCAGCTCATTTACAGAATCGAGCGATTGTTTCATTGAGAATTCTTTAGGAATACACATGAAATTCACTTTTCATCCGCAATTGTGAATAAAAGCAAAAGTGCAAAACGTATAAAATTTAATTATACATAAATACTCAAGAACTTGTCACGGTGCCAAATATTACGCGCAGATAAAGATAAAAGGTGTGCTTTCTTTGCCTTCCATTCAAAAGAAGCAACAAGAAAACTTGGATGTTTATTTCAAAGGTCGCACAAGATTAAAAAAACAACTACAACAACAACAATTCTAATGCCCTTTTAATGGTGCTTATGTAAAGTCGAAGGTCTAAAAATTACGATTCGCGAATGCAAATATATTATCGAGAAAACAATTTACGCAGCAGCTTTTGAAAAAAATCAATAATTCGCTTTAAGCAATTCTGTGAAATATCAAAACAATAACAATAAATAAATATAAAGGTAAATATTGCAACTGAGATTGGATCTCAATTGAATTGGGAGTTATTCCCCCGTAAAATGAAATCATCTGATATCGATTTCTATATTTTTGAAACGACGGAATAGTTGTCCATTGGCTCCACGTTCCCATAGCTTCCCTGCAATGTCATCCAACCACACATCTCAAAGTAAACACTATAAACCGGTTATTTATTACCCATGCGCGAAATATAAATAATGAGAGCCACACACAGTCCAAAACACACACACACACAAACACACATACTTCGTTACGATCGGAGGCGATTTGGGGGCGTGGCATGCCGGCATTAGAATGACAGAACTTAAATTCGTAGTATTTGTTTTGTGTTATTGATAAACAAAGCATTAGCGTGAGTCCATTATTATACATACACACAGTTATCAATTCTTCAGTAGGATTTCTTATCGAAAAGCACAGATAAGATCTGCGTGTAAAGTACCATCTTATAAAAAAAACCTCTTTACGAGGTAAAAGTCTAGTGACGAAAACATTTTAATGCACCAAAATTTCTGATATCCAATTTTGTGACGAATAATATAAAGTTTTACTTAAAAATTACTACAAAAAAATTTTTTTGTCACTCGGCACTGCGCAAAAAATATATATTTATTAGATATGAAGAAATTAGCGCAATGTGCCGAGTGACAAAAAAATTTTTTTGTAGTAATTTTTAAGTAAAACTTTATATTATTCGTCACAAAATTGGATATCAGAAATTTTGGTGCATTAAAATGTTTTCGTCACTAGACTTTTACCTCGTAAAGAGGTTTTTTTTATAAGATATCAGAAATTTTGGAGTCAGATATCAAAAGTTTTGAAAATTGCAATATATTTTGACGGTGCAATTTTGTCAAAATCTAACAGAACTCACAATCTCTGGCTGCTACGACACATTGTTGCTGCTGTCCTATTCCAATTCTAAGCAAAACGTATGTATATATTCTGTTAACAGGTAATATCTTCCAAACACATCGAAATTTTACAAACTACAATATATTGAAAATTAGAAAAAATCATTACTGGCGTTTTCACAAAAATCGCCTTAATGTGGGAAAAAATACCTTATTTCACCTGTTGCTGTTTACCTTTTATCTTAAAAAAACACTAAAGGTATTCCTAAGAGCCCTTTAAAATACCTTTTCAACGATATATATATCACATCTGTAGCTTTTATCGTTTGGATGATATGGGGGTTCCAATTTTAGCGGTTTTTAGTGATTTCCCGCTAAGCTAGCTATTTTTCGAAAAAGTCGAAAAACAAAAGTTTCTATATTTTTGATTATAAAATGATTTATCTGCCGCAAAAAGAATTGACCACTTGCAAGCAGTATCTTTCCACATGCACTGCAAGCAGTGTACATACTGCATATGTACATGCAGTAGTGTAAAGGTGTAAGGTATATTCAGTTAATAGGTAATATCTTGCCCAAACGAATTTTGACAGATATGTGTTATATGTCAAAAAACGCGTAATTGAATTCTCTACAACATGCAGTATATTTAAAAGTGATTTGATGTGTAGATTTTTCTTAAATCGCCAAAATGTGAAAATAAATACCTTATTTCACCTGTAGCTGTTTACCTTTTCACTTAAAAAAAAAACTTTGAAGGTATGCCTAAAAGCCCTTCAAAACACCTTTCCAACGACATATAGAACAGATCTGTAGCTCCTATCGTTTGGATGCTATGGGGGTTTCAATTTTAACGGTTTTTAGCGATTTCCCGCTAAACTAGCGATTTTTCGAAAAAGTCGTAGAACAAACGTTTCTAGATTTTTTATCGGGAACAAGTCCTCATTCAAACTTTTAAGCTAAATCAACGCTTTGATCTATACAAACAAACAAACAAACAAACAGACTGACTTTTCATCTCGTTTTGAAAAGGGCACCAAAAATTTCGAAATTAATTATCTTCTGAACCAGTGGTCGGATTTTGATGATCAAGGTGTCATTCGACGCGTATTTTTGATAAGTATAGTGAAAAATTATAAAAAAAAATCTAAAAGACTCCAACGGCCCCATTTGCTCCAATCATTTAAATTTTGTCCCTCCCACTTACACCTGTTTATCTCACGAACCATGTAAGTTTTCAAAAGTCTTAGTATGCACATTTTTAAGTTAGATTGATATCTTTCGATCGGTATATAATTCGACCCGATCGGACAGTCATAGCAAATTTTCCATTCTTCCTGTGTATATATGCTAGTCGCCTTCGCACCCTTCGTGCTGCTTTCGTCACTAGCGCGGACTGCCGTCCGCAGTGATAAAATAAAAAAAAATAAATATAAATACTTTTATTTTTGAAAAAGAGTTCTGCATTTTTAACAAAGAGAATCAATTGAATTGATTTTATAAATTTGTTAAAATATATGTAAATATCAGTGAGTATATCTGTGCTCTTCTTCAAAAGAGTCGTACATATCCAAAGAGAATTAATTGAATTAATTTTACACAAAAGCTTAAACTAATCTTTATGATAATTTCGTTGGTCAGAGTATAGAAGTTTCGGTTTCCCTTCATTTGCTATGCAAAATGAGGGAAAGGCAGAACGAGCCCAAAGTAAAAAATTTCTAAAAAATTTACTTAATGATTGATGCTGTGAATCGGCGAATAAAACTGGTTTCCCAATAATTTAGCGCTTAGTTTCTCCAAGAACGCAATTTATTGACTTTCTGCCTCTCCAAACAAACGCTTTCAGATGAACTCCGCAGCAGCAGCTGTGGAACTGGCCGTTGCCCATCGCAAGGAGCAGGCGAATGTGGGCACATTGCTGGGCCGACGCTATGCGGATCTCCTGCATGGGGAGAAGCACACGGACTGTGTTTTCCATGTGTGTGAGCAGCAGCTGAAGGGACACAAGTTGATACTGAGTGCCGCCAGTCCCGTCTTCGAGGCGATGTTCTACGGTCCTCTGCAGGAGCCGGAGCTGGAGCCGGAGATTGAGATACACGACATCAGTGCGGCGATATTTAAGGTGCTCCTCGAATACATTTACACGGGCAGCGTGGACTACGAGTGTCTGCAGCTGGAGGCATCCATCGAGCTATACTATGCCGCCGAGAAGTATCTGCTGGATCAACTCATTGCCGATTCCCTGCTGGCCATAACGCGCAAGCTGCGCTTCTCAAATGTCCTGCCCGCTCTGGAGCTGAGCGTGTGCATGGGATTAGACAGTTTGCTGGATGTCTGCATGTCGTTCTTCATGCGCTGTTGTGTCAACAACGATCAGTACATGAGCTATCTGAAGGATCACTACGTTCATGTGTCCAAAGAGTGCGTCAAGTCCATAATTGCCGCCTGCAAGGAGCCGCACAAGCTGCTCCTCTGGTATGTGTACGAATGGACGCAGCAGGAGTGCGATGATGTGGGTCTTGGAGACGCCTCCACCTGGCAGGTGATCCCCCCGCCAGCAGATGCCGTTCCGCACAGTCCCGCTCCTCCGCCAGCCACGCTCGTGGAACGCTGCTACTACAAGGCCTGCCGTCCTTTCACCGTCGACGCGGAGTCCCATGTGTGGCGTCTGGGATTGAAGTGCTCCCGCTTCATCTCCGTGCTGGGGCTGGTGCTCAACAGTCGACTGGCTCCAAATCTCACATGTCACATTGGACGCGTTCCGCAGGAGTATCGGGAATCATTACGCATTGATCTTTACTCCGATGGCGGGGAGCCCGTGTGGACCCATCTCGTCCAGAATCAGATAACAAAATACAATTGTGATTTGCATCTGAGCTGGAGCCGGGAACAGGCGTGCGTCCTGACGCCCGAGGTGCAGTACGTGCTGCAGCTGCGCTGGGAGAGCAGCGCCTTCGGGGCGGAGTATCCGTGCAGCCTCCAATCCTGCCTGGTCGATGGCATCCGATTCACCGACGGCGACAGCTTCAGCGGCAGCCTCGTTAAGGGACTGCGCTACGTGAACTTAGTTTAGGCATCTCTCTCTCTCTCTCGTTTTAGGTAAATTAATTTGTAATCCACTCTGTATTTATTGCTTTAAGTTAATGTACGAGCGTCAGAGTTCAATAAACTGTGAATTTCGATTTAAAATGAATTCATAAAATAAAAAAAATAAACAATTCCGGTTTACTGATAAATTTACTCACGTGCAAACTTATAAATACGTAGCACTTATGTTCAAGTATTTTTTGCTTAAATTAGTTGATTTGAATTTTAATTTGAAACTGCAGAATAATATTTTCTTTTTAAACAATTGTATTTTATAATCACTAACATTTTTGTCTGTTGGGTATAATTTGTGGCACCATCTATTGTCTGTTCTACGCAACATAAATACGCCACCTAAAATAGCTGAAATGGCAACACTGGCCAGCGCAAATACAAAAAATTGGCTTAACGTCAAACGAAAGAACGGAGCGAATGAACACTTGAACTGAACTATATGAACTGAAGCAGGAACTTAGTTCGTTCATCAATTTTAGTGATCGAACTTTTCAGAGCGGTTCGATACAACTCGAATGGTTCACGGTAGAGGTTGGAAAAGATCGAATTTTGCTACAATCGATTTTTTCGATTGTCGATGTTAGCCAACATCGATTTCACCGATGTTTTGGAGCGAAAAAATCGATAATCGACGATAATTACATTTTGCTGGGTATTTTGTACCGGGGATCCAACAAATGCACCAATTCACAAAAGCCTTTGTCTTCGAGGACACTAAATGGTTGAATATCTATAGCTATCATGCGCATTATTGCTTCATCAATAGCGTTCTTGCGAGCTGAGCCATTTTCGTAACACTTGACTTTGTTTAAATAGTTGTCAAGATTTGTTGGCAAAGCAGGCTTAGAGATAGGCTTATTTGCATAGTTCTTATGCATGCTTTGTAGATGATGTATTAGATTTGACGTGTTGCCTTTGGTTTTTATCTTTGATCCGCAATGATTACATATGGCCTCTTGGCTGCCTGCACATTTTTTAAAATGGTCCCATACAAAAGAAGGCCCCGTTTGGCGCTTACTCACTTTGAGTTCTTGCGGCTTCTCGCAATCTTCTTTTGACGAATCCGCACGCTTTTCGTTTGTTAAATCTATAAGAAAATTTATAACTTTAATTGCTGTAAAATAATTAATATCAACCAACAGAGTGGTTTTGGCGCGCAGAAAAAATGTAACATGTACATACATTTATGCACATTGCACTATCAAAACTCACCTATCAAGTGTTTGTCCATTGCTACTTTGTCACTTTCACCTCCACCACAATAGTAAACCACACGTACGAAAGCTAAACATATAAATTCAATTAAATTTATGCAATTAATAAAAAAACGCGGTACTTACGCTGTTGTCTGCTGCTTTTAGAGAAGGTAAAAAATGTATAGCAATCATCGATGTTTTGGATCGATGTATCGATATTAGCATCGACTCCGAAAATTAGAGAATCGATAATCGAAATTTCCTTTGATCATCGATACATCGACGATACATCGATGGATCGTCCAACCTCTAGTTCACGGTGAAAACAACAAAAAATAATAACAATAATATGACAATCTTGTATAAAGTAGAAAGTCGGCGCGAATTTGGAAATGGGAATGATAGCGTATTTCCACACAAGATCGTGCTGTGCGCCGTCTCCGCACGCAACATCATTGCATTCAGCGCACTCCAGAGTCTCTCGAGTCACGTCTATGTGTGCGACATTGTGACGCCCTGGCAGTACTACAAGGTGTGCACCTCCAAGTCCCTGATCAATGTGCTGGAGTGGAGCGCTAATGGCGAGCAACTGTTGCTTGGTTACATTGGCGGTCGTGTCGAGATCTGGCAGCCCAAGGAGCATGCACTCAATGTCTGGCAGCTGCAGTATCATGCCAACATACCCAGCGAGGACATCATACAAGCGAAATTCTTTCACAACGGCAAAGGCGTCGTTTTCAACACACAGAAAAAGGATCACACCTATTATGCCGAAAAGTTTGAGCGTTTGGAGCAGCGGCCCACGTTGACCGGCTTTGGCGGCGTCGCCGCTGAAGGTTGCATTCTGTTGACCTCCTCTGGACTATTGGCTGCCTTCATGCTGCCCCAGCTACAGAGATTACCACCGAGCCAAAGTAACAGTGTCTCCGGCAGTGGCGGGCCAGAGCCAATGGACAGCAACAGTGGCGAACAAATCGAATTGACGCCCGCCACACACAGCATTGGAATCTCTCGCAGCTACATCGAGCACTGCAGCATTGTGGCCAGTCCAAGTGGTGCTCTCAATGTCGCCTACAGCATTGGCTGGCAGCAACAACAACAGCTAGTGTATTGTTTTAAGGTAGTTTATTAGACCCTCAGACTAAGGGGTATTTTGTATTCGTTGGAATGTATGAATTTATTTAATTATCTTATCTCAGGTCTCACTGCAGCTGGAGAGTGAACGCATTGCCATCAAGTCGGAATCATTGGCGAGCATCTTTCTAAATGCTACGCCCGCTACACAGGAGAGCAGACGCATTACACAGTTGTTGTGGACGCGGGTGGCCAACGAGGATGTCATCTATGTGGTCTTTGGCTGTCCCGATGGCGGAAGCCTCTTGGAGCAATGGACCCTGACCCGGCGGCATCAGAATGTGCACGCGCTGCTTCAGCAATCCTCGGGAGCGGCACCCAACAACAAACCCGTTGATTTTGTGCCAAGCGAGAGCTGGGAGCAGGTGGCCAAGCTACAGTTGAACGCACAAATCGCACATTTGTCCAGCACTCGCCTCGTCACAGCGGACTGTGCACAGCTGTATGCCGTAATGCAGGATCACAGCGTTCAAGTACTGGAGCCAGGCACATTGAAGCAACTGAATCACACGCAGTTCGAACGGGATGGAGAGACCAGATTCGTTTGCGCCGATCTGACGCCCACGAGCCAAATGCTGCTCATCTTCGATAGCCACGCCCAGCTGCACGCGATGCAAACGCCCATGTTAAAGCAAAGTGCGGGCACAATGCAGCTCCTGCTGCTGCTGCTCGAGTACTGCATTGTGACTGGCGTGGATGCCAGCGATGTGCTGCTTCTCAATCTGGGCAATCTGGAGGCGTTAGTGGAGAAGTTGACGGACAATTTCACCCGACAGCCGTCGTATGTTCGACAATTTTACTATGCCAACTTCTTGGCGCTTAAGAGCAATCTGTGCCGGGCACAACAACAGGAGTTCGACAATCTCATCATATTGCACGCCATTTCCAGCACATTTAAGAGCCTTCTACGACCATCGGATTTGGGTTGCCAGGACAAAGGGCCGGCGGATAGCTTGGCCATGAAACTGGCCGAATCGGTGCCGGACGTGGACACGGTCATGTTGAATCTGGATCCGAAGGACTTTACCGTTGAGCCAATGATGCTGCAGAGTTTACAACAGCTCATCCAGTGGGTCACGGATCTGGCAGTCAACATGCTTAACCGCCTGCCCGACGAGGTCATGAAGAGCAAACTGTCCGGCAAGCGACCCAGCTACGACATCAGTCGGGACATTGTGGCCATTGGCAGCTTGCGTGAATTGCTCGTCATGATTCGCATTTGGGGACTGCTCAATCCACAGTGTCTGCCCGTGTATACCAAGACTATGGAAAACACTGATGTGCTGGTCATATTATTCCGCCTGTTGACCCGTCTGGCACAGAACACATCAGAGCCGGACGAGATGCTGCTAGACGAGTGCAGTTTGCTGTCCAAGCAGCTGCTCATACCGCAACTCTCCAAATACAATCCAACTACGTTGCTCAGCTCTCAGGGATATGCGGCGGTCAAGTCGGGACAACTGACATTCACATCGCAGGTGGAACCTTCCGGACTGCAGGACATTGAAATGGAGCAGGTTGTCTTCTCCAACTGTGTCAAGGATGGAGTTAGTAACCTACAGCTCGGCGCCAGTCCCAGCACCATCAGACGCTGTGCTCGCTGTGGATTCGTCAATAGCGCCAACAAAGTGGCCAAAACGTCGGCGCTCAAGGCCTGGTGTAACAAGTGGTTGCATTGCCACTGCGGCGGCTTTTGGAAGCAAATCAATTAGTATTCATAATTTTAATTGAATAGCTTGTAAGATTTTAAAGATTAAAGAGCACAAACATCTATTTATCATTGTTTTCTTTTGAAAGCTTATATACTTATACAAGAATACATATGTATATAATAAATATATATTTATCTATACATTTGTATAAGTTTACAGTTTACATTTAAATCGCGCTCCTAAAGCCAATAAAACGCCACCTATGTTTGGTTTTTGCGATGAAATATAAAGCTCCAATCGATAGCGCCACCAAAAAATGTCATCCAAGGCTGCCACCCGTTTCAAAACAGTCGGTGACTCTTGCGTGTGTTTTGTTGTTGTTGTGTAAAAAGTTTTTAGAGTGTGTGTGGTGCAGCCAAAATAAATTGATAAATACAAACAAAAAGTGGCTTGCAGAGAATTTTGATATTAAATTTGGAAAATCCTCATAAAAATGAACATTAATTTGCCCAATTTCAATATGAAGAACCTGGTCAAGGAGGCGGGCAGCACAATATCACGCGTGGTTCAGGTAAATTGGGCTTAGGCAATAGGCAAACCACAGTTGTGGTTGGGGGCATGGATTTTTTGTTAGTGGATGGGGTGGGGTTGGGGGTTGGCTTGGGGCTGCGCAGTCGATTGACTTTTACACTGTTTACCCTTGCCCTTTTCACAGTTAACTGAGGAGAAACTGGGCACCACCGAGCGCACCGAATATGATATACATTTTCAAAATCTAGCGGAACGCGCCGACGTGACCAAAACATGGACTGAGAAAATCGTGCGAGACACCGAATCGGTGTTAATTCCTAATCCACAAAATCGAGTGGAAGACTACATATTTGAGAAGATTGAGAAATCGAAGCCGAAGCGTCTGAGCAACCTGGAGCACCTGGCGCTGGACATGATTGAAGCGGGCGGCGACTTTGGCCAGGATATGCCATATGGTCAGGCTCTAATCAAGGTGGGCCAGGCGGAGCAGAAGCTGGGACAGTGCGAGCATGACTTCATTGCCACCTCGGGCATTTGCTTTACGCAACCGTTGCGCAAATTTCTCGATGGCGAAATGAAAACCATCAGCAAGGAGCGCGGCATACTGGAGACGAAGCGGTGAGTGTTTGAAAATCGCTCCCACCATATTTTATATATGTGTTCGCTTGCAGCTTGGATCTGGATGCGTGTAAGAATCGTGTGAAGAAGGCACGCAGCATGCTCGGTCAGCAGGCGGTGAGTGGGCGGGGGTCATACGGGGAGCGGGGATGGCGAATAAATTTAGCAATAAGCTCATTATGAATTTTTGCCTCTGCTTTTACTTTTCCTTGTGCTGCTTTTATACTACATACTATACTCGCATATGGATGTGTCTGTGATTTGTGGTTTATAGAAAGATGGCATATCGCCAGAAGCTGCCTTGGAACAGGTATCATCGCCCAGTGCGGCGCCTTTTTAATGCTCTTTCTTTCTTTTTATTACAATATTACAATTGTATTTGGCAATACCAAATAATTTATCTATTATTTAATGCAGGCGGAACGTGACCTTCGTGTGGCCCAGGCCGAGTTTGATCGTCAGTCGGAGATAACGAAGTTGCTGCTGGACGGCATCAGCACCTCGCAGGCTTCTCATCTGCGCCATCTGCACGCCTTCATTCAGACGCAGGTGCGATACTATAAGCAGTGCAGCGATGTCATGGATCAACTGCAACGCGACCTGGCCAAGTAAGCAAACAGTTGTGCAGTTATGACATGGATATGTCTTCGGATAGATTAAAAGGTGTATCAAATGAGCTGACTACCCGAAGGCACATCCATGATGACAACACATCATCAATTAGTCCTGCTCCCTGTAAACTTTATACTTTGTAATTTGAGTAGGCGGCACTAATCAATATGTATACTTGCACTCTGTCTGTGGATGCGTCTAACAACTGTGGCCAATTCGTTTGTTTGTATTGTTTTGTGGTCTTACAGAATGCAGCCCGCCAAGCCACGCCTGCGCATCAATAGCGAAGATGTCGATGTCGGGCCTCCCAGCATAGTTTCCGATGTCATTTCCAATTCACTAGCACTTGCACTAGATAGCGATAATGATACTGACAATGATAATGATATTGATGAGGCTGGATATACCAGCATTGATATTGGCCAGGCCAAGGCGCTAACGCAAAGTCTGCTGGAAGACTTTGAGATAGAATTCGATACGAGTGCCATATCAACAGTTTAATCAATACAAAAAGCAAAAAGCCTTGAATCAAAATTTAAATGAGCTTCGATTTACATACATGCAGTATACGTAATAAGTTCTTTATTGGTTGTTATTGTTACATATACATAGGTAGTATAGTCATGTGTTCCTGTTTGTAGTTATCATGTGAAGGTTTCAATAGTAGCACCCCAATTCCAATTCCAATCCAAACACAATCAAGTCACTTAAATCTGCCTCTGCGTCTTCCATCAGCTTGGGAGGCCCAACGCCATATGCACCACTCGATCTACAGGATGCCGCCAAGTCCAGTTCCGCCGGCGGCGGCGTAGGTGGCAATGGACCCCGTGGTGCTGGCAACAACAATAGCAACGCCGGTCATGGCCAGAAACCAAATCAATCCATGCCAATTCACGTCAACACGGATCAAATGCAGCGTGCCCGAGTGCTGTGCTCCTATGATGCCAAGGATCACACAGAATTGAATCTAAGCGCAAATGAGGTATGTGAACAACTATATTTATTTTTATCACTGTCAAATAAAATGCATGAAATCCATTTGCAGGTCATCTTTGTCGCCGAATGCTCACCCGTCAACGAGGATTACATGTATGGCAAGCAGGGACTGATGAAGGGCCTGGTGCCCCGTGCATTTGTCGAAATGCTTGACGAGGAACAGGACGTCACACTCTAAGAACATAATCATGAAAGCAACAAAACAAAACCATATTCGAAAATTATTATAGAAAAAATACTCATACACGTTTAGATGAAGGCAATTGGACAATTACATAGTTCACACATATTAATACATATGCAAATGATGCAAGAAAGTACAATAATTTATCAGAATATACATATACAATATACACCATATTTTATTAGCTTAGACCATGTCGTTCGATCAGTGTGCCTCATGTATCCCAAGCATTCCAGTAACACCTATGTTAAACCTTCTAGCTAGTTCACTTATCCTTGTTCCTTGCTCAGCTTTTACAGGTCATCACTGGCCATATCTATATATATATAAATATTGCTAATATCGAGAAGAATCTCTGCAATGCAATTGTTTTTAAAATTCCTTGAAACTCAATTACCTTAATATAAATATCGACATTTATTACTTATAAACTTATCTTTATATAGTGCAAAACTGTTAACAGAAATTCAAAAATTTATAATTGTTGCTAAATGTAATCGATATAAGTATTTTATTATAATTAATAAGCTTCTCAATCTCACATTGAACAAAGTATTATGTTTTGTGTTACTTATGATTAGTTAAATTTAAATATACATTTACAAAGATGTTCATTCCATATATTTGTCTAAATGAAATTGCATTTCATATTGGAAATGCTTAAGTTAACTCTTTTTTTTAATACTCATCTAAAGACATTTATTAAAAAGATTTGCAACTCTTTTTTCATTTTTGGTGCAATTTCCCAAGTCAATTAAAAATTGCTTGTAAAGTTTAAGAAAAGACCCAAAACTAAATAAAAATTAAAACACCAAGCGGCGCCAAGCCAAGCCAGACTTAGCACTTAATCAAAGAAATTAAATTAATAAATTATTAAACGTACAATACAATAACAATGCATAGGCGAAATAAACAACGATCTTTAGGTTTTCAACATTGAAATGCGTTTAGAGTCGATTTTAAAACAATGTATCTAATAAATATAAATAAATGAAATGATTACAAAAAGCAGATAACTTGGTTTAATTTTCATATATGTATTTGTAACCAATATATTCCTAATAATAATGTTTTTCAATATGATAAACAAAAACAAAATCACAATGGTTTAGGATTGTAGAAATCTGAAAATGGAGAGTTCTAGCATATCATTTATTCAAAGGGTAAAGGTCCAGTCTATGCGGCACACCTCCAAAAAAAAAAAAAAAAAATCCAAAATTAGAGCCTGATTTATGATGAATTTAGGTGTAAAAATTATTTCTGGGTCTTTTATAGTTTTTTTTTAAAATAATTTTGAAATTTTAATAAAAATGAACTATTTTTTTGTTCTTTTAATGCAAAATGAACTATTTGAATGTTCTTTTGAGTTTTCCAGGGTTGATCTGAGCTTTGCATGGTTCTTTTTTTTCTATTATATGTAACGTTTACCAACACTACTTTTATCCTCATGCGGGACCACATTCCACGTTTTTGAAGGAAAACAGAGCATTAAATTGGATATTTGGCCAAATTTCAATTTCAAAAGAAATTTACGAGCCACACAGAAAGGGTTCATGAGCTTTTTATGGCAATTGGTAGATTGTATGAACCGTATAAAGAAGCCATAATCAATGGAGATGCTCATGCAATCCTGGTTCGTAAAATGTAATTAAAGCGCCGTAGGCGAAAAATTTTGAAAAAAAAAAAATCGCGCGCGCGATTTTTTTTTTTTCAAAATTTTTCGCCTGCGGCGCTTTAATATCACACGAATATTATTGATGATGCCTTGGCATCAAATCGGTCCTTTCCAGGACCACCCAATTTTATCCAAAGAGACTTGCTTATTTTCAATAAGTTACATTTTTTTTTTATTTAAATCTTTGACATGAATCCGTTGTACACTGTTGGAAATCACGTTAAAAATGAATATGAAAAAAGTAGTGTTGGTAAACGTTCAAAATTATTCAACATGCACAAGAGAACAAAAAAATAGTTCATTTTTATTAAAATTTCAAAATTATTTTAAAAAAAAACTATAAAAGACCCGGAAATAATTTTCACACCTAAATTCATCATAAATCAGGCTCTAATTTTGGATTTTTTTTTTTTTTTTTTTGGAGGTGTGCCGCATAGACTGGACCATTACCATTCAAAGTTATAAGCATAGGCAAAGTCAAAGAAGTCGTCGAGTTCCTCGTCGCTCCAGAAATCTTCAGAGTCGTCGATGTCATCCGAGTCGTAGAACATATCCGAATCCAAGCTATCAAGGTCATCATCATCTATATTGTATAAATCATCATCCATTGTGAGGAAGCGTAAATTAACAGGCGAATGCACCGTATATGATAAATCGATTATATTTTTCGCATCCTCAACCGCATTTAGTAGTGTAAGTTGACGATGTTTGGTGCCGGACATATATATCTTGATAGGAAGCGGACGATTGCATTGACTTTTTTGTAGTTTCGAGATAATATCATGAAGAAGCCTGTCGGTGAGTTGCTCGCATTCCTCCAGATGTAACACTTGTAGTTTGGGACAGGCAAGTAGCAGTCGGAGTACACCAGTGTCTGTGACTGTCATACAATATTTCATATGGATTTCCTGCAAATCTTCCAAAGTAAACAGTGCCTCCAATGCACGATCGGTGATCACATCGTTGTCTGGCAAATATAGCATGCGCAATGCGCTTAGTTTACCAACATCAACAAGGACCTCGGCATTGATGCAGTTTGGAGTACGTATTTCCAAATGTTCCAACTGCTTGGATTTATGCTCCACCAGCCATTGCATTAGCATTGGAGGCAATGTGTTCTGATCACGAAAGATGCTCAAGATTAGTTTCTTAAGGCTTGGTAGCCTTGCAATGTGCTTGTACTCAGTAAGTCCGTAATCGGTGCAGCTAATAGACAGGACCTCCAGAGATTCACAGCATTTGTCGTTGACAAGCTGCTCGATAGCTGTGAACACGTAGGTGCAATTCGTGTGCAATTCCTTAAGCAGCGGTAGGCCCCCGAGCATTCCACTTATATATTCCGGTCTAAGTCCACCGCAGTGTAATAGTGTCAGCGACTCAATAGATTTGGGCAAACAATTCATATTTACTCCAGTTAACCTTTCATTACTGGACAGATCCAGTTTCTTGAGCTGTCCCAAATGATTGAGCGACTTCAGATTCTGATTGGTGAGACTGCATCCACGTAATTCCAGACTTTCCAGACGATTCAGATTCGCACACATTTGAGCTGTGTTGTCCGATGTTAATTTGTTGGACCAGATTCTCACTGATTGTAAATTAATGCAATGTATGCCAATAAAGTTGCACACTCGCTTACAGTGGCGCTGTGGAATAGAGCCTTCGATTTGCTTTACATTGCGTCCCGAAAGCTTAAAGAAATCACGCAAATCCCATGCAGTCAATTCCTGAAATACACCAAAATGGATAGATTTGTCCAGTGTTGGCGACATTCCCTCATAAATGTTACGGAAACGAATGCAGGTGCGTGCAAAGTGAATGCGATCAGGTAACGATAAAAGACTAAATATATGCTTCAAGCAATCATCGTTCAGTTTCATAATTTCCGCCGTAGTCTCATTGGGATCGCCATTTCCCGGCTTAGGCGACGTTTTCTGGGCATCTGGTTGATGCCAGCTATCACTGGGCTGGACGCATATGCGGAATTCATTTATATAATGAACCTTGCGCTGCAATACTCTGCAAGAGATATCAGTTTTAGTAAACAACAGAATGTCTCTATAAATCTGTGTTCTCACTTCGTCAAGGAGCGTGACAGTGTGAACCCAGCATAACTTACTTGGCAGCGGAACGGGCATTAGCAAAGGAAACGTAGCCACTCTTTTTGGTTTTTCTTTCATTCGAGAACAGATGCAAGCGTACAATGCGTCCAAATCCGCCGAAATAATTTCGAAGTTGCTTGTGCTCCAGCTGAAGTAACAATGGGTTTATTATTTTTATTTAAAAGGTATCGCTAATATCTTACCCCCTGTGCTATACTCGATAAAAACAGATTCTTCACCAAAACATGATCTTCGGTGTAGGCTACTTGCTTTTTAAAGTAATAGTTCTTTTTAGCCGAATGTCCAGCCATTGTACCGCTGGTGAAATTACCGTTTGACATAAGCAAATTAATTGCGACAATCGCAAGTTGTGTGTCTTTGTCACCCAGCTGGCTGTCACAGCCAAGAAGATTTTTAGCTGGGACTAAAGCGGATTGAATAGTAAGTATTTATTTGAAGCGCAATTTGCGTTCTTAAAAATAATAAAAAGACGCTGCTGCTCCAAACCACGAGTTGCTCACTTAAATATATCGATATACAGTTGACTCGATTAGTTTAGAATAAGTTCGAATGAATTACTCACCAAAGTGAACGAACGAGCTAGGTTCCTTCGTTTTGTTCGTTCGTTGGAGTTATATTTATTGTTTGTGCTGACGGCGTGACGAACTAACAGCATTAATTAAAACTATATTCTTAATTAATAATTTAATTTTTAATTTAAATTGTGAAATTAAAATTTAATTACAAATTGTATTGCTTATTTAAATTGCCCGCTATGACCATTTGAGTCCAGAACGATTGTCAGATCGTGGCGGTCGGTCGATAGATAGTCGTTTCTTATCAATATTCAAAAACAATATAAGGCTGAAATTTAAATTAAACACAAAACTCAAATATTTTTTATCCACTTCATTTTTATTTTTAAAAATTATACCGCTTCTCAAAAAGCATAAAAAAGCTGCTATTTGCAGTGTTTCATTCTTGTAGAAAACAATTATACGTAGTGTATTTTATTTATAAAATGTACAAATCAAGTTTTAAAATTCACTAGTTTCCATATACGATGTGCTACTAAAAGTCTTGATTCTTATATCATAAGATCAAAAATAAGCATAATAAACATTACGCATCTATATATATACAAAAATCGCTGCCAGCAGCATTTTGAGATTTAATATAATTACAATAGCAAACTGAATTAATTTAATTTCATTAATTTAAAGAAAACACATATGTTATGTGATTAAGTGTTGTCTAGTTATTATTATTATAGTTAGATTGTTGGGCCGACTGTCACGATAGTATCCAGGAGTGTATAATACCTGTGAGCATATATCATTATGTACACAAATATTTATCAAATTGGATATTAGGTTCTTACGATTTTCGCCTGGTGAGAGTGTAATATGTATATCCTCACGGTTGAGCATCGGCGCTGCAAAATAATTTCAATATTTATAAGTATTTATAAGTATTTAAAGAAAACAAACAAGTGCAGAAGCAAAAGCAGATATGGTAAATATTTAAATAACTTTTTGTTTTTTATTTATGCAAGCTGCTTAATATAATAATAAACTTTGTAATAAACTTAGTAGTACAGCGATATCGCTAAAACAGATATTGAGGCATTTGCATTTACATAAATATTATTTTAACAAAATTTACTTGTAGATATTGTTAATAATGTATGTACATTTGATTAGTACGTATAAATATGAATGTTAATATTTGCTGTTTGTTGTTTTTAATTGGTTTTTTTCTATTTCTTTTCTTAATTTAGCCGTGTCTTTGAAATGAGCAGCAAGTTTGGTTGTAACTAAACACACATTAATGTCTTGACTTTTTCTTCAACTTATGCATCAAATAATTTGCTTAACTGGAAACTAGTTTAAATTCTATCACAGTTTCAAAGTTGCCAACATGCAGACAACAACGACAACAACGCTTGCAAGCCATGCATGTTAGAGAACTCTGGATTGGTTATACATAGAACTGATGTCGCTTGGATCCTTGACAATTAGCACAAGTGTATTTTGGTTATCACTTATATCAATGATAGAAAGCCAGCAATCAATTGGTTAATTAGTTTGTCAATCAATCAATCAGCCAAACAATCAATTAGTCACGTGTGCAAAGCATATGGCTGCTGCCGATTAGCATCGCTCTCCAACCCAGCGCCAGCGTTCGAGGCTGTTGTAGGCGTGGCAGTGGCACTGGCATTATCATCGCCGCTATGCACAATGCGTATCATACCCGGCTGGATCCTAACATTTTCACAGGCTTCGCAAACGTTCAGTTGCGGATGGTTCTGGAATGTACACAAGTTGCAGGCCCACGTGTCCAGTGGCTCCTCGCTTTCGTCCACCTCCGATTCGGACAGGGACTCCTCCTCCTCCTCTTCATGGGTTTGGGGACGATGGGGTGATGGAAGTGCCGATCCTGCTGCTGCTGCTGCTGCCGCCGCTGCCGCAGCTCGCTGCTGCTGCAGAAATTGCTGAAACTGATAGTATTGCGCATAGGTGGGTGGTGGCTCCTGCATCTGTAGCTGCAGCTGCTGTTGCTGGTGCTGCTGCTGAGGCGTCAGACAACCCGAGCTGGGCGCACTGCTAGGATGCTGCAAATAGTCTAAATGTGACTGTGTCGATGGAGTTGGCACCGAATTGAGACGCAGCGAAGTGGGCGGCGCCTGACTCCGATTGCCACCGGGGACACCACGTTGTCTTATTGCTGGACTGCAGTTACTCGCTGGTGCCGAAAGTTGACGATTCATGGAATTCGGGGCGGCAGCAGTGCCATTCAGCTGGGGATCTGCCAAAGCATTCGAGAATTAGAAACTTGAACACATCTCAACAAATGTATTTCAAGCCTTACCATTTATCATATTGAGCAGCCGCTGACAGTCATCAGTCAGTTTTCTGATATCTCTGTCCAGTCTTTCGGATTCGCCCACTGGCACCGGTTCGGTCAGTATGTTAATCTCCTGCTCCAGGCTGAGCAGACGCTTCTTATTGTCGCGCAGCACATTCGCCAGCTTATCGCGTCGTGTCTTCTGGCGCTCAATGGTCGCTGCATGGGCTGTAAGCAGAAAAATTACACAAATAATTATTATAACTTTCAATATACATATATAAATTTAGCTAAAATATAAAATCTATTGTTGATTTTTAACAAAAAAATCATAAAATAACACATTTTATTTTAGCTTCGATATTTTTAAACTCATAACTCTTTTTTTGCAATCTCTGGTACATTTAGTTATTATGTCTATTATGTGTATACGTGTGTGTGTGTTCTCTCTATTTATATGGCCTAATACCTCACATTTTATTACTCTGTTTGTTGCTAAAAATAATAGCGCGCATTTTTGCGCCTGCTAAAAGTTCATAAACAAATTTAAATTTAGTCAAAATGCGCAAACACACGAAAAATCAATCTAATAATAATTTATTTTTTCTGAAAATAAGCAACACAGCGCATCGCCCGATTTGAAACGATTTTCTCGATTTCTGATTTCAGCAAACAAAAAGAAAATAAAACCAAATTAAATAAAATAATAATAAAAAAAAGCGGCAGCAAATATTTTTAGACATTTTGATAGATTTCTAGCGGAAATAGCAAACAGGGCAATGGGCCAAGGGAGGATATGAAACCGGACCAGACATATAGAGCAGATATATACGCATATACATATGTACATATAATATATTTGTACGTCATTTGCGGGTATTTGCAAACATTTTAATTGATAAATTTATTCATTAATGGCAAGCGTGAGAAGAATTCCAAATTATAAAAAGAAACACAAATATGTATCTAATTAGTGTAAGTGTTATTCTTTTCAAATTGACTGACGCTTTAAATTCTTGGCTAAAAGGTTTAAGTGTTTTTTTGGTTTTGTATTCTTCTTTTGTTGTAGTATTTGAACCGCGTGATTAAATGTCAACGCGACAATTTTCATCGTCGTCATGTATTATTTTGAAAAACGTTTTCTATCCTAGAATTTCTTTAGGCTGCCCACGCTGCGTATGCTTAACGTGTCAAGTAGAACGCCTTATACGATCTAACGGAATTTGAATTCGTTTTTGTCGTCGCATTTTGCCCTGAACTTGAACGAATCTCAGCAATAACAACAACAGCAAAACACTGCAGAAGTGAGAGAGAGAGAGAGAGAGTATAAATAAAATACGACAAAATTTGCTGGTGGTAGAAATACATATATTCAAAAGCATTGAGAAAAACACGAGAGAAACGGAACGAAATATTATAGAACCCATGGGAAATAAATGAGAAATGTGCAAAGGCCAAAGAAACCAGACAAGAGACATTTCGGACTCTCTATATAAGCTGAAGCGTGGGCGATCCATATACTACCTATGTATTATATAGGTACATTGGATAGGTATAGATATAGGTGAGATGTATCCGTATCTAATATTGCACCAGGGTGAACATAATCACAATCAAATCAAAAGAAGATTACTAAATACCCATACATATAGTAATTGGAATATGCATTAATGGATTTGCTGAGGATTAATAAAATTTATCATTTTTTATTTATAAACGTTTTCTCAAAAATTTCTTTCTACATAAATCTATTTGCAGTTAAGCCAGTTAATATCTTTTAAATGTCGAAAAGTATTTGGTGTGTGTTTTCTAGAACATCTTTCATCTTAAATATTTGTGTCTTCGATTAAAACTGAGTTTCATTATTTATTAAATAAACCTCATTTCAGAAGAGCTGCATTTCACAACACGCTTAACGAAAGCTCTCTGTATCTCTCTCTCTCTCATTCTATCTCTCCGTCTCTCTTTGCTCAATTCGGGGCGTAATTAAATTTGTTATCAATTGTAAACAGAATCGTCTGATAAGAGTCAACAGCGATTAGACCACAGTAACAATTACAATATTTGCGCATGTGGAATATGCCAAAACTATAACTATAACTTTGACTGGAAACCAGTAAGTGAAATCAACATTTGTATAGTGTTTTCATATGATAATATTATGATCTAATTGCCAGAAATGGCATTGTTTCTTATCAAGTCAACTAAAGTAATAATAGTAAGGAATCTGTTCAAATGAAATTGCTACGTACATAGTTTAGAATCGATAAGCTTTTATCTGACAATTCTAGGAATTCTTAAGCTTTGCTAATTTATATACATATGTATACTGGCAATCAACGACTAGGCTAAACGGTAAGAGATAGGTGGCTAACAAAAAGTGTGGAAAATTTAAGCTGCAAATAAATATCGATAATTGCTCTATTAATGAAGCGATACATTAGTTAAATTTGCTCCACATTCCCCATCGTGAGCGATAAGAGACAGAGGGCACATGCTTATAACGCTCTCCCTCTTTTTTCATTTTCATTTTTGTTGCTTTGTTTCGTACTCACCTTCCCGATCGCATTCGGGCACGACGCCCTCGTAGAGGGGGCTGTTTACGCTGGGGCTGTTGTCAGTGCTGTTGTTGTTGTTGTGCAGATGATTGGTGTTGTAGTTGGAGGCCACAATGTGATTCTGTGCCTGAGTGGGATATGGAAATACTTCAGGCATCGTTTCAGCTGCACTTGTTGCCAGTTGTTTTTGCTGCTGTTGTTGTTGTTGTTGTTGTTGTTGGGATGTAACAAATGACGAAGGCGGCGGCGGCGGCGTTGCTCCATCGGTGGTCAACACTGGAGGTGGCGGACAGGGCGCATATAGCGGCACCTGGGGACGCACACAGCCGGCACTGAAGACACTGCCCTCGTCGGTGACCGTCAGCTGGAAATTCTTGTGGGTGCCACGGCGAGCATCGAAGCTGCTGCTCGAATATGTGATGCCGCTGCTGCCGTTGCCACTGGCCGCCGGACCGGCCGTAATGTCAATGGTCGAGGGCGCAGCACCGCCGTTCAAAGTCTGCGGCTGACGCAACGTGAGATTCAGCGAGGTGAAGCTCTTTCTCCCGCTGGGCGTGCTCGCTCCGGATCCGGATGCCGATGTGGGCGATGGCGGTGTTGGCGATATTGCGCCGGCGTTATTTAACAGTTCGCGTGCATACGGCGGCTCCGGTTGTAGCGTTATAACTGAGCGGTGTCGCACTGGAGAACGCAATTGCGCAGTTGTTGCCGCTGCTGACGTCGCTGCTGCTGTTGGTGATGATAAGGAAACATTAAGCGACAGCTCCGACTCGCTGGAACTGAGCGGGCTGGTGAGACAGGAGGAATCATTGGAGAAACTGCTCAGCTGCTGCTGCTGTGCGAGCGAGACAGCTGCTGCTGCCGCTGCTGACTGCGGCTTCGGTGGCAACGGCGGCAGCGGCGGCGCTCGACGCAACGGTTTGTACTGCGCTGTCGGCGTCAGTTGCATCGAAGTTTGGCGCTGCTGTTGCTGCTGTCGTTGTTGGATTTTCTGCTGCAGCTGCGCGTTCAAATGACGCTGCTGCAGATTCAAGGTTGTGGGTCGCGGACGTGCGGGGGGTGTGGGTGTAATCGCTGGAGACTCGACATTGCCATTGACAATGGGCGGCTGTGTGGGCGCGGCACGCAATGGTTTCAGCGGTGTTGGTGGCTTGGCCAGACGTTGTTGTTGCTGCTGCTGCTGTTGTTGTTGTTGTTGTTGCAACACCTTGGCGGGATATGACTGCCACAGGCATGGGATGCAGGATGAGCTCCTTTTTCAACATTTGTATGCAATTATCACGCTGATGGCAATTCTCATTGACGCATTGCGTCACTAGAGCATCGGGAAGCGTTGGAAATTCCTGCTTCATCTCATGGAACAGTGCATAATACTTATATTTGTGCACTGGCAGCTTGTGCTTTGATTTCGGTTCCGTTGTTGTTGTGTTGTTGCCGCCTCCTCCAGCTGTTCATAACTGCTGCTTCTGCTAATGTTGTTGTTGCTGTGGCTGCCTCCGTTGCAACTGTTGCTGTCTTTGCTGTTGATCCTCGTCGGCGTTGAGCAGTGCCTTGAATTGAAAGTGTTGCTGCAGTGCCTCGGCTATGGTGGGCGTGTTGTTGTTGTTGTTATATTGTTGTTTGTATTATTCGCTTGATTTTGAAAAGAATTGCCATTTATATTGGAAATTGTTTGCTCTGGGCGGCGTTGGTGGTGTGGCCGCCATTTTAGGCCATCATTTGTCACAGCTGCAGACCTAGAAAAAAGCCAATAAAATGCAAAAATTAGTTAACTAATTGAATTAACTATCGATTTTCAGTTTCATTTTCATACTAGCAAAGCAAACTCATTAGTTCATAGCCAGAATTAGCAGAACGACTAAGTCGAAGCAAATGAAATGCTGCAAAAATCAAAGAGCTTCAAACCATTATCCAAATGGCACCGAAAACAATAAACAAATGACAGAGATATTTTAAAAATATTTATGACACAATTCAAATGCAAGGCATAAAAAAATTGCTCAGGTTTTTGTGCGAAAATTAACAAAAAAATAAAAAGCGAGAGTGAGGTAAATATAATCATTTGACTGACTAAATCTCGATATCTCGTGCTACTGCCGGTGCTAGGCCAGTGTCAAGGATGACATAGACAAATGAAGATCAGAAATAAAAATAAGAAACATTGGCATAGTGATGTATGAAACTGTGAAGCCTTCAGCTGACAATCAATACTATAAAACATTTCATTCACAATCACTTACATTTTGATTTCGATTAATTTTATATTTTGTAGTTTTAATATTGCACTTAGAAAATTCTTATAATAATTGTTGTTATATATATTGAACACAAAACACAGTAAATTATTAATTTGTTTGTTTACTAATGAACAAATTATCTGTAATTATTTTTAAATTAATGTTTAATGCTCTTTGCGCATATTACGTATACGTCATGTGTTTATAATATTTAAAGTTGACTTTCTGTTTGACAGGCAGCTGTTTTGTATTTTTAATCAGACCGCATATGTTGACATTAGCTTTGAGTTATTTCACAATTAATTTAGAAACTCAGTTTTCTGGTTGTTTCTAAGCACATTTTAATCACAAATTTCTTTCGGCACGAATCTACTCGCACTCACATACAAAATAAGTAGCGAAATCATCATAATACATACTCATATATGTGTATTGGCATTTTAATGTGCTGAAATTCTTTATCAAAACAGAATAGAATATAACAGAACAGAACAGAATCTCCCGCTGTTGTTGCCACAGTTCTCACAAGTCGGAGAGACGCGTTTGGACGCCTTAAATGCCAGCGATAAACTGAAAACATTTTTGAAAATATTTTCAAAGAGCCAACGAAAAATGTGAAGCATACAAAACACACATTCATGTACACAGATAGTGCGAGTATGTTTCAAGCAATGAATGCCTTCAAATAACACAACAATTTGCAAACGTGACGTATGCGTAATGCTTACTATAAATATCAACATAAAACAAAGAATTATATTAATATTATTACACAGGAAAAACCACAAAACTAATCAGTATTTTCTTTGGCTTTATTAAATCCCTTTAAAATGCCATAAAGTGAAACGAATCAATTAAATCATTCAATATTTTTGACACACGCATACAATGAGAAAACGAACAGTTAAACGAATTATTTTGCATTTGTGTTGAATTTTCTCAATCCCTCCCATCTCTTTTCGCCTATCTCTCACTCTCTTTCTGGGTTGGTAAGCAATTTGGTTCTTATAAATTTCTTAAAAATAAACTTTTGTGTGGGTGTTGCACAAAAGCATCAAAAATTGAATGAAATATTTGAAAGATGGCAAAAACAAGAACAAAACAACTAATGCGAAATATAAATAATAAGCTAAGGTGCAAGAGTTGTTTAAGAATGAAATTAAATCATTATCAAAAAAAAAACTATTAAAAAGATAGGCACACTTTAATGGCAGACACATCATCACATGGATTAAATATAGATTACTTGATAAGTATTTGAACGGCCCTCGAGCATATACATATATACAAACAAATCTACATTCATATATCTGCGTGTGTGTTGGCGATTCTCGGCACACCTGAGCTCTTCTAATGATTGCTGATCAAATGGAAACAACTACTGACAAAATTAATAAAAACAAATAATAAAATGTGTCTTCACACAAACAAAAAATACGAGAATAGCAATAAAAAGCAAACATTTATGCACAAAAAACGCATTAATAATAAAGCATTGGCATTAAATTGGCGATGGCACATTTAACATGGCGCCATTAAAATGGCCACAGGCATAAATAATTTTTATATTTATATTACTATTTCATTTTTATTTTATTTGATTTGATTTTCTAGAAAACAACAGACAAAATACGTTTCCAAAATTTGTTTATTTGAAAATCTGCCTCAAAAGCAAAAACATGATAACAACAACAAAAACAAAAACCCAATTGCTATCTTCAGTCGACGATATAATACTCTTTCAGGTAGTGCCCCTTTAAAATCCTATCGTCTTGTCCAATAAACACACTGACAAATTCAACAAATTCAAGAAAATATATTTACTTTATAAGTTATGTATTTAGTGACAAAATTATAATACTCTATGCATACTCTATTAAATTCCAAAGAATGCGAGAAAACTCAAAATTAGCAGCAATTGGAGGCAAAAAAAATATGAAGAATGCACAGCGAAAATTGAGAAAGATTTCTTTTATTTTTCCAACAAATTCCAACCAAAATTCAGCGGTCAAAAGCGATCTGATTTTTTAACATAATTAAGTCGAATAGAATGTTACATACGCTACATTTAATAATATTTTCGAAATTGTGCATTCTGCGAAAATTTTGAGATAATAAGCATGCATTCTTGGCTTAATCTTATTCTAATGCATAACTGATAAACAAGATACAAGAATATAAACATCAACTAAAAAGGGGAGATTCTGATGTATATTGAAAGGGGAAAATTTGTTTTATTTCAATAATTTCTCTCGTTTAAGTTGTGTTCGTTCTTCTCGTGTGCCTCCTTACAGCGAGGGTGTAGCGCAGACAGGCAAACAAGCGAACGACTGCAGACGTAAACGACCTTCACAATTGGCGAGATACAGATACACAGATACATACTTATGTGCAACAGATATACGAGATGTGCACGAGTTTTCGTCTCTGAAAGCAAAGGAAATCGACGTCAAAATGTGCAGCTAAACATATGTACATACTATATAGAAGAAACTGAGAGTACTCGTGTATGCTAAAGAAATATACAAAATCGGATGTATGCACAGACTTATGCATATTCTTATAAGTATATATTATAAATTGTATCATATGCACAGGTAACTGTTTTTTTTTTTTTGCAATAAACATGAAATTGGTTAAGAGAACAAAAATAGGAAAAACGAAACAACATGGAAAATTAAAAAACAACAACAAAAAGTTTACAAAGTAATTAAATTTATGGCAACACAAATATAAGTTTTATGGTACATGGAGCTTCGATCGGAACGGATCTTCTTGTAATTGTATGGAAAAAAATTCCATTCATTAAAATACTTTTGTGAAAAATTTGGCGGCGCTTGGCGTATTTTTCGTAATATTTAAAAAAAAAAAACAATTGACAATGCTGAACTTGGAAATACCACGTGCTCAAGTCTAATGAAAGTTTCCTTGGTTATTTTTTATATATTTTAATAAATATATCTTTCATATTTTAGACTCTGAGATCTAGAATACATATGACCTGAGATCTTTCTCCTAACCTTTCTACTGTTGGGTAATTAAAGGCTAATAAAAATGTGTGGCTGGGTTTTCCGTGCAGTCAGTCTTTAGATTTAAAAGTGGATCATCTGATGATTACAGGAAATGGCGCTGTTTAGGTTTTTCCGAAATATATTTGGTATTTGGCGCCACATTAGAGAAACTCTTTGGCTATAAATGGCCCTAGAACTTAATGGAATACCATCTAACAGTTGTGGCTTATCAATACACTAAAAACTATAAAAGGCCCTTATTCGTGACCTTTAACGTTAACTGTGTTTGTGTATTACTGATTATATTTTTTAATTTATCTATAAAAAACATTCTACGTATATTTTTTTATCAATTCGGTAATCGACATTAAAATCGACATTAATGAGTTATTTACGTATACATATATTACCGTACTGTCAGCCTTTGAAGGCCGAGCATTTGAAGTATCAATGCATTGGCCGGAAATCTCATTGTCTGCTCTGTCAAAAAAATAAATAAATTTTGAAACAAAAAATTTAGAGAGAAAAAAATATGTATACTCTATGCCATTCAGCGTTTCGGCCATTTCTGAAACAGAAAACATACGGTTCCCGAAGACAATGCGTAGAAAAACTAGAAAGAAAATATGTAACTAAAATAACTGTGCTACACACAACATGGAAAACAACATTCACTTTGTGTAGGGAACCGACAAAATACTAAAAAACAAAAAAAGGGAAAAGAAAAAGAAACCAATTTTTGAGTATAAACGAAATATTATAAATCAAATGCATAGACATGAAATGGAATGGAAACAACACGCAGAAATGGAACAAAAATAATTTAATTTTATTTTATATTTTGTATTTTTTATTTTTCTTTTTTTTTGGTGTTTTGTATTTTGTGCGCCCGCTGCTTGCCAATAATTTGAAGAGGCGTTTTGCGGAATTTTCTGCAGACGTCAGGCCTTGACTGACGTCATTGGCGCGAATTTCGAATTGTCGAATTGGAAACAAGACAGAAGAAACGCGGATCATTTCTCCTGTCCTGTCGTTCTCCTGCCTCAAAATTACTTTGTACCGTGCGAAAATAAACGCCATAATACAATCTACATTCATACACAAATACGGGTTATTTATTTATTTATGATCATTTTCTTTTTATATTCATTTTAATACCCATTACATACAAGTTTCAGAAGGGGTATTTTGACAAATTATGTGTATGAATAGTATGAATACAAAAAAAGTAGAACAATAAATATATATTCTTAAAAATTCTAATTCTGTTTAATATTTCATTACAGAATTAATCCTAAGAAGAAATAAGAAAACAAGCTCAAAAATGGAAAGAAATACGGTCGAACTTCCCTAACTCGAATCACCATTATCCAAAGAAAAGGTTGAGTTATGGAGATATTTCTTATTAATTTTACTGCCACTCATTTAGCTCGAGTTAGAGAGAAAATCAAATTATAAAAGTTCGAGTTATGGTAGTTCAACTGTATCTAAACAATGCAGAGAGTACGTCTCGCTAAGTACACGGTATCTATTATTCGAGCACCCGTAACTTAAGCGGTATACGTTGGACTTTACTTGTTCTTAGCCTCTTCATAAATGTGCAAATAATCAAAGGGGAGTCAAAGACAACAACGACAACAAAATCAAAATTAACAACAAAATCAACAACATTTTGAGTTATATTTAGAGACTGTTCATTTGGGCGTGGAAAATAAATAATTGACAATCAGAGAGGGGAATTGCCAGCCAAGGGGACAATGGGGGTGGGGAAGTACACTTATCGCCAAAGCCTGGGAAATGCTTTTCGTGCTTGGCGACTGTTTTTTGCCATTTATGTATTTTTTTTGGCAATTATAATTCAACTGATAAATCAAGTGTTATGTGGTACATATATAAAGTCAAGCAAATGAAAAAAAAAAATGAATCCGTTGAAACTATCAGCTAAATGTATATGTACGCACGTACGTATGCATTTAATCGCACATACTGTATATATATGTACTTACATACATACTATGTACATTCATATGCAGGGAAATTCCCGCAATAACAACAACAAAGGCACATGCCCGAGATCAGCAGCCGAAACAAAAACAACGCATATAAACAAAGACGTAAAATGGAAATAAGCATCAGAAAACAGAAACAACAGCGTTTAAAATCTTGTGCAAAAAAGTTTACACGACAGCGCAACTAGAGATGAGCAATGAATATGAACTCAAATATCAAATCAAACAGATCGTGACACGAGGCGTCGTGACTGCGAGTGCTCATCTCTACTGGCAACTGAACCTGTCCGTCGTGGCGACATAGAGGAGCCGAAAAACAACAACGGCCATTGATAAAACTATGCTAAAAACCCCCTCAGCACAAACAATCGTACATAGAAAATCAATATTTGCACTTTTAGATTACAAATTATGAGGAAAAAAATAAATAAGCCCAATACGCACACACACACATGTATATTTTAATATTTTCATAAGAATTAAGGCCATTATGGCAAATGGGCAATTGTCCGGACCCGCCACCTCGTTTCCAAGCCCAAACCCTGTCACAGTTTTTGTGTTATCATTCGGTAATGGGGCGGGGGCGGAAATATTCATATAAAATACGTAGACATGTACGAATGTACGTGCATACATATTCTCCGACATATGTGTGCACTTAAACACACACACAGGCGCACAGAGTGAATGTGCGAAAGAGACACGTAGACCGACAACGGCGACGACGCTGCTGTATTAACGGCAAAAAAATAGCAACAACAACAAGGTACGGCAAGATAAAAACCAGCCAGATCGTCTACGTGTTTGTGTGAATAAGTGAGAGCGAGAGAGCTAGCGAATAAAAACAGGTGACATTGGCAGCAGCGCTACGCAATAATAGATAAAAAGTACATAATTCAAATAAAATGTAAAATGCCAGCTGAGTTAAGAAATTACATCGGAGAATTTAAAAGCAAACGCAAACATGGCCCAAATTGCACAGCCAGTGTGTACACACACAAGCACACAAAGGCACACACACATTCATGAGCCGATTTATGAGCGGGGAGTTGGGCGGACGCAACTTGTTGCATGTGTAATTGCAATCGTTGTGCATATGTACATATGTGCTTAGTAAAAGGTAAATTACACTTACCAAAAATCGAAACAACTATAATATAAGCGCCCTTTAGCTGTGTTTATTCCGTAGCACTTAGGTATTGCATCAACTTTTGTGTTTTCACTAATTCTCTTTATGGCCGTTTATTGTTGACCTTTGCTTGGCTTTCACTTATTCCTTACACTTGTAGAAAATCGCACTTGCACTCGCACTTTTGTTGGCCGAATTGATTCGTTCTCGCCAAGCGTTTTTCAAATTTATTATTGGTAATTTAACAAGTGTATTTATTTTTATTTTCGTTCGATTTCTACGCGATCCGTCTGATCCGCGAGCTTAGCAGCAAATAAAACAGCTGATTAATTAGGGTTGTTGAAAATATATCAAAATATCAATATATCGATAATTTGTATAAAAAATGATATATTTATATCGCGATATTAGACTTGCCGATATATCAAATATGCGATTTATTTTTGATATATGAAAATTGGTAATTTTTTAAAAAACAAATTTTAAATGTTTGAAAGAAATACAACTAGAATTATATACATGGAGTTCCCCGATTGGATAAAATTTCTTCTTTATTTACATGTAGCAATGCTTCAATTTCATATATTTTTAAGTTTTGAACAATGTGAAAGGGTACTTAAGCCCAAAATAAAAAACCAACTTACCTAAAATCCTAAATATATGTATTTGGTATTTGAACGATTGACTTATTCAGCAAATTGAACTAAAAAGCCCAACTCTACTAATTAATTGATAACAGTGAAAAAAACTCTAACATTCTGTTGCACTGCTATTAACAGTGATCGCCGATATTTGCTATTAACTTCAATTACTAAGCTTTTACCTTAGTATTAGTTGATAACGGGTGCCAATAAATTGAAATTAATAGCACGTTGAGCTTTCAATTTGGATTTAACAGTGGCTAAGTGTTTCAAGCAGAATCGTTAGCAATCGATAGCAGTGTACGAACAGAGGCATAACAGAATCAATCCGATACTTAACATTATCGATGTTGCCACAGAAGGAAACATCGAGTATGCTGATGATGTGCACTCGATACTTGCAAAATCAGTTTAACGATATAAATAAAGTATGTCGATACCTGTTGAATGCCGCGCAATTGAAATGTGAATTTTTAAGCAAATCAGGTGACTTTAAAAGAAAAAGGCACGCTTTTCAGCTGGGAGATTGGCTTATATTTTGCTTTTAAAATAAAAGAATAGATGTGATACCAAACCTTGATCAAATTACACATAAATAATTATTGAGAACTGATTAACTAGACATATTAGATATATAACATATATTCTCAGAATTAAAATGACTCTAAATCAGTCCGAAAAGATAGTAGAAAACGGGCAAGATA
Organism: Drosophila limbata; assembly: GCA_963924055.1. Taxonomy (NCBI): domain Eukaryota; kingdom Metazoa; phylum Arthropoda; class Insecta; order Diptera; family Drosophilidae; genus Drosophila; species Drosophila limbata. The sequence continues at coordinate 15,048,830 of OZ001355.1, read as the reverse complement.
AGGGCCGCCTTCGCCGAGGACACTCCAGTGACTCCAATGATCAACTTGAAGACGCCGTAGTAGAAAATCAGCTGCAACGCCACATGAAGCCCCAATAGACTGCAAAAGAATATGTTGAAAGGTCAGCAACGGTCAAGACTTATACTTGTATCATAAAATTAGGACTACTAACATCTTATCCTTGCGACGCGCTTTTTCCAGATTCTTGGGCGATTCCTTGCTCAGATACTGACGCACTCCTTTAATCGTGTTCTCAAAATACTCGTCCCATGTCAGCTCGCCAATGTCAATGATGAACTTCTTTCTGTCCACGGGATCCAACGATTTGGATAGCATTAGTAGACGTTTACTGTCAAAATGCCATTCCGTGAATATGAAACGCTCCAAGGTGCTCAGAGAGTTCCATACGTTCTTGTGCAGGCGCATCAAGCTGTGATTGTGATTAATTAAAGGGAAACATCAATGGTAATCTGGTAACAAGCACCCGGAAAGAATTAAGCCGTGCGCACACTAGCGGCTGAAAGTTGAACTTACAGCTGAGCTTATAGGTGAGCTAATAATTTCAGATCCTCAGGTCTTAGCGTGGTGATAAGCTCGACTATAAGCTCAGCTGTAAGTTCAGCTTTTAGCCGCCAGTGTGCGCGCGGCCTTAGAGTACATACATGGGCCTACCACCCCCTATTTTGGTAATCAAATCAAGGAAGAAGCCAGGAATAAAGTGGAATAGAATGGCGCCAAGACGAAACAGGAATAGACTCTTCACCAGACGGAGATTGGGATACCAGACGGCGCTGTTCAGTGGATACTCATGCAAATAGGTGTTGATCTTGTCCGTCAAGAACTCGAAACGGAATGGCTTATATGTGCTCGATGTCAAATGGAAGATTTGCAGATCGGCAGGACGACCTCCGTTCTTAACCCTGGATGCAATTGAAATGGAATGGAATTAGATGATGATGGCAATCATAACAAGTCGTTGATATACTCACTTGAGTGAATTAACATAGTAGCCTGTTGCAATGATTCCATTGACCACCACATCGATGGGAATGTAGTCCATAATCAAAGTCGGATCCAATGGCAGGCGACGTAAGATGCCCTTCGAGGCGCCCATGAAGAATCCTTGGGGTCCATTCTTAGATATAGTCCAACCGGGAATTGGCTCCTTCCAAGCGGCCGTGACTGAAATGAATGTGAATCATGTGAGCAATAAGTCTTTCAAGTTGAAAGATTCAACAATTCGCTTTACTTACTCATGCTGGGACGCACGATGCCGCAGGGGAATCGGCTGGCCACGTTGGCCACCTCGTGCTCCGCCAGATGCTTGGTGAACGTATAGGTATTGGGATGATCCTTCAGCAATCTGTAAACCATTTCAATCAGTATTTACTGTCAGTTGAAGCGCATTGCAACTCACTTTGGCTCAAGCGCCTTAAGAGCCTCATCGTTGAGTGTTTCCGCCAGCTGAATGATCTTCTCGGGATCATCGGGCAGCGGATAGAGCTTCTCGTCCACTTCGGTAATGTACGCATTCACATATGCGCTGGACACATGCACCAAGGCGTCCAGGCTACGCAACTGTTGGCACAATTCCACAACGCGACGAGTGCCACGCAAGTTGATGTTCGTTGTCTCCTTGAGGGATTGGAAGAAATCGAGCGTAGCCGCTGAATGGAACACAACGTTCACGTTGTCGATCAGTGTTTGGCGATCCTTTGGCGCAATACCCAGATTCTCTAGGCCCACATCGCCCTCGATGGGTACGATCTTGGACAGGCGTGACTCCAGCTGCAGCTCCTTGAAGCGATCAAACACCGAGTTCTTTTTCAGCTCCTCCAGACGCTCCTGCACGCTCTTGCCCTTCTTGGCGCGCATCAGCAGATACAGGGTGCCCACATTGGGCACATCCCTCAGCAGCTTCTCGACGATGGTCACGCCCACAAAGCCTGTGGCGCCCGTGATGAACACATTGCGTCCCTTGTAGAAATCTCCAATCGATGTGCTGTGTGTGGAAAAAATTAAAAATTTATTAGTTAAAGCCACAAACCACAAACTGCTTGCATAATCAAACACTACAGCTATTTTACATTAATTTACAGATTCTCTCTTGTATGTGAGTGAGCATAAAAAACGAAAGAAAACAAAAGAAAAGACACGAGAAAACTTTCCCCAATCATGGAAGATGGAAGCTGGTCGCGATTGTCACTCGCTTTGGTTACGACAATCAAATTGTTGGCTGGAGCTGAAGATGAAGCAACGTTTTTGGTTTTTGGCGCATTTCTCGTAACGCTTTTTACACAATGATCCAATGTCCAAAGTCAAAGCTTAAAACCTGTTTTGATGCTACTATTACGGGGGAGTTCTAACTGCTGTTGTAGTTTAAGATTTATATTTACGTTACTAACGAATTTTTGTAGGTTCTCCTCTTAATCGTGATGCAGTTTTGTTGATTTGAGACTAGGAAAACAGCCGAATCAAAGGTGAGATTTCAGCACTCGACGATGTAATGGAATCTTAAAAGAAATTTGTAACATCGGGAACTTAGTCCGCTAGGCCACAGGAGCAAAATGGAATCAAAGGCCCTTAAAAATACTCCACTTAATTTTAAAATAAAATTAAAACATTAAAGAAAACTCCGTAACATTATAATAAATTTAATGCAATTAGGTAAACATTTTTTACATATTAACAAAAATTTTTCTTATCAACGTTTGTAAGTTTTGTTGGCTAACCTCAATTAGCCCAATTTGAATTGTGCCGTATTTTAGCTGTAAGCATGATCTAGCCACCGCATCCGTGTTAGCCATCGTCTTGACTGCTTTTCATATGGTCATGCCAAATGATTTTATAATGAACATGGCAAATGAATGATTGGTGTGCGTAATTTCAACAGCAAAGTTTAAACATGAATATTTTTTTTATTGTTCATCTATTGGCAATTAGATGTTGAAAGTTTTAAAAGTAAACAACAAAAAATGACTTTAAGGAAATATGAAATGATAAATTTTGCATGCAATTTAAGAGTCAAGAGTTCAAGGCTCGAGTTGTTGCAGTTGCAAGTTGCCTCGTCATTGCATCATGCATCGCTGCACTTGAAGTTTCAGCTATAAATTCAGTTACAAATTCAGATACCAACTAAATTTCGCTTTCACTTTGATCCCAAGCTAAGATTGTTTGGCCTGATCCAAAAACACGGCTAACAAATTTAGTTTCTAACAAATTTTTGCAAATTTGCCATGCAATCTTTGAAGTCATGCCAATCTCCTACTGGGTTTCATTTAACGCTATAGTAAATTGTATTATTATCTTGAGTTGGCCACATTGTGAGTTGCTGTGATTAGATTTAGCTGCCCGGCTGGGTTTTTCCAGCCAAGTTAAATGAAGCAGAACACTTATCTTCGATTATATAGTAACTAATTGGAAATTTATGGCACAATTGTTGAGGCAAGGGTCACAAATGGATCAGTGTCTGGAGAGAGTTGTAGTTGTGTAATCTTGTGTCTGGAATCTGTTTTGCTCAGCTTGTTAGGCTGGTCAGGTATCAGCTTATTGTAATTTACATCTAAAAATAGCACTACTTATATGTTTATGGGGAGGCGGGAATACCTTCAACCTTGTTGTACTAGCAACTAAAAAAGACGAACTATGGAGTTTTAATAATTACTTATTGCGGTTTTAAACTGCGGTCGTAATTGCATGTAATAGAGCTTGTTTTGACTGCACTTGGTACTTAAAATATAAGTATAGGGTATATTGTATTCCTTGAAATGTCTGTAACAGGAAGAAAAAGGCATCGACAAACTCTCTAAAAAATCGATATTTTTGATCTGTCTTAAAGTTTATAGATAAAACAAATATTTATCTAAATTGTGTAACGGGTATCTTATAGTCGGGGCTGCGTTTATTGCATTTAACGCTTGTTTACTTGTTTTTGTATTTTTCCACTTGGACTTCTGGCATCATATATCAACGCCTCCGTTTGACTTGAGGGATTTAAACGCTGCGCTTTAGAGGCGGCCAAGCTAACCAGTTTCCTACCCAGATATTAACGTCATTCTGAATAAACTTTATTTACAAATTGAAATTCGCACATGAGGCGTGTACTTCAGGTCAAAGTTTGAGAGTCGTATTTGTTTTGATACTTCAGAACATCAATTCACACAGCTAAAAGGGCTGTGTTTACAACAAATAAAGGAAGGTATTAGTTGTTTTTCTCGAAGTCAATAGAAATTGAATGCTAGATAGTAATATTCTAATGAAAGCAAATAATTGAAAATGCACGTCTTACTTTACTTCACCACGCGAAGGGTGTCGTGCACCAAACTAATTTAAAAATGAACTTCATTATTTTTGAAAATTTATATTTTTCTTGGTTTTTTGAATTTGGGAGTTTAAATTTTAAATTAATTTCGATATTATTTCGGCTGTTGTCTGTTGCCATTAGAGACGGCCACGACGGACACCTAATTACTATTTTTTATATGAAATTTTAGATACCCTTATTCCCTTATTTGAATATCGATAAAAAAAAAAACAACAGAGCATACTCAAATTCGATATATGTAACTTCTAATTGCTGTTTAGTGTCTGTTAACCACTCTAGTATTGGTATTATATTTAGACTATCATTAAAACTTTCTTTTTAGTAAGATAAGAAATGATAAAATTTATAAATACTACTGCAATTTTAATTGTTTACTCTTCTGCTCTAAGATATCCAAATTTCAAATAACTTCCCAAATACTAAGCTGCTTACATAAACTGTTAACTCCGCTGTTATTAGCAGAACGTGTGCATCATTTTCATTTTTGTTTGCACCATTTATTTTTACACTTTTAAATGGAATACTAATAAACACAAACAGCCACACAGACGGACAGACAAACTTGTACATTTATAGAGAGCTGGCAAAAGCAGTCAAACTAGCCAGAGATATTTGTTAGATGGACCATTATTGTATTGTATAATCAATGTGCAAGTTTGCTTACCTGGCCATTTTAAGGGGGGCAGCTGTTGTATTTGTTGCTCGTCAAATTAGTTAAGTTAATATGCAATTGTTTTGTGCCAAGATTTGGATAGAACAAACGAAAATTTCTCTTCTTTTCGTGTGCGCGTTTTCTTGTTTCCTCTTTCACTTGGATGTTGTTTGATTTAGCGTTGTTGCTCCGGCGGTAAACAAAATACACAAACACATCTGTGTAGATATTTCTATCTCTGTATGTACGTGTGCCTGTGTATATGTATTGCTGAACAGTTACGTTGCTTATGTGCGAGTAACTCTTGGCTCGCTTGAAAGCTCTGCGTGGATCGCGTTCACACAATTCACAACTTGCACGTTTGCCGGTCGAAACAATACTATTTGATCGGGTCTCTGGGTTCGGCTCTTGTGTCGTTGAACGTCAACGTCTGACGATCATCATCATCACGATCATCATCTTCCGCAACTTCATGATCAGTTTGTGCTCCAAACCAGTTATGCAGTGGCGTTCCACACAAGGGGAATTACAATTTTGTTTAGTTAATTTATGAATATTTCAATAGACATTGGACATTCAACTTTATCTTCATATTAAATTAATAATTATATTAATATTATTATATTAAATATGTATGAAGCAATAAAATGTTAATAGTTAACATTGAGCTTTAACTTAGCTGCGTGCAAAAACTGTAGCATACTTTCGGGGCTGCCTAAAAATTAAGTTCCTCTGCAGAAAATGAAGTTCCACTAACTAATGAGATACCCTGTGGAAAGTTTCAATTGGTTAGTCCTTTCTTTTCCTAAATTAATTTCCTTTTCTTTTTACATTATTTGAAGAATAATTAATTTTATTTTTCTTTAAAATGCATTTAAATACTTTCGTTATAATTTTGTTTTATGTTTTTGTTTTTTTTTAAATAAATTTTTTGTTTAGTAGTATTTAAAAAACGATATACTCGAATTTTATTTAATATTTATATAAATAAATGGGTGGTGTGGGCGTATAACCGCCCAATTTTTTCATAATAGTTTAATAATAATTTACCGATCTGTAGAACATGTATAACTCCGACCACTGTGCATAGTAAAAACAATAAATTGTCATTTTGCTTAATATTAAAATTGTCATATTTATTTCATTTATAGATACATAGTTATTATTTTTATTTTGTATTATCGCTTACGTTTGGTTTCGTAATTTACAAGTGCAGAAACATTGACTATTTGACTATATACCAGGACTATTTAAGTTAATGTGACTACAATTTGAGCTAAGTTTTGGACTTGTTTGCATTGCTGTGTATGTTGTGTTTTATTTAGATATTTAGATATAATTATTTGTTAGATTCATGCTATTATATTGTAAGTACTATTGTGTGTACTTCTGGAAAGTGGTTGACTTGTACTCAAAGTGAGAACTTATAGTAAAAATACATGATATATAACCCTATGAAGAACAACGATCTAACGATGAAGACAACTGAGTTAAAAGTGAGCGAAAGATGTGTGAAAGGTTATTATTTTGGATTGGATATTGCACAATATGAGTGATCCGGGCTAATCCATTAAGCTGGCTCTACAACCAGACCAGGAAGCCCCAAATGAGCAGCGCCAGCGTCAGGCCAATTTGGATGCCCAGGAATGGAGTCAACACAAAGTAGAGAATTGCAAAGATCGCGGCGAAGCCAGCATAATGCAGCACATTGAAGCTAAAGAGAAAAAGATATATTTTAAAATATATTTTAATTGAAATAGGGAACTTGTACTTACACCTTCCAGTAGTTGCGGTGCCATTGTGTGGTAACCGCCGACTCCTTGAAGTAGAAACGCCGAATGCCGATCAGACAGCGATCGATGAACTCGGACCAATCGCATTGGCTGGCATCAAAGTTGTACCGCTTGCGATCGCTCTCATGGATAAAGGAGGAAATGCGCAGTGCGTTCTTCAGTGAATAGCGGAAGTCCTTGTCCAGGAAGTAGTCAAAGGCCTTGGTGCCATTCTGGAACACTCGCATGTACTCGTAGGCACTGTCGTTAGAAAAAAAGAAATTAACTTAATAAAACATTTGAAAAACTGTCTCCATTAGCAATTTAAATCGTATCTAAAATTTAAAATTTGGCATTGAGTTTATGTTATTTCATTAACATGTTATGTTATATTGATGTTATATCATTAACATTGATTGATAACATATGTTATTGGTAAATTTAAAGGATAAAAAATCAATGAATTAAAATTGTAAAACGTTGCCTTCTTTCTGAATATCACTAGTCTCTAAATCTCTGCTCTCTCCTTCGGAGATACTCACGTGTGCTGTGGCATGCCGATGCCAAAGAGCTTCTCCGGTATGATGAAGATCATAGCGGGCAGCAGATGGAACAGATAGAAGAACAGATTGTAGCGCCAACCATTTCGCAATTTCGTCGATGGCTTCCACACGAAACTGTTGGGCGGATGACGTTCCACGCTGTCGTTGATTATGGTGCAGAACTGGGAGAGGGTCAGTGGATTGACCTCGCCCGATGTGCAGTGTATGATCTCGGGCTTGTCCACCTGATGTGTGCCCACATACCAGCCCATGACCAGAGAACTGTTGATAACATAGTCACATGGTATGATATCAATCACGGCATTCGCACGTCCGCACATCGTACGGAAAATGCCCTTGACGAAACCGGCCAAGAAGCCTAAATGTCCTGAATTGGCATTGCCCACCCAACCCTTCATGGGATTCTCCAGAGTGCCGTAAACTGTGATTGGGATAATTTAATAAATTTTTATTAAACAATTTATTAAATTTTCAAAAGTCTTACCAATCGATGGCCTGACTATGGCAGCCGGCAGACCGGACATCTCTGCCATCAGCAGATTCTCCGACAGATTCTTGGTGAACGTATATGTGTTGGGATGATCCTTGAGGTATTCTTTGCATTTGGCCGGAGTGAAATCCACCCAGGCCTCATCGTTCTCGGCCATCTTCATCATCTCGTACGGATCGAACTGTGACTTGTACACATCTTCGGTGATTAATCCACGATTATTACTATTGCAAAAGGCCGTGGAGCAGTAGATATATGCGGACAATTGTTTCAGCTGCTTGGCCAGTTCAATGGTTCGCATTGTGCCCGTCAGATTCGTGAAGATCGCCGTACGCAGATGGGAATTGAACCGGATCGTTGCCGCACTATGATAGATCACGTTCACACGATCGATGATCTCCTGCAGGAGCTCGGGACCAAAGCCAAAGTTCGGCTCGGTCAACTCACCCACCACTGGCACAACCTTGGCCAGCGTTTTCTCATTGTACTTCTGAAAGATCTGTGAATGAAAATTAAATCATTAAAAGGATCATAAATTTAAAAAATTAATACAATTTATATTTTGATTATGTCGAAAATTAGACCAGCTTTAAGCTTTCTTAACTTTGCCAAAAATTGTTATATTTTTAACTGGAATTTCGTTTTGACTATGATCTTTTTGGTCTCCAAATTTATTCTTTGTCGTGTTTTTCGAAAATGAAAAATTTTAAATCTCTAATCGATTATTTAATTTATTTTATTGTCAAACAAATTAAAAAGTTAAAGATGCAACGCTAAAATTAAAATATAAATATTAATGATAATAAAAAGATTTTTTTGATAAAAAAGAGTATTGTAATAATAATAAATGTAAACAGTAGAAGACTTTGAGATTTAATTCATACTTTCGTGTTGTCGTATACAGAAAATTTAATACAATTTATTATTACGCTATTAAAAAAGGGAATTTAATGATCAAAACAACAATACACCGAGCCGTATACGGACGGAAGACACTTCACTTCACTTCAGTTCACTTCACTTCGGTTTCAGTTTCAACAAACTAATGCGTCATTAAGATACGAGAGTACATGAGTCGTAATTGTCTGAGATAATTGTAGTTGGGCTGGGAACGGGTCGTTGCGGTGTCAACAGTGTCAAGGGGGCGTGGCTGAGGTGCAACAGCACATAGGCCTGTTTCTCGACCCATTCCCGTACATAGTTATTGTTGTTGTTGGATTTCTTTTACTCACCGGCTTCTGGAGCAGGCGACTGATGCGTTCGTTGGGATCAAAGTTGCGTTTTCCTCTGACCAGAACATAGATGGTGCCAATATCGGGATGTGTATTCAGCAGTGCCTCAATTAGTACAGTGCCCAGAAATCCTGTGCCACCCGTAATGAATATATTTTTCTTGGCAAAAAACTCGGGAATTGTCAGAGCCGTGCTCAACTGACGCAGCTGACTGGGAAGAGATGGCGATTCAGCTGCATCTGATTTACTACTACTGATGCCAATCTTCGTGTTGTGGCTATTATTGATGTTGTTGTTGTTGTGACTGCTGCTGCCATGCTCCGTAATGACGGCCATGGTGTAGGGCTCTAGATTTGTGGGTGGCGCCAACTTGCTGCTGGATCTGTCTTCGGTTGCAAGCTGCATAAAAAAAGGTTAATTTCAACAAAATGAGATCTACGATTTTCAATGAAGGTCTGCCTAACGGTTTTCCACTTTAACGGTCGCCTTTGAAGTCATTGGATAAAGCGGCCGGAAGTGCAATGAGCGTAAAACTAAAGCTTTCTCAATCTTTTTACCCTTGAGATATCAATACGTCTCTTGGCATACAAACTCGGAGAAAGGTTAATCTCATTTGAAATACATTTTATTTTATTACAAAACCCTAATCTCTTGTGTCCAAATTAATTTTATAGCACTTGCTGCACTTGAAAGAGATCAACTGACTTCCGAAAGCTTCATTTATTTATCCCGATTAAGTTTTAAAATCTGACATGATTTTAGAAAGAGGTTTAAAGGTTTTCTTTCCGATTTCATGCGAAAGAGAGTCAAAGAGATCCGGGATAACTTTCATTAAGTGATGTTAATTCAAATTAAACTATGAATCGAGTTTTTAATCACAATTTTAAATTCGTCAAAACTAAAATCGATTTGTCGATATATCGGTAAGAAGCTATCTAGTTAAAGTGTTTGAAAATCACATCACTAATTTAATTCGTAAAACAAAAATCGATTTCTCGATATGTCGGCAAAAAAATCGAGTTAAAGACATATCGAGAGAAATTCACATCACTACTTAAATTCTTAAAGCGTTTTCTAAACTCACAGAGAGGGCTATGGGTAAAACATCAATTGAGTTTTGTGAGTTGACCTAGCACTTGAAATTCTAATTTCCCAATTCAATTCCCAAGTTATTATTTGTTTAGCTCCCGGGGAATTCAGTTCTCTAAATTTCGGTCTCAGTTTTTGGATGTGAAACAAAAGAAAAAAGTATTTAGAAATCTTTTGGAACATATCAAAATTCGGCGTATTAAATATATATTAAAGATATTTAGGACTTATACACACACAACTTTAACAAAGATAATAATAATAAAACAACAAAAAGAACAAGTTGAGCTATCGACGATATGTTAACGATGAATGTTGCCAAGGGTCTGAGGCGTTGCGTGCGCGTGATGAGGCAACGTCTCGCCGTTGAGAAGATGCTTCACAACAGGCTGGAGGTTGGAGCGATGGACGTGAATATGGACATGGAACAGCGACGTCACTTTCGCTATGACGATCGATTCAATTGGCCAACTGGTAATCCGGGAGAGAGCAAAATGTATACCGAAGAGGGCTTCGATCCTCGCTACGATGAACGTCACTACAAGAGCTACCAGCGCAGCAGCGAGACGTACGGCCAGGGTAGCAGCACTTCCCCGATCAATCCCGATTCGAGACGTCGCTTGGCCCAGGATACGCTCGATCATCAGCGTAGGCAGGAGCGCATCATCCGGGAGAACAAATGGAAGTGGCAATACCGTTCGGAGCCCAAAACTGCTGGCTTAAGGTATTCGATTGAGAAACCCATCTATGGAGCTGGTCCACCAAGCAGGAAGGGAAAGAATGAACCTCGTCGTCCGGGACGCGAGCAGCGTCAGAAGGAAGTTAAGCGTCAGGAGCGCGAATTGCGCGAATCTCGCAAGAATTACGATCTGCCCGGCTACAATCGGCCCTTGAAGGGTGAAGCACATGATGCAGATGCTACAGTTGCTGCCGCTGCCGAGAGCCAGCAGCCAACTGCCCCCAAGTACGCCAGCCAGGCTTGGCTGGACAAGCGCGCCCGTGAGAATGAGCAACAGTATTGGCACACCTGGCACACGTGTCCGTCGGAACGAGTGGATCCCCAGGCTGCCGAGGATGCCAGCGAGGAGATAATGCATGGCTATGAGGGACCCCGTGGCCCCCGTCGCGAATTCGTGAAGCCCCCGTCGTCCTACGATGGCGGCGTGCGACGCTTCCAAACGCATTCCGTCGTCCAACGGGCCGACCGGAAAATGCCCACGTTGGCCCCGCCTCGTTTCAAGGCGGGAGCGGGAAAGCGAGCTGCCATCAGGCGAAAGCCCAACGGCATGGAGAAGCAATATCGACTGGCGCGGGACTTTACACGAGTCAACAGGATCAGTGAAGAAAGCGACGTGACATTCGAGGAGTACAGCAAATGCTGCAAGCGTGCCTCGTCCCTGCCGCAGTCTCATCAGTTCAGGTCAGTATTACTATATAATTTTCACTAGAAAAGAGTTCAAATGAAATTTCATTTCACTAGCATTGGGGAAAAGCAGTGCCTTTGAAAGTTATTTAACTATCACTCAACATATAAAGTAATTACAATTTTTTGACATTGAATAATTTAAATGAAAACTAATTTAAATAAGCACTAAAATCAAATTTTTGGGAGGAAGTAACTTTTGGATATTTGGTTATTTAAAAGTTTGTTGAAAGTTTTGAAAAAATACTTCAAATTCGTCTATTTTTTTTTTCCTTTTATCGTTTTACTATAATTTACTATAAAATAATTTACCAAATTTTAAACTTTCAAAAATTTTAAATTTTTGTTTTGTATTTTAAAGTGTTTTAACATTTCTTAAATTTTTATCATTGAAATATTTAACAAATTTTTTGTTTAATTGAGATTTCATTAAAGTTATTCAATTCAAAAAAAAAAAAAAAAAATTTTCAGTTATTCCCAGTTATAATTAAAAGCAATTTTTCATTGCTCGTGAAATGTTATTTTCAATAACACTAATTTTTTGAATGCTTGTGAAACTAAATTTCATTAGCACTACTTTTTGAAAGCCATTTCAATGAAATTTAAAACAGTAGCTAATTGGGTCTGTCTCGTGTGTTCAGACCATCGCCGACCGCGTATACGCAGATGATGCGGGAGGAGGAAGGGCGGCTGGAGGATATCGAGCTGCCCGAGCAGCCGCCGCGCATGAAGCTGGCCTGGCAGGGATTGCCTCGACCCGTCTACAAGCGGTTCGATAGCATTAAACGCGCTGTGGCCCGCAAAAACCAGGATCGCATTAAGCAGCGCCTTGAGCCGCCCCGTTTCCATATGACGGTCAAATCAAAGCAACTGGTACGACAACGTACACCCATCGATAGTTTCTCAAATCAGCTGGCTGTCGACACCCGTTTTACGCCGTACAGTGAATACCTGGGCTATGGCCGGCAAACCGTATGCGAGTCCTGGCGGCGCTTTTCCAACGGGCACAATCTGAAGCACATCTACTAAAAAAAAGTGAAAAGTAGCTCGAGGAGAAAACTGCTCTGAAGAATCCTTGTAATCGGAACAGAGAAATTAAAATTTTAATTGATACAAAGGATATGCAGATTATAAAATAAATCAATTTTTTTTTAAATTATGAAAGCAGTCAGAAAAAAGACGGCAGAACTTAAGGATTGTTTGTTTATCACAGAACATAGATTAAATAAAGCTGCTGAAAGAATAATTGATTTTAGGATAAGGATTAAAGAATAATGAATAAAAAAATTTATAGTTTGGTATATTTGCTGTCGTGCTCATTAATAATGTTAGTATTCATATTGTTAACTATACACTATACTATAGCCGTACTAAAATTTAGTTCCAATAAACTCGAATTGAGTACTTTGATATAAGACGAAATTCTAAAAATGAGCACTAAAATTCTTCAACCAAGTACTAACAATCTTGAAACAAGTAAAACACAGAAATTAAATTACTTTAATTCTTGTATAGTTTTTACGTTTGCTGGCCTATAATTCCCAAATGGTTCTGGCTTGTCTGCTAGGGATCAGTTCGACGGACACTTAGAGCTTAAGACGGCATTTCGCAGAATAATTTCTATAGTCAGTCTTCACTTTCACGCGTTGCTTGATAATCATTGTTTTAAGAACACTTTATGATTATATGATTTTAATTGAAGTCTGCAGTTTGCTTAAATCAAGTACCATATTCATATATATGTGTAGTACACATTGTGTACTCAGTTCCAGACATAACAGAACTGGATTTAAGTTTGAATTGTGTTAAAACCAAGTACGTTTACAGAGAAATCAAGTTCGAAATGTGACGTTTTAAGTGAAAAATACTTGATATTTTCCCTCTGTGTAGTGGCAAAGTATCTTTTGCCTTGGCTTTTAGCTGGATGTTCGCGACCCTTCAACAAATTAGCTACTAATTACGCGAATATCTGTAAGATACGATTGCAGACAAAGTCTATTGCCTAAGGTCTGTAACAACAACAAGAAAACATGCGTAGCTACTTTTTTATTTTTTTTATTTTATTTTTTTTTTTGGTGAGATTAATTTTGATTATTTTCAGTGATTTGTATCTGACGCTTGTGTAGTATTTGTGTCAAGGCCGTGATGAAAAGTAACCCAAAGTCTGATCAACACTACAACATTTTTGAATTTTAAAGATATCCGAATTTTGTGTATCTACATATAAGTATTCAAAGCTACTGTTGCACGGTCACGGTCATTTTAGTTTTGATTTCGAGTTGTCTGGATTTTTTGGTCTATTTTAATTGACACTGGCACGTAGTTTTTGCCAACCTGACGCTAATTGAAAATGTGTTGCGTTTATTACAGTTTTTGGTTAATTTTCATGATTGCGCTTTCAAATTTAATTAGCCATGCAAATTAGCCAACCCAACAATTTGTGGATAGAAAGGGGAAACGAAACCTAACAAGGGGGGCGTGCTAAATACTCATTTGGCAATATTGCAACAGCCTTCATTAATTTAATACAATTTTCACATATAGTATGTGAAAAATGTGTCTAAAATTTGTGTGTATTGTGAGTAAGAAACGCATTGCATTGGGCTAATTGCCTAAATGACTTGAATCTTTCTCAAGGCGTTTGTTTTCAATCGTTTGACATTGACTTCAGAATTATGTAAACTGGCAATTCAATTCATTGAAATTGTATTGCTGACAAACAAAACAATAACTTGAACAGAATAATGCGTCGTCTCATGCTGAACTACAGCATCCAAAAACTGGTTTCACATTTTATCAACCAGCCACAAGATGTGGACTAGGTCTTGGCTCCAAAAAAAAATCAGCATAATTTTGCATGACCTAAAGCTGAAATTTATAAGATCCAAAAACGCTCATCACAACTTAAATAAAGTCAATGAACTGTACGTAAGGCGTTTCCCAATATTGATCCATGGAATTCCATGGCATAAACTCGAATGCGGAGAATGCTGGAAAACCCTTATTCAAATGGTCACGTACGTAAATGCGTACGAATAAAAGCTGAATTGAATAATTCAGATACATATTCATCGAGTGCTCGTATTTGAATATGCTTAGCATTTTGTTCTCAATTCGATAACAGCGGAAGTTTCTCTATAATGCATTTGAAGGTTCCGCTCTTTGGTTTCAGTTACAGATACTTGACGTGTTTCCTTCAAGTTTTGAGTTTGAGTCTCAGAACATTCGCAATTTTGTGCATTCATCCCAAAACAAAGCGCAATGAAGCGTAAGGATTTGGCTGTCTATATACATATATCTGTTTACATATACATTAACTGAAATGAGCATGTGCATACAATATATGTATGCATATACAAAGCCCATCTGCCTGTATACATATAATTTTTTTATATTTTTTTTAGTTTTTTGAAAGATTTGCATAATTTTGCGACGTTTTGCGTTTTGCTTGCTAATTTTGCTTAACAAAATGACAGCGACGCGAGTCGTGCCGAGTATCTGTATCTGTATCTGTATCTATATTTGTATCTGTATCCGTAGCTGTATCTATTGTTGTAAAATGTATCTGCGCTTATCTTCAGCTAGCTGTGTGTGCGACAGCAAAACCGTTTATGCATATTAAATCTTTTGAAATTTCTTTCAGTTTCATGTATTTATGCTCACATGTCTGCAGCATTTTGACCTAATTCGCAAAACCAAAAAAGGAGAAGACAAAACGATCAACAACAATATTTTCGTAACGTTTGTAAGGGCTGACAAAAAAAAACAGTTTCCAAAAGTGTGACGAATATAATTATGAATAAACTCCACACACATCATTTTTTGGCACTTTCTTTTTTTTTATAATATGAGATCTCTTTGAATCTGCATCTCCACCTCTCATCCTCTATGTCTCTCTATCTCTCTTATGTCTATGTTTCTGTCTATATATATTTTATATATATATTTATTTTGTTGCTTCCGCCATGGCAACAAAATGTGTAACGATTTGTTGTTATTTATTCGCGGCATGCGTTTGCTGAACTTGATAGCCGTTTTTGGGGGCGAGTCTCTGTCTCTGTCTCTATAAACAAAAGAGCAACAGGTAAATAGCAACAGGTAAACAGCAAAACAGCAACAGCAATAACAATACGATATTTTATATAGTGCGTATTAAGTGCGCGGTGCGTTTCAATCGATTTCGCACTTTGCCATTTGGGCTTGGCGATTTGTTTTAGCAGCTACTGTCGTCGTTGTTGTTGTATTTGTTATTGGCATTTGCATAATGTTGCTAGACCTTAACATTGAAACGACAAACGGTCTGACGAGTTCAATCAAATTGCCGTGTGCTCGCATATAATTGACGCTTTCAATGTCGCGTGCAGATTTTCAGCTTAAACAAAAGACTTAGGCAACGAACTTGCCACGCCTAAGCGCTCTCTGTGACTGTAGTGTGAAATGGCAGCTCCTATTGCTGCCGCTTGCTACTCGAGCAATTCACACTTTTTTTTTTATACTTTAGTCTCTTTTTTTTTAGCAAACAAGAAACAGACAATTGACTTTTGTTGTTTCTGGGCAGACGCTGTCAAGTTAAAAGAAATTATAAATAAATAAAGCGAAGTTTTATGGATATTTTATTTAACCGGTTTTGGGCCATCAATTTATAGCCCTGGGCCACAGATGAAATAAATCATCGAACAAAATAAAAATAAAAATAAAACAACAACAGCAAATTGGCCACGCTGTCGAAATTGTGCTGTTAAAACTGTTAACCGAAAACTCGAGCCGAAACCTTCAAAACTGAAAACCAAAAGAGGAAAAATTTTTAAAAGGTCCAAACGCAACGCCAATGAATTTTCCAGCAAGAGCGCGAAAAACGTAAAAAACAACAAAAGTATACAAACTTACTCAGCTTTGCGACGTGAAAAGCTACTCAGACAAATATATACACACACACACACACACACACATACACACACACACATACAGGCATAAGCACACACCTGTCGCAGAAAAGTTAAAACAAAATGCACGGAAAACAGTTTTTGGAGGCAAAGTGAAAAGACAGCGTGTCAATAAAAGCGCTGGACAAATCAACAAACAAACAAACAAAACTTGCATCAATAGATAAACTAATTTTCCATATTTCCCATATTTTTTTTTCTTTTCTATTTTTATATACTGTTAATATATATGTTTTGGTCACAGTTGTCTTTCATCAGAGCGTGCTTCCGTTTCGCATTGATTTTGTATGTAGGTTTGGCAATCGATTCTTGAATCGATTTCAGTTCTATTTCAGCACATTTTTTGTTTAGAAATCACAACAAAAAAGTCTTGAAGGCTTAAGGCGATGAGTCAACGCGAGTTTCACTTGATTAGCACTTGAGTTTTACAATAATTTATACAGTTAAACAGCTTATAATAGTTATTATTATTATTGTGACGTTTAACTAACCAAAAAATGTATTTGGATCCAATCAGATCCAAGCCAATATGAATGAAACAACACAACGTTAAGAGAATCAAAGCTCTATGTGGAGAGGAAGTTGCTGCCAATGCCGACGCACGCTCAACTCGAACTGAAACCGAAACTGAAACTGAATCTGAAACTGACTGGAACTGAGCGTCGACATGAGGAAATTTTAAATAGCCAACAAGCAGTCAAAAGCTGAGCCACCGCCAACAACACAGCAACAACAACAACAAGACGTCCGCATGGCCAACGAAACCACGTAATGATAATCGGAACACTAAATAATCAGCTCAAAAGCCAAAACCTACAAGAGCGAGGGAGAAAGAGAGAGCGAGAGCGGGCGAAAGAGAGCAAGCATAAGAGAGAGAGCCAAAAAAAAAAAAAACCAAAAGCAAAGTCAGCAAATAACTAAACTATTGTATAGACTCTTTGAGTGCCAGAGACCAGAGACCGCAGCCGAAAACACAAGAGTTTTGAGTAGTTAAACAACAACACAGACAACAACAACAAGAAAAGCGTTTCAGGAAAGTCCCGCTACGTTGTGCTCGTAGCTATTTTGGCCAACTGAGAAAGCCAAGCTCGTGTATCTTTGTCACTGTAATTTCGTATCTATTACGAGTGCGTCGTATCTATTTGAGTGTTAATTCTACGAGTCTCTTCCGATCATATTGCAGCTGACTGGCTATTTAAGATTGAGTGAGAGCTAGTAGACAAGAGAGAGAGAGAGAGATTCATGACATTGTTTGACTCAAGAAATTGAGCTAATTTTGTAATACTACAATAAAAATCATTAAAACATCTTATCAAGACCCATTTAAATATAAATACACTAAATTCCTATTTATTTTAAATTAGGTTATAAATAAAATAAATACTTTTTAAACAACTTTTAATTGACTTTTTTGACGCTTTTCAATGCAACTCTTCTGATCAGCAGTTTTCAGTTCTACATTTAATGAGGTTACCTTGTAGCAAAAATATAATCTATAAACAGCTTTCGAAATCGGACTCAATGCGAGGTCAGTCTTTTCTTTTGCTCTTCTTACATTTTATTGTAGTTTTGGCCACATTCTGCCAACTGTTGCACACTTCTTGCTGACGTTTCAAGAAATGTGTTGCCAATGTTATTTCATAATTGCCTGGAGCTTGTTTTCTTAGCCATTTCTAAAGGGAAATACTTGGATGGTTCTGATCGTAGTTATATTTTCAATAGGCTCAATGGCAGCTGACCTAAAAAAAAGCCCACGCGCCGTAAACTACAAAGAAATCTTAAACAAAGGTTACTCTCAAGTCTATATATAATAATTTTTGTATTATACGCACAAAAGAAATGTCAAAAAAAACTTCAAAAGTACAAAATTTGACAGTAATTTGTAAGACACGCAAAGTAAAGAAAGTGGGTGGGTTGTTAGAGGTGTGCGAGTGTGTGTATGTGTGTGTGTGTGTGTGGGCGTGTCTGTGCATTTGTTTTGTGTGGGCTCAAAGAGTTTCACGTGTTTTCAATGAAGATTTCTGCAAGGCCACAAATGACGCTTAAGTCTAAAGTAAAAACATACAATTGTATTCAAATTAAATATAAAAATACTTTAAAATGTAAATTACCTAACACTTTTGCTTGTGTTCCGTTAAGTGCAAGCTATTTCCGTTGCACTTTGTATGAAATTATCATATATATTAAATAAACTTGGACATGTCGATTGCTATTTAATCTCGGTTTATTACGGTGCTTAAAATTAGTAACTTGTGATTGGAATAAATAATTGAAGTTCCTCGAAGTACACATAATAATAATAATAGTGTTTACTGTAATACTACTTTTGAGAAGCGGTAACTTTGTTGTTGAATATATGAGAATCACATAGAGAGAAGCACACGAATGAGTATTATTCAGTCCTAGTTAACTTGATACTCCCTAGCTTAGATCAGTAATCTACCTACTGCTAATTTATATTTTTCATATAGAGAGGGCATATAATCAATTTCTAAATTTTTTAGAAATGCAAAAAGAGAAACAAGTTTTTCTATAATCATATCCCAGACCAATGTACATCAATTTTATGTAATTCATCTATTCAGATTGAATAATTTATTTATTATTTAATAATACAGCTTGGTTCTTATTTTCTTTGTTCATTCTTAAGTACAAATTAATTAATTACTCTATCTATCTACAAACAACATTCTTATCTCTAAGTAAATGGCCCATAACAAATTAAATTGAAAGCCCAATGGCAATATAATTTGCATTAATTTACATTTGAGTGGCAATTTCAAAACCACAAAATACAAAGGAAAAATACACCTTATATTTTGATCGAATTTTCACCTAGTCACTGGCACTTGTTAGTTCGTCTCATTGTTGTTGTTGTTGCTGCTGCTGTCGGGGTTTTTCACCGATTTGACAAGTCACGTCTCCGAGTGGAACCTGCTCCAAGCTACGTCATACAATGTGCATGAGTAATGAGTTTCATTATTGTTGTTGTTTTCATTATTGTTGTTGACTTTTTTAGTCGCTCGGGACTTGAAGCTCGTTTAAAGTCACTTCGTTTTTATACTAACTTGGGCAAAAGGCTTAATCAAATTTCGTGGCGGCTATAAATTACAAACAAATTTAGATTTTTATTTAAGATCGATGCATAAATAACAGAATATTTATGCAAATTTGAGTAAAAAAGATTTGAAATAAGAGTTATAGGCTAAACTTTTGATTTACTACCTCAGATCAGAACGTATGTAGTGTATTAAAAAGATAAGCTGCTATCGCTGAAAGCAAAAAATACTCTATATATTTGAATTATCGTATTTTTTAGTATCGAAGTTTTAAATAAGTTTAATCAGTTTATTGAAAAAAAAATAATTGATTTCAATTTCAAAAAGTTTTATTGACAGCAAGTATTTTTTTCTTTTCTAATAGTAGATTAATAAAATACTAAAATGTTGCAGGGTATACCAAGTGCGGTGTGCGAGCATTTGAATTCGACTTTGTTTAGTTTTCGCTTTGTTTTAACTCAATGAAAATTAATTATTATGCAAAGTAAACTAACATAATGCTGAACTCCAAATGGCTCCAAATCTCAAAGTGATGACAATGCACTTATCATTGCAAGCCGTGCGTTTGTGACCTTCATTCGTCCCAATGTGTCCAAATATTTACTAGTCGAAGGTCAAAGGCCCCCTTTACATGGTACATTAATTTAAAATTGATGGTCGATTAATAAATATCACTAAGATTACAAATTAAAATTGCATTTTGGTATTTTGGGGGCATAAATCATGCGCCAGTGTGGCAACGCCACCGCAGTTCTGCTGCTGTCATCTGGCAACGCCGGCAATGCGACGATAAATTTGAAAACTCAGCATGCTCCAAGTTTTCTAATGTTTTTTGTGATACGAGTGCCATATATCGAACAAAGAGTCGTAGACAAAACAAAAATTTTTTTGCTCACGTCTATTATAATTTTGTATGTTCTCTTTTCTCGGGCTGCTGAAAAACGCATGCGCTGGCAAAAACAACAACAACAACAACAACGACAACGGCAGTGACAACAGCGACAACAGCAGCAGCAACAACAACAACAATCGGGAACAGCGCGAAAAGTGTATTTCATTCAATAGGAAAATCTCATACAAAGGTGGTGGAAATTCAGATTCGGAACTGACGACGGGCACTGCGCAAACTGTGACCACGAGTCAAACAAAAAAAAAGGAGAGAAAAAAATAGAAAGGAGAGAAGGCAAAGAAAAAAGACAATCGAGGGTGTGTGTGTTTGTTTTTCCGTGCTTTCGTCTGTGGTTTGTTGGTGTGTTCTTGGATCCACAAAAACTCACCACCGAGGCGAGGCGTGAAAAGAGGGTGGAGTTGCCCTCAGTTCAGTTCAGTTCAGAGTGCGAGCGTGTGACATTCGTGAGCGCAGTAGTCAGCCCCCTGAATTTGCTCTGCTTTTGGTGAAAATTGCTGGCGGCCCGGTTTTTGGCTTTCTTTTTGTTTTTGTAGTTGCCCAGTCGCCCAGTTGCCTGTCGCCAGTCGTTAGTCGCATTTCGAGCTGTGCTGCTCCAAGCGCCGTGCCGTGTCATCATTTCAAGTTAAGCAACCAGCAACAAAATAGCAACAACAAATACGCGTCTTCAACTTGCCCTTCTCCATTTCTCCCACCCCGTTTCCCCCGCAACCTGGGCAGGGTGCAGTTTCTTGTCAAAATTTCCAACCGTGCGTCGCGTGTGAAATTTGTGTGTGTCGTTTGTTTTATAAGCGAAAAAAAAAGCAATATTAAAAAAAATTGAAAATTAAAAAATAAGAAAAAAGCAAATATAAGAAGCTGTAAGAATCAAGTGAATGCTCCAGCGTCATCTGTAACTTGTCATCCCCCAGCGGAAAGAAGAAACTTCAGTTCAGTTCTCTTCAGTTCAGTTCAGTGCAGCTTCCAGTGACGATTCCAACCTCAATTTTGTGCCGGTATGTACAACGCCTCTTGCTCCTGTATTCCTTTTGTAGCCCCCCACCCTAAACATTTATTATTAATGATTATGCAGTATTTTTAGCAAAATTATGTGCTCAGGTTTGTTGTCAAATTTGTCGCCAACAACAAAAAAGAGGGGGACAAAATAAAATAGAACTTACAGCAGGCATTTATTTTTAGAGCCTCGAAACAGCTTTGCAACAAAATCCACATACAGAGAGAGAGAGAGGGAGGGAGAGAGAGAGAACGAAAGAGAGTATATGAATGAGAATTGGGGGAGGTGTTGTTTGGTAGGTAGGGATGGGTATAGAGAAGGGGGCATGAGATTTTAGTACTGAGGCAGTTTAGAATGTATGTCGCTGGGTTTATTATCTCATCGACAATGCCGATGTCGATGTCGCTATTGGAAACGGCGGCGCTCGTAAAAAATTTAGCGCAAAATCTGACATTTCCGTTGCCTGTTTCCGCAAACACGCGTAGCAAGTGCAAGCAGCAGAGAGAGAGAGAGAGAGAGAGAGACAGAGTGAGTGAGAGGGATACAAAATTTCGAGAGAGGGTGACATGAATGCGAGAGAGTATATGAATATGATGAGCGACTAAACAGCAGCTTCTTCTTCATCTTTACATTTTGTGGGCTCAGCCTAAAAGTATGCAATGGAAAAATGGTTTTTGTAAATGAACTAAATGTGAAATTCGTATTAAATGAACATTAGAGAGAGCACGAAACAAGAATTTGTTAAACTTATCTGGCACTACCGATAAGATATGTCTAAAGTAGAGATATCAGAGTAAATCAATCAATAGATAGCACATCATTTAATATATTATATAACAGGCCACCCTTGCCTGACTTTGAGCAAAAGCCGGCAGCAAAAGTCCAACTACTACGATTACAGTTTGGCAGTAGACAACATTTGAAGTGCGAACAGTAGTAGAAATAGCGTATTGAAAAGGTAGTAGATTGCCAGCTGCGCGAGAGCGACTCTCCATGTGGGTGTAAGTTTATTTCTATATACAAGTGTGAGTGTATATATACAGTGTATATATGTGTGTGTGTGTGTTGTGTATTGGTGAGAGCAGGCGCGTGAAAAATCTTACAAAGCTAAAAAAGGAGCAGCAGAAAGAATAAAAAACAGGCATTTTCCCCAATTGATTTTCAAGGCGGTCGACGGTTAGCAAACGAAATATATATTTATTATTTAATACGCTAGTGCCCTTAAAAAAATATAATAAAATAATCTAAAAAATAAATATTATTAGAAATGCAATAAAATACAATTATTAAGTGCAGTAAATGAATTTTGTGTGGATGTGAAAAATGTATGCAAAAATGCGTGACAAATATTTGGCAAGCCTTGAGCGCGATGTCTCAGTGTGAGTGGCTCTGACTATTGCATAAAAATGTGTGAGTAGAAGCAAGCAACCCATCAACCCACTGACCCACCGCCTCATCGACCCATCAAACGACCGACTTACCGTCCATTAAAATAGGCCCAAAAGTGTGCTACATTCTCGACTCATTGGTGTTTTAGATCATTATTATTGATTACTATTGTTGTTGTTGCTGTTCTCTTAATAATCCCAAATGTGTTGTTGTAGTTGCTTAACGGATTTAACATGAAATTATAATCGGTTTCATCATGAGAAAAGCTGCACTCTTAACAAAAACGAGGCGATAACATTTCAAGTGCATTATGTCATATTCCTTGTTTTGTTGTCTACCTTCCTATATCAGTATGTGTGTGTTTGATTGTGTGTGTGTGCTAGTATGAGTGTTTGCCATTTTGCCAGTTGAGGACGAGGACACAACGCTCGTTGTCTGTCAACAGGGCTCCATTTAATGCCGTAACTTTGTGTAATTAAAAAAAAGAACAAGCAACAAGGCGGGGATTATTATGAACACACACCCACTACCCTACATACACCCTCATCACACACACACACAAATTTTGCGTGTATAAGTTTGTTATTAATATATGTGACTACACAAAAAAGTAGAAAATATTGTAATTTCCGCCCAGCAACAAACTGAAACTGATGTAAAGCAGAAATTGAAATTTCCGTTAACGTTATTCGAGCTGAGGCGTCATCATAATGATTTAAATGTCTTGACCACACAAGCATAAACCAGCAACTGTGTGTGTATATGTGTGTATGTGTGTCAGTTGAAATATGACCAGTGTGGCAGCCCTTGACGCTCTGGTGATTGTGGGTTAAAAGGGTCACAGCATGTGGGAACAAGTGCCGCATTTGATACTGACTATATATATTAAATTGGCAACATAAATAAGTGTAGACAGGCAGCAGAGATGGGTGAGTGCTGAAAATACTGTGGAACAAGAGTCACAAACAACATTTGTTCGGCCTACTTCCGGTTTGATTGGAATTTATGTGCGCTGCCTGAAAGTAGGCAACACTTTATATATATTTCCTCCTCCGTCGCTCTTCAGCGCGTTTTCTACTTGGCGGCTGAGCAATATTTATGCTTACACTGAGAGAAAAACCAACTAATGTTAGTGTTTGTCAGCAGCCAGTCAGTCAATTGGCTTGGGCAAATGGAACAAACTACAAGCGATTTCCGTTTTTGGGCAACGTGTTGTGTGCAAATTCAATTATCAACTCAAATATTAACTAACAAATTAGCAGTAAGGGAGGGAGGGAGGAGACTGTGACACGTGTCTGTCCCAAACTACAGTAAAGTTGAGTAAAGATTCCAGTAAGAATTCGCCAAGCTTGACGTTAGTTTGCCAGTGTCCTTGAGTTGCATTCAGTTGGGCAAATATGAGTACTTTGTCGAGTTGATTCGCCGGATTCATCTGATTCACGTTTTAAGGTGTGACTTTAAGTTAAGTTAGGGCTAGGGCTCTGTTGTTATTATTTACCAAATCAGCGGCAAGCTCAACGTTCAAGAATCCTCCTTCAGCCTCCTTCAGCTGCTCAACAATGGGCCCTTCAGTCTGAGTGTTGTTGTCGTCGTCGCTGTTGACAAGTCAGCCATGCAATTGTAATTCCGTCAATTGGTTAAAAGAGAAAAAAAAAAAAAAAGAAAAAAAAAGTAAAATAACTAGTGAAAATTCCCAGAGCTCAGTAGTCGATTATTATTTATTATTTGCTTTATGATGAGGTCAGCGATATGTGAGGCTCAGAAAAGTTTACCCTAGGTCAATAACTGGGTTGATTGAAGGTGTCAAAAAAGTATATATTGCTGACTTTGAGAACAAACTCAAAAAATGTTAGCTTAAAACTGATCCAAATTTGAATATTGATACAAAAAATTAAACATAAAAATGATATTAAAAATAAAAAAAAGTTACAATAAATAAATATTTATATAGTTTTTTTTGAGACTTCAAAAATAATTCCGGTAATTCAACTTAAAGAAATGCTTATTTAGTTCTTTAGAGATTTGTGAAACACATCTCATTATTTAATATTTGTGTTATCGACGCTTGCGCATCTCTAATGCTGCAATTAATTAAATCGCCACTGTTATCGATCACCTGTGAAGTTCTCTTTATGCTCTCATGCAGACATTTCCACTATTGGTTCATTGAACTGTGGTTTTGAATGGAGAATTCTCCTATTGTGTTCTCTCTTTTAACTCCACCTCCACCTCCTCCCACATGTGCCATGACTTTTAATTAGACAGCAACAAATTTTGTGGCTCACTGTGACACCGTTACCAAGTGCATGCACACATACACACACAGTCTGACTAACAGTATTGGAATGAAAGCCTATGTGAGTATTTTGCAGTGTTGCCGCTTCCTTTTTAAAAATCCCACCAAATATTTAATTACAATTGTCTCTTCAAAAATATTTAACAAATTTTGATAACTCTTGGTCTTTTGGTAAATTTATTTTCTTATCATTTTACGTCATTGATGTCGAACTTACTCACAACGTTATCAACTACTTTGTTGTTGTTGTGCTCCTAATCTCAATTTAATTTTGCTGTTTCCTTTGTTCAAATTTGCACAACCCAGTTTTGGAGCAACCCTGTTTTGACCCGAAAGGAAACTATGTTAAAAGCTGAATTATTAGCTTCAAATAAGATTCGTTTTCCTTATCCGCCAAAGCCGTATTTTCTAAATTTATTATGTTCAAATAAACATGTGATTTAAATAAATTATATTTTAATAAACATATGATATAAATATATTATGTTTATATAAAAACAAATTTATTGTATTACATACTAAAAGAAAATGTATATGTTTGTTTGAGGAAAAAACCCCCGCTGAAATTTGATAATTTTAAAAGGAAAATACTTCTAAGAATATAATTAACATTTAAATGTTTGAAGAAAAAACCCCGCAAAAAAGACTTCTTGTATAGATTAAAATTTTACCCAGAAGCAAGCAAAAAAATATGAGTATGTCTAAGTCTGGGGGCAAAACCACCAAAACGGCAGCACTGATACTTTGACCTCTTTCGACGACGCGACGTCAGCTGCGTCGCTGCACCGTGGTCAATGTCAGTGCTGGCCACTGACTGGCTTTGGGCCTGATGAACTGGTCTCCATGCGGCAAGATTGAATTTCTTTGCAGGCAGTCAGGTTTTTCCTCCACACATATGCTCTGGTGGCTCAGCTCAGTTCAGCTCTCGGCTCACATCACATCATTTCCACGACTCGTTTTTCATAGTTCTTTGCGGCTTTTTCAATTAAAGCTTGTTGCATGCCACCATCGTTTACGTGTCGCTCTTCACGACCCCCGACTGCACGCCCCCTTTGATGCCCAATGGCTTTCTTTTGTGCGCTTTTTGTGGCTGCCTTTCTTGTTGTCCATAAAACGTCGATGCCTCTTTTTCTCTGTCTCTGCTGCTCTGTCTCTGTCTCGGTCTCAGTCGCTGTCGACGCTGGCTGACGCTGCATAAAGTCTTTCACTTCTTTGCCATCAAAGTTTAGTTCAGTTCCAGCCGGCGTACGTAGCGGACGCGTCTTGCGAGATCGATCCGACAGCAACGGGATAGATACATCGAATTAATATCGAATTAATCGAATTGTTAGCGGTAACACCGATAAGTGAGCATAGAACGCAATCGCGCATTCTCTGTCTCTCTCTTACTCTAACTCACTTACTCTCTCTTTGCTTCTCTTTCTGCCTGTGCGTGCGTGCGTGAGCTTGTGTATTAGTGTGTGCGTGTGTAACAGTGTGACGTGACGACTCTCTTTCGCACTCTCTCTCTCTTCCTGTCTCTGTCTCACACTCTCTTTCGATTTCTTTGCGCATGCGCAGCGTTAACAGACGTTAAATACACGCATTCTCCGTCTCCGTCTTCGTGTCCCTTTTCGTCTCGGTCTTCGTCTCCGCGCAAAAGTGAAAATATTTGGAGAAATTTCTTGAGCAGAATTTCAGTCGATCGCAAGTTTTTTGTGTGTCATCAAGCTTTATGAGTAACAACCCGAAAAAACATTACCATTAAGCCGAAGTCCAAAGATTGCCCAGCCTTGATAATAGTGTCAATTTCAAATTCAACAAAATAGTCGACCCCGTTTTTAACCCCGCCCTCACCAAACAACGTCGAAACGAAAGTGTTACCAACAACAAAATTTGCACAAAAATGTCATTGACCTAAATCTCTTGATATCGCGCCGGAACAGAAGAAGACAAAAAAAAAACGTAAGACGAACTTCAAAACAATTCAAATTGCAGCTCTGGCAACTCTGGCAACTGACAGCTGGCAACTGGCAACGTGCAACGTGCAACTTTCCGCATCTTTAGCTACAATTTGGCGGCGATTTGTTAATTTCTGTTTTCTTAACTCATTTTTCTGACAAGTAAGTGTAAGGCCGACTGCGTGGCTAAAAATAAGCAAACGATCAGCAAATATTTGTCATTCAAAAGGGGTAGGGTTGGGTTAAGAGGGAGTGTAAAGAGGGGGGAGAAGAGGAGGGTTATGGCTTATGCAACGTTGACGTAATATTTAGTCTAAAACTAAAGTTGTCGCTTTGCGTCTGCCACGAGAAAGTTGCTACAACAACAACAGCACAGAAAATATTTTCGAAACCTTTTTTTGTATTTGTAATATTAATCACAGCATATTTACAAATAAAATTTGCACACACACACACAGAAACACACTCTTAACGAAAATGAAGACGCAGCATAATAAGTAAACATGGATCACGGTCAGCTACAGAGAGCTAGAGACCGTAACAGATACCAGATACACAGAGTACAGATACAACTACTTATAGATACAGATACATATACATACGTATAGCTACCTCAACCATATTGCAATTCCGTTTCCAAAAAGTTGCGAAAAGGTTGTTGTTTTTGTTGTTTTTGGAGTCAAGTATTTACGTATACGCTCTCATTTCGCTGACATCTTGTCACATACATATTATTTTGGAGGCTGTCTGTAATGACAACAATTTGAATAAATATATGTATATGCATGTGTATATATTTATCAGAGATACTGTAAAATCTGACAAAATGACAATTGCATATAGGGCCCAATCCAACAAACCAACAACGATTTGACCCACTTTTGATCAGACTTAACTGCGCATGCGCAAATGCAGTCGAAATTCCATGGGCTTTCCAACTTTATTTTGCCAAGAAATACACATACATATGTATATTTGTTCGAGTATATATATCTATATATAATATATGTCAATATGCCTCTATGTCAACTCGATTTCATCGAGTGTTTCTATTGATTACGTGCCGTGCTTTTCAGATCAGCTTTCTTTCTGTTGTTGTTTTATCAAACACTCACTTTCGCAATTATGAATACCCGATTGAATTCTAAGTTGCCGTTGTGACAATACTTTTAATAGCTACCCGTTAAAATGGGTTGGCAGTTCCCATTAAAGGTGGACATGCCTGCAATGGGACAACCCGATTAGAATTTTTGATGGGTCACTTAATTGCCCTTGTGACGCACGTGATTGTTTTGTTATGAGATTTCAATATTTGATATATCTATAAAGACAGCTAAACATTATATAAACAATGTATATTGCATTTAAAATTTAAATTATATAGATGCAATTTAACTTTTTATTATAATTCTCATCGAAGTTCTTTCTTTTTCTTCCACAAATCGAACGAAGTCTCCTTACGTTATCTACTTTGTACATCTTTTGATTTTACTAAGAGTCTGTCTACATTATCACTTCCTTTCTCTGAATATTCCATAATTACTAAAGCACTTAAACACTCACAGTATACATTCTCTAGCCTTAGTTAATGTATTGCTTTTAGAAGATCTAAACACATGACACTTTCTAGCTTGTGAACTCTTATCTTGATCTAGCTTCCCCCCTAATATATATTTTAAAGTGCTATATAGACGCAGCTGTAGATGTAGTCTAATCAATCTCACGTGCGGTCGCGCAATTCATAAATCTTAATTTTCTGAAAATTGCAACGCAATTTTATAAATCAAAAAAAAAAAAAAAAAATGCCTAAAAGGCTACTTGGCATGTGCGGAATGAGCGACAAATTTATATATCTTTTGGTTAATTAATGGGGTTCATTTTAATTAAGGCTGTAGACATTGTTCTTGGCTTGGTTAGGAGATTATCATATTGTATTTAGTCATATAGCCTTAGCTCATGCCTAAAGGCTAAAAATAAATGTATCGAGTATCTAACTTTGAGAGACCGTCAGCTGATAGTCTCAATTGGTCGTCTAAACTGTCGACTGCTAGTGGAAAATTGAGAGCTGGAGGAAGGGGGATTGGGCGGTAATATATATTATGGGGGGTACAGAGGGGTGGACAGAGGCAGCGACAGAGGCAGCGACAGAGGCAGCAGTTTCACTCTGGCGGGGGCCCCATTAGACACACTTAAATTTAACTTTTATGCTGTAAACTGCGAAGCGCTTTGTTTGTTAATCAAAGCGCAAATTATGGGCTCAGCCGCAGCCAGGCAGCCAGAAAGAGAGCGCGCGTGTCGGTGAGAAAGAGAGCGACTGTGCTAGAGGCAGAGATAGAGAGATAGAGGCACGAGTTGCAGAGATTTGTGGGCAAAGCAGAGCTCAGAGCTCAGGTCAGCACACAGATTCCATCACAGATTTATTCAATTACACACAAAGCATAGATAACTTACGATAACTGTAAATGCAGATAGATAGAAGGGAAGAGGAAGAGGAAGGCAGGTTCAATAGAATAGAGGGCACAGACCCATTATGAATTGTTGTGCCCAGCATCCGCTTGGGACATTACATTTACATAATGAGACCTCACTGGGCCATTTTTGAGGCCACAGCATCAGCAGCCACTAAATTGGACCCGTAGAAAAGTGAAAATTCTTGGTTTATTTATTTATTTATTTTTTAACTTTTATAAAGTCTTAAAAATTGCTAAAGTAAACAGACGACCGCTGTCAATCCAATTCTATTCGATACTTCCGCATGTGTCTCAAAGTCATGTAATCCGAAAGCAACAAGGTCTCTGCCTCTCTGTGAGCAGAAAGGAATCGAAATTTTGTGACGACAATTTTTAGTGGAAAACGTCTTCAAATGCAATCAGAAAGCAAAATGAAAGAATTTTATTTTATGCACCGAACCGTGAATACACTACAAACTATGAATTAACTTTCATTCAGTTGTTGCCTCTCAATCGCACAAAATGATTCAATTAAGTGTTGGTAACAGACCGAGACCAATCAGTCGGATATTATGCAGTAATTAACCATAGCTAGGAAAAAAACTGAGAAATGATAAAGAATCTTGAATTACATTTTATTTTAAAAATAAGACAACTTAAATAACTGTAAGGAAAAAAGCCGTTGTAAAATGTTAGAATCTCTTATTGCATTATTCGATTATTGAAATAAAACCTATGTTTTTATAATTATTTAATTATTATCATTTATTATTGATTTCACAATCATAATTGAAATTTTGGCATTCTTAATCAATCTTTATATGATCGATTATCTTATAACATTATAATAGGGCACGTTTTTTCAATGACTAAATAACATGTTTGATAACTATTTATAGATATTTTGAAATTATTATTATTTATTATTGAAACAAACAGTCCTAATTTTATTTGTAAGTATTCATAGAATATATTAATTTAAAATAATTAGAGCATTACATACTTTGAGGATTTGGTTACACGTTGGATATTGAATTTGTTATAGCCAGCTGTTGGCGGAGGGTATTGGCCTAAAACGGAGCCAGTAATCGTCAGACAAAGACGAAGAGAGACCAATGCCAGTTGTCGTTGTTGCTGTTGTTGTTGTTGTTGTTGTCGCTGCTGTCGAAGTCGATGAGGCTGACGATGATGATATGCGGCACGATTATAGGAAATGGGTCAGACAATACACGGGCACAGCACTGTAACTACCTTGTCAAGGCAGGTTGAATGTTTACCGTTTAACAGCACACATACAAACACACATGTATGTGTATATATATAAATATATATATACAATGGTGCAGTTACAGATAGGTCTTCATGTTTGGTTAACACGCGCAGAGGCGTGGTTCAGCTGGTGGTGCAGTCAGTGGTGCGATGTTATACTATGGTGGGTCTCTGACTTGTATTTGCTTAGGCGCGCGAATTTTTGTTGTCTCTCACACTCAAAGAGAGTACAAGCGAAAGAGAAAGAAAGAGAGAGAGAGATGAAAAGTTGATTTTCAAGAAATTTCACTTTAGAATGAGGCGGCAGCCCGCTTGACGAAGAAGAAGAAGAAGTGGCTAACCGAAAAACTGGATTCCCTGGGAAGGTCCATTGATAAATTTACAGTTACGTGATGAGACCGCTCGATTGTCGTCAGATGGTTGGAGTAGTCGTCTTCTTCGCCGTCGAGTTGTTTAAACTTTAATTATACTAGTTTGGGTCGAAAACAGCGGATATGATTCGATAATATCATGAAAAAGCTGTGCCAATTTCGTGGGTCATTTTAACACATTTCTTAAACTTAAACTTAAACCGAAACAACAACAATCAACAAAAAAAAAAAAAGCGTCAGTGAAAGAAACTTTAAAAAAAAAAACTTAAAATGAACAAAAAATTCAAATCTTTGTTTTTATCTCTTGCTCTCTTTCGCTCACTACTCTCTCTCTTTCTTTATCTATCTCTCTGGAAAAAGATTTCTGTTTTGTACCTTAAATGAAAACGAAAGTTTGAACACTTCGTTTAACCAAAAAAAAAAAAGAAAAAAAAATTACCAAAATTTAAATACGACAACAACAAGAGAAAGAAAGAAAGAAAGAAAGAAAAAAACCATATTGCGGAATTTAGATATTTAAAAGTGAAAGCCATGGGCTGGCCCAAGTAGCGCTTGGACTTGAATTTGGAATTGAGACGCATTTCAGGCAGCGAGATGTTGATGTTCCCTAACATCATCTCATCTCATCTCATCTCATCTCATCTCATCTCATCAGATGGACGTTGCCTTTTCGCATTCGCATTCGTTTTCGCATTCGTAGTTCCTGTCTATAATCAATATTTGGACAGTGTTTAATTTGAATTTTTCCTTTTTTTTTTTGCTGTTACTTTGTTGTTGCTTTAAATGTTGTTGCTTTTGGTAATTAGCAAAGGCAATTACGACCAGGTGCAAAGTTTTCTCTATGAAAATGTAAGCGTGAATGTAAATATAAATGGGGAAGTAACTGATGCGGATGCTGCCTGTCTGCCTGCCTGTCTGTCTGTCTGTATGACAAGTTGTACTCTGTTCGATAAATATATTTACATATATATATATATATAAATATACGATTAGATGATCATTATATATACATTGCCCTATAGGGTGTGTTTCTTTTGTTGCGTTACCATTTACATTTTCTCGCACTCTGTTCTAACCAAATTGCTTTTTTTCTTAACATTTTGTTGTTATTATTTGTACTTGTATTCGTAAAACAAAAAATACAATCACTTAGCAGCATTTGCATTTGTTGACAAATTCATTCATTTTTTTTTTTACAACTTCAACTTTGTTGGCAAGATGACGTTTGTTTGATTTGTAAATCCGCTAAGTTTTTTTGGCTGAGCATTTCAGTTGTGAAGGAAACTGAACTAAACTTTTGAACTAAAATTCCCATTGCACTGGTATTAGTGAGCTTTTATCAGTCGCGAGGGCAACAAAGCTTTTACAAGTGCGTGAACTGTGTGTGTGTAAAAGCTTTGTGTACGCTTAGACTTTGATCTGAAGATTTTACAGCGCTTTCAAGTGGCGGCTATAACTGATCGGTGTTTTAGAAGTGGATCTAAAGTTGTTCCTAGTCTGAGGCTGATGTGTGAAAATTTGCCAAACAGAATTACCTGGTCAGAGTTGGACATTTCAATATAGAATGCCGGGCCACAGACGGCACAGTGCGCATTCGTAATCTGTCGTCGATATCGACAGCAGTGTCCCAGTTGTCGTACGGTTGTTGCCGGCTTTTTATATATACACTTTGTTGTTGGCTCCTCAATTGGCTAATGCCTTTTACTGACGCTTCTTAAGCGGCTTAAAGTCTTTAAGAGCTTTGCATATTTTGTTCTATTGTGCGTTAAATTGAATTGCGGTCGTGTTCGTGAGTGAGTCCATGTTCTACATATATGTATTTGTGTGAGAGTGTGTGTGTGTGTTTCCCTAAAAGGATATAAGCGTCACAGTTTGGGCATTAAGTATTGCATTTGAATTCGGGCTGACTGCCTTTCAAGGACAAAAATCACAGCCAAAGACGTCAGAGCCAAAAAATTGATGTTTACCCAGGCTGACAATATTGTGGCATCCGTTTTGGGGCTTCCTCACGCACTTAACCCCACGTCAAAGACAACTATTTTTGGGCACAGGCTCATCTCGTAAATGGCATTTTGATAGACAGCTCGGGCTGCGAGCTTCCCAATCAGTTCCAGAACTAATTGAATTTTCCACTTCAACTTTAATTAACTTCTTTTTTACTTAAATCAAAAATAATTTTAGAATCAGGTGTTTCATTTTTACTTACAAATATATTATTTACAACATTATTTTTCACCTCTTTTGTTTAATTAAAAATAATTTCATTTGCAGCCATAATTAAAAATAAAAATTTTATATTTTTTTTATTTTATTTTTTTTTTTAGTTTTTTCCATTTCAACTTAAATTAACATCTTTTTAACTTAAAGAAGAAAATTTTAACCTCAAGTGTTTTCTCTTTAATTTACACATTGAATTCAGTTAAAAAGGCAATAATAATTATTTTTATTTTTACTCTAACATTTTACGTTTCAACTAAAAATAAACATGTTTTTATTTAATGAATAATACTTGTTGCTGCAGGTGTTTCTCTTTCACTTAAAGGCTTACCTAAATTAAATAAAAATAATAATTATTTTTATTATTTCTCTTTTTTAATTTTTTCCTTTGAACTAAAATTCGATTTTTTTTAGTTTAGTAACACATAACTGAGCAGATGTTTTATATATGCCTTACAGATTTACTTAGAATAAATACAAATATTAATTAGTTTTTCTTTCCTTTCTTTCAGCTTAGCAACACTTGGAACACAGTAACATACATACATATAAAGACGTGCACACGGAAGGATTCCTGTTCCTGTTCCTTATTTAATTTTTAACTGGTGTATTCTCCCAGATTCTCTAATACAAAAATGGAAAAACGATCAACGGCGACAACAGCAACATTTTCAACCAACTACTGTGAAATTTAATTATAAATAATATATATATATATAATATATATGAAACTGGAGCCAACAGACAGAGGTGTTCCAAGTAAACAACAGATAACTTCCCAAAAATAAACGAAAATTAGAAAAAAAGTTAAGCACTTCCAAAAGAACAAACCAAGCGAAACTTGAACAATAAAATCAAATAATAGAGGTAAAAGCAGAAGAAGACGAAGAAGAAAGCGCACATCTTAAATGACATAACTGCTTCCTAAGTAACGTAAGCGCAAGGGATAACATAAGGGTAACATACATATACAAATACAAATATAAATACAAAACAGAAGCAAGAACAACGCAACGAAAATGTCACACGCCGTAGCCAAGAAAACAGAAACGGAAAACTGCATCAGCAGCAGCAGCAGCCTCAAACAGTCGCCACAACCCGCACAGCAACCGCACAGCAGCAGCAGCAGCAGCAACAAGAGCAACAGCAACAGCAACAGTCACAACAGCAACAGCAATAGCAATGGCGATGCTGGATTTTCGCTGCTGAATGGCAACCACTCAGCGTCATCGCATCAGCGCAGCAATGGACTCACTGCAGCGGCACACGCGGCACAAGCTGCCAGTTATGCCAACTCTGGCATCGGAAGTGGTTCCGCCAACGCCACAGGCATTTCATCATCGTCGGCGGCAGGCACTGGTGGCTCCGTTGCTGGCCTCAATGCCGCCCTGTTGAATGCCGCGCCTGCCACAGCGCTGCCCAGCAACGGCGGCCTGCAGTCGCCCTATGAGCGCTACACAGCCGATGATTCCAGTTATGTGCCCATCGGACAATTCTACGCCGGACGCAGCGTCTTCATTACAGGCGGCACCGGATTTATGGGCAAGGTAAGTTGTCAATACATCCAAAAATGTTTAATTTAGCTTGCCTTGAGTCGATTGGGTTTTAAGTTTGTTAATCTAAAATTCTGATTATATCGATTATCGAAAACTCTTCTCTTCTCCATCTCCACTGTGGGGTCGCTTTATTTCGCTCTTTGTTTCAATACAAATTTAATATTAATAAAGTTTTTTACAAAACAGAATAAAGTTAAAAAAGTACTTTGAGCTAAAATTCAAACAAAACAAAATACATTATTTGAAGAAATTGTTATTATCTGAGCCCTTTTTTTAAAATGCTCAGATTTTCTTAATTCCATTTTCTATTACATGTATAAACTCATGATAAATCTTGCTTTAATGTAATACTTTTTCAATACCTTCATTTCATTTATATCAAAAATGGAAAAATGAAAATGAAAAATATGTTAGAATTCAATATATACAACTTATCAATTAATTTATTATAAGAATTTTATTTTATTTTTTCTGGATTGCTTTAAAGTAACAGCTTTTGAAAATTAAACTGCAAGTTGTTCTGCTCAACAATTTGAATCTCCGATATCCAATTATGGCCACATCAAAGGCAGCCCATTTTAGTTTTACAACACACTAGCTTAAAACTAGAACTGTTAACTGCTTAAATGATATTCTAATAGCTAGTCCAGCAATTTTCATTGCCTACTTTGGCGGGCAACTGGCGACTGTCGTCTGTCGTCTGGCATCACGTCACGCATACGCCACGTGTGTTTCGTGCAACTTTTGCTTTTGCTTGCACAGTGTGCATCATGAACTGTTGAACTCTGTGGTTATATGGTTATGGCCACGCCTAGCAACCACTTACGACCCAAATGAGCTTGTTGTTCTATTGGACGCAAATATACATATAAATATATTTACTTAGTTAGATGCTACTATGCAAATCAAGTAAGCAGTGTGAAGGCAGTCTTCAAACAATTATCAGGTGTGTATTGGCAGTGGGAGGCAGAAAGGAAGTGGAAAAGGGGGCGAGGGGTTGACGTTTTGAAAGATGTTTAGAATTGAAAACTGATGCAAAAAGCGATTTGCAGTGACATCCAAGCCGGAACATGCTTACATGCTATACTCATTGTTGACTCATCCTACACACATTTGTGTGTTTTTATATGTGTGTGTGTGTGTGTGCTACATCAGCTTTAATTGTTCGTCAAGTAAATAAACATTCACAGCGTCAGAAGTTCGGAAATCGCAGAGTTTATTCAACCAAGTACGAAGTATTTGATTTAATTATGAGTTTTAAATTCCATCTCCGCAAATATTTAATGATATAATTTAAAACTAATATCCTGAATACACATCTAAATAATATATCCAAGAATTTTCAATTTGTTTTTCTGTGTACGCACACAAAGATAGCCTCGACTACGCCTCTACTTCTCTAATACTTCCTGCATCTCTTGTGCCAATTTCTGCCTACTGTTCCTGTGTTTGTTGGCCAAGTTGGATGCCGCCTACCCGCGTCATTATGACATGTAATCGCTGGCGCCACTCAGACTGCTACTCGAATGCACAGTGTGGCAAGAGTTATTTGCTCTCAGGCATTTGTTATTTGCTGCCGTCGCAGTCATCGATTTTATAATCGCAGCACTGTAATTTAAATGTCATAACCTGCAACCTGTACCTCACAACACTGACCACGCCCCTCAGCCCCTACTCCAAACCTCAACTAAAAACACCCTGTAATAGCCATTGTCATTACTATGTATTGGGTGAGTGTAATTTGGGGTGTACAATTTTCACATTGTTTTTGGGGCGTGTCACGCTGCGTGCATTTGCTGTCAATGTCCTTCTTGCTATGAGTATTTGTGAATGAGTATTAATAGCACTCAATTTGCCTGTTTAATCATTCACTCGCTCATTCATTCATTGGTGGCCACTTGACTGCCTGATTGGTTGTCCATAATTATAGTTTATGGTCTAATGAATAACGTTTTATTTGTCCAGAATTGGGGTTACATAGACATACCGATCAAACATACTCAAGCTTTTAATCAATCATTGCTTTTAATCAACTTACAGGTGCTGGTTGAGAAACTGTTACGCTCCTGTCCGGATATAAGGAATATATATCTTCTGATACGACCGAAACGCGGTCAGGAGGTCTCGGCGCGCCTCACGGAACTCCTAAATGCACCGGTAACAACAGCTAGACAACAAATTGAATCTACTCCTAACTAATTAATTTATTGATTAATTGCTTAATAGCTTTTTGAATCATTGCGTCGCGAGAAGCCCAAGGAATTAAGCAAAGTCATACCCATATCCGGCGATATAACATCCGAGGAGTTGGGCATCTCTGAGAGCGATCAGGCAAGTTATCATCTCAAATTCTAAGTATTATATTATATTACAATTTTCTTATCTTATCTATTTTAGACCCTACTTTGTCGCAATGTTTCCGTTGTATTTCATTCAGCTGCCACTGTGAAATTCGATGAGAAACTGAAATTGTCTGTCACAATCAATATGTTGGGCACGAAACGTTTGGTTGAGCTCTGCCATCGCATGATGTCCCTAGAAGTGAGTTTATACCCTTTCCCTCTCCCTTTACTTTATAAATTGTAATTCTTTGATTTGCATATCTGTAGGCTTTGATTCACGTCTCGACTGCCTACTGCAATTGCGATAGAACCGATGTATCAGAGGTTATCTATGCACCACCCTATAATCCCGATGATATAATCTCGTTAATCAACTGGCTTCCGGAAGATATACTCGATCAGGTACAGTACACCTCACTACAGTTGCTTTAAAACTTCAATTATCTATTCGATTTCCATTTGATTATATAGATGACACCGCGCCTCATTGGCAAACGTCCCAATACGTACACATTTACAAAAGCCTTAGCGGAGCATATGTTACTTAAGGAGGCTGGAAATCTGCCCGTTGCCATTGTGAGGCCCTCAATTGGTAAGTTATCATATTCCCTTTAAAATGAAAATAAGTAGTGATGTAAAAAATGGACAACTCGATTTTCGCAGAAGCGATTTTCAAGTTTCCTAACTATATTATTTTTTATTAAAAAATTGAAACATGAGATTTAAAACTTTTTGGAATAAATTTAGAAACCAAATCATGATCAAAATGATGTTTCGCTTGGAAATCTGTTCAGTTACGGCAAATCTATGAAACTTTAAATATTATCTGACTTTCAACTTAATCAAAATTATTATTTTGAGATATATCATTTTGTTTTTGTCGTTTTTTACCTTTTGATATTGAACTCGTTCCACTCATTGAATTCACATTAATAACTAATAATCTCATTTGAATGCTTACAGTGACTGCCAGCCTGAATGAACCGTTCGCTGGTTGGGTGGATAACTTTAATGGGCCAACGGGTCTAGTCTCAGCGCTGGCCAAGGGCATGTTCCGCACAATGATGTGTGAGAAGAACTATGTGGCCGATATGGTACCTGTCGATATTGTGATTAATCTAATGATTGCCGCCGCCTGGCGCACAGCGACGCGTAAATCAAATAATTTACTCATATACAATTGTTGTACCGGTCAACGTAATCCCATCATATGGTCTGAGTTTGTCAAATTTGCCATGTCCAGTGTGCGCAAACATCCCTTGGGTAAGTCTGACTATCGGACTTGTCTCTCAATTTATTCTAACTTTTATCATTCTTGTTTTTATTTTTATTTTAGAGGGCTGTCTGTGGTATCCAACTGGCGACCTGCGCATGAATCGTCCAATGAACACGCTAAATTGTTTACTAAAACACTTTTTACCGGCCTACATACTGGATGGAGTGGCGCACTTAATGGGCAAGAAACCATTGTAAGTTTTTATACCAGTGGTTTCCAAAATGCCAAAAGCCTTTCCCATGGAATATTAGCTCATAATTCTGCCGGCGTCGCAGCCGATAGAGAGAAAGAATACGCGTGTTCTATAAATAGCTTATTTTGCGGCTTGTGCTCTCACGACGCGTGTCTTCGGCTTTTTATTTTCTCACGATGCACCTGATCGTCTGATCCTTTTTAATGTCAGTCGCTTAGCTGCGTTCAATGAGGAGAGACCGTACAGCGCTAGACTTTTATCATACACTGCAACTAATGCTCTCTTTACGTTGCCAACTGTAACGATGTGACAGTTCGAATATGCCTTCATTTAATTTTTTCAGTGTTTCGTTACAACACACACTGCAGTTTAGCTTTGAAAGCTCTATATGCTATTGCTATAACTATTTGTCAAAGCTCACTAATATAAATGCAATCTTTTTATCACATGTATTTTTTGCAGTGTTGTCAACGTACAAAACAAAATTGCCAAAGCTGTAGAATGCTTAGAATATTTTGCCACACGTCAATGGCGCTTCAAGGATGACAATGTCCATGGGCTGCTGCACACACTCAGTCCCAAGGATCGTGAGATCTTCATCTTCGATGTGCGCAACATCAACTGGGATAAGTATGTGGAGCGTTATGTTTTGGGCTTCAGGGAATTTCTGTTCAAGCAACGCCCCGAATCGTTGCCCGCCAGTAGAAAGCGTATGGTCAGGTGGGTTCAATTTGACTTTTGTGTTTTATGTAATATATTTTAATTGGTATTCTTAATTCAATTGCAGACTGTACTATCTGCATCAGCTGGTAAAGGTGGTCGCTGTGCTGCTCACCTGGCGTTTTCTGATGTCACGCTCGAAGCGTTTGAATGATATGTGGAGTGCATTTCTGGAAAATGCGCTAAAAATAGCGCGTTTGATACCATTTTTGTAATCGTAATCGGGCAGTTGGCGATGATCTGATGACCGATCCGAGACAAAGCAGCATAAGCAAGCATAAATCTTGTCTGGTGATGTTCTTCTTTGCAATTTCTAAATGCTTTAAACATTGGCGTACGTTTTAGAGGTTTTTAGCAAATAATTATAATCATATTTTTATATTTGTTAAAACGAGTAAACAAAACCACAACCACAACAAAATATGCATCGGGGTGAATAAAATGGCATTCACACAAAGACACACACACAATACATACACACATACACAAATATACACAACAAAATGCATAAGAAAATGCAGCTGCAGTGTCAGCAGAACAGAACACAGGTGTACCTGTCCCGCTGTCAGGTGTGACGCAATTGTGCAATTTTTGAGATACTTTTATGCCTCTCCAGGGTGTCGGTTCTCTCTCGTTGGCGAGTTGAAGACGTAAATTTTGTAAATTTTGTGCAGTCAACTAAGTAAAAATAAAAATAAAAGTAAAACTAACAATGAAAATTACAAATAAAAATATATAAATAATACTAAAATCTAATTAAATGGTATATAGAATACTTATATACAAATAAATTATTCCACCTTTGAAAAACAAAAAAAAAAAAACACACACACTTGGGACGGCGATAAATTCGTACTAAATCTATTATGGATTATGGATAAACATAACTATGTCAAAGATAATGAAGCAATTTGCAGTAATTAGTGAATCCGAAAATAAATTTGCAAAAAGAATACAAACTATTTAACAAATGATTAGAGAAAAAAAAAAGAAAATTACAAAACAAAAAAACAAAATAACTATATAAAATGGCTTGTTATTGCTTTAAATTACATAAACGTAAAGTAAACTATGCTAATTAATTAATTATAAATATTATTACTAGTTTTAACATTTTTACAATTACAATTAAGTTTTCCATTTATATATTACAAAACCAACAAAAAACACAAAGCAAAACAGAATTATATACGACAACAATAAGAAAAGCATAGAAAAGAAAAATTATTGAAAAAATGGAGACAAAGTGAAACAAATTATATGCAGATTACAAATATACAAAATTAAATTTATGTATATGTATATTATGACAAATATGGAATGAAACAAACCGACAAAAACCAATAAATAATTAAACAACAAATATATTTATGTATACATACATCAAACATAATTTCTTAGCATTTGCAGCCTAAAAATTAAGCGAAATCAGCGAAAATGATAGAAAAAGCCGATAAAACACAAATTATATATATATAAAAATATCTGATAGATGTTTTTGAAAT
Source organism: Drosophila limbata (assembly GCA_963924055.1). Classification (NCBI taxonomy): domain Eukaryota; kingdom Metazoa; phylum Arthropoda; class Insecta; order Diptera; family Drosophilidae; genus Drosophila; species Drosophila limbata. Next base: position 15,007,858 of record OZ001355.1, on the reverse strand, counting down.
AAGATTGTTTATACAATTAGTGAAAGGGCATTATTAAATTTATATTATGATTTAATTAGAGAACTAACAATGGGAAATTCAAATGGAAACCTGACACAAAAAACAACAACATATAGTAAGAACATTCCATCCAGTTAGCGGAACGGTGCATCCAATTCTTCTATTCAGTACTTTCCATATGTCTGCGCCGCATTTTCCTATTCCAATTCCCAATTCATCCATCAAACTCTTTGTTGTCCGAGATTTGCAATTAGGTAAGTTTTGGGATTATCATACAAAATATTTCGTGCAATTAATACATTTATGTTTAGGATTACCTTATTTTAAAAGATTATAAATATAATTTGTAAATTGCAGCGCAACAATAAAAAATACACTTCCAAAATAATCAAAGAATTCATTCTTTTTATTTAAACGAAAATATTTTTGCTATTGCAGATAATTAAAGAAATGTATTTCCAAATTTCCAAATTCAACAATTTCGGTAGTTTTATTCTTTATTTATTTTTTTAGAACAGATATAACTTAGAGACTAGACAAAATAATAATAAACTAAAACTAATCTAATTAATAATATAAATAAAAAAATCTATACAACAAATTGTAAAACGCTATTTAACGGTTTTAGTTCTTATTGGTATGCAAATAATTGAATTTAGTAATTTTTCATTAGAAAAGAAGATGAACAAATTTGAAGAAAACAAAGAAACTGAAATAAAAAAAAATTGAATAAAAACCATTACGGAAATTATGAAAAAAAAAACAATCAATGTGTTTTAATCTAACTTTTGGGGAGTGAAGGAATAAAAGCACAACTTTTTTTTTGTACACATGAATTCTCATTTATTATAATTATTTATTTTTCACTTCAGTTTTCACAATTCATGCGCTTACACGCTACCATCTTTAAAATTGTCTTTTTTACCGGCTGTCGGGATTTTAATATATGTAGTTCTTATATATTTCATTTAATCATTATCATCATCTTTGTCGCTTGTGGGATATTCAGAGTATGGGAGTTAAAAGAGCAATATCATTACAATTCTCACAAATGAATAATGATCCATACAAAAATGTCATTCCTATATGCTCATATATATATCAATAATATATATAAGTGTGTTGAATTTATCTGTTTGTGTTTCCAATTAAATTGCTCCACAAACTATTCAAAAGGGGCATATGATTCTGAGACATGTAGAGTATTTAAGAGAAAATGGTATGATTTCATCAATATTATAGCTCTGCACATTTTGAATACTTACATGAGTTATTTGAATTAGTGAATTTTCTTTACTTTTTTTCAGCAAAAGTTTCATTATATAATTCGTATGTATGTATTAAGAATTTTTTGTTGTTTGTAATGTGCTCTGCTTGGGAATTTTTGCAATTTTAGTATATACTAAATGGACTCATTGTTTTCTGTTAGTAAGCTTAAGTGCTGTTTATTTAACTTGTTGTTGTTGTTGTTCTCATTATCAATGCCCCTTCCCGCCATTAATTCGCATTTAACAAATTTAATTTTTTCGATTTGCGTAACTTCCTTTTAAGAGTAATTAGTATTATTAGCACACACTTTTCACTAACTGCCTTTCGATCTAAACTCACATTTCTGCTTACAAAATGTTTTTTGTTCTAGTCTTTACGTTTCTGTTTTCTTTATCTCAACGTCGTCATAATCGTTATCGATATCTTTATCTTTATCATTATCATTATCATTATTTTTTTTAAATCTTCGTCTATTTGTTTTGCTTTAAATGTAACAAAATAAATTACCATTTAAATGAAAACCTTCAATTTTACTTTATATTATTTAATATTTCATTATAGCTAGAGCTAATTTATGCTTTGTTTTTTTTTTTTTGGTATTACAAGTATTCACTAATTTGCATTCAACTGGATTTTTATTAAGTATATAAAAAATACTATTTATTGTTTTTTATATACTTATATACTTATATACTGGTAAGTATCATTTAATGCTCACTTAAATAATTCTCTCATTGTTTATAAGGATTTATTTATTTGAATTTGTATATTTGGTTTTATAATTCATAATTTCGTTGCGACATTTTATTGTTGAGAAATGAACTGTATCCAAAACTACTGATATTAGTTGGCGGCATATTTAAAATACTTAACGGAAAATTCGAAAAATACTACTGCTGACAAATATATTTGTATATAAGTATGTGTGTATGTTAATAAATATGTTTTTTTTGGCCTGGGCAACAGTGGATGGTCTTCAATAAACTAAGGATTCGATTCGATTTGATTCGATTAATTAGATCATGTTCCTGCGCGCCAACATTAACAATATATATGTATTTATGATAATAATAATTAAGTATATAGATGGTATGTTGCGGTTTTGGTTTGGCAATTGCGATAAATATGTAACTCTTGTCAGGTTCTGGACTTTAGGTACAAAAAGTGTTTACATCAGGGTACAATGTGGGCATAGAAAGAAATAGACGAAAGCCCATTTAATGTAGGAGTTTGAAAATCGATCATGATCTTAATTGGATCCATCCACTACATCCGCTAATAATGCAAAACTCATCATAATAATATTAAGAAAAAGAAAACAAAAGAGAAGAAAGTTTTGTGAAAGTACGAATATGAGTATTCTCTTACATTTAACGCATATTTAATAGGTATGTATTTGTTTTGGGGTTCTAAAGACTCCCTTACATGCCTCGGCACAACCATAATAGATACACATACGAGTACATATAAGTAAGTACATAAGTAGTTTTAAATGTTTACTCCATGACATACATACATACATTCATAACTATGTAATGCATTTGAAATATATGTGTAAGTTGCTTTCATTCCATTGCATTGCAAAGAAATCGCGTTTTTTGAGCAAAAAGTAAGTTTAAAGTTAAGTTCTAAAATTTTGTTTAGCTGTGTGGATGTTTAGATATATATATTTATGTTTATATAATATATATATATTGAAGCATTACTTTGGTTTTTATTTGGTGAATTAATGTGAAGCATATTTGTAATCTCAAGGAAGGTTTGTACATCGTTCATTCATTTTTATTTTATTTGTGTTTCATTATTGTGATGTAATATGCAATATATCTATGCGATTAAATTTAAATTACATACTCGAATATTATTTTTATTTCGGGTATTCAGCATTAATTACTGTTTGTTTTTTAGTCATACAAGATGCACAAATATAGTATGTAATATGTAATTTTATGCGCATAACTGTAGACTGGTACACAAGCAAAACATATACACACATTATCATAGGTTATCATCATCATTTTGTTCTTTTTGTGGTATTAGTATGTAATATATATGTATACTAGCACACAACGAACATGCTTACATTTAATATATACGTACATATACATCATATAAATTAAATGTTCCGTTTATAATTTTACTAAGCTTGGCGCACAAATTATCCAATGCTCAATGCTTTTTTTTTTTTTATTCTCTGTATTGTATAATTTATCAAGTTTGGTTTCTTCTTTAATACATACATTTCTTATTTGGTTATTTATTTTTGTTAAATATAAATATGCGTCTTATTTGTTTTCTTTTTTGTTGTATATTTTATGCCACGTGTATATATATTTTTATAAAAATTATATAATTTAAAGCTTGTTTGTTACGTCTGAACTAAATGTAAAATTTGAATAACCGCCACGATCATCGATCGTCGACCTTTGACCATTGAATGCATTGCAATTTAACACATGCAGCAACAACATTAGATTCCTTAATTATTTAAACAAATGCGAGTTGCACAATTAAAGCTGCTCGCTTCCGATTTTCTTTATTTTTGGTTGGTGAACGCAAAAAATGTGAAAATATTTTACAACAATTTTTCTCGCACACATATGAATTCCTATAATTTGAATTTTTTTGTTTTCATTTCAAATTAAAGTTATGGCGCACAACTAAAAATGATACAAAAACTATTCGTCTTCCGTTTTGCCGTCATCTTGTCATAATTTGTTAATGCTAATTTGTGTTTTGTTTTTTAAACATACAACTGAATTTTCATAAAAATCACCCTGTAAATTGTAGTTTTCTTTTTCAATATATAAATATTCTTTATATGTATATCATTTACATGCTAAATTTAGCTTAGATATAAAATACATAAGTTCATACACTACGACGGAAGCTTTTATTTACAGGTCAATTAAAAGATAAAAACAAATTAAAAAAATAAATTTTAATATTCACAAAAGATGCTCGCTGTTTGTATATAGACTACGTTGCATTTGAAAATCATAAACAAATAAACGAAATATAAATTAATAAATGACTATGCGTTGGTACATTTAGTTATAGTTTTTCTTGCTCTTGTTGTTGTTGTTGATGCTCTTGTTGTTGGATTCACTTGAATTGCATATGTATTAAGATTTAATTGAATTTTTTGGTTTTTAGGAATATTGTTTAGCATTTCAGTCATTTGCTTAAATTAACATAATTGAATTTTTAATTAAAAATTAAATTTAACAAAAAAAAATTAAATATATACTTATTTACAACCTCTCGCAATTGGCAAGCGAATCACTTACAAAAACTAAACTAAACTAATTTTCAACTAATTTGTGTAATTCATATATTGTATACACATACATAATTGTGTAAGTATATTTTACGCATTCAAATTTAATTTAATTTCTTTTCAATTACAATATATAATTCTTGTGAAGTTCTCACTCGATATTTGTTTTTTTTGTGTTTGTTTCCTTTTTGTTTTTGCAATCAATATATGTATTTATATAATGCGCTTGTCAGCTGCAAAAACAAATTGTGAATGGGACTGTGCCCTTGAAGCTTGACATATCGCTATCCAGTTCAACAATTCAACAGTTCAATTAATCATTATCTCGTAGGCAGGACATGCGCTTCGGGATTCTAATCGACATCCTGTGACCAATGGAGACGGAGAGACTCGACACAGATTCCCTGTGCTGTTATTCTGGGCACACTTTAACAACTGATTTCGGAATGATTGTTGTTGTCCTTGTATCGCTCCGCATATCCTTGAATGGTGAATGGTGAGTCGCTCGATGTTGTCTCCCCGTTGAGCACCATTCCATTGCCCGTGGGCAGAGTTCCGTTCATCTTGGCGCACTCTCTGTCCGGTTCGGCCTTCAGTTGCACCTGCACATTGGCATAGGACTGCTTGGAGCTGCCATTGGGATTGGCGCCATTTGCCAGAGTCTTGGACAACGCCGAGGGATCTAGTGTGATCCCGTCGAGCTGCGAGGCAAAGGACAGCGGTGGTTGGATGGTCGTCGGCGTTGGCTGCGGCGTGTCCAGGCTAATCAGTTTCGCCTCATCGCTATGCGTGGGCGAGCGCAATATGGGCGTGGCATGGGCCGAGGCAGCAGCCGCAGCAGTAGCAGCAGCAACTGAGGCCTGAAGATTGCGCTGCGAGTCTCCATTGGCCATCGTGGTGATGGCGCCAGCTCCGAGCAGCGGCTGATCGCTCTTCGAGTTGGGCAATATAAAGGACGTCTCCCAGCAGTCGCTGCCGGCAATCGCCGCTGCGCCCTCTAGCGGCTCCAACGGCAACGTGGGCTTCGGGGCGGCGGGCGAGGTGACTGCGGGTGGAGTGCAGGCATTTTGCTGACGCTGCGCGCTGGGCGCATAGGTGGCGCCACCTGGGGCGTGCGGTGAACCGTTGCCGGGCAACGGCACCAGGTAATCCGGTACGGCCAGACAGAACTCCTCGCCGTTCGGTGGCCGGATCACAGTCTCGTCCCGCTCCGAGGCCGTGGGTCCCAGTATATTGGGCAGCGGGGCATTCATAATACTAGCGTCCTGCGTGCAGGCCGTTAGATGCTCCAGCAGACTGGTGAATGTGGGCCGATCCTCGGGCGTGGGATTCCAGCAATCGGCCATGATCTTGTAAATGGACACGGGGCATTCAGTGGGCGAGCCAAGACGCCCACCGCGCACCACGAGCTCCATGACCTGGGTGTTGTGCTGGCCGGGATATGGTGAGCGGCCCAAGCTGAACACCTCCCAGAGCAGAATGCCAAAGGACCAGACGTCCGTCTTGGAGGTGAAAATGCCATCGAGGAAAGCCTCTGGTGGCATCCACTTAATGGGCAGCATTGCCTTGCCGCCCTTGCGATAATAGTCCGACCTGTAAATGTCTCGGGACATGCCGAAGTCAGCGATCTTGACCACACGTCCTGGTCCCTTGCTGCTCAGCAGACAATTGCGGGCTGCGATGTCGCGGTGAATGAAGCGCTTGCTCTCCATGTAGCGACATCCCTTGGCCACGTCCAAAGCACAGAACAGCAGATCCTTCATGGTCAATAGCGATGGTCGCTCCGGTGTGTTGCGATTCTCGCGCAGAAACTTTTGCAAATCTCCGCCGGCAAGGAGTTCCAGGACAATATAGTAGGGCTGCCGATCAAAACACACGCCAATGAGATGCACCATATTCGGGTGATTGAACTTAGCCATTATGGCCGCCTCCTTCAGGAAATCCTCCTCCTTCTCGCGCTTGGGATCTTCGCGTAGCGTCTTCACAGCCACCGGCATCTCGACGGCATCTCCATCGCGATGGCGATACAAAGCCAGGTAGACCTCGCCAAAGGCGCCCTTGCCCAGTGCACTGTGGAGAGAGGGAGGTGGAAAAGCGAATGTCAGATGTGTTATCAATAGATGTGTTATTCATTTTAAGTATATTTCAATTGTATTTATGAGTTTTCTCATTCATTTTAAACTTAAAACCGCTTTAACTACGCTTTTATTTGTCCGATCTTGATCTGGTTAAGTAATAAGACACATTTAAAACTGTCCCTGTCTCTGACTACTCCACGACTGTACTCCACTCTACGAGTTACGGAGGTTTGAAAAGGCTACTCACTTGACCAATTGAAGGCTCTCGCGCGCCACTTGAGGCAGACTGTTGACATCAATGTGGCCATTGAGAATGCCGTCGCAGCCGTAGTTGGGATTGAAGTTATTCAGATTGGAGTCGTCAATGTTGTGACGAAGTCGACTTAGCTGGAGATCCTGCTCCGCTAGCATTTTATGGCGCAGCTTGGCCTGTTTCTTGCGCTGATAGCGATTGTCTGTGGAGGAAACAAAAGTAAAGTTAGCACGAATCATTGAAAACTGCAAATGTTCTAGGACTTACACAACATAAAGATGAGCGCGGCAATGCAGATGAAGAGCACGGCGAGGGAGAACATCAGTATGGACACCAGGTACTGGAAGGATGACTTGCCCGCCTCCTCCTGTCTCTCGCAGGCCGTGTTGTTGTCCCGTTTGAGGCTCCAACCCTCCGGGCAAATGCAACGCACCTTGGACCTAAATTCGTCCAGAGCCACACAACGATAGTCACAGCCACAACCCTCGATAGCTGGAATGATGATGATCGCCCCAGCACCGCTGCTGGATCCGGCATGGATTTCGCTGGCGTCCCTTAAGCTGCGACTGTTGCTGATGTAGGAGCTGCCTCCCTCGCCGTTGGACTCGTTGAGATAGACATCTCCGCCGGCGTAGCCACCACCACCGCCACCTGTGTTGCAGCCACCGCCGCCACCACCGAAACCGCCCTGTCCATGTCGGTGCACGGAGGTGCCATTGTCGGCCAGTTCAACGTAGCAGGAGTGTCCTCCGCGTCCGCCTTGAAGCAGAGCTGCGCCGTAGGTTGGACTTAGCGCGTGATCCTCCTTGGCACGCCAACCACCTCCGGGTCCGGCAGTCTTTTTGTTCAGCGGTTCGCCATTGATCTGACCGCTCTCGGGGGCTTGAAGTGGCTTGGCATTCTGACCATGTTGGAAGTCCTCGTCGATATACTGACCAATGCCTAGGCCACCACCGCCGCCGGCAACGAGCAACGGCACCGCCTCGTTCTTGGCCTGGTTAAGCAGAAAGACAAAGGAGCCACCGCCGCCACCACCAGCCCCGTTTTCAATGTAAATGTTCATCACCATGTCCTGCTTGGAGCGAAAACTGAACTGCGACAAGTCCAGATCATGCTCCGTGCCACAGCCGGCTTCCTTGTGAAGACCCATTGACTTGATGCAGGCATTTTCACCCTGTTGACCCACCAGAAAGTAGAGCTCTTCATTCTTGTGCAGCTCCAGCACCGCCACAGCCACAGAGCCGCGAGAGCTGCCCACGCCACCGGAACCAAGGCCACCACTGGCACCTTTGGCGATGATCCTTAAAGGGTTAAGAGAGCAGGTCAGTTAAGTGGGGTAGTTGGGGCATCAGGAATAGGCACTTACGTGTAATAACCCTCGTTGGGAACCTTCCACTTCTGCATGCCTTTGTAGGTGCTTTGATCCTCCACGACGTGAACCTCGCGAAGGACATGCGTCTGATTCTGTTCCTTGTAGGCGCTTTCACATTGCGACTGGGTCGGTCCTATCATGCCCCGAGTGTCACAGGTAGTTAGTTCTAGATCTACAAAACGAAAGATATTTAAATATTTAGCTTGAGATTGATGTTAGTTCAGTAGAATCGCACTTACAATTCGTGTGATCAAAGTCATGATGCGTTGGACTCTTTTGATTATAGCGGACGTCCCAATAATTATATCCATTGAGATGCTCCTCGGGTATATTAAGACCAAAGCATTCGGGACTGAGGGAAAAGTCATCGACGGCAACGTCCGAGAAGATGCGCATTCCCATGCGTGCCTCAAACTGTAGGTAGTATCTAAGTAAAGATAGTTTTGGTCAGTGATGTAAAATACATAAAAACCGATTTCAAGAACTTTAACTCGATCATTTTTAATCGATTTATCGACAACTCGATCCATTCGGATTTATATCACAATTTTGGATTACTGGATTCTTATGCTTTTTATTGGGTTGCTAACTTACTTGGATGTAATGTTGGGAAGAACGTACTCGGCACGTAACCAATCGCTGCCCTGGTTCTTGGTGCTCCACCAGAGCGTTGTGGTTATATTCTCCTTCTCCTTCATTTCTACCACGGACAGATTGATGCTGCCTGGATTCTTGCCAAACTGATGGATATAGAAACGCACCACGCACGAATTGCGATAGGATGAATCGGGATTGCCGTGAACTGAGGGCGGTGGATTGAAGGTTTTGCTCAGCATGATGGCGTTGCTGGCAAAGCCGATAATTGAGTTCTTCTCCGAGTCATTGATGTGCTGATTCATGTTGACGAGCATGTAGTAGCCACCAGTGGTGTTCAGCAGATGTTGCTGGGTGTGATCACCATCGGGGCCAGTGTCATGGGTTGGCGAGGAGCCCGTGTGACGGGACCAGGTCAATGTTGTCTTGCCCGAATCGCGCCAACCGCACCAATCCTCCTCAAAGTCACAGCGACCGCCAAAGGGTATCTTGTCTGTAAGAGATAACAGAAAAGAGATAAGAGCTTAAGCCACTTAACCCACCCAACCCTCTAAGGAGGCACTTACCGCATGACTGCTGCTCGTCTTCGGCATCGTCGCAGTCACGGGTGATGTCACAGATCCGGGGCAATGGAATACAGACGGGCACTTTGTTCATCATGCACTTGACCTGCGATGTGCTGCACTTTTCCGACTTGGTGCCTTCCGGAAAACAGTTGACCATGCGCAGATTATCGAGCGCCACGTGCGCCTTTTGACCCGCCTTCAGATCGGGCTCGATTTCAAACACGATTCGAAAGTCACGGGAAATGCGACCAAGTCGAAATGATCGGCGTGTCCATTGGCGATAATTGTCACCCAGTGTCTCGGCCGGCACCCAGCTGCTCTCCTGCGGATGCAGTGGCTCCACCACCACCCGCGACTTGCCATGACTCATGTCGCTCTGATGCATATAAACCTCCAGCACGCACTTCTCCAAAGTGGTGCTGAACGAGGGTGAAGTCAGATTCAGCTGCTTGGTCGTCGGCTGCACTCGGGCGTACAGGAAGTGACCATTGGCATCATCGATGCTGTCGGCGACTGGTCCGGGCAGCAAGCCCGTCATATTCTTCTTGGCCAGCTCCGTGCCGCTGATCACCTGGAAGCCATCCACCAAATGCTCTGTCCACTCCCAGGCGCAGGGTGTCTCAAAGTTGCACTTGACGCCCAGCAAGTCTTCGATTTCCGACGAGGGTGTGGACTCCGTGTGAGGTGCATAGGTGTTCTACGTAATGAAGATGGAATTGGAATTACAGAGAAGTGAACTGGCTTTAGAGCTGTAGTTGTACTCACCGGCTTTGGCGCCGTATCTCGAATGCGCTCCTTGATCTGTTGTATGGGATCCACTTGATCCCCATCCGCGTCGGTGTCGCCCTCCATGTTGCCATGGGTAACTCCGCCAACTGGCTCGTCAGCCTGGTTAAAGCTCTTCTTCAGCTTCATCAGCTCACTGAGCGAGTTCTTACGCGGAGACGTGCGCATCGGTTGATTATCCGTGCCTCCGTAGAGCGGAGGAAAGCGCGTGGAGAACAGACTGGTGGCCGGACCAGCTGTCATGGCCGCCGCACCGTTGGGCTGGCGCAGCTTCTCGCCATACCGATCCGCAGATCCGACGCCGCCCAGGCCGTCGATTTTGCCAATGGACGAGGTGCCCGAGTAGGAGGCGTAGCCGGAGCTGCTGCCGGAAATGCCACCGCCGGGACCACCCACCGAGGGTTTCAGCAGCTCCTTGCGCAGCGACTCCATGCCGCGCTGTCCGTTGCCGCGCTCGGGGCGTGGCAGTCCGCCCGCTCCCACGTGCGACAAGTTCTGGCGGCGTCGCGTGTCCCGTCGACTGCCCGGCGGCGGCCTCGAACCAAATGTCCCCTGGCTCGCCTCCCCCTCGTAGTCGTCGTAGACATGGACGGGCTGCGCCAATCCGGGCAACGTCGGCAGTGGCAGCGGCAGCGGCAGCGGTTGCTCATGGAGGCGTCCGTTCCTCAGTTGCTTGCCCGGTCCCTGGTAGCTGTTGTAGTTGTTGTAGCTGTTGCTCTGATGCTGCGACATGGGCAGCGAGTTGAAGGTGTGATTCAGGAGCGGTCGCTGTGCCAGTGTCAGTCCGACCAGCAAACTGAGCAAACTGAGCAGCAGCGGCAGCAACAGCGCTAGTGGGCGTGGCATGCTCGACAAACTGTCTGTTGTTGTGATGTAAACTATTCAATGTGAGTGTGTGTGTGTGTGTGAGAGTGAATAACTATGAGTGTTCTTTTGATATTGTTATTGTGTTCTGTTTAGCACTCGATTTGAGGCGCCTCAACTGGTTGCACGTTTAGCTCTTGGGGCACGTGAGCAATGTCTTTGCTGGCCGCTGACTGGACACACGAATCGCGCATTTAAAGTTCTTCAGATGCAGGCAGCACATTGCTATAGTTGTTGTTGTTTCAATCTGTTGTTTAGGTGTCGTTAATATTCTCGTTATGGCAACTTGAGCGACAATCTGCAAACGAGAGAGAGAGAAAGAGAGAGAGAGAGCTTTAGACTTTGACTTTTAATATTCAAATGAATACACTCATAAATACTTGTTTGCCTGCCTTTTTATTCACATAATTGCCACACACATATTAACCGGCTTAGATCCTCTTAGGCTGCATCAATTTGTTATTCAATATTCAAAAAATTGCCCACTGTCAGGTAAAAATGCCACTGATTGCAATTCCAATTGCCAAAAACTGTTGCCAGGTAGAATTTAATACTTTTCCACGAAAATGAAATAAGTGCCCGTGAAAAGGAATCGCAATACACACTTGTGTCTCCACAGCTCATGGCCAAAGCCTGACAAAAAAAAAAAAAGCGATGTCAACATTCCTTTGTCTGACATTTGGCCGAGTGCATTTTTCAATTTGTCTTTTACAAGCTGCCTGAATTGCTGATGGGCCAACTTCCACCGAAAATGGGTCAATGATGTAGCTTCTAATTGCCAGAGGTCATTTATTAAAATTCAAGTCTATAAGGCCAATTCAAGCATATGAAATGAAAGTTCCGAAAATTACATATTCTTAAGAAAATCAAAATAAATGCATCATTAACCGCTATATCCAAATTCACTGTTCAGTGAATCGACAGTATTTATTGTCTATATTAAAAAGAATCATGTCATTTGGATGATTTCTACAGAATTTATAAATATATTAATAATATTTGTTTGCATTCAAGTGAAAGAGAGAATTGTAACCATACATATTTTATACACTTGTATCTTATTTTTCCTTACATGGTATTTCATTTAAAGTGAAGTTCAACCGAACAAATAAACGAATTTCATTGAAACTATTATAAATAAGTTTTTTAATTATATCAAAATACGATTTCTCTAGAAATTGACAGCAATTCATATATGAATTGCAGTCACCTACATAAATGCAATATCTAAAATAATTAAGTTATTATCTGGTAATATTGCGATTACAGAAAATTTAATTTATTGGGTTTAGAAGCTATATCACTAATTATTTGATGCAAATGCAAAAAGACATTCAATTTACTCCAATCAATGCATTAAGCTGCAAAGTATATAATTTTGTGGGGAAATAATTTGTACAAATTAAACTGAGATTGTTTCCCGTGTTCTGCGAAATCGTAATTATAGTTGCTAAATTGCTCTCAGCAAGTCGTGCAAAAGTTTCTCGGAAAATAGAAAATCTCTGCTTGTCTACTACATATATTCGTTGCATCTGGCAGGGACAGAAATAGTTTCCATTAAGCATCATAATTGATGCCCAACAAAGCGAATCAATTACTATAGATACAGCTTGACTATCTGTATCAGAGTACGACCAAGAACTGTACATATAATATATAAGTACTTGAATAGAATCAATTAAAATTGATTTATTTCAACATCAGCAGCTACTCGCCGCTAATACGCACAGTTTTTGGGGCGTCGTACAATTTCACTTTTAACATTTCGTTTTGGCCATGCTCTGAGCCCCACACCCGCGCACACATAGACACCAACACATTCGCGACAATTCATTCACATTCACAATTATCTAGAGAACATTAAACTAAATTTATTTTCTCGCGTGTTTCTAAGCTTTCTATATTCTTGAAGAATTTTGCAAAAGGGTCGAAGAAATAAGCAAAAATGCAATTCTTGTATTTGGTAATGAAATTTGTTGGCCATCATCTTGTTGCCTGTTGTCGCATATACATATAAAAATTGAGTTGTTGTTGCTGCTGCTGCTGTAAGTATTGGCTAACTGTTGTCGTTCGTCCTTTGACATTCGCTGCTTTTGGCGAGGGAAGCGACTAAAAGAAAAACACTGGGAAATTCTAAGCCAGAATTTGCCGAAAATTGAGAATAACAATGTTGCAAGTAGCGAATTTTACTCGTCAAGCGAGTGTGAGTATGTATATTTATGTGTGTGAGTGTAACTTCATAGTACGCTAAGTATGCTGTACAAAATGGCTGCCGCAGTTGTACAACCAGCAGCAAAGCAACGAAAACAACAACAAAGCAGAATAGTAAATACACACACACAGAGATTTGTCTAGTAAAAAAATGAAGCGATATGTGAGAGGACAATGAGTGTGGGAGGGAATGCGAAAAGCAGCGAGTTTTTAGGAGCAGAAAGTGGACTCGGTACCACGGCGCGTATACGCAATCCAGTGCAAAGCAGCGAGTGCAAAACGGAAACGCAATTGAAGCTGAAAGTTATGCGAGTACACAGAAAAAAACAATCATTTTTAGATTGAAAAGTAAAATTCTTGATTATGATTTCAGGATATTATTATTAAATTATTGAATTTTAGCATTTAAAAAATCAATTAATCTTTAAACATATCATTTAAATGGAAAAATTCTACTGCAACCCAAATGAGCCAAATATTTGCAGAGAAGAAATTGAGAAACCGTGCTTGAATCAAGTATTTTATACTCAATTCACGAAATTCCAAGATTACCGGACATTTGACACCGTTTGAATTGATTTTAACCCGAAACCCCAGATTTGTTTTCTGTGTACGCGTAGCAGAGATGAGAGCAGCAAAAGGAGCTGCCATGACAAAGTTTGACTAACTAGCCGAAGCATAAACTACATGCATGTCAAGCAGGAGAGCAGGAGATTGGTTTGCGGGGGAAAAGCAAGAGGCAAACTGGGTTCAAAATACGTAGAAGTGCCAGCGACTGGGGACATGAAGCTGTTGCCTGATGCTGATGCCATGAAGTGGAACAGGAGATCATCAACCAGGCCACAGGAACTGCAGCAAATATGTCAATTTATGGTGGAGGTGGAAGTGAAGGTGGAGGTGGAGGTGGGGTGAAAGGGGCAGCGAGTGCAGCGTCAGTTTATCTGAAGCCGGGATTTGGCGTAGATTTTCCGCAAAACTCTTAAGCGCATATTGCAGCTGCAACGATTTTGCTTTTTGCCGACATAATTAAACTTGCATGTGATACGAGTACATTGGAAAGTCGAAAGTCGATTGTTGGGGTAGTTCAAATAAGACCAGTAATTGGCTACGTAGAAATTGTTTCAATTAATTGTAGCCCTTATCCCAGAAGCATTTCTCAAGAATAAACTTAAGTTGGCTTAAGCAACGTTTGTATTTCAAATAAACTTTTCGGAATCAGTTATTAACATGCAACAAAAGGATATAATAATAGGGGAAGTTAAACAAATCTTAGTAATAAATTAAACCTAATTGCCATATAAGAGACTGTTCAGATTTCAGAAGAAGTAAGTAAATCAGAAACATGAATTCACAGGTGCGTTAGTTTAATTTGGACAAAGATCTAAAGTGTTTTATACAGACCAAAATTTATTATTTAATAATGTTTACTTAAAAGAAGTTTTCAAATTAAAGATACTAATTTTTAATATCTTCCGTGAAAAGTATAAATTTCTCGGTTGAACTTTGCTGGTGAGAAACTATAAATTAATATTGGAAAATATTCAAAAATTTAAAAAATCGTGCATGTAATAACAATATAAGCTTTGAAAAATCTTGAAAAGTGCGAATTCCTAAAATAGGTTTTTGTAGTTGTAGGGAATTATGGAAATTATTTTTATTTCATATTTGGATTTTGATTTGCAAAACATAGCAATTAATGAAAGGTAAACTGGTAAGATATTAAAATTATTTTTTGACTTGCAGTTTAAATTAATTTAAAACAAACAAAAACTATTGCAAAAATTCAAGGAGCTTAGAAATGCTTCTATCTGCAAGCCTGTGTGTGAGTGAGCGTATTTTGCAGATACACACACAGCAGTAGCAAAAACAACAGCAGCAGCAACGACAGCAGAAACAACAACAACAGCAACGAGTTGAAGCTGCGTCAACGCCGCAAATGTTGGGCTACTGCTGCTACAGCTACTGTTGTTGTTGCTGTTGTTGGTGTTGGCGGTGGTGTTGGGGATGATTGTGCTGGTGTTGGTGGTGTCTACTGTAGGGCTCCAAGGCTTTAGACCATCACCAGCCCCAATGTGAAACCCAGCTACAGCTTCGTCGGCGATGGCTTCTGTGCGCAGGATACACATACATATAAAGAGCACGGGCACACATACACACAAAAAAACACTTAGACACACACATACACCACAGACACAAATATGCGAATGTGAAGAGGAACGTTCGCTACCAATGGCGCAGACAAATTGTTTTGCGTATCTCACAGATACATACATACAGGGCACACAAAAGATACTACACACAAAAACATACCATACACCACACACACGCACACACACACACACACAACCAAAGTAAAGAAATTTTTCTATAACAATTTTCACACATTTTTTGTATCTTTTAGGTGTTGTTTTAATTTAAATAGACTTGATTTGTGACTTAGATTTGTTGCAATTGTACTTGCAACATTTTGTTGCTTTTGTTAATAACTTTTTCATGTGTAACACAAAATAATTGAAATTACCATAACGCGCACATTTTGGGCATATTTCACAGGGCTGTTTTAAACAATCTTAAAGATAATCTTTTTTTCCGTGCAAACTTTTACACATTTGTGATTTATTTTTGATTTTCCACTTTTTCACTTGAACCAACATACAAAAATTTTTCTCCTACAGCTGAAAAATTTGCTCGTTGTTGTTGTTGTTGTTGGTGTTGCTCTTGTTGCTGTTGTTGTTGTTGCAGTTGTTATAAATGCTGCGCTGTGGCAGTCGAATGTATCCGTATCTTTTGGATACTTGCGCGCACGACGCTCGGCAAACGAAGACTGAAATTTAAATTGGGAAATTGTCGTGCAGCCCGCACAGCATCCAGAGGCAGCCTAGAGGCGACAGCATCAGCGACTGCGTCTGTCTCTCTCTCTCTCTCTCTCTCACTCTCCCTGTCTCGCTGCCTGTCTCTCTGGATACGAGGGGCGCAGGTTAAACGAATATCCTGCGCTGACATCGAGCTGCGTACAGGATATATGGACAGCACACAGACAGAGCACAAGAAAGGATATTTTCTACTCGCTGCCAATTTCTCGTTGCTGCTCAAGTAATGGCGGCAAAAGCTGTTGCTGTTGCTGCTGTTGCTGTTGCCACTGATTGGATGCTGTTGTGGCAGGTTGAGGTGGCCCTTAGACAGTGTAAGGGAGTGCGGATGGAAGGGGGCTCTCTCAGTGGCGCGCTCTGTCGGTCGGCGTTATTGGGAAATTAATGCAAACTGCTGGAAATTTAATTTAGCTGCCTGTGGGCGTTTCAGCTGCGACACGGATTGTGGGCATGGTCGTGCGTCAGTCAGCCAGCTTAGCTTGCATTACGTTTCCTTTTTCAATTTGCGCTGTGCTGCAATGCAATGTGCTCAAGTGCAAGTGGGCCCAAAGGCCCGTTAGCCCCGTTGGCCTGAAGATGTCCCGTTATCCTTGTATGTGTACGAGATAAACAGATATACATAGATATGTATGCTCATGGCTGTCTCAGCCATAAAATGTTGACACTGTATTGAATTTACTCGTGTTTGCCGTATCCTCCGAGTGTCCTGCTGTCCTGGTGTCCTGCTGCTCTGGTGTGAGCGCCTGGGCGCGTGCGTCTGTAATTTCATCTAATCAGTTGCACGGATGCGGCATAAATGCATTTATCATTCTCATATCTATCGTCTGGCGTGCACAAGGATAATCTGTGGCAATGGCAACAGTTGCAGTTGCAGCTTAGCAGCTGCTTCATCCTGTTGCCTTCGCCGCACATTTGATTGATTTAGCAATGAGACGAGTTGTCATCCATATGCTCCAATTTCACCATTCAACAGACAGCTTAGGGATAATGACATATTGTAATCAAAAATTGTGCCTATTATTTATTTGAGAATTATTAGTAGGCTTACTAAGAAAAAACATTAATTAGATAATTTATGCAGCTAACAAGTTTTAGAAGTTTTTAAAAAACATTTTAAGTTTTATGTGTAACATAATAAGGGTATGGAAATACATAAAATATTTGAAAATAAATTTAATTACAATTTTTCAAAATAAGTTTAGAAGGAAAATAACGACCAAAATGACATTCCTCATCAAAATCGGTTGAGATTTGACACAGCTATGAGTGTTGGAAGTTTTCAAAAATATGACAAGGGTTAAATATCAGAAAAATAGCAAATATCAGAAAAAAATGTTAATGCAGAATCAATTAGGAGCTCAAACAATGATCAAAATTTCTTGTTAAAATAGGATAAGAATTGACAATGTTATGAGACTGCAAAGAGAAAAAAGAAACGAATTCTGAACATTTTTTTTTAATTTCGTAAACTTACAAAAATTTAGATGCAAAATAAATTTAGAGGGAAAATCATGACCAACATGACAAGTTTCCCGTTTATGGTCGCTTGAAATTTTCTATATGAAATCAATTATTGACATACTGAATATATGAAACAAAATTTACATTTCCGTGAAAAATAACCAAACGACTGATGCTTATCCACAAATAATTAAGAAACTCGAGGGAATCTAAAACAAGTAAACGAATATTTCATATTCCTTCAAAAAAAGCAAATCTCATTCCAACACAATTTCAAATAGCATAGCAATAAGTCAAAATGAAAAAAAGAAAACAACATCAACAACGACAACATCATCAACAATAACAACAACAAAAACAACAACCAGAGAGATCTCAGCAAACGGAAATGAGAGACACATATACACAAACTTAGATATATTCAAGTATATTTAGATGGAATCGCGCAAATATGCTTAAATATAAATATGCACATACTATATCTGTAGTGCCCACATACATACATAAATATATTTAGAGATCGCGACAGTCGCAGACAAGAAAAGCACCAACAACAACAGCAACAAGAACAAGAACAACGACGTCAAAGACCGATCACAAGGGAACTTGTAGCTTGTACTTTTAAGATACTTTTGATGTGTGTGTCAGAAGATTTTCATTTTCATTTTTGTTTTGTTTTTGTTTTTCATTTTGGTTAACGAAAATTGTGCAAGTAAACGGGGCCGTAAAATGTTTAGAGCTGCGCAAATTACAAATATATGAGAATTGCACATAAAAGCATCACGATGCGTGCATCTTATGGATACACAAACTGCATTTGGCACTTGCCGCAGCTGCAGACGAAAATAAAGCACAGATTATTTATAAAACACACTCACAGTCGATTGGGGAGAGATGTTTAGTAGACTCTCAGCACATCACAGCGGCATGCGACGCGTGCCTGCCACGCGCGCCCTTCACTCTTGGAGTCGAGTCTAGAATGGCGAGTTGTAGTTGTAGCTGTTACAACTTGTATCTGTATCTGTATCTGCGTCTATTCGCTAACGTATCTTGCACTTTTCATTCAATTATAGTCACTTAAATCCGCGCACGTACGATAAGAATTTAATGCTGCAACAAGGCAACGTGGCAACTTTGAGAAACGCGACAACAAACTGAGAGACGCGACCGTCCGCTGGCGACTGGCGACTGACGACGAGCCGAACACACATGCGAGTACTCGTAGCTCGAGATCGACCCAAGACACCCGATTGGGATTTGTCAGACGTCTTCGGCGTCTCTTGTTTTTCTCACGGCATCCTTGACTTGCCCCGTCTTCGTCTGTTTGCTTGTCCATCTGTCCGTCTTTCTGTCTGTTTGTTTGTTTGTTTGTTTGTGTTTCACTGGCGTCGCGTCAAGTGGATTCAACGCAATTGACTTGTGTGTGCCACTGTCGCAAGCACAGCGGGTGTGCGGCTTCTACTTACTCGCACAGACAATGTAACCAGTAATATCCTTGCTACCTGCCACACCGACTACATTTCAGCTGACTATTTGATGGCATTCCTACTGCCTGCCTTGATCAAAGTATGCCCCAAAGATTAATGTGCAACTGTTGCAACTGCGACTCAAACGATGCCTCTGAGCTATTTTTAGTTGCATGCCGCAAGTTGCCTGCTTGCGACATTTTTGCTTGGGGTAGCTGCGAACAAAATTAATGAGCTGCTGCAGCATCGTCGCTTGCTTCACTCCCCAGCAATCTCTCTGCAACTCCGACTCTCGAAAGCGGAAGTGAGCAGCGGCCAATGATCGACACTTACTACAGTGGATACTCAGATAAATATTCTGCACAGAAAATGAGTGAAAGTGACAGTTGTCATGTAAATTCAAACAGTGTAGCGAATTTAATATCAAAATGTACTATAAAAATCTACAAAAATGAATATGAATATATCTTCGAATAATATCAATAAATCAAGTTAAAATAAAAATGCAGGGAAAACGTATTTAAAACTACAAAATACTCTTGTATATTTTTATTTGTATAGTTACTAAGTCATGACTTGGCCTCTTCACTCATCCTGCATTCAAATATTATAAATTATTTGTGTATTTTGTGTTTCGAATTTTCGAGCAGTTTCCTGCAATTAACACCCACTGTGCACCTACAGATCATTGCTAATGTATCCGTTTGTGTGGTCTCTTCTCCCGTTCTCATCTTGCTTCCCTCCCGCTCTAGCCTGCTGCTGCAGTGCCACAGATTGCCACATTTCAAGTACATAGCTGCAATCTCAAGTGTTTTCAGTGTTGTCACCAATTTGTTTGTTTGTTTACTTGTCGAGCCCTGGTCATGCGGTTATCGTTATTCGATGCCCGTTCAACTGCGAGGCGCCACCAAATGACATAGGGCAGGGCGCATGTCAAGTGGTCAGTGCTCAGTGTTCAGTGGTAACGTGTCGTGAATCCAGTCTCCGGACTGTATCCTTGGTCCTCTCGACTCTTTGCTGTCAACTCTCAACTGTCAACGGTTAACTGTCAGATTTGTGCGCTTTGTTTACGTTTGTGGCACTAGCATTGCACCTGCGCACTTGCCACATAAACAAGCCAGGCCAAGCAGGCTGTACCAACACTGGATGCTAACAAGTGGCTTTTTGTGGCACGTTGTCGTCCTCACCACGCGACAAACTGTTGCCTGACCGACACGGGGGGCACAGGGTGTATGCTTGGGGGGTGTTTGGATTTATCGATTGGTGTTGGACATGCGCAATGTTCACTCCTGACTGCTGCCTGCTGCCTGACATATCGAAGGCAACTCCTTTTGATGTAGACACAATAATTGCGAGTACGACGAGTATGAAACGAGCATGCGAATGAAAAAGTATCTGCTCCGTCGTCTGCAGAACGTTTCCGTGCTTCGTGTGAAACGGTTCATTACATTTTTATCGTGCTCCACAAAACAGTGTGTGTGTCTCCTGTGACTTTGTGTGTGTGTCTGTGTGTGTGTGCCTCTGTTTGTTAAAGTCAATTTCAGCTGCATACTTGGAAATTGTTTAATTTCTTGATTTGTAGTCGAACACAACAACAGATTTGCATTCGCTTTTTTACATTTGATTTGTGCGAATCTACAGTGAACTACTGTGTGTGTGTATGTATGCGTGTTGCTTTCTTTGCTTTCATTGCTTAACACTCATACGTACACGTACCCGTACACAACACACCAATACACACACGCATTGTGAAAAGTGAAAGTGACGCCCCAAACAGCGTTTGAAGCACTTGGAAAAGTGAAACGAGCTTTGAATTTTCACACATCGCAACGCTTAGCAAAGTAAATTTTCCGTTTTTTTATTCTTGATACAATTTGCCACACAACACGCTGATGAATTTTCTTAACCCAATTTTAATCTAGCAGACATCTCTCACATCTCCCCACATCCCCGCCCACGGAGCCCTATTATTTATGCGTAGCACATACAAATTTTGCACACACTTATACACAGCACATTTTTGTACCTACACCTCGCTGCCCCCGCACCCCCCTCGCATGCTGTAAATTCAATAACTCAATATTTTCTTACATTTTTGTACACAATTTGTAAATTCTTTTAATTAATTTTTCAAACAATTTTGCTCGTAATCGTTTTTATTGCGTGTTTTTCCTTTTTATTATAATAAAAATGAATTTTGCAGTCAAAATGATTTAATATTAAGCTCGCAAACGGATCTCGAAATCCGTTTAAAAAAAAAACGTAATAAGATAGTTGAACTGAGGGCAGAAACTGAATTCACTTTGCAACAGGTAAGTCGAGTTCATTTGCCATTGTTTTTCTCTTATTCTCTAAGTCTTTGGGTTGACTCCCAGTCGCATGACTTTCAAATATAATCATCTTATTAGGTATGATAAAAATTTGGCCAAATTGAAGTTCAGAACTGTATTTCCCATACAATTTTTATAAACAACTCAGGTAACATGCTTAATTTTGAAAGTTATACATTTTTTTGTAATTCAACCTTATTAAAAGTAGCTAAAGTACATACGTTTTAACCGTCACAAGTGATGACCTTAATACCGCATGCCTTCTTCTTCCAACACCTTCTCGAATTCGTAGCCCCAAAAGTATGCAACGATTTTCGGACCCATCACTAAACGAAGTCAATCCAATATCCAGCAACCACCAACCAGCGACCTTAACTGACTGTACATATTTTGTTGTTGTTCATATTATTGGTTTACTGTAGCTGTTGTTGTTGCTGTTGCTGTTGTTTTTGTGGTCCTTGTCTCGTGGCTCTTCTCGGCATTGTAATTGTAATTTATTTGCCAGGCTCCGTTCAAGGACATATCCAATGCAGGTGCTACACGCACGACTACCCACAGACTATCGCACAGACAACTGGCATGTGTACATGTGTGTGTGTGCTTGTATGTGTGTGAGTGTGTGTTTGTTTGTTTGTTGTTTGTGTCTGTGCGCCAGAATTACAATTTAATTACTTGAAAGTCCTTGCAGTCTTAAAGGATCAACACGACCGCAACAGCGAGCAGCTTCAGTGCGCGTATTTATAGCACATTTCAATTAAGTCTCGTTGGCTCAACCAAAGCCACAACATTCCCCTCGTTCCCCCTCTTCTCTCTCAGCACCAATATATATGGATATAAGTATATGGAAAGATAAGACAGACTTAAATGTCAACTGGCGCATATCGTTACAGTAAACCCAGATGCCCGAGGCATTGATACTACACGGCATGGCTGACGCAGAGCCGGACCTATCAACGTTCGAGAATAAAACTGGACTCGCCGAGGACATGAAGTTCCTGGCGTCCATGCCCGAGCTATGTGATGTTACCTTCCTCGTTGGCGACACCCGTGAGCCCGTTTGCGCCGTCAAGGTAGGTGTGTGTGCGTGAGCGTGTGTGTGCCATCATGTGTGTGTGTTGATAAAATCAGGTCACTGCGTAATCGACGCAGCATCACCGCAATCATATTCCTTCCTCTCTCTCTCTCTCTTTAAGTATATCTCACTCTCTTTATCTCTTGTACAGGCTGTTCTGGCGTCGCGTTCCCGCGTGTTTGCCAAGATGCTTTATGCCGCTCCATCGCCGCAGCGGAAAAGGGAGACCACCACCAAGGAGAATAAGCTGCGACTCTTCCTGAAACGCTCCTCGGAGCCGCTGTTGAATCTACAAAATGCGGCACAACAGGTTCGTATTCATAAGTAATGCATAATCGATTCAAGGGGCAGGAATGTGTATGTGTATGCATATGTCTCAGTGTATGTGTATATGTATGTTTTCGGGTGTGAGTGTATGAGTATTGGGGCATAATTTGCCATTACTTATTACTTACGATTTTTACTTTCTTCTCAGTTCATTTAATATATCATATAATATTTCTGTATATTTTTGTAAATATAAATACAAAAAAATAAAAATAAAATTAATAAATGGACAATTTAAATAATATCATTGTAACTTTTTGTGTATTCTCTGTTGTGACTCCATTCCTAACCATCCAATGTATACCACAAACTGAATATAAAAATCCATAAAACATAATAGAGAACCGGTTTCACCCAACAATTAGCTCCGATACCCGAGGTAAACGCTTTGCAACCCAAGCGACATATGTATGTGTATATGTATATATGTATGTGTGTGCGTGATGTGTATGCGTGTCTTGTAATTGGCATTATAATTAATTATAGCTTCAAAGCGTGTTGTGTCCTAGTTACTAATACTAAACACTTAATGTTGTCTGTGTGTATTTGCATTCAGGAGAGCAATTTAAAGTGATGAAAAAGGCAACACTTAGAACTAACCTGCATCATATAAATGTGTCCCACATTAACTGACTGTCTTTCACTTTGTCCCTATATCTCATCTTAAACTCTGAATAGTGCTGAATAAATGTAGTTCCCCGTATTTTATGTAAATTTTGTATGCGCCTTTATTCCTTCTTCAAATTCTGTCTCTGTCTATACTTATAATTAAATTTTTTCAATATTTGCCATCAATTTCCGCTTTCTTCTCATTTATTCTATTTGAACAAAATATAAATCTGAATCGGAACAATGAACAATTGTTGGAATGTGATTTACAATACTTTCTCCTAAATATTCCAAATACTATATGAATATAATAAATTCATAGGTCTATGTATGTTTTACCCTGCTTTCCAACATTTTGTTTTCGCAATTTCCCAGTTCAGGTTTGCTTGTTTGGGTAATTCTCTATTGATTTCTAAATTTGTTATAAAACTGTTCGGATCGTGTTAGATAATTATGTTTTGGTAGTCGTAGACTATTCTTAGTTATAGTTTTGACAATTTGCTAATCTGATAATCTTATAGCCCTCAGGTCAACAGCATCAGACGCTGATCATTGAGGAGTTTGAACCGGATGTCTTCCGTCAGCTCATCGAGTACATACACACGGGATGTGTGACCCTTCAACCTCGCACACTGTTGGGTAAGAACCTACCTGAGATCTGTGTCCAATTATGTTAACTTTCCTAATATTTTAGGCGTCATGAATGCTGCCGACTATTACGGCCTGGAGGAACTGCGTCGTGCCTGCGCTGGCTTTGTACAATGCTGCATCAATGTGGACACTGTGTGCGCTCTCTTGGCCTCCGCCGAGCGGTATATTCAGTACAAGTGCACCAAGACGTTGGTGCAGAAGGTTCTGGAGTTTGTGGACGAGCACGGCAATGAGGTGCTGAATCTGGGCAGCTTCACGCTGCTGCCACAGCACGTGGTGCGCCTGATACTGGCAAGGGAGGAGCTCAGGGCCGATGAGTTCACCAAGTTTCAGGCGGCGTTCATGTGGAGTAAGAAGTACTATGATAACAATCCAGTAAGACATTCAAAAGAGTTCCAAAAGATCGCAGTTCATGGTCATTTGTTTGCTTCTTAGAACATTGACATCAAGGAGATATTGGGGACATTTCTGGAGTACATTCAGTTTCATAAGATACCCGCCAACGTGCTGATGCGAGAGATTCATCCATTGAATCTGGTGCCATATGCGATCATTATGAATGCTCTGGCTTATCAGGTGCGTTGTGTGCTTATTCGCCTAATTGTTGTTGGCTTTTTGGTGTTTTAACTCAGTATCATTCATGTCACATTATCCATCTGTCTATCTGCCATCTATCTGTCTGTCTTTTGTCCATTTATCCATCTATCGCCCATCGTCCATGCTATCCATCCTGTTGTCCCCCTTTATGTCTGATTCTACAACTTGCAGGCAGACCCAGAAAGCATCGACCCCGGAAAGCTGTCTCCCAACTCTAGCCGAGTAAGACGTGCCCGCCAGAACCAGGGCAGGTCAATGTCCGTGCAGAGCTCCCTGGATCCCTACGGCTCCAACACCACGCTCAGTTCCAGCGGCAGCAGCGACCCAACCAGTGGTCCGCATCACAGCAACTAACATAAGTTGAACGGCCCCTCTTCCTCCTCCTCATCCCATAACCAGCAGCACCGCCATCGCCACCATCACCAGTCCTTGCCCAAGATACGCAAGGCCAAATCGCAATCATTCCGCACTCGCCGCAGTCCCTCCGAGCGTCGCAGTCCCAACGCACCCACGCTCTCCCTGAACACCAGCGCTGCCAATGGCGAGAAGAAGCGCAGCCCATTGACACCCAAGAGCCCAGTGCTGCCCCAGCCAGAGTCAAAGAGTCCCGGCAGCAGCTCCCAAAAGACGCCAACATCACTCTCCCGCCAGGGCACCCTGCGGGCCTCGAGCCGACGCAAGAACAGCGGCCAGTTGACCATCTCGTTGGGCGCCCAGAGCCAAGGCCGTCGCAGTCCCGTCGGCCTCAATGATCGCAGTCCGCAGGGCCGGCGTAGTCCGCTCTTTCCCAGCAGCGGACTAAGATCTCCCAGCGATCAACCCAGTCCGACTGCCAGAAGTCCGACGGGAGACTCACAGCGACGCAGTCCGACCTTCAGCATTCAGATTCATACTCAGGAACGGCGTTCGCCCCTGGGAGCCGTGGCACCCTCGGACTTCAGCTGCCAGGCCGGCACATCCGGCACCAGACGCAGTCCCACATCCACGGTTCATGTGCAGGACATGGCCACAGAACCAGAGGAGGCTGGATTCGTTGGCCTGAAGCGTCCCTCGATCAATCTTTTCACGCCCATCTACTTTGCCAGCGAGAAACGCAGTCCAATGGGTCCCATACCGCCCATTATGATTTCCAATCCCGCCGAGACTTACAAGAGCGCCGAACGGGAGCGCGAAGCAGCCGAAGCTGCAGCCCGGGAGCTGGAAAAGGAAGCTGCCCAAGCTCAACCACCGCCAGAGAAGAAGAGCGTCATGCGGGAGATTCTGGCCTTTGTACGCAAGCCTTCCAAGCACATCTCGACTCGCACAAATCGGTTTGCGAATGCATTTACTAGAGCGGAGTCCGGATCCTCCAGTGGACCATTGATACGACAAAGCACGTTCTCGGCCAGCCCCGCAGCGTCGTCGACGGCCGCCAAGAGTGCGGTGCAAAAGCAAATGTCTGAGGTCGGTTTCGAGCCAAAGATGTCCCTCAAGTTTGCCCACTACACGAAAATGTCCCTAAAGCTGCGTCGCTTGGCCCGTCGGGAAGAGGAGGAGAAGCAACAGCAGCAGCAACAGCAGAAGACGTCGGCAGTCAACTCGGCCGCTGGGTCAAAGCGAGCCAGCGCGGACTCCAATGCAGGCACACAGGATCAGGTAGGTGGATCCGGAGCTGAGGAGGAGCTGCCATTCGAGCTGGCGAATGTGCACTTTGAGAAGGTAGGTGAGTCCTATATCAAGCATGAGCGACTCCGCGAATTGGTCGAGCCTGAGCCCGAAAAGGAACCAGAACGAGAGCCGGAATCAGAGTCCGCCGATAATGAGCCAGAGCAGACGGATGCTGCCATGGCCCAGTTCGTCGAGGAGGTGACCAACTCCCTGAAAGTTGTGGCACTCAACGGAGAGGGAGGTGTCCCGGCTGTACATCATTTCACTCGTCGCTCGGAGAGTCGAGAGCCGATCGAGCCGCGGATAAGCGAAGAACGTGAGTCAGATTCCAATGATCTCATCATACCCGAGGAGCTGCGTGCGGAGCTTGTAGAGATTTTGAAGGCCTATGCACCAGAGCCAGTTTATGTTAATCTGCAGGCGTTGCGGCGCGAAACGGAGGAGGCGGAGGCGGTGGCACGTGCCATTGCAGAGGCAGCTGCCGCTGTGGCCGCCGCTGCAGCGCCACTGCCACCGGCACCGCCAGAGAAGCTACCGCTGCAGTGTCCTACTATTGAGTTTGAGCCGCCATCGCGCCGTTCGTCCTTTGACCCGCCGCGGTCGCCGTTCCTGGAACAGCTGCGCAGTCCCGGCGGCGACACAGACACAGATCTGATCAATCTGCAGCGCCTGGACTCGGGTGGCGACAGTTTCGAGATGGTCGATGGTGATCGCAAATCCAGTCGTGCCGAATCTAGCTTCGATTGTCCGTACTCCTCGCGTGACACCAGCTTCGATGTGTCCATATCGCGATATCAATCCACCAGTTACGAGGATCAGACCTCCAGCTTTGAGATCGTCGATACCGACGATCGTCGACGGCACGTTGATCTGCGCAAGAGCTCCATTGAGCTGGTCGACGCAGAGACCTTCCAGCGTTCCGGCTCCTCCTGCGGACGCAAATCGTCGCTTGAAACACACTTTGACTACACGCCTTCGGAGACGAGCGGTGTGACACCCGCCCGGTCTCCCAATTTTCCCATGACCAAGAAGCAGAAAGCCGAACACTTTCGCCAGCTGCACATCTCGCCCTTCAGTGCCTTCTCGCGGGCACGCAGCCCGCTCTCGCAGCAGACCTCCTCCAACTACAGCTCGCGGGATAGCTACGACTCCAGTTCGTCCTATCCGCATGGCCATGAGCCGCAGCGCAGTCCGTACGCTGATCCCAGCAAGAAGCATTTCCCCCTAACCATTAAGCAACGCGAGGAGGAGGTCAAGACCTTCCTATGCACCGATCTCCGCTGTGCATCGATCTTCGAGCCGCGTCCCAGTTCCGTGCTAACACAACAGCTTTCCACGGGCTCCATGTCAACGCCCTCGGCTTCTGGCTACAGCGCACCCCGTGTTCCCGGAACTATGGGCTGTGGCGCTGTTGCCGCGCCCAGTGGCGGCGCTGGGGTCGGTGTCGGCATCGCCGTCGGTGTCGGTGTCGGAGTCGGCGGTGTCCCCCATGCGAATGCATCGCTTGGTTCCTGCGGCTTCTCCAGCGGCAGCGAATTCGAGCCTCCGTCACCGAGACGTGCTGCCAGCGCCTCGCCCAAGCACACCTTTACATTCCGCATCGTTATGAAAAAGGTTGATAGCTCACCGGAAGCGTTGTGTCCGGAACGGCATCGATCCCGCATTATCGATCGATATCGACGCCGGGACAGTCGGCGCAAACGCATCCACGATGCGGGCAAGAGTTTCTAGGCGAAACGATGAGAAAATCAATGGCACGAAGCAATCCCGAGGCAATCTTAAATAGTTTATAGAAATTAATCAAATTGTTCTAAGCTCAGTTGTATCTTATGATCATCCCAGCCAGGATTGATATGGAAATACAATTTTTGACAATCTGAATGTTATTTATTCCAAGGTTTTTCTATATATGTACTATATATGTAAATGTATGTCTCTATACACCTCAAATGGAACACCGTTTTTACATGCCTAGTCAACTAGTTGTAACCTTCGAGAATATTCAATTTTTAAGGAGCTCAATGCGATTATCAAACTTTATAAAATGGTTCTGGTTTTAGGCCGTTTCAAAATTCTATAATAAGTTTAAATAGTAATACAAATAATTGTAAATCTGCCCAGTACATTTCTTAATAGTATAAAGCAGATAATTTTCATATTGAGGCTAAAACTCATCATCATCTAGGGTATTTGGAAAGATCTATATTATCTAGTAATATTAAACTTATACAACAACTTGGTTCATGCTTGCAAGGTACAAACTAAAAATTACTAAAAAATAAACATCAAAAATGTTTTTTCTTTACAAAAAAGAATCAAAGAAATAATTAAATATAATATATTCTAAAGGTCTACAAATAAAAATATGTGAAACAATAATTCCTCCCACGATTTACCTGATTACAAATTAAACAATAGAGAATACATGATGTATTCTATATACATAAATATATATATACATATACTTACATTAAAGATAATATAACTAAATGTTGTAATGTTTGTGGTATATTATTAACAAATATTACGATTATGTGCGCATTTTACGTGGTTCCTGTTATATAGATATATTATGTATTAACAATTTTTGATGGACTCGCATTATGGTTATAATAATAATAATAATAATACTTAAACCAGACGCATAATAATGATATTTGATGAATTCTAAATGTAAAAATGCTGCTATTGCAAGGGACTCTGTTTTTTGCTTATTTGTAAGACTCAACAATGATCACATTAAATTAATATTAGTATTAACTAACACTAATATTTATATATCATATTGTATGTACATATATATGTGTATGTAAATTTAAAGCTGGATTTGGGGCCGTACTTAAATCGTAAATGAAAACTTTTGTGCCGAAAATTATTAAGGAGATATATTGTATTTAAAGCAAATCAAACGTTCTTAAAAAAAAAAAAAAATATGAATGAAATTAATATTTAATGTTGTTCGAGCGGTTTTTTGAACTCCGCGTTTGTTTGTTAAATGAGAATCCTAAATTTAAGCAATCTATGTGGTGTCTAAAGATCATAAGTTCTTAACTAATAACATCTATCATCATTTATATTTATATAATTTCTATAATATTAAGAAAGAAATGGAAAAAGAAACTCTTAAACTAAAGATATCAACATTTTACAGGTATTTACGCATATTAAGCATTTAATTAAACATAGTTATTACTTATATTGATATACATATATGTATGTACGTATTTACACGACATTTCTCAACATTGACATCTCGACATGAATACCAACAAAAAACCTAAAACAACAATAACAAAACATGAGCCACATATGTATGTATGAACTTACATACGATTTACATCGATCGTTTGCAGACCCTAGAACAATTTTTTGAATAACTAACATGAATGCAAGTAGTTGAAACGTTGCTATTTTGATTTGTAGTTGCTTGTTTTTCAAATCTAAAAAACAAAAACAAAAATAACTAAACCAAAAACAAATTAAATACAAAACGCTTGGCAAATTTGTAGTACTCAAAAGCGAACGATATCAGATTTTGATTTGCTTGTGGAATGCTTGAGAAGATTAGTCGGATGAGGAGGTAGTCGATAATAGTCCGGAAAGTGGAAGCACTCAACTACAATTTCACAAATGCGACTTTCTTCTATTTACAGACATGTTTTCTAGCGGATTTGCTCGAGACTTCGATGTTGATCATCCTTCCGATCAAGATCAACAATTTGGACGAGGAATTTGCACGTGTGGTAATCAAACGAGTAGTAATCAAATCTTTATATATATACATATATCAATTTATATGTATGCAAATGTATTGTTTTGGCCGAGAAAAGAATTAATTGTTAGCAGATTAAGTCCACACTTCCAGTTGGAATCGAGAATCGAGTTGTAAAAGTTTTTACTTTGCATTTGTACCGTTTCGTGTCGTTATCGTTATCGTTACCGTTATTATAAGTATGTGTATTGGAGGGCGCAACTTTCATTTAGCCAAATTATTATATTATACTTTATGTGCGATTTATTGTAATTTGTGAAATAAAAACCCAAATCAATGTCGTTATTTGAAACACATGTGTCTCTTTACACTCGGGCATCTGTGTGCAGGGCCAGGACACCGTCGAACTCATCGGCCTCGATGCTGATGTAGCCGAAGCCGTTGTTGTCCACATGCACCGATTTCCCGGTGCAGGCGCCGTCCTCGAGGCTGCCGGAGATGACGTCGCAGTACTCGCCAGCTGGCAGGCAGGTTTGCAGATTCTCGGAGAGATTGTAGCGGTTGTTGTTGAAGGCCACGAAGCCCTTGTTGCCGCGACAGAAGGCGATCTGATTGTCGCCGTTGTCCCACCAGTTGGAGACCTCGGTGCCGCGCACGGTGTTCTTGAATCCCACCATATTGTAGATCTGACGCCAGCGATGCTCACAAATCCAGCCGTTGGTGCAGGCGCCCTCGTCATCGAGCTCCGGGGAGATAATGTCCTCCTGGGCATCCTGCGGCGGCGCCTGATCGCGATCGTCGAAGTCAAAGGAGCTCATCACCTGGCTGATGCCGTAGGGGAAGGCCAAATGGAATGCGGTGGCCATTTTGTATTGCTTGGGCGACTTGTAGTTCAGCTCCTGGCCGCCATCGCGCTGGTTGTCGTGGTTGTCCACGAACGTCAGCGCCTCCTCCGAGGGCAGGAAACCCCAATCGGTGCCCCAGCTTTGCAGCCACTTCAACGCATTGTTGCCACGGAAAGCTTTGCCAATTTCCTCGGAGAAACGGAACTCGGTGACAGCGCCGAGATCAGTGTACTCGTCGCGGGAAACCGTCTCGTGGCCATGGTCGATGACCTCCTGGTAGATGAAGGGACGCGCATTCCTGGGGAAGCCGTGATCCGTGTTAAGGTCACGCATGTTGCTGAAAATATACTGAAGCCACAAACTTAGAACTGATCATCAATCTGATAGATCGCTAACTTACATCCAAATCATCGGCAGCCATGTGCTTGGCCGCATCCACGCGGAAGCCAGCGACACCCAGAGTAATGAGGTGATCCAGGACTTCGATGAGCTGTCGGCGCACATAGTCGCTGCTTTGGTCCAGATCCTTGAGACCCACCAACTCGCACTGCTGCACTTGGAAGCGATCGTTCCAGTCGTGAATCTCACAGCTGGGATGGAAGTCCTGCGCTGTGTAGGGCACAGCTGGGAAGGACTTGCTGCGCGGCTCGGCCACAGATCCGCCAGTGCCGTGGGCAGTGCCGTCAAAGTCGCCTGACATGTGATTCAACAGGACATCCACATAGATGCGCACGCCCACATCGTTGCAGCGACGCACCATGGAGGCGAACTCCAGTTCGTTGCCGGAGCGCGTGATAAGCTTGTAGGAGATGGGCTGGTAACGCTCCCACCATGGTCGACCCTCTGAGATAATGTTCTCAGCCACGGGGCTCACCTGGACACCGGCATAGCCGCGGGGTGCCAGGAAGTCCTCGCACTCCTGGGCAATGTCATCCCACTTCCATTCGAACAGATGCACGATGGTGTTGCGATTGCCCCACCACTGGGGATTGTGCTGCGCCAGAGCCAGCGATGTGCTGGCCAGCAAACAGAGTAGCGTCAACTTGAACATGTCCGAGAACTGTGTGTAAACGCCATTGACATGCTCCTCTTTTTATAGAGCAACTTAATCTAATCATACGCTGACTTGACATGGGGATTTGCGTTCTTCGCGTGGTGTCCAAATTTACGGCCAACCTGTTGTGATTTTGTGCTGCGAATTTATGATGGCCACGGCTAACTGTCGTGTTGACCTATGCTAACAGCAGCACAACTTATCAACATTTTTAGATTCCGTTTAAAAATACTCCTTTTAAATACCCTTGAATAGCTAGAATATTATCGAGTTTGATTTCAAAATGCAGCGCCAAATTATTTAAATTTCGATATCGGGTCGTGTCTGCCTTATAGATTATTAATCACGCTCAGCCAATTCGATATTTTGTGTATCGCGAACGATGTATCGATATAAGGAAATGCTGCCGAGCTGACTGAAATGTTGCTGAGCTGACTGAATTATTGCAAAGGTAGAGTACATGTTGCTGAAGTAAGCGAATGTTTCCAAGCTCAAATAAATGTTGCTAAGATTATTAGACTTATGTTGCTGAGGTAGAAATGTTGCAATGATATAATACATGTTGCTGAGCCAAGCAAATGTTTCTACGCGCTGATAAATGTTGCTAAGTTTTTTAAACCAGTGCATTGTGTCAATTTAGCTTAAATAAAAATAAGTAATTCCAGGGTATTTAAACTGCAGAGCTTATAATTTTAGCTGTGATTTATTTATTTATATGCTGTAATTTATGGGAACATTTCAAACTTCTTATCAATAGCCGGCTGATTAGTTACGACTTGAAATGTAGAAAACAGATTTTTGTTGATTGCCATTCTTGGCAATTTCACGAGTTGACGGTGGCCAAGCAAAGTGTGTTCGTCGATGGAGCATTTGAAGCTTCTGCCGGGCCCGGCATTCCTGCACATAATTTCGGCGCAGTATCACCGAAAAGTAGTAGATGATCTCCACCAGAGATAACATACTCATGCCCACAAACAGACTGAAAGCGCTGCCCAGATTTGCTGGCGATAAACTGTTGATAACAGGGTGAAATAATATTAAGTTATTCCTACTCACAGACCAAGGTAACCATGTTGGAGAGCAGATCCACTCGCACTCGCCTGTAAACTGGCGAGTTGACAAAGATGTGAATGATGGCATCATTTTTCTCGATGCCATCGCTGTTGATGAAGGAAGCACTTATGTAAAAAGTATATTGTTATCGCGATCAATCTCTCAACTCACTAGAAAGGATCCACTACAGGCATATTGAGCTGCAGCTCAGAGTTTGATATCTGGACATCGTAATCAAAGTGTTCACAGGTCAGAGGACAGTTGCATTGAGTCTTTCGCTTGCGCGTAATAATATCAGCTGTTGGGAGAGCTTAGGGTAATCACCAATAGCAGCCAGTTAACATGAGGCTACCTACGAAAGTTATCCACCAGGCAGGGTATATCTCGAAAGGAGCAAATGCGATCCTTGGTGCGATTGAAGTCAAAGAAGTATGTGTGGCAGCCACAGAACTTGACCATGTTGCTAACGCGACAATTGAGCTCACAGTTGGGATACACGTAGTCGGCGAAGTAGCGCAGCTGGAACTCAGAGCGAAAGACGCAGTTCCTCTGGGCTATGGACAACGCTTTGACCGCCTCCGAGCAAAATGTCTCCTCGATGCGGAGCGTGGCAAATGATTCCGTGTTGAGACCTAAGAACTTGCAAGTGGCATGGGCACTGGGAAACGCATCTGTGTCCTGGATGAGCAGCTTAAAGCCATGCGAATAGGACTTCAAAGCATCGTAATTTTCATCCTTGTAGCGCAGAATCAGTGATAGTCCATTGTCCAGACCGCCAGCCGCTTGTTGAGCTGTGAAATTGATGCTGACAAGGAGAGTTTACCATAAGAAGTTGAATTGCAACCTGGTGACGAGTTTCTCACCCGCTCTGTCGCAGATTAAAGGAGCAGCAATGACCAAAGAAGGTTTTCGATAGTTGAAAGAGTCGATTGCAGTCCATGATCTCGCCGTGAAATCGACAGCGATAGAGTAATTCATTGCAGTCCCAACGCATTCCATTCACAAGTTGATGCATTGTCAGATTGTTGCGCAGCAGCAACGATTCCATCAGCTCAATCTCCTCCTGGGAAAAGCGCTCATCGTCCAGCATGAAGCCATAGAAGATGTGCAAGTGCTGCAACACATCATCGGTCTGCGACGTGTTGCTGAAAGATCAGGAATAAAGTAAATAATGAATAATATTTGAATGCAGCATGAATTATAGGAGACACACAGCGTCTCAATGAATGCCTGGGACTTCTCCATGTTGAAGAGCACCTCGGGGCAGATGGTGACGGGTGGAAAGAAGAGTTTGCTGACTGGAGCATGATCGCTTTCCACATTCATGCGCGTCGGACTGCGACGGTAGTCCGCGTAGAAGGTCTGGGCCATGACAATGGCACAGACGAACATCACCAGCGAGATGAGGATCCACACAAAGTGCACTATCCGGTTGGTGTCCTTGTCCCGGGTGTACTTCAGCCCGTGAATGCTGCTCGTGGCACAGAAATCGCACCAGGTGCGTTCGAAAGCGCCTCGCAAGGGCGACTTCTTTGGGTCGATATCCTCGGGACTCAGTTCCTCCTCGTGGCCCATTGCCAGGACAAAAGTGAAGCTTGAAATGTGCTCGGCTATGGCAAAAGTTGTTCTTTTATAGAGTCTCAAATGGGCGAGACTGAAATGCGTTTGACAACTGATTATTAATATTCAATTATTGTGGGGAAGTCGGCTCGGAAAATGATTACTCCCCCTGATTAGTGTCGTTGATAAATATGTTATTGCATATTTATGGGGGTATCCTTTAATGCCCAGACATTTATTGAAAGACAATTGCAGGTTGGTTTTTTGCTGGTATTTTATTTGATTTGCAAACTTTTGGTGTCTTTTGTGGTATTTTTAAATTGTTTGCAACTACATATCAAATCATGGTTTATCAAGTTATTTCTAATGCGTTTCAATATGTATAAAGAAATCTAAACTCTTGGCTATCACAATAAGAAACTACACATTTTAAATGGTAGACAAATGATTATCTTAGGCACATTTCACTAATTTAACATATTTTGTGCTCGGGCTTTACATTGCGTGTGTGATTATTGTCTTTTATTCTTGGTTGGGTGCTGGTGTTGAGGGTCACTAATAACAACTTTTGGCTTACAGTATGTATAATAACTAAAACAATAACTTAAACTATATTGTAGTATGGTATGGTAATGCTAACTGGCATTTTACTGCCTCGACTCGCTGGCGGTTATGGCCAACGGCGCTCCATTGCCATTGCTCAGCCTTGCAGGTGTCATCCCGTTGTTCTCATGCCCGCCCAGACTCGGCTTGTGCTCATCGTTCTCGGGATTGTCCCAGAACTGGCGCTCGCCGGAGCCAAAGATGTTGTAGAATGTGCCGCAGATAATGTACACAAAAGCGGCAATGAAGAAGACAATCTGCCACTGTCCCATGGTGGGCTGCAATTAAATATAGACAATCAAGTAAAAGGCTGTCCCAGAATCTTCTCATAAACTATCGAAACTCACCTTGTTGTTAATCAGATTGCCCGCTGCAATGGGAGCCAGCAGACCCGCCAGATTGGCCAAACAATTCGTGATGGCCATAAGGAAGCCGGCAAAACGTGGCGTCAGATCCAAGTGATTGATCTTGAAGCCGGAGTAGATGCCGCCATTGAAGCCCACGCCAATGGTTAGTATGGCCAGGGTCAGAGCACGATCACAGCCGGTGTAGGAGGCGGCAATCAGGGCCAGACCGGGTCCATATTGGCCAATACTGTTGATGATCTTCCTGGTGGCGGTCAGCGAGAACCGCTTCGAGCTGATCATCCAATCGGCCACCACCGAGATGAACATGGAGAACAGCCACATGGCCAGGTAGGGCAGCGAGCTGAGCAGACCGTTCGACTTGAGGGAGAAGCGCAGCACCTGCTTCATGTACGTGGGCAGCTCCGTCATCAGCGTCTCGTAGCCGTAGTTGTGGCCCATGTGAGCCAACAGAATCGCATAGAAGGGCAGCGATTTCATGATGGCCTTGAATGGAATTGGAGGGCTCTAAAAAGAAATGTATAAATGATCAGTTTAACAATTCAGAGCCTCGAGTAGAGTTCAGGTTTCTCACCTTAATCACATCTGTGCCCCAGAGCGAGTCGTTGATGTAACGCTTCTCACGCTCATCGATGCGCGGATGCACCGAGGGATCCTCGAAGACCAGAAAGAGGAAGGCAATCGACCAGATGGTGCCCACAATGCCAAACACATAGAAGATCGATGGCCAGCCGCCGGAGAAGCCATATTCAGCCAGCAAGCCGGACAACGGCATCGAGATGATGGTGCCGAACTGTGCTCCCGCATAGACAGCAGCCCCCATCCTCGAGCGCTCGTTGGGCGGTATCCACTTGGCCAGCAGGGCATGCGTGCAGGGCACAATGGGACCCTCGCCCAGTCCCTGAATGAAGCGCACCGCGCACAGACCGTAGACGCCGCCCTCGCGGGCTGCCACGGGCACCAGGAAGGCAAACAACGAGTTGATGAGCATGCCCCAGCCCAGGAAGCGCAGGGCACCGTACTTCTTGGCCAGTATGCCGAAGGGAATCTGGGTGATCACATAGCCATAGAAGAACGACGACAGAATGTAGCCCTGCAAGCTGGAGCTCCAGGCAAACTCGCCGTCCTCGCCATTGTCCTGGGAAGAGAAAGAGAGAGAGAAGATTGAAATAGTTGATATTATTAAATTCAATCGAGTTAATTAATTAGATTTACATGACTCACTGTTTTAATTTACATCTCTAGTTTCAACTCAATTATCAATTTCGATGAATCTTTATACAGAATTAATACTTACAACTTCAAGTTCACGATCACCGCACTCATCGTCGAGTATCTCCTCGCCCTTCTGGATCGCCGTGTGGTTGACCATGGCCACAATGGCCACCGACATGTTGGTCCGCATCACATAGGCGTTGGCCATGCCCAAGAAGAGCATGAATGTGACGAAGTAGCGGGTGGTTGCCCAGCCTGCAAAGAGTTGAATAAGAGAACACGGTTATTTAGAGCGCATTTCACAGAGAATCAGAGTGAGAAAAAGATAAAGCAAAAGAAAAGCAAAAGAGAGAACACGTGTGTGTCGGATTGGATCATCGTTTAATTACATCTAATTAAAGTGCAAAATCTGTCGGCATTAATTTGCTTGAAGGTTTAAGCGAAAGATTTCAGAACTCAAAGCAGATGTCTACGGAAATGACTAAAAATAAAAATTAAAAGATACAAATCGCAGGAGGTCAAAAGTGTGACGCGATAAGTAGCAGAAAAAACGATAAGATGCAGAAAAGTTGGCCAACAGTTAAGTTTACAGACGGCTCTCAGATAAGATATATTTAGAATCGCAGTTATGACTCAATGCCGAGCACCCTCCCTATGTGTTGTATACAACTGGACCACATTTAATTGCCTCACGTTTGGAGCGATGAAATCATACTTGTGCAATCCAATTGCAGATTCAATTCTAGGCATCTCATAATTACAAAATGGGTCTTATTACGAGTACTCGCGAGTTCTCTTGCTTTTGTTTTGCTGTACAGCAATTGTTTATTTTGTCGTGTCATTCGACAGCTCGACTTTGCACGAGCAAAACAACACGTGATATTTATGCGATTTGCCAGGCGATTCATTGCACGATTCTGGAAGTTTTTTAGAAATGGTTAGAGTTCAAGTGCAGGAAACTCCTCGTAATGAGCTTACATTATACAACTGTACCCACGAACTCTACATAAACAATCGTAATGGAATTTAAACCTAAAACTTTTAAGTTTTACATTCACCCCAGAACTCTCCCCCTTTGGCTATCCAGAGTTTAACGCAACAGACCGGCAATTTTTGCTTGGATTTCGAAATGTTCTGTTGCTTTTTCCACCAAATACGACACAAAGTACAGCGGAAAATTCACAACAAAAACTGAGCTATAGAATTGCCGAGTCGGAATAAATGAAAACAGCAAAAAAAAGAGAAAAAAAAATAATAACATAAAACCTAAAACAATTTGTGTACGTTCGCTTTTTATTTGTGCGCACGCAGCGTAAAATCGCGCGATTTGCGAGCAGCAGACGCTGAACCCCCTTCCCTCTCCACCCTTCACCCTGCCCTCTTCACTCCCTTCACTTCACCACAAATGTTGCACAACGGCATTGTTGTGGTTGGCAAAGCCAATGGAAGCACGTGTAAATCGCGCGTTGACTCGACTCTTTCTATTAATATTACGCATACGCAGTGGCGGCTGGTCACAATATTTGTATACTCTTTGGGCTTGGATATTTTTATTTGTTTATTTAACTTAGACAGTAGTCAAAGGAGAATCAATTAAATTAAAAGTTCCAATTAAAAATAAGATAAAATAATTTAAAATTGAAATTAATTTGTTTTTTTTTATTATTCTTCACCTTTTTTCTTGTCTTGGAGTTTGTTTTGCTCCCAAACCAAAACATGTCCATCGCGATGCCGATGATTAAGCTTGCTGCGTCGAAAGGGCATTTTGAATTATTCTTCACTTAAACGGAGGTTTCGAGTTGTACAAATAAATTAAAGAAAAACTAAATTAAATTCGAATTGTCGGCAGAATAGAACCGATTTACAGCATGAACACACACTATACACGACTTGTTGCTGTTGTTGTTGGTGTTTCACTGTGACTTTTTGCGCACTCGTTTAAACCATTTCATTGTCTATCTGTAAAGTTGGCCGGGCCTAAACATGTCGCGGGTCAAGATAAACTGACTGAAAGCAGTGGAAAACTTTATAACTGTCGCACTCGAGAAGGTATAAACGACTGACGACTGGGGACAGAGCTGTTTTCGAATAGGTCTCTGGGGTGTAGCACTCTCTGATGTAATTCAGCTGTTGCTCTTGGCTCTTGGCTTAATGGGTGCCTCTGCCACAAATGAGCGCCAACTGTTGCGCATTGTGGCTATATAAACTGGGCGAAAACAAATGCTGGACGCTCGAGGCGCCTGCGTCGACGTAGACGTCGGGAGAATTCAAGAAAGAGAGAGAGAGAGAGAGAGTGTAAAAGAGAGAGAGAGAGCGAGAGTGGGAAATGTGGAGAGTGCTCAAATACGATTACATCAACATTGGGGAACGTGCGTCGTTGTGGTCAGAGATTTGGTCAAGGCATATGCTTGCCACAAGACTTAATCATCGACTGTGGCAACTGCTGAACTCATGTCGATTGATGTCAATTGATGGTATATATATGTATCTATATACAAACTATTTATAGCTCTAATATGACCTACCTCATCACACATCTCACATCGCGTGATGCTCACATGAAAGTTAAGGCAAATTCTTAGCTTAAAGTATTCAAATAACACATGATATTTGCCAAATGCGCTGCCAGGCAATGAAGCTAGCGAAAATTATCGAGAAAAATGTTGAGTACATGCCGAAACCATAAATGTGAGAAATGTGAGACTGGCGCCAGAATGGGGAGGAGCATGAACAGGGGAGGAGGGAGGAGAGGGGTTGTGTGTGATTGCAGGGTGCTCGCTAAGTGCTGCTAAGTGGCCCTCTCTATTACCTTTCCCCTTCCCTTAGTTTCCCTCATTAATAATAATCAATTAAGCACCACATTTGGAGGCATTATAAAAGCGCAATTCATTGCATTGTCAGGTGCTCGCTAATTTCGAGAAAAGTGCAAAATATTCGCAACGCAGAAAAACATCATCATAGATCAGTCCAGAGAACCGGATAGAGATGAAACTAAGTTGCAAAACAATCTGAATACCCTTTCATTAAACACATGTACAATGCTTAACTTAACTTCACTTTATTAAAATAAATTTTATAAATATTCATAAATCAATCTCGTTACAACAATTATCATTAAATTAAACCAGTTTTATTTTAAGTAGAGTCTCCTCTCTTCTTGACTAAGCCAATGTATTGTCTGTTAGGGTATTCAAGTCGGCTCATTCACCCTCTCACTCACTCTCAGTCATGAATCAATAAGCACATGTCGTTGTCGTTGGCAAAGTCTCGAGACGGCCTTAGAGGCAACTGTCAAGAACCGTTGTCGGCAAGCGGCATTTGCACGTGTTTCTCGCCTGATTCTCTCACCTCAACTTCTCTCGTGAACCGAACAAGTTTCGCAAAGAGAGCTTTTCAAGCGGACTGACTAATGAGCTTTGTCTCGGCAGAATTAAACCAGTGAGTTCACTAGAAATGCCGGCAATTGTTATGGTAATTGTTATTATTATTGTCATTGTTACAATTGTGTGGGCAAACTCCATAACGTTGAGAATTTACCCCAACTTGAGCATTGTTGTGCTTATTAATGGTAACCCAGGGTAAATAGAAAGATATCCATCATAAAATGCCGTCACTTTTGTTTTTTTGGCAAGCCCTCAAATGGAAATGTTTTTTTTTTGACAGGTACAGTCTAGCAGATGAGCAATGAGTTAAAAATACGAGCACAAAAGCCACAATAAAATTTCAAAACGATAGACTGTAATGATCGACTAGGTGATACGCTGTCACATAATTCATTGATATTTCTACAGTCTTTGTTGAGCTATTACTATATCAGATAATGGAAAATAACAAAATTCTTAACCATTTAAATGGTATTTTTTGTATCCGATAATATTATATAAATCCCATACTTCAACAACCTTTTATTGTCTTGTTTACAGGGTATAGTAATGGGAAGTGCTTTGCTGAATAAGCTGCATTTGTTCTATTTCCGTTCATGAAAGTGCCAAGCAAAATCAGCTTACAACAATTGGCAACGACTACAATGGCGCTGCCACTAGTTAATAACTGTCATTAGCATTACTCGCACTGCGAGTACAAGTTTAGTTGTAAACAATCTTCATGAAAGCTTTGATTGCCATGCAACTTTCAACGGTTCGAGAGTTGACTAAAAAAGCGTTGCCTACTTTTGGGCTGCGCTTTAAAAGCCCACAAGCCAAAGGCCTGCGAGCTACGTAACGCGTGTACGTTACGTAAAGTAACGTAACGTTCTGTTGCGCTATCTAGGGCTTATCTGTGGAATTGCAATTGCTAAATATATGTATGTTTACTTTATGGCCGAGACTATGACTATTGATATTGATATTCTCAGCTAATTAAACAACAATCTGTTCAGATTTCATATTCAATCCAATGTATGGGAAAATATACGGGGCTACTAAAGTGACGACGCACATACATACAAACAAATATGTTATAAAGAAATAATAAATGTACATTTATTATATTTACTGCCCACGTTAGATCGTGATCGTTAAAGGATTTTCCACTCTTGATATTGTTTTTTAGATACAGCTGCACCTTTTGTTTGTGTATCTTAATGTTAATGAAGTGTATTGAGGGGGATTTACAGATTAGCTGGTACTCGAATCCCATAAATTCTCAGAAGTCGATATGGGGCATTGACAGGTGCAAAAGAGTTGGGCAAACATGTTTGCAAATACTAAAAAAGTTGATTACAAGCCGTACAACTCACTAACTGATATGTGTGATGCTCTTTGTGGGCCAAAACAAAAGCGTTGAAGTTGAGGTTGCCTGCTTTTTTGCAATGATGTCATTTGAACGATTAGTGGAATATTTTTACCACGTATCAGACAAGTGCTCACAGACAATACTGTATACTGTATGTACTATATACATTTGTGTGTTTGCCCATCATATCAGAGATTCAATTGTTTCCGTTGACAGTGGGCGCAATAAAATTGTTCTACGATCAGGTAATCTCATACCCTTCACGTGTGTAGCTCACACTGCCACTGTCGATATTTAATTTATTTTTATTTTCTATTTTCAAACACAGACAGACAGAAATGCTGTGCTGCTACTATTAAAGGTTGTCAAACTGTACTGAGTTGTCGTAAATTTAAAATACTTACACAATAAATTAAAAATAACATGCGCACTTTGGGCTGAAATGAGTAATTTGGCTTAAATTGTGCGCGATTATCGTCACTGAATGAAATTTAATTGTCAAAGGAACTTTGAATACATTTCGATAGCCCCTCAGCAAATAGTTCATTGAGTACCTACATATAAGTTTCGCACGTATTTTCGACTTATTCATTCAATTTATTGTACCACAGAGCTTAAGTACAGCCCCGGCAATTTTCTAATTTAACTGCTATAACTGTCTGGACTGTAAATTGCATTACACATATGACAAAGCGACACAGATCGTTAAGCAGATCGTCCAGTATATTTATAGTACATATCTCTTTACAAATATGACTTGCGTGTGGGCGTTGGGCAATTCTCGCATCTTTATGGAAACAGAATTCGTGTGAAAATTAACGCGCATTTGCAAGTGCAAAACTGTAGCGAACATCCATCTTAAAGCCTTATTCAATACTCATGTAATATTCGCTGACATGCCAAAGAAAATTGATCAAAATCAGGGTAAAATGCAATGCCAGTGTCGGGGCCAAAAAGCTCGCGACATTTCTTTGAAATTTGTCAATTTGCCAGACGACAAATGGTACAAGAATATACTCAGTAGGGGAAGCATAAAGTGCATATTTGGGTAAACAAAACTAATTAATGCATCATCCTATCTTAAATGCTCTAGTTTAAAATGCAAGTGAAACTAATTGCACAAATATTTTTCAACTGCATATAGGGTATTTTACAGTTGATCAAGGAGATACAAACACACAATTTCTATGCTCTTGCTTTCAGATTGAATGTAGTGAAAGTCCGCAACTGTATGTAGGGTATTTCATAATCAATTACTGCCACTCTAATTAATATTGGCCGTCTGTTAACGCCTCTAACATTTCACAGCGAGTATTTTAAATGAAAGTAAAAGATTTGCTCTTCAGAACGTTGGAATGCCAAGGTTCTTTACACTGTGATTGCAAGTTTCCTCATCGTTCTTGACCTTAAACTTGCACGAAAACTAGTTTTAGTTTTAGTTTTGTTGTTACTGTAATTGTGATGGTTATTGCTGAATTGTTTATTTGCATAGCCGTAAACACGTATTTGATTTTTGTTTTTGTTTTGAGTCTGGTTCGTATTGCCGGCGACTGGTTTCAGATGCAGTCCATGCCGTTCCCCAAAAATGGCCTAAAAATGACAAGGAACTGCCCCATAAACTGTATCATTCGATCACACAGATCATCATTCTACATATCAAGCTATGGCAAAGTGGGAAAACAAACTAAGGCCATAAACAGGCAACAATATAAACAGTTGAGGCAAATACATAAATATATAATATCAGTTATTGTATCTTTATTATGTGTGTATGTGTTTCGAGTGTCAACAAACTATTCACGGATTCAATTCGGATTCAATTTGGATACGGACTCATCGTCGGCTCCGCCATTTCATGTTGATTGCGAATTTGGCTCACGCGTTGGCGACAATAAATGTCTCTGCTTTTAAGTTGAATTTTTGTTTATTAATAAAATTTCCGAGACATCGCATAACAAATAACTTCCGTTTTTGCGGTCCGTAAAAGCGCCTGGAGAGGTCGCCCGATTCAAATCAAGTCAAGTCAAATCACATCGAATTAGCTGAAGTAGAAGCTACCTAATTGAATGAGCGCCAAGTGACCCTCTATTAATTGTAATGTGTTTTACAATTTGTATTTCTTTAGAACTTTTAGACAGTTGCAAAAACAGCACAAATTGCTTAATTGTGATTGTAAGACGGGTGGGAGGTGGTGGAAAACGGGACAAACTTACGAAATATGAGAGAGTTCCGTTTAAGCCGAAAAGCGTTCAGTAAATTCATAAAAAAAACTCCATAATTCCATAGAAAACTCTTTACGACTACAATTATTTAAATTTATATTGCAAGCGGCATTTTGTATCTGAGCAAAAAACTGTTTTAAAAATAGGATGAGCAATGAATTCTACATCTACACTCAGAGAAATTATTTTACAACTATATAGTTGAAAGCTTCAAAGTTATTCTAATTTTTATGTCAGCATCAACTTATTTGTATCTTTGATTAATTTCAGGTCTTTCAATAAGTTAATATTTATATAAAAATCTAAAAGGTTTTTCAGGGATCTCTGCCAAGAATTCAAATACTAATACAATTAGCTAAGTTATTTAATAATTTTACAAAAATAAACAAAGATTAAGCTTACCCAATTCTGGCTTCTCGGGTTCCTTTTCGGAACTAGCACAGATCGCTTCCTTAGATGCCGACATTTTGTTTGGTTTTGTTTTGCGGGTTTCTTGTCTTAAGTTATGT
The DNA here is from genome assembly GCA_963924055.1 of Drosophila limbata. NCBI lineage: Eukaryota > Metazoa > Arthropoda > Insecta > Diptera > Drosophilidae > Drosophila > Drosophila limbata. The sequence continues at coordinate 14,963,683 of OZ001355.1, read as the reverse complement.
TAATAGTTTACAGTCTTCAGGTATTATACTCTGAATTAATAAGACTTTATCTGAGTGTTGTAATATTTTAAAACAACACGAATTGCATGACAATCAGTCAAAAGCAGCGCGAGGATTTTGCAAGCTTCGCCTGACGAATAAATGCAAAAGTCAGAAATGTTTTTTTAACTGAGTTCAAGCACGTCGCTTGGCGGTTTTAAGACATTTTCGACAATTCACTTGCTTTTATTATTATTTTTATTTTTTTATGATTATATTATTTTGAAATTTGCGGTTAGAGTTTGTTATTTTCTTTTCACTCGCGTTGCTGCACGTTGGGCAGCTTGAAATGTTCTGAACGATTAGCGACAAGACGCGTTGCCTTTAAATAAGCTGCATCAGCGGCTGGGGCAGAAGCTGGAGCTGAAGCTGAGACGCTGATGCTGACGCTGAAGCTGAAGCAGGGACGCTGCTTCGGCTATTTACACGATTTATTTTGTTTTGTTTGGTTTATTGGATTGAGTTGAGTTGTTGTTGACTTGATCTCGGCAGATTTGCGCAAGCGTCTCGCTTCCGATCGTCAGTTTGATGTCAGTTCGCACGTTCAACCGATCGAGTTGTCGGGAGCAGACACGTTAATCTGTAAGCAGAATATAGCAAATTAGTATGATAAATTTAGCAAGTCAATCAATACGATAGATAGGGGAAGCATTAATTGTTTTGGCAAACGCTAAAACGAAAAGCCGCACTTGAAACTGGCTCACGAGTTTGTCACTCCCTACGCACGTTCCCATAGTTAACGCTCGACACTCGCTGCTCAGCAAATATTTGTGTCTAATGTTTGCGATGATTTGCCGAGTTTTGCAGCAAATTTATGTGTGTGGGCGCATTTGATTTTCTATTAATATAATAATATTTCCATACGAAACGAATCAAATTGATATATGTAGTTGTTGGGGTACAGTTTAGCTCGGATTTGTTAGCGGGTTCCGTCAGATGTTAGATGTGTTTATTAGAACGAGTTAATTACGTCTATCTACAACTGTCTATAATGAATTTACATAATTACGTATAGTCGCTCCAGTTTGTCTAGTTCAATGCGATCTGGCTTTAACATATGTGAACTCAGCTGTTTATACTTTTTTCTCTTGTGTTGTTGCCTTTTTTCTTATTAAGTATTTCGAATTGTAATTTCGAACTTCGTTGATGATGTAATTTGTTTATCGCTTCAAACCAATTACAAGGCATTTCTCTGTTTGTTTAAGTTTGTACAGTTGTCCAAAAATAAACCAAACAGGTTACGAATGAATTCGCACGCATATCCGCAGGTAAATCTATTATAATTCACCTTCTGTTTACGCCTAATTCTACCGAAATCCATTTAAATATTTGTATATATTTTTATTTATTTATTTATGTATTTATTTTTGTTGTGAGTGGAATTCCAATTAGTTGTTGAGCGCGTCACAGCACCCGAAATTTATTTTAGAAAGTATCGCAAGACTGAAGCGGAATTTTTTGAGCCCCCTTTTGAAAGGGGAACTATTGTTTGCTTGTTGGTGTAGGCGTCGTTTGTTAACCGATTTCTGAGAATATCGGTTTAAATATTTATATAAAAGCAATTTATTTAATTTCTATGGGGGTTGTGAAGTTGCACACAACTATAAACATGATATATACCGAAATCGCTATTGGATTATAGTTTATTGACAAGATCATCAGATACGTTACCAACTTCTTGTCGTTCTTTATACTCCACATTTTAAAATGAAGCGCACTTTTGCCAACAAACATATTATTGTCATATGCAATTAGCTAGTTTTTATTTGATATTGATCAAAATGTGCAAAACATATATGCCAAAAACAAGTAACTGAATGATTTTGCACATTGCGGCTGCTAATCTAACGAAGCACGTTTCAGTTCGAAGATGTCGATCAGGTGAAAGGAAGAGCAGATCCCTTTTCAAGAGTTGAAGTTTATTTTATCAGACCAAAAAAGACAAGAGCTAAATGATTATTATACAGAAAATATTCAAAAGCAAATTAACACTTTCCGTCAGCTACTAAATCATGGAGGTCAACTTGCTTTATCATTAACTGCTCTGATAATTGCCACTGGTTTTTGAGCAACTACCAGTCCAATTATTAGCTTAAGTTTCAAATTAATTTGGGCTTACATTTCGCAAATGAAACAAAAGTCGTGAGTTGCCAATAGATTTCCGAATGTGTTCGCTGTGAAAACTTGTAGACTAAACTTGAGTCTGTCAGTTATAAAAACGAACAAGTGGAACGATTAAACAAGCCCTTGATATGCATCGGAAAGTAAACGGCAGTTAAAATAAAATTAAAAATTGTAATTCAGAGAAAATAAATTAAATAATCCACAACTTGCAGCTGGGGAACTACAAAAATATCAATAAATAAATAGCAAATAATATATACTAAATAATAAATGCATTTTCTATTACGGAACGTGTTTCCCTTTATAGAATGGGCTATAAATGAATTATATGATCATCATTAAAACAATAAGTGACTTGGCTATTTGATCATTTATCATGCATTAAATCTTCATTTTCAAATTTATAGAACCCTACTAACTTGGCTAACTCAGGAGTAGATTTGAGAATACTAAAGGAAATTGTTGAAATAAATTTATGATCAATACATGTCTAAGACTGCGGCTAATGCGAAGGCTAAGCGTGTGTCCAATGGATTTCAAGTGTTTTCAATTTCTGATTAGAGCATCATAAAACCTTTATGACTGTTTGGTGCCAGCGATTTCTATTTGCTACTGACTGATTATTGACCAGTTCTTGGACATACTCTATTTATGGCTACTTGCAGATTTATAGACACGTCAGAAGACACACGAGCTTTATTTGATCAGATCCAAGAATACTCCAAACTGCAAATAATTATATTAATTGAAGTTACTAAGGGGCGTTTTTGGACCTATCGCATGGCCGTAAATCAAGCGCTCTTATCTGGCCGAGAGTTTTGGACTGACGCACTTATGTAGTTAGTGCCCGTGCCAACCATAGATTAACCTCACACACACACACACACACGCACACACTCTCTATCAGAAGCACTAGCTGGACACTGAGAACGGATGTTTCTACCATATATAGTAAGCTCCAGTCTTTCCTATGTGACATAGTTCACACCTGGCGAACATTCACGTTGATTTGTTGCCATTTAAGGTCATGGGAAATAAGTATGTATGATTATTTTGTGCTTCTCATGCTAAGAGCTAATGGAAATATTTGTCTCGATTTTTATGAATCTCCAAAAATTTCCCCAGTCACAGCTAACTCATTCAGCAATAATATGACGGCTAATTGTTGGCCATAAACCATATATGGAGTTCGTTTCTTTCTTGTTAACTTAATATTATAGCCATTAAGTTTATCGCAGATTCATAAATGTCAGGCCCTCCGGTTCTGGTTTTCTGGCTAGTCAAAGACGTCATCTAGTATGTATATACGTCAGACTGTCATTAACCGTTAACATTTATTGCCCTAAACAATGGTTCAAAATTTTCCACATGTGCTTCACAACAAATTTGAAATTTCGCATCAACAATCGTTTCACGTGCAACAATCTTCGTTTTCTGTTCGTGTTTCTCGGCAAATCTTTGTTAGCGTCAAGTTACTATTTTTCTTATTTAAATTATCGCAATTTATTATAATTTTATTCGCACGATAATTGAAGACTTTATTTGTGCGCTCTTTTTTTTTTTGCTTTACTTGTTTTTATAAACATTTTTTCTTTTATACGTGAATGCGACGATTTTAATGGCGCCTGTTTTGAAGTTCAAGTGCAGCTGCGGGCCCAGCGATAAATGAATTTAGAGAACCACAGAAAACAACACAATGGAATAGAAAACAACACATTCGACTCGATTTGTACCATATCGTTACGTTTCGGCCGAGTGGCTCTTGATGCTCCAGTGTCGATTGCCAATTGTTGATTGTCGATTGCAAATTGTCGAGTGTTGATTGTACTCTCTGGGAAATTGTTAAAATCTAAAGTGTTTCAGCTTATCGAGGCGGAATCTGCTCATTAAACTAGTATTACAATGCGCATTTTTGCACTTGAAATGGTTTAATGATTAGTCTTGTGGCTAAAACCATTTCAATTGCACCATTCACTTTCTAGCCATGAGCTTAAGTTTTAACCCAGCAACTGCTGTTACTTTTCCGAGAAAGGAATCGAATTTACGTAAATTCTATAAATTGATTATCAGTATGCAAACAAAAAGCTAATGAGTTTTTTGGCACTCCAATGTGAGAGAGAGGGGAAATGGGGGGGAGCAGCATTTTAGCGTGAATAACAAATACGTAATGTTTTTAACTCATTTGCATAAAGTACGCCATTAATTAATTGAAGTTAAGGTGAGTTTCAGATGAAACTCACTCACCTTTGACGAACGAAATATAAATACAAAAATGAATGGAAGCGAGACACAACGAATCAACAACTTTGAATTTTGAACAGACCCGCATCAGCTGTTTTCAGCATTTTGTTTTAAATTGCTTTCGATGTGTTTTGTGTGTGTTTTTATTTTGCACTCGAAGGCGACTCATTAGCGCCGACATCACCGAAGGTGCGGACAAAAACAGAGAGCGACTAAAACGCGTTAAGTAAAAACTAAAACAAAAGCAACGATAACAACGGATTGCAACGTTGCAGGAATTTGCAATTGCAATTTCAATTCAATCAAGCTGCTTTAATATTTATAAGATGTCTTTGTTTCTGCTCGTAGCTCTAAGATTTATAAACAGACACTCACGAGCTAGATTTCCCAATTTGTAGGCACTTCTTTTATTCGCGATCTATTTTCACCACACTGTTCCGCACACTGTAACTTTCTTATTTGCCTGGGAGCTGCTGCTGCTGCTGCTGCTGTTGCTGCTGACGTCGTCGTCGTTGGTGGCAGAGAAGCGGCCTGACCGAGCAAGCGTTGGCGCTGTAATGACTTACTACCTGAGCTAATTGAACGTTTTTATAATTCTGTTTCTGTTTGCGTTTGTGTTTCATTCGCGTTAAAACAAAAGCCTCAGGTGGGAGGCAGCAGTCAACAACAAAAATGAAAAAATTAAAAAAATACAATAACAAATAAACGTAGCACGACGGCAACTCAACTTGATTCATCAGTTGAGCCGAATAAAGCCGAATGATCTTCGTCTTCGTAGCTCCGTGATAGCTGTTGATAGTGCTGATAATGACAACGTTTATTGCTCGAGTTATAAACTATTAAATGATGTTTTTATTGCTCTTTTAGCCTGCGGCAATTGCAGCCCACAAGACACAGTTTTTACTGTCAATATTCAGTATTCACTATTTACTATTCACTCTGACTGTAAGCTCAGCACGTGAGCTTCGTTCCTGCTCTGCATGGCTGTTGTTTTTGCTGTGCTTTCGTTTTGCACTCATCTCGTGACTCGCTGATTTATGAGCGCGGCTTAAAAGAGAGAATGCGAATGGCAGGGCAACAACAATTTAGTGAACCGGTTGCAGCACTCTCAGCAAGTGCAGCATGTGAATTTTAACGCCGTTATTCTACGCTTTGTTCGCACTCGTTCTCGCTCTTTCTCTGCGCTTCACGTGCTCACGAGCCAACTGTTGCGCTCAGTGCCGTTTTGGATTGCGTGAGGAACTCATGTGGACCGTAATAATAAAAACGTTGGCCTGGACTGCGTTTGAGTGATAAGTTGACACTGAGTAACTGAAACGTCTTTAACAATATTGACAGCACACACAGTTAACACATTTATAGCCAAGTCATCAGCCATGCAAATTTCACGCTCGGTGCAACGACATCGCTTTGGGCGGCCCTTTGTCAACTTGAGTGATATATGTGTATGTATCTAGGTAAATACAACACCTTCGGTACTCTGGGCTATGAAGCTACAAAAAGATAAGATCGAGATCAAGTCAATAATAAATCGACCTTTGCTTGGCATTGGTCGAAAAGTCAGAAATTTTGCACCATAAAATATCAGTGGCAATTGAACTGTTGATTTGGCCTTTATGAATGGAGCTGAGTGTAAAATAAAATCGTCACATGATTCGGATTACGACTTGGTATAATCGTGGACATACTCGTACCCGTGTACATATTCAAATACATATACATATCAGAGTCTAGGCTAAGCAACAAAGTTAAAAAGATGGCGATGCTTATCGCCCTGATTATTTGACAGTTTGAAGTACCACAAGTACGTTATACAATGTGTTCGGAATAACCAACGCAATTAAATTTGTTTTGTTGTAGTTCTGAGAGCGCCAGCTAAAAACCCAATAGAAGGCTTTAATTACTTAACTAAATCAATGTTGACATTATCGTTTGGGTTAATCATATTTATTATTTATTAAAACTTTAAGACTTATAATAGCCCTTCTGCTTGTCTGTTCTGTGAAGGATTCTAGGACTTGCAATAAATTACTAAATTCAATACCAAATTTACGATTAAAAAACTTAATTACACTCAGTTCCCCTCTTAAAATAAATATATTTTTTTTTTACTAATTCTTAATATTTTTTTCATATTTATTAAAATTTTTTTTTTTGTTTGTTCAGATTCAGGAATTGTAAATTATTTTATTAATAATTTAACTACTTAATTTTGTTTTATTTATTTAAAATTGTTAAGTCATTTATGGAATTGAACGACAAAGTTTCTGGTACTGGGCATCTACCAGTCGAGCAACTGTTACATTGCTACATTGTTACATTCTCACTTGTTTTAATTATTATTGCTGTCGTTTTTCCAAAAGTAAACTAAAAAATATTTGTGTCAATTGAAATCACGATAAGCTAATAAGTGGTTAGCTAACGGTTCGGATAAGGGACGCATTTTCAATGACGCCATTAAAGTTTAATAATGAAGTCACTGCGGTACCTTCTAATCATTCAAGGAGCTTATCATTTACGCAAGATCTCTTATGATGGAATACATATATAATTCGGAATATTTTATTGTTGATACTCACCCAGCACAGATTTGAATTGATGTTTGATTATAGCGCCATTTAATCATCTATTGACGCAATTAATTTTGTGGGTGTTCAACTGATGTCTGTTGTACGTTCTACGCAGATAATGCAGTATTGAAACACTTGGCCAGTGCGCAGTTCACATGGATAAGGAGCAAATTCTCAGAAGTGTGGATAGCGTTATCAGAACAGATTGTAATCCCACATTGATTGCTACAAGCTATCATGAATATATGTATTTCAAGGATAACAACAACTAAAGAAACCTAGATAAATATGGATGCAATGGCGAAATCAAAAGTGGGCGTGTTTTCAAGTACAACTCCAGATGAAGTCGAAATTTTGTATCATCACAATTATTTTATGGACTTTGGTGTAAATTGTGATAATGTTTTGATTAAGTCTGTATTAAATTTATAAAAATCTGTTTTACTAACTAATTCAATTTGTATTTAGAGTTATTACTGTTTGTTTAGTTATTAGTCATACATACTTTAGATTCTTTTAGATTTACGAGATGACTTAGAAAAAAGATAAATATGAAAATAAATGAATTATTTATATTTTTGATAAAGTGAAAACTATGACAGCCATAAATGTATGGAGTGCAAACTAATTGAAATAAATCAGTGCAGATCTCTGTGCCTGTGTCTTGATAACCGATTATGATAATGACAGGCTAATATTGGCTAATATGGCGAGCAGCCAGGCAAATGGCAAATATGTGTATGTCCCATATAACTGACTAAATGACTACTATCGTAAAAGTCCGCGTCTAATTGAATGACATTCGCTTTAGTCTGCGATAGGTTTTGATAAGGAACGTGCTGTGAATCGGCCGAGTGAGGCGATCACGTTCACGTGAAGTGCACGCCGTTTCCGATAGCAGAAGAGCAATAGCTCAACAACAACAACAACAAGAACAACAATGCCGACACAACAACAGTAATTAAGGCATGTTGATACAAATTGCTTATCTGAGTAATGAAAAATATCTAGGCAGGCAACAACCAATGCCCACCCTCCCAGATCTCTTTTTCTTTGACTCTCAACTAATCACATTGTTGTTATTAGTCATTAAAGGTGATGTATATCAAAACTCTGAATATATGATTTATACCAAAAACTGAATCGAGTTTAATATGAAAATGTGAAAATCGACACAGAATGAATCGAGTTGTCGACATTTCTCAAAATAATTAAGTTTTTCCAAAAAACTTGCCAAAACTGAACAGATTTTTAAGCGGAATACCATTTTGGTCATATATTCATTCATTCCTTTTTTAAAATATTATTAATTTAATTTAAAAAATTTTTTTTGCTTTTTATTTTGTTGTATTTTGACATCATCAGTGCAAATAATAATCTGAGACAGATTCTTTAAATTCACCTGAGTTAATGTAAATAATAACTCATTTTATACAAATATGACACATTATGTATATTTAGCTGACAGTCAGAGCTACTTCCATATTACCCATACGCCTGGTTGAGCCCAACTAATATTTTGTAACACCTGAAAGTATGCAGCAATTTATTGCTTACATTATACATTTTACATTTTACACTTATTAAAGCTGTTGGAATTTAATACATTTAGGTATTACTTACACCTAGTTTAATAAAGTAATTAGTTTTATTTTATTTAAGATTCTCAACTAAGCTGAATATGTTTAATCTACTCAAGCCTTGGTTTACTAGTCAAGTATTTAAATGCAATTTTTTTCAGAGATAAACAAATTTTCAAATCACCCACAACACTGAATACATTTCAATAAAACGAAAAGTTTGATAAGCAAATCTTTTATGTAACTCTTTCTCTATTTAAGTAAAGCATACAACAATACACGATGCCTTGCTCAGTCTCCAATTTTGAATCGGGTTCGAATCGATATCGTTCCAAGGTGCGCATCGGCAATTGGTTTGAGGACCACTGTCTGGAGGAGGTGAGTCTAACGCTTCTATATGCAACTCTCTGAGAGCAGCAACAATCTTCCATATAGGATAAGATGAGCAGCTTCAGGAAGATGCGCGATCGTGGCGAACTCTTGGTTGAGAAGGCACGAACGCTCTTCGACAATTTCCAGAAGGAGGTCCAGCTGGCAGCACCTAAACACGACATTATGATCGGGGCTGTGGTTCAACTGATGCCCATCTATATGAACATAGCGGATATGGATACATCCGAGCTGCATCCAGCCTTATCGGTGGTCATCAATGAGCACGCAATCCGCTCCAGTCAGACCATAAATGAGGATTGCGAGCTAACTGTGGCTCCCTCCGATCATCCCTGTGTCCGCAACTCCTTCCGGATTGTTAGTGGAGATGAACAGGATCGCACTGGGGAGAGACTGAAGTATGGCCAACGCTTTCGCCTGGAGTGTGTCGAGTCACCCGACGATCCGATTCTATTGTACAGTGCTCCCAAGTTGAGCAACCTTTCGCAGTCCATTTCAACCTCATTTAACTCGCAGAAATATGGAGAAGTCAATCTACCGCTGGGCCTTGTGAATCGCAGCGTAAGTTAAAATGATATAGATTTTCTGAAATGTTTCAAAGCGGATTTTTTTCAGAAAATTATGTGTCCAGATGGGGACATACCAAAGGCGTTTACCAACTGGTTTTGCATGCATGTCGATCCCAATAAACGCTTCGAAAGCGAGGGTGAAACCCTGCCAGTAAGATTAATCACAATTTAAATATCATAACATATTTTTAAAACCCATTTCATCTTTTATTTAGAGCAACTCGCCATTAGTGATTGTCCACGCGGCCACAAATCGTAATTTGGCCGCCGAGAATGTTGTTATTCAAACCCTTTTTGGTCCAGAGTTTTTAGTTTCTGTGCAGAATTATCGCAATGTGTTCAAGCGTGAGATCTGGAAGAATGTCTGGATGATTAGCAATGGTCATCATACACACGCTGCCCCGAAAAAATAAACAACAATAATAAAAAAAGTTCTGTTACGCTACACAACATAAATAAACTTTGAAGGGCATGCTATGAACTTGATTTTAATGTTGCGAAAAGTAGAATTTCGCAGTAGAATTTCAAAATAAGGTCGAGTCGAGCCCCCGTTGTGTTTTTGTCGATAACGAAGTTCCCGTTAAGCGGCTCATTAAACACGCGTCGCATTCGTATCTTTCAGATTGACCCCCCTCTTTTAAGTTTCGCACTTCGAAGTAGGTCAAACACCTGCGGTTTTGTCTGATAAGCTCTGTCTATTGCCGGGCTATAAAAGGCCTGCTCTAATGGCAACTTCAACACATTTCAACTTCAACTTCAACCCAACTCCAGCAATGTCTTCGGCATACGAAATTGTTGTCTTCCTGCTGCTCGCAACTGTTGCAAGTGGCGTTTATGGCGCGGATGTTTCCCGCATAATTGGCGGGCAATTCGCATCGATGGGTCAGTTTCCGCATCAGGTATCGCTGCAGCTAAATGGGCGTCATCATTGTGGTGGCTCTTTGATATCGGACACCATGATTGTGACTGCAGCTCATTGCACCAAGGGACAGAGTCCCAGTCAAATGATGGCGGTTGTGGGCACCAATGATTTGAGCGCTGGAAATGGTCAAACCGTTGGCATTGCCCAATTCATCATCCATCCGCAGTACAATTCGCAGAGTCAGGACTTTGACATGTCACTAATTCGCTTGAGTAGCCCCGTGACTTTGGGCGGAGCAGTTCAACCGATTCAACTGGCAGAGGCGGATGCCAATTATGCAGCCGATACCATGGCCACTATCAGCGGATTTGGTGCCATCAATCAGAATCTCCAGCTGCCCAATCGCCTGATGTTCGCACAGGTCCAGCTCTGGAGTCGCGACTTCTGCAATGCACAGAATATTCCCGGACTCACAGATCGCATGGTGTGTGCAGGACATCCCAGTGGTCAGGTCAGCTCCTGCCAGGGCGACTCCGGCGGACCACTCACTGTTGATGGCAAACTATTCGGTGTTGTCTCCTGGGGCTTTGGCTGCGGCGCCAAGGGACGTCCCGCCATGTACACCTATGTGGGTGCTCTGCGTTCCTGGATCAAACAAAACGCAAATGTCTAACTTAATTTTTGACCCTACTGCACTCTGAATTGATGCGAACTTGCAACTTAGATATAATAAAATTTCATTAAAAGCAATTGACATTCTGTTGGTTTCTTTCCTTTTTCTTAGACAGAAAATTAGAAAATGGAAGTAGGCAACACTTCTTAATGGTCCGATTTTCAAAAGTGCATGAAAGTAGGCAACAAAGTAGGTAGAATTTTTAAACTGTATAAAAAGTGCCGCCCGAAAGTATGCAGCAGATTTTTTTTACATGAATATGTTGCTAATGCAGCAACCTAAAGCATTATAGTTCAAGCTAAGACCACAACCCAGATACAGCGCTCTGTACTAAATTCGTGCCAAGGGTGACCATACGTCGATGTTTCTGATTGCGCGAAATTTGAAATTAACTTTTAGAAATTTTCTAAAATCAATTTAAAAAAAAAGAAAAACAATTTGAAACAAAAAAACAAAATGCGAAATGTTGTAAAATAATGAAGTTCATTCTAAAATTGGTATGGTGCATTTCGCTCTTCGCGTGGCGAAGTTGAGAAAAAATCGAAAAACAAAAAAAATTTTAAATTCGAGAAAAATGCAACAAAAATTCTGGTAAAATTTTTAAAAATTCTAGCTTCTAGATTTGAAAAGTTAATTTTTCGATCGCGGAAAAACTTCGACAAAAATTTGACATAAATTTGGGGGCTTATTGAAGTTACCAGGCGCTATAACAAATAGCAAGTAGATAGTGCTATGATGACCAATCAAGTAAAACACAGTATGCCAGTACACGAAGTGTTTGTTTATTTGTAACTTCATTTGTTACCTTGTAGAACTCGTGTAATTGCTTAGATACTATACAAATACATTCACTACGAGCTTAGGTTATTATTGTATCATTATCAAAAATTTCTTGACCACTTTTATGGCTTTTGGTTTCGTCGTACGCTTAAAATGGTAAATGTCGTCTAGGTTGAAGCCTAAAATCGCAAATCAAACATATGTATTTATATATTTAACTTGGTGATGATTACGTTCTAGTAAAATATTTACTCTGACTATCCAGAAATATTTAGACCATGTTTGATTATTTACATGCATTTACGATATCAAATTGTACAGTTTTTAAGTATTTACAGTCGCTTGTGACCTAAACTAGACCCCATTTGAGCTGATTAATTTGTTTAATATATATTTTTTTTTATTTTTGTAGAGCTAAATGGGATAAACAATTGTGTGTCAGTATAAAGTAGAAGGCACTATTGCATATTTGCTTCTTAGAATTAGTTCTAGCTCTACAGTTTTTAGTGATATCGATAAGTCTGTCCGAAACTGATGGTACGATATACATAAATACGAAATTGTATCCTCTACAAGCTGGCGTTGTTTAACAAACGGGATATGTTGTCCTTGTTTATTTTATAACAAATGTAAAATGTAAAAGATACTCAAATTAAATTATAATTAAACCACTAAACATAATTTGGCATAGGTGTGTGTAAAAGTAAAGAAGTATTCAAGATTTCCTATTCTAGAACATGTATCATACTTCAATACTTTTGGAGAAATAAGTTTTAGCTAACTTGAGGTCCAGTAATGTCTCTAAGACACCTACAAACTTTTGCTGATAATTTTGTTTGCTTGTTTTTTTTCCGAATTTGCGAAAATATATTTTTAAAAACAAAATAAATAAAACGAAGCGAAATAAATGTGCCATATAAGTACATAAATCTATTATCTAATTGGAAATTAATTGGGAATGGTTAAGGGGGTTAGACGGGGGGAGGGAAATCACCAAATGCTTTCCATTCTACAGCAACAATTGGGTAGAGATTTAAAGCAAGCTTACGGACTAAACATATTTGGAACGCGACTTTTGCAAAGTCATTTGATGTAAGGGGAATTCATAAATATTATAATAAGTACTTATATGTATAAGTATGTTTGCCTGCATGTGGTTGTGTGTGCACACAACTCAGTTATTGGCCTGTCAAGTACACACACTCGCACACACATACACTCAAAGTTCGCCACGTAAAATTGTGCTAAAAAGTTTATAACATGTAAATGCAAAAATTGCGCTACGACTTTGTCAGTTGAACCCAATTGGGTTAACTACAGTTACATATATATATATATATATATATTTATGACTACTCTATTTAATGCTTCTTCTACTAAGTAACTGTTAACGGTTGCGTTTCCGTTTTGGCTTAGAAAACTTAAGATCTACTGTACAACAAAAAGTCCATCTCATTTTTATGTTTCGTGTGTGCGCTTAACAACTAATTAAATCATTTAAAATTAGGTATTAAAATAAAATTTATATTAATATTAATACATACATATATAATTGTTAGTATATATATGTGTGTGTTTGTGTGTGTGTGTTGTTAACGCATTTCAATGCTTCAATTAAAAGAAATGGCAAATACTTTAGCTACTGCCTATTGCACAACTCTCGCGGGCCGTGTCATTTTCTTGCTTACAAACTAACATTCAACTTTTAACTGCAAATCCTAATCCTGATCCTGCTCCTGTCCTCATCCTCAGTGTTCTTGCTATGCGCGCCTGTAAACCAGTAAAGTGTTCTTCGCATAGAAATAGCCTCACAATTTCGAACTGTCGTAATTCTCCATGAGCCATTGCTGGCGCACATATCTCGAATCGCATTCCTCCATGATCAGTTTGTCCTTGTTCTCATTGATGGCCAGGCATTTGCCCGACGAGCCGTGATGCAGCTGCTTTGTGCCCTCACGATATGTCCAGAACTGTAAATATTGATTGCAACATTAGTTAGGCACTTGATAATTACGAATTCAATTAAATGCTTTACTCACCTGGTTGCCCTTGGAGCCATGGCAGCCAAAGAGTATCACATCCTTGCCGGCATAGTCCAGACAGGCCGTATCTCGACGTATTTCACCAGCCTTGCTCAGCATCCAGTACTGTAGAGTGAAGGAGTGTTGAAGGGGTGGAGGGGGGAAGAGAGTTAATACAAATTGTTGGTTGGTGGCAGATTTCGAGAAATTGTTGCATAACATTTCGCCAAGTAGCCGCATTACTTATTATTACATATTTAATATAAAATTAAATGCCAAAGCTGCTACCAGTCACTGTCTGTGTGTGTATGTGTGTGTCTGTGTTTTGTCTGCGGTCTGGCCATGATTATTTATAATTTAAGCCCCGTTGCTGACAACGCCAGCTGGCTGACTGAATGGCTGGTCTTTTGTTTGCCAGGTCCAACCAACCAACAACATAACATGGCTGCCCGGCCGCCATTTTGCCTGTGTTACCATTTTGATTTCCGCTTCCGCCTGCCTCAACTGACCGTGCACATGATGAGCATTTAAAGGTTGTTTCTGTTTCTGTTGCTGTTTCACTTTGTTTATTGTTTTTATAATGTTGCCAAAACATTATTTCAAATGCAGACCAAAAATGTGGGAAAATTGGTGGAAATGTTGGAAAATGAAATGAAAGAAAGCTGCAATGGGAACGGCAACCGCTGAGTTATTAAAATATTTCAGTATTTTCATTTCATAAGTAACCGGTTTAGCAGTATTTACATTTAACAATTTTACTCTTTTACAACTGCTCAGTGCCCTTCGCCCTTTGCACTCTAGCGTTTCCGAGCCCTATTTTCCTCCAGCGGCCTTCATTTTCATGGCTTGCAATTTGCATTTCCCTTTAGTTAAAGCCTTTGCAATGCTTTTTCTTCTTTTTTCGCGTGATGCATGATACGTTTTTAATTATGTATGTATCTTTTTCATTTCTTTTGCCAGTTTTTCTTCTCGTTTTTCTTTTACTGTTTTACTTTTTTTGTTCTGGTTTTTTGGTTTTTGTATCTCTTGCAACTTTTTTTTAATATGCATGCAAAACTTTTTCCATTTTATCAGTGTTGAGCATAGTTTTCTTCTTTTTCAGTTTTTTCGTATTTTTTTCCGCATTTTTTCTAGACTTGCGCGTTTTAAATGAAAATTAAAATTTTTTCATTATATAGCTGCTGTTTTTGATGCTAACCAGCTGGACGTCAGTGCATGGTGCTGGGACAACAACGAGGCGAGGATCCTTTGACGTGACGTTAGTCAAAGAATTGTGCAAACTTCACTTTTCCCATTCCACACATGGATGCTTCCTTTTATTTTTTCATTTCTGTTTGTTTTTTGTAATGTGCGAAATTAAAATTTTGTTGGTGTGCTGAGAGCTGGCAAATGTTGATTATTTTATGCAGCGTCGCTTTCACATCAGAGTCATCATATTATACCCTGTATTTCAATTGTTCCAATGGGGTGGTTGCGCACTATCAGTGAAGTGAAACGTTGCTTAAGAATTTTATAAATTTATTGAAATCTATTTTAGTTTTAGTTGTCAATTTAATCAGTATCTTGTAGTCTATAGCATTTTCTTCTGGCTTACTTGTCTCTTTACTTTGCTGTAGGTTTACTTCACTTACAACGCGACAAAGGCGGTTGGGGGCGTGGCAGAAAAGCTGTCTGGCGATTTTCGTTGCGTTGCGTTTAGCGATGCGAGCGGAACGAGGTCAACACTTTCCATTTAATGTTGAATGTATCTATGAGTATGTATGAGTGTGTGTGCGTGTGTTGTGTATCTGTGTGCTGTAAAGAGTGTTTTCCTTTTTCTTTTTTGTCTGTTTCAGTTCATTTGTGTGCAGTTTTGTTATCCTTTTTTGTTGTCGAAATGCTTGTTATTAAATGTTGGTAAAATTGTCACAGTTTTTGTTGTTGTATTGTCATTTGTTGTTGTTGTTATTGTTTGGTAAAAGCTTGCACAACACGAAGCCGAACAAGCAAAACCATGGAAATGATTTATAATTTTTGTCATTTTATTTATGATTGCGATTTAATTAATTTTGCAACGTGGCATAAATCTCAATTCTCTAAAATTGTCTATGGTGTGTTTGTGTATGTCTCACTTGTGGGTGTGTGTGTAAGTGTAAGTGTACTGTAAAATTGTCAATGACTTTTGCTTTGTTCATGGCAAACAATAAAAAAAAAAACAATTTTGTGATAAATACTTTCACTGAATGTTAAACAATTGCGAAAAAGTATTTTAAAATACATTTTAAAGTCCACAAACTCCGTGAAATTAGTGCTCAAAACCGCAGGACTATCAAAAATAGCTTATCAGCATTATTCTTTTTCATAAATGGTAAATACGAGTACGAGTTGGGAAGGGAAAAATCAATCTACTTCATTAAAAACATTTCCAATTTCCCATAAAACCTGCGGCCAGAACAACGGTCGAAACAACGGGAGAAACTAGGACAAAATTCAAATTGAGATGAAAAATATAGCAATATTATTTAGTTAGTATATTGATGGCTTAAACAGAGCCAAATTGAATTGTGGGTTAGAAAGTGCCAACTAATTTGGTTGATATAGGAAATTTGCAGGGCCAGAAAGTGACTAAAGTGGTTGAGAATGTTAATCATAATCAAGATAAAACAGATGTCGATTGCAAAGTAAGAAGGAATTAAAAACTACAAAATTAAAGTAAACATTTTTTAAAGTAGAAAAGGATTTAAAAATATAAACTTTTTTCATCAAATGTTTCTACATTTATGCGTCGCTCTGTAATCGTGCTCTATTTCATAACAGGCAACATATAAACGTTGAAAAATCTTTTTAAAAACATGTTTGAACTGAAAGCTTACATTTCAAGAATTAATCCAATTTAAATGCTAAACCTAAGGTTAAGGTGTTGCAGTCAGATTTTATCGGTGTATAATACATAAAGAACATATATTCTGCTTCCGTTCAGTGTCATGTTGTCAATTGGTTAATCAAGCAAGCGAGATCAAAATTATTTTTACAGGTTAACTATGCACATTACTTTTGAAAGTTAAGCTATGAAAGCACTCTAAAGACCCAAAATGAAGCCAAAACCAATTTGTACAATTTGATGCAGAGCCCAAGCTAATAAAAATTAGACGCAGATCGGACAAAATATATTTCCGAGAGGCAAACGATGAAGTTTTGAGCTTGGAATTGAGTTTGGAGTTGAAGTTGGAGTTGGATACCTGATGTCCTCCTTGGCCGTGGCATCCGTAGACACCGACAGGCGACTCGTCCTCGGCCTTGCCATCAACATCGAGACACATGTCGGTGTGAATGTTTTTAATCTGGAAATTAAGTTCGATTCGTCATATCACAAACAACAAAAGGAACACATCATCATCATCAAAAAGATTAGAAACGGAATTTGAAACTGTTATTGTTATCGTTATCACTATTATGCTGTAGACTTTTTAGATTGGTTTTTTTGTTACAAGAGAAAAGTTCGAACCGTGTGCCAAGGGGATGAATTAGTGAATTTAGTAATTAGCTTCATTAGGGGGAGAGAACTGTACAGGCTCGTAATCATAAGATATACATATATGTAAGTATTTATTTTGTATGTTTAGGAATCTCTTAACGGTTTTGTGCTTCAACGGAGTTTGTGGCGGTCGCAGTGCTGCTATCGTTGTTGTTGTTTTTGTTGTTGTAACAAACCTGATTGCCACCCTGTTTGTGGCAAGGATACGTGCCAACAGCCTTCTTCAAGTTGCGCTTGCCAGACGGCGAGTCCAAGCAGGTGCGACCGCCATAACCTAAGTTTCTTATCTGTAGGATAAAAATAGGGGGAAATACATATGTATGTGTGTTTGTGTCTTGTTACATATCCATAAATGGCACATTAATGGGTTAGTTTAGTAAAGTAGTTTCAGTAGCAAGGAGGCAGGAGCCAGGAGCCTTTAACTGTAACTGTTACTGTATCAGGAACTGTAACTGGAACTCGGGGTACAGAGGGTAGCCAACATCTCAGGGATAATCTGGCTTGCCACATGCTGCAAGAGCTGCGTGCTCGAAAGAAAGCACAGGACAAGAACTTACCTCGCCATTGGCCACCGCATCGCCGGGTATAAAGAGTTCCGGATAGATGTTGTCCAAATACCATTTGAAGCTTTTGCACTCCAGATCCTCGCTAAAAATGAACAATGTTAAAGAGCATGAAATTAACTTTAACTAGACAAAACTATGAATTACATTTTTTATTATATTTTATCACTGCGGACGGCAGTCCGCGCTAGTGACGAAAGTTATATTATTACTTTGAGTATTTGTAATCGACACTAAAATTGTGTTACATCAAATTTTAATTTTTAAAAATACAACATTAAGAGAAAAATACTAAAAATGCAGTTCACCAATTATTTAATCATTATTCAAATAAATGATCTTGAAATTCATATTTTTCTCAAAAAAACTAAAAATCTTCGTCTAAAAATTAAACTGAAAACAAAAAAATTTTCCTGCTGAGGGCTTATTACCATTCTACTTTAAAATGTTGCCTAGGTCGTTTTCTTTTGTATGAGAGTGTACTGTCTTTATAAAATTACTTTTGTATATATGAATTTTCTTTTTCTCATTTTTATTTTTGTAACTTCACTCTTTCACTTACCGCAGTTTCACACGATCGCTGATATCGCCGAAGTCGCCTTTGTCGTTGCCAATGCGCTGATAATAATACTTGGAGTAATCATCCATCCAAACTTCGGCCAGACGAACTGAGTTCTTCTTCAGCACATTTACGCCCGTGCGCCACTAAAGAGAAAGAAGAAGATGATGAAGAAGACAATGTGTTTTTAGAGGGCTTTTGGCAAAGTTTGTGTACATGGCAACACAATTGGGCTGCAACTGCCACAATAGAACAAGGAGACGCCAAAAGCCAGTGAACATATTTGGCAACCAAACAGAGAGCAGAGCTTTTACAATAGAGCTGCATCTGGACCTACAGAGGAGTGTTAAGCGAGGGGCAGGGTAGGAAAGGGAAGGAAAGGGAAGAGGAGAGTAGACCAGTCTAATTACCTGAATGAGTTGGTTTACGTCATGTGTATCTACTTTGGGGGGTGTGTTGTCCATTTGCTGCTGTTGCAGCTGCTGCTGGTCCTATTGTGGTCGCTCTATATCTGGCTATCTGTCTTTGCCGACCACAATCCCTCCCCGCACCATGTTTACCCCTCTCACTCTCCTATGTTTGCTTACTCTGTATTGTTCCTGCTTATGCGTATTCGTATTCGTATCCGTATGTGTGTGCATTTGTTGCAGTTGTCTGCTTTGTGTGGCTTGTGGCAAGCTTATGTGAAGCTGAGTGGGCCACGGCCAAGTTTAATGCACGCTACACATAAACTCCAGATATGTACATATAATATTGAATAATGTTAATAATTCGACACATATGTTTGTTTTTGATAAGTCATCAAATCTCACTTGCATCGAAATCATATGGAAATAATTTAAGTTGAAGATTTATTAAATTTTACTTTTATTTATCGATTACTGTTATTAATAATGATATCGATTATTTAAGATAGAGATCGGAGTTTTGCTGCTAATTTCAAAACTATTTTAGCAATTTATCTACCTTATTTTTATCGATAAATTATATCAGATTTGCTATCGATTTTGTAATGAAAAAACGGATGTTAAACGGCCTTGCAATATAAATATATAAATGATCGATAACTTATCGATATGAAAAGGATTGACATAGTCGTCTATCGAAGGTTAAGTCAAATAATTCAAATTAGGATTCCCATTAGGCGATTATTGCTCTCATTTCACACTATCGAAAGTTCATGGCATGAGTGCACTTTAAAGTTGCACGTGGCAGGTATCTATTCAGTTCGTTGCAGCTTAATGTTTTTGGCCCCCAGTGGCATTTGTTTGAATAGATGCCGTTGCGGCATTGACAGCACAACAGTTGCCAAACTTTTGTCAAGCGTAAACCGTTGATAATTGAGGCAGTATCCCAAAGACTCGGGCACAGTCCACATGCCCCTGACTATGTTTGTCCATATACTCGCAGTAGTAGCTGCTGCATGTGGCATGTGGGTTGTGGCAAGTGCGACATGTGCAAAGCAAAGGCAAAGGCAAAGGGAGAACCGCAATGGGCCACTGTTGACCAAACACGAACCTCGGCCTCAACGGGTGCTGAGGCTTGCCACCGAGCACACAACACACACAACACACACACAAACGACCCAGACAACACACACACATGTGTCAGTTGTTTGCAAGTTTTAAATTCTCTAATGGTTTGCAATCTCATTGGTGGCTCATTAATGAACACTGAGCATGGTACGAATAACATACAAAGTATTTAGAGTACCAAAGATGATAGCTTCTGGCAAGGACTTACCTTGTAGGGTGACCGTTTGCGGAAAATGTGCCCAACGTGAGAGCAGGGCACAATTTCAAGTGTGCCACCGCACATCCACGTCTTGAAAGACAACTCCAGATTCTCACCGCCCCAGATATCGAAGCCGGAATCGTAGGTGCCCAAACGTTCGAAGAACTCACGGTCGATGGAGAAGAGGCCTCCAGCCATTGTGGGCGAATAAACAGGCTCCGATGTGCTCTGAAAAATATTCAAAAAAAGAAACAAATTGAATGCCAACTGGAGAATAGACAGAAGAGCAATAGAATGAACAAATATTGTTAGTCCCGGCTGACATTTTTGATTAGAGCGGTGACTTTTGCGGCTGGTTTCCAAGTCAAATGAAATGGAATCTCATAAGGACATTTAATTATCCTAATTGAAACTCAAGCGAATGTATCGCCCATTTTTGGTTTCTCAAGTGGCTCACACCTAAGCTAGATGTGTTGATAGAATAAGATAGAGAGAGAAAGATGCAACCGACTTTGCCACATGGCGCCCATTTCAAGAGCAAGTTGCCCCATCTGGCAGCAACTTTGTCTGCCTTTTTCGGATACTTTCAACAGCTTCAAAACACCCGAGGCTACATTTTATTTAGTACATATTTTCGTTTGTCTCTTCGCACTTCCAAAACTAACTCTGTCTCACTCTCACACCCACTCACTAACACTCTTTCTCTCTCTTGCAGTAGCCATGTCTAGTCTTCCACAAATTTCGGTTGTAATTGAATATTTTGTGCTGAGTATTTGCTTTGCTCTTGCTCCTGCTCCTGATGATGTTGCTTTCTGGCCAGCTGGACTCTTCCATATGCGGACTCAACTCCATTTCCGGATGCATTTGCCTCCCCCTCTCTCTCTATCACTCTCTTATTCTCTCTCATTCTCGCTTGTCTTTTGCGCCAGCAGATTTTGCATTTAATTGGAGAATTGCATTTCATTTTCATTGCAATTTAATTACAATTTTTGCTTGCTTTGCCCAAGCTACCGCAGCAGTTGCAGCTGCCGGCTCCCTATACAGAATAATTAAAAATAAATGACATTTTTTTATTTGCATTATTTATTTATTGTGTGCGAACAAACACAACAAACACAACAATTGCAGCAATTACATCAAATTTGACTCATAAATTAATTGTATTGTACAATGTTAATAAACATTATAAATAATAGTACTTTCGGTGTTGCTACTGTGAAATTGTAATGTAATTTTCATTTTATTTTGACAGCAATTCACTGATGTCTACATCAAAAGTATGCAAATCCAAGGCAACATTGCGTATACGCAACGTGATACAAGAAAACTACGTCAATAACGTCAACGTCGAACAAGATACTCAAAAGAAAATGCGACTAAAAGCGAATTCAAACAGCCAAAAGGAAAGACTAGCAGTCACTCGGAACTTCTGAGAGTATTTAAATCACTCGACTTTTGACTAAAAAGAAACGAATCAAAATTATGAAATCAAAAAGCATTTAATAAATTCGAATGAATGTCAATAATATTATCAAGTTAAGGTATTCATAAATCGCTTCCGTAAAAATTGAGTTGTCGGTACTTTCATTAATTTTGACATTTATAATCAAAATCGAATTAAAGTCAAAGTGAAAGCAGCAAAAACAACATTCTTGGGGTACATTTAGTAATTGAGTTTATAAGAGAATCCGAGCATATGGAATAACCAAACAAAATGCAAAAGTTGAGCACATTTTGATTTTCAAAAGCGACAAACGGAAGCGGAAAATAAATGAAATTGTCACCGGCTGACAGTCAGGGGACTGAAAGAAGGCGGTTGGATTGCTAAGCAACTAAAAATGTGTAACTTAAAGTCAAACAACAAAAGAAAATGTCAAGGCGCAAAGACAAAAGCGAATGAAGAGAAGTAACAACAAGCAAACCAGAAACAACAATAAACAAGATACAACAAACATGAAGGCACCGAGTGAAATCTCCAAACGCGACAAGTGCCATTGTGTTTTGGGAGAGAGAAAGCGTCATGGCCAGGCCGGAATACCAGACGGATGTCAGATAGCGATGTGGAATGGGAATGGGAACAGGCTAAGGGAATGGCCAAAAGAAGGGAAGCGAGAGGAAATGGGGAACCTAGAGCTTCAGTTACGGCCGTTGGCAAATTCGCAGTGTGACATTTAATAAACGCTGCTGGCACAAGACAACAATGAGTGTAGGTGGCCATGGCCAGAACGGGGATTGAAGGGGGGAACGGGGTAAAAATCTGCAACAACAACAACAACAATGATGTTGTTTTGCGTGACGAGGCGGAAGCTGCATGCGGGCGGCCATTTTTGCTTTTTTTTTTGTTATTCATTTCTTTTTTTGCGCCGCCGGAAGTGACAGAACAAATAGCAAAAGTGGAAAGCAGCAGCAACAACAAAAACGCAGGCTTCTCGTGTGTGTATATATGTGTGTAATGTATGCATGTGTATGTAAAAGGATTTTATTGTTATAGTTGCGTTTTCTGTTGTTGTTGCTGTTCGCCCAACATCCGTTCACGACTCTGTTTTTTATTTTTTGTGTTTTTTTTTGTTTGTTTCCTGCGCAGAGGAAATGGAAGTAAAAACGAAAATAAGTTTCTTGTGCAAAATAAACTGAAATGAAATAAAATTCAGCGCTGAATAAATAAATAAACACCGAAAAGATGAGGAAAGTTGCAGTTGCAGTTGCCATTTTGTGCAAACAACAATGTCGCATAACTCTTCGCTTTTGGCCATCTGTCGTCATCGTCATCGTCGTCCTGCTGCTTATACACATATAATGCGGCTTAAATGATTCAACAGCAGATAAATATGTACACTCACTTTACTCCCAGGCCAAAAGCATGAGAAATAAGAAGTTTTTTGTCAGCCCCGTGTAAGGAATTCATGCATCAGGACTCACCACGGCTCAAAGGATCAAGCTGCCTTTCAGCGGCAGTTGTGCAAAATCCCGCTTGATTTATAAACCAATCAATCAATTCAATTCGCTGCAGATATATCTACTAAACAAAGATCTATGCATACGCAATCAAGTAGAGCTTCGAGTTGAGCAGCAACAGCAAGACAATAACTCGACCAGCAGCTACTCTGTATGCAATTATTTTGAAACAGTAGTTTAACAATTTACATTCACACAAAAAAAGATAGCTTATTATTTGTTTTTTTATTTAAAAATGGTTTCATATGATTTTTAAAAGAATAAATATTTCAAAAATAAAAATGAATGATGAAAATTTATGAAAATGTGCATTCATATTTAAGGACGTTTATCATATTGCTAAATTTGAGAAAGTTAATGGGGATTATGTAGTATTATCGTCATTATACTTCATATGTGAGGTTTGTCAATCTAAGAAGTTTCTCAATTTTGGGCAACAACAAATTTACTAGCAGATACCCTATTGTTAAGAAATTGCATTCTCTCATTGTGATGTTTACAGGGTATGATAAATGCCAGACATTTCTCACATGGCTTCAATGGCAAAACGACGTCCTATTTAGATATCAAATAAATCTAAAGGCATTTATTATGTACTCCTCTGTGTGTGTGTTTTTGCGGTTGACACAATTTATGCTAGAAAAATGATGGGTCCTTTGGCCACCAAAGCCATTCGTCAAGTGCTGAACACAGAGAGAGCTTAACAGAGGATCTCCCAGGATCTTCCCACTGCCCCGCCACCGACAACGACCGCAAATTAAGCAGGCGAAAAGCGAAACGAGAAGTGGCTTCAGTTTTAAAGGCAACTCTGTGTGTGCCATGGAAATAATGTGCTAAACCTGCGGGCTGCTAGACAACCACAACAACCACATTAATATCAAATAAAACAAAAAAAAAACAAAAAATGTATATATTTATGAAACGGGAATACCGTTAATGTCAGCATCGCATTATGCGAGGCTGTTGGGACACGCCCAAGGGGCGTGGCAGACACGCACAGAAGGGCATAAAGTGCCTACGGCTGCCACCTCCGGCATTCCTGCCTAGCTCCCCCCTCCCTGCCTCCCTGCCTTCCCCTGCTCTTACTCCTAGGAAAAATGCGAAAGAAATTCAAAGGACACGCGTCGAGGAAGGAAGGAATGAAGGAAAAACGCTGCTTGACATAATGTGAAGTTGACTTTTGACAAGTGCGCGATGACACGCCCACATACACATACACATACAGAGACACACACACATATATATATAGACAACTGTATTTGTGTATCTGTAGTTTTTAAGAGGGCAAAGGAGCAGGGAAAGCAACTTGAGAGTTTTCATGCCACTTTGCATCGAATTTGCATGAGTCAAGCGCTAAAAAGTCGCTACGCTCTCAAAGTAAATAGTTGCACAAGTTTTGAGTAATACTTGAGATCTGTGTGGTGAATGCTGCAAAGCAAAGGATGCCAAAGGAAACCCTTTAAAACTTGCCATGTTTTAAGCCACGCTTTTAGGCCAGGTGCGACTGAGCGCAAGTCCTGCTTAACCTGCTTCAAGTAGAACCTCCTCAAGTAAAGCTGTTCAAAAGCTTATTAAAATGTTTAATGTACCATAAACTCACCTCTAACATATCTGAAAAAGAAAATGTAACATGAAACGCAACAAATTAGCATAAAAAGTTGTTCGTTGCTTAGCTGATTTTGCTTTGATTACCGGCTCACTGGACCGTTAGCGAGTGCTTAACGTTGGTCAGGACCAACAACAACAACAGCAGCAGCAAAAGCAGACACAGAACAGGAGCATAAACTGAATATACCAGGGCTCAGACAGAGCTGAACCCCAAAGGCAAGCATACTTATCTGGACTACGAGTATCTGCTGTTTGTCTGTTTGGCCCAGGGGCGTAGTCAAGGCAACACCAAAATCGGGATGACAGCATAAACATGCTAATATTCAATTTGAATATTCAATATAAATCAATAGAAGGTCCAATGCTTGTTTCAGCAAAATCTATAATTCAATTTATTGTTTGTTTTGACTTAATGAATTGCAAATAAGAATTAAATTAAATGTACAGCAAATATTATCTTTTATGTCTAAAGAAAAACACTGGCCCAATAATTAATTTCATTCACGTTATACAAATTAAAAGAATTCTTTCTTAACTTAGTTTTATTATGTCTTGAAATTATGATTATTTATGTCCCTTCCCCCTTTGCGCACGCCCCTGCTGGCACATAAAAAGCAGCAGAGATTTGCGCTCTTGGAAAACTGGAAAACTTTGCTCGTTTTTACACACACAGAGTGCTCTGCAATTGCAATAAAAGTAAAGTGCAGCACTGCGTATTAAGCAGTAAAATGCGCGCACGTGCAAAGCGCCCAAAAGAAAAAAAACACAAAATGGCTAAAAAATATTATGAAAATTAAAAGAAAACGACTTTTCCCGCTCTCTTAGCGCAGTATGATACCAAATAACATCGTCAAAATGGCGACACCAGCACGTTCCTCAAAGCGGAAACAGCTCCACAGCCCTGCGTTCCACTTCCTGTTTCCCTTTCCCTTTTCATTCCACAGTCAAGGAAGGGGACAAGGTCGTGCCAACTTAGCCGCTTATTTAATTTGGAAAGCACTTATTCAAGTTGGGCTAAGACTTAAATTCCCTTAAGTTGGGGGCGTTATGTCCCGTTGGACATAACATAATTACCACCAGATGGTAGATGTGGAGGAGGGAAAAAGGGAGCTTATCACCGGAAGCGACGCCTCTGGGCACGTGCTGGTAACATCGTATATCGTATATGCGAAGTCCATCTGTGGTTCTCAAATTTTCATTCAGAACGTGCTCGCGTTCTCGCATTCTCGCATTCTCATTCCCCGTTCCTGTTCCCAGTTCTCCCCAGTCTCAGTCTCAGTTATCTCAAATGCCTATCCAAATTGCTGAAAATGAAGTTTTTGGTTATGCGAAACGCGCACTCAATTTGCATGCCAGATGCAGCGCGAAACCAGACGAAGAGTTACGGATTCTGCCCCTAAGTACGTGCTTATATCTAGTTTATGGCGAGTATGATGATGGCCAACAGCGTTTTGCCTGCTTTCAACCTGCGCCCATAAGCAGCCCATCAATTACAACAGTTTCGTCTGCAAAATTTATGGCACAAATTATAAAACTTTGAACGTGTCAAGTTTGTGCCAAGATGCAAGAAAATCATCCATCTAATCTTGTCACTCGCCAAACTTTATTGTAACTGTAACGATTTTAGATCTTAGTTTTAATACGTAGAGAAATTTAATTCGAGTTAGACTCCAGCTAAGTAATGTGTGTTTAATCCTGTAACTGGAATACATTTTGAATCATACACAGAAAGTTAAAGTCCGAGATTGCGGAATATTATAGATCCGAACGATGTCGAAAGTTTGGTAATCGCGGAATAGCTTAAATCGCATACGAAATACTTGATTAAAGCTCGATTTTTATAATTCCTACTCCTAGAAAATTTTGATTATATGATTTTTTAATAAATCTAATTTGACTATTTTAATATTTAGTTGTTGCCATTTTATCCGCATATTGTGTTAATTTTACAGTAATATCCGAAATACATACTTAAAAATTCTTGCTAAAATCAAGTATATTAAACATGCATTTTAAAATGATTTTATTTTCTGTGAATTCGTAATCCGTACTAGAATTGGTACTATATATGCAAGTTATATTAAAGCAGAGTTGCTTTATTAACGATTTGCATGCCATAAAATGAGCCAACCATGAGTAGAATCCGAATTCTGGCAAAACGCATTGCTGGCCAATTAATAATGAGGACCTGCAGGCAGAAGCGTCCAGGCGAATGCAAGCCAAACACTCGCTCTGAGTCTTAGCCTGCCTCATGACAACGATGGTGATGATAATAATGATGAAAATGATGATGTTGGTAAAATGGTTTGGCAGGCGCATAGAGGCAATAGAACTTCGACTTTGCAATGGCAAATGCAAAAAATCGACTAGCAGAGCTGAAGCTATAGCTATAGCTATATATGTATGTATGTACATATATAGCCATCCATCTGCATGTTCTGGTTGGCCCAAAGGGGGGTGGACTGTCAGGGGGGGAGGGGTCATAATGTTGTCTGCCATGCACAAAATATCGGTTGCGAAAATTGCTTAAAAATGAACCAACTGCTGGCAGTTGATGGATGGGCTCGCAAAGTGGGGCCAGTTGCCAGTTGCCAGTTTTGTCGTGGTCTCCCTCCGTTCCCCTCCCCCCTCTCCATGTCCCCATTGTCCTTAGCCCATCAGGCGAGACTAAGCACCAGCTGCAAGGAAAATGGGGAGCATGATGGCATCAAATTTTTGTGTGTTTTTGAAGTGCAGGCAACGAGAAAGATGAGACTTTAAAAATTTCATATCTGCTTTTAGTAGTTGCTGTTGCTTTTGCTGCAGCTTATTTCCATAGCTATTTCTCATGCATTTTTGCATGAAACTCGCATGAGCGTTGTTGTTGTTGATTGTTGTAGAACAAGGAATGTGACAGGACGAGGAATGCAGCTTCAGAAGGTAGTCAAGGAGTCTAGCCAAAAGCAATCTTTAAGAGAAAATAATATTCAACAAACAGAGATATTTCTTCAATTTCTTTTGCTTTTTTAATATATTTATTCTTTATATATTTAATAAGAACTTTTCAATATTTGATTACATTTTTAGTTTCAAATTTGCTGATAAGTGATATGATACGATAGTTTCCAAATTAACAATTGAATCAAATGAATTTTAAGCGATAGTTTCATTAGACGCAATAGTCACGTCTTCATCCCCTGCGTGCTCACAGTTTATTTTGGGTTTTTTTCATGCTATTTTTATTATTATTTTTTTTTTTTTTGAGTGTGTTGTGCATTTTTACGAGTCCTTTTTAATAAATCATGCGCCACGTAAGCTGACTTTCATACACAACCGTTGTGTTTGTGTGTGGTGTTGGTGTTGGTTTGCAAACCCTTCGCTCGCTTGAGTGAGTGATTTGCATATGTTGCTGTTGATGCTGTTGGAGCTGCAAAAAATGGGCGAGCACACAAATCACTTTGGGGCATGGTTGGCAATGGTGGCCATGGTGGCCATGGTTGGCCATGTTGCCACGCCCATAACAGCAGCAGCAGCCTCCAACACATTTTGTCCAGCAGCCCGCCCAGTGAAGCGGTCGTTAGTCTCGGTTATCATGCGCTCATATCCCACCAAATATTGTTCACAGACACAGCCACGTCCTGTTTCTGTTTCTCTTTCTCTTTCTACCTCCTCCATTCCCATGCCTCATCATCGTTGCAATGGGTGCAAATTAATACACTTGCAAGTTGTTTGGGATTGCAGCGTGATCTTGTTATTTTTAGTCCATTCCTCTGTCTTTCCCCCTCACATCATCGTTGTGGTTTCACGGCACGAACAACAACAACAACAACAGCTGCGGGCTGCCAACAAAAGTTTCGAGAGTTTTCCTCTTCATGGCTTAATATGCAAAATTATGAGCGAGGTTTCTGGGTCCAGTTGCCGCTTATCGTTGCCCTTGCTATAAAAGCTGGCCAACGTCATCCAATCCACACACAAGTCGAACTAGCCTTTAAATTTCACCCTGTGGTCTGTTTGTGTAAATTGAGCACGGCAACTATCGCAGTCAAAGCTGTTAGAGTTCAACATTTTGTATAAGAATCAATTTCAATATTATACAAAACAATCATTTTATACTCTTAACTCTTCAATTTTAAATGAAAAATCATAAATATATAAAATATTTAATGATATCATGCCATTTGAAGATTCTAAGTTAAATGAATGATTTTATTATAATATTCAGTCTCTTAAATCTCTAAAAACCAAAATATAGATTAAAATGCATTTTTTATAGACTGAAATCAACATAATATTTTCTATACAACTTCGAGTTGTTGATTATTTTAATTGTTCGAAAACGTGCTTCGTGTCACGCGACTATCTCTAGTAGCAAGCGAGTTAAGCGCTTTAAATTGGCGGCCGTTTTATAATTTGCGAATAACATAATTTTGCCATTATTCATGGCGGGCAACAACTTGTGCTTTTTATGCGAATGTGGAGCATACTTTCAGGCGAGAGTGTAAATATCGCCACTGATTTTCAGCGATGCGCACGTTTAATTAAACACAGCCACAAAATACATACATATATACAAAATACATGTACATAGGTATATAAAGCTTTGAAGCTGTAGCACTTTATGCATTGCCATGGCAGCTGATGAGAATGAGAATGTTCAGAATATGGCAGAGGAAAACGGGCAACTTTGGCTTTGTTGGGGTTTGGGTTTTTGTGTTGGTCGGTTACTCGTTTGCTTCCCACTTGCTACAACATTTCAATTAAAAGTTAAACTGCATGTAATTTTCAGAAAATGTGTAAGTAATAACGTTGCCCCTGCTGCTCTCGCTCCACTTGAGCCAAATTAATTTACCAAATTCAACCAAAAATAAAAAAAATACCCAGCAAGAATCCCCAAAAAGATCAAAAAAAGGACAGTCAAAAGGATTCGTTTTAGACCCAAAACTGGCTTCCCATTAATTAAAAAAATAAAATACGAAAAATACCAGAAAATACGAGAAATAAGAAAAGCAAATTCTAAGCCCAGCAATTGAAAAGCGCAATCTGCGAGTTGGGATTAAAGAGGTCGGGTTCCTATTGTCGGTTGCGTACCGTTTTGAAAGGAAATTCAATTTGTAAACACACACATACAACACACACAAACTAAAAGCTCTCTGCCCTTGGCCTGTTTAAGCCTTATTTTTTGGGGCTTATTCGTGCGTATGATTGACTTAATCATAAACTTACAAGCGCTGAGGCGAAAGAGCGGATAAAGTTAGACCCATTGTGGATACTTTTTGCACATTTCACTTATGCAAATGTTGAGCCAACAGCAATTTCAATTATCTTTCACACCCACGAGACTCAGGAAATTGGCTTTAATATTGCAATGAAAGCGACGCCATAAAAGGTGATAATTGCTTTTAAATTTTAACAAAAGCGACAAAATGATGAAAGGTAAACCAAACAATAAATGTAACATAAATATTTTAAAATGCAAATGGAAAAACTACGCATAACAAAAAATAAAAAAGAAAGAAAAATGAAAACCAAACAAAAATCAACAAAAACCAAACAATGAAATCGTAAGCAACTCACTGACATCGACTTTTTGTCGCAAAGCAATCGACAAACATTTTATGCAAATAACTCGGAAAACTAGCTAGTGGCAACTGTTGTTGGATTCCGTAGCTCTTGGTTCATTCCATTTGGATGCTCACGTGGCTGATTGTGCGTGCGACTTGTCAGACACAGAGACAAGGGTCAAATTCTGTCTGTCTATCTATCTATCTATCTCCTACTGTCTTTATCTCCCTTTGTTTCGCTTTCTTTCTCTATTCCTTGTTCTCTGCCAATCGATAGATAAACCCATGAATTTTTAAACAGTTAAGAGCATGAGTTTATTTGTGTGTGTGCAGTTATGTGTGTGTGTGTGAGTGTGATTGTGTGGGCGAGATCAGAGGGGGCAGCTTTAAGTAAGTAAATGGAATTGATGCGAGCTGCGACGTAGGCAGTCAAACGAAATATGAAACAGAAAGACGCAAGAAAAACATCAATACTCAGCTGGAGAGAGAGAGAAATAGAGAGAGAGCGAGAGAGAGAGAGACATACGCGAGTGGAAGTAAGTGAGGTAGATTACATGTAAAGCGAAGGTTCCAAGCTGTCTGATAACAAACTCACTTCGGCTTGGACTTCACACTAAATGCAAAACTAAACAAGAAAGAAAGAGAGAAAGAAATCACAACTTAAACTGATTTTAAAACGTATGCAAACATATATGTAAAATAGTACAGTGAAGACTGTTGAAAAGTAAATTCAGCAGCAAAATATTAGTACATTTAAATAAAATGTTAATAATGAATATAAAATAATAAACATTAATATAAATATTAATTCATGAATTATAAGGGTTACGTTTTATACAAACAGAAGCGATATATGAAAATAGGTACAGTAAATACTTTTGAAATCGAACACACTGCTTAATAGCAAAGAAATATTATTATTAATAAAAACACTATTCAAAAAGTAATAGAATTTTAAAAAATAAACAAAAATATTTAAATAAAAAAGTTAATTAAAAAGGAGTGATTTTAATTTAATCAGTATGCATGATTTGTAATAACCACTGTACTTATTGAAATGTGTATAATAGAGCTTTTTAATGCCTAACGATTGCTGCTTTGTCTTGTCTACTATCAATTCACACTTTATTCGCCGCACAAAAACAAAAAGAACATCAGCTCTCAACCTTCAGCAAAAGCATCAAAGCTTCGATCTGTTTCGAGAGCCTCGACTCACAGTCGACTCAGAGCAAGTTTCAGTTTCAGTTTCAAGTCGTCGACCAAGCGGTAAACACAGCTTGATTCAAGATTTAATTGAGTGGGAGTCGAGAGAAATTCTTCAAAGATGATGAAATCTTTGGCTTTGCTGGCCCTGTGCCTGGCCAGCGTTTGTGCTGGGAAGGTGGGACAACAGCAGTTGGGACCACAGCGACACATGGTCTGCTTTTATGACTCGGCCAGTTTTGTCAAGGAAGGTGAGTGAATAACCCAAAAGTGCTTACGTAATTCCCCACACAAACACAAATACAAAGCAACAACTGATAATTAAGATTAGCCTCGAGTTCATAAATAAAATGAAATTGAAAACGAAATCTTGACAAAAAAAAAACAAAAAAGTGAACAACTTGCACACTAAGTGACACTTATCAGTCTCAAGTTTCAGAAATTAGATTTATTTGCTTGTTTGTTATTTCTAGAGTGTGCGATGGCGATAACAAACCGAGCTAATAATTATTTAATTCCCCGCATACACTGGGAAAAAAATTGCTGTAGATTAAGATTAAATTAGTAAAAGTGTCTGGAGATAGTTATTTAATTAAAATTAATAATATTTATTAACTATAATAAGTATCTTTATTTTTTCTATTTGTTTTCTTTTAAAATTCCTGTCAACTTTTTTCCGAAATTTTTCGATTACTTATCAAATTGTATGTTTACTTAATCTAGCTCAGATTGTAATATTACACTGATAAAAACAAAGGTGCAACATTAAAATGTTTTTTTCCAAAACGAAGAAACTTTGTTAAAAAATTCATAAGAAGAGAGAAAACGTATTTTTCTCTTAAGGCTTCCTTTATCTACATAATAATTACATTCTTGATTCGCTCAGGTCTCGGCAAACTGGTGATTGATGAGTTGGAACCTGCTCTACAGTTCTGCGACTATCTGATCTATGGCTATGCGGGTCTCGAGCGCAGTTCGCACAAGGCTGTGAGTCTCAATGAGCAGCTGGACTTGGATCTGGGCAAGGGTCTGTACCGCACGGTGACCCGTTTGAAGCGCAAGTATCCAAATCTCCGAGTGCTTTTGAGTGTGGGCGGTGACAAGGATATTGAGAAAAGCGAGGATGCGAAGGACTTGACCAACAAATACCTAGACCTCTTGGAGAATCCCACAGGTCGCACTCGATTTGTGAACACCGTCTATTCGCTGGTGAAGACCTATGGTTTCGATGGCTTGGACGTGGCCTGGCAGTTCCCCAAAAACAAACCCAAGAAGTTGCACAGCGGCTTGGGCAGCCTCTGGAAGGGCTTCAAGAAGGTCTTTAGCGGTGACTCCATTGTCGATGAGAACTCGGAGCAGCACAAGGAACAGTTCACCGCACTGCTCCGTGATGTGAAGAACGCTTTCCGCCCGGACAATCTGATTCTGTCAACGACAGTTCTGCCCAATGTGAATTCATCGCGTACGTTGACAAACAGATATATTCAAATAGTAACTAATTAGTTGCCTTCTTCTTTAAGTTTTCTTTGATGTGCCTGCTGTGATCAACTATTTGGACTTTGTCAACATAGCCGCCTTTGACTTTTACACCCCGCAACGCAATCCGGAGCTGGCTGATTATGCTGCTCCCATCTACGAGCTGAGTGAGCGCAATCCGCAGTTCAATGTCGATGCCCAGGTCAAGTATTGGCTGCGCAACAGTTGCCCGGCCAGCAAGATCAATGTGGGCGTGGCCAGCTACGGTCGTCCCTGGAAGATGACAGATGATTCCGGTGAAACGGGAGTGCCACCTGTGGCCAAGGTGGTCGATGAGGCGCCCGTTGGAGGCAACACGCAGTTGCACGGCATTTACAGCTGGCCCGAAACCTGCGCCCTGCTCCCCAATCAGAACAATGCCTACGCCAAGGGTGCCGATGCACCCCTGACAAAGGTCACTGATCCCGCCAAGAGATTCGGCTCCTATGCTTATCGTGCCGCTGACAAGAAGGGCGACAACGGCATCTGGATCAGCTTCGAGGATCCGGACACCGCTGCCGACAAGGCTGGCTATGTCCGCAACAACAATCTGGGCGGTGTGGCTTTGTTCGACTTGTCCTACGATGACTTCCGTGGTCTTTGCACCAACGACAAATATCCCATTCTGAGGGCCATCAAATATCGTCTGACCAACTAGAATCGCCAGAATATATTCACTTTGATAATGTCCATGTCTCAAAAGTGTTGTAATTCAATTTGCGAAAAATAAATGTTTAATGTGCTTAACCGGGAAAATCCCTACAAAATTTGTGTAATTCTCATTAATTTTCAATCCGTTTTTAAAGTTTAAACAGATTTCTGTCAAAAATCTATGCATACATTAAAAATACTGATTAACTTCTTTACTTTTCTTCAGTCTGCACTGCAACAACTCTCGTGTGCTTATCACTTAGTTAAATATGCTATTTATTTAGATTCTTATATGAGGAATATACATGTATATGTCTGTATATGATTTCCACCTACTGCTTGTGCTGTGATAAATGCTCAAATCCAATTGACTTTGACATAAAAGCGTAATCGGCTTTAACATTAAAGAAGCGGGTGAATAAGCCACACTTCTCCAGCCACAACCTCGTCAACTCAATAGCCCGACTTCCCCTAATCCCTCTTCCCTTGCAGCGGATGCTCTTTGAATTGACTGCTCAACATTTGTCAATGTGGCGCAAAACAAAAAATATCGCATACGCAGCGTATTACAGGACTCAGAAACCACTCGACGCAACGAGGCAAAAATACTCTAGCTTCATGTCATGCACGATTTCACAACAACAACAAAAACAAATGGTAAAAATGAAAATAAAAATAAATAAAATAGAAAAAAGACTCTCACAAAAAAACGCACGCATAGGCAATCAGAATGGAATAAACGTAAAGCGCAAGAAATGAAATGAAACGTGCAATGTTTGTGTGAGTGTATGTGTACATGTGTATGTGAGTTTGTGTGTGTGATTACTATGCGTATGTGTGTGTGTGTGTAGGATATTAGAAAGCATTTACCTATCCACACGGTCCCATTACACATGCACATAACATAAGAATAAGAGACGATGACAGCCAAACAATTTTTATAGGTAAACTTTACCTTTAGGACAGAAGAGGCAAGTTTCAACAACACTTTGAGTGAATATTTGTACACAGGAGAAAAAATGCGGGAATTCTCGAAATTCTCGAAATTTATTTCTATAAATTTAATTACGACTTTTCAATTCCTTCTCCACAAATATATTTGACTATTACAACTCTATAAGAATTTTTCCAGATAAATCAAGTGTTTAAGTTTTTTTGACAGTCTTAATGCTGAGTGGTTGCCATTTTATTGCGTTAATTTAACACTAATATCCTGAATACATATTTATGAAATACATTCAAAATAAAATGTTTGTTGATATAGTGTCACATCGACATTAATCAGACCTCGAGCCAGCTAAAACTCTCCCATATATTTAAGAAATAAATTCTTAAAATGCTTACACATGCAAGAATATCAAACTTTAATTTACGAATGATTTTTTTGCAGTGTACGCTTATGTGTTTGTCTCAAATTGCCATGCGTGTGTGCGTTTGCAAGTGGCACTTCGTTCTCTTTGTTTCTGTTATGTGCCTATCATAAAGTCGATGGTCTATGGTCTAGGGTCTTTTTTCTAGGCTCAATGCTCGTATGTATATTTAAATGCCCAGCCAACGCTGCGTATGGAGTTCCACATACGCCACATACACCTAGATTTTGCAAATAATTGGATTAGTAGTTGTATGCCAGCTTCAGCTAAAACTAAAGCAAACAAACAACACTCCTTCGTCCCCTCCCGAATCTCTTCTCCCCTCTCTCTCTACCTGTTTCCATTCCTGCTCGTTATTTCTGGTATTTTTATGAAATTGTTGTTGTTATTGTAGATATATGAGTAGTTTTGTTTTGTGCGCTTCGGGTTATTTGAGATTTTAGTGTATATCTATAAGAGAGTGTGTGTGTATAAGAGTTTTTTCCCTCGATGCGGTTTTTGGGCTGGCTTTGAGCAAACAAACGCGAGCGGATTAGTTGCCAGCACCACAGAATTTTCATTATTTTTAGTTAGCTGCCGGAAGCGTTAGCCGAATTAGTTTTTATATGTGGTTCCTCACAAATTTCACAGAGCCATTTCTGCTTTACTGAGCTGAAGGTGAATTCGTTTGCCTGGATATATATTTTTAGAGTGCTTTGCTTTTGCCTTGCATAACTTAAAAAACTCCAACTACGGCGCACAGTTGTATGCTTTAAAAAAAATGAACACGCTTTAGCAAACAGAAAGTAATAAAGTTGAGCAAGAAGATGGAATAAAGTAAATAGATTACAAGCAAGTAAATATGTAAAAATAAAGAACTTGGCTCGGCTTACAAGCAAGATTATGAAGGTAAATCTGTCCATATATTCTTTAAAAGTGTTTGGTGACTATCAACTATAATCATTTTAAAATGCTTTTCAGGTCACTGTTGAAAGGGAATTTTTGAAAGCTATTTCTTGCGCAAAAGATACAAGAAAAAACCTACAACAAAAAAAACAATCTCTTGAAAATATATAAAATAGCAGTTAACATGAACCATCAAAAAAAGTTTGTTGCCAAAGCATGTAAAATGGTTGGCAGCTGGCACAAATGTGCCGTCAGGTAAGTTGAAATGCGACAGGTGAAAGAATGGCAATAAAATTGTTATAGAAAAACTGGCAAAAGTTCCTTTAGCTGTTGCCATAAAAAGCGCAACTTGAAACAACAGCTCAAAAAAGAGAGAGAGAAGAGAAAAGCGGATCCTCTCAATGTTCAAATATTATTTACGATGCGGCATTAAAGTCGTCGTCTCAACGACTTTCACAATTTGCCCAACGAGTGATTTACTGGCATTTGTCCCCCTCCATCTATTAACTAGCTCTAAACAGGCAAATTCATTGGCAATACCAAAAGTTGAGCAACATTTGCAAATTCACTAATATGGCGGGTTCAAGTGGGGCAAGAACTGGAGGGCAGTGGGGAGTGTGGGGATGAGGATGAGCAGTCAAGCGAATGGCAGCTGCCAAGTTAATGCCGAATCCATTAGCCGATGGCGCTGGCATTTCCACTTACATGTAATCGGGGCTCCCCCCTCCCTCTCCCGTGTCCCTAAACCAGTCTATACACTAAAAAAAATCCAATATTCCGGTATAAAATCAAACGGATTTTATCTCTATTAAATGTTTTTCTGTGAAGTCAAATGTTTTAGACTTTTTTGACTAATTTATTGTTAAGTGTTTGCCATTTAATCCAAACTAATAATAATAATAATAAAACTTGAATTTTAAAATAATTTTTTTTCTGTGTACATAACTCTACACACACAT
Source organism: Drosophila limbata (assembly GCA_963924055.1). Taxonomy (NCBI): domain Eukaryota; kingdom Metazoa; phylum Arthropoda; class Insecta; order Diptera; family Drosophilidae; genus Drosophila; species Drosophila limbata. Next base: position 14,926,778 of record OZ001355.1, on the reverse strand, counting down.
ACGCACACACACAAACATATACGTGCTTTCCAAATATATCGATTCTAAAGAAACAGCAACAAACCCAAAACACAAACAGACGAAACTTTTGTTCAAACCTAAGAAGCGAGAGGGAGAGTAAAAGAGTAAAAAAGGGAGAGAGAGAGAGAGAGAGTAATTGTCTGGAGAATGGGAAATGTGGGCAGGAATATGTATTTTTGATTCCCCATGCTTATTATTGTTATTGTTTCAATTGTTGTTGTTGTTGTCGTTCAGCTCGTAACAAGTTGAGCAACTTTTTGGACACACGGCAAAAGTTGTTGAGCGCGCTTTAAGACTGTCAACAGCTGGAAGTTGAAAGTTGGAAGGTAGAAAGGTAGCAAAGCAACAAGGATCTCTGTGCTCCTTTTGCGGCTGCAGATTGCCAGAGTGCTTAGAGTACATATTTTATGTATGGTACGATATTCCAAAAAGACTTTTCAATTTTCCTTGTCGCCGACGAACGGAGAAGCTTTCGACTGTCATTTATTGCGATTTGTCGCACATGCGAAAATTCCATTTATGTGTGCGAGTTTCCTCAACTTTTTCTCCTTTTTCCCTTATTTTTTTTTCGTTTCATTTTCCGCCAAAGCCATTATCATTGTCGACAGACAACATTTATGGCTCATTCGCATTCCCGCAACCGGCAAATTGCCAATGTGGTACTCAGGAAATGCTTTACTTGATTTAGCTGCTAAGTGCAGCTTCAGGCGCAAGTGACAACAACAGCAGCAACAGCAGCAGCAGCAACAACAACAATTGTAAGAACAGCAACAAAATCCTGGCATGGATTTTCGGCAACAATGTTCGCATAAATTCTCTTGGCGCTTGTAAAAACAATTATGCCAGATATTTACGCCGCAAGAAGCGGCAACAACTGCTGATGTTGCCACTGTTCTTGCAACTGCAACTGCAATGACAACAACTGCAACAACAGCAACAGCAACAACTTCAGCAACAGGCGAGAATCTGCTGTAAACATTTTTGGCTTTTAATTGCAGTTACGCTCTCCCCCTTCCTTTGCTTATCCTCCCTTTTGCTCAACCCCTTGACACCGTTTTGTACGCGACCAGCCTCTGTTGTAAATTCAGCATATTATTTCTGTGGAGTTAACGCGGCGTATACGCAATATCACTTACATACTGCGACTGTGGTTACAATTTATGCTCGCTTTCCGCACTCAAAAGTCAAATGTTGTAATTAAGAACTCAACGCGAATTGTTTAATTGAAACGATAAGACAAAAATATGTGAGCAAAAAAAGTGCAATTGAAATTGAATTGAACATAAAGCGCGCCACAAAATCTAGATATATTCGGGAATATTTGAGCAGAGCTGAGAGCCATTTCATCGCCAAGCATTTGGAAATGTGTGTTATGCCTGAAACTAACAACTAAAATTGAATTTCAAGTGTTTGCCCAGCCATTCACTGAGTACACAGAGCACCAAATGCAATACACGATACGAGTATAAATGTGTGTGCTCTTATAAAACGTGTACGATGTTTCTGAATAAAAAGTATGTCCGACGGACGACGAATGGAGACTGGTAAATAAACAGGTAATAAAGATTTATGCTGTGAGTAATACATAAAATAATAACAAATGTTAACTAGCTTTGTTTTGGTTCTTTTTGACATCCTTTTTTTTGTCTGTTTACTTAGTTACAAAGTGCACAAATATTTAACTCAGGCAAATAAGTATGTATTCAGATATAAATAAAATTTTTAAAATATTTAAAACGAAATGAAACTGATTTATTCTTATATTTAAATTATGTATACTGATAGTCTGATATCTCAGCTCTCCTAATACGTTTCTTCACATATTGTTTTCAATCTAATATGCTAAAACTTAACAAAGCAATTTTAAACTAATTCAAATATTATTCTAGTATCTTTCCAAAATTTAATGAACCACTGTAATTGCCACATGGAAACTCTGATATGAAACTTTTATGAGAATATCATAACGAAAATACCAAAGTTGCCTGTATGTGTGTGGATTATGGCTGTGTTGTATGTGAGTGTGTGCATAGATGGCCACGTTGAGCATACTGCAAATAGTCGTATTTCGTGCCCACGCTCAAGGGTTTTAAGCGGATTCATCTATGCCGTTGTATGCGCGTATTTTCCAAACGGATTTTTTGGCATTTTCCGTATGGAACTTGGGGTTAGTTCGTTTAACCTAACCATGGCTAAACCAACACGCAATGCAAACACACACACACACCCACATTTAAATACACACACTAGCACGTACATTACGATAATGGCATCCACTTAAACAAACACGCACGAAACCGCAGAAATCCCTGAACACAGAATTCGTCCTATTTGAAGTGTTTGAAAATTTCAGTGTGGTGGCTCTTGGCCAAGTATTTTAGGGTAAAAACACGTATGCTAACAGCTGGTTTGGGGGCGTACTTAATAAGTTTTGGACTTACGTTATGGCGTTTCTTCTCACGTTCCGGCACCGCATGCCAGCTAAACTGCAGATTCCAATCAAAGCCGCCCACGTTGACGCCACTGGAGTCGCGATAGTGGAACTCCAGGGTCGTATCATCGATAACATCGATAACCGGACACACGACGGTCGTTGAATTACGTGCAATGCGATCCAAAAGTGGCTCCAACCAACCTATGAAAAGAGAAAGAAATGACAACGTGAGGTTGTTAAGGTTATGTTTAAGTTGTTGTTTAAGTTGGAGTAGTAAACTATAGATTATGCTACAGTAAAGAAAATTTTAAGCATTTCAATTTAAAACTTGATGTGATAACTCGATGTATCGCTTAATTTAAACTCTTTCACTGTTTGAATTTATATCACTTATCTAGAGTAATTTATAAAATACATGCATGAATCTATTGAATGTATTGCAGTTTAAGATTTTATATTGATTTAATTGCTTTTTCTCTTTGCTAGTGTCATTCATCATCGGTATTGACGATGATGACAACGACGTCCAAGTAAAGTAAAGACTAAAATTGTTTTCTTTCAGAAGAAATTTTTACACACACATGCCCTAAAAATACTGACACACACACAATATCGTAGTCCACGTTCTTTGACTCAAAAGTTTTTGTGGATGATATTAATTTTTTTTTTGTTGTTTGTCTGCAAGTTTTCGATCGGTTAGTTTTTCTCTTGTTGGTTGCATCGATTTCGTGAGCAATAAACAAAATTGATTGTGTTTTTCTTGCAACATTTTCCTCGAATAACAGTCACACAAAATGAAAAGCTGGTCGAAAGATACAAGTACAAAGCAATCAGCGCTATCAACGCTCGAGTGGCAAGCAACAAAACTGAAGATTAAGTGATTTACTAGTTGGCTTTGTTTTATTGCCAAAATTGTTGTAGCTATCGCTTTCTCTCTTGTTGTTGTTGTTGTTGTCATTCTTCATGTTATCGTTGTCGTTGGCCAGCGGATTTCATCTTTGGGCCATCAAATGAAACAGGAAAATTGATGGGCACGCTTAAGGCACACTGGGGATTTGTGAAATACGCCTAAAGCGACCCTCTAAAATAGGTTACATTCTATAAATTGTTTGTTTGTTTTTCTGGTTTTCTTGTTTTCGCTTTTCTATTATTTTCTTTTTGTATTTTTCCCCTGCTGAGCACTTTTATCAGCTTCAATTAGCATACGCAAAATGTTGACTCTATTTAAATGCGAATATTAAATTGCCATTTGCAATTGGCAGGGCAATTAAATATTTAACAGTAATAGTAACAATTGCAGTCAACAATTTGGCAGTCAATAAATAAATATGAACAATATAATGTTATATACAATAATTGCAAATATATTTATTGCATTGCAAATAAGCTTAAAATATGAATGCAAAATTCGTTGCATACTTTGGGGCAGCCTAAATATTAATGCAAAATTCGTTGCATGCTTTGGGGCAGCATAAATAATTACCTTCGGCGCACTCGCAATGGGAATCGAGGTAGGTTATTACCGGCGACTTGGCATATTTGGCACCCAGAAGACGGGCCCGTATCAATCCCTCTCGCTGAGGTCCTCTCACTATCTCAACCTTGGGGTAGGCAATGAAATAATCCTCCAGCTGCTTCTTGAGATGAGCTGGAAAAAGAAAACTGTGTTAATTTATAATTTCAAAATTCAATTTGATTGCAGCTTACGCATATCACTGTAATCATCCACGAGAATGATCTTGCCAATCAGTTCTGGCGGAGATCTGTCCAGCACAGAGTGTACTGTGCGCAACAGCACCGACCACGCCTCATTGTGGAAGCAAATGATGACATCGGTTTTGGGCAAATTGCTGAGATAGCGAGCCGAATCCTTGCACCAGGCATCCCGTGGATCGGGCAATGAACGATGCACGGATATCAGATCGGAGACATATTGATTGAATGCATTCTTAGTCCAGCCATCATCCACAGCCTTTTTCATCTCCGGAGCCATCGTCTTGGGCAATATCACCGGTCTGCCCAGTTCACCAGGATTATCCTCCAACAGATTCGCCGCTGGCGCATCCAACACGTTTTTATCTAAAAATGATGACAGAAATGAAGACGGAGCATGATAAGTGACGGGTTAAAGTTGTTGCTTGATTTGCCTGAAAATAACCAGGACATGTGTGAATGGTTCAAGGCAAGGGAGTGGAAAGTGGAAATGGAAGTGGTGGGGAAGTGGTTATAGGAGCTCTCTCATTCGAAAGGATTCGGTTGCTGCTTGCTTTGTTGTGCATGAAATTTACGACTGGCACAACATGTGACACGCTGCGAAGATAAATCGCATTGCATTTGACATGAAAAACTGTCATCATCAGCGTCATGCATGAAAAATGCTTTGCCTTGCAAATTCACTTGGTAACGCACACTGGTACAAAAGTGATTGATTCTTCAGTTAATTTTATATTTCATTTATTATTTAATTAAATTCTATTTGACTGAGGTAATATTTAAAATAATATAATAAAATTTAAAATAAAAACAATTTAAAATTTATGCAAATATGAGAAGTCAAACAAATTGAATGAAATGTTTTTTAATTGGATTTTTAGTTAGGTTTGCCTTATTTAATATGATTTATAATGTATTGAGAATTTTGCATATATATCTTTTTATTTATTTATATTTTACTTGATTGAGGCAACATTCAAACAAAAATAATATTTATATTATGATTAAGAAAAATGTAAAATAAATATAAAAAGAAAAACAAATTGAAGAAAAGTGTGTGTGCGGTGCGTATGCGTGTTGTCAGTGGCATCTTCCACACGTGAAGGTTAAAGCTCTTCTTCCGAGTGTGTGTGTGAGTGTGTGTTTGTGTTTGGGTGTGTGTGTGTTCTGGTGTGCATTATATTATCTTGTTATTTGCATTTGCATGGAAATATGATTCTGTTCCGGCTGCCAGTTTCTGCTTTTAATGAGATTTGTCAGCCAGAAGTGACACTTATTGGCGCTGCTCGTATGTCAGCTGCTTTTTACTTGCTTTCCATTTGTTTCTCTCGCTTTTTTCATTTTCTTTCGCTTTGTTTGTGCATCTTGTACATTTGAAAAACATTTCAATTACCACAATACTTTCAGTACACATAAAAAGCTAGCTAAAAAATAATATAAAACCGTAAAAATCAGAGTTCTGGGCTAGGTTCAGCTCAGACCAAGTCAAGCATTCAAGCCACATTAAACTGTGGAATGTTGGTAACAACCAAAGAGGCCAATCAGCCAGCAATAAATTTTTGGTCGCACAACAAAAGCCATTAAAAGAAAATGGGCAAAGGAGTCTAGGCTTATACAGGAAGAAGAAGAAAAAAACAGGGACTGCGCATAAATTTTATGATTTGTCGTAGTTACAACTTCATTGCGGAATATTCACGCGTGTGCCAAGTGGCACAGGGGATGGGGGAGGGGTCAGGGGGGTTCAAGGAGCAGAGCAAGGACTAAGAAGGCATTCGGTTGGTTTCGTAATGAACTTTTTTGCATGCTGTGCGCGCACACGCATCATAATAAAAAACAATAAAAGTGGCACACAGAAAGGAGTGCCAGGAGAAGGGGAAGAAGAAGGAAAAACAGGAGGGAGGGGCAGGTAGGGGCTGTAAAAAGGGGGAGCAGCTCTTTGGGGTTTTATGTGTTTTATTGATTCACTTATTTATGGCACAGCATGGAGTATTATTATGGCAACGACTGTGGGGCGTGTTTCTATGCGAAATCGAAACCACCTGAGCTCAATCCAATTATAGAATATCGGAATATAGGAACTCACTGAAATTATGAAGGCAATAAGAAAGCCATTTCAAATTGTGCAGTGAAGCCTCGCTTTGACTCATTTGTAAAAAGAGTAAAAATACTAGTTCCATCAAAGAATCTCGGAATAATTCTCTTAACAACTTGATTACTCACATTAATGTCAATTTTAAAATAATTATTTTCAATTAATGATTCATTTGACTTTATTTTGGGTTTTTTACTAGCAGAATATAAAGAAATAAATTAAATAGAAAAAAAAAATTTGTTTTATTAATGTAATAAATTTAATAATAATATAAAAATAAAATACAGTTGAACTTCCATAACTCGAACTTCTATAACTCAAATTTCTCTCTAACCAGAGCTAAATGAGTGGCAGTAAAATTAATAAACTTAAGAAAAAGAACTCTATAAGTCGAATATCTCCATAACTCGAACCTTTTTTTTGAAGAATGGTGCTTCGAGTTAGGCAAGTTCGACTGTATATGGAATATTACTAACTATTTAGAAAAGATATAGGATCTACATTAAGAACTCATTTACTTTAATATCTCTTTTTTAAAGGATGTTAGAAATTAGAATTCCAATTATAATTCTCCATGTTAATTTCCGCATTTGGTCGCAATTCGCCAGTGTTTACTGTATAGGCAAATGAGATGCGGCGTATGCGTTATCCATCCATATAATTTTCATATCTATCGGCAGTTTATGGACAGTTTATGAGGAGAATGAGGAGAACGAGAGGAATGCGCGCACACGTAGTGCTCGAGGGACACGCCTGAGCGTGACAGGAAGCTATAAAACGTACGTTAGAGAGTGAGAGAGAGAGAGAGGGAGAGTTGCAGACAAAGAGGGAGCGCCAGGGATATGAAGTAGGAGACACACACACACATCCCATTCCGCCACAATTGCCAGAACAATCTGCCCCAGCGTGTTTCGACATAACACATAAAAGGAACATAATATGCCAAAGTAGCGTTATTTGCAAAATGAATGGCAGCCAAGGGGGCGGAGGGGGACAGGGAGCGTGTGCCTAGGGGCTGAAACAGGGACAATAGACAGGCGCAGCAAACAAACACACACTCTCACACACTCAAACACACACGCTCGAAATCAGCGTTATGTTATTAACATGGCAAGGGATTAGCATTGATTAAAACTGAAATTTGTAGAGTGGACAGGGGACAGGGGACAGAAGACAGGGGACAGGATAGAGGGAAGAGGGAAGAGGAAACTGGCAATATGGCAATCAATCTGTGAGGGGCGGCGGCAGCAAATGTTCCCAGAGGCGCTTGCTGCTTTTCTTTCTTTTTTAGGGGCGTGGCATTTGCATTGTATGTACAAAATCATTATCGCTGCTAAATTGTAAAAAAAAAGAGAAGCATGTGAACATCGAGTGCGAGTACAAAAGGGGGACACAGCCAAGTCAAGTCCAATGCAGACCAGGCCAAGATCAAGATAGTGAGCGTATTAAAGACATGGCCAGCAGGCAGATTGACTGACTGAGTGACTGACTGACTGTTTGACTGAGTGTCTGAGTGTCTGTTAGCCCGGTTGGTTGGTTGGCCTATCCTTGTCTGTTGCCTGTTGGTCGCTTGATGCGTGCGCGCGATAAACGTCGTGTTTGTTGGCCACGTCTTTTGGTGGTAAGCGCCCCAAGGCCAGGCAATAAGTACAACAACACTAATTACCAGCTATGAACAACAGACAGGCACAGACAATAAGCACTGAGCAATGAGTAAGGGATCTACAGGAATCTGCAAACTGAGATCTGGAAACAGACACTACAGGCAACAGGGAAACAGGCAACTTACTTTACTCATGTGCGTGGCCGAGTGTTGGTAAACGTTGTAGGCTTGCACACAATTTTGACGCCACGGGGCGGCTGCTGCACGACAGGATCAGCAAATAGGAAAACAGTCAACAACAACAACACTGATAACAACAACATCAACAAGAACACGGACAACAGCAACAACAACAACTTGTAGCTTTGCCACCTCAATGTTGATGAGGCAGCGGCAAAGAGATGCAAACATGATATGCGAAATTGCAAATACGTGCATTGTATGTGTTTGGAACTGCAAAGGAAGCCAGAATAATCAGTGTCTGAAATCAAGTGGTACACAGAAAAAAATAGGGGATTCCGAATTAAAATCAATCTTAAATGGTGTGAAAAGTTCGGAAATATTTGATTCAATTACAATTTTATAATTCTCCTTTACCACAGTATGTCTTTTGATTATTCAGGATCTATAAGAATTTTTTCATTGAAATCAACTATTTTAGGTCTTTTTTTTACTGTGTAGAGTCAGCCAGGCATAAGCCCAGAACCCTTAAGGCGACTCTTGCCCCCTTCACTGCTCTTTGAGATGCAATCTTAAATGCTTGTTCCACATGCAACGGCGTCTTGCTCCATAGATAGATAGACAGTTGCACTTGTCCAAGTTGCGGAGTTACGACTGACTGCTTCATTGATTTATCCAGCCAGCCAGGTGAGTCTCAGTCAGTCCGTCAGTCATTCACTCAGTCATTCATTCAGTCAGTTGTTCAGTTTCTCGCATTCAGCCCATTGAGTAAAACCTCATGCTTGTGTCTGATGATTAGTCAAAGATTCTTCTGCGTTTCACTCCCTTTTCTTTTTAATATGCTTAATGCGAATGCCTCGCCTGACAGCGGCATGAGTCAAGTTCTGGTCTCTCTATTTATCGCCCAGCCTTTACTCTTTACACTTACCCCCTTACCTCCGTTCCTACCCCTTTTCCTAACCCATACATAGTTGGTTGCGTGCCATTGAAAATGCTGTTTGGCAACAATTGCAAGTTGTGTTAAGTGCTTCAACTTAGACTCTCGTTGTTGTTGTTGTGTTTGTCGCCGCTGGCATCTTAAACATTGTTGTAAAACTTGTTAGAAATTTTCTTAAAGAGTGCAGGGAGGAAGGGAGGAGCAGAGTCTCCTCTCCAGAGTCTACATTTAGCAAACAGGAAAGGAAAGCGATATGTGTTATTATCCGTACGTTTAGTTCGATTTTCTGGCTGCTGACCCAAAATGTAAAGACTGAACAAGTGAAAGAGAGAGAGAGAAAAAAATAAAGAGCGTCAGAGAGAGAGAGCTGGGAATTAGTTGGACGAGATTGAGTGGAAATGAAGTGCGAATCGTCTGAATGGGAACACAGCGCTGAGATTCGTAAAAACTGATTACAGGAATACGAGTGAGAAGAAAAAGAAGAATCATACAAATAAATAAAACAAGTTGAATGCATCGCGAATCAGAGAACTGACTGTGATGGATAGACCGAGAAATGTGGTTATTCTGGAACTGATATCAATGTAAATAATAATGTTGCTAAGAAAAGCAGAAACTCCTAACTAACTGGAAGTCTTAACTGAGATCATATACATACTATATTATGCCAAGCTTCAAACTTTTAGATTATAATCTATTGGAAGAAAAAGCTGCTAAGTTGTAAGTTAATACAAGAGTTTTTTATAAGTTACTCATAATATTACAATATTATATAATTAAAAATAACAAAGAGATTGACTAATAAGTTAGATAAAATTCTTATTTCCACAACTGTTTATAAATTTCCTCAGCTGTATCAACCTTTAATTAATTTAAATGGAAATGGATTTAATAATTTAAAAGTTCGATAGCAAAGCCAAAAGAATAATTCAAATAGCAGTGGCAAAATACGCTAATTAAATGGACAGCTAAAAATATGTTTTGAATCTAAAATCGATGCATTAAATGAGAAATATGTAATGACGCTGTATAAATATCCCCCTGCCAATTTTTACTTTAATAATGAACGCTGTAATCGGGTATTAAATGATTATCATTGCAATCTATTTCTTAATTTGTAATATGAAATGTGGAAAGGACATTAAATATTAATTAAAATTGCTGCCTTCACTTACCATCTTCCTTGGCTTCCTGCTTGTTATTGTTGTTGTTGACGACCTTCTCCTCCGGATGCACCACGACATTGTGACGCACGGACTCCTCGGCCTTCAAACGCGGCAACACCTTCACCCTGGACTTGTGCTTGGCCGTGGGCGGCACATCCGCCTCCTGGGGTGCATCTCGATCAATGGCATTGCCATTAACATCAGCTAACTGCTGCTCCTCGCCCGACTCTGGCCCATTTTTCAGGGCCAATGCAATGGGATCCCCTCCACTGTCTCCGACAATGTTGCCAGCCCCAAATCCGCTCGTTTCCTGTGCCGCTCTCCGCCGCGTATCATCCGTATAGATGAGAAAGGCAATACAGAACCAAATGGCCAGCATCAATGCCACCAACTTGACAATTGTTGTGGAACGTCGACGCCAAATAAAAGCCATGATGAGTTGGTGGTCGGTTCCTTTGTGTTCTTATTGTTGTTAATGTTTTTCTTCTATTTCTTCTTCACCTTCTTCCTGTTGTTAATGGCTTGTGAAAGTCGTTGAGTGCCTGAGCAGTTAAAGTACTGCGCCGCTTGATTGGCGCACGCTGCGTATGCGTAACATTAATCAGTGTGCGCTCTTTTCTTCTATTTAAGCGCCAGGATATGTGTGCTCTGGGGCTTAGCTCTGATTTGCTCTTAAATTTAGCAGCTGATATGTTAATGCAGTTGTTGTTCTAGTTGTTGTTGTAGTTGTTGTTTCTATTACTGTTCTAGCACATTCCACACGCCTTCACATGGACATGAATTTCAATTTCAATTTGTTGGCATTTCACATGAATTGCTCTGGCTTTTGCTCTATTTTATATTCTCTCCAGCTTTTCCAAGTTGTAGTTTGTTGTTGTTCTGTGCAATTTGGCCTGCAGTCAGTGAGTGAGTGAATCAGTCTGAAGTTACGATATGAAGGAAGCGACTGTCGTCCTTTTGTGTTGGGTTGTGTTGTGTTTGTGTTAAGTCAATTTAACAGTCTCCATGTGCACTCAGCCTGCAAATGTAACAAATCATAAAAGAGAGAAAGAGAAAGAGTGAAAATGTGTTGCATTAGAATCGAGTTCAATTTAATTGTGTTCCGCCTTCACTTAATCTAATCTACACACGCTCTAGTCTCATTTCAAGTCTCAGCCTGTAGTCCTGTAAACTTTAATTGAGATGGCATTAAGCCATTAAATTGAAACGTAAATCAAATGATTGCCACATTAAGAGGCAATATTGATTTTTGATTTGCGCCTTGCACTGTAATTAAATTCATCAGCTTAAGAGATTTACAGAGCGGCTCAGTTTGATCATAAAACGACAGACAGACAGACAGACAGACAGGCAAACAACATGCAACTAATGTCAATATTATATAATTGCAGCAAAAACCGCACAACTTGCAGAATCAGCAACTGCCCCTGCCCATGTCCCTGCCTCTGTAAACTTTGCCACTTCTTGTCCGCCCCATTCTCATTCAATCTTGTGGCTGCCAAGGTAAATGACACGCTACTTGAGCCCAGTTCCAAGACTCCATCTCCGTCTCTATCTCCGTCTCCATCTCCGTCTTAGTCTCCGTCTCCGTCTTAGTCTCCGTCTTAGTCTTAGTTTCCAGTCAGTTGCCAGTCCCCAGTCAAGTGGTTGCCCCACAGCGTGATGTTGCGTGCCAGGTTGGCGCATCAGACCAAACGATAATAACAAACAGCCATAAGAAACTAACTCGGCCTCTGACGAACTTGAAATACACTCAAAGAAACAACTGCACACAGCAAAAAAAAAAAATAACATTCTTGAATTCTAGTTTAAAATTCTTGATAAAGTGTGTAAAGTGTGTATTTAGAATAATATTGTCAACTTCGAGCATAAACAGCATTTATATAATCTCAAAAACTATTAAATGAGACATTTTTAAACAGAAGAATCCAATAGATATATTTGCTAATTAATGAGAAGAAAAAATTCTTAAATTCTTCGAATCCATTTGATTTCACTGCACAAATGAATGAATCAAATATTTTCCACTCTATTTGTGAAATTCTCAGTTAAATCAAAATTTTCCGTCATTTGGAATAGATTATATCACGGAGTTCAAAATTTTTTTCTCTGTGCACAACCATTAAAAAAAAATTACAAAGAATGTGATTTTTTTATTACATAATGCACCATTTGCAACAATTTTACACAAATATTTAACTCCATAAATGAGTTGAGCAAACTTCATTAACTAGTCGCCATATTCTCTTGAATTCCCCTGGCAAATAAAAGCTAATAAACATTAGCTATTAGCTGCGTCTCTTGTCATGATCAGCTGCAGTTGGCCAGTTGACCAGCTAATGGCCAAGTCTAAGGTCTAGCGATGACTGGGCCAGAACATACTCGCAACATGGCCAGAGAGTTCAGAGCCAAGTAATTGAATGCACATGCAGGCCAGGGACCGACCGACCGACCACAACCGGCGATCCCTGCCTGCAGCTTATCAATTAGAAAAGCCAACCAAGCCAGCTTCCAGGGGGGAGGTCATTTCCCCTCCTCTCTTCCCTCCTCAACATGCCACTGTCAGCAATGCCAACAATGTGTGCATACAATAAATACAAGTTAATTACTTCGTGTGCCTTTTGTTATGGCTCGTTGGGTTCAAGTGCCATCGCCGACCTGGCATTTCAGCTCACTCTGTTGGCAATTTCCGTTGTATGTGTGTGTGCTTATAAATTGAAAATAAGTGAGGAAATCAGAGGGAAAGGAAAGAGGATAGACTACTACTACATGTCAAGTCCGAACACAGCTGTAAAATGCTGCACTGACAAAATAGAGCGATTAAATTCGCCAACCAACTGGGAATAGTCGCAACTCTCTGAAGTTAAAGCTCAACTACATGCCAATTTATAAATAAATTGCTCGACAACAATTACAAATTTCAAAAAAAAAAAAAAAACAGAAACATAATAATATTAACGTACTGACAAATTGAACGCTGATAAAGTTGTAAAGGAAATGAAACACTTTTTATGCGGTTCGTTAATCTAATTAGGTCAACAGTTGTCAGATTGGATAATCGCTATTGTAAGGGCCACATTGTTTTACCAACTACTTCAACAGCAATCATACGAATTTGTTTTTGACCCACGCATTCAAATCTATAATTGATGAGTTGCATCGCATTTCCCCGAAATTCGTTTGACCATTTTCAGCGGCCAACTGCCAAATGGCACGCATATCCGCTCTTTTTGGCCAATTGTTTGCATCTGCTGGCCATTATGCTCTGGTTTTGTTATTTTTGTTCCTTTTATTTTGCGTTGAATATACGAAATTGTATGTGATTGCTTTGTTAATTAAAATTTGCGTCACGTTGATAGCCACATGGCGTATACGCAATGCTGGTTAAATCAAATGATATGAAACGATTGAATGTCATAGTCATATCATGTTTTGGGTTTAAAACTCTAAAACTTTAATTAAACGCCTGAGTTGACATGAGATAATATAGTATGTAGTTCTTTTCGACATGGCTGAAAAGAATTGTTTATTGAAGGAAAATTGAAAGTAAATTTGTAATTTTTAATTAGATAGCAGATAAGTGTCACAGTAGATAGATAAGACGAAAGATATTTAAACCATTTGAATTGCTTAAAAATACAATAATTAAACGCACAAAGAAACCGACTTAAATAGATTTAGTCTTGTCCTAATAATGTCACTAAAGTTGGCACATAATTTATCTATCTATGCTTTTAGTTATCATTTTAAATTATTCACATCTGATATTTTTATCTGTTTTTAAATACCAGAAACATTTCAAATGAAAGCGAAAAGCACAAACAAAATATTTATTGAGGAATTTAGGACAAAATTTTGAAGCTCTGTTTGCGCTACTAAATGAGCAGCGGTTTCAGGATAATAAATGAAATGTGTTGTGTGTGTTTTGCTCACCTGCCTAACACCTGTCTACGACGGCAAAGATTTCGGGCAAAACTAACTAACTCGGAAAATGGGCTTATTGCGAGTTGGTCTTAGATGAATGCCACAACAGAATCAGTGAGCGACCCAGTTACGTGCTTTGCTTACCTGGGCTTATCACACAGCAAAAAGAGAATGAAGAATGGGAAGGAAGGGAATCGAAGACAGACAGACTAAGAATTCGAGTAGGAAGACACTTGAAATTGAAAGATATGCGATGACAGCGCGGCTCGTAACTCGCTCGATAAGGCAGCATTGTGTTACCTTTATTTCTACAGTCAAAAGTGGAGCTGTTTGTCTCTCTCTTTCTATCTCCTTTCCCTTTCCATTGTCTCTGCCACTGTTTCCACTCATTTGCGCCATGTTCGCGTCGCTTGTTTGCCTTATCTCACGGCTAATTGACTGATAAGCGACGCAGCAATTTGTGCGCCTTTCTCGACGTCTTTTTGCTTTGCTTTTCTTTTGTGAATTGCTTCGCGTAGATAAGATAAAAATTAATTGAATTGAAGGTAAAAAACTTGGAAATGCCATCGGCATGCAAATGTTCTGGATGATCTCCCATTTCCATTTCCAGTCTAATGATGGTTTCCTCTTTTGTAGGTCAGCCATTTATCATAGTCCCAATATAATTGTTGGCATAATTAGACGCACATTTAACTTGCGAATTAAACCCCAGCGAGACCCCAACAAAAACTATTTCCCAAGAAGAAGAAAAAGAAGGAAAATGAGATGGAAAAATCCAAGCATCGCTTGCCATTTAAGCCAAATGAAATATTACAAAAGATGCGAAGGAAAAAACGTAAATGTCCAAGAATTTTTGCCTCGTAAGAAAAACTTCATTGTCGCGCTTTTCCGCCCTCTTCCCCCTTTGCCAGATACTTGTGCATACTTTTCCAGCACGACTTGAAGCTGATACTCGAACCACCCAACAACCTTCGTTGATCATTTGTCATTTTCTTATGCAAAAAGTTTTTGCTCAACTGGATGAGGGTAGTAGAAATGGAGGGAAAAGAGGAGAATAAAAGGGGAGAAGGGGAAACACTTGGTAGTTAGAGGCGTATCTGCTACGGGCTGATGCGCATTTTCATGGCTGTGGCTGAGAGAGTTTATTATGATTATTATTTATGCAGACTTAATCCGCAGTTATTAAAACGCAGCCTCAAGTCTGCGTTTAATATTCATTTGCATTTCGGCATAAAAGTTTTCAACAAATGCTGCGAAATGTTCACTCCTAATGAGTTGCGTGCGCCATTCAAATGAACTTTTCCTTCCAGGCAATTATCATTTCTAGTAATTTTGACTCAAGGCAACCTGCAAATCGAGCCGATTTTAACCGCAAAATATGCCACAATAAAGCAAAAGATTTAGCTAAGTCAGATTGCTTGGAAACATGGATTTCATTTTATATTAAAGTAAAGTTTTTATTAATTTTTAAAAGGTAAACAAAACTTTGTACTTAAGAATTTTTAATACTTCACATTGTTTCAATCTGCAGCAAAATTCGAAATAGAAAGTATCTTCTAACTTAAGAACAAAGAGAAGCAATTTAAAATATTTTAAAAATATTTTCAAATCTGAAACTATGCAAAAAAAAAACAAAAGATTCAGATTGTTTAACATAATTATAAATTGTTTGAAAACATAGATTTCAATTTGAGCTAAAGTATAGAATGTTTTAACCAAACAAAACATAACTTTATACTTCGGAACTTTTAATACTTTACAAAGTTTCAACCTGCTGCAAATCTGAAGTTATTCAGCAAAATCTCTTGCAACTTAATAGAAAAGATTTATGCGCCGTGTAAGTGATAAAATTGGAAACAATGCTGGCTCTGATTTCAAATTATGCGGCGTGTCAGCAAAGGTCACAGCAACTGGGCAAAGACGTGCATCAAAGTGAAGCCACTGCTGATTATGATGATGATAATGTTGTTGTTGGTGATGATGATGAGGATGATGTTGGTGCTGTGAAAACGTGTTTTATGCAGAAGCAGGAAATGTATTGGTTGCTGCACAAGAACCGGCAGCTGCACACGCACATACAGAACTCGGAGAACAGGAGCCAAGTATAAGATGTGTGTGTGTTTGGGTGTTTGTGTGGATGCCACTTTGGTGCAAAGAAAGTTGCCATGGAGAAAATTTAATCAAAATATTTGCACATCCGCCAAGAAGCAGAAGAAGAAGCGAGAAGCTGGCAAGGCGACTAGAATTACCAGTACCACGACCAGAGACCACGACCAGAGATATCCATGAACAGGTCTTCCCAGTCTCATGGTCTCCATTTCACAGAGCTCCTTTTGGTTATTTGGTGCATGAAACCAGTCAAACATCATTCGAGCCATGCTTAAATCTTCTCCAAGTGGCTTTTTGGAGCAGCTTTCAACAGGCAGCAGTTGCAGTTGCAACTTCAACTTCTTTAACATCAACAAACAGCTCCAAAAGTCAAAGACATTGTGGTCGTTGTTGTCTTTGACAATTATTTACCGTTTGGCGCTGTTAACTGTTAATTTGCCATGGCCAACAAACAAACAAACAGTTCGATTAGACGAGTTTCAGCTGCATCCCCATCAAATTGCAATTGCAACATGCCCCGCATTTTTCATAGCTCTTAATTTGACAACATTGCAAAAATGTTTGCTACACATCCTTTCACCACTCAATCTCCATCAGCTCTCTCTCTCTCTTTCTATTAAAATTTTTAGCTATAGATACTTTTATATATATAATCCTGAAGAGTCGAACTCTGAGTCAGAGTCGTAGTCAGAGTCATGTATCTCTGGCAAACACCACACAAATGTAATTAAATGTTTTTCTGCACATTCTTTCGACTCCTGTCTGCACATTTTTTTCTCATTTTATTTTCATCTTTGCACATTTTCTTTATTTTTGTACGCGCTTCTCATTATTAGAAAATAAATTACAGGATGAGCGCGCTATTAAACTGCAATTAAATGATTGCAAAAAACTACAGGCTGAAACATGTTATGCTTTTTCTTTTCAGATTTTAGATGATTAATCGCCGCCTGCTTTTTGATTTTTTCTTTTTGCTTTTCATTATAGTTGGGAAAAATCATTTGCAGCTGCAGCTGGCAGTTTTCCATGTTCAATTTGATTAGCTATGCGAACTTTGGCGAAAACTCGTTAAAAGTTGGCGATTTTATTAAGTTAACACTTCAAGTGTTTAATTGAAAACGCAGAACTTGTTAACAAGTAAGGCTATTCTAGTTCAGTAAAGGAAAACTAAAAGATGTTTTTTAAACAGACTTGGAAACTAAAAAATAATTATTAGTAAACTCAGAAAATCGATTGTTTTCAAAGATTTGATAATATTTGACTTTGGTTACATTATTTTTCAATTTATTCTTATCAATAATTTAAAATTAAATTTTTAATTTTAATTTTTAATTAAACTGATTTTTAGTACACTCCTCTTAGTCAACGTTAAATAAAATAAGTAAATAATATAGCTAAATAAATACAATAAATTAAAGTGGGAGGATTCTACCAAAATTAAAGACTGCAAAGTATCTGTTTAATTTTGTCACTATCATACCTATTCTATAAGTTACAGGGCATAAGAACTTAGCCATCTAGTTAATCAAACTAATATCAACTTCAATCTCTTAGTTGTCTGGGTTAACCTTGCACTTGCCTTAATACAAGGTCAGCCAAAATGTGCTTAACTAATTTGAGGGTTAAAGTGTTCACAAGCGGGGAGTGGGGAGAGTGTGGAGAGAGGTGCAAGTGGGTGGCAACGAAACATGGCCTATAAGGCCGAGTAGGCCACAACAAGAAATCAATTGTTCATTTGCATATGCATGACTTTTCCACAACAGCAACAGCAGCAGCAACAGAAGCAGAAAAAGAAGCAACAACAACAAGGGGCCACAAATGGTTATCAGATTTGCTTGAACAGCTCCCAGTTGTTGGCCAGGTCAGTTGGTTTTGCAGCTTTATAGCACGACCTCAATATTTATTTATTTGCATGTCTGTTTGCATTCATTCGAGTATTCGAGCATTCGAGCATTTATTCAGGCACTCATTCGAGTACCCGTATCCCGGCAACTGTAACCAGTTGACTCTTCTTGGCCCACATCCTTAACTCAACCGTTTTTCGCGTATTTTCCTGCATTTTTCATGATTTTTTTCACATTGAGTTTGAAGTTTTTTTCGCTTGATTCTGGACCTTGGCCAACTGGCTGCCAACTTTGTTTTAAATTGAATAAGAAACTAATTCGCCCAACTATTTGGCGAAAGAGTGGACGATGAAAAAAAAAAGGAATCCCAAAAGTTATCAGCGTTAATTTTGTTTATTCAGCTTTCTTCTTCTGGTGCGCCTTAAAAATTAATAAATTCTTGCAAACTTGGGATCATAAACAGATTTAGATTTAATCAAATGATAGCCCGCCGGCTGGATAAAAACGTCAATATATTTCAATGTGGCAACTCGATTAAATGTGCCACAGATAGACAGAGGCAGAGATAGAAAGAAAGAGAGAAAAGCGAAATGGAAGCCAAGGCTCGAGTAACAAACGCTGGCTATGGATAAATGTTGCTGCCACATGAGAAATGGCAACAGATTTTTGCCGCATTCATGTGAAAATGTGCAGGGCTTTGGAAAAATGCTTTTAGCTCTCTCTCTCTATATATTAACTATCATCATCAGATTTTTGGGACACAACATACATTCTGTGGGCACAACTGACACAACACATACATAAATAAAATACACACACACACTACCCTCATAACTATGCCATGTATATGTTGACACCACAAATTACAGAAAGCGGGGAAGAGGAAAGAGAAAAATCGAAAACGTTACGCTCGAAAATTGCCTGTCAAATGACAAAAATGGTTTCATTTCGGTGTCCTAATGGCAGTTGGTCATTTTTTTATGACCGGTCCCAACAACTTTTTTCGTTGGGCTTACCAAAAGATTAGACAGAAACCCGATTCTGTATTTATTCCATACAACATTTCAACACATTTGGGGCCCAATCCTCACATGTTGTGGTCATCACACAGTTGGAGCACAAATGGCTTTGTTTTGTTCACAATTTGTAAGGCTTAAAGGCCAAACTTGTGGCTAGAAAGAGTTATGAATTGAACTTGAACTTGTTGTTCATTAAATAAAAGATTGTGGACGTTTCAAAAGTTGATTGATCTGCAGTTGCAGCGGATCAATTGCTGGTGGAGAATCATGAAAAGGAGTAAAATGGTAAAAAAAAAAAATATATAAGAAATAAATAAAAAGTAATAATTGAAAGCATTGCCCTTTAAAGCAATCGCCGTTCTTTATTTAATAATCGCTGTTGCAGCAATTGCAAACTATCAACTCTTGGCAATAAATCGCTTCCAGCCAATTGCATTGATTGGGTCGGAATTGCGGAATAACGAGGTCCTTTTTGCTAGTGAAATATAAACATTGCCTGGCTATTTAATGAGGCATAAAGATTTCAGGCAGTTGGTCTACTACACAGCTCGTTATCCTCAATCGGCACCTTGTAGCAGCCAAGACATAAAACTGTCAAAAAGTCGCCTATATAAATCGCTGAACTAAATGCCTTTCATAGTTTAATGTCACCTCGGGGGATTTGAGTCACAAACAGAAACACACACACACACAGATAGAGAGAAGATCTATAGTTGAGCTGGCAAAAAGGAGCAGACAACGTGTCTCTATCGTGTGGCAGCAACAACAACTGGTATAAGAACAACAACAACCTCTGGGCAACTTGGGCACTGGCAACTGCACAGAAAAAAAAAACAAGTGGGAAAGGCTATAGTCGAGTTCCCGACTACAGGATACCCGTAATTATTTAAATAAATACTAAAAATAAATTATTGCATGCTTTCAGCCATTTACATAGCTTGCAACTTAAATCAAGTTCTATTTGTCCGATCTTGTTGCGATTAAATTAAATAATAGCTTATAATGATAGATAACGTTAATTACCAAAAAATGCATAATATTCTAAAAACTGTGTCAGAATATCAAAAAAACATTTGAGACCACTGGGAAAATTCTCACAGAGCCATGGAAAATCTTACTTGAAACAAGGATTTCGTACTTAATTTAAGAAAATTCCGTATTACCGAACTGTTCACAACGCATCGAGCTGTTTTTATCCAGGAAACCCGTGTTGCTTTCGTTTTGGCTGTGGATGTGGCTTTTGTGTTGTATTGTACTATGTCCTGTCGTCCACTTGGTTGTCATTAAAGTCGCATGAATTATGCAGTAGCCCAAGTGAACTAGTTGCAGTGTCGTCTGCTTCGACTTTGGCTTCGGGTTTGTTTGTTGTTTTAATTAACTAATTAAGATTTTTCTATGTCGCTTGTCGCTTGTTGCAACTTGCAAACAACAGTGACTACTGACTAAGGTACGTGTGGAATGCTTGCATTATTTGTTGCAGCCAAGTTGCTAAGGACCCAATTAACCTTTTATGGCCATTTGGCACAATAACAAGAAGGAGAAAACACAACCAGAACCAGAACGAGACAGAAACCGAAACAGAAACCGCAACGAAGACAATGCCAAGAGAAAATGTTAAGCCTGTATTGGCTTTGTAAGCAGCATCTGAGGAGGCAACTGGCTAAAAGGCAACTACCAAAGTTGCAACTGCCACTGACACTGCCACTGCCAGTTGGACCAGTTAACAGCGTACAGAGCTAAATTGCAGCACCATACTTGGCGCTTATTAGTTTTGGCCAGAGTCAGCAAACAATGATCTTGTTTGTGGCCCACAATGGATATCATAAATTCCCACTACAAATTGACATTGGAAATATTGTGCACCCTAAAAGGCATCTGTATCTTTTTTTGCTATATATATTTTGATTTTATATTTTGAGTCTTACCTCCATGTGGCTCTCTTATCTTTTTATTTATATAAATGTATTTTGAACGGTTTTTGCCAGCAATTCTTATCGTTTTCTGCAATGAGAAAACAGAATGAAAAACATAAATCAACAACTGTGCAGGTAAAATGACAGTTAAAAGCAGATAAGCTTTCATTATCGACTGATACTGATAATGGCTGCCTGATAATAGTTTTTCTATTTAATTAACTGTGTCGCTTTTGTTGCCAGTCACAATTTATGGCTCTGACGTATATATGGCATATGGATCTGGCCAAAGAAATGCATTATGACTTCCCGTTTTCAGCCACCACATAATTAAACTAAATTAATTGTTTTCCACATGGACACAACAAATCCATTTAACAACATTTACACAACTTTATTTACACTTTTCCTATATTTTTTTAACTCAATTTCAATTTATTATAATTAAAATGCAATTGTTTTCGGTTGCCAGATTAATTTGCCTACAATTTAGGATATGCAATTATTTACAATGTGTTTGAAATAGCTAAACATGGCAAATAATTCGTACATGTCAAAAGCAATATTAGTTTAAAATAATGAAAATATAACAAACAGAATGAAATGAATTATGAGTAATGTCAAGGAAAACAAGAGAGGGATATAGTCTATATAAATGTTACTCTTTTACTGGTAATATAATTCTTATATCACAAAACTTATGTATAATCCAGATATTTATGCCGACAATATCTCACAATTAGTTCTTTGTCCTTTCGACTTAAAACTTTGTTTTGTTTCCGTTGTAACCCACACACTTTTCATTATTACACTTTGTGGCCAACACAACCGGTTACGTGTTGTCTCTAATGTGCAATGGCTTTAAAGTCACAACACGAACAACAACAGCAACAACAAGAAAAAGAACAAGAACATAAAGTACTTGTCTCAAGCGAATGATAGATAAAAATCATATGACGTTATCAACTTTAGTTGTGACCAATGGGTGTTGTGTGGTTGTTGTTACTGTGTGTTGTTGTTGCTGTTGTGTGTTGTTGCTGTGTAAGTGGAATGTGTATGTCATGTGCGTGATGACCAACTCACCCAAATACCACAAAAACACATGTACTCACACCAACACACACTCTTAAACACAAGTAGCTACAATTCTTTTTTCTATTTTTCCAATAACTAATTAGAATCGCCTTGAGAGCTGAAGTGGAAACAATGGGCGACTGCAAATGAACAATGACCGCCCGAAAATGCGAATAATATAATTAATAAATGTGCCCCATGCATAGCTTTGCTAATCAAACTAATTAATTAATTCGATTTAGGCGCCATGTGATACAAAGGAAATCTAATTAATGAAGCAAGCCTGCACATTTCTCTGTTGCAAGGACAAAGGCCATAAATTATTTCATTTGCAAATGTATTATATGTCTGGGAGTGTTATTGTGCTAATGTATGTGTGACAGTATATATGTATTGGTGTTCATTGGGCCGAAACACACACAGAAGCTGCTTCTGTGTCAAGTGCTCAGAGATCTATTTAAGAGGCTTAAAAACTTGACAACAAATTTCGCACGCTTTGCGTCGCCCACCAACAGCGACAACAACAACAACAACAATGAGAGGAAAAAAACAATGTTGAATGATTTGCGATTTGGCAGTTCATTAAATAAATGTTGGACCAATAAGCTAAAGCAAAATCGGCTTATACAAGCGATCCGCCAAAAAGGGTTCTTTTCGGCTTTTGATTCAACGCTGTGTTTGTTTTCTTGAGCATACCCTACACAAGTGGGGCATTTTTACTCAGTCAGAGTGCTTCAAGTTTAGCAAAATAAATACATTTTTATTTTCTATTTGATTGTGTAATAATTCTATTAATAGGCCGTCAATAGTAATTATTACAATTCAAATAAAAACAATACTAAATTTTAATTACATCAGATGCAGTTCATTGGAATGACTCATTTTTTATTTGATTGTGCAATGATTCTAATAATAATCTGTAATTGTAACTGCAATAATGCAAAATAAAAAGTGCTATAAGCTTTAATTGCATCCGATGCTCTGTATTGGAGTTATCACAACTTTAAAGCTTTAGAACACTATAATTTTTTTTTAATTTCATTCATTGCATAGCTTAAGTTATTATTTCGTTAGATTTTCTAAAAGCAACGTGAATCTCAGCTGTTTCAAATTACACAACAAAATATTAGTTTTCAGCTATTTTGTAGTGTATTGAAAAATTAAAAATTTGAGTTTTTTTCGTGTTCGATTGCCCGTAAACAGCATAAATTATTTGCTAATGATCGCAAAATGTTGCCAGCCATAAACGCTCCAAAGTATATAAACAAAATGCCTCTAGCTTTTTGTTTGGTTAATAAACTTTTTTTACATTATTCGTTTTCATTTTTTGTGTGGCCCGAGGCGAGGTTTCATTCTGTTTTATGTTCTGGCACGATGCCCATTAAAATAGCTTCGATTCTTCGGCCAGTCGGCATCAAAATGACTTTCCGTTTTGATTTCTCTTTCTTTGCCCCGTCGTTTGCCACATCGTTTCTGGTTGAACGTCTTGATTAAGCGCAATTAATTGCTGCAATTGCTGATTGTAAGTCCAATTTGTGCCCTTTGCAACTGATTGGCGAACATTCAACACATTCGACACGGTCGAAACAATCTTCCCTCTGCCAGTTGCTTTGTTGTTGCTTTGTTCGGTTGTCCATCATCCGCGACGAAGGTCATATGCATATTTTTATACTCGTTGTTGTTGTTATTGAAGTTGTTATTGTACACGAAAACGCTTCTTTTTGAATATTAATAAAAATTTACATAGCCGGCTAACCAGTTTGATATAGTGACTATCTCTATTTCTGCCCTCTCTGTCCTCTCTCTGTCTCTCTCTTACAGTCGTCTGCCTGCGTCATCGATTTAGAGTTTAACTTGGCCCATACAAGCGTGTAATTTGTTTGGGCTTTATGTTTATTGATTCTGGCTAGCGCCATGAACAGTGCCAAATAGCCTTTGGAATAGGATTTTACGACTGTCTAGATAAGACACGCTGCCACTCAAGTCCAAGTGTCCCATTACATTGAATTAACCGTGGTCAAAATTCCCATTTATGAAAATTTCAATAAAGTCGTGAAAGTCTGAAGTGAGCAATTAAATTATTTTGCGAGGTATCTGACCTATAGTCAACTTTAAAATAAATCCGCGTTTGCATTGTAAAACTTTTCTTTTTTTTAACAAACAACTCTTGTCTCTGAATGTTTTAGCCACTGTATTGTTCGACTGTTGAGCATTTTATGGCCAAAAAAGTAGCTGCGGCAATATGTCTTGCATTAAGACAACACTCGAAGCAAGAGGAGATACAGAGACTATGTGCTTATCGATTTTGTGGAATGTCGCTTTGTTGTTGCCAAAAAAAAATTTAATTACAAAACAATGAAAACAGAAAAGCAGAAGAAGACGAAGAAGAATTGTAAGGACAATGGGCGGCAAATGGCAACAATAAAAAGCAAATAAAAATGCCAGGCAATAATTTTATTTAAGTTGCTGTTGCAAGTTGCAACTTGCAACCAAAAATGCGAATTATGTACAACGTGAGGTCTTGAGTCTGCCAAGTCCAAGTCGGAGTCGGAGTCTGAGTCTGAGGAAGGTCTGGACATGGAGGAAAAGGTCTCAAAGTCGTCGTTGCAGTCGTGTCAGCATCCGGGGAATGCAACAGAAATTGCAAATCATGCAATTTGTGCGCACTTCGAATGCAATCAGCAAACTGTTTGATTTATGATCATTTGCAGTTCAGTTTGTACTAATTTTTCAAATCATACAAAAGCCTGACTCAACATAAAATTAATCATACTTTGTAGAGGAACTACTTCCCTCCTCTCTGTTTTTCCAGAAGACGTTGCAATCAATAACTCAAATCAATTGCAGGACTGCAGTTGTTAACTCTCCAGAGGCCAGGCCAACAGACAACAGAGTCTCAAGACTCAGAGGCTCGACCTCTGGGCTGCATAAAACTAGTAATTATACAGACCCCAATGGGCTGTCCCACTTCCTGCCCGCCTTCTCCTCCTCTTCTTGGCCAAGACATTGTGATAAACGAGCGCTGAATTGTGAGACGTCCTTTTGTATGGCGCAGAAACGAGAAGTCGTGTGGAAGGAAACGACTTCATTATGAATTATGCGAGTTGTGGCTTTATCACTACGAGAATATTGCAACATGTTGCAGCTAATTGCATTAAGCGATACGAGCAAGTAATTTTATTTGAAATAAGCATGCATTTACTAATTAACTGCTATTGTATTCTCGAAGAATTCCCAACCGCGACCTCAACAGCCTCTCCAGAGTCGAGTTTTTCAAGTTCCCCAGACTCCCCAGTGTTGCAGCTGTCATTTGAAGGCACTCAGAAAGTCAGAAAGTCAGAGAGTCAGAAGTAAATAAGTATGCACTACCCACTCAAAGTCTCAAAGTCAGTTTCAAACTCGTATCTCAAGAATGCATGTATGAATCTGTGTGTGTATCTGTTAAATACATATATATTTTTCGAATTTCATATTCGAGTTTTGTGGCTGGCTGCATGTGGAGCCCAGCTCCAATGCAGACAAGTTTATTCAAATGAATTCAAAATGACCACAGAAAATCAATAATCTCAAAGTGAAAATGAAAATTATTAAAACAATGTAATCTCTTTGAAATATGGTTAACTCAAGCATCTTGAATGTCTGCAATGCATTTAAAAGTAGTTACAAAGTTGCAAACTAAGTCAAGAGCTTAAATTTTAAGTCACTTGAATGCCAGCAAGTCCTAAAATAAAAAAATTCAACAGAAAAGAAACATATTATCTTAAGGACCTTTCAAACTAACAACTATTTTTAAATTCAAATGTTGCAATCAGTAATTGACAAAGATTATGCTATCGCTATCAGAGTTAAATTCAGAAATTCTATTTATTCCCAGAATTGCCCAAGTACATTTTGTCAAATGCTCAACAGATAGTGCCAGATATAAAATATGAATTATTAAGTGTAGATTAATAGGCGACTAACTAACTTTTTGCCACATAACAGCTAAATAACCACAAGCCAGCTATCATCATCATTAATTCATACAAATATTTATGTAAATATGTGTTTGCAGACCACATACACATGAATAATCAACAAAATACTGTTCAATATTGAACGCAAAAACCATAAAAATACGAACGAGTTTATTTATTAAATACATTTCATTTCGTTGGTCGCTTGTACAGCTTGCTGACATTTTTGCATTATTATTTTGATAACAAATATTTGCCATGGAAGTAATATAAATATGACTCCCATAGCTGATGCGACATGACAGTTATTACGTTTTCGTTTTGTTTATACCCTGTACTTGGTTATAATTAAGAGTCTTTACTCATAAAGCAGTGGTGTTCAAATTGCCAAAAGCCTATCCCAAGGGATCTCATAATTTTGCCGGTGTTGCAGCCGACACACGTATAGAGAGAGAGAATATTTGTGTTGTATAAATCGTACGCTCGGAGGCTTGTGCTCTCACGATGCGTGTGTTCGGATTTTGGTTCTCTCACGAAGCATCAGATCGGCTGATCCTTTTTGATGTCAGTCGCTGATCTGCGTTCAATAGAGAGGGACTTTACAGCGCTAGTCTTTTATCATACACTGAAACTACTGCTGTAAAGATGCGACTCAATTTTAGAGCATTTTTCAGATAAACACAGAATTCTTGTTATTTGACGGCACAATTCGTGACATTTAGTTCGCTATCAAAATCAAACAAATGAAACTAAAAAAGAGACGAATATAATTTGTACATATGTATACACATGTACTACATATGTACATATACATATGTATAAACACATATCTACCAGTATTTGTGAGTTTCCGCTGCAGATAACAAAATAAAATTGAACTCAAAATAAAAAAAATGAAAGAAAAACAATGAGAAAAAAAATAATAATATATATATGCGTGGCGTTGTAATCGCCGTATGTGATGTATAACAAACACAAATAAGTATGAAAAACAGTTATTGTTTTTCAGTCATTGATGATGTCAACTATCATTCATACTCTATACGAACCGAACCCGAACAGTTACAATTCGTCTGAGGTTTCTTTGTATAATAATATTATGCAACAAGTAGAAAGAAAGCAAAAATGTGTAATCATAATCAAACTACTATAAGCGCCCTGAGGCTAGATAGTGAAAGCAACAGCTAATAATCAAGAAATTGATGATCACGATGATGAAGATGATAATAATAATGATGATGATGATGTCAATGGCAAAATCACACGAAGCATTCATTCATTGAAGAAGACATTGGCATTGCATAAGCCGTAAAATTGCCAAAAACTCAATAGAGATTTGATTTTGGCAAAAGTTTCGCAAATATTTCTTTCTTTCCTCTTGAAGCGCTTGTTATGCAGTTGAACTTTTAGGGAAGTAAAACTGGGTGTAAGTCTGGCATCCTTTGGAAGAAAATTCTCCAAAAAAGAAAGTGAACAATTGGCCCTTGGTTTATCACTAACAAATATATCTCAAGGATACCAACTTAAGCTTGAGCTAAAAATCACTGAAATTATCTTAACAAATCAAGTTGCTACTCGTAACTTGAATAATTTGAATGCTGCCACTTCCGGCCCGCTGAAGTAGTCTCTATCAAACTTCTTTTTCATTTTCTGCCTTCTCTTTTGTCCTTTTCTTTTCATTCACAAATTTAGCCATTTGCATTTCCTTCAACAAGCAGCAAATTTGGTAAGGTTCTCTCTTTTTGTTTCGCTTTTGTATTTGTTTATAAACAAATGGTCAAATATAATTAGAGTACTCGTCAGTGGCAGCAACGGAAAGCAAAGCAGGTGTCAGCAGCAAACGAATAACAAACAAATGAAAAAGAGATTGAAGAGCGTAAGAGAGAGAGGGAGAGAGAGAGAGTGAGAGAAGCAGGCAAAAATGGACTATGGGCTTGAGTAAATAAATAGCTGTAAAAATCTTTAAAAGGCCATCAGACGGTTGTTCACCTGCGAATCTGTCGACGCGCTCCAAGTCGTTTCTTGGTCAACCTTTTGGGCCAGGCCCAGTCACAATTGTTGTTGTTGTTGCTGCTGTCATTTCAGTTGCTTCTGTTAAGTTTGTTGATTTTTATTTTTTTTTTTCTTCTTTTTTTTTTGGTTAATTTGTAACGTGCCAAGAATTTCAGCCGCCCATTTCCATGTCAATTGGATGCGCACGTTGCGTTCTGATTTGAAAGCTCGTTTTCATTTTTAGCATTTTATTTTTTGTTCGTTTGTCTTTGTTTTGTTACAATTTCAGGGTGTTAACTTTCAAGACGACCCACATAGGCAGGCAAAGTTGGCCAAGTTGGCGCCCTCTAATCAACTTGGCAGCTCACATGCTAAAAATGTTGGAGAGCTACAACGAAGTTGCAACTCATTACGACGCCTAATTACAGCTCAATCAACTGACTGACTTCAACATGAAGCATCTATCAGCTTCAGATACAGATACAGATACAGCTGCAGATGCGGTTGTTGTTGTTGCAGCTGCAGGGCTGTAGGTCTGCTGTAAGTTGCCAACAGTTGCCTGGTTACCTAACTGCAACTTAATGACTTACTGAAAGTAAAGACAGACGGAACCGGCGACAAGCGCGCACAAAGTTTGCGGCATGCCTTAAATATTTGGCGGCACCTGAATGCATTTTACAAATTTTTATGCTGCTTTTGCTGTGGCTGTGGCTGCTGCTGTTGCAGCAACATGTGATAAATTGCAGACATCAACAGCAAACAGCCAACAGCAACCACAACAACAACTGCCTACACTTGGCAGACGAAGTTACTTTAACTTTAACTGCTGACATTTTTGGTTAGCTGACTCATTTGCCCTGGGCACGGCTTTTACTCGAACTTGTTGTATATGAAGGAACGAATCTGAGGTATTTAACCATTAACATTTGTAAATGAACAAGAGAAAAATGCCAAGCCAAAGGTGACTTGCTGTGTTGTGTTGTGGCAACTGTTGAGATGACTCTGCAATGAATTCGCTTTCAACTGCAGGCCATCAGATGCGTTTCTATTCAATACCCTCAGCCAATAACAACAATGTGTAAATGTATCTCTATCCACATCTGTATCTGTGTTAATGATGATGCAACATTTGCCACAATTGTACATATAAAAAGCGCCCGTGGTGTTGAGGCAAAAGTTTAATGGCCCGAAGGCCAAAAGCGCGTTTCATTTGTTCATATGCTTTACGAGTAAATCACGTATTTGTTGTTTGGTTTCGATGATATTTTCTCATTTCTTATGGAGATGCCTCGTTTCGAGGGTATAATGAATATGTCATGATGTTTTCCACACAACTAATGCTAGCCATTTACATTCGATTTAGCGAGTTTACGCGAACTATAGTGTAGATCACAACAAATAAGTTGTTACTAACAATAATATCTGACGTAACTTGCATTTTTGTATCTATCTATTTAAAATGTTATTCTACAATAATAATGATATAAGGTGTTTTTACGAAAAGATGAACCGTCTCAGAATCAAGTTTAAAGTGTTGCCTTAAACTAGGAGTTGCACATGTTCAAGTTAAAACTTGAGACTTAACATTTTAAAGTTCTGTTCAATATCGGCAATTTAAGGTACTGAGTCATAAAGTAAATAAAATGATTAATGATGCTAATAAAATTTGAATGCATTATGAATTTAGAGGTCAAGCCATGATCAAAATGATATTCTGCTTGAAAATCGAATCAATTTTGTTAGAGTTATATTACTTGAAAGTTACTTTAAATATGTTTTATACTAAAAATGCTGTGCAAGTATAAATCAGATAATTGCTGGGTATCTCAAAGGCACACTCACCCACCGTTGGTTCTTTAAAGTGAGTGTGTTGGCTAAAAGTGTATGTCATCCTCCGATTTGCCCATTTATAGAAAACTGAATCTTTAAATGTTTAAATGTCACTGCTCAGCAGTCAACTGTGAACATTTGCATTGGCATTTCCCGTGGCACAGTTGGATATATTGGCGCTGTTGTTGTGTTGAGGTTACGGTTTAATAACCATTCATTGCTAATGCCAACAAAAAACAGACACTAGAGACTAGAGACTAGCATAGAACAGATACGGCCATAGTTATGGCCACAGTTATAGCCACATTACAAATAATAAATAAAAACTAGTCAAGTGAGCCATAGAGTCAAAAACATTGCAACAGGTTTGCCTTATTAAATCTTCTGCTTTGCTATTGTTGTGTTTGTTGTTGTCGTTGTTGTATTT
This sequence comes from Drosophila limbata, assembly GCA_963924055.1. Taxonomy (NCBI): domain Eukaryota; kingdom Metazoa; phylum Arthropoda; class Insecta; order Diptera; family Drosophilidae; genus Drosophila; species Drosophila limbata. Next base: position 14,896,544 of record OZ001355.1, on the reverse strand, counting down.
GTTAAATGTCTGGTTGTTGTGTTTATTGTGTGCCTCTTTTTTCTGACAACGATGATTTGCGACTGAAGGTTAGTTCGCGTCATTAGAGACGTCTGAGTTGAGTTTTTCATAATATTATGGCGGATACAACAATTAACTGTGGCCAGGGGAGACCAATTGAAAATAATGAGAAAAACATGTTAAACATAAAATAAATGCTTGCAAAATGTTGCAACTAACAAATGTGTATTTTAAAGATACACACACACTTCTCATTAAAAAAAGTTCAGCTATCGCAAAATTCTGTAAACTCAACAACAACCAACAACGAACAACCAACAATGAACAACCAACAACCACGAGGTCACAGCTACCTTTTGTCGAAAACTTGCTTTTGCTTTACAATTTTGCTTTCTTCTCTTCCTTTATTCTTTCTCTTTCTCTTGCTGCTGATAACACAACAAATTCGAATACAATGCTTAAAACTTTTTGGCTGCCTTTGATAAAGTCGTATTCCTACTTTTAAACTCATATACCTCTTGGTGAATATCTCGAGTATTTGGCAAATTCTTAAGTTCTTTTTGGACATACATACACTTTAGCAAGTAATTCATTACTTGCTAAGATTCTTCCCATTTCATTCTGTTTAGCTGTTTGCTGCCTATTGTGTACTGAGGGGAAAACCGAAAAAAACAAAACACTGAAAACACAGAAAACTCAACAACAACGAGGAAGTCGCTGCTCAACTGTGGCTATGTTATGTTATGTGTGTGTATCCGTCAGATATAGCTCCAACTATTTGTATTTGTATTTGCCGAGTTGCTCATATTTTATGGCCCCTTCTCGGGCAAACAATACAAGAGTACTCCACAACAAAATATTCAGCACGATAAGCGTTTTTTATTCTCCATCGTCTGCTTTTTTTGTTCTTTTTAATGTTATTTTTATAAATATGCGGCCCATGCTGCCACTCAAAACTGACCCAAGACACATCATGAAAAGGCGCAGCACACATACACACACACACCCACACACATACACACACACAACACTATCGCAACAAGTTGAAAGGCAAAGTAAAAAAAAATATCCACGCAATGCCTTTTCAGCAAATTTAAGGCAAGTGTGTTAAAATGACAATGGAGGACACGCAGAGCATAGTTAAAATAATTCATTAAATAAAATTAGATAGCTCGAAAAAAGTTGTTAAAAAAGTACTGTCATATTGTATAATAAAATTAATGTGACAAAGGAGGACATTTTGTGAAATTTGAAATTATTTTAAAGTTGCAGTAAATGGAAATAAAGTGCACAAATATTGAAGCCAAATAAAAGCAAATGAATATACAGAGTCTTACTAGAGTTGAGATAAATTTAGGTGACAATTGTGGACATTAAATTATATAAGATACGGTTTTATTGCGTGAGCAAGAGGAGATAAAGTGGACATGGAAGAACATTGAAACATCAAACACTGAGTTGAGGCAAATAAATGTGACAATGGAGGATTTAAAGTAAAGTTTGATAAGAAGGTTGTATTCAATATAATATTCAAAATAGAACTAAGTAAAAAAGTTAGACTTTCAACACTTTACAATTTTCTTTAAGTTTATAATAATTTGAAGGATATTAAACAGTATCTAAAGATACATACATATATCAAAAGGAAACTATTGTAATTGTATTGTAACTGATGAGTTTAGACCATTCTAAAATACATTCCTACTTTAATCAAATTGAATAAAATTTTTGGACAACTTCTCGTTCATCTTGTGATCCTTTGTGCCAAGCGATCTGTTGTTACCTTTTTGGCCAACATTCTTGTGGACAGCGTGACATGTGCCAGGCGCTGCAATTTATGGCCATCGATACGAGCACTATAAATTGTGGCTAGCTATTGATTTGCCATTGTTGTTGTTTTCTTGTTGTTGTTGTTATTATTGTTGCGTGTGTTGACAGTTGACAGTTGAGTTACAAGGTCATTATGTGGTTTGCTGCTATTCTCGATGTCCAGAGCACTGGGCGTGCACACAACGAGTTTGTGCGTCATGAGATACAAAATGTATCTGTATCTATATCTACAACTATATGTGTATCGGCATCTGTATCCATATAACTGCGTGCGTAATTACAGTTAACGTCAAGCGGTCAAAAGCTCAACTTCATTTCCGTTTTCCCAAGCAATTCCCAGCCGAAGTCGCGTCAACTCTTAAATCATAGAAACTGAAAATTTTGATTGATGTCTTAGGCTGCCCAAACATCTTACCAAGTATCCATCTTCTGTTTGACAGGTAGAGCGATAACAAAAAAAAAACCAAAAAAAGAAAAAGAAGAAGTAAAGCGTGAGCATCGATGATCCCTGGCTTCAATTGAGCTGTCTTTGTCCATTTTGGGCCAGATACAGATTCAGATACGTATCTTTTGTTTAATATATTATATTTTTTTGCCATTGTCTGGTGTCGTCTCGTCTCGTCTTGATGTCTCTGTGTGTGTGTATGTGTGTGTGTGTAAAGATTTACATATTTGTTTTGTGCCCACAGTGATTAGAAGGAGCTCAGCACAAGTCTGTGGCTGTTAGGGCCCAATTAGTATTTGGGAAATGTCCAAATATTTGAGCTACTTTACTCTTTGACAGTCCTATGTGACAGTCCAGTGTGTGTGTGTGTTAGTAACACACGAGACAATCTGATAAGGCACCAGCTGGTTCTCAATTTGAAAACTGGATGTGGAAGTGGGTCGACGATGGTTTCGAATTTGTCGTGAAAGATGCGAAGAGCCAAGTTTATGGGCAAAAAGCAATAATAATCCCAATGCGTTGCGCTTTCACCAAACTGCACTTAAGAGAGCTGCAGTTTCAAAACTAAAATGATGCAAACAGATACAGATACATACACACAGAGAGACAGCTTGTGACAAATGCAGATACAAGATACAAATGCTGAAAGCTACTTAATCGAAGTAGCCGCAACGAATCCAAAGTGAAACCTAAAAGCAGATGATATTATGCACTTGCAATGCCTTGACGTCTCCTCCTGCTGGCCAACTTTTTGTGAGTACCAACAACAACAACGGCAACCAAAAGGCAAAGATGAGTTTCAATTTCAGTTGCTGTAAGTTGGGTTTCTGAGTTTCGACTTTTGTGAAGATGATGTTGACTGTTGACTGCCGCATTCCACAAGATGCAGGCCCAAAAAAATAAAAATCAAAAAAACACGGATACCCAAAGACTATATGGTTGTGGTCTGGTATAAATCGCTGTTAATGCGGTTGTTCTTCTTATTGTGGTTGTTGTTGTTGCTGTTGTTGTGCTGTTGGGGCTGCAGGAACCAGTTTGGTTTGAATTTTATGTGTATTTGGTTGAAAATTTACGAGTTTGGCGAATAAAGCAGCAAAGAATTCAATGAACTCGTCTTCTCTTCACAGACTTCTAAGCCAGCAAGCTCTTCCAAATACGAGACGAGTACATACACTGAAAGGAAATTCAGTATTTCGAAATAAAATCAATTTCAGACGGTGTTAGAAGTTTGGTATTTGAGGAGTTTTTAACACCAAGTTCGAAATAAATACTTGATGCATGTGCGGGATTTCAATTCGAACTATCAGAATTTTTTCAGTGATATCAATAGTTTTTAGCTTTTTTAACTTTTTTAATTCAAATTGGTTGTTATCATATTGGGTTAATTTAACAATAATATCCGGATTATATGCTGAAAAAATACATGCAAAATCAAGAATATTAAACTTGAATTTTGGAATGGAGTTTTTTTCCAGTGCACATACAGACACATGTACCTTAAACGTTTACACTGCCAATGTGTATGTAGAACATGCATCTTCCACACACACACACACATACACATAGATTTAATGGAGAAGCCTATGCATATGTATATGTGTGTGTGTGTATTTGCTTGAGGCTCCTAGTTATGTAAATGTTCGGCCTCTGCCCACCCGCTGCACAGGCTCTAAGCAGAAATTGCTTTCGAATTGGTTTAGACTACGAATTTTTAAGCCTGCCACTAACAACAACAGCAACAGCAATAACAGCAGCAACAACAACAGCAGTTGAAGAACAGAAACATCGTTTGGCACTGCATGTTGCCAATTGTTTCTGCTGCTGCTGCTGCAGTCGTGTGCTGTTGTTGTTGTTGTTGTTGTTATTTTCTTGTATCTGCAGGTTGTTGCAACATTTGTCTTGTCATTGCAGTTGTAGATCCTTCTGCTGCTGTCTACCTCTCTCTCTACACTCTTCCCGCCAACCGCTAACGCCTTGACAATTAGCCACAGCCGTTGGCCAACATCTACTTGGCCGATTGGCTAAATTGCCTAGAATTGCAACTCAGCTCAGCTCATCGTCATCGCCATGCCATCTCTCTCAATTTTTGGTCGTTTCTCTAACACATTTTTAATTGTGTGCCACGCAGAGAATTTGTTCAGCTCACTTTAGTTGGCAGAGTTATAATTAAAATGCAGCCTCCGAAACAATTTATAGCTAAGAGCCCGGCATTTAAGTATTAATTGCCATCATTTGGGGCCATTTTAAATACTGAGATGGCGGTGCTGGACAGAGATTCGCCCCACTGAGAGATCTGACTGAGAAACTTAAACATTTGGTTTGGCGGGTACATTTAAAGCAATAATTATTATTTGTTGAACTATTGAAATTAATATTTGAAGAAATAGCGAATAATATAGATTGGTTAAATAATAATAATAATTATTATTGAATAATCATAAAATTAAAAAAAGCAGTAATTATTATTTGTTGAACTTTCGAACTTATTATATGAAGAAATATCGAATTATACAAATTAGCTAAATAATTTTAATTATTATTTTTTGTTAATGCTCAAATTACAGAAAAAAAGGTATTATTAATATTTGAACTATTCAAAATTATTACAGACGAAATTCCCAAACTCGAATCACCAATATCCAAAGAAAAAATTCGAGTTAAGGAGACTTCGACTTATCGAATAATACAGAATTGCTTAATAATTATAAATATTATTATAATTATTTGTTAGTTTTTAAATTAAAAATTTACCTCAATTAAATAAATATTCACAAAATTTACATTCAGCACACATGCTGAGTTAATCGACCATAAAAGAATTCCCCTGGTTCACAAACTTATGTCTATAACTGTGAAATAAGAGACCGTGTCTTAAGTTACTCAAAGTTCTTTCACAACTAGACACAGGTTGAGGTTAATTCTTGCATAAAGAGCTCGGACAGCATCGCAATCGGACACTACGTGCCCCCTCTTTGTTTGATTCCCTTATCCAAGTGCCAGTTGGCCATTTGCATTTTCCGTTTTAAGCTGTCATTCCGAGTGCTTCAGTTGCCCAGTGCTAACTACTGTTATGGACAAACGTGCTCACCGTTTTGGGACGACATTAGATTACAGTCGACAGACCATGGAAGAGATCTATCTACAAAATAGTTGTGCTCGTATTATGATATCTTCCCTTGAGATACGATATATGTAAATTCTTTGATTATACTCTTATTACAACGTGGAATGACCTACGACAAAGCTAATATCATTTGTATTGAGTTTAATTCGGTCCAAATGTGATGAGAATTGTCGAAAGAACGTGAATACGTGCGAAATAAATGAAAGATGATTGTAATGCCAATCTCTCATGTATTTTTCGCACCTGGTTAGGTCAACGTGTGCAGAACATAAATCAACAGAGTGGACAGACAGGCATCATGATGTAAGCAAAGTCATAATATGTTTGTGATTAATTTATTGAAATTAACATAAATGGCAGCAGCTTTAACTTTTACTCGCTTCCTTCCCTCCATCTCTCTTTTGTCACTCTTTTTGACCCCCCGCAGTCGCCTTTTGGCCCTGGTCTCGGACTGGCCGACATTAATAATTAAATTTAATTGCCATTGCTGCTTCTTAATGATGCAGACCGAAAAAACGACAGACAAAAAAAAGCAGTCAGTTTGAACCGAGAGCCGGGTCCCGAGACCCCGAAGTTGGCCGAGAACGAAACCCGTTTTCAAATGGACATGGAAATTAAATGAATGTTGAGTTTTATTAAATAAATAAAAATGAATGGGAGTGCTTTTTTTTATTTGATGTATATGCCGAAGAAAGAAACATAATAAACATGGGCGGCACTTTTACTTGTTGGCTCATTGCGAACATGAATTGGCCGGGACAGGAACAGGTTTTAGCAGGTGTCAGGTCCCACAGCTTGTGAAACGAGCAAATATACGAAAAACATACGAGTGTGAGTAATGCGACAAGTGAAGGGTAGATAGAGAACCCATCCAAAGGGGAATTCCCGCATAAGGTGCGAGGAAATGAGGTATAAAATATAAAATTACATTTACATCATTTTCAAGTAATAGAGAGTTATCTAATCAGAAACTCCCGTTTTAATTAGCTAATTAGCTAAGGCTAAATAGTCAGTTTAATAACCTATCAAGGTTTTAAGACTTTGACAATTTTAAAAAGAGAATGTATATTTTATATCTTTTAAGAGAACCGTTCAACGAACTCTTTATAAGTGAACACCTACTTGGTCAGTATTCCAGTTTCCAATTTAATTATGCAGATTAATAAAATGCAGCCTAATTAACGAATTTTAAATTAACAAAAGTCAGCTAACGGCTCTTTCATAAATTGCCCCGTGTTAATTAATAAATTTGGCCCGATTCTAGGCCAGAACTGTGTAGAGTTCAGTGAGGTAAAAAGCCGAACCAAACAAACCGGTAGCAGGCACACAAATGCACACATATTCACACACAGCCACAGGATTTCATGGGGTTGCTGGCTGCCATGGCAAAGTAAAGTAAAAAACAAAAGGCTTAAAAAACAAATGGCAAGGATGCGGCTGGGAGGGGAGCTGGGTGGTAGGGGGTGTGGGTGTAGATTTAGCGGAAAAACAAAGTCACAGCTGCGAGACAAGGCATGAAAATCAAATAAAAATTTATTGATTTTTCTTTCGATGCCGGCGCAAAACAAAGCTAAAGAAGTGGCCAATAAAAGTAATTTGCAGCCAAACACAAGAGAATCAAAAAAAAAAAACAAAAACAAAACAGAAGCGAAGAAAGAAGGCCAACAACAAACATGCAAAAACAAATGTGCGCTGACAAAGTCAATGCACGCCAAAACCAGGAAGAACAAGAATCAGCCAAAGTCTCAAAAAAAAAAAACCAAAAGAGAGAACAACAACAAAGAGAAGACAAACATGAAGAAGAAGAATATGAGCACGCAAAGGCGCAAGTGAGTTTGAGGGCGTTCAAAGGAGAAGAGGGGGCGGGGGGTGGCAGCGGCGGTGGAAGCGTCAACGCGTCGTTTGCAGTGTTGTAAATGTCAGCTTGAGTTAACGGAGCCACGCGTAACAAGCAAACAAACACACGCAACAAAAAGAAATGTTTTGTTGTGCGAGCGCCAGGCAACAGCAACAACAACAACAGCAATGGCATCTACCAATGGCGTAGCTAAATTTACACAAAGGGGGCTGCTGAATTACTTTACTTTTATTATTATTATTCGAGTTTACACGAATTTAGAGTTTTATTCAAAATATAACTAAACTGTTTAACTTGTTTTATAAAATACGAGTACACCTGAATTTAGAATTTTATTCTAAATATATCTAGATAAATTCAGCTTTTTTCTACACATATTTATATTCTTTAAAATTGATTTAATCAATCATTTAAGATGGATTCAGCCTTTAAAGTTCCTAACAAAGTCTTTATTTTTCTAAGAATGTTTCACTCTGTACGGAATATTTCTAGCTTTTTAATGAAATTGCATTTTAATAAAGGCGCATGTTAAATTTGAATTTTTTTTATTTCCGCAAATATAATTACATTTGAAGTTTATTTTTAATACCTTGCAAACTCTTAAAGGTTAAGGTTTCGCTAATTTTAGCTATCACATCATTGAATCTTTGTTTTGCTAATTTCAAAAGCTAAAAAGCCTTGAATGTAAGGGGCCCCCACTCTGAAAGCTTTCTCCCCCACTGCCTACTCCCTTGACAGCAAGTACAACAACCACAACAACAACAGACAGCAGCGGCAGCAGGTGCCGCTGACTTAGCCAGGTTCTATGCCAACCGTTTCGTTGGGCACTGTCTGTCTGTCTATCAGACATGTTTGTTGTTGTTTATGTTGTTGCCTTGCTCCTGGTCGCGTGGCAGAGACACTTGATGTTCAGCTGGTTCGACTTACCCGCTTCTCTCACTCTCGCTCTCTCTCTCTACCCACTGCTTTGCTGCTGTTACTCCTGTGACTGCTACAGCACTTCGGTTTCCCAGCTTTGATTTTGCTGTCACAACGTAGAATAAGGATTATGCTAGTGGACTTGAACGGACACGTCAAAAACACGCGGCACAAAACTCCAAACAGAGGGACAGACACTCACTGTAAATACACTCGCGATTGTTGTTGCTGTTGTGGATGTTGTTGTTGTTGGGAGCAGGCAATGAATTTATTTGCACATTGCTTTTATTTGTGTTTGGCTCAACTGAAATATTCACGCTAATAATTTGTAATTTATGCTTGTTATTTATAATTTGCATTTATTTTTCACACATTATTTGCCGACGACAAAGAAGAAGAAGATGAAGCAAAACACACAGCTGACTGTGACTCTGATTTGGTTGTGTGTTTAACTGCTGCTTCAACTTTTAATTTGATTTTGGCTGTGTTGTTGTTGTTGTGGTTGTATTTTCACGCGCCCTCACACACACACACACGAACGCGAGCACACAAATACAATACACGCATTAACAAAAACAAACCGTGCACCTGTGTGTGAGAGTTGTCGCTGTCGTGTGCAAGTGGAGAAAGAGAAATGCAACGTTCCGTTCAGCACGCGCCCCACTTCCAACTGTTTCAACGGCTAAAAATCAACTAACATAAGAAACGGCTGAGTTGCTGCTTCTCTGAACTTGTGTGAGCCGAAACGGTTCGTGCTCGCCGCATCGTTAACCGGCAATCGGTTGGTTGGCAACGCGGCGACAAACGCAACGCAGCAGCAACATGTTCGATGTGTCATCCTGATTCGTCTGATAAACTGTCTACCGATAAATTCCCACTGCTCTGCGGGTCCAACTGCTCCGCTGAATTTTGCAGAAGCAAACGTCTAAATGACGTATGCACCCGCATTTTCCAAATGGATTTCTGCCTGAATTTGTATAGACAAAAATGAAACTTCCTTTTCATAATACCTATTCCAACAATCTGTGGGGTTTGTGCACTTAGCAATATCTTTAGGAAATGCCAAAAGAAATTTATTACAGAGAAATTCCGATAAGTTCAAAATTAGAAAATTTCTTATCAATATTCAAAAAAACGTTAAAGTTACTGACGATATTAGAATGGAATGCATTTACATTAGCCTACAGGTATAAGTTACCCAACCTATTGATAAGCCAACTACTCAAAAAAGTGGCAAATGGAAAGCCATTTTGAAAGATATGAGAAAATTAAAATATAAGAAATCCATTAGAATAAAAACTTCGATTAGGTTTGTAGCCAACTTGTTGGCAACTTGTTTGCCAGCAATTCGCGTCTACGCATCTCCAATACAACATGCTCTAAAACATGTTGGTAGCCGGCATAAGCAACGATTCGAACATGCTGTGACTGAAGCACTTGTCTCTGGCCTATGCACGTGGCTCATTTGCATTTATGGTTGTGTTGTGGTTCGAGTTGGGAGTTTGAAGAACTTTAAAAGAAGATGTGAGAAATTTGCGCGAAAATTCATTGATATATTTTTAAGCGCTAAATATTAGCATAATATTGTAGAGATAAATATGAATAAGCATAAAACATAAGAAACAGCTGTGTTTGTTTCATATATTTTTTGGGTCACAAAACCACGATAGATAAATACGCATTTAAATAGCTAATCTAACGACTGTTTCCGTCGGATATTGAATTGAAAACATTTGCACAACTGTTTTTTTATTTGTTGTATCAGAATGACCAGTCGTTGAACTAGTTTTGAATTACAATTCAAATGCTCAAAACTGGCAATGCATAAAACAGTTGCCAAAGCGAATGAGAATCTTAATCTAACTGTACTTAAGAGTATAAAACAAGTGGGAAAGGCTGAATAAATACATATAAAATATTTGTATTGCAAACTTGAATCAACCATTACTGAGGTTCTGTGTGGTATTTTTTGTTGCGATTAAATATGATAGCTTATAATTAAAGATAACGTTAATTACCAAAAAATTTAAAACAAACTTCATCTGGATAGATGGAAGTCTGTTTGCCAAGTTTGGTTACTCTCGAAAGACGGACATGGCTATATCGACTCGACTGTTGATGCTGATCAAGAATGTATATACTTTATAGGTTTAGAGATGCTTTATTCTATTAAACGAATACAATATTCTATTTTACTTATTTTTTAGGTTGCGGATATAAATACAGTATCAATACAGTATTCAATCTAACTACTTTTGTCTCATTTTAATCCACATTATTCCTCATATTTTTCAAGTGTTACCTGTTTGCCTCTTCTTTTTAGCCAAAGCTCTAAAGACTTTTCTCATAATTGTCAAATCGATTTTGGCACTTGGCTCTGACCGACCACAAATTGACAATTTTGAACGTCATCAAAACTGCATTTCGATTGCTCCAAATTT